>JALAZF010000209.1:0-1250000 GCA_022829125.1 Lathyrus tuberosus | reverse complement strand
TACCTAGTGTACGTCTTGCTGTGGACGATGCGCGAAAGTATTCGTTCCTGTATTTAAGACTTTGGTTCAATATAAGTTACAAACTAACTAAAAAACACTTCTGTCTAAAAAACACCAAAACAAACACTAACGTCTTTCCTTCGGGAATTATTTTCTCATCTCACTCACTCTCAGCGTACGAACGTGCTCCTACCCGTTCTCTTGCAAGATGGTAACGCACTCGGACTAGCGAGCCTGCAACACCTGAGCTAGAACGTTTGTCGCTCCCTAAAAAAACACAATCAAAGCGACCCTCGTTGAGGGGAACTACGTCGCTCTGATTCTCATGTTCCCGGTGAGATACGTAGGTAGTGGGGTAGGGCCCATTCGAGCACTTCTTTTATTTTCCCTACATTTGTTTTTTCTTTCTCTCTCCCTTCCTTTTCCGGTTCTCCAGCTAGCAGTTCCCTTTTCCCTTCCAGCAGCAGTGGAATTCCAGTCGACGACACCCTTTGATCGAGACAAGCAAGCGTGGATCCCATCGGGTACGATGGACGCGAGGGGGTGCTAATACCTTCCTCTCGCGTAACCGACTCCCGAACCCAGTTCTTTTGGTCGCAAGACCATGCTCTTTCCTTCCTTCAGGTTTATGCGGTGTTTCCTTTCGCTCTCATGGGATAAATACAAATTGCTGGCGACTCTGTTTCGGTGCCACTTTCGCGTTTGTACTTGGATGAAAATCCCGGGAGCGACAGCTGGCGACTCTGCTGGGGATCGAACCCAGAATCTCTGGTTTCCTTAGCGAGTCAATCCTAGCGCTTGTTTGTTTTCTTTCTTTGGGTGTTTATTCTGATGCTTGCCTTTGTTGTATATGACTGCATTGCTGTTTACTGTGTTTTTTGCTTTACTGCTTTACTGTTTTTATAGCATTTTTACTGCATTACTGTCATACTGGATATTACTGCGCTGTGCTGGCTGTTTTTCTGTTTGGCGGGTTGGGATGTTCTGAGAGATAAGCCCAATACCCAGGCTTAAGCATACACCTAGGTTTTAGCGTGGGCAGGCGTGACGCTCCCGTGGTGTTGGCCACGTATGGGTGATCACGATCCCTACAATCAGACGAGGTTCTATCCAGAGCTATCTGCTACTGTATGTTGATACAGGCCAGTAGTTATTCTCTGGAGGAATTGTCGACTCTGATGACCATTCCCGAGGACTCAGTTGTGGCACTCCTCCTGAAATGTGACAGTGGCAGACCACCCTTTGTGGCAAACCCATTGCACATTCTCGATCTGAGGACCCAATGCTGGGAACTTGCCATAGGATTTCCCTTTTGTAGTGAATCAGCAGACGACCTCTTTGATTGGCGATAGCAGTGTATCCTCCGGGCTGAATGTGCTATTGCTTCTCAAACCTCTGAAGCTGAGGATCTTTCGTCTTGGAGAATCAGTTGAGGCCTCCTCGATTGATGATGATGCCAAACCAGAAATGGTGAACGTATCATCATTTCTCGACCTGAGAGCCCGGGATACTGAACATCCTAGTACCCACATGTGAGAAGGGCGGGTTTGTTTACAGGTTTGCAGGTAACCGTGACTTTCAACCTACCTGGTTTTCTAGTTCTATCACTATGGTGGTCATTGTTCTGAGTTTTGGTACAGAGCCTTGATTTATTCAGTCAGCGCAGTGCAGCCAGTTTGTGTGGACACCTTGATCACATGCTCTGCATTGCATTCCTTTTTCTGACATTCATGTTTGTGCATTTTCAGGTAGTATCTAGTTTTTGATTCCAGTCAGAGGGCATTCATAGGGATGGACACTAAGAGGGGTAAGAAGCACATCATCGTCTACAGGTTCCCGAAGATCACTCTTGGCCCGTTGAACAGTTTGCAGAGTATAGCTGGTCCAGTAGTTTTAGGAGCCTTTGAAGAGAAGTATGGTTGGATTTTATCCCTGGTTCGGAGTCTCAGTGAGTATGAATACAATGGGCTACACACCTTGATGTAGTTTTATGATCCTTCCTTGAGGTGCTTTGTGATGCCAGATTATGTGTTGGTTCCTACCCTGGAGGAGTACTCCAACCTTTTGAAGATTCCTGTCAAAAAAGGTGTTCCTTTCTGTGGTTCCCAAGGAGATTGTGATTTCCAGGCAGTGGCTGAGGCTCTTTATTTGAGCAGATCTATAGTGGAGGCCGACTTTTCTAAGAAAGGAAAATTCTGAGGCTATCACTTGGGGTACTTAGTGAAGAGGGCTCAAGAGGAAGCAAAGGAAAAGAGGTGGATGGATTTCAATGCAATATTGGCTCTGTGTATATATGGCATTGTGTTATTCCCCAATGAGTTTGATTTCGTCGATACGGATGCTATTCAGATATTTACAGCTCAAAATCCGGTGCCGACTTTGTTAGGTGATCTCCACTACGCCCTATACAACAGGAATGAGAAAAGACGAGGTGGAGTAGTTTGTTGTTGCACACCTCTCTTTTACAAGTGGTTTGCCAAACGTTTGCCCGAATCTGGTGCTTTTATTGATTCAAAGACTTCCTTAGAGTGGAGTAAGCGTCTGATGGGCTTAGCTGGTAGGGACTGATATTTTGCATAGCTGTGGCAGGTATCCTAATGTACCTTTGGTTGGAAGAAAAGGAGGTATTAACTACAACCCATCTCTGGCTATCAGGCAGTTTACATACGCTCTAAAAGATACTCCAGCGGGGAAAGATTTGGAAGAATCTTTGTATTTTCACATGACTGATGGTGTGGCTATTGCATAAGAAGCTTCTCAAGCTTGGCTCAGCAGAAAGAAGATAGGTAAAACTGTTCTGGGTAAGCCTAATAATCAAGCTTTCGTTCCATATGTTGAATGGGTGAAGAAGAGGGTAGAAGAATTCTATCTGCCTTTTGATAGGGCGCCTCCCTTATATCCAGAGATTATGGAAGAGAGACTCACTGTTCCGTTTGAAGAATTCGATAAGCAGCGTAAGTTGGTATCTGATCTGAAGGTGGAAAACTCTGACATGAGTAGTCGACTACAAAGTGCTCTACATGACAACTTGGAGTTGAAATGGAAGGTTCAAGACATGACTAAGCACCTAGAGAAAAAAGAGAAGGATTTTGCTGACAGGGCTCAACACTTCAAAAGGATCAGTATGGCTGCTAATTTATCAGTCAAAGCTAAGAGGAAAAACAAGAAGCTGTTGACCAAAGCAGAGGACGAGCTTGCCACGTATCAGGATATGTGGAAGGAAGCCAAGATTAAGAAGGAATAGCTGCAAGAAGAGCTTCAGGTAGTGAAAGCGAGGAAAGACCGTTACTTTGCCAAATGGAAAGAAGCCCAAAAAGAAATTGAAGAGCTTAAACTGCAGGCGGGAATCAAGAAACCAAAGCACGAAGGCAACAATGTTGAAGAGCAGATTGCTAGGCTGAATCAGGATGTTGAGAAGAGGAACAGGCTGATCAAGGGTTTGCTAGAAAGACCTGCTCATCCAGATACTGTGAACCTTCTTGAGGAGATTGAAGCCGGTTTATTTGGAATTGACCTGTAGTAATTCTGTTGCTTGTTTTTGTTGTGATTACCACCAGGATTGTTGATGGAATCACTTTTGATTGCATTGAACCTATTTGTATGACTTCTTATGCTATGTTATTGCAATGTTTGTTTCAATGGTCATCAGTTGTTTGAAAGGGGTTATCTTTTGATTGATTCTGCAGTATTGCTGGATTCAGATTTATTTTTCGATGTTGTGTCCGATCCCTTGCCCAAAGCTGGAATCAAAGCAGATTCAGCCTGTAAATGTTTAAATATGATTGTTTGCATTTTGCATTTGCATCCTCATAATCATAAGCATTGTTGCATAACAGGTACCTGTTGCAGGAGATCTCTAACCTTTATTTGGTTTCAGGAACTATAGCTGAGAATCACATTCACCGATACTCAACTCGAGGAAATCAAGCAAGGATAATGAATCAGATGCAGAGTGATTTGGCTGAAATGAGAGCACGAATGGACCAGTTCATGACTCTCATGACTGGTATGGCACAAACTCAAGAAAGATTGAGGCTTCTGGTTGAGCGTCCAGAGGCCATGCCTGAAGGTGATCAGGATGACAATTCACTGGTACATGGCATTCCTCCTCCTGTTGGTAACCCTCCTCCTGGTGGTAACAATCGGGGTAATGGAAATGGTAGACATGTTGGTGTTACTCATGAAGATCCTCTGGAAGACCAATTTACTCTGTTGGATGCTGAGGTGGGGGCACCTAAGGATAAAAGGTACGATGAGTTGGCTGAAAAGATACGGGCTATGGAATGCAAGAATTCAATGGGTATTGATGTTACTAGTTTGGGGCTGGTACCAGGGGTCAGGATCCCTCCAAAATTCAAGCCGCCTACTTTTGATAAATATCAGGGCAATACGTGCCCCCAGACACATATCCAAGCTTATTTTGGGAGGATCTCAGCCCATACAGACGATGAGAAGTTATGGATGCATTACTTTCAAGACAGTCTGGCTGGAGCTTCTTTGACCTGGTATATGAAATTAAACAGAGCTGCCGTGAGAAGTTGGAAGGATCTAGCTGAAGCGTTCCTAAAGCAGTACCCAATCGCACTCAACTGCAAGGGTTGTCACAAGCTACTAAGGAAAGTTTCAAAGAATATGCTAAAAGGTGGAGAGAGATGGCTGCACAGGTTCAACCTCCCTTGTTGGATAGAGAAATGGCAGACATGTTTATGGGCACCCTGCAAGGTGCATTTCTTGAAAGATTGGCTGCTTGTCCATCAACAGGATTTGCTGAGATAGTGATTGCCGGCGAAAGAATAGAGAGTTTGCTGAAGCTTGGAAAGATTCAGGACTTAAGTGGGGCTGGATCTTCTGGAACGAAGAAACCATTTGCTAGTGGTTAGAAAAGAAGAGAAGGTGATACAAATGTTGTGTTTAGAGGACGAGGTAGAGGACGTTCTCAGGGTTATCATCAGGTAGGTGCAGTAACAATCCTAGCACCGTCTGTTCAGCAACAACAACCCCAACAGCAAGTTCAGCAGCAACAACAACAACTTCCTTTCCAGCAGAGGTCTAGGCAGAGGGATCGTAAGATTGACCCTCTCCCTTTGACTTATTATGCGTTGCTACCACAGTTACTCAAGTTGAAGTTGGTTGAGCTCCGTACTATGAGACCTCCCGCCGCTGGCAACCTGCCTCCTAATTTTGATGTAAATGCTCGTTGCGAGTTCCACTCAGGTGCTCAGGGGCACTCCATTGAAAAATGTTGGGCTTTTCATCATAAATTGCAAGACTTGATTGATGCCAAAGCAATCAATTTCTCTCCATCTCCTAATATCCTTCAGCACCCCATACCCAATCATGGTGCGACAAATGCTATTGAAGATGGAAAGAGATTGAATTTGGTAACAGACATCAGCCAGGTGAAGACTTCTCTATTGGTTGTAAAAGATCGTTTGTTGAGGGGACAGGTGTTCCCGGGCTGTAATCAAGATTGTTCTGAGTGTATAAATCAAGAGAATGGCTGTAATAAGTTGAAGGTGGGTTTGCAGAATCTGATCAATGAAGGATGTCTACAGTTTGACAGGGTTGTGAAAGAAACTGATAAGGTATCAATCATGACCATCTATTATACCCCCGCTGAGATTCAAGTGCCGGTCAGTACAGTTCCTGTAGCAAGTGTTATGCAAGAAAGGCCCAGTCCTGTTGCCATCACGGTGCCAGGACCAGTTCCGTTTACAACTACAAAGGCCATCCCATGGCACTATGGGGCAGACGTGTATTATGAAGGTAAAAAGCAAGAGGTTGGGACATCAGCCGGTTAGAATATTGATAATGTGGGTGGTGTAGGTGGTTTTACAAGAAGCGGAAGATTGTTTGCTCCCCAAACTGTGCGCAGTGATAAAGAAGCAGAAGCTGCAGCAAAAGTAAAAGGGAAACAGGTGGTCGAGAGCGTGCCTGTACCTGAAACTGAGACAAAGATTACTTTTGATAATGAGATGGAAGAGTTCATGAGGATAATCAAGAAAAGCGATTATAAGATTGTGGATCAACTGAATCAGACCCCTTCGAAGATTTCAATCTTGTCACTGTTGATGTGTTCTGATGCGCATCGGGAGGCTTTGTTGAAAGTATTGAAGAGCGCATATGTGCCACAGGAAATCACTGTTAATCAGCTTGAGGGTGTAATTTCCAATGTTAATGTTAGCCATGGTTTGGGCTTTACAAGTAGGGATTTGACTGCTGAAGGAAGAAACCACAATAAAGCTTTGCACATCACAATGGAGTGTAAGGGCGCAGTGTTATTTCATGTACTGGTAGACACTGGTTCCTCACTCAATGTCTTGCCCAAGAAGGCGTTAATGAAGCTGGAAGTTGATGGTTTGATCTTAAGGCCTAGCGAATTGGTTGTCAGAGCATTTGATGGGACTAAAAGGTCTGTGTTTGGCGAAGTAGAATTGCCCGTGCAAATTGGACCACAAGTGTTCAGATCCACATTCCATGTAATGGACATACAACCTGCATATAGCTGCTTATTGGGTCGCCCTTGGATTCATGGAGCCGGGGATGTTACATCTACCTTACACCAAAAGCTGAAGTATGAGTTTGAAGGACAGGCTGTGGTGAAGAAGATATCTTTGTTAGTCATTTGTCCACGTTTAAGTATGTGGAAATGGATGGGGAAATTCACGAGATGCTTTGCCAATCATTTGAAGCGGTGAATATTGACAATGTGCCTGAGTCTTCCTCTATACCAGTTGGAGCCGGTACCTCCATTTCATCCTACAAACAAGTTGTCGAGGTTGTCAGAGCCGGCAATGCCTAAGGCTGGGGCAGATTGATAGAGACACCAATGAAGGAGGACAAATTTGGTATTGGTTATCATCTCTCTATGAGTTCAGATGCGGAAAGCAGTGGACCCATCACCTTCTGTAGTGGGGGAGTTATTTACACAGATCAGTCTTGTGCAGCTACAGAAGATGGTGTTGACAGTGAATGTGACCTGGACAACTTGGTACGCCCACGTGCTCCGGGGCAACAAGTGTAGAACTGGCCTGTTGAAGAAGTCATCAGGGTTACTCTTCAGATAGAGTAATTTTTCTTTGTTTTTCTAATCATAATGCATGTCAAAATCTTGCGCTCTGCCCAAGGCGTATAGATTCATTTGTAGGGCCACCATGTTTGCATTTGCAATTTTAATCATCAATAAAAGACGTTTTGCACTCAAATTTTTGTTCTCTGTCTTTCAGTTTTTATTTTTTGCACAAAAATAATAGAGTGGCAATGTTTCTTTTTCTTTTTATTTTTAAATAATTCTAAAATAAAGCATGAACCCGTTCGTGCAGACTTGATCCTCCGGATTCCACTGATAATGATTTTGCTATGGCTATGTATGACTTTGACAATCCGATTTATCAAGCCGAAGAAGGGGATGAGAAAGATTGTGAACTCCCTGAGGAACTTGCCAGATTGTTAAAACAAGAGGAAAGGGTCATCCAGCCTTATCAGGAGACTGTAGAGATCATCAATATTGGTACCGAGGATGCTAAGAAAGAGATCAAGATTGGTGCCAGCCTGCAAGAAGATGTGAAGAGAGCTTTGATTGAGTTGTTGTGTGAATATGCTGATATCTTCGCCTGGTCATATCAAGACATGCCAGGGTTGGATACCGATATTGTTGTTCACAGGCTGCCATTGAGAGAAGAATGTCGGCCAGTCAAGCAGAAACTTCGTCGGACTCATCCCGACATGGCCTTAAAGATTAAAGAGGAAGTTCATAAATAATGGGATGCAGGGTTTCTTGCAGTGACTCACTACTCTCCTTGGGTTGCCAACATTGTGCCGGTACCAAAAAAAGATGGAAAGGTTATAATGTGTGTGGATTATCGAGATCTTAATAAAGCTAGCCCAAAGGATGATTTTCCACTGCCACACATTGATGTACTGGTCGACAATACAGCTCAGTTTTCAGTGTTCTCGTTTATGGACGGTTTCTCCGGGTACAACCAGATTAAGATGGCACCTGAAGATATGGAGAAGACCACGTTCATTAGTCCGTGGGGTACATACTGTTATAAGGTGATGCCTTTTGGGTTGAAGAACGTATAGGCAACGTATCAACGGGCAATGGTAACTTTGTTTCACGACTTGATCCACAAAGAGATTGAATGTTATGTGGATGACATGATTGCCAAGTCGAGAACAGAAGAAGAACATCTGGTTAACTTGAAAAAGTTGTTTGAAAAGTTGAGAAAGTTCCGCCTAAGGTTGAATCCAAATAAGTGCACTTTTGGGGTGCGTTCTGGAAAGCTGCTGGGTTTCATTGTGAGTGAAAAAGGAATTGAGGTTGATCCTGCCAAAGTGAAAGCAATACAAGAAATGCCTGAACCGAGAACAGAAAAGGAGGTTCGTGGTTTTCTGTGTAGGTTGAACTACATTGCAAGGTTCATATCTCACCTAACAGCCACGTGTGAACCAATATTTAAACTGCTAAGAAAAGATCAGACGGTAAGGTGGAATGACGATTACCAAGTGGCATTCGATAAGATAAAAGAGTATTTGCAGGAACCTCCAATTCTCATACCTCCAGTTGAAGGAAGACCTTTGATAATGTATTTGACAGTGCTTGAAGGTTCCATGGGTTGTGTTCTTGGTAAACATGACGAGACAGGTAAGAAGGAGCATGCTATTTACTACCTGAGCAAAAAGTTCAATGATTGTGAGTCCCGGTACTCAATGCTTGAAAAGACATGCTGTGCACTTGCATGGGCCGCAAAGCGATTGAGGCAATATATGATTAGGCACACAACCTTGTTGATTTCCAAAATGGATCCTATCAAATACATTTTTGAGAAACCAGCGCTAACAGGCAGAATTGCACGGTGGCAAATGGTTTTGACAGAGTATAATATTCAGTACACCTCCCAAAAGGCCATCAAAGGAAGTGTCTTGTCAGATTATCTTGCGCAACAACCGATTGATGATTACCAACCCATGAAATTTGATTTCCCTGATGAGGACATCATGTTTCTCAAAGCCAAAGACTGCGAGGAACCACTCCCGGAGAAGGGGCCAGACCCTGAATCCAAATAGAGTCTGATGTTTGATGGGGCCGTCAATATGAATGGATGCGGAGTTGGAGCAGTTCTTATCACGCCAGAAGGTGTTCATATGCCTTTCACTGCCCGAATAACTTTCAGATGCACCAACAATGAAGCAGAGTATGAAGCTTGTATAATGGGGATTGAGGAGGCGATTAATTTACGAATTAAGACCCTTGATATCTTTGGTGATTCAGCTTTGGTAATCAATTAGGTGAAAGGGAGTTGGTACACACACCAAGCAAATCTGGTCCCGTATAGAGATTATACAAGGAGATTGCTGACATTCTTTACAACAGTGAAGCTGTACCATATTCCTAGAGATGAGAATCGGTTTGCAGATGCCTTGGCTACATTGTCCTCCATGATCAAAGTGCAAGGGTGGAATCATGTACCTAAGATTGAAGTGTCTCGCCTTGATAGACCTGCATTTGTGTTTGCTGTTGATGCAACGTCAGATGACAAGCCATGGTTTCATGATATCAAGTGTTTCTTGAAAAGTCGAGAGTACCCGCCAGGGGCATCTGCTAAGGATAAGAAGATGTTGAGAAGGTTGTCTGGTGGTTTCTTCTTGAATCAGGACGATGTGTTGTACAAAAGGAATTTTGACATGGTTCTGCTCAGATGTGTGGATAGATACGAAGCAGACCTGTTAATGCAGGAAGTACATGAAGGCTCTTTCGGTACCCATGCCGGAGGACATGCAATGGCTAAGAAATTATTGAGATCAGGATATTATTGGTTGACTATGGAGTCAGATTGCTGCAAGTATGTCCACAAGTGTCATAAATGTCAGATCTATGCAGACAAAGTGCACGTTCCTCCAAATCCGTTGAGTGTCATGTCTTCTCCTTGGCCCTTTGCTATGTGGGGCATTGACATGATCGGAAAGATTGAGCCTACTGCTTCAAATGGCCATCGTTTCAACTTGGTCGCCATTGATTATTTCACTAAATGGGTTGAAGCTGCGTCTTATGCCAATGTCACTAAGCAAGTGGTAGCTCGTTTCCTAAAACGGGATATCATTTGTCGCTATGGAGTGCCCGAGAGAATCATTACTGATAATGGTTCTAATATGAATAACAAAATGATGGCTGAGCTGTGCTGGGTGTAACGCCTCGATTCCAATTATTCCCATTTTGTTGAGTCTTTTATTTAAATTGAGTGATAAATTATTTTATTTGTGAAATTGGTGTGTTAAATATTATTTTTCCGTTTTTGAGAGTTTTCGGGGAAATTAGAGTGGAGGGTATTTTAGACATTTCTCAATTATTAGTAAGTTAGAAATTTAGTAAAAATTGTTGGAAAAATGATTAAGTGTAGAATTTTGTGAGAAAATGAATTAATTGTACTTGAGTGGAAAATAGAAAAGAAAGGAAAAGAGAATAGAAATAGAAATAGAAAGAAAAGAAAGATAGGAAGAGGAGAGAAAGAAAGAGGAGGAAGAGAAAAGAGAAAAAATTGGGGAAGAACTAGGAAATCATCAAGAGTGATCATATAGCAAGTTTGGAATCCGAGTAAGGGTGTGAAATTTTATTATCTTATCAATGTGTATCGTTATGTATGATTGTATTGTGTTTGTGGTGGATTTTTCTGAGTTTTTGGTATAAACCCATATTTGGTTAAATTGTTTGGAAATCGATTAATTGTGGTTGAAATCAAGTTGTTAGTGTCTATAATTGTTGGTATATGATAGATACTTGTTATGGGACATTGTATTGGCGATTTTCTGGTGTGTAGGTGAGATTTGGGGTGTTTTGGATTGGAACCCGTAAGCAAAAATTATGCAGGAAATTTTTCTGGTTTTTCCAGGTTATACGCGTATGGGGCATGTTCATACGCGTATGAACCTTGGCAATACGCGTATGGTGGGCGAGCCATGGACCAATACGCGTATGGGTTGCTTGTTTTCTAGGCCATCTGCCCATTTGCGTATGATACGCGTAGCATTTCAGGGCAATACGCGTACGGGCTTAGGCATTACGCGTACGGACTTTTACACGTGAACTTTGGAAAAAATGAGCTTCTGCTCGTACGCGTATGGCATGTGGTGGTACGCGTATGGGCAGGAGAAGTGTAAAAATGTGATTTTTCAAAAATGTGTTTTTCGTTTTCGTCCGTAACTTTTGTTCCGTTTGGCCGACTTTTACATTCTTGGTGTTGTTGTGAAGCTATTGAGCTGTACTATATGGTTATGATGAATTGGAAATTGTTAGCCGATTAAATAAGTCGGAAAAGTTGGGAATAGTGTTATTTAGCGACTTTTACCGTTTTTGAATGTGTGTTTGGATGTGAATCATACAATAGTGCATTGATGTGAATGTATATAGATTGTATGTGATTGTATAAGAAGAATGCATGAATATATTGTGAATATGTATGCATTTCAAGAATGTCTTGAGTCATTTTGCATGTGAAGCATAATGAAGTACATTCTTGTGTTGAGCGATTCTAATGAGAATCCGTTGTATCGTCGTGTGCCTATGTGAGGTGTGAGCGATGATTACAAACGATTGTGTGCCTAGGTGAGGTGTGAGCAATCGGATTGTGTGCCTAGGTGAGGTGTGAGCAATCGGATCATGTACCCGCGTGTGGGGTGTGAGCGATCGGGTCGTGTGCCCGTGTGGGGTGTGAGCGATCCATAAACATTGTGTTCCCATGTGGGGTGTGAGCAATGGGTGAACATCGTAGGCTCGACGGGGAGTTACAGTGATGTAACGAGCGATGGTTCCAGCAGAGTTCCTGAGTGAACTTGAGATGATTGAGTCGGTACCGCATTGCATTTGCATAGAGTCGTGAGTCGGTCTCTATGATTTGTATTTATCATCTTTATAATGGTGCATCGATGAATAAACATATATGTGTATGTTTATGTGGAATGATAAGAACTGTGAAAGTATACATGATGGATATGTTTGGTTGTGAATATATACATATACATTGTGATGTATATGGGTGAGTTTTGATGAATTGTGGTGAGAATGTGGAATATGTGTATTTTTATGTTAAGATATATATAATTATATGCATTGTTATTATGATAATATTTCTCACCCTTCTGCTATTTTATGATGCTCTATGAGGCATTGCAGAGTAGGTATGTTGGAGGTCTTTTGTGAAGCGTGTCTTCATTCTTTTGGTCGGTTGGCTCTGATATGTAGCACCGGGTAGCTAGGATGTATATGTATCTTGCTGATGAATGTTTATGTAAACATGAATTATGTTGATGGATGATACTCGATGACGCATGTATATGTATGTATATATGTCTGATGTTATTCAATGTTTAGATTTTCCGCTTTTATTCTAAATATTGAGATGTGGGTGTAAGGACAAAGTTCCTCTGTTGCAAAGTTACCCCACTATTGTATATCAATGTTTGAGCAGGTGTTGTATGTTTTAATTTAATTTATAATGTGACGTACCTCTTTTTATACCATGTTTATAATTATACTCTGACGAAATTTTTAATATGTGCCTAAATGATTAATTGTGATCATTTGGGGGTATAGAATGGGGGTGTTACATTAAGTGGTATCAGAGCCAGAGTTGAGTCAGTTGTGTCTGTCTTGTTGTTGTGTTGGTTGAACTGTTGTTTAACTTTGTTGTCATTTTTGGGAATAATCAGAATATGGCTGGTAGGAACGACAATGCGATGGCTGCTGCTTTGGAAGCAATGGCTAGGGCGGTGCAAGGTGCGCCGAATGTGAATGCTAATGACGAGTTCAGGAAGAAGCCGACGATTGGTGGGTCGGTATGCGTCAAATTCTTGAGGTGGATGATGAAGAGGTAACTTGGGATTTATTTCGTACTGAGTTCTTAAGGAAGTATTACCCTGAAAGTGTGAAAGGGAAGAAAGAGATGGAGTTCCTTGAATTGAAACAAGGTAGTATGTCCGTGGTGGACTATACTGCTAAATCTGTGGAGTTGGTTCAATTCCATCCTCATTATGCTGCGATTACTGCTGAGTTCTCAAAGTGTATTAAATATGAGAATGGTTTACGTCCTAAGATTAAGCAAGCTGTGGGATATCAAAGGATAAGAAGGTTTTCAGATTTGACGGAATGTTGTAGAATCTTCGAGGAAGATAGTAAGGCTCGTTCTACACATTACAAAAGTTTGAATGAGAGGAAGGGAAAGCAACAAGCTAGAAGTGGACCTTATGTGACACCCGTTGATAAGGGCAAGCATAGGGGAAACTTTGATAGGAGATCTGGAGGAGGAGGTTCCGGTCCCATTAAGTGTTACAAGTGTGGTGAAATGGGTCATAAATCATTTGAGTGTGGGAAGACTGTGGTGAAATGTTCTAACTGTGGAGGTCTTGGGCATGTTGCTACAGATTGTAGAAGGAATATGGTGAAGTGCTATAATTGTGGAGAAGTTGGTCACATTAGTACTAAGTGTACTAAGCCGAAACAAGCTCAAGCGGGCAGAAAGGTGTTTGCATTGGCGGGGACTCAAACTACTAATGCAGACCGTTTGATTAAAGGTACATGCTTTATTAATAGTAAGCCTTTAGTTGCCATTATTGATACGGGAGCGACTCATTCGTTTATTTCGTTTGAGTGCGCGAAGCGTTTGAATCTTGTGTTGTCTCTGATGGATGGTAAGATGGTTATTAATACTCCAGCGATGGGGTCAGTAACTACTTCTTTGGTTTGTTTAAGTTGTCCTTTAACCATTTATGGTAAAGACTTTGAGATGGACTTAGTGTGTTTGCCGTTTGAAGGATTGGATGTGGTCTTGGGTATGAATTGGTTGCAATTTAATAGAGTTCATATAGATTGTTATCACAAGTTAGTGAGGTTTCCTTCTTTGGAAGAGGACGAAGACTCGAGTTTCCTATCCACTAAAGAGTTGAAGAAACTTTTAGCAGACGAAGCTCAATTGTTCGGGTTGTTTGCATCTTTAACTATGGATAGTCAAGTGTCACTTGATGTGTTTCCCGTTGTGTGTGATTTTCCTGAAGTGTTTCCTGAGGATATTACAGAGGTACCGCCGGAGAGAGAAGTTGAGTTTTCTATTGATCTAGTTCCGGGTACTAGACCGATTTCGATGGCACCGTATCGTATGTCGGCGTCGGAGTTGGTAGAATTGAAGAAGCAATTGAATGACTTGTTGGACAAGAAATTTGTAAGACCAAGTGTTTCTCCGTGGGGTGCTCCGGTATTGTTGGTAAAGAAGAAGGATGGAAGTATGCGGTTGTGCATTGATTATCGACAATTGAACAGGGTGACAATTAAGAACAAGTATCCGCTTCTAAGGATCGATGATTTGTTGGACCAATTGGTTGGTGCGCGTGTTTTTAGCAAGATTGATTTGAGATCGGGATATCACCAGATTCGTGTGAAAGAAGAGGATATTCAAAAGACGGCCTTTAGGACACGGTATGGTCATTACGAATATTCCGTGATGCCATTCGGGGTTTCTAATGCGCCGGGTGTGTTTATGGAATACATGAATCGTATTTTTCATGAACAGTTGGATCGTTTTGTGGTTGTGTTCATCGACGATATTTTGATTTACTCTAAGTCTCAAGAGGAGCAAGAAGAGCATTTGAGGATTGTGTTACAAATTTTGAAAGAGAAACAATTGTATGCTAAGTTGTCGAAATGTGAGTTTTGGTTGTCGGAAGTAAGTTTTCTTGGACATGTTATTTCCGGTAGTGGTATTAGTGTTGATCCATCCAAGATTGATGCGGTGATGCAATGGGAGGCTCCTAGATCGGTTACGGAGATTCGAAGCTTTTTAGGCTTGGCGGGTTATTATCGGAGGTTTATTGAGGGATTTTCGAAGTTGACACTTCCGTTAACGCAATTGACTTGTAAAGGAAAATCTTTCATTTGGGATATTCATTGTGAAGAGAGTTTCAATGAGCTAAAGAGAAGGTTGACAACGGCTCCGATCTTGATTTTACCGAATCCGACGGAACCATTTGTTGTGTATTGTGATGCTTCTTTGGTTGGTTTAGGTGGTGTTTTGATGCAAGATGGAAAGGTTGTGGCTTATGCTTCAAGACAATTGAGAGTGCATGAAAAGAATTATCCTACACATGACTTGGAGTTAGCGGCGGTGGTGTTTGTTTTGAAAATTTGGAGGCATTATCTTTATGGTGCGAGATTTGAAGTTTTTAGTGATCACAAGAGCTTGAAATATTTATTTGATAAAAAAGAGTTGAACATGAGGCAAAGGAGGTGGTTAGAGCTTTTGAAGGATTATGATTTTGGTTTGAATTACCATCCGGGTAAGGCAAACGTGGTGGCTGATGCCTTGAGTCGGAAGTCGTTACATATGTCCACATTGATGATGAGAGAATGGGAACTTTTGGAGAATTTTAGAGACTTGAGTTTGGTTTGTGAAATGACGTCGAGAAGTGTGAGACTTGGTATGTTACATGTTACGAATGATTTTCTTGCAACCGTATGTGAAAAGCAAAAGTTGGACTTGAAGTTCGTTGATTTCATGATGAATGAGAATGAGGATTTCAAGGTCGATAATTTTGGAGTTTTGAGATTCCGTGGTCGTATTTGTATTCCCGATGATGCGGAGTTGAAAAAGATGATATTAGAAGAAGGACACCAAAGTAGCTTAAGTATTCATTCGGGAGCGAACAAAATGTATCAAGATTTGAAGAAAATCTTTTGGTGGTCCGGATTAAAGAGGGATGTTGCTCAATTTGTGTATGCATGCTTAACTTGTCAAAAGTCGAAAGTGGAACATCAAAAGCCTAGTGGATTGATGCAACCGTTGGACATTCCGGAGTGGAAATGGGATAGTATATCGATGGATTTTATTACGGGATTACCGAATACGCAAAGAGGTCATAATGCTATTTGGGTAATTGTTGATAGGCTTACTAAATCTGCTCACTTCATTCCAATTGATATTAGTTATCCTTTGGAGAAGTTAGCCGAGATTTATATTCTTGTGGTTGTAAAGTTACATGGAGTTCCCAAGAGTATTGTATCGGATAGAGATCCTAAATTCACATCGAGGTTTTGGGAGAGTTTACAAAAGGCTTTGGGTACTAAGCTAAGATTGAGTTCGGCTTATCATCCGCAAACAGATGGTCAAACCGAGAGGACAATTCAATCGTTGGAGGATTTATTGCGTGCTTGTGTGCTCGAGCAAGGTGGTGCTTGGGATAGTTATTTGGCGTTGATTGAGTTCACCTAGAATAACAGTTTTCATTCGAGTATAAGTATGGTACCATTTGAGGCTTTGTATGGTCGGAGATGTCGAACACCTTTGTGTTGGCATGAAACCGGCGAGAGGACGATAGTTGGACCGGAGATGGTACAACAAACGACGGAAAAAGTGAAGTTTATCCGTGAGAAGATGAAAGCTTCTCAAAGTAGACAAAAGAGCTATCATGACAAGAGAAGGAAAGATCTTGAATTTCAAGAAGGCGACCATGTGTTTTTGAGAGTTACACCGGTTACGGGTGTGGGTCGTGCTTTGAAATCGAAGAAGTTGACTTCTCATTTTATTGGTCCGTATCAGATTTTCGCATGAGTTGGTGTTGTGGCTTACCGTGTGGCGTTGCCTCCGAATCTTTCGAATTTGCATGACGTTTTCCATGTTTCGCAACTTCGGAAGTATGTTCCGGATCCGTCACATGTTATTCCTATGGACGAGGTTGAAGTGAGAGATAACCTTACGGTTGAAACTTTACCGATTAGGATTTTGGACCGTGAAGTTAAGAAGTTAAAAGGCAAGGATATTGCACTTGTGAAAGTAGCGTGGGGAGGCGCTGCGGAAGGCGATATGACTTGGGAGCTAGAGAGTAGGATGCGAGAGTCATATCCGGAGTTGTTTGAATCAGGTAATATTTTCGAGGACGAAAATTTCTAAAGTGGGGGAGAGTTGTAACGCCCCGATTCCAATTATTCCCATTTTGTTGAGTCTTTTATTTAAATTGAGTGATAAATTATTTTATTTGTGAAATTGGTGTGTTAAATGTTATTTTTCCGTTTTTGAGAGTTTTCGGGGAAATTAGAGTGGAGGGTATTTTAGACATTTCTCAATTATTAGTAAGTTAGAAATTTAGTAAAAATTGTTGGAAAAATGATTAAGTGTAGAATTTTGTGAGAAAATGAATTAATTGTATTTGAGTGGAAAATAGAAAAGAAAGAAAAAGAGAATAGAAATAGAAATAGAAAGAAAAGAAAGATAGGAAGAAAGAGGAGAGAAAGAAAGAGGAGGAAGAGAAAAGAGAAGAAATTGGGGAAGAACTAGGAAATCATCAAGAGTGATCATATAGCAAGTTTGGAATCCGGGTAAGGGTGTGAAATTTTATTATCTTATCAATGTGTATCGTTATGTATGATTGTATTGTGTTTGTGGTCGATTTTTCTGAGTTTTTGGTATAAACCCATATTTGGTTAAATTGTTTGGAAATCGATTAATTGTGGTTGAAATCAAGTTGTTAGTGTCTATAATTGTTGGTATATGATAGATACTTGTTATGGGACATTGTATTGGCGATTTTCTGGTGTGTAGGTGAGATTTGGGGTGTTTTGGATTGGAACCCGTAAGCAAAAATTATGCAGGAAATTTTTCTGGTTTTTCCAGGTCATACGCGTATGGGGCATGTTCATACGCGTATGAACCTTGGCAATACGCGTATGGTGGGCGAGCCATGGGCCAATACGCATATGGGTTGCTTGTTTTCTCAGCCATCTGCCCATTTGTGTATGATACGCGTAGCATTTCAGGGCAATACGCGTACAGGCTTAGGCATTACGCGTACAGACTTTTACACGTGAACTTTGGAAAAAATGAGCTCCTGCTCGTACGCATATGGCATGTGGTGGTACGCGTATGGGCAGGAGAAGTGTAAAAATGTGATTTTTTAAAAATGTGTTTTTCGTTTTCGTCCGTAACTTTTGTTCCGTTTGGCCGATTTTTACATTCTTGGTGTTGTTGTGAAGCTATTGAGTTGTACTATATGGTTATGATGAATTGGAAATTGTTAGCCGATTAAATAAGTCAGAAAAGTCAGGAATAGTGTTATTTAGCGACTTTTACCATTTTTGAATGTGTGTTTGGATGTGAATCATACAATAGTGCATTGATGTGAATGTATATAGATTGTATGTGATTGTATGAGAAGAATGCATGAATATATTGTGAATATGTATGCATTTCAAGAATATATTGTGAATATATTGAGGAGAAACGACTGGCGGCTGTATGTTATGGGCAGTCGGGTTTACAAAGTGGGAGATGTGGTACTCAAAAGGATCCTTCCTCCAAGTACAGATCACAGGGGCAAATGGACTCCTAACTATGAAGGTCCATTCATGGTTAAGAAGGTCTTCTCAGGCAAAGCCTTATTACTTACAACCATGGACGACGAAGACTTTTCATCCCCTGTCAACTCAGACGTAGTCAAAAAATACTTCGCATAAATAGACTCGCTGGACAAAAAAAAAAGAGAAAAAAGTCCAGGCAAAAAAGGGCATCCCGGCGAACCACAAAAACAGAATAAAAAGGTTCGGGCAAAAATTAGGGATAATAAAGGAAAAATTGTACACCCGGTGAGTTGAAAATCCGCAAGGACAACTCAGGCAAAAAAGGGTATCCCGGTGGATTGAAAACCCGAAAGGGCGGTCCACGCAAAAGAGGGATTTAAGCGAACGACTACGATTTGAGTTATCTGTACTCCATCATCCGCTTCAACAACTGACTTTCCAAAGGGTAGAAATCGGTCTGATCGTTCCTCAGAAGGCAAGGTCGGGGAGTTTTGAAGACATATTGGCCATAGCAGAATTGAAACTCAGTGGAATGCCGTTTTCACATTGCCATTAGGATAGTTTCTTTTCTCAATTTCCAGTGATCACCTCTTTCCAGGGATTGCTTCCTGATGTAATTGCATATTCTGGGCCTTTTGATCAATAAATTGAATTTCAGTTAAAAGCTTCTTATTTTGTTTTACTGCTTTGTTTGCAAAAATGTCTGAATTTTTGATAAAACATTGCATTTGAAAACATGGTGGCTCCACAATAATATGTGCAGAAAAACATTTAGAATTACTTTGAATGTTGAATAATCCTAGAGGGTGGATTCAAACCACGCAATATTCCGGGGCATGTGTGTGTATTCTTTTGTTGCAGGTAACAGATTCAGATGATTTCAAGCACAGGACAGATAATTACTTATTCCCACACAGCAGACTGGGGCAATCATGTTCAGGGAAGGGTTCACTTGTCACCCTTTTGTCACAACGTTGTGAATTGAGTCCATCATTAGGCCGACGGTCGTTCGCGACATCTCAATATCAGTGATTTGAGTTCAACTGGGTATTGTTGTATCTTATTAAATAGATTCTCTCATTCAGTATTTCCAACAGCTACAAGCTTTTCTGTGTTGATAATGGTTGCGAATTCCCAGTAGAGTTGCTTCGCAGACACCGAGGTTGATGGTTAATCCCCAGTGAAGTCGTCCGGAATTTAAAGATGTTTGATCTTCTGTAAAATCCTCTTATGACGTTTCTGCAGGTAAGTCTTGTACCATGGAGCAGGAAGCAAGTTGTTGATCTTCCCAAGCATGAGGCATTTTGGATTTCCCTAGCAAGAGATATTCCAGATCTGTTACCCCCAGTAGAGTTTGAGGACGCCTGGTCTTCTGTAAAATCCTCTCAAAAGGTATTCCCCAGCATGAGACGCATTAAGGGGGTTTTCTCCAGCAGAGTTTGTTATAAAGTTATTATCCCCAACGGAGTCGTCAAATGGAAAGTTTTCCTAGCATGAAGCATTGTGACACTTATCCTAAACTCGACAGTCTTATTCCTCAGCAGACTACTGTGGAGTTTCTTTGGGTTTCTCCAGCAGATCTAAGGACTCTCCCCCAGCAAGTTGTAATGGATTGTCTTCTAATCAGGATTCGCTTATCCCCGACAGAGTAGTCTTGATTCCCAGCAAGATTATATCTCTGGTAGTGGTATCCCCGCAGAGTTCAGCATTGAATCTTGCCAACAATACTCCCCAGCTGAGTTGTGGTTTTGTCCCCGCAAAGGCTTATTAATCAGCAAAATCTATTCCTCAGCAGAGTAATAGTATATTCTTGCCCCAGCCGGGTTAGCAGGTTGATTCTCCCCGCAAAGGATCTCAGGTTTGACAGATCCTCAAGCAGAGTTTTAATGACTTTTCTTCCCTAGCAAGACGTCATGCAAAGAATTTCTCACCCCCAGCGGAGTTGTTATGACCAGAATTCATCCCCAAATAGATGAAGCAAGTCCTGGTAGAATCATCACTCCCTATATTCCAAAGTCCAATTTATTTTTGGCAAACTTGACAATTCGAAACAGACGGATTATTCATTCATTCTTCAGCAGAGATATTATCATTTCAAGAGTCTCCGAAATCAAATCATTGACCGTTGTTCCTCAGCAGAGTCAGCAGAGATGTCTGACACGGATGCAGAGCGTAATCCAATATTGGAATCACTAAAGTCCATCCGTAGTGTGGCAAGCCAGTAGTCGTCTGGCATTGTTAAAAGACATTATCTTGAAGTCCAACCATAGATTGGCAAAAGGTCCATCCAAGGGTGGCAAATTCTTGAAGTCCAACCGTAGATTGGTGAAAGGTCCATCCAAGGGTGGCAAATTCTTGAAGTCCAACCGTAGATTGGCGAAAGGTCCATCCAAGGGTGGCAAATTCTTAAAGTCCAACCGTAGAATGGCAAAAGGTCCATCCAAGGGTGGAAAATTCTTAAAGTCCAACCGTAGATTGGCGAAAGGTCTATCCAAGGGTGGCAAATTCTTGAAGTCCAACCGTAGATTGGCGAAAGGTCCATCCAAGGGTGGCAAATTCTTAAAGTCCAACCGTAGATTAGCAAAAGGTCCATCTAAGGGTGGCAAATCATTGGCAAGTCCAACCGCAGATTGGCAAAAGGTCCATCTAAGGGTGGCAAATCATTGGAAAGTCCACCCGTAGTGTGACAAGTCAGTAGTCTTCTGACTCCTTTTTAAAAGACCGCAGCTAAGTCCAACCATAGATTAGCGAAAGACCATCCAAGGGTGGCAAAGCAAGGCAAAGTCCAACCGCAGATTGGCAAAAGTCCCCCGTAGTGTGGTAAATCATCAGCAAGTCCAACCGTAGATTGGAAAAAGTCCCCCGTAGAGTGGCAATTCAGCTGCAAAGTCCAACTGTAGATTTGCAAAAGTCCACCCGTAGTGTGGCAAGCCAGTAGTCGTCTGGCATTGTACAAAAGACGTTGTTAAAGTCCACACGTAGTGTGGCAGGCCATTAGTCGTCTGGCGTTGTACAAAAGACATTATTAAAGTCCAACCGTAGATTGGCAAAAGTCCACCTGTAGTGTGGCAATTCAGCTGCAAAGTCCAACCGTAGATTGGCAAAAGTCCACCTGTAGTGTGGCAATTCAGCTACAAAGTCCAACCGTAGATTGGCGAAAGTCCACCCGTAGTGTGGCAGGCCAGTAGTCATCTAGCGTTGTATAAAAGACGTTGTTAAAGTCCACCCATAGTGTGGCAGGCAAGTAGTCGTCTGGCGTTGTGTAAAAGACATCTTCCCAGTGGTTTTCATCATCAGAGTTTTCTTCAAGCAGAGTTCGTTTGGTTGGGTTTATCCCTTTTCTTCTTCCCTACGGGGTGCAAATTTTTGGGTTATTGTCAGTATTCAATCTCTCCATACCTTTAAAGTATGACAACAATCGCTATCATCCGTTCAGGTCTGCAGTGATTGAATAGGGGCAGCTGTAATACCCCAAAATTTGCCCTCTCTTTTCCTCATATCTTTTAGCATGAGTTTTCATTGCATTGCATTGCATTCAAGCATAAAAAAAAACAAAGCATCAAGCATTTAGCATTGCATCTTGCATAAGGGCATTGGATCAAGGCACTTGGTCCATATTCTCAAGTCTCAAGCTTCAAGGTGGCTCATGGGGTTCATCATGTCTTCTTAAGATCAAGCATGGCAAAAGATTGCAAGTGGATCTCTCCCTCCTAACCAGAGAGACCAATCAGGGTTTTTGGTTTCAAGAGAGTTTCTTGAAGACTTTGGGGGTTCAAGCATATTTTGTGGTTTCCATATGCTCACAAGTGTTCATGGATGGGGATTTGGTTGATGGTTCATGGTGAAGACTGTTCAGTGGATCAGCTGCTGGTGAAATAAGCAAAAGTCAACTGTAAAGGAGAAAGTCAACTATGGAATTTTGAGGGTCTTTTCATGGTTTTCAACGTCTCACATCCTCATATGGTCTTCAATTGTCAAGATTCATACCATTCATCAAGAATCAAGAGGTTGGGCAAAAGTTACTAAATTTGGAAAATCACCCATAATACAAACTTTCCATTTTTGGCATTTTTTCAACCACATTCAACTTGACTTTTCATCATCAAGGAAGTTCCAAATGAATTTTTCTCCAACATGAAAGTTGAAGATCTTTCTCTCCTATTTCTAAAAAGTACTAGAACATTTCCATATCATTTGTGGAACTCTAGTTATGGCCAAAACAAGGCAAAGTTCTTTTCATGGATTCCTTACATGTCAAATTTTCCACCTTTTGCATTTGTGCACAAATGGACTTGTAATGTTCCCAATTGCTTCATGCCATATTACAACATCAAAATACAAGTCAAGAAGATCATTTGTGGCTTTTGAATCAATTCATGTCATGCCATATTTCTTATTATTTTCACAAAGTGCAAAAATGCCAAATTAATTCAAAGCTTGCAAACCAAGAAAGTACAAGGCCCAAAATCAATTCAGAAGTGATACATGAGTAAATTGGAGGTGAATTATGCTGGGTACAAGGGTTTCCCACGTGTAAATTAGTGGTGGTGGTGTAAAATGCATTTTTGCAATTTCACCCAAATCTCATTAACAAGAGTTCTAATCACTTCCTAATCCTAATCAGTGAACTATTGAACGGTATATATGCTTACTCATGCCCTCATAGCTAGGGTAGAGGCTCTCATTTGCACACTTGTGGTTTTTTGCTCTCACACTTCCTCTCATTGAATCTCATTCTTCTTGGAGTTTCTCTGAGTTTTCTCTTCACATTCTTGATCAGTGAAGAGAATAGAGCAAGAATCCACTGTTGTTTTGAGCTCATACTGAAGATTTCATCAAGTGCCATTCAAGAGGATTCAAACTTAAATCTCAAGATCTAGCACGATTTCAAGCTCTAGTTGCATTTATTTTGCATCTAGAGGTTCCAAGGAGTGGATCTGCAGTATTTGGAGGGATTTCTTGGAGGATTTCAAGTTCTACAAGGTTCAGGTTGGTGAATTTTTCATAATCACAGAACTTGAATTTTTGATATGCATAATGATCTGTGAACTTCCCTGAGCATGTTGATATATTTTATTTGAAGTTTGGACGTGTGGTTTGTGAGATATGTTGATTTAAAGTTTTAGATCCATTTATGTTTTTGCTCGATTCTCCTTATTGGTTGATTGTTTGTTAAAATGGATTGCATATTTGAGATCCTTGCGTTTTTCTGGTCAAGATAGTGTACCCATACGCATTTTCTGGAAACTTTTGGACGACAGCTCACCGGAGAGGGTGGCCGGAGCCCTAGCTCCGGCGGCTGCCGGAGAACCAGTCCGGCGAGGAGACCAAGGGAAGAAGAAGAAATCATGATCGTTCATTGCTAGATCGTGCATCTCTCACTGCGCCACATGTCCTTTTTTTATGTTTTAAATTTAATGATTGCATGCTTGCCATCAACACTTATTACTGTGTGCTCACTTCGTGGCCACTTGATTTAATTGATTTTTGACTCTTGTGATTTAATCTCACGCGTTGATCTCATCTTACGGTGGTGATGATGCTAACAAATTAATGAAGGCATGTGCAAGGCATGTGGCTGGAGTATGGTGAGCCGACCGTTTGTGTGGTTGCATGTCCATGTGGTTTGTGGTGCGTCTTTGAATCTGGTTCGTTGTTTTTAATTAAGTTGGATCGTGTAAACCTGGGTGGATCTGTTTTAGCGCGTTAGATCATATGATGGACTGGGATTTAATTCTGAAGGTTGACTGGTCCTTACTCTCCATTGACCGTGCGCTAGTGGGCTCCTTTCCTTTGGGCTTTTCTATGCGCAGCCCCCCTTTAGCCCATTTCCTTATTTTCCAACGCATTTATTTACTGTTTACACCCCCTGCTTCTTTCATTTCATTTTATTTTATTTTTATTATTTGTTTTGTTTTTAATTTCTAAAATTACTTTTATGCATTTAAAAATCATACAAAAAATCATGAAACTCATTTTTAGTTTTCTCAAATATTTCCATATTTTATTTTCTCATTTTATTTTTATTTTGGCATCTGTTTTAATTAATTGCTTTATTTTCTTTTCTTATTTGTTTCACTTGCACACTCCAACTTGTGATTTTTTTTTCTCCGCATCTATAATACATGTTTAATCCATTCTTTTTGCATCTATTAGGTGACATATTAAATTGCATAAAAACATTTTTGTTTCATTTTTTAAAACTTTTCCATATTGCATTTTGGTCCCTTTTTTTTGCATGTTGAATCATTGTTCTTATGTGATCTTTGCCCAATTGTTTGAAGTACTTAGTTTGTGAATTTTGGTTTGATCCTTTTGAACATGTTACTTGACTGAGTTAACTTCTGTTTGGATATTTTTTGGGATTTTATTGATCCATTTTGGTAATTTTGGTTGAATTTTGTTTGTGATGCAAATTTGATTGAGGTATACTTTGATACATGATATAGTTTGAATGCATTTGCTTGCTGGTGATTGAATGATGTTTGAAATGTTTTTATGGTATGATCATGTTCTGTTTGAGCTTACTTGTGGCTTTGGAATCATCCTCATTTGATCATTTTCCAATTTGTTCTTGATTTATAAGTTGATGTTATTTTGACTTGAGTTTTGTGGATGTTTTGATTAACTTCGATGCATGTTTTGAATGTGTTGCTTAAGGTTTCATCTTGCACGACTTGAGTTTGATTTTGGTATGATGTTGATACTTATGCTACTACCCCTTGAGTTCATTACTTGGTCTTCATCTCACTTGATCATCATGGTTTGATTTGTATGATGCATATCATCATCATTGGTTTTGTGGTTTCTTTAGCTCATAATGCATCATAATGTGAAACATTCTTGCATGTTTGGATTAGATGATCATGATGTGAATTGAATTCTGACTTGGTTTCACTTTCATCTTATTTTGTTCATGTCATCTTTGTATGAACCCTTAGTGTGTGAAATTGCGAATCTTGTGCAAGTTTAATTGCATCCTTTCTTGTGTGCCTTCACTTGTATTGCTTGATATGTGCTTGTATGATCTTTGAAGCATGTTCTATGTTATGATTTGGATATGATGATTATGGTATGCTTGCTGCCCCATCTCTTTTCCTCATTCTTCCATTCTCTTTTCTTCTCTTTCACTCTTTCTCATCCCATGGATCTCAAGACTTGATTAAGTCTTGGATTCTTTTCCCCTTAGAGCTACCTAGTCCAACTTAATTTTTGATTAAGCTTGGAGTAGGATTAGCATTAGGTTAGTTAGTCTTTTCTCCTAAACCTCACTAACCATAGGACATCCATGCATGATAATATTAGGACTCTTAGTTTCCCTTTAGAGTTTCCTTTGCGTTGTTTCTCTTCTCATCTCAAAAGAAAAGTTAAAAACACTTAATAAAGGTTGACGTGCATTGCGCTTGAGCCTTATATGTGGGAAGTGGGGAACGAGGGGCTTCCTCTCATTCTTCTAGGATACCTAGTGTACGTCCTGTTGGGGACGATGCGGGAAAGTATTCGTTCCTGTATTTAAGACGTTGGTTCAATACAAGTTACAAACTAACTAAAAAACACTTCTGTCTAAAAAACACCAAAACAAACACTAACGTCTTTCCTTCGGGAATTCTTTTCTCATCTCACTCACTCTCAGCGTACGAACGTGCTCCTACTCATTCTTTTGCAAGATGGTAACGCAATCGGACCAGCGAGCCTGCAACACCTGAGCTAGAACGTTGGTCGTTCCCTAAAAAAAACATAATCAAAGCGACCCTCGTTGAGGGGAACTACGTCGCTCTGATTCTCATGTTCCCGATGAGATACGTAGGCAGTGGGGTAGGGCCCATTCGAGCACTTCTTTTATTTTCCCTACATTTGTTTTTTCTTTCTCTCTCCCTTCCTTTTCCGGTTCTCCAGCTAGCAGTTCCCTTTTCCCTTCCAGCAGCAGTGAAATTCCAGTCGACGACACCCTTTGATCGAGACAAGAAAGCGTGGATCCCATCGGGTTCGATGGACGCGAGGGGGTGCTAATACCTTTCTCTCGCGTAACCGACTCCCGAACCCAGTTCTTTTGGTCGCAAGACCATGCTCTTTCCTTCCTTCAGGTTTATACGGTGTTTCCTTTCCCTCTCATGGGATAAATACACATTGCTGGTGACTCTGTTTCGGTGCCACTTTCGCATTTGTACTTGGATGAAAATCGCGGGAGCGACAGTTAAGCCATTGAGATGACTATCACCTACTTGGGGAATGAAGTTAACAACAGCGAACCTGCTGAAGAATATCATTGAACTTAGCCTGTAGTCGGGGAAACACCCTTAACCTGCTGGGGAATACCAGCCATCACCAACAACTCTGCTCGGGGAACGACGGTTGATGATATCCACTCTGCTAGGGGACAACATTGAGCTTACTCCTCTGCTGGAGACTTACTTTCTACCCTTACTTTGTTGGGGAGAGAAACTCTACTGGGGACGTCACGTGTTGACCATCAACACGAACCCTGTAGATGTGATATGACCAAAAGATGCCCTGATACAGCATAGCCCATAAAGGAACCTGTCTTCGAGAGGTCTCATGAAGATCTTATATATCTTGCCCCATGATCTTGATTAACCGTTCTCCTGAGAAAAACCCTTTTTGCTTTTGGGGTGACCTGCCCCAGCCTTGAAGTAATTTTGCCCTCGACTGGTTGATCTGTGAAGGAGTACCTCAGATTGACTGACCTTCGAGAGATTTGTCGAATCTCGACTTGATTGCCCCAGATTGGCTGAATCTTAGAATGAATTGCCCATTCGATATGACCATTTGATTGCTTGCCCCTGCTCAACGGAGTACTTAGGCACTCTGCACTTATATTGATCAATCTTTTCTTTGCAGAAACTTCCCTGATCAAGCACTTACTCGCAAGTAAAAGAATTCGTTTTGAAAATGACAATTTTAATGCAATGCTTATGACAGTTTTGAAATCCAAGTCTGTTCACTGGAAAAAATTGTGACGTATAGTGAATGAATCACTAATCAAAGTGTCGCTGATACCAACATGAATGGTAAGAAGATCCTTTTAGGAGTCAGGTTCGACGCGATCTTTACCGAAGTATGATTTCGAAACAACCTTGCTTCAATTAGGTCTTTTAAAGGTTGTAACGTGGCTTGGTTCACGGTTTGACAAAGAAAGGATATAAGGCTCAAAGTTTTGTTTTAACCCACCCATTCTCCTTGATGTTCTCCAGTCCTACGTTCAGCTAACTCGACATAAGCGCTCACCTTTCAACAAGGTTAATGAATAGTATAAGGATAAAAAGAACCCACACGGTTTTCGGAGTGACAGCCATCCCTTTTGCCTTTGGTGTCTGTAAACACACGACTTGTTCTTTATTTGAGGATTTTTCTTTTTCCATTTTTCGCTTTTTATTCTTTTTCTTTTCCCTGATTTTGCCTGGACTAACTCTTTTGAATTTTTCGATTTCGAAGTCCAGCGGGATGCCCTAACTTTTTCCTAAGTCACCCGTCTTCAAGTTTCGACTTAGCGGGCTTTATTTTTCTTTTGATTCTTTTTCTCCTTTTTTTTGAACAAATCGTGTGACACCAGCTTGTCTGACTTGTTTGAAAGGGATGTGACTGCCTCACTCTTCGGTTGGTGAGGGATAACCATAGACTTGATCCTCGAATTGAACGCTCGGTCAAATTAATTGACACTTACCCTGCCCCTGGTTAAGATTGAGGGTTTTTTCGTTTTCAGAAAGAAACTCCTACTTCTAGGCTCAAAGGGGTTGACAAGGGATTATCTTCCTTATATCTCCGGTGTTTAGGGATTTGAAATAATGCCTGTACATCATCAGCAAGGTTTTGTCCCAAAAGCATACCATCAGAAGTTCTGCGTCTTTGAATTTCATCATCCTCCCTCAGATCCTGCTTAAACAAGGGTTAGATATCAATAAAGAAAATATGAGTGAACACAGATGGATTTAATCAAGACATGCATATTCATTTCATTATCATTATCAACTGAAAACAGACGAGTTTTACAAATGAGTTTGCCCTTTAACCGAAAAGAAACTACAAATGCAAAGAAATGACATGATCTAAAAGATTGCCAGCTTCGGGGAACTGGGCTTTCCAAGCTTGACTTGCTGCTGAACTATCCATCTTCAGAATTGCTCATCGAAGTCAGTAAGATAAAAACTTGCACCACTGCTCTCGGTGTCTTCTTCCATAACCTGAACTGATGAACCCACACGACTGGATGAAGGAGAATTGTTGATCTGAATACCCTGAGGCGTGAATGAGAAGATATTGGAGTCAAGCAGAGTCTGAATCTTGCTCCTAAGAACCTTACAGTCTTCAGTTGAATGCCCCTATGCCCCAGCATGGTAATCACAATGGGCGTTGACATCAAAACTTGAGGGATACGGAAAAGGCACTGGCTTCAATTCCTTCGGCACTATAAGTCCACCTCTGATTAAATCTGGCAACATCTGACTGAACGACATTGGCAACTGAGTGAAATGCCTCTCTGGCTTCCTAGGTCTTTGTCGGGCGTGCTGACGCGGCTGACGGCGGTATGACTGTTGATTCTTAGGGGATCCCTGATACGAAAACCCTGAAGATTGTTGACTCTGAACCGTTGAAACACCTGAATACTGAGGATGAGGTGGGGGATATTCTTAGACGGAATTACCTTTTTCCACCCATTCTTCTTGAGAACTGACAACTGATCCACTTTCACTAGCCGGGAAGTTCGAGGCGCTTTGGATTTTTCCCCTCTTGATATCGAACTCAACGTGTTCTCCAAGTATTACCAAGTCAGAGAATTTTAATACAGTAATCAACTTAACGAAGTACGGTCCTTGCAAAGTATCCTTGAACATATTGACCAATTCTCTTTCCAAAAGTGGTAGTTGAACGCGAGCAGCTAACTCTCTCCATCTCTGAGCATACTCTCTGAATGATTCGTTATCCGCTTTAGATAAACCTTGCAACTGCAGGCGGCTAGGAGCCATGTCAAGATTATAACTATACTGCTTTACAAAGACATTGGCTAGATCTGACCATGATCGGATGCTACCACTTTCCAACTGCATATACCAACTCAATGATGCCCCACTCAGACTGTCCTGGAAACAGTGAATCATAAGCTTGTCATTATAGACATGTGAGGTCATTCTTCGGCTAAACATCACCAAATGTAGCTTCAGACAGCTATCCCCTTTGTATTTCTCAAAATTTGGCATCTCAAATTTCGGAGGCATCACGAGACCAGGCACTAAACACATGCCCAAAGCATCCAAATCAAGGGTATCACGCTTCATTAAGGCATCAAGCTTCTCTTCCAACACACGACATCTTTCATCAAACGCAACGGCCCTTGGATCCTTAGGTTTAATCTTTGGAACTACCCCTTGGAAATCTGGCACAGAGAAGGCAAAGCTTCGATAGTCTGTGGCATCAAGAGAAGAAGAATGCCCATCTCGGACGACGGCACGCTCGTGTATAGCTTGATTCTCAGCAGGGATTCGCACATGCTGAGCTAGAGCAACATTGTTAACTGGAGGTGGAATGACATTCCCAGTAACTGAAGTCCTCTGAACATTGGCCTCTCCCCTATTCATGGCTGCCATAGTTTCCACAAGTTGGTCCAACTGACTCTTCATCAATTCAACATCGGCTCGTGTCACAAACTGATTCTGTTCCCCTGAATTCATGATGATCTCCCTAAAAGCTGATTCAAGTCCGATGAGAAAGTTTAGAAGTCAACTGCGGTTCAGACAAAGGATGGATGAGCTCTTTGATCAGGCCGGAGACAGATATGCAAAAATGATGCAAGATGCAAATGCAATGCAATATGAATGCAGCAGACATGGGATCAAAGCTTCCATAAATTATGAACTGCCGTGCTGTTAACTAAACAAGAACCACAACCCAGAAAACCAGAATTCCAGAACATCGAACCACTGAGATAACCAGAAACCCAGATAATCAAACACTGACGAGAAATCCAGAAAACTGGGTAGGTTGAAGGTTTCGATTTCCTGCAAACACCCATCCCCTCTCACGTGTGGGTACTAGGATGTCCAGTATCCCGGGCTCTCAAGTCGAGAAATGATGATACGTTCACCATTTCTGGTTTGGCATCATCATCAAAAGAGGAGGCCTCAACTGATTCTCCAAAACAGAAGGTCCTCAGCTTCTGGCACTGAGTTCGAGAAATAATAGTACATTCATCCCTCGGGGTACAGTACTATCGTCAATCGAGGAGTGCCTCCACTGATTCTCTTCGAAAGATAGGGGACATCCTATGCGAGTTCCAAAGTGGGCCCTCGGGTACGAATGGGTTTGCACATAATGTGGTCTGCCACTGTCACCGCTAAAGAGGGATGTTTCCACTAAGGTCCTCGATGATCGGTCACCAGAGTTAACAACTCTCTAGATCAACACCCTAACATACGCAAGACACACACGTCAGAATGCGTCCCAAGATAGCCTCGTCTGGTTGTGAATTTTGTGAACACACAAACGTACCAACTGGCACGTAGGTCCCACTACTTTCCACTCTAGTCCTAGGGTGTACTCAAGCCTGGGTATTGGGCTTATCTCTCAGAACAACCCAACCTGCCAAACAGAAACCAGCCAGCACAACACAGCAATATCCAGTATGACAGTAATAAAATGAAATGCAATGCAATAAAAGCTGTAAAATAGTAATATACAACAGAATAAAGCACAACAAATAAACACCCAACAAAAAACAAACAAGCGCTAGGATCGACTCGCTAAAGGGGATGGACCAGCAAGAGGTCAACCAGAGTCCCCAGCAGAGTCTCCAGCTGTCGCTCCCGAAAATTGGATTCGCATCCAATCGTCAGTACAAACGCGAGAGTGGCGCAGAAAACACAGAGTCGCCAGCAATGTGTATTTATCCCGAGAGAGGGAAAGGAAACACTACGTAAACCTGAGGGAAGGGAAAGAGCATGGTCTCGCGACCAAGAGAAACGGGTAATGGAGTCGGTTACACGAGGGGAAGGTGTTAGCACCCCACGCGTCCATCGTACTCGATGGGATCCACGCTTGTTGTCTGTATCAAAGGGTGTCGTCATCTGGAGCTCCACTGCAACTAGAAAGAAAGGAACGAGAACGGAAGAGAGAGGAGAAACGGGGAAGAAAAGAAAAGAAATGACTCGATTAGGACATTATCGTTGTCCTAGGCCTACGTATTCCCTCGTGCAATGGGAAAGTCAGAGTCAACGTAGTTCGGACGCGAACTATGGGGGAGGTTGCTTGTCGAGATATCGCATCTCGTGCCTACATATCCTCAATCGAACGAGAGAGAGGAATCAGAGCAAACGTAGTTCGACCTACGGGTTGAAAGGGTCTCGATCGCGCTAGGGGGAGAGAAAAGGCTCGGCTAACAGGTTGGTCTCGATCGCAAGGGTGCGAGAGAAAAGGGGAAGTTAGTTGTTAGTGTGCTCGCCAAGGATAGGGATCCTCGTGCCTACGTATCTCATCGGAAATGAGAATCAGAGCCCGTAGTTCACGGCACTACGGAAGAAAGGAAAGGTGGAAGGGTCTCAATTGCATGGGTACGAGAGAAGGGTGCTCGCCAAGGATAGGGATCCTCGTGCCTACGTATCCTTAATCTATCCAGAGAGAGGAAATCAGAGCGTCCGTCGTTCGTGGGTACGTCCACGATGGTTAAGTGTTTTTTATGAGCGACGTTAAGTTCGCGTCCGGCAGTGAGGGACAATGCCTGTTTACGACAAGACGGAAGTAACATGCTCTTTTCTGAAAATGGTTTGAAACTGAACAATCCCGAAGGATGAAAAGGTTTGAATTTGTTTTGGCGTTTTTTAGACAGAAGTGTTTTTTAAGTTCGTTCATAACTTGCATTGCACCAAAGTCTATGACATAGGAACGAATGCATAGTGAATCATCCCAAGACAGGACGCCCACTAAACACTCTAGAAGAATGAGAGGAAACCCCTCATTCCTCATTTCCCAGACTGAAGGCTCGTGCGCAATACACGTTATCTTTATTAAGTGTCATAAAGAAGTTATGAGATGAGAAGAAGAAGACCCAAAGGAAACTCTAAAGGGAAACTAGGAGTCCTAATGTTATCATGCATGGGTAACTTATGGTTAGTGAGGCTTAGGAGGGACCTAACCTAATGTTATCGTGCTTGGATTGAGAGCCTAATGTCTCTCCTACCTCAAACTTAATCGGAAATTAAGTCGAGCTAGGAATCCTAAGGGATCATGTGAACAAACACAAGTAAACATTAACCAATTCAATCACAGACAAAGTGAAATCCAAAACTTAAAGGAAAAGAAATGAGATGAAGAAAAGAGATGTCAAAGCAACATAAGTGTAAACCAAACCAAAAAATAGCAGCAACAACATCGCTTCAGCATAGCACAGCAGTGTATTCCAGCAATCACCTAGAACAGCATTTAACAGCTCCTATTTCCAAAACACAACAGGTGTAATATCCAGCAGGACAGAATAGATACATTTAACAGCATGTATGTACAAAACAGCAGTGTATGCAACCGAATTTCTTCACTCAATCCACTTATGCACAAATTAGACTAATTACAAAATTCAACTAAGATCAAGGATTTACTCAAAGAATTTTAATCATAGTTTTAACAAGAAAGTTTAATCAAAAATCACAACACTCAAAGTAAAGTTAACACTTAGCCAAAATTCCAATCAAAATCAAAGTCATAAATCAAACAAGATCAAAATCACAAATAAATTTAACAAAATGATTAATAAGAATCTACTCAAAAATAAAAATTAGCTTCTAATCCACTAAAAAACCAATTAATCCAAAGATCTAACATCAAAATCAAATTATTAAAGACGTAATTAACCAAAATCAAATTAAGATTATATCAACATTAAAATCAGAATTAAAATTAAAAGGAGAGATTTAAAAACTAATTAAGAAAAAAAACATTTTTTTTTAGAAAAATATGTAAAACTCACAAGAATCACTTAATTATAAAACTTTAGAATATATTTAACTTCTAAAACTAAAAATAACACGTACAGTAGATGCTTATCAAAATGTAAGGTATATGTATGTAATAACTATGCACAATATAACAAACTTTTATTATATTCAGGTAACGTAGATGTAGGTGTAGGTATCAGTTAAAACAAATTGCTATGTATCATATTATATAAACATGTAAGTATTGAAACAAAACGAGTATTAAAACAACAAAAAGCTACGAAGTTAACAATCACAAGTAGTATAAAAAATTAGAAACAAGTGCAAACAAGGTTAGGAAGAAATTCATACGGAAGACGACGAAGTTATTTGGTGAATTGAAAGGTCTGGCGCCGCTTTTGATTCGTCTCCTCTCTCCTCTTTTTCTCTGTCTCCTCTTTCCGGTCCTTTTTTTTTTTTAACAGTAACAACAATATATAGGGACCAAATTAGGGTTATCTCTAAATTGTTAATAATATCTCTAATGTCCATTTTAAAGCCCAAATTAAATAATTAGTTGGACTCACAATAAAATAAATATTTAAAATAAAAGTAAAATTAAAATATTAATCATCCTATTTATTTACTCTAAATACTTAGACAAAAATTATAAAAATAAACGGACTCTAAATAAATAAAAGTCGGATACCCAAGTGATCGAAAAAAATAAACCGAGTACACTAAAATGATTAGTACGAAATATATGACTCAAAAAATTACAGCATTTGGTCAGATTTTAAAATAAATTTTGATCCGTAAAAATGCTCAAATTGATCAAAATATGACGAAAAATTAAAACGAACACGCCGAGTTAAACTACGCGAACCGTAGAATAATATAATTGACGTCTGCAAGTTCGATTTTAAAATTTCCCGTCCCCTGATTTTAAGCACTGCTGAAATTCAATTTGACCATTCTGTCTGTAAATTTCCGAGAAATTATTTCGACCAATATTTTAGGCAGTATGCGAGATGAAAAGCACTATTTTATGCTATTTAGATGATGCATATTGGAAATACAGTCAGATGAATAAAAATATGAAAATATTAAAAATGTCTGGAATAAGCTGTGAACTCTCAAAATACCCTGTTGGGAAAAAAATGATCTGGTACCAAATTACCGAGCAAAATAATTGCTGGGGCACTATAATGCTTGCTGCTTAGAATAAGAGAAGTCCTTAGCCACAAGGATACCGTGATCCGATGTCTCGAAAGCTCAATGCAACGCATGACTATGAGTTAAGACCTAAATGAGATGCAAATGAAAAAAAGAAACATAAGCCAGAAAGAGTTGGAAAAAGGTAGGGCAAATTTTGGGGTGCTACAGGGTGTAAAGGGGATCAATACGGACGGGTATTGAAAAGGTACACGGACGGGTGTAAAAAAGGTTTCAATACAGACGGGTATCGGAAAGGTACACGGACGGGTGTAAAAAAGGTTTCAATACGGACGAGTATCGAAAAGGTACACGGACGGATGTAAAAAGGTTTCAATACGGACGAGTATTGAAATCAAAGGTTCAAACACGGACGGGTGCTGAAAGAACACGGACGGGTGTAAAAGGATTCAATACGGACGGGTACTGAAAAGGTAGTAAAGCAACTTTTATCGGGGATGAATCTCGCTGGGGAATGGAAGGCAACACGGACGCATGTCATCAAAAGGTCAATACGGACGGGTATTGAAATCAAAGGTTCGAACACGGACGGGTGCTGAAGGAAACACGCACGAGTGTCTGACGGTAAAAACCTTGAGGGGATAAACCAAAGGACCACCTGACGAAGAGGTAAAAGGAGATCACGGGTTCATGATCCTGGCAAACAACTCTGCAAGGGAATGTCAAATATTGCTTTGAATGACCAAACCCAACACATGTGGAGTAAAGTCAAAAGATATCTTCCTGAAATCCGACTTTCCTGACGAAGGAAAACTCAAAACTGGCTTATGCTTCAGATGCATATGTTTGAATTTTGCCATAATGCTCCACACAAAGTGGAAATGCTACGCATTTAGGAGGATGCCATGCAAAACAAATGCTTATGCAATGCAAAAGATCGTCCCAGCGAAATAAACACTGAGAACAGAAACTGCTCCACCGAGGACGACAAACTACATTGTCATCAAACCAAAGAACAATGCTGAGGAAAACTTCACCCTGCTAGGGAAGACCACAATCACCAATTCTGCTGGAGATGGACGAAACTCCGCGAGAATGCCCACTCTGTTGGGGAATATCAAGATCAACAATTCTGCTGGAGATGGACGAAACTCCAAGAGAATACCCATTCAGCTGGGGAGGGAGATGAATACTGAAGATGGAAACTCCTCCGCTGGGGATGACCAACTGTTTCAGAACTTGGCTTTGACGCCTGCCAAAAATGATTGGACTTAAGGCCTGCTGGGGATACCAAACTCTGCTTGGGGATATGATCTTAATCTGCTGCTAGGGAAATAACCTTACCCTCACCCTGCTGGGGATTAGATCAAGCCGTTATAGTTGAGACTATATTTTCTGACCAACTGAAGAAAGTAGACACCAGGACTCTGTGGGGATGATAACACCTTTGTCCTGCTGAAGAGTACTGATCATCATCAGCACATCTGCTCGGAAAATAATAGTTGTCAACATCCACTCTGCTAGGGGATAAACACATGTTTCCTGGCTAGCTGAGGAAAAAACGACTGCCCCATACTCTGTGGGGAAACACCACCTGCTGAAGAAAGGTGAGCCAAATCATAACTCTGGCTGGGGGAAAACCTCTTATATCCTGCTGAGGGGGATGATCCTCAAAGACTCCGCTCGGGGAAACACTTCTTTATACTCTGTTGAGGAAGAATAACAATTCCCACGCCTTGCTGGAAAAAGATACCCTCTGGCTCTTTGCTGGAGGGAAAAGACTCCAAAAGTCCCACACTGGGAATAACTCAGTGCTTCAAGTTTCTGCATATTGATTTTCCAGAGCGAAACACAGTTCCTTTAACTCTCCACCTTGCCCCAGACCACAGGGTCTACTTGAAGCAATCATCTTAAGAGGATTTTACAGAAAACCTGGCATTCAACAATGCCCCAGGGTTTTCAAACTCTTAGAGATGTATCCGGTCTGGTCATAACTGTCCCATACTTCATGATTCATGCAGTAAACCACCTCGAGAGGGTTCGTAATGACCTGAAATGTTCTGTCACAGTATTCTGAACCTTGCAGAGGTGCTATTGATTGACTGTGTTCTGAAGGGAAAAAACTTCTCGCGCCTTTGAAGTGACCTGCCCCAGTACAAGCCTTGCAGTACATTTGTCTCTAACCGACTAGTCTTCGAGAGATTTATCGAATCTCGACGTGATTGCCCCAGTTTACACGCTTGGGGAGAGATTTATCGGATCTCGACATAATTGCCCCAGTTCGAAGAAATTTTCTCAACATGAATGCCCCATGGTTACATTTTGAAGAGATTTACTGGTGTGATTGTCCCAGATTAGTTACATCTCAACACAAATGGCTGGGAATGCCTTTTTCCCACATAATCTTTCAGCAACATATCCTCTGGAGTCTCCGGCACCTCAACTTGGTCAGTTTAAGCTTCTCGACCGATGTTCATCGTGTAAACTTCTTTGATGTCAAACAAAAGTATGCAAGCAGAAATGTTTATTCTGAGAATGATTATTCAAATGCAACACATATGTTAATCTTGAAGTCCTTATTGAAAATATGTCACACAACCGAGTTATGACACTTATTTTTGAAAGGAAAGCAATACGCACATGCAACACCAACAAAAATCTTATTAACACAACTCATGGGAGTCAGGAACGCTATCTCGTTGAAGTACGCCTTCAGACTAAACCCTGTTTCAATTAGGACTTTTAATGGTTGTAGCGTGGCCTGGTTCGCGGTTTGAGAAAAAAGGATTTATGGCTCAAAGTTTATTGGTGCCCACCCACTCTTCATGGTATTCTCCAGTCCTATGTTCAGCTAATTTGGCGCAAGCGCTCATCTCTCAAAAGGTTTTATGATCTTTAAAGAACCCATGCAATTGATGGTTCGAGACCTGATGAGGTTTTGGAGCAACAGTCATCCCTTTTGTCTTTTGGTGTCTGTAGTCACACGACTTTGTTCTTATCGAGGATTTTCTCTTTTGAACATTCCTTTTCTCCTTTTCGCTTTTTATTCTTTTATCTCCCTGATTTTGCCTGGACTGATTTTTTCTTTTTCGATTTTGAAGTCCAGCAGGATGCCCTAACTTTTGCCTAAGTCGCTTGTTTTCAAGTTTTTCGACTTAGCAGACTTTTTCTTTTTCTCTTTTTCTCTTTTTTTTTTGAACAAGTCGTGTGACACCGTTTTGCCTGACTTGTTTGAAAGGGTTGTGACTGCCTCGCTCTTCGGTTGGTGAGGAGTAACCATTGTGGTTCTACACCTCTTAACCTCTTGACGGTAGAATGGAAGGTAATGGATCCTCAGATGTACACTCCTTCTGAAAGTTGAACACTTGGTCAAACTAACTGACGCCTACCCTGCCCCTGGGTTAAAATTGAGGGTTTTTCGTTTTCAGAAAGAACTCCTACTACTAGGCTCAAAGGGGTTGACAAAGGTCTATCGCCTTATCTCTCCAGTGTTTGTGAATTGGAAATAATGCCTGTACATCCTTAACAGGGTTTTATCCAAAAGCGTACCATTAGAAATCTACGTTCTTATTTCGTCATCCTCCCTCAAAGAGTTTGAGCAAGAAAGTTGGTATTGCAGTGTATATAAGCATTAAAAATGAGTAAACACGAATGGAACTCTTCAAGAAAAACATACTTATTGCATTATGATTGTCATTCAGAAACAAACGAGTTCTTACATGCAAGCAATGTTTAAACAAACTAATGAAAGCTACATATGAAAATGCAATAAAGGAAGCTGATGATTGCTATTGTTGAGGAGACTTGACTCCGTCTGGACTTATTGCTTCTGATGATGCTCTTGCAGCCTCGAGTGCTTACTCTGATAAAGAAGCTTCACCCCAAAGGGGTACCATCTGGCGTGATGACCTTTGAGTCGATCAAGTCTTGAGCAGACGAGCAAACAACTGACTATAAGGGATAGGAATAGGATCAAATATCTTCTTGGGCCCTCTTGGTCTCGGTTGCCCCTGCTGCTGATAATTCTGCTATCGATGCTGATTTGGGTGCCTCACCTGCGCTTGTACTTTCCTTTCCACATTTGACTGAGGCACAAACAGAGGTTGCTGACGTAGAGCTTCTGCAGCAAAAGGTTGTGGAAGAGATCCCTGACGCGAGGTGGATCCTGCAAAGAGGGGATGAGCCTCTACTTTCTTTGCAACAATTGGGGTGAAATCACCTCATATGCTCACGCCGCCCGACGTGAATTCAATTTCCCCTGCATCAATCCGATCCTGGACTTGGTGCTGAAAGGCCCTATATTTGTCCACAGTATGCCCTGGTGCCCCAGAATGGAAATCACAATGGGCTCTTGCATTGTAGCCTGGTGGGGGATTACCAGTAAGAGGAGCCAAAGTCCTTTTCTGTACCAGTTGCAACTGAAGAAGGTGCTGCAATAGCTGAAAATATGGCATAGGGAGTGGATGAAAAACTCTTTTAGACTGCTTCTGTCTCTGTGTACACTTTTTACTCTTGAACTTCTCTTGGGAGGCAAGACCCGACTGCTGTTGGGAAAGTTCTGGAACCTTGGGTTGTGGAGGGGATTCACGAGGCAATCCATGATCTAGAGCTAACCCCAAAGAGATGGGAGGAGTAAGGACCTCTGTTGTGGAAGTGAGCACATGATTGTTTTCCTTCTTTAACCCCTTATTCAAGATTTCCATGACCAGGCCCATCTGAGTCTTCAACCGGTTGACCTCCTCCCTCAACATCTTCTGGTCTTGCATGAGAGTTTGCATATTCCCCATAAATTGTCCTATCTGGCCTCGCATTTCCCTCAACTCAGCTTGAATTTGCTCCATGATCAACTCTTGAATGGCCTGAGGAGTTAATTCTACAATTCTGAAAAAAACCAGATCAGAACAAGAATAACCAGCCTCGAACACCTGCTATGCACATGAATATGCTAATACAAATGCCATGTTCAAATACTTCCAAGGAATCATTCTGCTTTGATTCAAGTTTTCAGAAAAACCACAAAGAATAAATGGAAATGCTCAACAGTGAGCCTCAACAATGATATCCTTGGAAATACAAGAACATGTATGCAAGAATGATGATGCATATGCAACGGACATGGGATCAAGGTATCCATAAGTTCTGAACAACTACTGTGCTGATGACTGGATAAGAACCACAACCCAAAAAACCAGAATTCCAGAACATCAAACCACTAAGATAACCAGAAAACTCAGATAATCAAACACTGATGAGAAATCCAGAAAACCGGGTAGGTTGAAGGTTTCGGTTACCTACAGACCTGCAAACACCCATCCTATCTCACATGTGGGTTCTAGAAAGTCGAGAATCCTCAATATCACGGGCTCTCAGGTCGAGAAATGATGATACGTTCACCATTTCTGGTTTGGCGTCATCACCAATCGAGGAGGCCTCAACTGATTCCCCTTAGAAATAAGGTCATCCTATGCGAGTCCCTGAGCATTGGGTCCTCGGATCGAAAATGTGCAATGGGTTTGCCATGGAATGTGGTCTGCCACTGTCACATCTCGGGAGGAGAGGCGCAACTGAGGTATCGAAGAAATGGTCACCAGGGTCGACAGCTCTCTAGATCAACATCCTAACATGCGCAAGACACACACGTCAGAATGCGTCCCAAGATAGCCTCGTCTGGTTATGAATTTCGTGAATACACAAACGAACCAAGCGGGCACGTAGGTCCCACTACTTTCCACTCTAGTCCTAGGGTGTACTCAAGCCTGGGTATTGGGCTTATCTCTCAGAACAACCCAACCTGCCAGAAAACAGCCAGCACAACACAGCAATATCCAGTATGACAGTAATAAAATGAAATGCGATGCAATAAAAGCTGTAAAACAGTAATATACATCATAATAAAGCACAACAAATAAACACCCAACGAAAAACAAACAAGCGCTAGGATCGACTCGCTAAAGGGGATAGACCAGCAAGAGGTCAACCAGAGTCCCCAGCAGAGTCGCCAGCTGTCGCTCTCGAAAGATTCGCATCCAACGGTACAAATGCGAGAGTGGCGCAGAAAACACAGAGTCGCCAGCAATGTGTATTTATCCCGAGAGAGGGAAAGGAAACACTGCATAAACCTGAAGAGAAAGGGAAAGAACATGGTCTCGCGACCAAGAGAAACGGGTAACAGAGTCGGTTACGCGAAGGGAAGGTGTTAGCACCCAACACGTCCATTGTACTCGATGGGATCCACGCTTGTTGTCTGCATCAAAGGGTGTCGTCGTTTGGAGCTCCACTCCGACTGGACCGGAGAAGAAACGAGAACGGAAAGAACGGAGAAATGAAGACGAAAAGAAAAAAAGAAGTGACTCGATAGGACGTTATCGTTGTCCTAGGCCTACATACTCCCTCAGTGCAATGGGAAAGTCAGAGTCAACGTAGTTCAGACGGGAACTGTGGGGGAAGGTTGCTCCCCAAGACAATCATTGTCTTGTGCCTACATATCCTCAATCGGACGAGAGAGAGGAATCAGAGCTAATGTAGTTCGTGGGTACGACCACGAATGGGTAAGTGTTTTTTACGTGAGCGACGAGCTCTTTTCTGAAAAAAGAAGTTTGAAACCCAACAATCCCGAAGGATAAAAAGATTTGAATTTGTTTGGTGTTTTTTAGACAGAAGTGTTTTAAGTTAGTTCATAACTTGCATTGCACCAAAGTCTACAACATAGGAACGAATACTTCGCGTATCGTCCCCAACAGGACGTACACTAGGTATCCTAGAAGAATGAGAGAAAGCCTCTCATTCCTCACTTCCCACATAGAAGGCTCAAGCGCAATACACGTTAACTTTTATTACGTGTTTTGAAGAAGTTTTGAGATGAGAAGAGAGAAGACACAAAGGAAACTCTAAAGGGAAACTAAGAGTCTTAATGTTATCATGCATGGATGACCTATGGTTAGTGAGGCTTAGGAGGGACGACTACCTAAAACCTAATGCTAATCCTACTCCAAGCTTAATCAAAAATTAAGTTGGACTAGGTAGCTCTAAAGGGAGAGAATCCAAGACTTAAACAAGTCTTGAGATTCATGGGATGAGAAAGAGTGAAAGAGAAGAAAGAAGCATCTTAAATGCTAAAGCAAACACAAGTATGAAAGCCTAAAAGAGAAAGGAGAAGTTAGAATGTGGATGACTATCCACATCCCATTCACTTACCATTAGCCCCTACATGGTTAGCAAAAACAAACATAAGCAACAATAAGACAAATGAAACCCAAACAAGTCACAACCCAAAGAGAAATGGTTACAAACCAAATGAAACTCATCCAAGTCAGAATGTGCACCTTAAGGGTGACCCATAATGTTTACCAAACAAACTCAAGCAAAGAGAATGCAAACAAGTGGCAAAACATACAAGAAAGTCATCAAAGAAGGAATAGAAGAAGAATGAGTGGATATGCAAGGTGATCATGCAAGAATGCTTCAAATAAAATCAAAGTCAGAATGTGGATAACCTAAACATGTGCCTAAATGTGTTATACAAGTGTCAAACAAGGCACACAAGCAAGTATCCAACATTAGGAATCATTAGAAGAAGTAGAAAGAATCATGTAACTGAGACATGTTAAAGGATGCAACATGAAACATGAATAACATATGACATGAATACAAAACTCCAAGGTCAGAAGCAAACATCAAATGAGATGCAAAGAAGTGATATGACATGGCATACACAAACCAAACACAAACCAAGAAGAGGCATAGATGAGAAGAAGAGAGAGGATAAGTCAAAAAGAGGCATGTAAATCAAACATTAAACATGTGCACAAAATATGCAACAACCTCATACCAATGACCTATAATTGAAATCAAATGACCTATAATGATTCAAACATGGTTCATGAAGTCAAAGAAACAAACCCAAACAATGGCACAAGTGCCTTCTCAAACAAGTAATCAAACATAATCCAAAGATGTGCAAAAAAGAGACCTCAAACAAAGAGCAATCAAACAATTATCAAATCAACTTCAGAAATTACTAAATTAATTCTCAAAACATCTCAACCAGAAGGAAACATCATATTAAAAATTCATGCAAAGATTCACAAGATAAGTCCTTCAATCAATCATGCAAAGTCACATAGGAATTATGAACTAATATGCAAAAGAGAGGGACTAAAATGCAATATGAAAAAGTTTTGAAAATGAAACAAAAATGTTTTAATGAACTTCAATATGTTTATGCAATAATTCAAAAAGAATGAACTCAACATGCTTTGTATGCTATGAGAAATAAATTCTACAAGTTTAAGTGTGCAAATAAGAAACAATCCACAAAGAAATTAAACAATTAATTAATTCAGATGCCAAAAATAAAATAAAAAGAGAAAATAAAATTTGACAAAATTTTATAAAACTAAAAATAAGCTTCATGATTTTTTTTAAGATTTTTGGATGCACAAAAATGATTTTAAAAATTGAAATGCAAAGCAAAGCAATTAAATGAAATAAAAAGAAATAAAAAACAAGCAGGGTGCAAACAGCAACAATTCACGTTGGAAAATGAAAGTGGGCTCAATTAAGGGGGTGTGGAAAGTAAAGCCCAAAACAAAAGGGTCCAAAGGCGCAGTCAAAGAGAACACATGGATCCAGTCAACATCAGATTTAACAACAGCCAATAGATTAATCTCACGCTCCATACCAAGTCAAACTAAAATGCATAGTAATCAAGATCAATGGCACAGATTCACATGCACACCATAATCAAGTAAACACGCACACACACAATCATTCAGCACACCACATGATCCCACGTGATAGGCACATGTCTCTTTTAATGTGTTGTCAAAATTATAGCCACAAGATCAAAACAACGCACCAGATTAAATCAAACATTTAAAAAGTAATTAAAATGAGTGGCTAGAATCAAAGGGCACATGTTAACACGCATGGAAAAGCACACATATAATTATTAAGTTAAAATCAGAAATAGATAAAACGTGGCAAGCAGTGGACCAATGGATCAAACCAATCAACGGTTAGGATTGTGTCTCCTACCTCCAACCCTTGGCCGACCGGAACCAAAACCAGACGCTGGAGCCCTAGCTCCGGTCGTCTCCTCCGGTGACAACAACACGAAAAAATCCCAGAAATGGCATATGAGTACACTACATTGATCAGAAAAACACGAGGATCACAAATATCATGTCCATTTCAACAAACAATCAACATATAAACCAAATCGAAGGAAAGAAAATTTGGATCCAAAACTGAAATTAACCAATACTCTCATAATACACGTCCAAACTTAAAATAAAATAGATCATCATGCTCAGTGAAGTTCACAGATCATTATGCACACTTAAGATTCAAGTTCTATGAGTATGGAATCAACACCAACCTGAACCTTGAAGAGCTTGAAATCCTCCAAGAAATCCCTCCTAAAGCTGCAGATCTACTCCTTGGAACCTCTAATTGCAAAATAAATGCAATTAGAGCTTGGAATCGTGCTAGATCTTGAGGTTTGAACTTGAATCCTCTTGAACTAAACTAGATGAAAACCTCAATATGAGCTCCAAACAATGGATGATTTTTGTTCTACTCTCTTCACTGATCAAGAATGTGAAGAGAAATCTCAAAGAAACTCCAAGGAGAGTGAGTTTCGAAGAGAGAAAGTGTGAGAGAAAAAAAAAACTGAGCAAATGAGAGTCTCTGAGCTAGCTGTGAGGGTATGAGTAAGCTTATATACTCTCCATTAGTCTTCTGATTATGATTAACAAATGGTTAAACCCTTGATTAATGAGATTGGGATGGATTTGCAAAAATGCAATTTGTGTTGCACCTCCTTATTCCCACGTGCAAACTCCTTACAACAAGCATGATTCACCTCCAATTTACTTATTGATCACCTCTGAATTGTACTTGGGCCTTGCAATGACTTGGTTGGTGAGTTTTGAATCCATTTGCAATTTTGCATAATGTGAAATAAGTGAGAAATAAGTCATGGAATGAATTGATTCAAAGGCCAAAAATACTCCTCTTGACTTGTATTTTGAAGTTATAATGTGACATGAAGCAATTGGGAACATTACAAGTCCTTTTGAGTGAAAATGCAAATGGTGGAAAATTTGACATATGAGAAATCCATGAAATGCACCTTGCATTGTTTTGATCATAACTAGAGTTCCACAAATGATATAGAGATGTTCTAGTACTTTTTGGAAATGGGAGAGAAAGATATTCAACCTTCATGTTGGAGGAAAATTATTTGAAGCTTACTTGATGATGAAAAGTAAAGTTGAATGTGGTGGAAAAATTGCCAAAAATGGAAAGTTCACATTATAGGTCATTTTCCAAATTTAGTAACTTTTGCACAAACTCTTGATTCTTGAAGAATGAGGTCATCCATGCTATTCCTTGACCAAATAAAGGTACATGGACTTGGGAAACATGATTTGAACCCTTGAAAACCCATGGTTGACTTTCCTTTCTCACAGTTGACTTTTCTTGGTTCACAAGCAACTGATCCACTGAAAATCCTTCATAATGAACCACTAGCCAAGTCTCTATCCATGAACACTTGTGAGCACCTGGAATACCATAAGAACATGCTTGAATCCACAAAGCCCTTCAAGAATTCCTTTTGATTCACAAACCCTAATTGGTCCCTCTGGTCAGGAGGGAAAGATCCACTGAAATCCTTTGCCATGCTTGATCTTATGAAGATATGATGAGCTCCTCAAACCACCTTGAGGCTTGAGACTTGAGAATATGGACCAAGTACCTTGATCCCATGCTAAGAACCAATGCTATGCACAATGCAAATGCAAGGAATGCAAAGAAACATAAGCCAGTTAGCTAAAAACAAGAAGGAAAATTTTGGGGTGTTACATGGATGTGGTGAGGGAGTTCTATGAGAACGCCCTCCTCGATGACGATGAGGTGTTCACTTGGACCACACAGGTAAACATAAGGGAGATTAAATTTGACACAGACACGATTAATGAGGTGTTGGGTAAACCTTTTACTCTCGAGGCTAAAGAGATTGATGAGTACCACAGAGATTTAAGGTTACATAGGAATATGGAGGAGATGACTGGAGCCTTGTTGAGATAAGGAAAATCTGTTCAGTTGAATCCATCTGGGGTTCTAATCCGTTACAACAGAGAGGATATGCGTCCTTTACCACAGCTGATGCTACTTTTGGTTTTACATAATATAAAGCCAAGGACGCATTCCTCCACTGTTCCCATTGATATTGCACATCTGGTACATAGCATCCTAATTGACCCACGTATTGATGTAGCACGTATCATCGCGGATGAGATATGGGTGGTGATTGAGAGTGGCATAAAACCTGGGGCTAGAGCTAATTGCCCTTTGGTTTTTCCTTGCCTTATCATGTCCTTATGTGTGCACGGGCGTGCACGATTACCTTCCCGCCGTCACATTACTTTGACTGCTCATATTGATGATGCCTATGTTTCCAAGAACTGAAGGCTAAAGGGACAAAGAGGTAGAACTACACAGGTTGCAGGTACAGGTATGAGTTCTAGGGGTTGCGAACTTCCATGGCTTTGACCCGAATCAGTGGGAGGTTTGCAACTATAACTGGGACTAGATGCAAGCTACCCAACGGGCTATGATTTCTATTCATGATTCTATGCAGCTACAGTACCGTGAGCCCATAACTTATCACTCTATCATGTCTAGGGAGCAGCTCTTAGCACATGCTGGTTGGCCTGAGGCCAGGCCATATGCTAGAGAGGAGGCGGGTGGTGTAGCTGACGCTAAAGACACTGAGGATGAGGATGAGGATGATGATGGGGACAGGGATGCTGAGGAGACGGAGTCCGATACTGATGCGGATTAGTCATATGGTTGTTGTTTTTGAACATGATCTTAAGCTTATTTCCTTGTGTCCTATAAAGTGAAGTTTTTTGTTTAAGCTTTTGATCATTGCTATATATTTTGTTATTATTGTATTTTATTTTGTTGTTGTACATTATCCATGTAGTTGAATTATTTTGATGTTGTACTATGTACCACTTTTGGGTACTTTTGTTGGTGTTTTACACCATGACAGTTTGTCTTATGAGTTGAATTTTTCAGTTAATGAATGTTCAATTTTAGTTTAATTTTATGGTTGTTTATTTGTTTTGATTTTATGGTTCTTCCTTGATGTTGAATGTTGAGAACTTCTAGATTGGTTGCTCTTTTGCAAAAAAGTATCCAATGAAGATTCTTCGAAGATTGGATGGTGATGATAGAATTTTTAATGTGATGAATGCATGCAAGGTACATGGTTACCGCTTTCTAGAATTATAGAATGATTAAGAATTTTGTGCTTTGTACAAATGTGTATTTTTGTTTCATTTTACAACTTATTTGAATGCTTGAGTCACTTAGGTCCAAAAGCCACAAATTGTGAGAAACCTCTATTGTTTACTAAATGCTTGGATAACTGATAACTTTGTTTAATTCGTTTGATTCATGCTTAATCTTTTGATTATTGTGATTTTGTGGAAGCATTAGAAAGGATCAAGGTACTTGTTTATATTGAGCACAACCATATCCAAAAGTAACTTACCTCAGAATCACAGACTCCCAGGTCGGAAAAAGTAATGCCATTACGACTACTCGTAAGACATCAGTAATTCCAAAGGGCCTCAACTGAATTAACTCCACGTAAGCCAAACATGACTATACCACCCTCCTAATTATAAGAGCACTCAAGTCCGGGTATATGACTTATCTCACCACACAAAAATCATCATCACCCATCTCATAAGGAGAAACAGATACAACACAATCTAGAATAATAGAGATAATAAAAGTAAAGTGCAATGAATGCAAAGCAAGTAAAACGTAAAGATAAACACCCACACAAGCAAGGAAGCAAACAAAACTAGGCTAGACAATCTCTTGCAGGAGTAATCATTCCCCAACACATAAATAAAATAGAATGCTCGTGTCATGCTGATGCAAATGAAAAAAGAAAAAAATAGGGTAAAATTTTGGGTATGACAACAGCCCCTATTTAACTAACTTGAACCAGAGGGTATGAAGAATTACATTTTTCATATGATCATGGTGGAAGGTAGTTAAATATATAGAAGACCCTGAATTTTGGCATGTGAAAGAAATGGAATGCAACGTGATGCAATGAGACTAGACACATTTCTTTTGAGAACTTATTTGCTGGGGATTGACTGAAGTTTTATGTAATTGGGGAAATAGATCAGTCACATGATATATGCAATGCATGTTTGATTTTTCATGATACATGAAGCCATGTGAACTATACAACCATGTGGGTCAAAGGTAAACTTTGATTTTGGTATGGTGGTGAATTGAATTGAGGAACTCATATGTTAGATAAGAAGGTTTTAGGATGCCCCTGCGGCTGGAGATTTCAGTTGAATCTTTTCTGATGGGGATGTCTAATTATTGGACATAAATCATCAACACCAAGGTTGGAAGCAAGGCAACAACCACATGAGTTGAAAAAAGGATCCTCAACCATGAAGGTTGGGAAAAGCTCGACAACCGCGAGGGTTGGAAAAAGGTTATCAACCATGGAGATTGAAAAAAATGGTCGCCAACCATGGAGGTCGGAAAAAGGTTATCAAACATGGAGATTCAAAAAAAGGTCACCAACCACGAAGGTTGTAAAAAAAGGTCACCAACCACAGAGGTTAGAAAAAAGGGCCTCAACCACGAAGGTTGGAAAAATGGATCGTCAACCATGAAGGTTAAAAAAGGATACCAAGCAAGTTGGGCTTTAAAAGATGCCAAGAAGGTTGGGCTTTTGGGGATGTACCAAAAAAAACTAGGCTCTAAAAGACACCCAGTAATTTTGGATTTTGGATTTGCCAATAATGTTAGGCTTTGGTTTTTTCTGGTTTATTTTACAAGGCATCATGTTATGCCAGATGAATGCGATGATATGTATGAGTGAAGACTGAAGAAACATGATTAATGCATAAGAATGATCTATGTAATCATTTTGAGGATCCATCAAGTGCTCATGTTGCAGGAGATGGAAGTTTGAGGTTAGAATGAAGATATGATTCTCCGAAACCTACTCCAGGCTCAACTGTTGCTGACGCACTTCTGCGTTTGTTTTGAAATAGTGAGAGAATTTGTACCTCTGTAGCTTACTTTACCCCAGTGTGTTGAGTATTTGAATGGGTCGCCCCAATCACAAGTTATGAATCAATTTTATCGTAGGATGATTTCCATCTTACTTGCTGAAGCTAGCGGGATTATACCTGAGTGAATCGCACACTCAAAGATACAACAGAGTCGCCACCGAACATTATTTAGTCCCAAAGGACAGGGAAAATATCGATAAAAACCAAAGGGAAGAGAAATGGGTAAGGGGGTCGGTTATGCGAAAGGAAGGTACTAGCGCCTTACGCATCCATCGTACTCGACGAGAACCATTTCCCTTGCTTCTAGGCTTGGATGGGTTATCTATCTAAAGGCTTCTAGCTAAAAGAAGAGGAGGGAGAGGAGAAAAAGAAAAGGAAAGAAAGTGCTCGCAAGGATTGGGGCCCTCGTGCCTACGTACCCTCATAGTGCAATGAGGAAATCAAAGCGTCGTAGTTCATGGAACAAGGGAAGAGAAAAAGAATGGAAGAATGTGGCTTTCCAAGATTTCACAATCTCGTGCCTATGTATCCTCATAGTGCAATGAGGAATTCAGAGCCTACGTAGTTCGGGGAACAAAGATAGAAAAGGAAAAGAAAATGGTGTCAAAACGAAGAGCAAGAGAGGTAGAAAGAATCCACTGGGGAATGCAAAAGAATTGGTGTCAAAACCAAGAAAGAAAAACACGAAAATAACAGTAATTCTGCTGAGGATAAAGTGAAAGAATGGTGTCAAAACCAAGAAAGAAAGACACAAAAATAACAGTAATTCTGCTGAGGATAAAGTGAAAGAATGGTGTCAAAACCAAGAAGGTAAAGGAGCAGAAGAATAATAGTGGCTTGCTAGGGAACAAACAGGGGGAATGGTGTCGAAACTAAGAGAATAGGGATTCGGTATGTAACTGACTGGCAGTGGTTAATCGAAGAAAGAGAAATTAAGGCTCTGTAGGGAAAAAGGGTTTGTGTCAACAGGCAGGCTGTGATGAACCAAAAGAAGAGAATACTGAACTAAGAGAAGGTGTTTGACTCTGAAGGGATTTCGGTATATTAACTGATAAACAATGGTTAACCGAAGGAACGGGTGTAGAACCAAGCGAGGGTTGTGACCCAAAGGACAGATGTGGAACCAAGCAAAGGTTGTGACCCAAAGGACGGGTGTGGAACCAAGCAAAGGTTGTGGCCCAAAGGACGGGTGTGGAACCAAGCAAAGGTTGTGACCTAAAGGGGTTTGGCACACTGAGTGAACAAGCAGTATCTACCGAAGAAAGGGTATTTAAACCAAAACAAGGTTACTAACCCAAAGGTTCGAGTATTTGAACCACAAGAAGGTTACTAACTCACGGGGTATTGGTTTTAACAGACGGTCTGTGATTAGCCAAAAAGAAATGAGTGATTAACCAAGAGAAGGTGATTAACTCAAAAAGAGCTCAGTATGTTAACAGATGGGCTGTGGTTAACTGAGAAATGGGTGATTAACCCAGAAAAGGTGATTAACCCAAGAGGAACTCAGTACGTTAATAGATAGACTGTGGTTAACTGAGAAGAAGTGTAAATTGGCATTTTAACTGACAGGCAGTGGTTAACCAAAGAAAACAGTGCATGACTTTACTAGGAAAGACAAGCCTTTGATTTTAATAGAATGACTGTGATTAATTAAAGGAACAAGTGATCATGACTCTGGTGGGGAATCAATGAACAATGATTGACCAGAGGATAGGTGTTGAACCTAAAGATGGTTGTTAACCAAAAGTAACAAAGATCTTTAACCAAGAGAAATGTGATTGATCAAAGGAGAGATTGAAAGGTGCAAGAGTGAGAGTGATCAAGGATCGACTCGACTGGGGATTGAGAAACATTATAGCTTGAGGATAGAGGTGACTATTCTCGGTGGGTGGACCAGACGCCCTTACCAAAAATAGTCAGAATGAGGGTAGGATAAACTCCATCCTCATTCCTTCTGTAGCGCTCAAAGTATAGTGCGGAAGTTAAAATCGACAGAATAACAACGCCAATTTGTACAGTGCTCCAGTACGCCGTGCAGACTTCCGGCTCAGCAGGGGATAAATAGAACAAGGCCCTAAATAATTCTAGAGAGAGAAGTAAGGGGAGATTGACTAATCGAAACAAGGTTTCGATCAACCGATCAAGGGAAATGACCAAGCCAACAATCTTCCAAACGGATCAGAAGATCGTCAAAGCATCGTGCGTATTATTGATTATATAAGATTAAACTTGCTCAATGAAGAACAAACTTTATACGATCAAGAATGAAATCAAAAGGTAGTACCAAATGTCAATTAGCATGCATCACAAATCATGTTAACATGTGAACAAAGATGTGCAAGAATCAAGATGCTCATATGATGCAAACAATTCCAAGAATTGATAAATCATGCATTGAAAGTTTGCATACATGCTTCAAATAGAGGTTAAAAAGCTCCTAAAACATCCCCAGATATCAAGCATATCAAGCCATAGAAGTTAAATGAGGCAAGGAGATCAAACAAGCTTGAAAATAGGCAAAAATGGCACTCTGTTTCAGTGTTAATCGATTAACCATTTGCTAGTGCAAAGTGTTTAATCGATTAACCCTTAAAAACAGCAGAAAAACTGAAGAAAAAAAACAGTGTTAATCGATTAACACTTTTTGCCTAGCAAAGTGTTAATCGATTAACACTGAAGCAGTGGCAAAAAATTAGTTTTCAAAAGCACTTCCAGCCACTTAATCACTTATCCAAACATCCACATGTTATGGCATGCATTTGTACACTAAAATTACATCAAGTATAAGCAACTAATCATCAATTGGAAGCATTAAACATGGAGATCAAAGATCAAACAATCACATGATTAATTAACACCGAGAACTATCGAAACTGCATCCTAAACGCGCGAAAGTGATCGAAACAGTAAATCGAGCGAGAATTACTAACCTACATGGCAGAGAATTGCCATGGTGATTGCTGTGAGTAAAATGTAGTGAGAAGAAGCCAAGAAAATCAGAGAATTCCAAGCTTGTGCTCAAATCGTAGCGAAATCGATCAAAACGCGATAAAAGTTCCGAAATCGAATTTGCACTGAAACGATTAAAGTAATCACTTGAATTGCTAATGGAAGTTTCTATAATTGCAGAGATCCAAGAAGAAATTCAATGTGGTGGAGGTTTAAGCTCAAGAGAAAGCAATTTAAATGTGAAATTTGCTACTTTTCAATGGTGAAATTGAGCTCTAGTGTGGTTTGGGGAAGAAGATGAAGATGAATGTGTAGAAGTTGCAGAAAATGCAGAGAGAATTAAGAGAAATGAGAGAGTGAAGAGTAAAGAATTATGAAAAATGATTTAAACTCCCTTGTGAAATGGTGAGGGTTTCTTTATATAGAGGCTAGCTTTGGAGTAGCTTAGGTTTGGAGTGTGCTTTGGAGTGTGCTTTGGAGCTTGCTTTGGAGTTAGTTGCACTTAACTCACTGAGTCGGAAGTTGACTCAGTTAGTTAGTTGGTTAACTCAGTAGAGCAATCCCAATGCAAGTCCCAATCAAATGGTCCTCATGCTTGGAAATGAAGTTACATGGTAGTCTTGATTCAAAGTGATGTATTGGAATAAATGCCTTTAAGTGTCTTGAAAGGTCTTGAAATGTCTAGAAATGTTTAGAATATTACACACAATGCTAGCATCAAGGAGACCCCAAAAATGTAGAGGAAAAGTTGTTGTCATGAAAATGCAGCAGAATCTGCCAATTTTACAAGGGTTAATCGATTAACCCATTTGCACTAGCAAATGGTTAATCGATTAACCTAACCAAAAAGTGCCCAATTTGCTTAAAAAAAGCGCTATGGCCATGACTCCAATTTTCGACCTTTTGCTTTGGTGAATAGGCATAGAAACCCTCATTTTTTGCTTGTGTTGATGATGTGATGACCTTGTGAGGATATGATTAATCGGGCTTTGAAAAAGTTAAATATTTCTGCAACAAAAATTAAGAGAAAAGTGTGAGTGCGTATGGCAGCAATGCGAATGCACATGCTTATGCAAAAAAGGCAAAAGGGGAGGTCAAATTTTGGGTTACGACACTTGCCCTAGTGTTTTGAAACTGTATGCCCCTGATTAACCGTCTCTAGGAGCGACTGACTTCCCGTGCTCTTAAGGTGGCATGCCCTAGTACGAGCCTTGAAGTGATTTTGCCATGGCTGGCTGACCTTGGAGGGATGCCCCTGACTGACTGATCTTTGAGAGATTTGTCAAATCTCGACATGGTTGCCCCAGATTGACAGAATCTTGGACCGACTTGTCCTTTTGCTCAACGAAGTTCTTAGCCATTTTTCCCCTTGATGTGATCAAACTTTCCAATGTGGAAACCTTCTTGATGCCAAGTGCTTGTTAGCAAGTAAAATGCTCATTTTGAAAATGATAATGCTAATGTTATGCTTATGTAGGTTTTGAAATCCAAGCATGTTCACTGAAATGAAGACATATAGTGAATGGATCACTAGTTAGGATGCCATATCAATACCAACACAAATGATAAGCAAATCATTAGGAGGCAACTTTGATGCGATTTTACTGTAGTATTCTTTTGAAATAAACTCTGCTTCAATTAGGTCTTTTGAGGGTTGTATCGTGGTTTGGTTCACGGTTTCACAAAGAAAGGATATAAGGCTCAAGGTTTATTTTAACCCACCCATTCTCCTTGATGTTCTCCAATCCTACGTTCAGCTAATTTGACGCAAGCGCTCGCCTTTCAAAAGGTTATTGAATGGCAGAAATGATGGTAAAGGGACCCATGAGGTTTTTGTAGTGGCAGTCACCCGCTTTTTGATCTTTGGTTCGTAGTCACACGAATTTGTTCTTATTGAGGATTTTTGTTTTTTATCCTTCTTTATTTTTGTTTTCCCTAATTTTTGCGTAGACTGATTTTTGAGTTTGCAGTCTATCGGGATGCCCTAATTTTTTCCTAAGTCACTTGTTTTCGAGTTTTTGATTTAGCAGACTTTTCATTTTTTCTTGCTTTTTGTTTTATTTTGAACTTCTTTTTTTCTTTGGAACAAATCGTGCGACATCTGTTTGTTTGATTTGTGAGGGTTGTGACTGCCTTATTTCTTGGTCGGTGAGGGCAACCATTGTAGATTTATGGTTCTGACCTCTTGTGAGGGATATGACGTGGTTGATCCTCAGATGGTTTATTCCTCCCTTTGAAATTTGAACGCACGATCAAACTAATTGAAGACTACCCTGCCCTTGGTTAAGATTGAGGGTTTTTTTGTATAGAAAGAAACTCCCACTTTTATGCTCGAAGGGGTTGAATAAGGATTATCTTCCTTATACCTCCGATATTTAGGGATTCAAACAAAGCCTTGCATCGTCAGCAAGGTTTTATTCAAAAGTATACATTAAGTAATATCGTGTTTTTTTATTTCGTCATTCTCTTTTTGATTTTGCTTAAAAAGGAGTTTGATATTGACAAATAAAACACGAGTGAACACGAATGGATTTATTCAAAACATGCATATTCATTTCATTATTATTCATATTAAAAAACAAACAAGTTCTCAATTGAACAATACATTGACACACAAGAAAAGATTACAAATGAAAAGATTGAAAGGCAAAATGATTGATGGCGTGATTAGCCTTTGTATCCATCACAGATTGGTGTCCTCTGTCTTTGTCCTTGATTTTTGTTTTGTTGTGTAGTTTGTTGACTTTGCAGAATCAGAGCTTGAGGAGGCCATTGATATTGGGTTGCAGCAACATGCGAGAATGGGTAGTACGACGTGGGAGACAGAGATGCTTGAGGATGAATCTAAGGAGTAGCATAATGTGGATTTGAGCATGGTACATTAAGCCACAATTTTCCATCTGATTAGCAATATGACCAAGTTGGATCCCATACGGAGCGTTGGGTACCCCAGGATAAGAAAGTAAGGGCACAACAGTAGAAGGTGCCCAGGATAGGCAAAAGGCACTCCAGAGTCGACCGACTGAAAACCTTGGTAGCGGTGTTGCCCAACACGTTGAATGGTTGGAGGAATCTGCATATGAGTAGGAGGACCCATATTCTCTACTTCGGCAGATGTTTTAGTAGTCACAGGTGCAGAATTCTGGCAAGGTTCCTCAGTAAAGCAAAGCGACTTATGATCGAGGAGCTCTTGGACTTTGTTCTTGAAGATGATACAGGCTTCGGTAGAGTGCCCTATGCAACCAGCTTGGTATCTGCATGTGGCATTAGGATCATGCCTAGGACGGTAGAGAAACCTGGCAGGCTCGATCTCTTTGGGTACAATTGCCCAGTATGAATCAGAATAGGCAATATCTACGTATAGGAAATCGTAATTGGATCAGAGCAAGGACGTCTCCTCATTTGATCGTTGTTCCAACGGTTGCTTGGCTTCTGCTTCTATTTCTAATTGTTTTGAGAGGGTTTCTGATTAGGTAAGGGAAACTGTCAGATTGCTTGTAGTTGCATTCTGGATTTTAACCGCCTCTAATCCGTTCTCAACTTGTTCACCTATCACAACCTGATCTAAGAAGTTCACTGTCATACTGTCCAGAAGTAGTTCCACAATCATATCAACCTTATCATCCTTGCATATTGTGTTCTTATTCCCAACCTATTCCAAGATTCTTTGGCTATCGACGTCGGAGAATCGTTGTCTTCTGGTTGATGAAGGGAAAGGTGAGCTTTTTCTGGTTTGTATGCATGCAGTGCAAATGTATATATGCATATGTCATTTATGTGGATGGAATGCAAATAGATATGCAACATTCATTGATTCAAAGGTTTGATGAAATAGTTTAAGTTCAAAAGTTCGGCATATATATGAAGATGTAATAATGTAGTTAAAAGTATGACATATTATGGATATCTGATGTACTGAACTTTGAGCAAGGTTTAACATAACAGGATCAAAAGTCCGGAGCCACGAGCATGGAGCCAAAGTAACACCCAACCCACAAGGTATGTACTAAGGTTAAATCATCTGAACAAGTAACCAGGTTCTAAGAAGTTCCCAGAGTCTTAACTCCATCTTTCAGATATTATCGGTTTGGATGACTACTCGTCAACCAATAAATTCTCAAGAGAAGCTCGTCTGAGTGTAGTATCGCGTAACAACAAATCCAAGTCTACACCTGAATAGTCACTGCACTACATCCTAAAAGTCCAAGATGGGTTAAATGTTCTAAGGTCCATAGAATCATGAACTCTCGGGTTAGAAAAAGTAATGCCATTACGACTACTCGTAAGACATCAGTAATTCCAAATGGGCCTTAACTGAGCGGGGGATCTGAAGTCAGCTTATTAAGGATTAACTCCACGTAATCCAAACATGACTATACCACCCTCCTAATCATAAGAGCACTAAAGTCTGGGTATAGGACTTATCTCACCACACAAAGATCATCATCACCCATCCTATAAGGAGAAACAGATACAACACAATCCAGAACAATAGAGATAGTAAAAGTAAAGTGCGATGAATGCAAAGCAAGTAAAGCGTAAAGATGAAGACCCACACTGTCATAACCCAAATTTTAACCACCAAGATTTTCCATCATTGTGAAAATCATCATCACAATTTGGATGTACCTTCATGCCTCATCAATCTCCTCAAAGATGATTGAGCATTCACCACAATCAAGAATTAGGGTTTTTGAGCCCTCTCAGAGCACTTAGACAAAGGATCAATCAAGGAATGACATGATTTTCAACTTTTCTAACCTCTCAAACACCTATAAGGGATCAAGAGGACTTCCACATCAAGAATCAAGCACATGGTTGCAACATTCCAAGTGGATCAAGCTTCAAGATCGACAGTGTCACCAAATTAGGATTTTGGTCGACCAGGGCCTCCAGATGGAAATTTTCATCTGGCCATGAGCCAATGCTTCAAAGCACAACCCAAGATACTCCAAGGGGCCTCATGGACCCAATCCTCAAGTCAATTTAACCTCAGGGGATGCATTTACCAAAAATCAGGAATTAGGGTTTCTTGGCCTAAATCACCCCTAAGTTGACTTTTGGGACAAAGCCTGAGCCAAGACCTCAAGACATGATTTGAGGGCCTCCAATACACTACATTGATCCATTTGCAACAATGGATTGAACCAAGAGTCTTGACTCTCAAGTTTCAATTTCACCAGGACCACAATTAGGGTTTCGAGGAAAAAAGTCAACTGTATCTTTGACTTTTGACCAAGACATGCTCCCAAACCTTGGGACATGATTCAATACACCCTATAACACCTATGGAATCCAACGCTTAGGTTTGATTTAGGTCAAGGACTTGATTTCACAAAGGATCGCACAGTTTGGATTTCATCCGATAAAAAGTCAACTGTGCACAAAATCTAGTTTGACTTTTTGGAATTTTTCACAAATATGGAACAAAAGTGATTTTGGTACCAACTTCCAAGGATCATAACTTGAGATCCAACCAGCCATTTTGGGAGATCCAAAGCCTGATTTGTAGGTCTTCCTACATTCTACAAAAGCTTCAACTACCTCAAACTCCAATTCCTCATGGATTTTGAGTTATGGACTGATCAAAATGACCAAAATGAAGAAAATGGCACTTTTCCAACACTTAGTGAAAATCTGCCTAAGTTACCAGCCTTGAACATCAATGTTCATGACGATTTTACAATGGGATCCAAATAGTTTCAAAACAAACTATGATCACACATGTTTTGTATCATATGAGGGCTCTTTAAAAAGCACAAGAGCCTCCCATAACTCAACCTGAGCAGGGAGATATGATCCCCCAAAATCACCATTTCCAACTGTCTTGTACAAGGCAGAATTTGATGTTTTGCTAAATTTGGAAAATTTGAACAACTCCACGCCTTGTGATCCATTTGGACACATTAGAGGATGAAATCAAAAGGGAATGATCTGATCCCCAAGCCTCCCAAGTCCAAGAATCTACATGTAGCTATGTCATCCTAAAAAGGCTAAAAAGTGCCAAGACTCCAATTTTGTTTCAATGCATTCAATGGATGCATCAAGGTGGCATGAACTGAGGCAAGTTTAACTAAATGAGTCAAGCCTTATCTCTGAACCAAAAGACCATAGGCCTGTGCTCGAACCTTAAGTCAATGGCTAGAGGAGACTTGAGATTCCATTTGATCCACATAGGCCACAGACCTGCTGCAGTTGCCACACACTATTGCTGCCAAAATAAACTTGACACACTATAAATAAACCTCAATTGTGATCAGTTTGAGTACACCAAAGCACCCAAACTGATGTTTTTGTCAAAGTCTCCCTTTCAGTCCAATTTTGCCTTCTAACTCAAGTCACTATTGGGTTTTGAGATTGAGAGTGATTCCAACCAAACCAGTCACACACACACCTCATAAACATCATGTATGAGTGATCCATAACACAAAATCACATATGGAACATCAAATTCACAAAATCACCAGCCAATTGCTCAAGTTCTTGACAGAGTTGCAGTTGAGGTACCACAACCAGTTCCAGCTCATTTCAATCCACTCCAAGCTTTCAAACACACTCCTTGGCACCTAAGGAAGCTGTCCAGATCATTGAAACCTAGCTACAACACCTCCATCACCAAACTCGATCACCAGCTGCAAGAGGTAAGTCTGACACCTTCAAACTCTATGTTCCATGCATCATAAATGAATTTGTGAGTTACCATCTTGTTCCTACATGTATATAGAGTAATAACCCTCAATCAATTGCCATGAATCAATCGTGTATGGAATTTCATTGTGTTCATGCTGAAATTAGGGTTCTTGAGGTTATCTTCTGATTTCTTACTCCATGCTTAATATAAATGCAATTAATCTATATGGTTGTGATCCTTGTTAAAAAACGAACAAGATTGGTGTTTGAATCGTGCAAAACCATTTAGTAATCAGAGAGAAAAGTGAGAAAACACAAATCATCCATGGCGCGGTCACGAGGAAGAAGAAGGTGGCCATTGGCGCCATAATTCAAATTATTTGAATTTTTTTATTTTGGTTATTTTTGTTTAATTGATTCAAAAATTAATTTCTCTATGAATATTTGTGTTTTTGAATTGATTCTTTTTCTCAAAATTTACAAAAATGTTTAAATATTTTATTTTACAAAAAAAATCCAATTTATATAATTTTTTTAATATAGTTAGAATTTTTGTAATTAATTTCATTTTTATTTGTTTTAAACATTTTTAAATGAAATTCCCACTTTGATCTTTGAAAACCAATTGAATTTCAAACTTTCATGTAATAAAACATGATTTTTCAAAATATTTTTCAAAGTGTATAACTTGTTTTTAAATATATTTGGTATTTTATATCATTTTTTCATTTAATTTCCTTTGAAAAATGACATTTTATTTAAAATTAGGGTTTCCTCTCGATTTTAATTTTTCAAACACTTTTGGGCCTCTAATAGGGTGTAAGACCCATTCCTTGTACATGAAAACCATTTTGGGCCTCAGTCATTGTATAAGTCTCACTGTGATTTCAAAAAATCTCGGCGTGATCGCCCTTTCAAAACAAAATCATCTGGGCCTCCCCTTGTGTTGTAAGTCCCATCTATCTTTTTAAAATACACTTTGGGCCTCTAATAGAGTGTAAGACCCAACCCTCTTTATCCAAAACCTTTTTGGGCCTCAATCATTGTATAAGTCCCAGTACACTTTTCAAAATAACGGAGCGATCGTTGTTTTTCATCTGGGCCTCTCCTTGAGTTGTAAGCCCCATCTCTTGTATAAAAATAAACTTTGGGCCTCAAATAGAGTGTAAGACCCAACCCTCTTTTGTACATAAATAATTTGGGCCTCAGTCATTGTATAAGTCCCAGTACAGTTTTCAAAACGACGGTGCGATCACTGTCTTTCCATGGGCCTCTCGTTGAGTTGTAAGCCCCATCTCTTGTACAAAAATATACTTTTGGGCCTCTAATAGAGTGTAAGACCCACCCCTTTGTAAATATAAACCTTTTTGGGCCTCAGTCATTGTATATGTCCCGATGCGATTTTAAAATCTCGGCGCGGTCGTCGCCTTTTAAACAAATCATCTGGGCCTACCCTTGTGTTGTAAGTCCCATTTCTTTTCTTTTTCAAACCTTTGGGCCTCTCCTTGAGTTGTAAGACCCATCCCACTGTACAAAAAACCTTTTTTGGGCCTCAGTTATTGTATAAGTCCCGATACAATTTTCAGATCAACGGTGTGATCACTGTTATATATGGGCCTCTCCTTGAGTATAAGCCCCGACAATCTTTTAAAAAATAACTTCCCTTTTGATTTAGGTTCAAATCCATAGTTGTTATCAAAACTTTCTTTAATTTCTTGAACAACTAACCATACAGCTGTTACAATGGAAGCTTGCTTGCCTGTAAGTTTTAAACAACTTTCTTTTAAATACTTGTCATATATATATAATTGTATTGCTAGAAGCTTGCTCACCTGTAAGTCCTTCTTTCATCTCTTTTAAATACTTGTCATATATCAACTGTATATATACTTGTATATCTGCTTAGAGTTTTCCCCGGCAATTAGGTCTAGAACTAGATAGAGCCAGTTGGTCACTCTTAAATACAGTCAAAACTAGTTCCCCATAGGAATTTCCAGATACAGTCTTGCCTTCTCTTGGGCTTAAACAATATGGAACAAAGAGAAAGGCATTATTCCCGGTGAAACTTTTCTCAGACTGTCACTATTAGAAATTGTCAAAGAAATTATTTTCCCCCAGAGAGGATTAATTCCCTGTGAAACCTCTCTTGAATTTCTTCAAACCCTAGAACTGTTCACTAAAGAAAAGACTATTCCCGGTGAAACTTTTCTTGAACTCTTCTTAAGTTTGGACCCACAAGCTTCCTAAAAGCATCCTCGCCTCCTCTTGGGCTTTGTACAAGGACCCTCAGGCTTCTTAGAAGTTCTCATGCCTTCTCTTAGGCTTAATACAAGGACCTTGAAGACCTCTTAAAGGTATAAGACAGAACTTAGTCATCCTTTGTTAGAGCAGTCTTTCTAAAGAGTCAAAACCTTGGATAATTTAGGGTTGATTCTCATCCTTTAAAACACCAGCCTCCTCTTGGGCATCATACAAAGATAAACTCTTCCATACCAGTAGACTTAGACAGTCTAATATCCTCTTAGATGTCAAAGACATTCTCAAGCTCCTTACCAATATAGGAGAAACCCTGGTCATTTAATAAATCTCCAGTAGAGTTAAAACCTCTGTAGGTTCAAAAAATCAAACTTTCTTCCAAATTTCCCCAGCCAGGGTTAGCTTATCATCAGTATAACACTATCCTAAATCAGAACCTCAAGGCATCTGATACCTCAACTCTTCTGTAAATCCTCAGCAAGAGTTGATCCCCTATTTTGGACCTGCCTCTGGATCTCAATAATCCTCAGCAGAAGCCAGCCTCCTCTTAGGCTTTGTATAATGATTTTCCTCAGCAGAGTTAACCTCAAAAGCACTCTTTTATTGAGTCAATCTTCTTTCTTATAAGACTCTCTTGTTGAGTTAACCCTTTTTAGCCTCAATCTTGGGCTTTGTACAAGACAAACAAAGCACTCTCTTGTTGAGTCAATCACCCTTCCACACTCTCTTGTTGAGTCATTCCTTTTTTCGCCTCAATCTTGGGCTTTGTACAAGACACATATAAACTTTCTCCAACAAAGTCAAAATCTTCATAACCTTCTCTTAAGCTCTGGATAAATACCTTCCCCAGTGGAGTCAATTCCTCCCAGCATTCTTTTAGGCTTTGAAAAATAATATCCCTAAGCAGAATCAATTTTCTTTCCAGCCTCTTCTTAGGCTTTGTATAATGATTTTCCCCAATAAGGTCAACCTCAATCTTGGGCTTGGTACAAGACACCTAAAAATCCCCAGCTGAGTCAGTCTCTTTTCAGCCTCAATCTTGGGCTTTGTACAAGACACCAAATAAAACACTCTCTAGTTGAGTCAGTCTCATTTCAGCCTCAATCTTGGGCTTTGTACAAGACACCGTATAAATCTCTCCAGCAGAGTCAATCTTCTTTTAGCCTCAATCTTGGGCTTTGTACAAGACAGACAAAATATTTCCCCGAAAAGTCAACTTTTAGTCTCCTCTTAGGCTTGGTATAATGATATCCCCAAAAGAGTCAGTCTCTTTTTAGCCTCAATCTTGGGCTTTGTACAAGACAGATAAACACTCTCTTATTGAGTCAGTCATTTCCAGCCTCCTCTTAGGCTTTGTATAAGACTTCCCCAATGGAGTCAATTAATCTCTTAGCTTCAACCTTGGGCTTTGATCAAGGCACACAAAAATCAACATCCTCTCAGAGGAAATCAAAATCTCTCTGTAGGAAGACATTTCTCTGTGTTATCACACATCAAAACAAATAAATCAAACAAACTCTAATCCCAGATAACTACTGTAAGTGGTACACTTGTTGATTAAAAAATCCAAGTTGTCGTCCATCTCTTATCCTGGCAAACTTTCTCTTTCATCTAATTGCTGTAAGTGGCAAGCCTATGAATTATTTACATCCACGCCAATGTCCCTCTCTTAGCATGAAAGATTCCTAAGGAAAAATGGCATTGCTCTACACACTGAGTTAAAGTTTTCTCCTTCATGACAAATCCCTCATAAAGGAAATTATGGCAATGCTGGATTCTCATATTCCGGTTAAAGTAATCTTTCTTTATAAACAGTCACACAACAGTTGTGATAAACAGACGAGACGTCTCCCTTTAGAGATGACAAAATTCTCTCTCAGTCAAACCTTTTAGCTTCAATCTTGGGCTTTGAACAAGACACAAATATCCCTTTAGCTTTAATCTTGGTCTTTGAATAAGACACCAAAACATCATCTTTTCCTCCCATAGAATAGGAGGAACTACGATTGCTCTGATTTCCCTGTTTCTTTAAACGGGAATACGTAGGCATAAGATTGCGAAATCTTAGCGAGCATACCAATCAAAAACTCTAGATCTAGTACCTTCACACCAATCAAAACTTAGGTCCATTACCTCACCAAAATCATCAAAAACTCTCTCTCTCTCTCTCTCTCTCTCATATCTCCCAAAAAAAGAAACTCTCCCAATCAACAGATAAACACCATCAAGTATAAAAGCAGAACCTATTGCTAATAACCTGTGGATAACCACATATAGGATGGGAAACTGACAACTCCCCATTGTTTAACCTGACCCCGAACTCCTCAAATCTCTTTAAGCGTTTGTTCAGTTAAACATTCGCGTGCAAGGTTAGTTTTAGATAGCTTCCCTTTCTCTTCCAGCTTCACGGGATAAATAAGAAATCAGAAAGTAGCACCCCACTCATACCATTGCGGTGCGGAACCCAACGGCGATAAGGTGGTCGCGTCACCGACAAAAATCGCACGCTATAGAGAAATGGAGACTCTGCTGGGGGAGTCATTTTGTCTGTCTAGGACTAAGACTAGAATTCCTAAGAGGTCTAGGATGTTAGTTTTAGGAATCATACTATATACTATATATATATATATATATATATATATATATATATACTGCTTTTCCTACTTGATATCTGTGTTTATTTTTATGCTAATGGAAATGCGAGTGATGTCGAATGTGGAAAGTATAAGAGAACCCTAAGATAGGTGATGGCATAGACAGGTGGTCTTACAGGGAGTGATTCCCGAATAAGCTATCTCGGCAGACCATCAAATAAGCAGAGATACCCTTTGCAGATTCAACGCTTAATGACTCCGTCATGAAGGCAGATTGTTCCAATGTGGTATCCGTGAAACTAAGGATTTAATAGACATTAACCATGTGGCCATTTGGTAGTGCGGTAGCTATCCAAAATAGTTGACACGCGATACTACACTCAATTGAGATTACCCTAGAATGCTGCAGCTCGCTCGGGTGAACCAACTTGTTGTTGTTATCCCTAGGGGGTCAATGATTTTAGGAACTTTTAACCCATTCTACAGGTACAAAAATTCACCAGAATACAACCTTTGGGGATAGGTAGAGCCATGACTCCATACTCATGACATTGAACCCTTTGGCATACCCCAAATTTTGACCACCAAGATTTCCCATCATTGTGTAAGACATCATCACAATATGGATGTACCTCCATGCCTCATCAATCACCTCAAAGATGATCGAGCATTCACCACAATAAAAAATTAGGGTTTTAAGCCATCTCAGAGCACTTAGACAAAGGATCAACCAAGAAATGACATGATCTTCAACTTGTCTAACCTCTCAAACACCTATAAAGGATCAAGAGGACTCCCACATTAAGAATCGAGCATAAAGTTGCAACATCCCAAGTGGACCAAGCCTCAAGATCGCCAGTGTCACCAAATTAGGGTTTTGGTCGACTGAGACCTCCAGATGGAATCTTTCATTTGGGAATGAGCCAATGCTTTAAAGCATAACCCAAGATACTCCAAGGGACCTCATGGACCCAATCATCAAGTCAATTTAACCTCAGGGGATGCATTTACCAAAAATCAGGAATTAGGGTTTCTTGACCTAATTCACCCCTAAGTTGACTTTTATGACAAAGCATGAGCCAAGACCTCAAGACATGATTTGAGGGTCTAAAATACACCACATTGATCTATTTACAACAATGGATTGATTCAAGAAGCTTGATTCACAAGTTTCAATTTCATCTGGACCACAATTAGGGTTTTAAAGAAAAAGTCAACTGTACCTTTGACTTTTGATCAGGACATGCTACCAAACCTTGGGACATGATTCAATATACCCTATAACACCTATGGAACCCATCCATTAGGTTTGATTTAGGTCAAGGACCTGATTTCATAGAGGATCGCACAGTTTGGATTTTATCCGATAAAATGTCAACTGTGCACAAAATCAAGTTTGACTTTTTGGAATTTTTTCACAAATATGGTTCTCCTAAGTCAAAAATAATGTTAATGTATGATATTGATCATCATTCATCAAGAAAAATCAAGAAGAGTGAGGTTTCTTGCAAAAGGGGCAACCATGAGAAACCAAAAATTTTCTAAGTTATGGAATAAAAGTGGTTTTGGTACCAACTTCCAAGGACCATAACTTGAGATCCAACCAACCATTTTGGGTGATCCAAAGCTGGATTTGTAGGTCTTGCTACACTCTACAAAAGCTTCAACTACCTCAGACTCCAATTCTTTATGGATTTTAAGTTATGAATTAATCAAAATGACAAAAACATGAAAATAACATTTTTTCCAACACTTAGTGAAAATCTGCCTAAGTTACCAGCCTTGAACCTCAATGTTCATGAGGTTTTTTCAGTTGGATCCAAATAGTTTCAAAACAAACTATGATCACACATGTTTTGTATCATATGAGGGCTTTCTAAAAAGCACAAGAGCCTCCCATAACTTAACCTGAGCAGGGAGATATGAATCCCTCAAAATCACCATTTCCAACTGTCCTAGGCAAGGAAGATTTTGGTAGATTTTGTTGTTCTGCTCGATTTGGGAAATTTGAACAACTCCAAGCCTTATCATCATTTTGGACACATCTGAGGATAAAACAAAAGGAGACTGATCTGATCCCCAAGCCTCCAAAGTTCAAGAATCTACCTTAGCCATAACAAACCTAAAAAGGCTAAAAAGGTGCCAAGACTCCAATTTTGTTTCAATGCATTTAATGGATACACCAAGGTGGCATGGACTGACACATTCCTAACTGAATGAGTCAAGGATCAGCACTGAATCATAGGACCATAGGCATGTGCCCTAACCTCTAGTCAATGGCTAGAGGAGACTTGAGATTCCTTTTGCTCAACATTGGCCAAAGGCCTGCAGCAGCTACCATTCACTATTTCTTGCAAAACAAACTTACTCTACTATAAATAGAGCTCATTTGTGCTCAGTTTGAGTACACAAAAGAACTACAACACTTGCTTTCCTCAAAATCTCTTTCTTTAGGCCAAAATGCCTTCTTTTGCAAGGTATATCTGAGTTTTTGAGTTAGAGAGCAATTCCACCACAGCTCATGATCCAAACACCTCTAATATGTTGTATCTAAGCTATTCAAGCATTCACTTGTGACCTAAAACACCAAAATCACAAAGTCCACTTCCAAAACCTCAAAATTGGACTTTTCTGCATATTTAAAGTCACGTCTTGATTCAGTCACTTCCTAAACCAAACAAAACCTCAAACACACTCCAAATATCATCCTTGAGCTATCCCAGATGGTTCCCCTAATCTAGAACACCATTTGAGAGTGTTGCCATATTGGTCACTTTTGCCCCTTTTGCAAGAAAGTGCCACAACTTGTTCCTGAGGATTCCAACTGGTTCTAACCATTCTAAAAGCTTCTAAGGGATCAATTGAGAGTGTCCAAAGCATCAAATTACTTTTGGCACAAGGAACTTGGCAGATAGCACAAAAAGCTCCAGGAGGTAAGTACATGACAACTTGAACTCTTAGAATTATGCATTCCTTTGATGTCCATTGATCATAAACATCTCATACATATTGTATATGTTGTGTTTGAACCAATTTGCCATGTAATTCTTTCCTGTACCATGAGATAGCATAGAACATGCAAAAATAGGCCTATTTTGAAATCACTATCGGATTTTGAGGAGGAAACATTTTCTAAAAATTCCAAGGGCACTATTGGATTCCTTGTGAAATTCTAGGTCAGATGCACCTAAATTTTGTCCCAATCCATGGAGAAATGAGAAAGTTAGAGGCTTCACGTAAATTGCCCAAAAGCTTGCCTTGCCCAGGCCAAGAAACAAGGCATGCCATATGAATTAATGTGGTGGTTTTGATACACGGATGTATCACCACCCCAGTGGTAGCGCGCATGTGTGTTTGTGTAGGAGGTCATGGATTCAAACTCCACCCAGACCTTTTTTGCCATTTTTCACTTTTTGCTATTTTTTTCCATATTTTAATGTTTTGTTAATTAATTGAAAAATTAATTTCTCTATCAATTTTAATTATTTTTTATTGGTTCTTTTTTTGAAAATTCCCAAAAATGTTAAAATATTTTATTCCATGAAAATTTAACAAAAATATTATTTATTTCATATATTTGATATTTTTGTTAAGAATTATATTTTTATTTGTTTTTAAACATTAAAAATATTTCTTTCTCATGGATTTGCAATATTCAAATCATTTTTTAATCATCCCATGAATGAAACATGATTTTCCAAATATAAATCCAAGGTCACAACCTCTTTTTCACATGTTTGATTATTTTAATTGAATTTTTATTCAATTAAAATACATTAAAAAAACCAAAAATTAGGGTTTTGATCACTATCACCCTAACACATCTTTTCAAACTTTTGGGCCTCTATTAGAGTGTAAGACCCAATCCCTTTTTAACCAAAACCTTTTTGGGCCTCAGACATTGTAAAAGTCCCACTGCGATAAAAAAAATCTCAGCGCGATCGTTGACTTTTAAAACAAAATCAACTGGGCCTACCCTTGTGTTGTAAGTTCCATTTCTTTTCTTTTTTCAAACCTTTGGGCCTCTCCTTGAGTTGTAAGACCCATCCCTCCGTACAGAAAACCTCTTTGGGCTTCAATCATTGTATAAGCCCCAGTACAGTTTACAAAACAAAGGTACGATTACTGTTTTTCATCTGGGCCTCTCCTTGAGTATAAGCCCCAACAATCTTTTCAAAAACAACTTTCCTTTGGTTTAGGTTCAAATATGCAGTTGTTATCAAAACCTTTTTTAATTTCTTGAACAACTAACAATACAGCTATGGAAGCTTGCTCGCCTGTAAGTTTTTATCAGCTTTCTTTTACGTACTTGCACATATACATGTATATATTTGTTTGAACAGCATGGAAGCTTGCTCACCTGTAAGTTTTTATCAGCTTTACTTTACATGCTTTTATATATATAACTATATTGTGGGAAGCTTGCTCACCAGTAAGTCCTTCTTTCATATCATTTTAAATATTTATCATATATCAACTGTATATATACTAGTATATATGCTTAGAGTTTTCCCCGACAACTAGGTCTAGAACTAGGTAAAGCCAGTTGGTCACTCTTTAATACTGTCAAAACTGGACCCCCATAGGATTTCCAGATACAGTCTTGCCTTCTCTCGGGCTTAAACAATATGGAACAAAGAGAAAGGCATTATTCTCGGTGAAATTTTTCTTAGACTGTCACTATTAGAAATTGTCAAAGAAATTCTATTCCCCAGAGATGAATTATTCTCGGTGAAACTTCTCTTGAATTTCTTCAAACCCTAGAACTGTTCACTAAAGGATTAATTCTCGGTGAAACCTTTCTTGAACTTTTCTTACGTTTGGGACCCACGGGCTTCCTAAAAGCATCCCCGCCTCCTCTTGGGCTTTGTACAAGGACCCTCCGGCTTCTTAGAAGTTCTCATGCCTTCTCTTGGGCTTAATACAAGGACCCTAAAGACCTCTTAAAGGTATAAGACAGAACTTAGTCATCCTTTGCTATAGTAGTCTTTCCAGAGTCAAAACCTCAGATGATTTTAGGGTTGATTCTCATCCCTTAAAACACCAGCCTCCTCTTGGGCATCATACAACGATAAACTCTTCCACACCAGTAGACTTGGATAGTCTAAATCTCCTCTTGAGTCTCAAAGACATTCTCAAGTTCCCTACAAACACGAGAGAAACCCTGGTCATTTTAATAAATCCCCAGTAGAGTTAAACCTGCTGTAGGTTAAAAAAACTCAAACTTTCTTCCAAAATTTCCCTAGCCAAGGCCAGTTTATCATCAGTATAACACTATCCCAAATCAGAACCTCAAGGCATCTGATATCTTAACTCTGTTGTAACCCTCAGCAAGAGTTGATTCCCCATTTAGACCAGCCTCGGGATCTCAATAATCCCTAGCAAAGACTGCCTCCTCTTAGGCTTTGTATAATGACCATTCCTTTCCTTAGCCCAGTCACTCTCCTCTTGGGCTTTGTACAATGATTCTCCCCAGTGGAGCTAACCTTTTCAGACTCTCTTGTTGAGTCAATCACCTTTCAGACTCTCTTGTTAAGTCAATCACCTTTCAATACTCTCTTGTTGAGTCAACCCTTTCAGCCTCCTCTTAGGCTTGGTATAATGATTTCCCCTCGCAGAAGTCAGCCTCCTCTCAGGCTGTGTATAATGATTTCTCCAGCTTGTTCAACCTCAATCTTGGGCTTTGTACAAGACAGATAAAAAACACTCTCTAGTTGAGTCAGTCAAATATCTTTCAGCCTCAATCTTGGGCTTTGTACAAGACACCATATAAATTTCCTAAGCAGAGTCAAGTCTCTTTTCAGCCTCAATCTTGGGCTTTGTACAAAACACATACAAACCCTCCCCAGCGGAGTCGAAATCCCTTTTAGCCTCAATCTTGGGCTTTGTACAAGACAGACATAATATTTTCCCCGGAAAAGTCCAACTTTTAGCCTCCTCTTAGGCTTTGTATAATGATATCCCCAAAAGAGTCAGTCTCTTTTAGCCTCAATCTTGGGCTTTGTACAAGACAAATAAACACTCTCTTGTTGAGTCAGTCATTTCCAGCCTCCTCTTAGGCTTTGTATAAGTACTGCCCCAGCGGAGTCAATTAATCTCTTAGCTTCAACCTTGGGCTTTGATCAAGGTATACAAAAATCAACATCCCCTCAGAGGAAATCAAAATCTCTCTGTAGGAAGTCATTTCTCTGTATATCACATATCAAAATAAACATTCAAATCAAACCCTAATCCCAGATAACTGTTATAAGCGGCACACTAGTAGATTCAAATATCCAACCTGTTGTCCATCTTTTATCCTGGTAAATCCTCTCTTTCCTCTAATTGCTGTAAGTGGCAAGCCTCTGGATTATTTACATCCACGCCACTGTCCCTCTCTTAGCATGAAAGATTCCTAAGGAAAATGGCATTGCTCTACACTAAGTTAAAGTTTCCTTCTTCAGGACAAATCCCCTATAAAGGAAATTATGGCATTGCTGGATTCACATATCCCAGTTAAAGTAACCCTCCTTTATAATCAGTCACCCAACATATGTGATAAACAGACAGGATGTCTCCCTTTAGAGATGACAAGTTCTCTCTCAGGCAAACCTTTTAGCTTCAATCTTGGGCTTTGAACAAGATACAAATAAACCTTTTAGCTTCAATCTTGGGCTTTGAACACGAAAACATTATTTTTCCTCCCATAGAATAGGAAGAACTACGATTGCTCTGATTTCCCTGTTTCTTTAAGCGGGAATACGTAGGCATAAGGTTACGAAATCTTAGCGAGCATACCAATCAAAAACTATAGGTTCAGTACCTTCATACCAATCAAAAACTCTAGGTCCAGAATCTTCATACCAATAAAAAAACTCCAGGTCCAGTACCTTCATACTAATCAAAACATATGTCCAGTACCTTACCAAAAACATCAGAAAACTCGAACATCAATAAAAACTCACTCTCTCTCATATTTCCCAAGAAACTTTCCCAACCCATCAACGAATAAACACCATCAAGTACAAAGCAGAACCTATTGCTAACAACATGTGGATAACCACATATAGGATGGGAAATTGACAACTCCCCATTGTATAACCTGACCCCGGACCCCCGAATCTCTTTAAGCATTTGCTCAGTTAAACATTCGCGTGCAAGGTTAGTTTTAGATAGCTTCCCTTTCCCTTCCAGCTTCAAGGGATAAATTAGAAATCATAAAGTAGCACCCCCTCCTCCTCACTGTGAGGAGAAAACCCACAATTCTGCGATAAGATGGTCGCGTCACCGACAAAAATCGCACGCTATAGTAAAATGGCGACTTCACTGGGGAGTCATTTTGTCTGTTTATGATTATAGACTAGAATTCTTAAGAGGTCTAGGATGTTAGTTTTAGGAATCATACTATATATATATATCGCTTTTCCTACTTGCTATCCGTGTTTATTTTTCCGCTAATGGGAATACGAGTGATGTCGCATGCGGAAAGTTTGAGTGATACCTAAGATAGGTGATGGCAGAGACGGGCGGTCTTACAGGGTGTGAATCCCGAATAAGCTGTCCCGGTAGACCATAAACTCAGTGGAGATACCCTTTGCGGATTCAATGTCTAATGACTTCGGTTGTGAAAGCAGATTGTTCGGTTGTGGTATCCATGAAACTGAGGATTTAGTAGACAGTAACCATGTGGCTATTTAGTAGTCCGGTAGCTATCAGAAATAGTTGACACGCGATACTACACTTAATTGAGATTACCCTAAGATACTACAGCTCGCTCGGGTGAACCAGCCTACTGTTGTTATCCCAAGGGGGGTCAATGATTTTGAGAACAGGTACAAAAATTCACCATAGTACAACCTTTGGGATGAGTAGAGCCATGACTCCATGCTCGTGACGCTGAACCTTTGAACCCATGTTTTTTCTATGTTTTTGTGTGCTGCATTCATGCATTCATTTAAAAAACTTTTAAACAAAGAAAAAATCTTCTTTTCTAGTCTCTCTCTTTTTTTCAAATTAAACTAAAACAATGATTGCAAATATTAGAGAGAAAGATTACGTTATGGATTTTGGTAGAAGAAAGACGCACAAGTACACCTTCAAGGTTCCAAAACCAGAGGATTTAAGAGGGTTGGAAAGGATGATCACCAACCCTGATGCTTTCAGAGCTAAGTACGGAGGACTGCTGTCTCTGTTAAGGGTCCATGTAGTTGAAGGTATCCTGTCTACGCTAATTCATTTCTACGGTCCAGTTTATCACTGTTTCACATTCTAGAATTATCAACTAGCACCGACGCTGGAGGAGTACTCTCACCTGACTGATTTACCCATCACTGACCAAGCTCCCTTTTCTGGACTGGAAGAAATTCCAAAGGATCAAACCATTGGAAGAGCGATTTATTTGGACGGGTCAGAAGTCAGGACTCACATGACCACTAAGGATGGAATCCAAGGTTTACCGACCAAGTTTTTGATAGAGAAAGCCCTGTACTTTGCCAGTATAGGAAACGTTACTGCTTTCGAAGATATCTTTGTTCTACTCATATACGGGTTGTTCCTTTTTCCTAACATAGACAACTTCGTCGATACCAATGCCATTAAGATATTTCTGATTGGAAACCCTGTACTGACCTTGCTCGCAGATGCTTATCATTCTGTACACTTAAGGAATTTGTACAACGGAGGAATGATCACATGCTGTGTACCCCTGCTATACAAATGGTTCACTTCCCATTTACCCAAGTCTGCTGCCTTTTGGGATCATAAGAGTACTCTGTGTTAGTCACAGAGAATCATGTCTCTTACCAACTTTGACATAGATTGGTACAATCGGATCTATGATGGGATAAGAATCATTGACCATTGTGGAAACTTCCCTAATGTACAACTCATAGGAACTAAAGGAGGAATCAACTATCATCCAGTTTTAGTTCATCGTCAACTCGGATACTCGCGTAATGTTCATCTGGAAGGTATTTTCTTCAAGGAAGGAGAAAATGACAGGGCACTAAAGACAGAAATAGTGCACGCCTGGAAACATGTTCACATGAAAGGAAGAGAGTCTCTAGGAAAACTGGACTGTATCTCCGTGGAACCTTATCTCCACTGGGTACAAACTAGAGCTCTCAAGCTAATGATGCCTTATCCTCGTCAAGAAGTTCTTCCGTTAAAGGAAAAACTCCATGTCACTTGATCAGTGCATTTTGATGCATATTCCTCTATGTTTAGACTTAGGCATTTCTATGGTTTTCTTTGTTTATTTTTCTATTTTATGATGTTTTTATAATTTAATTATTTTCAGCCTTATTTGATTTTTGTTGTTATTTTCAGCATTAGCAACTTTCAATAAAAAATTCATAACTGAAGCTACAGGAATCGGATTGAGGAGTTCTACCATTCGTCGGAAAGCTAAGAAAAAGATCTACAACTTTTATGTTGGACGAAGAAGATGATTCAGAATATAGATGCCTCGGAAAATTTGTTGAAGTTTCAGTCATAAGAAACAATTAGTTTTGGACCATTTTTTGGGCCGGTTCTTTTCGTGTTTTTGACCCAGTTGGGTTATGACCCGATTTGATTCTTTCATGTAAAATTAGGAAACGTGTTACTGTAGAGAACACATTCTATTCACGAAAAAAATAATCTTTTGGTTTTTGGTATGATCACGATGAAGAACTAATCATCCAGATTCATCTACTGTAATCGGTTTCCAACGCAACCTTGAGGTTCTATAATTTTCAATCAAATACTTTTCCCTTTCAATATTATGCTACATATCTTGTTTGCTTTATTCAATTATATAGAACAATATTGATTAATTTCGATTGCACCTCATATTCCTTAACTTTATCGCGTTTGCTTAATCCGCGCAATTTTCGTGTTTGCTTAATTCACGAAAGATTTAATCCGTTTGCTTAATTCGGGATTTAGGAATATAAGTCTTCTAGGGTCAATTGCGCTTGTTAATTGATTCTATTATCGAAAAGGGATTAGAATCCGCTTAGGTATGGAAATTATGTGGATCAATGATAAGTTGGGAAACCGAAATAGTAGATAAATCGTTTAGCTTATTGCATAATCACTTATTTTAATCACTTTTTCTCAAAACTTTTTGAAATGAAAACAAAACCCCCCCAATTCGATTCCTTTTGGGTTTAATTGAACAAGAATCCTTGCGATACGACTCGAGTCATTGTCGCTTTACTATAATTTTGAAAATCACTCGTTTTGATCAGTGCGCGACATCGGATCAAATTGGCGCCGTTGCCGGGGATTCTTGTTGATTTTAACCAATGTTAGAATTTTAGTTTATAGTTTTGTTAGATTTTTTGTTTTTTGTTTTTGCTTGTTGATTTTCAAGGTTGCAGTGCAGCGATAATAGTTTCAGCCTGTCAGGAAAGTTTGGAAACTACTGTTTCGATTCGCCTCGAAATTTTTCCAGAAAATCAGAAAAAAATCGCTAAACAATACTCATTTAGAATACAATTCTGAAATATTTCGACCCTCAAAATCGCAAATTCTGTGTTTTTCTATTTTATTTGATTTATTTTCTAATTTCATATTTTCAAAAAAATCCAAAATTTTTTGTACAGACTCATTCTGATTTGATTTGATTTTTATTTATATTTTCATAATTTTTAGATTTTATTTTATTCGCTTTTCTATTTTTCCATTATTTTTCTTAATAAGGACATTGTTGGTATTTTCCTAATTGTTGCTGCATTGCTGAATTAATTATGTGTTTTCTTTTTCTTTGTTGATTTTTGTTTTATTAAATTTAATATGGCTGACCAAAGAACGCTTAGAGAACTTGTTTCCCCTGATATGAATTATAATGCTTTATGTATTGAATATCCTGCTGTTACTGTACCTTTCGAATTGAAATCTTGTTTAATACGCTTGTTGCCAAGGTTTAATGGTCTTGCAGGTGAGGATCCGCATAGGAATCTGAAGAAATTCCATGTTGTGTGCTCTACACCTTTAAGACCTGAAGGAATTATAGAGGATCATATCAAGCTCAAAGCATTCCCGTTTTCACTGTAAGGTGCTGCCAGAGATTGGTTTTACTATCTTGAGCCAAATTCGGTCACAACCTGGAATGATTTGAAAAAAGTCTTCCTAGAGAGATACTTTCCTGCCTCCAGAGCTGCATCAATCTGAAAAGATATATGTGGTATTAGACAGCTCGACAATGAATCATTGGATGAATATTGGGGAAGATTCAAGCAGTTAGTGTCCAGTTGCCCCCAACACCAGATTACCGAACAGTTGCTTATCCAGTATTTCTATGAGGGATTACTACCAATGGATAGAAACATTTTAGATGCTGCTAGTGGTGGAGCACTTTTTTATAAGACCCTAGCTATTGCCAAAGCCTTGATTGAGAATATGTCACTCAACTCCCAACAGTTTACAACTAGAAACAATTCTGTCCAAACAAAAGGTGTGAATGAGATTCAGGTTTCTTATTACAACAATGCTCTAGAAACCAGACTTGATGAGCTTATTTCTTTAGTGAAACAAGAATTGATGTTAACATTACCACCACCACACAACCCTCCACAAGTAACCACCGTTGCACCTTCCGGACCTTCACTAGAGGACCTTGTCAAGCAATTGGCTGTAAATGAGCTCTAGTTTCAGCAACGAACAAATTCTAGTATTCAGATCTTGCAGACACAAATTGAACAACTTGCCACTTCAATGAATGTCATACAACAAGCTAAAGGATCAAACTAACTACTTGCTCAAACAGTGGTGAATCCTAAAGGTCCTAATGTGAGTGCAATATCCTTGCGATTCGAAAAAGTTGCAGATTCTGCCCCGGAAAAAAATGAGAAAATTATTGAGGTCACACCTGAACCTGAACCTGAGCCTTCTGTTGTTGTTGAGGAAAAAGAAAAAGATTATGTACCTAAGATACCTTTCCAACATAGAGTACTAAAAAGTAAGAAGATTGATGAAGAAGAGCATTCTGTTTTTCATATTGAGTTAATTTCTGAGTTGGTTGATGATACTTGTATTAATTTGTTTGCAACTGATTTTCCATCATTGTCCGATTTTGATGATAGTTACTCATGTGATGACTATACTGACACTAACATTTGCCCTGTTTGTCCTGAGATTAATGCTACCTTGCAGGGTGATGTTTTTCATGCAGATGAAGTTATAGATGAAGTTGTTTATGTAGCTAAAGCTCTTGACATCACGGCTGCCCCAACCTCACCATCCATTGAACAATCACCCTCCTTAGAGCTGAAACCACTTCCTAATAATTTATTTGAATTTATGCAGGAAGAGAAATCATTGCAAGAACATAAGAAGGGCATTGGATGGACCTTGGTTAGCATTCTTGAGTTTAGGCAGCCCCAAAAGCGATTTAATTGGATGGACCACACTTCCACTTTTCTAGGATCATTATTTAATCTTGGAATACAAAGAGAAAGCAAGAGCTCTAATAATAACTTCAAATTTCACCGCATAAAAGAGAGCCCCACATTGATGGAAGAGGAAAGCGTAAAAGATATCTCTTTAGGAAAGACTGCTTATGTGATCACCTATCCGCCTTGACTCCTCGGGTGTGTTCTTTCCTTTCTCTCACTCTTACTTTATAATTGAGTTCCTCTCATTGAGGACAATGTCTGTTTTAAGTGTGGGGGAGGGAACCCGTTTGTTTCTTTTTGTTTTCTTTGTTTATGTTTGTTTCTTTTTCTTTAAATTTTTTTTTTTTAATTGTATGTTTTTTTCGTTGGTTATTTTGTTACAACTGTGAGTTTTCTCTATGTTCTTTGACAAAAGACTTGTGGTGTGATGTCATTGATTCTTTTTGTGCATTCTTAGTGAAATATGTAGGACTAATCTCTGAATTGTACATCATTGGTGGTAGATCACTAAACCTTGTGAGATTTTGAGCCTAATAATGGATATACATAAAAAATCCATCTCTTTCTTTCTTGTGTGATTTCACTCATGTTTGTTAGTCTCTAGAACTTGAATTGACTCTTGTTGAAGCTTTTTATTTACTTGTGCACACTGAAATGATAAAGGCATTTTGTTTTGTTTTATTTTAGCCAGTTAGCAAAAAAAAGCCAACCTTGATAATATTACCCCTTATTTTCAAGCCCCTTTGAGCCTATTATCCTTTTTTGTTTAAAACTCATTACAAGCCGAAAAGTGAAAAACAATGAAATAATTCTATTCAAAGGGTTAAGAGAGTCTTGTATGGAGTTGTGTGGGGTTGAGCACTATTCTTGAATTATTGTTGTAATGTTGTTATGATGTTGGCAGAAGAAAAAAAAATGAAAAAAAATAAAGAAGGATGTCAATACATAATCCTTCCGAAAAAAAAGAGAAGAATAAAAGGAAAAAGAGAATAGAAATAAGTTGTGAGGTTGTTGTTTGAAAGCAATTGATGTATCATGTAGTTCAACTCCCGCAATTCTTTCAATTCTCTTTTAACTCTTTGATTTTAGCCTAGTAGCCCGTAGGATTTATCCTACCCTCACCCTGGCCACGTTACAACCTTAATAAAAGTCCTTTTGATCTTTGTGTGCATGTAAGTCAATTGTGAATGTTAGAGTTCTTTCAAGCTTATGGTAGTACTAACTCTCATGTTGTGCTTTGAGTGTAAACAGTAACTTAAACACTTGAGAGTTGAGTGGAAACAGTTTATCTTGTGAGGATCTTGATGCTTGTGATGTACTTTTTGGTAATCTGTTTTTCATATATTCTTTGAATGTCACAAAAGAGTTAATCACTAATGTCATATTCTTGAAGCTTAGAATTAGAAGTTTGCTTGCACTTCGTATCCAGAGAACCTTTGAGATTGCATGCTCTGTTTGGTTTTTGCTTTGAAGTTTCTGTTTTTTTTTTTAATTCTTGATTTTGCTCGGAGTGCAAAAGTTCAAGTGTGGGAGAATTTGATCAGTGCATTTTGATGCATATTCCTCTATGTTTAGACTTAGGCATTTCTATGGTTTGGTTTGTTTATTTTTCTATTTTATGATGTTTTTATAATTTAATTTATTTTCAGCCTTATTTGATTTTCGTTATTATTTTCAGCATTAGCAGCTTTCAATAAAAAATTCATAACTGGAACTACAGGAATCGGATTGAGACATTCTACCATTCTTCAGAAAGCTAAGAAAAAGATCTACAACTTTTATGTTGGACGAAGAATTTGATTCAGAATATAGATGCCTCGGAAAATTCGTTGAAGTTTCAGTCATAAGAAACAATTAGTTTTGGACCATTTTTTGGGTCGGTTCTTTTCGTGTTTTTGACCCAATTGGGTTATGACCCGATTTGATTCTTTCATGTAAAATTAGGAAACGTGTTACTGTAGAGAACACATTCTATTCACGAAAAAAATAATCTTTTGGTTTTTGGTATGTTCACGATGAAGAACTAATCGTCCAGATTCATCTACTGTAATCGGTTTCCACCGCAACCTTGAGGTTCTATAATTTTCAATCAAATACTTTTCCCTTTCAATATTATGCTATATATCTTATTTGCTTTATTCAATTATATAGAACAATATTGATTAATTTCGATTGCACCTCATATTCCTTAACTTTATCGCGTTTGCTTAATCCGCGCAATTTTCGTGTTTGCTTAATTCACGAAAGATTTAATCTGTTTGCTTAATTCGGGATTTAGGAATATAAGTCTTCTAGGGTCAATTGCGCTTGTTAATTGATTCTATTATCGAAAAGGGATTAGAATCCGCTTAGGTATGGAAATTATGTGGATCAATGATAAGTTGGGAAACCGAAATAGTAGATAAATCGTTTAGCTTATTGCATAATCACTTATTTTAATCACTTTTTCTCCAAACTTTTTGAAACGAAAACAAAACCCCCCCAATTCGATTCCTTTTGGGTTTAATTGAATAAGAATCCTTGCGATACGACTCGAGTCATTGTCGCTTTACTACAATTTTGAAAATCACTCGTTTTGATCCGTGCGCGACAGCGGATCGTCACTCTCAACAAAGTTCAACGGGAAAAGAAATCTTGGAAGAACAAATACCGCATTCTCAATGTAGAGTGTACCAAAATTCAGCAACTGTTAAAAGAAAAGGACGCTCTAATTAGGATATTAGAGCGACATGTTGTAGAAAGTCAAGAAGACCGAAGAAATTTGCTCGCTCCTTTCACTTGGAAAAAGGACTGACAACCCGACAACGACTCAAGAGCCCCGGTCAAAGAAAAGGAAAATACCAGAACCAGCACCTGAGCTCTCCTCAGAGAGGACTCAGGATCTATAAGCTCAGACATTTCCTTTTACAACACTTTGTAAAATACTGTATTTCCATTTCCACAATCTTTCAAATTCAATAAAACGGGGTCTCCCCCCTGTATGATATTTGCAATCCATTTGTTGAAGTTTCTTTTTGATTAAAGACAAAAAAATACATAATTAATATAATCATTGCATATCATTCATCATTCTCGCATAACGCATTCTTCTTACATACGAATCTCACGTCTATATCACGATTCTACAGTCAAGCTGTCTCATTCGTACAATACTCGGGCCAATCGACAAAAGAAAATGGATGATCTCGAGGAAGAGAACAGAGAGCTGAGAGAAGAAATCGACGCTCTGAAGGAAGATTTGAGAAAACTTCACAGTGATATGCAATCTCTGGCAGCAGCTCAGAGACAACAACAAAGGACTGTGATCTCGGAGATCACATCTACACCCATAGCGGAGAAGCATGATCCTCGGTACAACATGCCTAAAGATCGTCCCTGGGGCATGCCTCTCAACTTTATCCCTGAAGGATATATTCTGCCGGTCACGGAAGACCCGGAAACTACAGCAGGAACCGCTGGGCCTGAAGGTTACAAACTTTGGGAAAGCGAAGATGCAAGAGTCATGACAACAACTCCTGAAGGTTACAAACTTCGGGATAGGTAAGCACCAAGAGTCACCGCCGTAATGACTATACCACAACCTGTGGTACACACTATCCCGGAAGGACAGATTCCACAAGTAATCTCTGGTGGAAACGAAAGTATGTACGACATAATGAATGAGTTCCAGGAATAATTCTTGGAGATGCAGAAGGAACTGCATACCATTCGCGGCCAGGATTTATTCAGAAAGGACGCCGCAGACCTTTGTCTAGTCCCCAATGTGAAAATCCCGCACAAATTCAAGGTGCCCGACTTTGAAAAATACAGGGGCAACTCTTGCCCTCAAAGTCATTTGGTGATGTACGCTCGAAAGATGTCAACTCAGACAGAAAATCAATAGCTACTGATCCACTACTTCCAAGATAGTTTAATCGGTGCCGCACTCAAATGGTACATGGGTTTAAACCGCACCAAGATCATCACTTTTAGAGATCTTGGCGCTGACTTCGTTCAGCAGTATAAGTATAACCTGAACTTGGCACCGGATAGAGATCAACTCAGAGCAATGTCGCAGAAGGACAAAGAAACCTTTAAGGAATATGCTCAGAGATGGCGTGAAATTGCCGTCCAGATCTGTCCCCTCTTGAGGAAAAAGAGATGACAAAGATCTTTTTGTAAACCTTGAGCTCATTCTATTACGATCGTATGGTCGCCAGTGCACCCAGTGACTTTACTGAAATGGTAAACATGGGAGTACGCCTTGAAGAGGCAGTCCGAGAAGGACGTCTGGTCAAAGATACATGACCATCAAGCAGTACCAAAAGATACGGTAGTGCTTTCCCTAAGAAAAAAGAGCAAGATATTGGTAATATCTCTCTCGGAAAGCAAATGCGAAGGTATCAACCAGTAGCAGCAGTAACTTGCACTATCAACCCTTGCCTGCTCTAACGTATCAACCTCAGGTTGCTCGGAGCCAACCGAATCAACAACTGTATCAGCAAAGGACACAACAGCCTCTTTAGCAGGCTCGTCCTCAGTACATCAACAACAACCGTACAACGCGACCACCAGGGTTTGACCCTATACTGATGTTATACGCAGAACTGTTTCCACTACTACTGGTCAAGAGGCACGTCTAAACCAGGTCTCCTCTTACAGTACCGATAAATCCACCTTTTTGGTTCAAAGCGGATCAAACTTGTCCTTACCATCAAGGACGACTGGGGCATAACATAAAAAACTGTCTCAGCTTCAAGTTCGATGTACAGAAGCTTGTCAGGAACGGGGTCTTATCTTTCAAATATACAAATCCAAATGTTCAGACGAACCCGTTGCCTCAAGACGAGAAAGCTGCAGTAAATTTGATAGAGGAAGAGTCTAAACACAACTATCAAATACACGATGTACTCCTATTGGGAACCAACCTAGTCAAGATGCATTGCAGACAGAGTGGATACGGTCATGTACCGTCTCATAATTATCATCAGTGTGATATCTGCTCTAAAGACAATCAAGGATGTTCCATGGTGCAATGAGCTCTACAAGAACAGATGAATCTCGGATGGATTCAAGATCACCGAATCCGTAAGGTCAACATGACTTATACAAATTCCAACATCATTCAAAACCACGACATCCGTGCGATGAATGTCAACATGGTGACAATGCACTCAAGGCAAAGCCAACATCATGATCTGCCATGACACGATTATAATTTTTGTCCGATATGCTCAATAAATAATCAGGGATGCTCTTTTGTACAAGAGGCCCTCCAACGTCAGATGGATCTTGGATGGATCCAGGATTACCGTGGTAGAATTCATTATCAAGTTAATATGATTCAATTCTTTGATATTCACTTGATGAATACCAGTCCGGTAAAATTACACACTAAGCAAGTCCGGCTCGGTTTTCTGGCATGACATGATTATCAAAACTGTAAAGTGTGTCGTGAAGACGACCAAGGATGTGCACTTGTTCAAAGAACACTTCAACACTTGTTGAACCACTGGTGGCTTCCGATCTATCTAGATGAAGACACACAACAAGTCAGTATGACTGATGGGAATCCTACTAGGCACCAAAGTCAGGATGTTCAATCAATGGAAACAGATCTAGTAAGGTTGCACTGCATACAAAGCAGACGTGGCCAGGTGCCACCACATAATTATGAGCGCTGTAGAGTTTGCTCAGAGAACAACTAAGGATGCTACCTTGTACGGGAAGCCCTTCAAAACCAGTTGGACCGCAAAGAGATTCGACCATGTTCAAGCTCTGGGTCGATCAATGTTATACTAGATTATCTTCCTGATCAAAGCAAAGACGTCGTCTTAATCCCTAAACAGGAAGTGACCAAAGACGTATACGATATAATCCCTCTACTCCATGAATCAAGAGTTCCTCTTCATAGTAGAAAGATTCTCAACCTAGAACCAATTGAGGCTGGCTACGATGGTCAGAAAAATCAAAAGTCTCCTGTAGTTATCTATCTGCCGAGACCAATTCCATACAAATCCGATAAGGTTATCCCTTACAAATACCGTGCAACAACAATTGAGAATGGAAAGGAAACTCCATTACCCTCCGTCGTAAATATTGCAGACATCAGTCGAGTAACACGGAGCGGCCGGATCTTCAATAGAGGAGTTGGAGAACCTACCAAAGAAAAGGAACCTCAAACAAAAGTTCCCAATCAACCAATCGGTCTATCCAGTAATCCCGACCTTTCAAAGAACAACGATGAGATGCTAAAACTCATTCAGAAGAGCGAGTACAACATTGTAGACCAACTGTGGCAAACTCCTTTGAGAATATCTGTACTATCTCTCTTGCTCAGTTCCGAAGCTCACAGGGAAGCTCTACAGAAAGTCTTAGAGCAGGCCTTTGTGGAATAAGATTTGACAATAAGACAATTCGACAGCATCATCTCCAACATCACTTCCTGCAACAACTTAGGATTCAGTGATGAAGAACTGCCGAAAGAAGGCAAAAATCACAACATGGCGCTTAACATTACAGTCAACTGCCAGGACGATGCTTTAGCCAGCGTACTGGTGGATACCGGATCAGCTTTGAATGTTATGCCAAAAGCTACTCTGATGCGACTATCATTTCAAGGATCTCCGATGAGAGGCAGCGAGGTCATAGTCAAAGCCTTTGACAGATCCAGAAAAACAGTTATCGGCAAAGTTGATCTTCCCATAACCAGCGGTCCTCACACTTTCCAAGTCACTTTCCAGGCCATGGACATCTGGGCAGCATACAACTGTTTACTAGGAAGACCTTGGATACACGAGGCTGGGGCAGTCACTTCGACACTTCACCAGAAGCTGAAGTTCGTCAAGAATGACAAGCTAGTCACAGTCTGTAGAGAGCTGGCCTTAATCATGAGCAACTTATCATCATCAACCTGTGTAGAACCATAGGAGGTTATTGGGACTCAATTCCAAGCACTTTCGTGAGCGATGAGAATCAATCAGAAAAAGGAACATCAATTTCCTCGTACAAAGATGCTCTCAAAGCAATCGAGAGTAACAACGCAAAAGGATGGGGACAGGTTTTCATTCCTACTGATAACAAGACAAAGAAAGATCTTAGTTTTTCCTCAACCTGTACCCAGACTGCTACTACCGATAAAAATTTTCATCCCATTCAGGACTTCTTCCACAGTGGAGGTTTCCTTCACCCAGTGTCTCAAGAAGTACATACCATCGATGAGGGAGACTCCTCCGATACGGATGAAGAGTGGAAGTCCTATCTCAACGAGGAAGGTTATATTTCTCAGGAAGAAACGCATACGCCATTTTTCTATCCCACGCAGAATCTGAGATATATACCAAGATCAGACGTCAAGATGATATACGGAGATTGTGATTCGAAAGGATGTCGTGCTCCACCCAACTCATTAGAGGAGGACACTCTGATGAAAGACAACTTTGATTATGACTATTATGACCCAATGGATGACTTGCCTATCTGGCAGCCTTGACCAGAAGACTTGGGGCAAAAGAGTCAGCCAAACGATGCATATCAGTTAAGCATCATTGAAAAGAATACCTGCGCCCCCACCAAATCATGCGATTATTACTTAGGGCATTTAGAAAATATCCAGCACAACGATGAATCTGCAAAGATTACAGGACTAGAGTTCATCAACTATGCTTTTCCTGAGGTCAACGTCATCGAGAAGGATGACTCCTCTAGTTCCACTGAAGTATAGGACACCTTAGGACAGCCGAGTGACAAGTACGACTTCTTGGTCAAGTACACCGCTTCTGAAAGCTCTCGTATCAGGCTCAAAGACATCCAGCCAACTGGATGGGAAGATCCTCCTGAGAGTAAAAACACTGTGCAAGATATAACAGAAGAGTTCGTCTACGACAATTCTGCCTGGGAGACAGACTCCAACGATCCTGCACCGCCAGAAATCAGCGTTATTTCTTAGGACAAGCCAAGAAAGAAGGTACCAGACTTTGTGATTCACCGAGGAGTTTGCGATCAATGGGTTGCTGTCGATGTCCCGAAAGTCGTTCATAAATATAAGTAATTGCCGTCTTTGTTTTAACCTTTCACCCAGCCCAGGTGAAACGAATGTTTTTATAGGGCTCACCTTCTGTAAATGTCCCTCTTCGCTTCGCCCAAAGCGACAGAGTTTTGTTTTATAGGGCTGTAGTTTCAAGAATCGAAAAAATCATAAATAAATAAACGTCGTTCTGTAATTTCTGCATTTATTGCTGTTTTCACTTTTTGCTTTTTCAGAAAGTGGTAATGCTAAAAAACAACTCAAAACAATAACAAGCATTTTTCAAAAATACACTGCACACTCTTGCATTTCTCTCTATCTCTTCTAAAAAAAAATCATCACGTCATGCAGATTGCTTGTTTTAAACCCCATTAAAACATACGATCCGATGCCTTCTCCCAACTTTGAATTCCCGGTATCTGAGGCTGAAGAAGAAAATGACAAAGAAATTCTAGAAGAGATCTCCCGATTACTCAGACAAAAGGAAAGGTCCATTGAACCTTACAAGGAGCCGTTGGAAATGGTCAACTTGGGTTCAAAAGAAGAGAGAAAAGAGGTCAAGATTGGGGTACTGCTCAGTCCAACTGTCAAAGAAGGTTTGATAAAACTCCTCAAAGAGTTTCCCGATGTATTTACTTGGTCCTATTAGAATTTGCCAGGGTTGGATACCATCATCGTGGAACATCATCTACCGTTAAGATCAGAATGTCTGCCAGTAAAACAAAGGCTGAGATGGACTCATCCAGACATGGCCATCAAAATCAAAGAGGAAGTACAGAAATAGATTGACGCGGGTTTCCTCGCCACATCAGAATATCCTCAATGGCTAGCCAACATAGTGCCAGTTCCGAAAAAGGACGGAAAAGTCAGAATGTGTGTAGACTACAGGGATCTGAACAAAGCCAGTCCGAAGGATGACTTTCCCTTACCGCACATAGACATGCTGGTAGATAGTACAACAAAGTTCAAAGTATTCTCCTTCATGGATGGATTCTCGGGCTATAATCAAATCAAAATGGCGCCGAAAGACATGGAGAAAACTTCCTTCATCACCCCATGGGGTACCTTTTGTTACAAGGTAATGTCGTTCGGTTTGAAGAACGTCGGGGCAACCTATCAAAGGGCCATGACTACTCTGTTTCATGACATGATACATAAAGAAATCGAAGTATATGTCGATGATATGATTGCCAAATCTAAAATAGAAGATGAGCATGTGACCCACTTGTCAAAGTTACTCCAGCGTCTAAGGAAATACAAACTCTGCTTGAATCCCAATAAATGCACGTTCGGTGTCCGCTCAGGAAAACTGCTAGGGTTCATCGTCAGCTAGAAAGGAATTGAGGTTGATCCTGACAAGGTAAAGGCCATTCAAGAGATGCCTTCTCCAAAGACTGAGAAACAAGTTAGAGGGTTCCTGGGATGTTTGAATTACATTTCCAGATTTATATTCCTCATGACCGCGACATGCGCACCAATCTTCAAATTACTCAAAAAGAATTAGGACGGCGTATGGACAGAAGACTGCCAAACCGCCTTCGACAGTATCAAGGAATACCTGTTGAATCCACCTATTCTGTCACCTCCAGTGGAGGGAAGACCACTGATCATCTACTTAACAGTCTTGGAAGACTCCATGGGTTGTGTGCTTGGTCAATAAGACGAAACAAAAATAAAAGAGTCTGCCATTTACTACCTAAGCAAGAAATTTACTGACTGTGAAACTCGGTACACTATGCTTGAGAAAACTTGATCCGCTCTGGCTTGGGCAGCCTGTCATACCCCAAATTTTGACCACCAAGATTTCCCATAATTGTGTAAATCATCATCACAATATGGATGAACCATCATGCCTCATCAATCTCCTAAAAAAGGATTGAATATTTACTACGATAAGAATTAGGGTTTTGAGCCCTCTTAGAGCACTTAGGCAAAGGATCAATCAAGAAATGACATGATCTTCAACTTGTCTAGCCTCTCAAACATCCATGAAGGGTCAAGGGGTGTCCCACATCAAGAATCAAGCACAAGATTGCAACATTACAAGTGGATCAAGCCTCAAGATCGCCAGTGTCACCAAATTAGGGTTTTGGTCGACTGAGGCCTCCAGATGAAAATTTCCATATGGACATGAGCCAATGCCTTAATGTATAGTCTAATAAGCTCAAAAGGATCTCAAGAACCCATCCACAATGGCAAAATCATCTTGAAGGTCCATCTATCAAAAAATCAGGAATTAGGGTTTTGACTTAATTCAACCCTTGGGTTAACTTGTGAAGTGAGGCATGGCTTGAAGCTTAAAAATGAACTTCAAAGACCTCAAATACATCAAATTGACATGTTTACAAGATTTGATTGACTCAAAGAGCTCAAATCATAAGCCACAAGAACTGAAAACCATCTAATCACAAATTAGGGTTTCTGATGAAAAAAGTCAACCCTATCCTTGACTGTTGGCCTACCCTTGATCTCAAACCTTAGGGAGGGGTCCAAGACATTCCTAAATACCCTTAGAGGCCATCCATGAAGTTTAATTAAGCCCAAGGATTGATTTCACAAAAGGATCACAAAGTCAAAATTTCATCTGATAAAAAAGTCAATTGTACAAAAGTCCAAGTTTGACTTTTTAGATTTTTGGTCAACCAAGGCTCCTTAACCCTAAAACAATGTTAATATGTGATTTGAATAATCATTCATCAAGAAAAATTAAAGAAAGTGAGCTAACTTGCTAAAGGGGTAACCATAAAAAAACTTAGAATTTTTCTAAGTTATGGAACAAAGTGGCTAGGGTACCAACTTTGCAAGTCCATATCTCCCAAACCCTCAGGCCTTTCTCTCCCATTCAAAGCTCAGATGGAAGCCCTCATTACACTCTACAAAAGCTTCAACTACATCTCATTCCAATTCCTCATGGATTTCAAGTTATGATTGGATCAAAATCACTAAAAAAACTTGGAATTTACCACTTTTCCAACACTTAGACAAAATTCTGTCTAAGTCAGAAAACAAGTGAAACACCAAAACTTGGAGGGTTGTTTCACATAGTTCTAGGTTGAATCAATTCATATGTAAACATCAAAGTTGTTGTGCATATTGCCTACAATCCAAGGAACTCATTGGCATGAAACAACTCAGCTTGAGCCAAGAGTTATGGTTGCTGCAAGACACCATGGCAAGGTTGTCATGAAAAACCAGTTTGCATGTTTTCTTGCTTTACACGATTTCTAACTCAAGGCCTAAGATCACTATGCCACATTCATCCAATCTGATCCTAATCCATCTGATCCAACCTACAAAGTTGAGTCAAAAAGCCAAGCGATCTTCCAACTTGAGGTTAACGTATTTTGTCACATTATGCCTTGAATTCAAAGGCTTTTATATGCAATAGTGCACTTTCAATAAAGCCACTCTACTCAGTCAAGATGCTCACTTAAAAAATAATTAAAACACCTGAGGAATGTGGAATTGGTCAATACATAGCCCTGCTCTTGGGAGAAGCTAGTTTGCCTTGCATGAGAAGAAATGCCACCAAGTCAAAGCCATTGAATGTGATCTGATCTTGCAGCCATTTACTATTCCTCCAAGACAAGAGTTGATCCACTATAAATAGAGGTCCTAACTAATCATTCAAACTACACAAAAGCATCTTACAACATTGCTTTCTCTCATTTCCTTCTTAAACACCAAGTTTCATTGTTCTTGAGAAAACACTATCGGGTTTTGAGTTGGAGAGCAATGCAACTCAAACCAATGGTTCACACACCTCACACACAATATATAGGAGTGATCAAAACCATTACATTCAATCTATAACATCAGAATCATCAAATCACACCTCAATTGTTCAAAGTTACAAAGCAGCTGCAGGTTGGGCCCAGTTGGCTAATCCAGAGGTTTTCCAATCAACCTAAGCATTCAAACACATCCCTTGAGGTACAAGGAAGCTGTCCAAATCATTGGAACTCATCTGTAACACCTCCAAACCAGAATTCGATTCTCACTTGTAGAGGTAAACCTTAAGCTCTCAAACTCAATGAATCATGCATCATAAACATGTTTTCTTGTTACCACTGTGTTTCTGGATGTTTGTAGATCATTTACCCTCAATCAATTGTTGTTTAAAATTCATGTATAGGATTTCATTAAGTTCATGCCAATTTTAGGGTTCTTCAGGTTTTATCATATTATGTTTTGATTCACTTAATTTCAATAAAATTGAGTATTGCCATTGTGTTCCTCATCTGAAAACGCATGATTTTGATATTTGGATCATGTGAAATGGTTGAGAGACGAATGAGATAAGAGGCTTCACGTATTTGAGCTTGAAGATGAAGATGGCCATGGCGCCATTCTTCAGAAATCCAACTTGTTTTACTATATATTTATTGCTTGCCATATAATAAATGAATTGGCATTGCGCCCCAGTGGTTGATCAACTAGTTTGTGTGTATTGAGCGAGCGAGAGGTCTGGGGTTCGAATCCCCCTCGCCCCAGACCTCTTTTTTATCACTTATCCCATTTTTAATATTTTTCATATCATTTTTGTTAATGATTTGAAAAATTAATTTCTCTCTCAATTTTAATCATTTTTTATTCGTTCTTTTTCTGAAAAATCACAAAAATATTAAAGTATTTTATTCTACAAAAAAATTAGATTTATATTATTTATTTAATATAGTTGGTATTTTTGTGATAAATTCATTTTTTATTATTTTTAAACATTTTAAAAGTGAATTTTTATCTTGAGGATCAAAACCAAATGAGTTCTAAATCATCTTGTGATTAAAACCTCATTTTTCAAACCTTAACCAAAAATCAAAAGTAGTTTATTTAAACTTATTTGGTATTTTTTTATCATTTTATTAATTTTCTTTAAAGAATTACTTTTAAAAGAAAATGAAATTAGGATTTCTTTAATTTTTGATCCTTATCAAATATTTAAAAACACTTTGGGCCTCTAATAGAGTGTAATACCCAACCCTCTTTTGTAAATAAAATAATTTGGGCCTCAGTCGTTGTATAAGTCCCGATACAATTTCCAAAACAACGGTGTGATCATTGTTTTTCCATGGGCCTCTCCTTGAGTTGTAAGCCCTATCACTTGTACAAAAATAAACCTTTGGGCCTATAGTAGAGTGTAAGACCCAATCCCCTTTGTACATAAATAATTTTGGGCCTCAGTCATTGTATAAGTCCCAGTGTGTTTTAGAAAATCTCGGTGCGATCTCCATTTCAAAACAAAATCAACTGGGCCTACCCTTGTGTTGTAAGTCCCATTTCTTTTCTTTTTCAAACATTTGGGCCTCTCCTTGAGTTGTAAGACCCATACCTTTGTACAAAAAACCTCTTTGGGCCTCAATCATTGTAGAAGACCCATTACAATTTACAAACAACGCTAAGATTACTGTTTTTTTTATCTGGGCCTCTCCATGAGTATAAGCCCCAACAATCCTTTCACAACAACTTCTATTTTGATTTAGTTTCAAATATACAGTTGTTATTAAAACTTTCTTTAATTTCTTGAACAACTAACAATACAACTATGGAAGCTTGCTTGCCTGTAAGTTTTTATCAGCTTTCTTTTACATACTTGCACATATACATGTATATATTTGTTTGAACAACATGGAAGCTTGCTCACCTGTAAGTTTTTACCAGCTTTACTTTACATGCTTTAATATATATAACTGTATTATGGGAAGCTGCTCACCTATAAGTCCTTCTTTCATATCCTTTTAGATACTTGTCATATATCAACTGTATATATACTAGTATATCTATTTAGAGTTTTCTCAGACAACTAGGTCTAGAATTAGGTAAAGCCAGTTGGTCACTCTTTAATACAGTCAAAACTAGACCCCCATAGGATTTCCAGATACAGTCTTGCCTTCTCTTGGGCTTAAACAATATGGAACAAAGAGAAAGGCATTATTCTTCGTGAAACTTTTCTCAGGTTGTCACTATTAGAAATTGTCGAAGAAATTATATTCCCCAGAGATGATCTATTCTCGGTGAATAGCATCTCTTGAATTTCTCCAAATCTAAGAATTATTCACTAAATGATCTATTCTCGGTGTATAGCATTTCTTGAACTTTTCTTTGGTTTGGGACCCACGGGCTTCTTAAAAGCATCCACGCCTCCTCTTGGGCTTTGTACAAGGACCCTCCGGCTTCTTAGAAGTTCTCATGCCTTCTCTTGGGCTTAATACAAGGACCCTGAAAACATCTTAAAGGTATAGGACAGAACCTAGTCATCCTTTGCTAGAGCAGTCTTCCCAGTTGTAGTGAGCGATTTTTGTTAGTGACGCGACCACCTTATCGCTGGGGTTTTTCTCCTCATTGGAGAAATGGGGTGCTACTTTTTGATTTCTTATTTATCCTGTGAAGCTGGAAGGGAAAGGGAAGCTATTTAAAACTAACCTTGCACGCGAAATGTTTAACTGAACAAAATGCTTAAAAGAGATTGGGGAGTCCGGGGTCAGGTTATACAATGGGTAGTTGTCAATTACCCATCCTATATGTGGTTATCCACAGGATGTTAGCATTAGGTTCTGCTCTGTAATTGATAGTGTTTATCGACTGATGGGTTGGGAAAGTTTCTTGGGAAGATGAGTGAGTGAGTGAGTTTTTGTTGATGTTCGGGTTTTCCCGATGTTTTTGGTAAGGTACTAGCCCTAAGTTTTGATTGGTGTGAAGGTACTGTACCTAGAGTTTTTAATAGGTATGCTCGCTAAGATTTCGCAATCTTATGCCTACGTATTCCCGTTTAAATGAAACAGGGAAATTAGAGCAATCGTAGTTCCTCCTATTCTAAGGGAGGAAAAGATATTTTTGGTGTCTTGTTCAAAGCCCAAGATTGAAGCTAAAGGTTATTTATATCTTGTTCAAAGCCCAAGATTGAAGCTAAAGGGTTATTTGTATCTTGTTCAAAGCCCAAGATTGAAGCTAAATATTTTAGATAGAATTTGTCATCTCTAAAGAGGGATTGTTAATTTTTGTGTGCCTTAATCAAAGCGCAAGGTTGACGCTACAAGGTTAATTGACCCAGCTGGGGGATTTCTTTCACAAAGCTTCAAAGAAGGCCAAGAAGAATGGACTCCGTTGGGGAAATGCTTATACAGAGCTTTTTTACTCCATTGGGGAGAATTTGTATGTGTCTTGTACAAAGCCCAAGACGGAGGCTGAAATGAGTTTGACTCTTGCTGGAGAGTATTATATGTCTTGTATAAAGCCCAAGATTGAGGCTAAAAGGTTGACTCTGCTTGGGGAAAATCATTCCTCAAAGCTGGGAGGAAATGATTCTGCCATGGAAAATATTTTTCCCAAGCTCAAGAAAGGGAGATTTATGTCTTGTACAAAGCCCAAGATTGAGGCTAAAAGGGTTTGACTTAATAAGAGAGTGTTTTTATATGTCCTGTACAAAGCCCAAGATTGTGGCTGAACAAGCTGAAGAAATTGAGAGGAGGCTAGCTCCTACTAGGGGGGAATTTTTATACCAAGCTTTGGATAAAGATCGACTCAACAAGAGAGTATTTTTGCTATCTTGTATAAAGCCCAAGATTGAGGCTAAAATGGCTTACTCAACAAGAGAGTCTGAAAGTTAATCGACTCACTAAGAGAGTCTTTTATACTTAACAAGAGAGAGATTTGGTATCTCGTACGAAGCCCGAGATTGAGGCTAAAAGGAGATTGACTCAACAAGAGAGTCTTGAAAAGTGATAGACTCAACAAGAGAGTCTGAAAAGGTTAACTCCGCTAGGGAGAATCATTATACAAAGCCCAAGAGGAGGCTGACTGTGTTGAGGAAAGATCATTATACAAAGCCTAAGAGGAGGCTATCTTACTGCTGAGGATTAGATCCCTAGGCAGGTCCAAGTGGGGAGTCAGCTCCTGATGAGGATTACAGAAGAGTTGAGGTATCAGATGCCTCGAGGCTCTGATTTGGGATAAGCTGACCCTGATTGAGGAACTCTCATGAGAGATACGGGATTTCTGTTGGAGATTGATCCAGAGCGACCGGGGTTTCTTCCTATGTTTATAAGGAACTTGAGAATGTCTTTGAGACTCAAGGTTAGACTGTCCAAGTCTACTGGTATGGGAGAGTTTTATCTTTTGTACGAAGCCCAAGAGGAGGCACGGGCACTTAAGTGATGAGAATCAACCCTAAAATGGCCGGAGGTTTGACACTGAAAAGACTGCTCTAGCAAAGGATGACTAAGTTCTATATTATACCTTTAAGAGGTCATCAGGGTCCGTGTATTAAGCCCAAGAGAAGGCATGAGAACTTCTAAGAAGCCGGAGGGTCCTTGTACAACGCCCAAGAGGAGGCGGGGATGCTTTTATGAAGCCTGTGGGTCCCAAACCGAGAGAAGTTCAAGAAATGCCATTCACCGAGAATAAATCATTTAGTGAAAGTTCGAGGTTTGAAGAAACTCAAGAGATGCCATTCATTGAGAATAGATCACTACTGGGGAGTAGAATTTCTTTGACAATTTCTAGGGGTGACAGTTTGATAAAAGGTTCATGAGGAATACTACCTTTCTCTTTGTTCCATATTGTTTAACCCCAAGAGAAGGGAACACTGTATCTGGAATCCTATGGGGATCTAGTTTTGTTTGTATTTAAGAGTGACCAATGGGGCTTTACCTAGTTCTAGGCCTAGTTGCCGGGGAAAACTCTAAATAACTATACTAGTATATATACAGTTGATATATGACAAGTATTTTAAAAGGGTATGAAAGAAGACTAACCATGCGCAGCTTCCCACAATACAGTTTATATATATTTGATATGTATTTAAAAGAATGAAAGAAGACTAACCATGTGCCGCTTCCCACAATATAGTTTATATATACTTGGGAGTAAATGAAAGTTGTTTAAAACTTACAGGTGAGCGAGCTTCCATGTTGTATTGTTAGTTGTTCAGAGAAATTAAAGAAAGTTTGGATAACAACATATATATCTAAATCAAAAGGGAATCGTTTTGAAAAGATCGTTGGGGCTTACAACTCGAGGAGAGGCCCAAGGTTTTAACAGTGATCGCACCGTTGTTTTGAATATCGTATCGGGACTTATACAACGACTGAGGCCCAAAAGAGTTTATTTACAAAAAGGTTTGGGTCTTACAACTCAAAGAGAGGCCTAAAGAGTTATTTTTGTACAAATGATGGGGCTTACAACTCAAGGAGAGCCCCAAGGTGATTTGTTTGAAAACGACGATCGAGCCGAGGTTTTTTGAAAACACAACGGGTCTTATATAATGACTGAGGCCCAAAATTGTTTTAGTTTCAAAGAGGGATTGGGTCTTACACTATATTAGAGGCCCATGTTTTAACAGTGATCGCACCGTTGTTTTGAATTTGGACAGGGACCTATACAATTGACTGAGGCCCAAAGAAAGGTTTTCTGTACAAAGGGATGGGTCTTACGCTCTTTCAAGAGGCCCAAAAGATTTTAAAGAAATGAGACTTACAACACGAGGGTAGGCCCAGATGTTTTTGTTTTAAAATTGCGATAGCGCCAATATTTTTTAACGCAATGGGACTTATACAATGTGTGAGGCCCAAAAAGGTTTTGGTTAAAAAGGGATTGGGTCTTACACTCTATTAGAGACCCAAAGTGTTTTAAAATGAATAAAGATGGGTCTTATAGCTCAAGGAGAAGCCCAGTTGATTTTGTAAAAAAAAAAGCGACGATCGCGCCGAACTTTCTGACTGTATCGGGACTTATACAATGCGTTGAGGCCCAAATTATTTTATTTACAAAGAGGTGGGACTTACACTCTATCAAGAGGCCCAAAGAGTTTTGAAAAAGATTTGTTTAGGGTGATTAAGATCAAAACCCTAATTTGATTTCAAAATGTATTTTAATGAAATAAAAATTCAATTAAAATGACCAAAATTATCCAACATGTATGAAAAACAAGTTGTGATCTTGGATTAATGATTGAAAAATCATGCTTTTATCCACAAAGTGATTGGAAACCATTTAAGTTTGGAAAATCAAGAAGGAAACAATATTTTAAATGTTAAAAAAAACAAATAAAAATTAATTCTTTGTAAAAATATCAAGTATATGAAATAAATAATATTTTTGGGATTTTTTTGTAAAATAAAATATTTTAACATTTTTGTGAATTATTAAAAAAAGAATCAACTCAAAATCATTAAAATTCAGAGAGAAATTAATCTTTGAATCAATTAAATAAAATCACAAAAATTCAAATATTTAAAATTTCAAAAAAGGGCACCAAGAACACCAAGTTCTTGCCTGCACCCTCTGTTTCTTCAGATTTGCATTTTCCCCTCAATCTCACTTAATACTTGATGAAATCACACAATCCACATATCAATCTACTCGTTTTCACCTCACGATCATGTCTATGGTCTTTAATTTCATTTATTTTAAGCATGGAATAAGAAATCAAAGTTAAACCTCAAGAACCCTAAATTCTGCATGAAGGCTGAGAATTTTGATTCACGATTCATACAAAACAATTAATTGAGGGGAAACCCTCCATTCAGGATTACGAACATATGGAAAAATTATTGTGCGAGGAAATATGCATGAATCATGAGATGACCAAGTTTAGGCTTACTTGAAGGTCGTGGCAGCAAGAGCAAGTTGATTTTTGAGTTGGAGGTGTTACAGATGAGTTGTGATGATCTGAACATCTTCCCTACACCATATGAAGTGTGATTGAATGCTTGGAGTGATCTGAAATGGACTGGACCAGATTATGGCACCTCAACTGCAACTTGGTTGAAAACTTGAGTAATTGGCTGGTGATTTTGTGAAATTGGTGTTCCAGATGTTGTTTAAGTGTTTGGATCCCTTCTATATGATGTTTATGAGGTGTGTGTGTGTGATTGGTTTGGTTGGAATTGTTCCCAAACTCAAAACCCGATAGTGACTTGCTTTGGAAGTCATATTTGGAGTGAAAGAAGTGATTTTGAGGAAAGCATCAGTTTGGGTGCTTTGGTGTACTCAAACTGATCACAAATGAGCTCTATTTATAGTAGAGCAAGTTTGTTTTGCAAGGAATAGGGAATGGCAACTGGTACAGGTTTGTGGCCAATGTGATCACTTTGGAATCTCAAGTCTCCTCTAGCCATTGACTTGAGCTTAGAGCACAGGCCTAAGGTTCTTTGGTTCAAGGATAAGGCTTGACTGAAGTGTTCATTTTGGCTCTGATACATGCCACCTCTAAGCATCCATTAAATGCTTGGAAACAAAATTGAATTCTTGGCACATTTTAGCCTTTTTAGGGATGACAAGCCTAATGTAGATTCTTGGACTTTGGAGGCTTGAGGATCAGATCATTCCATCCTTGTTTCATCCTCAGATGTGTCCAAAATGATGATAAGTCTTAGAGTTGCTCAAATTGCTCAAATCGAGCCATAATGTACAAATCTGCCTTGTGTGACAGTTTGCATCAAGGCACATTACAATTGTCATAACTCATAGCTCAGATGGAATTTGATGGAGTTCTTGGACATTTTGGAAAGGTGATATATCCTATTTCAATATGATGTCTAACTTTGGTTTTGATCCTACTTGAATTTTATTGAAAATTTCCTCTACATTCGGGAAAAAATAAGGCAGATTCTGACTTAGTAAAAATTTCACTAAGTGTAGGAAAAATGTCACTTTTGTGTTTTCAGCCATTTTCATCACTCCACAACTTAAAATCCATGAGGAATTGGAATGAGCTGTAGTTGACACTTTTAAAGTATGCCATGAGATCTACAAATCCATCTTTGGACCATCCAAAATGGTTGCTTGGATCTCAAGTTATGGTCCTTGGAAGTTGGTACCCCTTTTACAAGTTATCCCATTTTCTTTGATTTTTCTTGATGAATGATGATTACAATCACACATTAACATCATTTTAGGGTCAAGGAACCATAATTGTGAAAAATCTCAAAAAGTCAAACTTGACTTTTGTGCACAGTTGACTTTTTATCAGATGAATTTTAAACTGTGCGATCCTTGGTGAAATCAAGTCCTTGACCTAAACCAAACCTAATGGCTATGTTCCATAGGTGTTATAGGGTGTATTGAATCATGTCCCAAGGTTTGGGAGCATGTCCTGGTCAAAAGTCAAAGGTATAGTTGACTTTTTCCTTGAGACCCAAATTGTGATCCAGATGAAATTGAAGCTTGTGAATCAAGCTTCTTGGATCAATCCATTGTTGTAAATGGATCAATGTGGTTTATTAAAGACCCTTAAATCATGTCTTAAGGTCTTGGCTCATGTTTTGTCCCAAAAGTCAACCTAGGGGTGAATTAGGTCAAGAAACCCTAATTCCTGATTTTTAGTGAATGCATCCCCTGAGGCTAAATTGACTTGATGATTAGGTCCATGAGGTCCCTTGGAGTATCTTGTGTTAAGCTTTGAATAATTGGCTCATGCCTAGAGGAAAATTTCCATCTGGAGGCCTTGGTCGACCAAAACCCTAATTTGGTGACACTGGTGATCTTGAGGCTTAATCCACTTGGAATGTTGCAACATTGTGCTTGATTCTTGATGTGGGAGTCCTCTTGATCCTTTGTGGGTGTTTGAGAGGTTAGACAAGTTGAAGATCATGTTATTTCTTGATTGATCCTTTGTCTAAGTGCTATGAGAGGGCTAAAAAAACCCTAATCTTGATTGTAGTGAATGCTCAACAATTCTTGAAGGAGATTGATGAGGCATGAAGGTACATCCATATTGTGATGATGACTTGCACAATGATGGGAAATCTTAGTGGTCAAAATTTAGGGTATGACAGATGCCCCTATTTAATCTTCTTGGACCCGAAGGTGTGAATGGCGAAGGTATTCGGGCATTCGGGGTGCAAGAGTATTAAATATCGGAATACCCAAAATTTTGATGGTGGTTATGAACGACAGTTTGCTCATCCATCTTTTTTTGCTAAGCAATGATGCTTAGAAAAGGTAAACTTCCCCTCGATCCTGGTCTTCAACCGAGGAACTGGTCTCAGTTTTCTTTTGAAATAAACTTCCCCTCGATCCTGGTTTCCTACCAAGGAACTGGTCTCAGTTTCTGATATAAACTTCCCCTCGATCCTGGTTTCCTACCAAGGAACTGGTCTCAGTTTCTGAAATAAACTTCCCCTCGATCCTGATTTCCTACCAAGGAACAGGTCTCAGTTTCCGATATAAACTTCCCCTAAATCTTGGTTTCCTACCAAGGAACTGGTCTCAGTTTCTGAAATAAACTTCCCCTCAATCCTGGTTTCCTACCAAGGAACTGGTCTCAGTTTCTTTTGAAATAAACTTCCCCTCGATCCTGGTTTCCTACCAAGGAACTGGTCTTAGTTTCTGATATAAACTTCCCCTCGATCCTTGTTTCCTACCAAGGTACTGGTCTTAGTTTATGATATAAACTTCCCCTCGATCCTGGTTTCCTACCAAGGAACTGGTCTTAGTTTCTTTTGTCAATAAACTTTCTTGACAAGGGACGCTATGTGTAGCGGTTTTCCTCAAACTTCTCGCCAAATTTTCTTGGAGATATGCCATTTGATGGGAAAGAGTTTGGATGTTAGGCTTGCTGGGGGAACCCATCCGTCTGAGCTGTAGAGGTGTACAAACTTCTCTATTGGAGATTCCATTTGTTGACTTCACTGGGGAAAACGAGTCTCTTGAGAGGCTGTTTCCTGCTTGGAGGTATTACATCATACTTTTCCTCGAGATCTTCCCGGAGAAATGCCATGTGATGTAATCCAATTTTGCGGGGCTTTCTCTGGGGATTTTCCTTAATCTGGGAAAGCGAAGACATCATCTTCAATGGCGAAGAGTGACGTTGGTCGAAGGTTTTCTTGCTTTTCAGAGGTTCAAGTTATCAAAGTAGTCGAGAGACCAACTTTAATCCAGCAGTAAACTGGAGGAGAGGTTGTTCAGATGCGACATTTCCTGACAAGGAAAGAACTGACAACTCGATTGAGAGGGCTTTTATCACTAGGGGATAAGACCGACCAGAGTGATAATGATACAATATGAATATGCATGTAAATCAATAATGCATGATGTATGTATGTTTATGCTGACAAAACTGATGTGACATACAGACTAATAAATGAACACGACTGGATACTCGGCCACTGCAGGGGACTAAGAGGTATCTTCGGTTCAAAATAACAATTCTGCCTTGCTTAGGAGAGATAGTTCCCTTGGGGAACAACGTTGGTCGGACTTAAGAGATAAGAACTTTGCTGAAGATGTCAGACGGAACACGTCATCTGACACAGTTGATCCTTCATTCAGGCGTACGGGTTTAGAAGGAATACTTTGATTCTGCATTTTGAGGTTTGATTACTTTTGGAGAAGCGATCGATGTTCTTTTGATGTTAAACAGTCAAAAGAAATTGCCATCTTTATTTTAAAAGCAGAAAAAGTTTGACAAGTAAATTCATTTTTGTTTTATTTCATGAATCGTTAATTATATTAAAATGTCGTTCTGTTAAGCTAAAACAAATAAGAATTGCAAACAAAAGCACTAAGGCTCAAATTTTATTGATAGGATAGAGATCAGCCAAACGCGTGATCCCATAGAGTATTTACAAAGTTGGAAAATGGTAATTTAAGGGAAAATGGCTACATTGAAACATAACAACCACTATCCTTCTATCAACTTTGAATTCTGGGCATTCTGAGCTTCCGTCGAAGATGACCTTGACTGGAGTTTTCCTGACGGATGGCATGACTGCTGTTGGGGATTTAACCCTGATCAGACGTAGTTACTTGCCATTATCCCTAACTTTTTCCTAGATTGTACTTTTGAGATTTCCAATCCATCGAGATGATTTTTGATTATGTCTCTAAATTTTGCCTGGACCGCCCTTTCGGGTTTTCAATCCACCAAGACGTTTTTTTTAGGCGAAGTATTTCTTGACTACGTCAACATTTGTGGGGTAGGCAAATTCCTCTCCATCCATGGTTACGAGTCTCAAGGCACCGCCTGAGAAAGCTTTCTTGACCACATAGAGGCCATCGTAATTTGGAGTCCATTTGCCCCGGGAATCAGTGAGAAATGATTGTATCTTCTTGAGCACGAGGTCTCCTTTTCTGAAGACACGAGGTCGAACCTTTCTGTCGAACGCCTTCTTCATCCTTTGTTGATCCAACTGACCATGGCATAAAGCCGTTATTCGCTTCTCTTCGATCAGATTCAATTCGTCGTGTCGACTTTGACACCATTCAACCTCTGTTAACTTAGCTTCCATCAATACCCGGATTGATGGGATCTCTACCTCTATGGGGAGCACTGCTTCCATGCCATATACTAGAGAGAAAGGGGTTGCTCCTGTTGAAGTGCGGACAGATGTACGATAACCGTGAAGAGAAAAAGGGTAGCATCTCATGCCAGTCTTTGTAGGTTACTACCATCTTTTGAACAATCTTCTTGATGTTCTTATTAGCCGCTTCTACCGCTCCGTTCATCTTGGGTCGGTAGGGAGATGAGTTATGGTGTTCAATTTTGAACTCAACACACAATTCTTTCATCATCTTATTGTTCAAGTTGGATCCATTATCAGTAATGATCTGGCTTGGAACACCATAACGGCAGATGATATTGTTTTTAATAAATCGAACCACCACTTGTCGGGTTACATTGGCGTATGATGCTGCTTCGCCCCATTTGGTGAAGTAATCAATGGCTACCAAGATGAATCGATGTCCGTTCGAAGCTTTGGGTTCAATCATGTCAATCATGTCGATTCCCCATATAGAAAAAGGCCATGGGGAAGAAAGAACTTTGAGTTGCGTTGGCAGTACAAGGATCTTGTCTGAGTATATCTGACACTTGTGACATCTCCTCATGTACTTTTAGCAATCAGATTCCATGGTCAACCAATAGTACCCTGCTCCTAGAAATTTTCTCGCCATTGTGTGTCCGTTGGCATGATTGCCAAAGGATCCTTCGTGAATTTCTTTCATCAATATGTTTGCTTCTGGTCTGTCTACACATCGGAGTAAGACCATGTCAAAGTTTCTCTTGTAGAGTGTATCACTGCTCAGGAAGAAGTTTCTGGCCAGTCTTCTGAGGGTTTTCCTATCTTTTCTGGATGCCCCAGGTGGGTACTCTTGTTTCTGAAGGAAGCATTTGATATCGTGATACCAAGGTTTATCGTCTATGACTGCTTCGATCATGAAGATGTAGGTGGGCCTTTCAAGGCGCATTATGTCAATCTTAGGTAAGTCGTTCCATTGACCTATGCTAATCATGGAAGAGAGAGTGGCTAATGCATCAGCCATGTGATTTTCTTCACGAGGGACGTGATGGAACTCGATTCTGTTAAAGAATAGTAACAACCTTCTTGCGTAGTCTTTGTAAGAAATCAGTCCTGATTGGTATGTGTTCCAATCTCCTTTGATCTGATTGATAACAAGGGCTGAGTCGCCATGTACATCCAAGTTCTTGATCCTTAAGTCGATCGCTTCTTCGAGACCCATGATACAAGCTTCGTATTCGGCCTCGTTGTTTGTACACTTGAATGTCAGTCGGGCGGTGAAAGGAATGTGGGTACCCTGAGGTGTTATGATGATTGCCCCAATTCTGTTTCCATAATGATTGACAGCTCTGTCAAAGATTAGTCCCCATTGGGAACCTGGTTCTGGCCCTTCACTGGGTAGCGGTTCATCGCAGTCTTTCATTTTCAAATACATAACATCTTCGTCTGGGAAGTCAAACCCGACTGATTCTTCATCGTCAATCGATTGATGAGCCAAATGATTGGCTAAAATACTTCCTTTGGATGCTTTCTGAGCATGGTACTCGATGTCGTATTCTGATAACAACATCTACCAATGGGCAATCCTTCCCGTGAGAGTAAGCTTTTCAAAGACGTTCTTGATCGGATCCATTTCGGAGATTAACCAAGTAGTGTGACGAATCATATACTGGTGAAGACATTTGGCTGCCCAAGCCAGAGTACAACAAGTTTTCTCAAGCATAGTGTACCGAGTCTCGCAGTCGGTGAATTTCTTGCTCAAATAGTAAATGGTAGACTCTTTCCTTTTCGTTTCGTCTTGTTGGCCAAGTACACAACCCATTGAGTCTTCCAAGACTGTTAGGTAGATGATTAGTGGTCTTCCTTCCACTGGAGGTGATAGAATCGATGGGTTCAACAGATATTTCTTGATACTGTCGAAGGCAGTTTGGCAGTCTTCTGTTTAAACGCAGTCCTGATTCTTTTTGAGTAATTTGAAAATTGGTGCGCATGTCGCGGTCATGAGGAATATAAATCTGGAAATGTAATTCAGACGTCCCAGGAATCCCCTAACTTGTTTTTCAGTCTTTGGAGAAGGCATTTCTTGAATGGCCTTGACCTTGTCAGGATCAACCTCAATTCCTTTCTGGATGGCGATGAACCCTAAAAGTTTCCCCGAACGGACACCGAATATGCACTTATTGGGATTCAAACGGAGTTTGTATTTTCTCAACCGCTAGAATAGCTTTGACAGGTGGGTCACATGCTCCTCCTCTGTTTTAGATTTGGCAATCATATCATCGACATACACTTCGATCTCTTTGTGTATCATGCCATGAAACAGAGTAGTCATGGCCCTTTGATAGGTTGCCCCGACTTTCTTTAAACCGAACGACATTACCTTGTAACCAAAGGTGCCCCATGGGGTGATGAACAAAGTTTTCTCCATGTCTTTCGGTGCCATTTTTATCTGATTATAGCCCGAGAATCCATCCATGAAGGAGAAGACTTTGAACTTTGATGTACTGTCTACCAGCATGTCAATGTGCGATAAGGGAAAGTCGTCCTTTGGACTTGCTTTGTTCAGATCCCTGTAGTCTACACACATTTTGACTTTTCCGTCCTTTTTCGGAACTGGTACTATGTTGGCTAGGCATTGAGGATATTCTGATGTGGCGAGAAAACCCGCGTCAATCTGTTTCTATACTTCCTCTTTGATTTTGATGGCCATGTCTGGATGAGTCTGTCTTATCCTTTGTTTTACCGGGGGACATTCTGATCTCAACGGAAGATAATGTTCCACGATGCTGGTATCCAACCCTGGCACATCCTGATAGGACCAAGCGAATACATCGGGAAACTCTTTGAGAAGCTTTATCAAATTTTCTTTGACAGTCAGACCGAGTAGTGCCCCAATCTTGACTTCTTTTCTTTCTTCTTCTGAACCCAAGTTGACCGTTTCCAACGGCTCTTTGTGAGGTTCAATAGACCTTTCCTCTTGTCTGAGTAATCAGGAGCTCTCTTCTAGAATTTCTTCGTCATTTTCTTCTTCAGCCTCAAATACCGGGAATTCAAAGTTGGGATAAGGCATTGGATCATATGTTTCAATGGGGTTTAAAACAAGCAATCTGCATGACGTGATGATTTGTTTTAGAAGTGATAGAGAGAATGCAAGAGTGTGTGCAGTGTTTTTTTGAACAATGCTTGTTTTTATTATTTCAGTTGTTTTTTAGGATTTACCATTTTCTGAAAAAGCGAAAAGAGAAAACAACAATAAATGCGGAATTTACAGAACGACGTTATTTTATTTATGATTCGGTCGATTCTTAAAACTACAGCCCTATAAAACAAAACTCTATCACCTTGGGCAAAGCGAAGAGGTACATTTACAGAAAGTGAGCCCTATCAAAACATCTGTTTCACCTGGGCAGGGTGAAAGGTTAAGATAAAGACGACAATTACTTAGACTTATGAACAACTTTCGGAATGTTGACTGCAACCCATTGGCGGCGAACTCCTCGGTGAATCACAAAGTCTGGCACCTTCTTTCTTCGCTTGTCTTCAGAAATGACGCTGATTTCTGGTGGAGCGGGATCATTGGAATCTGTCTCCCAGGAAGAGTTGTCGTAGGAGGATTCTTCAGCTGTATTTTGCATAGTACTTGTACTCTCAGGTATATCTCCCCATCCAGTTGGCTGGATGTCTTCGAGCATGATACGAGAGCTTCCAGGAGCGGTGTACTTGACCATGAAGTCGTATTTGCTGCTCGGTTGTCCTAATGTGTCCCACACTTCTTTGGAACTGGAGGAGTCATCCCTTTCAATCACGTTGATCTCGGAAAAGCATAGTTAAGAAACTCTTGTCCTGCCATCCTTGCGAATTCATCATTATACTGGATATTTTCTGAATGACCTGAGTGATGATCCCACGATTTGGTGGGGACACCGGTATTCTTTTTGATGATGCTCAGCTGATATGCATCGTTGGGCTGACTCTCTTGCCCTGAGTCTCCTGGGTACAGCTGCCAGATAGGCAGGCCATCCATTGGGCCATAATAGTCGTGGTCAAAGTTATCTTTCATCAGAGTGTCCTCCTCTAATGAGTTTGGTGGAGCACGACATCCTTCCGAATCATAATCTCCGTATATCATCTTGACATCTGACCTTGGTATAAATCTCGGACTCCGTGATGGAGTATGTGTCTCGTCCTGAGACATATAACCGTTCTCGTTAAGATAAAACTTCCATTCTTCCTTTGCATCGGAGGAATCACCTTCGTTGATGGTATGCACTTCTTGAGACACTGGGTTGATCATTAGTAGCTGTCTGGGCACAGTTTGAAGAAAAACCAAGGCCTTTCTTTGCTTTGTTATCAGTAGGAATGACAAGTTGTCCCCATCCTTGTGCATTGTTACTTTTGATTGCTTCGAGAGCATCTTTATACGAGGAAAGCGACGTTCCTCTTTCTGATTGATTGTCATTACTCATCGAAAGTGCTTGGAACTGGGTTCCGACAACCTCCTCTGATTCTACACAAGTGGACAACGATAAGTTACTCACGATCAAGGCTTGCTCTCCACAGACTGTGACGGGTTGGTCGTTCTTGACGAATTTCAGCTTCTGGTGAAATGCCGAAATGACTGCCCCAGCCTTGTGTATCCAAGGTCTTCCTAACAAGCAACTGTATGTTGCCCGGATGTCCATGACCTGGAAAGTGACTTGGAAAGTGTGAGGACCGATAGTTATGGGAAGGTCGACTTCGCCGATAACCTTTTTTCGGGATCCGTCAAATGCTTTGACGGTGATCTCACTAGCTCTCATCGGAGATCCTTTGTATGATAATCGCATCAGTGTAGACTTTGGCATCACATTTAGAGCTGATCCGGTGTCTACCAGTACGCTGGCTAATGCATCGTCTTGGCAATTGACTGTAATATTGAGTGCCATGTTGTGACTGTGGCCCTCTTCCGACAATTCTTCATTACTGAATCCCAAGTTATTGCAGGAAGTGATGTTGGAGATGATGCTATCGAATTGTCTTATTGTTACATCTTGTTCCACAAAGGCTTGCTCTAAAACTTTCTGTAGAGCTTCCCTGTGAGCTTCGGAACTGATTAAAAGAGATAACATTGAGATTTTTGAAGGAGTTTGCAACAGTTGATCAACAATGTTGTATTCACTCTTCTGGATGAGCTTCAGCATCTCATCGTTGTTCGTTGAAAGGTCGAGATCACTGGATTGACCGACTGGTAGATTAGGAACTGCTATTTGAGGTTCCTTTTCTTTACTGGGTTCTCCAACTCCTCAGTTGAAGATTCAACCGCTCCGTGTTACTCGACTGATATATGCGATATTCACGACGGAGGGTAATGGAGTTTCCTTTCCATTCTCAATTGTTGTTGCACCATATTTATAAGGGATAGCCTTAGTTGATTCATACGGTACTGGTCCTGGCAGATACATAACTACAAGAGCCTTTTGATTTTTCTGACCATTGTAAGTAATTTCAATTAGTTCCTAATTGGGAACTTTTCTATTGTCCAAAGGAACTCTTGATTCTTCAAGTAGAGGGATGATGGCACAAACATCTTTGGTCCTCTTATGATCAGAGATTACGACAACGTCCTTGATTTGAGCAGTGAAATAGTCTGGCATCAAGTTGATATACCCAGAACTTGGACACAGTCAAATCTCTTTGTGGTCTAACTGACTTTGAAGGGCTGCTCGCACGAGGTAACATCCTTGATTATCTTTCGAGTAAACTCTACAGCATTCATAGTTGTGTGGTGGCACCTGGCCACGTCTGCTTTGTATGCAGTGTAACCTTACTAGTTCAGTTTCCATTGATCGAACATCCTGACTTTGATGCCTAGTAGGGTTCCCGTTAGTCATGCTGACTTGTTGTGTGTCTTCATCCATATAGACCAGAAGCCACCAGTGGTTTAACAAGTGTTGAAAGTCCTTTGAACGAGTGCACATCCTTGGTTATTCCCACGACATACTTTACAGTTCTGATAATTATGCGATGTCAGAAAACCGAGTTGGACTTGTGTAGCGTGTAACTCCACCAAGCTAGTATTCATCAAGCGAATATCAAAGATTTGAATCATATTCACTTGATACTGGTTTCTATCAGAGTAATCCTGAATCCATCCAAGATCCATCTGACGCTGGAGAGCCTCTTGTACAAAAGAGCATCCCTGTTTGTTTATCGAGTAGATAGGACAGGAATCGTAATCGTGTCGTGGTAGATTATGATGTTGGCTTTGCCTTGAGTGCATTGCCACCAAGTTGACATTCATTGCCAGGATGTTGTGATTTTCAATGATGTTGGAATTCGTATAAGTCATGTTGACCTCACAAATTTGGTGATCCTGGATCCATCCGAGATCTAACTGTTCCTGTAGAGCTGATTGCACCACAGAACATCCTTGATTATTTTTCGAGCAGATATCATACTTGTGATAGTTATGAAGCGGTACATGACCGTACCCGCTCTGTCTGCAATGCATCTTGACCAGGTTGGTCCTTAATAAGAGTACATCATGAATTTGATAGTTGTGGTTAGACTCTCCCTTTATCAAATTTACTGCATCTTTCTCATGTTGAGGCAGCGGGTTCATCTGAACATTAGGATTTGTATCCTTGAAGGATAATACCCCGCTCCTAACAAACTTTTTCACATCGAATTTGAAACTGAGATAGTTTTCTATGTTATGCCCTGGTCCTCCTTGATGGTAAGGGCAAGTCTGATCCGCTTTGAACCAAAAAGGTGGATTTTCTGGTATTGTAAGAGGAGACCTGGTTTGGCCGTGCCCCTTGACCAGTAGTAATGGAAACAGTTCTGCGTACAACATTGGAATAGGGTCGAACCCTGGTGGTCGCGTTGTATGGTTGTTGTTGTACGGAGGACGAGCCTACAGGCACATGGTTGATAGCAGGAGTTACAGCCGCTACTGATTGGTACCGTCGCCTTTGCTTTCCGAGAGAGATATTGCCAATATCTTGCTCTTTTTCCTTAGGGAAAGCACTACCGTATCTTTTAGTATTGCTTGATGATCTGACATCTTTAACTAAACGTCCTTCTCGAACTGCTTCTTCAAGACGAACTCCCATGCCTACCATCTCAGTGAAGTCGTTGGGCGCACTGGCGACCATTCGGTCATAGTAAAATAAGCTCAAGGTTTTCAAGAAGATTTTTGTCATCTCTTTTTCCTCAAGAGGCGGACAAATCTAGGCGACGATTTCACGCCATCTCTGAGCATACTCCTTAAAGGTTTCCTTGTCCTTTTGCGACATGGCCCTGAGTTGATCTCTGTCTGGTGCCATGTCTAGGTTATACTTATATTGTTAAATGAAGGCAGCGCCAAGATCTCTGAAAGTGACGATCTTAGTGCGGTTTAATCCCATGTACCATTTGAGCGCGACACCGGTTAAAATATCTTAGAAGTAATGGATCAGTAGCTGGTTGTTCTCTGTCTGAGTTGACATTCTCCGAGCGTACATCACCAAGTGACTCTGAGGGCAAGAGTTACCCTTGTATTTCTCAAATTTGGGCACCTTGAATTTGTGCGGAACTTTCACATTGGGGACCAAACAAAGGTCTACGGCGTCTTTTTCGAATAGATCCTGACCACGAATGGCTTGCAGTTCCTTCTGCAACTCCAGGAACTGTTCCTGGAACTCCTTCATTCTGTCATTCATACTTTCGTTTCCACCAGAAGGTATCTGTAGAATATGTCCTTCTGGGACAGTGTGTACCACGGGTGGTGGTATAGTCATTATGGCAGAGACTCTTAGCGCTTCCTGAAGTTTGTAACCTTCAGGAGTTGTCGTCATGCCCCTGGCATCTTCGCTTTCCTGAAGTTTGTAACCTTCAGGCCCAGCGGATCCTGCTGCAGTTTTCGGATCTTCAGTGATCGGCAGAACATATCCTTCTGGGATATAATTAATTGGCATGCCCCAGGGACGATCTTTCGGCTTGTTATACCTAGGATCATACTTCTCCACTATGGGCGTTGATGTGATCTCTGAGATCACAGTCCTTTGTATCTGAGCTTCTGCTAGAGCTTGCATGTCACTGTGAAGCTTTCTCAGATCTTCTTTCAGAGCGTTGAGTTCTTCTCTCAATTCTCTGTTCTCTTCCTCGAGATTCTCCATTTTCTTTTGGCGATTGGCCCGAGTATTGTACGAATAAGACAACTTGACTCTAGAACCGAGACACAAACGTGAGATTCGTAGGGATAGAGAATGCGTTATATGATAATGATGAATGATATGTAATGATTATATTAAGTTATACTTTCCCTTTAATCAAAATAAACTTCGACAATTGGACTGCAAATATCAAACAGTTGGGAAACCCTGTTTTATTAAATTTAAAGATTGCGGAAATGGAAATACAGTAAATTACAAAGTGCTGCAAAAGGAAATGTCTAAGCTAATGGATCCTGAGTCCTCTCTGAGGAGAGCTCAGGTGCTGGTTCTGGTACTTTCCTTTTCTTTGACCGGGGCTCTTGAGCCGTTGTCGGGTTGTCATTACTTTGCCAAGTGAAAGGAGCGAGCAAATTTCTTTGGTCTTCTTGATTCTCTACAGCATGTTGCTCTAAAATCTCGATCAGAGCATCCTTTTCTTTTAACATTTGCTGTATTTTATTACAATCCACACTAAGAATACGGTATTTGTTCTTCCAAGACTTCCTCTCCTGTTGAACTTTGTTGAGGGTAACCTGAAGCTTTTCCGTATCAGACATAAAATAAAGGACAGATTCCTTTAATGGAAGAACTTCCTGACAAGGGTAAGGCATCCTCAACTTGAGAGCTCTAGTTTGTACCCAGTGGAGATAAGGTTCCACCGAGATATAGTCCGGTTTTCCTAGAGACTCTCTTCCTTTCTTATGAACATGTTTCCAAGCATGCACTATTTCTGTCTTTAGTGCCCTGTCATTTTCTCCTTCCTTGAAGAAAAGACCTTCCAGATGAACATTACGTGGGACATGTCTCATCGGGTATCCAAATTGATGACGAACTAGAACAGGATGATAGTTAATTCCTCCCTTAGTTCCTATGAGGGGTACTTTAGGGAAATTTCCACAACGGTCAATGATCCTGATCCTGTCATAGATTCGATTGCACCAATCTATGTCAGATTTGGTAAGATCCATGATTCTCTGTGACCAATGCAGAGCACTCTTATGATCCCAAAAAGCGGCAGACTTAGGTAAATGGGAAGTGAACCATTTGTATAGCAGGGGTACACAGCATATGATCATTCCTCCGCTGTACAAATTCCTTAAGTGTACAGAATGATAAGCATCTGCGAGCAAGGTCGGTACAGAGTTTCCAATCAAAACAACCTTAATGGCGTTAATATCAATGAAGTTATCAATGTTGGGAAACAGAAATAACCCGTAGGTGAGCAAAACAAAGACACTTTCGAAAGCGGCCACGTTCCCTATACTAGCGAAGTACAGAGCTTTCTTTACCAGGAACTTGGATGGTAAACCTTGGATTCCACCCTTAGTGGTCATGTGAGTCCTGACTTCTGACTCATCCAAATAAATTGCTCTTGCAATGGTCTGATCCTTTGGAATTTCTTCCAGTCCAAAAAAAGGAGTTTGATCAGTAATGGGTAAATTAGTCAGGTGAGAGTACTCCTCCAGCGTTTGTGCGAACTGATAATTCGGGAATGTAAAACAGTGGTAGACAGGATCATAGAACTGAATGAGCTTAGCCAGGATTCCTTCAATTACATGGACCCTTAACAGAGATAGCAGTCCTCTGTACTTAGCTCTGAAAGCATCAGGGTTGGTGATCATCCTTGCCAACCCTCTCAAATCCTCTAGTTTTGCAACCTTGAAGGTGTACTTGTGAGTCTTCCTTCTACCGAAATCCATAACGCGATCTTTTTCTCTGACATTTGCAATCATTGTCTTAGTTTAATTTGAAAAAGAGAGACTAGGAGAGAAGATTTTTCTTTGTTTAATGTTTTTTAATGAAATGAATGCATGAATGCAGTACACAAAAACATTAAAAAAACATGGGGTCAAAGGTTCGGTGTCATGAAGTCAAGGCTCTACCCATCCCCAAAGGTTATACTGGTGGTGTTTTGTACCTGTCCTCAAAATCATTGACCCCTCTTGGGATAACAACAGCAGGCTGGTTCCCCCGAGCGAGCTGCAGTATCTTAGAGTAATCTCAAATGAGGGTAGTATCGCGTGACAACTATTTCCAATAGCTTTCGCACTACTAAATAGTAACAAGGTCTCAGTTTACTAAAATCCTCAGTTTCGACGACAACCACAATCGAACAATCTGCTTTTAATAACCGAAGTCGTATAGTCATTGAATCCGCAAAGGGTGTCTCCACTGATTCAATGGTCGATCGGGGTCTCTTAATTGGGAGTCACTCCCTGTAAGATTACCAGTCTAGTGCCATCACTTATCTTAGGTGTATAATCAATCTTTCCACATGCGGCATCACCCGCAGTCCCATTAGAAGAAAAATAAACACATATATCAATTAGGAAAAGCAGTATATATATTTGTCCTATCATCCGAGACCTTTAGTCCTATTCCTATACAGACAATGACTCCCCAACAGAGTCGCCATTTTACTGTAGCAAGCGATTTTTGTCGGTGACACGACCACTTTATCGCTGGGGTTTTTCTCCTCATTGGAGAAAGCGGGTGCTGCTTTCTGATTTCTTATTTATCCCGTGAAGCTGGAAGGGAAAGGGAAGCTATCTAAAACTAACCTTGCACGCAAAATGTTTAACTGAACAAAACGCTTAAAAGAGATTGGGGAGTCCGGGGTCAGGTTATACAATGGGTAGTTGTCAATTACCCATCCTATATATGGTTATCCACAGGATGTTAGCATTAGGTTCTGCTCTGTAATTGATAGTGTTTATCGGCTGATGGGTTGGGAAAGTTTCTTGGGAAGATGAGTGAGTGAGTGAGTTTTTGTTAATGTTCGGGTTTTCCCGATGTTTTTGGTAAGGTACTAGACTTAAGTTTTGATTGGTGTGAAGGTACTGGACCTAGATTTTTTGATAGGTATGCTCGCTAAGATTTCGTAATCTTATGCCTACGTATTCCCGTTTAAACGAAACAGGGAAATCAGAGCAATCGTAGTTCCTCCTATTCTAAGGGAGGAAAATATATTTTCGGTGTCTTGTTCAAAGCCCAAGATTGAAGCTAAAGGGTTATTTGTATCTTGTTCAAAGCCCAAGATTGAAGCTAAAGGTTTTAGAGAGAATTTGTCATCTCTAAAGAGGGATTGTTGATTTTTGTGTGCCTTGATCAAAGCGCAAGGTTGACGCCAAACGGTTAATTGACCCCGCTGGGGGATTTCTTTCACAAAGTTTCAAAGAAGGCCAAGAAGAATGGACTCCATTGGGGAAATACTTATACAGAGCTTTTTGACTCCATTGGGGAGAATTTGTATGTGTCTTGTACAAAGCCCAAGACGGAGGCTGAAATGAGTTTGACTCTTGCTGGAGAGTACTATCTGTCTTGTATAAAGCCCAAGATTGAGGCTAAAAGGTTAACTCTTCTTGGGGAAAATCATTCCTCAAAGCTGGGAGAAAATGACTTTGCCGGGGAAAATATTTGTCCCAAGCTTAAGAGAGGGAGATTTATGTCTTGTACAAAGCCCAAGATTGAGGCTAAAAGGGTTTGACTCAACACGAGAGTGTTTTTATCTGTCCTGTACAAAGCCCAAGATTGTGGCTGAACAAGCTGGAGAACTTGAGAGGAGGTTATATCCTACTAGGGGGAATCTTTATACCAAGCTTTGGATAAAGATCGACTCAACAAGAGAGTATTTTTGCTGTCTTGTACAAAGCCCAAGATTGAGGCTAAAATGGCAGACTCAACAAGAGAGTCTGAAAGTTAATCGACTCACCAAGAGAGTCTTTTATACTCAACAAGAGAGTGATTTGCTATCTCGTACGAAGCCCGAGATTGAGGCTAAAAGGAGATTGACTCAACAAGAGAGTCTTGAAAAGTGATAGACTCAACAAGAGAGTCTGAAAAGGTTAACTCTGCTGGGGAGAATCATTGTACAAAGCCCAAGAGGGGGCTGACTGTGTTGAGGAAAGATCATTATACAAAGCCTAAGAGGAGGCTATCTTACTGCTGAGGATTAGATCCCTAGGTAGGTCCAAGTGGGGAGTCAACTCTTGCTGAGGATTATAGAAGAGTTAAGGTATCAGATGCCTTGAGGCTCTGATTTGGGATAAGCTGACCCTGATTGAGGAACTCTCATGAGAGAGACGGGGTTTCTGCTGGAGATTGATCCAGAGCGACCGGGGTTTCTTCCTATGTTTATAAGGAACTTGAGAATTTCTTTGAGACTCAAGGTTAGACTGTCCAAGTCTACTGGTAATGGAGATTTTTATCTTTTGTACGATGCCCAAGAGGAGGCACGGGCACTTAAGGGATGAGAATCAACCCTAAAATGGTCGGAGGTTTGACACTGGAAATGCTGCTCTAGCAAAGGATGACTAAGTTCTGTCTTATACCTTTAAGAGGTCGTCTGGGTCCTTGTATTAAGCCCAAGAGAAGGCATGAGAACTTCAATGAAGCCGGAGGGTCCTTGTACAACGCCCAAGAGGAGGCGGGGATGCTTTTAGGAAGTCTGTGGGTCCCAAACCGAGAGAAGTTCAAGAAATGCCATTCACCGAGAATAGATCATTTAGTGAAAGTTTGAGGTTTGAAGAAACTCAAGAGATGCCATTCACTGAGAATAGATCACCTATGGGGAGTAGAATTTCTTTAACAATTTTTAGGGGTGACATTCTGAGAAAAGGTTCACGAGGAATACTGCCTTTCTCTTTGTTCCATATTATTTAACCCCAAGATAAGGGAAGACTGTATCTGGAATCCTATGGGGATCTAGTTTTGTTTGTATTTAAGAGCGACCAACGGGGCTTTACCTAGTTCTGTACCTAGTTGCCGGGGAAAAGTCTAAATAACTATACTAGTATATACACAGTTGATATATGACAAGTATTTTAAAAGGGTATGAAAGAAGACTAACCATGCGCAGCTTCCCACAATATAATTTATATATATTTGACATGTATTTAAAAGAATGAAAGAAGACTAACCATGCGCCGCTTCCCACAATACAGTTTATATATATTTATAGCGAGTAAATGAAAGTTGTTTAAAACTTACAGGTGAGCGAGCTTCCATGTTGTATTGTTAGTTGTTCAGAGAAATTAAAAAAAGTTTTGATAACAACATATATATCTAAATCAAAAGGGAATCGTTTTGAAAAGATCGTTGGGGCTTACAACTCGAGGAGAGGTCCAAGGTTTTAATAGTGATCGCACCATTGTTTTGAATATCGTATCGGGACTTATACAACGACTGAGGCCCTTAAGAGTTTATTTGAAAAAAAGGTTGGGTCTTACAACTCAAAGAGAGGCCCAAAGAGTTATTTTTGTATAAATGATGGGGCTTACAACTCAAGGAGAGGCCCAAGGTGATTTGTTTGAAAACGACGATCGCGCCGAGGTTTTTTGAAAACACAATGGGTCTTATACAATGACTGAGGCCCAAAATTATTTTAGTTTCAAAGAGGGATTGGGTCTTACACTCTATTAGAGGCCCATGTTTTAACAGTGATCGCACAATTGTTTTGAATTTGTACAGGGAACTATACAAGTGACTGAGGCCCAAAGAAAGGTTTTCTGTTCAAAGGGATGGGTCTTACCCTCTTTCAAGAGGCCCAAAAGATTTTAAAGAAATGGGACTTACAACACGAGGGTAGGCCCAAATGTTTTTCGTTTTGAAAGGCCATCGCGCCGAGATTTTTTAACGCAGCGGGACTTATACAATGTGTGAGGCCCAAAAAGGTTTTGGTTAAAAAGGGATTGGGTCTTACACTCTATTAGAGGCCCAAAGTGTTTTATAATGAATAAAGATGGGTCTTATAGCTCAAGGAGAATCCCAGTTGATTTTGTAAAAAAAAGCGATGATCGCGCCGAACTTTCTGACTGTATCGGGACTTATACAATGCATTGAGGCCCAAATTATTATATTTACAAAGAGGTGGTACTTACACTCTATCAAGAGGCCCAAAGAGTTTTGAAAAATATTTGTTTAGGGTGATTAAGATCAAAACCCTAATTTGATTTCAAAATGTATTTTAATTAAATAAAAATTCAATTAAAATGACCAAAATTATCAAACATGTATGAAAAACAAGTTGTGATCTTGGATTAATGTTTGAAAAATCATTCTTTTATCCACAAAGTGATTGGAAACCATTTAAGTTTGGAAAATCAAGAAGGAAAAAATATTTTAAATGTAAAAAAAAACAAATAAAAACTAATTCTTCGCAAAAATACCAAGTATATGAAATAAATAATATTTTGGGGATTTTTTTGTAAAATAAAATATTTTAACATTTTTGTGAATTATTAAAAAAAGAATCAACTCAAAATCATTAAAATTCAGAGAGAAATCAATTTTTGAATCAATTAAATAAAATCACAAAAATTCAAATATTTAAAATTTCAAAAAAAGGGTGCCAAGAACACCAAGTTCTTGCCCGCGCCCTCTGTTTCTTCAGATTTGCGTTTTCCCCTCAATCTCACTGAATACTTGATGAAATCACACAATCCACATATCAATCTACTCGTTTTCACCTCACGATCATGTCTATGGTCTTTAATTTCATTTATTTTAAGCATGGAATAAGAAATCAAAGTAAAACCTCAAGAACCCTAAATTCTGCATGAAGGCTGAGAATTTTGATACACGATTCATACAAAGCAATTAATTGAGGGGAAACCCTCCATTCATGATTATGAACATATGGCAAAATTATTGTGCGAGGAAATATGCATGAATCATGAGATGACCAAGTTTAGGCTTACTTGAAGGTCGTGGCAGCAAGAGCAAGTTGATTTTTGAGTTGGAGGTGTTACAGATGAGTTGTGATGATCTGAACAACATCCCTACATCATATGGAGTGTGTTTGAATGCTTGGAGTGATCTTAAATGGACTGGACCAGATTATGGCACCTCAACTGCAACTTGGTTGAAAACTTGAGCAATTGGCTGGTGATTTTGTGAAATTGATGTTCCAGATGTTGTTTAAGTGTTTGGATCACTTCTATATAATGTTTATGAGATGTGTGTGTGATTGGTTTGGTTGGAATTGTTCCCAAACTCAAAACCCGATAGTGACTTGCTTTGGAAGGCAAATTTGGAGTGAAAGAAGTGATTTTAAGGAAACCATCAGTTTGGGTGCTTTGGTGTACTCAAACTGATCATAAATGAGCTCTATTTATAGTAGAGCAAGTTTGTTTTTCAAGGAATAGGGAATGGCAACTGGTACAGATCTGTGGCCAATGTGATCACTTTGGAATCTAAAGTCTCCTCTAGCCATTGACTTAAGCTTATAGCACAGGCCTAAGGTTCTTTGGTTCAAGGATAAGGCTTGACTGAAGTGTTCATTTTGGCTCTGATACATGCCACCTCTAAGCATCCATTAAATGCTTAGAAACAAAATTGAATTCTTGGCACATTTTAGCCTTTTTTGGGATGACAAGCCTAATGTAGATTCTTGGACTTTTGAGGCTTGGGGATCAGATCATTTCATCCTTGTTTTATCCTCAGGTGTGTCCAAAATGATGACAAGGCTTGGAGTTGCTCAAATTGATCAAATCGAGCCATAATGCACAAATCTGCCTTGTGTGACAGTTTGCATCAAGGCACATTGTAACTGTCATAACTCATAGTTCAGATGGAATTTGATGGAGTTCTTAAACATTTTGGAAAGCTGATATATCCTATTTCAATATGATTTCTAACTTTGGTTTTGATCCTACTTGAATTATATTGAGAATTTCCTCTACATTCGAGAAAAAATGAGGCAGATTCTGACTTAGTAAAAATTTCACTAAGTGTTGGAAAAATGTCACTTTCGTGTTTTCAGCCATTTTGATCACTCCATAACTTAAAATCCATGAGGAATTGGAATGAGCTGTAGTTGACACTTTTAAAGCATGCCATGACATCTACAAATCCATCTTTGGACCATCCAAAATGATTGCTTGGATCTCAAGTTATGTTCCTTGGAAGTTGGTACCCTAGCCACTTTGTTCCATAACTTAGAAAAATTCTAAGTTTTTATGGTTACCCCTTTTACAAGTTATCCCATTTTCTTTGATTTTTCTTGATGAATGATGATTCCAATCCCACATTAACATCATTTTAGGGTCAAGGAACCATAATTGTGAAAAATCTCAAAAAGTCAAACTTGACTTTTGTGCACAGTTGACTTTTTATCAGATGAATTCCAAACTGTGCGATCCTTGGTGAAATCAAGTCCTTGACCTAAACCAAACCTAATGGCTATGTTCCATAGGTGTTATAGGGTGTATTGAATCAAGTCCCAAGGTTTGGGAGCATGTCCTGGTCAAAAGTCAAAGGTACAGTTGACTTTTTCCTTGAGACCCTAATTGTGATCCAGATGAAATTGAAGCTTGTGAATCAAGCTTCTTGGATCACAAGTATACTAAGACAATGATTGCAAATGTCAGAAAAAAAGATTGCGTTATCAATTTCGGTAGAAGGAAGACTCACAAGTATACCTTCAAGGTTCCAAAACTAGAGGAGTTGAGAGGGTTGGCAAGGATGATCACCAACCCTGAGGCGTTCAGAGCTAAGTACGGAGGTCTGCTGTCTCTGTTAAGGGTCCATGTAATTTAAGGAATCTTGGCTACGTTCATTCAGTTCTACGATCCGGTCTATCACTATTTTACATTTTTGGATTACCAGCTCGCACCAACGCTGGAGGAGTATTCTCACCTGACTGATTTACCCATTACTGATCAAGCTCCCTTTTCTGGACTTGATGAAATTCCAAAGGATCAAACCATTGCAAGAGCAATTTATTTGGACGAGTCAGAAGTCAGGACTCACATGACCACTAAGGGTGGAATCCCGGGTTTACCAGCCAAGTTCCTGGTAAAGAAAGCTCTGTACTTTGCTAGTATAGGGAACGTGACTGCTTTCGAAAGTGTCTTTGCTTTGCTCACCTATGGGTTATTTCTGTTCCCCAACATTGATAACTTCGTCGATATCCATGCCATTAAGGTTTTTATGATTGGAAACCCTATACCAACCTTGCTCGTAGATGCGTTGTGTACCCCTGCTATACAAATGGTTCACATCCCATTTGCCCAAGTCTGCTACATTTTGGGATCCTAAGAGTTCTTTACGTTGGTCGCAAAGAATCATGGCTCTTACCAACTCCGACATAGATTGGTACAATCGCGTCTATGACGGGATCAGAATCATTGACCGTTGTGGAAATTTCCCAAACGTACCCCTCATAGGAACTAAAGGAGGAATCAATTATCATTCAATTTTAGTTCGTCGTCAATTCGGATACCCGATGAAGCATGTCCCGCGTAATGCTCATCTGGAAGGTCTTTTCTTCAAGGAAGGAGAAAATGGCAGGGCACTAAAGACAGAAATAGTGCACGCCTGGAAACACGTTCATAGGAAAGGACGAGAGTCTCTAGGAAAACCGGACTGTTGTAGCGTGGTTTTTGTGGTTTCGAATCACTATCGCTTTGGTACTACAGTTCGATTCATTTTTTATGCTATTGAACTGATTAAGGAAGGGAAATAGATGTCTCCAATTAACCCTGCTTGCACACTGAGGTTAAACAGTCAAAACTATTGGTTTACAGATGCTATCAAAAGGGGGGTCTCTCTTAGGGTTATTATTTTGAGAACACAAGTGTCGGGATTATTTTTGAGGCTTTTGGTTAGGATACTGCACTAGATTGATTGATATATGAGAGTACTGAACTTTGGGTTTTTTGATTAGTGTGCTCGCTAAGATTCTGCAATCTTATGCCTACGTATTCCCGTTTAACGAAACAGGGAAATCAGAGCGATCATAGTTCCCCCTATTCTATGGGAGGAAAAAGGTGTTTTGGTGTCTTGTTCAAAGCCCTAGATTGAAGCTAAAGGTGATTTGTATCTTGTTCAAAGCCCAAGATGTGAAGCTAAAGGGTTCCTGACTGAGAGGGAATTTATCATCTCTAAGGAGGAGTTGTTGATGTTTGTATGCTGTGAGCAAAGCATGTTTTGATGCTAAAAGGTTGATTGACTCAACAGGGGATTTCCTTATACAAAGCCTAAGAGGAGGCTGAAAGGTTGACTTTTCCAGAGAAAATGTTCTTTCTGTCTTATACAAAGCCCAAGATTGAGGCTAAAAGGGTTTTGACTCAACAAGAGAGTCTATTTGTGTGTCTTGTACAAAGCCCAAGGCGGAGGCTAAAAGAGATTGACTCAACAAGAGAGTCTTTTATACTCAATAAGAGAGTGTTTTGGTGTCTCGTATGAAGCCTGAGACGGAGGCTAAAAGAGGTTGACTCAACAAGAGAGTCTTTTATACTCAATAAGAGAGTGTTTTTGTGTCTCGTATGAAGCCCGAGACGGAGGCTAAAAGAGGTTGACTCAATAAGAGAGTCTTTTATACTCAATAAGAGAGTGTTTTTGTATCTCGTAGGAAGCCCGAGATGGAGGCTAAAGGAGATTGACTCAACAAGAGAGTCTTTTATACTCAACAAGAGAGTGTGAAAAGGTTAGATCTGCTTGGGGAGAATCATTTGTACAAAGCCCAAGAGGAGGCTATCTTACTGCTGAGGATTATTGAGATCCTTAGGCAGGTCCAAGTAGAGCGCTCTCCTGAGAGAGGCTGGGTTTCTTCCTATGTTTAGAAGGGAACTTGAGAATGTCTTCGAGACTCAAGGAAATTAGACTGTCCAAGTCTAGAGTTTTATCTTCTGTACTATGCTCAAGAGAAAGTACGTTTACGGGAGAAAGATCTAGACTCTTTTGAAAGACTGCTTTATTAAGATGACTAATTTCTGTTCCTGTACCTTTAAGAGGTCGTCGGGACAATTTGTACAAAGCCCAAGAGAAGGCGAGAAAAAACTTTTAAGAAGCCGAAAGGACTATTTGTACGAAGCCCAAGAGGAGGCTATCTTCGCTGAGGAACAATCATTATACGAAGCCTAAAAGGAGGCTGTGAAAACTTCTAAGAAGCCGAAGGGTCCTTGTACAACGCCCAAGAGGAGGCGGGGATGCTTTTAAGAAGCCCGTGGGTCCCAAGCAGAGAAAGTTCACCAAATGCCATTCACAGAGAATAGATCATTTAGTGAGAGTTCCGGGTTTGAAGAATTCAAGAGATGCGAATCACTGAGAATAGATCTACTCTGGGGAGTAAATTCCTTTGAAATTTTCATGGGTTACAGTATGAGAAAAGGTTCACCGAGAATACTGCCTTTCTCTTTGTTCCATATTATTTAACCCCAAGAGGAGGGAAGACTGTATCTGGAAACTTATGGGGGATCTAGTTTTGCTTTGTATTTAGGGTGATCAACAGGGCTCTATAGTGCTAGACGTAGTTGCCGGGGAAAACTCTAAATAGCTATACTAGTATTACACAGTATAGAAGGATGTGAAAGAAGACTTACAGTGAAACAATCCCACAATACAGTTATATACATATGAAAGCGGTAAATGAAAGCGGATAAACACTTACTCGGTTGTAGAGCTTCCATGCTGTTTCGTTAGTTGTTCAACAAAGAAAAATTGAAAACAACAGTATATTTCAAAATCAAAGGAGAAAGTATTTTGAAAAATAATGTTGGGGCTTACAGCTCAAGGAGAGGCCCAGGGTTTTATCAGTGATCGTACCGTTATTTTGAATTTGTACAGAGGGACTTATATAATAAGTGAGGCCCAAGAAAGGTTTTCTGTACAAAGCGATGGGTCTTACACTCTCTCAAGAGGCCCAAAATGATTTTAAGAAAAAGAATGGGGCTTACAACACGAGGGTAGGCCCAAAGTTTATTTTTGAACTGGCGATCGCGCTGAGATTTTTCTTTTAACGCAGAGGGACTTACACAATACCTGAGGCCCAAAATGATATTGGTTAAAAGGGGGTTGGGTCTGACACTCTATTAGAGGCCCAAAGTGTTTTGAAAAAAGTTTGATGAGGGTTGAATTAATCAAAATCCCTAATTTGTTTTCAAAATATATTTTAATTGAATAAAAATTCAATTAAAATGATCAAAATTGTTAAACATGTGTGAAAACAAATTGTGATCTTGGATCAATGTTTCAAAAATCATGTTTCTATCCACAAAATGATTGGAAATCAATTAAGTTTGGAAAATCAAGGGAGAAAAAATATTTTAAATGTTGAAAAACAAATAAAATATTAATTCTTTGTAAAAATATCAAGTATATGAAATAATTAATATTTTTGGGATTTTATGTTAAAATAAAATATTTTAACATTTTTGTGAATTATTAAAAAAAGAATCAACTCAAAATCATTAAAATTCAGAGAGAAATTAATTTTTGAATCAATTAAATAAAAACACAAAATTTAAATACTCAAATATTTAAAAAATGGCGCCAAGAACATGCCAAGAACTCGTGCCACCCTCTGTTTCTGCAGATTTGCATTTTCTCTAATCTCACTGAATACTTGATGAAATCACACAAACCACATATCAATCTGCTCGTTTTCATCTCACGATCATGTCTATGGTCTTTAATTTCATTTATTTTAAGCATGAAATAAGAAATCAAAGAGAAACCTCAAGAACCCTAAAATTTACATGAAGGTTCTGAAATTCCATTCACGATTCAAACAAAGCAATTGATTGAGGGTAAACACTCTATGCATGATTATGAACATATGGCCAAATTATTGTGCAGTAAAATATGTATGGATCATAGAGTTAGAAGAGCTCAAGCTTACCTCTTGCAGTTGGTGATCGTGTTTTAGGTTGGAGGTGTTACAGCTTGGTTCTAATGATTTGGACAGCTTCCTTAGGTGCTATGGAGTGTGTCTGGATGCTTGGAGTGTATTGAATTGAGCTGGAACTTGATTTGGCACCTCAACTGCAAATCTGTCAAGAACTTGAGTAACTGGCTGGTGATTCTGAGAAATCAGTGTTCCAGATGTTGTTTAAGTGTTTGGATCACTTCTATATGATGTTTATGAGGTGTGTGTGTTATTGGTTTAGTTGGAATTACTCTCAAACTCAAAACCCGATAGTGACTTGCTTTGGAAGGCAAATTTGGAAGTGAGAAGGTGATTTTGAGGAAAGCATCTGTTTGATGGCTTTGGTGTACTCAAACTGAGCACAAATGAGCTCTATTTATAGTAGAGCAAGTTTGTTTTGGTTGTAATAGTGAATGGCAACTGCAGCAGAGGTTTGGCCAATGTTGAGCAATGAGAATCCAAGTCTCCTCTAGCCATTGACTAGAGGTTAGAGCACAGGCATGTGGTTCCCTAGTTCTTGGATAAGTCTTGACTGAATTCAGTTGGGAATATGTCAGTCCATGCCACCTTGGTGAATCCATTAAATGCTCCAAACCAAAACTGGAGTCTTGTCCCTCTTTTAGGCATTTCTAGGTTTGGCATGCTACTTTTGGTTCCAAAGACTTTGGAGGCTTGGATCACTGTTTGTCCCCTTTGGATTTGATCCTCAGATGTGTCCAAGATGATGACAAGGCTTGGAATTATCTGATCTTGCTAAATCGAGCCAAAGTGCAAAATTCTGCCTAGCCATGACAGTTGCAGCAAGGCATGTTGCAGCTGTCATAACTCTTAGCTCAAGTAGAATTTCATGGGGTTCTTGGCCATTTTGGAAAGCCCTCATATGATACAACATATGTGTGATCATATTTGGTTTTGATGCTTTTTGGATCCAAGTGAAAAATTCCCCTACATTTGGGAAAAAGTGAGACAGATTCTGACTAAGTGAAAATTTCACTAAGTGTTGAAAAAAAGTAACATTTTCACTTTTCTTGATTTTGATCATTCCATAACTTGAAATCCATGAGGAATTGGAATAAGTGGTAGTTGAAGCTTTTGTAGAGTGCCATAAGAGCTACAAATCCATCTTTGGATCAGCCCAAATGGTTGCTTGGATCTCAAGTTATGATCCTTGGAAGTTGGTACCCTAGCCACTTTGTTCCATAACTTAGAAAAATTCTAAGTTTTTATGGTTACCCCTTTTACAAGTTATCCCACTTTCTTTGATTTTTCTTAATGAATGATGATTCAAATCACACATTAACATCATTTTAGGGTTAAAGAACCATAATTGTGAAAAATCTCAAAAAGTCAAAGTTTGACTTTTGTGCACAGTTGACTTTTTATCAGATGAATTCCAAACTATGCGATCCTCCATGAAATCAAGTCCTTGACCTAAATCAAACTTGATGGACATATTCCATGGGTGTTATAGGGTGTATTGAATCATGTCCCAAGGTTTGGGAGCATGCCTAGGTCAAAAGTCAAAGACACAGTTGACTTTTCCCGCAAAACCATAACTGTGGTCCTGATGAAATTGAAACTTGTAGATCAAGCTTCTTGGATCAATCCATTGTTGCAAATGGAACAATGTAGTGTGTTAGAGATCCTCAAATCATGTCTTGAGGCCTTGGCTCATGTTTTGTCCCAAAAGTCAACTTAGGGGTGAATTAGGTCAAAAAAACCCTAATTCTTGATTTTTTTATGAATGCATCCCCAGAAGCCAAATTGACTTGATGATTGGGTCCATGAGGTCCCTTGGAGTACCTTAGGTTGTGCTTTGAAGAATTGGCTCATGCCCAGATGAAAATTTTCATCTGGAGGCCCTGGTCGACCAAAACCCTAATTTGGTGACACTGGCGATCTTGAGGCTTGATCCACTTGGAATGTTGCAGCTTTGTGCTTGATTCTTGATGTGGGAGTCCTCATGATCCTTTGTGGGTGTTTGGGAGTTTAGAAAAGTTGAAGATCATGTCATTCCTTGATTGATCCTTTGTCTAAGTACCCTGAGAGGGCTTGAAACCTTAATCTTTGATTGTAGTGAATGCTCACCAATCCTTGAGGAGACTGATGAGGCATGATGGTACATCCATATTGTGATGATGATTTTCACAATGATGGGAATTCTTAGTGGTCAAAATTCGGGGTATGACATATGCCCCTATTTAATTTTCTTGGACCCGAAGGTGTGAATGGCGAAAATATTTGGGCATTCGGGGTGCAAGAAGATTAAATATCGGAATGCCCAATATTTTTATGGTGGTTATGAATGGCTGCTTGCCCATCCATTTTCTTTTGCTAAGCAATGATGCTTAGAAAAGGTAGAAACTTCCCCTCGATCCTGGTCTTCAGCCAAAGAGCTGGTCTCAGTTTTCTTTTGAAATAAACTTTCCCTCGATCCTGGTTTCCTACCAAGGAACTGGTCTTAGTTTCTGAAATAAACTTCCCCTCGATCCTGGTTTCCTACCAAGGAACTGGTCTCAGTTTCTAAAATAAACTTCCCCTCGGTCCTGGTTTCCTACCAAGGAACTGGTCTCAGTTTCTGAAATAAACTTCCCCTCGATCCTGGTTTCCTACCAAGGAACTGGTCTCAGTTTCTGATATAAACTTCCCCTCGATCCTGGTTTCCTACCAAGGAACTGGTCTTAGTTTTCTTTTGAAATAAACTTCCCCTCGATCCTTGTTTCCTACCAATGATCTGGTCTCAGTTTCTTTTGTCAATAAACTTTCTTGACAATGGACGCTATTCATAGCGGTTTTCCTCAAACTCCTCGCCAAATTTTCCTGGGGAGATGCCATTTGATAGGAAACAGTTTTGATGTCAAATTCGCTGGGGAACCCATTCGTCTGAGCTGTAGAGGTGTGCAAACTTCTCTGTTAGAGACGCCATTTGTTGACTCTACTTAGGAAAATGAGTCTCTTGAGAGACTGCTTTCTATTTGGGGATATTACATCATACTTTTCCTTGAGATCTCCTCGGAGAAATGCCATACAATGTGATCCCATTTGGAAGGGCTTTCTTTGGGGATTTTCCTTAATCCGGGAAAGCGAACACATCATCTTCAATTGCGAAGAGTGACGTTTGTCGAACGTTCTCTGGCTTTTCAGAGGTTCAAGTTATCAAAGTGGTCAAGGACCAGCTTCAATCCATAAATAAACTGGAAGAGAGGTTGTTCAGACGTGGCATTTCCTGACAAGGAAAGAACTGTCAACTTGATTGAGAGGACTTTACCACTGGGGGGGACAAGGCCGACCGGAGTGATAGTGATATGAATATGCATGTAAAATAATAATGCATGATGTATGTATGTATATGCTGACAAAACTGACACGACATATAAATCAGAAGATGAACACGACTGGATACTCAGCCACAACGGGGGATAAATCATATCGCTTGGTTCAAAAGTAGCAATTCTGCCTTGCTTAGGAGAGATAGTCCCTGTTGGGAGCTATGTTGGTCGAGCTTAGGAGATAAGAACTTTGCCGATGATGTCGGATGGAACATTCGCATCTGACACTACTGATCCTTCGCTCGAGCGTACTGGCTCAGAAGGAGTACTTTGATTCTGCACTTTGAGGTTCGATTACTTCTGGGGAAGCGATCGATGTTCTTCTAATGTTCAACAGTCAAAAGAAATTACCATCCTTATTTTAAAAGCTGAAAAAGTTTAATAAGTAAATCCATTTTTGTTTTATTTCAAGAATCGTTTATCATGTTAAAGCGTCGTTTTGTAAAGCTAAAACAAATAAGAATTGCAAACAAAAGCATAAGGGCTTAAATTTTATTGATAGGATGGAAATCAGCCAAACGCCTGATTCCATAGAGTATTTACAAAGTTAGAAAATGGTAATTTAAGGGAAAAGGGCTACATCGAAACATAACGACCACTATCCTTCTACCAACTTTGAATTCTGGGCATCCTGAGCTTCTGTCGAAGATGACCTTGATCGAGATTTCTGACGGATGGTGTAACTGCTGATGAGGGATTTGCCCCTTTGTTGAATGTAGTTACTTGCTATTATCCCTAATTTTTGTCTGGATTGTACTTTGAGGTTTCTAATCCACCGGGATGATTTTGATTATGTCTCTAATTTTTTCCTGGACCGCCCTTTCGGGTTTTCAATCCACTGAGACGTTGTTTTTTAGTTTAGGCGAAGTATTTTTTTACTACGTCAACATTCGTGGGGTAGGAAAATTCCTCTCCGTCCATGGTTGTGAGTCTCAAGGCGCCGCTTGAGAAAGCTTTCTTGACCACATAGGGGCCATCATAATTCGGAGTCCATTTGCCCCGGGAATCAGTGAGGAATGATTGTATATTTTTTAGCGCGAGGTCTCCTTTTCTAAAGATGCGAGGTTTAACCTTTTTGTCGAACGCTTGCTTCATTCTCTGTTCATACAACTGACCATGGCATAGTGTCGTTAATCGCTTTTCTTCGATCAGATTCAGTTTGTCGTGTCGACTTTGACACCATTCAGCTTCTATTAGCTTAGCTTCCATCAATACCCAGATTGATGGGATCTCTACTTCTATGGGAAGCACTGCCTCCATGCCATATACTAAAGAGAAAGGGGTTGCCCCTGTTAAAGTGCGGATAGATGTACGATTACCGTGAAGAGCAAAGGGTAGCATCTCGTGCCAGTCTTTGTAAGTTACAACCATCTTTTGAACAATCTTCTTGATGTTCTTGTTAGCCGCTTCTACCGCTCCATTCATCTTAGGTCGGTAGGAAGATGAGTTATGGTGTTCGATCTTGAACTCAGCGCACAACTCTTTTATCATCTTGTTGTTCAAGTACACAACCCATCGAGTCTTCCAAGACTGTAAGGTATATGATTAGTGGTCTTCCTTCCACTGGAGGTGATAGAATCAGTGGGTTCAACAGGTATTCCTTGATACTGTCGAAGGCGGTTTGACATTCTTCTGTCCAAACACAGTCCTTATTCTTTTTGAGTAATTTGAAAATCGGCGCACACGTTGCGGCCATGAGGAATATAAATCTGGAAATGCAATTCAAACATCCTAGGAATCCCCTGACTTATCTTTCAGTCTTTGGAGAAGGCATTTCTTTAATGGCCTTGACCTAGTAAGGATCAACCTTAATTTCTTTCTGGCTGACGATGAATCCTAAAAGTTTCCCTGAACGGACACCGAATGCGCATTTATTGGGATTCAGGCGGAGTTTGTATTTTCTCAGACGCTCGAATAGTTTTGACAGGTGGGTCACATGGCAATCATATCATCGACATATACCTCAATTTCTTTGTGTATCATGTCATGAAACAGAGTAGTCACGGCCCTTTGATAGGTTGTCCCGGCGTTCTTTAAGCCAAACGACATCACCTTGTAACAAAAAGTGCCCCATGGGGTAATGAAGGAAGTTTTCTTCATATCTTTCGGCGCCATTTTTATCTGATTACAGCCCGAGAATCCGTCCATGAAGGAGAAAACTTTGAACTTTGCTATACTGTCTACCAGCATGTCAATGTGTAGTAAGGGAAAGTCATCCTTTGGACTTGCCTTGTTCATATCCCTGTAGTCTACACACATTCTGACCTTTTCGTCCTTTTTCGGAACTGGAAATATGTTGGCTAGCCATTGAGGATAATCTGATGTGGCGAGGAAACCTGCGTCAATCTATTTTTGTACTTCCTCTTTTATTTTGATGGCCATGTCCGGATGAGTCCGTCTTAGCCTTTGTTTTACCGGCGGACATTCTGATCTCAACGGTAGATGATGCTCCACGATGCTGGTATCCAACCCTGGCATATCCTGATAGGACCAAGCGAATACATCGGGAAACTATTTGAGAAGCTTTATCAAACCTCCTTTGATAGTTAGACTGAGCAGTGCCCTAATCTTGACTTCCTTTCTCTCTTTTCCTGAACCCAAGTTGACCGTTTCCAACGGCTTTTTGTGAGGTTCGATGGACCTTTCCTCTTGTTGGAGTAATCGGGAGATCTCTTCTGGAATTTCGTCGTCATTTTCTTCTTCAGCCTCGAATACCGGGAATTCAAAGTTGGGAGAAGGCATTGGATCGTATGTTTCAACGGGGTTTAAAACAAGCAATCTGCATGACGTGATGATTTGTGTTTAGAAGAGATAGAGAGAATGCAAGAGTGTGTGCAGTGTTTTTGAATAATGCTTGTTTTTTATTATTTGTTTTGTTTTTTAGGATTACCATTTTCTAGAAAAGCAAAAAGAGAAAATAGCAATAGATGCGGAAATTACAGAACGATGTTATTTTATTTACGATTTAGTCGATTCTTGAAATTACAGCCCTATAAAACAAAACTCTATCGCTTTAGGCAAAGCGAAGAGGTATTTTTACAGAAAGTGAGCCCTATCAAAACATCTGTTTCACCTGGGCAAGGTGAAAGGTTAAGATAAAGATGGCAATTACTTAGACTTATGAATAACTTTCGGAACGTTAACTGCAAACCATTGGCGGCGAACTCCTTGGTGAATTACAAAGTCTGGTACCTTCTTTCTTGGCTTGTCCTCAGAAATGACGCTGATTTCTGGCGGAGCTGGATCTGCAGAGTTGTCGTAGGAGGATTCTTCAGTTGTATTTTGCATAGTATTTGTACTCTCAAATATTTCTCCCTATCTAGTTGGCTGGACATCTTCGAGCCTGATACGAGAGCTTTCAGGAGCGGTGTACTTGACCATGAAGTCGTATTTACCACTTGGTTGTCCCTGGGTGTCCCACACTTCTTTGGAACTGGAGGAGTCATCTCTTTCAATGACGTTGACCTCGGGAAAAGCATAGTTGATGAATTCAAGTCCTGGAAACTCTGCGAATTCATCGTTGTGCTGGGCATTTTCAGAATATCCTGAGTGTTGGTCCCATGACATGGTGGGGACTCAGGTATTCATTTCAATAATGCTTAACTGATTTTCATTGTTCGGCTGATTCTCTTGCCCTGAATCTCTTGGGTAGGGCTGCCACATTGGCAGGCCATCCATTGGGCCATAGTAGTTGTGGTCAAAGTTGTCCTTCATCAGAGTGTCTTCCTCTAATGAGTTTGGTGGAGCACGACATCCTTCCGGATCGCAATCTCCGTATATCATTCTGACGTCTGACCTTGGTATAAATCTCGAGCTCTGTGCAGGAAAGCAGAAGGGAGTCTGCATTTCGTCCTGAGACATATAACCGTCCTTATTGAGATATGACTTCCACTCCTCCTCCATATCGGAGGAATTACCTTCGTCGATGGTATGTACTTATTGAGACACTGGGTGAAGGAAACCTCCACTGTGGAAAAAGTCCTGAATGGGAGGAAAACTTTCATTGTTGGCAGCAGTCTGGGTACAGGTTAAGGAAAAGCCAAGACCTTTCTTTTTCTTATTGTCAGTAGGAATGACAAGCTGCCCCCATCCTGTTGTACTGGTACTTCCGACCGCTTTGAGAGCATCTTTGTACAAGGAAATCGATGTTCCTCTTTCGGATTGATTGTCATTATGTAGCGAAAGTGCTTGGAACTGGGTTCCGATTACCCCCTCTGGTTCAACAACAGTGGACAATGATAAGTTACTCACGAGCAAGGCCTGCTCTCCGTAGACTGTGACGAGTTGGTCATTCTTTACGAACTTTATCTTCTGATGAAGTGTCGAAGTGACCGCCCCAGCCTGATGTATCCAAAGTCTTCCCAACAAACAGCTATATGTTGCCCGGATGTCCATGATCTAGAAAGAGACTTGGAAAGTGTGAGGACCGATAGTTATGGGAAGGTCGACTTCGCCGATAACCATTTTTTTGGATCCATCGAATGCCTTGACGACGACCTCGCTGGTTCTCATCGAAGATCCTTGATATGATAGTTGCATCAAAGTGGACTTCGGCATAACATTCAGGGTTGACCCTGTGTCTACGAGTACGTTGGCTAAAGCATCGTCCTGGAAGTTGATTGTAATATTGAGCGCCATGTTATGACGGCGACCATCTTCTGGTAATTCTTCATCACTGAATCCCAAGTTATTATAGGAAGTGATGTTGGAGACAATGCTATCAAATTTCCGGATTGTTACATCCTGTTCCACAAAGGCCTGCTCTAAGACTTTCTGTAGAGCTTCTCTGTGAGCTTCGGAACTGAGTAAAAGAGATAGTACTGATATTTTGGAAGGATTTTGCAACAATTGATCCACAATGTTGTATTCACTCTTCTGGATGAGCTTCAGCATCTCATCGTTGTTCTTTGAAAGGTCGGGATCACTGGACTGACCGACCGGTGGATTAGGAACTTCTGTTTGAGGTTCCTTTTCTTTGTTAGGTTCTCTAACTCCTCTGTTGAAGATCCGACCGCTCCGTGTTACTCGACTGATTTCTGCAATATTCATGATAGAGGGTAATGGAGTTTCCTTTCCATTCTCAATTGTTGTCGTGCCGTATTTGTAAGGGATAGCCTTAGTTGATTCATACGGTATAGGTCCCGACAGATAGATAACTATGGGAGCCTTCTGATTTTTCTGACCATCGTAAGTAATTTCGATCCGTTCCTGGTTAGGAACTCTCGATTCGGCAAGTAGAGGGATGATAGCACCAACATCCTTAGTCCTCTTATAATCAGAGATTACAACAACGTCTTTGATTTGATCAGGGAAATAGTCCGGCCTCCAGTTGATGGACCCAGAGCTTGACCAGGGTTGAATCTCTTTGCGGTCCAACTAATTTTGAAGGGCTGCTCGCACTAGGTAGGATCCTTGATTATCTTCCGAGCAAACTCTACAGCGCTCATAGTTGTGTGGTGGCACCTGGCCACGCCCGCTCTGTATGCAGTGTAACCTTACTAGGTCTGTTTTCGTTTATTGAACATCCTGACTTTGATATCTAGTAGGATTCCCGTTAGTGACACTAACTTGCTGGGTGTCTTCATCCATATAGATCGGAAGCCACCAGTGGTTCAACAAGTGTTGAAGTGTTTCCTGGACAAGGGCGCAGCCTTGATCGTTTTCACAGTCCGCTTTACAGCTTTGATAATCATGTGATACCAGGAAGCCGAGCTGGACCTACTTAACGTGTAACTCCACCAAGCTGGTATTCATTAAGCGAACATCAAAGATCTGAATCATATTAATTTGATAATGATTCCTATCATGGTAATCCTAAATCCACCCAAGATCCATCTGATGATATAGGGCCTCTTGTACAAACGAGCATCCCTGATTATTTATTGAGCAGATCGGATAGGCCTTGTAATCATGCCGTGGCAAATCTTAGTGTTGGCTTTGCCTTGAGTGCATTGCCACCAAGTTGACATTCGTTGTTAGAATATTGTGATTCTGAATGATGTTGGAATTCGTATAGGTCATGTTGACCCCACGAACTCGGTGTTCCTGGATCCATCCGAGATCCAATTGTTCCTGTAGAGCTGATTGCACCACAGAACATCCTTGATTGTCTTTAGAGCAGATATCACACTGGTGATAATTATGAGGCGGCACATGGTCATATCCGCTCTGTTTACAATGCATCTTGACCAAGTTGGCCCTTAATAAGAGTACATCGTGAATTTGATAACTGTTGTTAGACTCCCCCTCTATCAAATTAACTGCAGCCTTCTCGTGTTGAGGTAGCGGGTTCATGAGAACATTAGGATTTGTATCCTTGAAGGATAAGACCTCGCTTCTGATGAGCTTCTGCACATCGAATTTGAAACTGAGACAATTTTCTATGTTATGCCCTGGTCCTCCTTGATGGTAAGGGTAAGTCTGATCCGCTTTGAACCAAAAAAGTGGATTTTCCGATATTGTAAGAGGAGCCTTGGTCTGGACGTGCCCTTTGACCAGTAGTAATGGAAGCAGTTCTGCGTACAATACGGGTATAGGATCGAACCCTGGTGGACGCGTTGTACGGTTGTACGGAGGACGAGCCTGCTGAAGAGGCTGTTGTGTCCTTTGCTGAAATTATTGTTCTATCGGTTGGCTTTGAGCAACCTGAGGTTGATACGTAGGAACAGGCGCAGGGTTAATAGCAGGAGTTACAGCTGCTACTGGTTGATACCATCACCTTTGCTTTCTGAGAGAGATATTCCCAATATTCTGCTCCTTTTTCTTAGGGAGAGCACTACCATATCTTTTTGTACTGCTTGATGATCCGCCATCTTTGACCAAACGTCCTTCTCGAACTGCTTCTTCGAGACGAACTACCATACCGACCATTTCGGTGAAGTCGCTGGGCGCACTGGCGACCATTCTATCATAGTAAAACGAGCTCAAGGTCTTTAAGAAGATCTTTGTCATCTCTTTTTCCTCAATGGGTGGACAAATCTGGGCGGCAATTTCACGCCATCTCTGAGCGTATTCCTTAAAGGTTTCTTTGTCCTTTTGTGACATCGATCTGAGTTGATCTCTGTCTGGTGCCATGTCCAGATTATATTTATATTGTTGAACGAAGGCAGCGCCAGGATCTCTGAAAGTGCGAAACTCAGTGCGGTTTAAACCCATGTACCATTTGAGTGCGGCACCGGTTAAACTGTCCTGGAAGTAGTGGATAAGCAGCTCCTGGTTCTTTGTCTGAGCTGACATTCGTCGAGCGTACATCACCAAATGGCTTTGAGGGCAAGAGTTACCCTTGTACTTTTTGAAATCGGGCACTTGGAATTTGTGTGGAACTTTCACATCGGGGACCAAACAAAGGTCTGCGGCGTTCTTTCCAAATAAATCCTGACCGCGAAGAGCTTGCAGTTCTTTCTGCATCTCTAGGAATTGCTTCTGGAATTCCTTCATCCTGTCATCCACACTTGTGTTTCCAACAGAAGGTATCTGTGGAGTCTGTCCTTCCGGGACAGTGTGCACCACGGGTGGGGGACACCGTTACTACGGCAGTGAATCTTGGCAATCCCGAAGTTTGTAACCTTCAGGAGTTATTGTCATGCCCTTGGCATCTTCGCTTTCCCAAATTTTGTAACCTTCAGGCCCAGAGGTTTCTGCTACGCTTCCTGGATCTTCAGTGATCGACGGAACATATCCTTCCGGGATATAGTTAATAGGCATGCCCCAGGGACAATCTTTCGGCATTTTATACCTAGGATCATACTTCTCCACTATGGGCGTTGAGGTGATCTTTGAGATCACAGTCCTTTGCTGTTGCATCTGAGCTTCTGCCAGAGCTTGCATATCACTGTGAAGCTTTCTCAAGTCCTCTTTCAGAGCGTCGATTTCTTCTCTCAACTCTCTGTTCTCTTCTCGAGATTATCCATCTTTTTCTGACGATTGGCCCGAGTATTGTACGAATGAGAGATTTTGACTCTAGAATCGAGACACACCGTGATATTCGTGAGGAAGAAGAATACGTTACATGAGAATGATGAATGCAATGATTATATTAATTGTTTTTTTTGTTTAATCAAAATAAACTTCGACAATTAGATTGCAAATATCAAACAGTGGGGAAACCCCGTTTCATTGAATTCAAAGATTGCAAAAATGGAAATACAGTAGATTACAAACTGCTGAAAGAAATCTAAGCTAATGGGTCCCGAGTCCTCTCTGAGGAGGGCTCAGGTGCTGATTCTGGTACTTTCCTCTTCTTTGACTGGGGCTCTTGGGCCGTTGTCGGGTTGTCATTCCTCTGCCAAGTGAAAGGAGCGAGCAAATTCCTTTGGTCATCTTGATTTTCCATAGCATGTTGCTCTAAAATCTCTATTAGAGCATCCTTTTCTTTCAACGGTTGTTGTATCTTGTTACACTCCACATTGAGAATGCGGTACTTGTTCTTCCAAGACATCCTCTCCTGTTGAACTTTGTTGAGAGTAACCTGAAGTTTTTCCGTATCAGACATGAAGCACATGACAGATTCCTTTGGCGGAAGAACTCTATGGCGAGGGTAAGGCATCCTCAGCTTGAGAGCTCTAGTTTGTACCCAGTGGAGATAAGGTTCCACCGAGACACAATTCGGTTTCCCTAGAGACTCTCTTACTTTCCTATGAACATGTTTCCAGGCATGCACTATTTCTGTCCTTAGTGCTCTGTCATTTTCTCCTTCCTTGAAGAAAAGACCTTCCAGATGAGCATTTCGCGGGACATGCCTCATCGGGTATCCGAATTGACGAAGAACTAAAACCGGATGATAATTAATTCCTCCTTTAGTTCCTATGAGGGGTACGTTAGGGAAATCTCCACAACGGTCAATGATTCTTATCCCGTCATAAATCCTATTGTACCAATCTATGTCAGAGTTGGTAAGAGACATGATTCTCTGCGACCAACGTAAGGCACTCTTATGATCCCAAAAAGCAGCAGACTTGGACAAATGGGAAGTGAACCATTTATATAGCAGGGGTACACAGCATGTGATCATTCCTCCGCTATACAAATTCCTTAGGTGTACAGAATGATACGCATCTGCGAGCAAGGTTGGCACAGGGTTTCCAATGAGAAAAACCTTAATGGCGTTGATATCGACGAAGTTATCAATGTTGGGAAACAGAAATAACCAGTAGGTAAGCAGAACAAAGACGCTTTCGAAAGCAGTCACGTTCCATATACTAGCAAAGTACAGGGCTTTTTTTACCAAAAATTTGGCTGGTAAACCTGGGATTCCACCCTTAGTGGTCATGTAAGTCTTGACTTCAGACTCATCCAAATAGATAGCTCTTGCAATGGTTTGATCCTTTAGAATTTCTTCCAGTACAGAAAAGGGAGCTTGATCTGTGATAGGTAAATCAATCAGGTGAGAGTACTCCTCCAGTGTTGGTGCTAGCTGGTAATCCGGGAATGTGAAACAGTGATAGACCGGATCGTAGAACTGAATGAGTGTAGACAGGATTCCCTCAATTACATGGACCCTTAACAGAGATAGCAATCCTCCGTACTTGGCTCTGAAAGCATCAGGGTTAGTGATCATCCTTGCTAACCCTCTCAAATCCTCTAGTTTTGGAACCTTGAAGGTATACTTGTGAGTTTTCCTTCTACCGAAATCCATAACGCAATATTTTTCTCTGACATTTGCAATAATTGTCTTAGTTTAATTTGAAAAAGAGAGACTAAAAGAGAAGATTTTTTTTTGTTTAATGTTTTTTAAATGAATGCATGAATGCAGCACATAAAAACATAGAAAAAACCTGGGGTCAAAGGGTCGGTGTCATGAAGTCAAGGCTCTACCCGTACCCAAAGGTTTATACTGGTGATTTTTGTACCTGTCCTCAAAATCACTGACCCCTCTTGGGATAACGACAACAAGCGGAACGCCAGCGAGCTGCAATTATCTAGAGTGATCTCAAATGAGGGTAGTATCGCGTGACAGCTATTTCCGATAGCTTCCGCACTACAAAATGGTTTAAGTCTACTAAAACCTTAGCTTCTCAGATAACCCAATCGACCACACTACTTTCAACAACCGAAGTCGTATAGGCAATGCATCTGCAAAGGGAGTCTCCACTGAGTTTGATGGTCGACCGGGGACTCTTAATTGGGATTCACTCCCCGTAAGATTACCCGTACTGCCATCACCTATCTTAGGTGTATACTCAATCTTTCCACATGCGACATCACACGCATTCCCATTAGCAGAAAAATAAACACAGATATCAATTAGGAAAAGCAGTATATATATTTGTCTTAACATCCTAGACCTTTTAAGAGCTATAAATCCTATGATCCTAACAGAAAATGGCTCCCCGGCGGAGTCGCCATTCTGTGGTACCTTCCCAACTTTAAAGGTTTCGACCTAAGATCCTAGTGAGGACAAATCCTAGCAATAATGACATTCCCCAGTGAAATCATCATTCTGTGAATTCAAGGATTCCCCCCTGAGTGAAGCAAAAAAATGCCTCCCACTGTGGTCGTCATTCTTCTGTAGCGCGGTTTTTGTGGTTTCGAATCACTATCGCTTTGGTACTACAGTTCAATTTATTTTTTATCCTATTGAGCTGATTAAGGAAGGGAAATAGATGTCTCCAATTAACCCTGCTTGCACACTGAGGTTAAATAGTCAAAACTGTTGGTTTACAGATGCTATCAAAAGGGGGGTCTCTCTTAGGGTTATTATTTTGAGAACACAAGTGTCAGGATTATTTATGAGGCTTTTGGTTAGGATACTGCACCAGATTGATTGATATATGAGAGTACTGGACTTTGGGTTTTTTTATTAGTGTGCTCGCTAAGATTCTGTAATCTTATGCCTACGTATTTCCGTTTAACGAAACAGGGAAATTAGAGCGATCGTAGTTCCTCCTATTCTATGGGAGGAAAAAGGTGTTTTGGTGTCTTGTTCAAAGCCCAAGATTAAAGCTAAAGGTGATTTGTATCTTGTTCAAAGCCCAAGATGTGAAGCTAAAGGGTTCCTGACCAAGAGGGAATTTGTCATCTCTAAGGAGGAGTTGTTGATGTTTGTATGCTGTGAGCAAAGCATGTTTTGATGCTAAAAGATTGATTGACTCAACAGGGGATTTCCTTATACAAAGCTTAAGAGGAGGCTGAAAGGCTGACTTTTCTAGAGAAAATATTCTTTCTGTCTTGTACAAAGCCCAAGATTGGAGCTAAAAGGGTTTTGACTCAACAAGAGAGTCTTTTGTGTGTCTTGTACAAAGCCCAAGGTGGAGGCTAAAAGAGATTGAGTCAACAGGAGAATCTTTTATACTCAACAAGAGAGTGTTTTGGTGTCTCGTATGAAGCCCGAGACGGAGGGTAAAAGAGGTTGACTCAACAAGAGAGTCTTTTATACTCAACAAGAGAGTGTTTTGGTGTCTCGTATGAAGCCCAAAATGGAGGCTAAAAGAGGTTGACTCAACAAGAGAGTCTTTTATACTCAATAAGAGAGTGTTTTTGTATCTCGTACGAAGCCCGAGATGGAGGCTAAAGGAGATTGACTCAACAAGAGAGTCTTTTATACTCAACAAGAGAGTGTGAAAAGGTTAGCTCTGCTTGGGGAGAATCATTTGTATAAAGCCCAAGAGGAGGCTATCTTACTGCTGAGGATTATTCAGATCCTTAGGCAGGTCCAAGTAGAGCGCTCTCCTAAGAGAGGCTGGGTTTCTTCCTATGTTTAGAAGGGAACTTGAGAATGTCTTCGAGACTTAAGGAGATTACACTGTCCAAGTCTAGAGTTTTATCTTCTGTACTATGCTCAAGAGAAAGTACGTTTACGGGAGAAAGATCTAGACTCTTTTGAAAGATTGCTTTATTAAGATGACTAATTTCTGTTCCTATACCTTTAAGAGGTCGTCGGGACAATTTGTACAAAGCCCAAGAGAAGGCGAGAAAAAACTTTTAAGAAGCCGAAGGGATAATTTGTACGAAGCCCAAGAGGAGGCTATCTTCTCTGAGGAAGAATCATTATACGAAGCCTAAGAGGAGGCTGTGAAAATTTCTAAGAAGCCGAAGGGTCCTTGTACAACGCCCAAGAGGAGGCGGGGATGCTTTTAAGAAGCACATGGGTCCCAAGCCGGGAAAGTTCACGAAATGCCATTCACATAGAATAGATCATTTAGTGAGAGTTCCGGGTTTGAAGAATTCAAGAGATGCCATTCACTGAGAATAGATCAACTCTGGGGAGTAGAATTCCTTTGACATTTTCTAGGGTTACAGTCTGAGAAAAGGTTCACCGAGAATACTGCCTTTCTCTTTGTTCCATATTGTTTAACCCCAAGAGGAGGGAAGACTGTATCTGGAAACTTATGGGGGATCTAGTTTTGCTTTGTATTTAGGGTGATCAATAGGGCTCTATAGTGCCAGACGTAGTTGTCGTGGAAAACTCTAAATAGCTATACTAGTATTACACAGTATAGAAGGATGTGAAAGAAGACTTACAGTGAAACAATCCCACAATACAGTTATATACATATGAAAGCGGTAAATGAAAGTGGATAAACACTTACTCGGTTGTAGAGCTTCCATGCTGTTTCGTTAGTTGTTCAACAAAGAAAAATTGAAAACAACAGTATATTTCAAAATCAAAGGAGAAAGTATTTTGAGAAAGAATGTTGCGGCTTACAGCTCAAGGAGAGGTCCAGGGTTTTATCAGTGATCGCACCGTTATTTTGAATTTGTACAGAGGGACTTATACAATAAGTGAGGCCCAAGAAAGGTTTTCTGTACAAAGGGATGGGTCTTACACTCTCTTAAGAGACCTAAAGTGATTTTAAGAAAAAGAATGGGGCTTACAACACGAGGGTAGGCCCAAAGTTTATTTTTGAACTGGCGATCGCGCCAAGATTTTTCTTTTAACGCAGAGGGACTTATACAATACCTGAGGCCCAAAATGATTTTGGTTAAAAGGGGGTTGGGTCTTACACTCTATTAAAGGCCGAAAGTGTTTTGAAAAAAGTTTGATGAGGGTTGAATTAATCAAAACCCTAATTTGTTTTCAAAATATATTTTAATTGAATAAAAATTCAATTAAAATGATCAAAATTGTTAAACATGTGTGAAAACAAATTGTGATCTTGGATCAATGTTTCAAAAATCATGTTTCTATCCACAAAATGATTGGAAATCAATTAAGTTTGGAAAATCAAGGGAGAAAAAATATTTTAAATGTTGAAAAACAAATAAAATATTAATTCTTTGCAAAAATATCAAGTATATGAAATAATTAATATTTTTGGGATTTTATGTTAAAATAAAATATTTTAACATTTTTGTGAATTATTAAAAAAAAATCAACTCAAAATCATTAAAATTCAGAGAGAAATTAATTTTTGAATCAATTAAATAAAAACACAAAATTCAAATATTCAAATATTCAAAAAATGGCGCCAAGAACATGCCAAGAACACGCGCCACCCTCTATTTCTGCAGATTTACGTTTTCTCTCCAATCTCACTAAATACTTGATGAAGTCACACAAACCACATATCAATCTGCTCGTTTTCATCTCACGATCATGTTTATGGTCTTGAATTTCATTTATTTTAAGCATGGAATAAGAAATCAAAGAGAAACCTCAAGAACCCTAAAATTTGCATGATGGCTCAGAAATTCCATACACGATTCAAACAAAGCAATTGATTGAGGGTAAACACTCTATGCATGATTATGAACATATGGACAAATTATTGTGCAGCAAAATATGCATGGATCATAGAGTTAGAAGAGCTCAAGCTTACCTCTTGCAGCTAGTGATCGTGTTTTAGGTTGGAGGTGTTACAGCTTGGTTATAATGATTTGGACAGCTTCCTTAGGTGCTATAGAGTGTGTCTGGATGCTTGGAGTGGATTGAATTGAGCTGGAACTTGATTTGGCACCTCAACTGCAGATCTCTCAAGAACTTGAGCAACTGGTTGGTGATTCTGAGAAATCAGTGTTCCAGATGTTATTTAAGTGTTTGGATCGCTTCTATATGATGTTTATGAGGTGTGTGTGTGATTGGTTTAGTTGGAATTGCTCTCAAACTCAAAACCCGATAGTGACTTGCTTTGGAAGGCAAATTTGGAAGTGAGAAGGTGATTTTGAGGAAAACATCTATTTGATGGCTTTGGTGTACTCAAACTGAGCACAAATGAGCTATATTTATAGTAGAGCAAGTTTGTTTTGGCTGTAATGGTGAATGGCAACTGCAGCAGAGGTTTGGCCAATGTTGAGCAATGAGAATCCAAGTCTCCTCTAGCCATTGACTAGAGGTTTGAGCACAGGCCTGTGGTTCCCCATTTTTTGGATAAGTCTTGACTGAATTCAGTTGGGAATGTGTCAGTCCATGCCACCTTGGTGCATCCATTAAATGCTCCAAACCAAAATTGGAGTCTTGTCCCTCTTTTAGGCATTTCTAGGTTTGGCATGCTACTTTTGGTTCCAAAGACTTTGGAGGCTTGGATCAGTGTTTGTCCCCTTTGGATTTGATCCTCATATGTGTCCAAGATGATGACAAGGCTTGGAATGATCTGATCTTCCTAAATCGAGCCAAAGTGCAAAATTTTGCCTAGCCATGACAGTTGCAGCAAGGCATGTTGCAGCTGTCATAACTCTTAGCTCAAGTGGAATTTCATGGGGTTCTTGGCCATTTTGGAAAGCCCTCATATAATACAACATATGTGTGATCATATTTGGTTTTGATGCTTTTTGGATCCAAGTGAAAAATGCCCCTACATTTGGGAAAAAGTGAGACAGATTCTGACTTAGTGAAAATTTCACTAAGTGTTGGAAAAAAGTGACATTTTCACTTTTCTTGATTTTGATCATTCCATAACTTGAAATCCATGAGAAATTAGAATAAGTGGTAGTTGAAGCTTTTGTAGAGTGCCATAAGAGCTACAAATCCATCTTTGGATCAGCCCAAATGGTTGCTTGGATCTCAAGTTATGATCCTTGGAAGTTGGTACCCTAGCCACTTTGTTCCATAACTTAGAAAAATTCTAAGTTTTTATGGTTACCCCTTTTACAAGTTATCCCACTTTCTTTGATTTTTCTTGATGAATGATGATTCAAATCACACATTAACATCATTTTAGGGTTAAAGAACCATAATTGTGAAAAATCTCAAAAAGTCAAAGTTTGACTTTTGTGCACAGTTGACTTTTTATCAGATGAATTCCAAACTGTGCGATCCTCCATGAAATCAAGTCCTTGTCCTAAGTCAAACTTGATGGACATATCCCATGGGTGTTATAGGATGTATTGAATCATGTCCCAAGGTTTGGGAGCATGCCTGGGTCAAAAGTCAAAGACACAAAATTGAAACTTACAGATCAAGTTTCTTGGATCAATCCATTGTTGCAAATGGATTAATGTAGTGTGTTTGAGATCCTCAAATCATGTCTTGAGGCCTTGGCTCATGTTTTCTCCCAAAAGTCAACTTAGGGGTGAATTAGGTCCAAAAAACCCTAATTCCTGCTTTTTTGAAGAATGCATTCCTTGAAGCCTAATTGACTTGATGATTGGGTCCATGAGGTCCCTTGGAGTACCTTAGGTTGTGCTTTGAAGCATTGGCTCATGCCCAGATGAAAATTTTCATCTGGAGGCCCTGGTCGACCAAAACCCTAATTTGGTGACACTGGTGATCTTGAGGCTTGATACACTTGGAATGTTGCAGCTTTGTGCTTGATTCTTGATGTGGGAGTCCTCTTGATCCTTTGTGGGTGTTTGGGAGTTTAGAAAAGTTGAAGATCATGTCATTCCTTGATTGATCCTTTGTCTAAGTACCCTGAGAGGGCTTGAAACCCTAATCTTTGATTGTAGTGAATGCTCACCAATCCTTGAGGAGACTGATGAGGCATGATGATACATCCATATTGTGATGATGATTTTCACAATGATGGGAATTCTTAGTGGTCAAAATTTGGGGTATGACAACTGTGTCTCAGTGGAACCTTATCTCCACTGGGTACAAATTAGAGCTCTCAAGCTGAGGATGCCTTACCCTCGTCAAGAAGTTCTTCCGTTAAGGGACCCTGTCCTTTACTTTATGTCTAATACGAAAAAACTTCAGGTGACTCTCAACAAAGTTCAACCGGAGAGGAGATCTTGGAAGAACAAGTACCGTACTCTCAGTGTGGAGTGCAAGAAAATACAGCAACTACTAAAGGATAAAGATGCTTTGATTGAAATTTTAGAGCAACATGCTGTAGAAAATTAAGATGACCAAAGGAATTTGCTTGCTCCTTTCACTTGGCAAAGGAATGACAACCCGACAACGGCCCAAGAGCCCCGGTCAAAGAAAAGGAATGTACCAGAACCAGCACCCGAGCCTTCCTGAGAGAGAACTCAGGATCCATTAGCTTAGATATTTCCTTTTTCAGCACTTTGTAATCTACTGTATTTCCATTTCCGCAATCTTTAAATTCAATAAAACGGGGTTCCCCCCACTGTTTGATATTTGCAATCCAATTGTCAAAGTTTATTTTGATTAAACAAAATATATATATAATCATTGCACATCATTCATCATTCTCACGTAACGCACTCTTCCTACCTACGAGTCTCACATTTGTGTCTCGATTCTAGAGTCAAACTGTCTCATTCGTACAATACTCGGGCCAATCGTCAGAAAAAGATGGATAATCTCGAGGAAGAGATCAGAGAGTTGAGAGAAGAAATCGACGCTCTGAAAGAGGACTTGAGAAAGCTTCACAATGACATGCAAGCTCTGGCAGAAGCCCAACTTCAAAGGACTGTGATCTTGGAGATCACATCAATGCCCATAGTGAAGAAGTATGATCCTAAGTACATTATGCCGAAAGATCGTCCCTGGGGCATGCCACCCAACTTTATCCCGGAAGGATATGTTCCGCCGATCACTGAAGATCCAGGTACCGCAGCAGGAACCGTTGGGCCTGAAGGTTACAAACTTCAGGAAAGCGAAGATGCCAGGGGCATGACAGCAACTCCTAAAGGTTACAAACTTTGGGAAGCACCAAGATTCACGGCCGTAATGACTGTACCACCACCCGTGGTATACGCTGTCCCGGAAGGACAGATTCCACAGATACCTTCTGGTTGAAACACAAGTATGGACGACAGAATAAAGGAATTTCAGGAACAATTTCTGGAAATGTAGAAGGAACTGTAAGCCATTCGCGGTCAGGATCTATTAAGAAAGGACGCCGCGGACCTTTCCTTGGTTCCCAATGTGCAAGTCTCGCACAAGTTCAAAGTGCCCGAATATGAAAAGTACAAAGGCAACTCTTGCCCTCAAAGGCATTTGGTGATGTACGCTCAGAGAATGTCAACTCAGACAAATAACCAGGAGCTACTGATCCATTACTTCCAAGATAGTTTAACCGGTACCGCACTCAAACGGTACATGGGATTAAACCGCACTAAGATTGGCACTTTTAGAGACATTGGCGCTGCCTTCGTTCAACAGTACAAGTATAACTTGGACATGGCACCGGACAGAGATCAACTCAGATCGATGTCACAAAAGGACAAGGAAACCTTTAAGGAGTACGCTCAGAGATGGCGTGAAATTGCCGCTCAGATTAGTCCACCTCTTGAGGAGAAAGAAATGACAAAGATCTTCTTAAAAACCTTGACCTCATTTTACTACGACAGAATGGTCGCCAGTGCGCCCAGCGACTTCACCGAAATGGTCGGTATGGGAGTTCACCTCGAAGAGGTGGTCTGAGAAGGACGTCTGGTTAAAGATGCCGGATCATCAAGCAGTACAAAAAGAAACGGTAGTGCTCTCCCTAAGAAAAAAGAGCAGGATATTGGGAATATCTCTCTCGAAAAGTAAAGGCGAAGATATCAATCAGTAGCAGCTGTAACTCCTGCTATCAACCCTGCGCCTGTTCCTACGTATCAACTTCATGTTGCTCAAAGCCAACCGAATCAACAACAATTTCAGCAAAGGACACAACAGCCTCTTCAGCAGGCTCGTCCTCCGTACAACAACAACCGTACAACGCAACCACCAGGGTTCGATCCTATACCCATGTTGTACGCAGAATTGTTTCCCTTACTACTGGTCAAAGGGTACGTCCAGACCAAGGTTCTTCTCGCAATACCGAAAAATCCGCCTTTTTGGTTAAAAGCGGATCTGACTTGCCCTTACCATCAAGGAGGTCCAGGGTATAACATAGAAAACTGTCTCAGTTTCAAATCCTACGTACAGAACCTCGTTAGAAGCAGGGTCTTATCTTTCAAGCATACGAATCCTAATGTTCTCACGAACTCGCTACCTCAACATGAGAAAGCTGCAGTCAATTTGATAGAAAGAGTGTCTAACAACAACTATCAAATCCACGATGAACTCTTATTGAGGGCCAACCTGGTCAAGATGCATTATAGACAGAGTGGATACGGCCGTGTGCCACCTCATAATTATCACCAGTGTGATATCTGCTCTAAAAACAATCAAGGATGTTCTGTTGTTCAATCAGCTCTACAGGAACAGTTGGATCTCGGATGGATCTAGGATCACCGAATTCGTGATGCCAACATGACTTATTCAAATTCCAACATCATTCAGAACCACGACATCCATGCGATGAATGTCAACTTGGTGGCAATGCACTCAAGGTAAAGCCAACATTATGATCTGCCATGACACGACTACGATGCCTGTCTGATTTGCTCGGTAAACAACCAGGGATGCTCTTTTGTACAAGAGGGCCTCTAGCGTCAGATGGATCTTTGATGGATTCAGGATTACCGCGATATAAATCGGTACCAAGTGAATATGATCCAAATCTTTGATATTCGCTTGATGAATACCGGCTTGATGGAGTTACACGCTACACAAGTACAACTCGGTTTCCTAACTTTGCATAATTATCAGAACTGTGCATCATGCTGTGAGAGTGACCAGGGATGTGCTCTTGTTCAAAGGAGTTTACAACACTTGTTGAACCACTGGTGGCTTCCGATCTATATGGACGAAGACACACAACAAGTCAGCGTGACTAACGGGAACCCTACAGGCATCAGAGTTAGGACATTCGATCAGTGGAAACTGACCTGGTAAGGTTGCACTGCATTTAAAGTGGACGTGGCCAGGTGCCACCACACAACTATGAACGTTGTAGAGTTTGCTCGGAAGATAATCAAGGATGTTACCTCGTATGAGAAGACCTTCAGGGGGGTCAATTAGATCACAAAGAGATTCAGCCTTATCCAAGTTCTAGGTCAATCAACTGGATGCCAGACTATTTCGCTGATCAAATCAAAGACGTTGTCATAGTCTTGGATCATAAGAGGACCAAAGATGTTTGTGCCATCATCCCTCTACTTGACAAATCAAAAGTTCCTAACCAGGAACTGATTGAAATTGCTTACAATAGTCAGAAAAATCAAAAGGCTCCTGTAGTTATTTATCTGCCGGGACTGCTACCATATGAATCAACTAAGGCTATCCCTTACAAATACGATGCAACAACAATTGAGAATGGAAAGGAAACTCCATTACCCTCCGTCGTGAATATTGCAGACATCAGTCGAGTAACACGGAGTGGTCGTATCTTCAACCAAGGAGTTGGAGAACCCATCAAGGAAAGGGAACCTCAAGCAAAAGTTCCTGATCCACCAGTCAGTCAATCCAGTGACACCGAACCTTCAAAGAACAATGATGAGATGCTGAAGCTCATCCAGAAGAGCGAGTACAACATTGTCGATCAACTGTTGTAGACTCCTTCAAAGATCTCAGTGTTATCACTTTTACTCAGTTCCGAAGCTCACAGGGAAGCTCTACAGAAAGTCTTAGAGCAGGCCTTTGTGGAACAAGATGTGTCGATAAGGCAATTCGACAACATCGTCTCTAACATCACTTCCTATAACAACATGGGGTTCAGTGACGAGGAACTACCGGAAGAGGGCCCGAATCATAACATGGCGCTCAATATTACAGTCAACTGCCAGGACGATGCATTAGCCAGCATACTGGTAGACACCGGATCGCCTCTAAATGTAATGCTGAAGTCTACATTGATGCGATTATCATATCGAGGATCTCCGATGAGGGCCAGTGAGGTTACCGTCAAAGCCTTTGACGGATCCCGAAAAACATTTATCGGCGAAGTCGACCTTCCCATAACTATCGGTCCTCACACCTTCCAAGTCACTTTCCAGGTCAAGGACATCCGGGAAACATACAGTTGCTTATTAGGAAGACCTTGGATACACGAGGCTGGGGAAGTCACTTCGACGCTTCACCAGAAGCTGAAGTTTGTCAAGAACGACCAACTCGTCACAGTTTGCAGACAGTATGCCTTGATCATGAGTAACTTATCGTCATCCATCTGTGTAGAACCGGCGGAGGTAATCGGAACCCAGTTCCAAGCACTTTCGATGAGCAATGACAATCAATCAGAAAGAGGAACCTCGATTTCCTCGTACAAAGATGCTCTCGAAGCAGTTGAAAGTAACAATGCAAAAGGATGGGGACAACTTGTCATTCTTATTGATAACAAAGCGAAGAAAGGTCTTGCCTTTTCTTCAAACTGTGCCCAAACAGCTACTAACAATAAAAGTCTTCATCCCATTCAAAATTTCTTCCATAGTGGAGGTTTCCTTCACCTAGTGTCTCAAGAAGTGCATACCATCAACGAAGGTGATTCCTCCGATACAGAGGAAGAATGGAAATCCTATCTCAACGAGGATGGTTACATGTCTCAGGGAGAGGTGCCTACACCATCTTATTATTCTGCACAGAGTCCGAGATTTATACCAAGGTCAGACGTCAAAATGATATATAGAGATTGTGATCCAGAAAGATGTCGTGCTCCACCCAATTCATTAGAGGAAGACACTCCGATGAAATACAACTTTGACCACGACTATTATGGCCCGATGGATGGCCTGCCAATGTGGCAGCCGTACCCAGGAGACTCGGGGCAAGAGAATCAGCCGAACAATGAAAATCAGTTAGGCATCATTGAAACGAATACCGACGTCCCCACCATGTCATGGGATCAACACCCAGGATATTCTAAAAATGCCCAGCATGACGATGAACTTGCAAAGTTTGCAGGACTAGAATTTATCACCTATGCTTTTCCCGAGGTCAACGTCATCGAAAGAGATAATTCCTCCAGTTCCAAAGAAGTGTGGGACACCCTGGCACAACCGAGTGGAAAATACGACTTCATGGTCAAGTACACCGCTCCTAGAAGCTCTCGTATTAGGATCGAAGACATCCAGCCAACTGGATGGGGAGATATACCTGAGAGTACAAATACTATGCAAAATACAGCTGAAGAATCCTTCTATGACAACTCTGCCTGGGAGACAGATTCCAACGATCCAGCTCCGCCAGAAATCAACGTCATTTCTGAGGACAAGCCAAGGAAGAAGGTACCAGACTTTGTGATTCACCAAGGAGTTCGCCGCCGATGGGTTGCAGTCAACGTTCCAAAAGTTGTTCATAAGTCTAAGTAATTGCCGTCTTTATCTTAGCCTTTCACCCTGCCCAGGTGAAACAGATGTTTTAATAGGGCTCACTTTCTGTAAATGTACCTCTTCGCTTCGTCCAAAGCGACAGAGTTTTGTTTTATAGGGCAGTAGTTTCAAGAATCGACTAAATCATAAATAAAATAACGTCGTTCTGTAATTTCCGCATTTATTGCTGTTTTCTCTTTTTGCTTTTTCAGAAAATGGTAATCCTAAAAAACAAATAAATAAATAAAAACAAGCATTGTTAAAAAAAACACTGCACACACTCTTGCATTCTCTCTATCTCTTCTAAACACAAATCATCACATCATGCAGATTGCTTGTTTTAAACCACATTGAAACATACGATCCCGATGCCATCTCCCAACTTTGAATTCCCGGTATTCGAGGCTGATGAAAAAAATGACGAAGAAATTCCAGAAGAGATCTCCCGATTACTCAGACAAGAGGAAAGTTCCATTGAACCTCATAAAGAGCCATTGGAAACGGTCAACTTGGGTTCAGAAAAAGAGAGAAAAGAAATCAAGATTGGGGCACTGCTCAGTCCATTTGCCAAAGAAGGTTTGATAAAACTTCTCAAAGAGTTTCCCGATGTATTCGCTTGGTCCTATCAGGATATACCAGGGTTGGATACCAGCAACGTGGAACATCACCTACCGTTGAGATCAGAATGTTCGCCGGTGAAACAAAGATTAAGACGGACTCATCCAGACATGGCCATCAAAATCAAAGAGGAGGTACAAAACCAGATTGACGCGGGTTTCCTCGCCACATCAGAATATCCTCAATGGCTGGCCAACATAGTACCAGTTTCGAAAAAGGACAGAAAAGTCAGAATGTGTGTGGACTACAGGGATCTGAACAAGGCAAGTCCAAAGGACGACTTTCCCTTACCACGCATTGACATGCTGGTAGACAGTACAGCAAAGTTCAAAGTTTTCTCCTTCATGGATGGATTCTCGGGCTATAATCAAATCAAAATGGCGCCAAAAGATATGGAGAAAACTTCCTTCATTACCCCATGGGGCACTTTTTGTTACAAGATAATGTCGTTCGGTTTGAAGAACGCCGAGGCAACCTATCAAAGGACCATGACTACTCTGTTTCACGACATGATACACAAAGAAATTGAGGTATATGTCGATGACATGATTGCCAAATATAAAACAGAAGACGAGCATGTGACCCACCTGTCAAAACTATTTGAGCGGTTGAGAAAATACAAACTCCGCTTGAACCCCAACAAGTGCAAATTCGGTGTCCGTTCAGGGAAACTTTTAGGGTTCATCGTCAGCCAAAAGGGAATTGAGGTTGATCCTGACAAGGTCAAGGCCATTCAAGAAATGCCTTCTCCAAAGACTGACAAACAAGTCAGGGGATTCCTGGGACGTCTGAATTACATTTCCAGATTTATATTCCTTATGACCGCGACATGCACGCCAATCTTCAAATTACTCAAAAAGAATCAGGACTGCGTTTGGACAAAAGACTGCCAAACCGCCTTCGACAGTATCAAGGAATACTTGTTGAACCCACCTATTCTATCACCTCCAGTGGAAGGAAGACCACTGATCATATACCTGACAGTCTTGGAAGACTCGATGGGTTGTGTACTTTGCCAACAAGACGAAACAAAAAGAAAAGAATCTGCCATTTAGTATTTAAGCAAGAAATTCACCGAATGTGAAACTCGGTACACTATGCTCGAGAAAACCTGCTGTGCTTTGGCTTGTGCTTCCAAACGTGTTCGCCAGTATATGATTCACACACTACTTGGTTAATCTCAAAAATGGATCCAATCAAGTATGTCTTTGAAAAACCTGCTCTCACGGGAAGGATTGCCCGTTGGCAGATGTTGTTATCAGAATACGACATCGAGTACCATGCTCAAAAAGCCGTTAAAGGAAGTGTTTTAGCCGATCATTTGGCTCATCAACTGATTGATGATTAAGAATCAATCGGATTTGACTTCCCATACGAAGATGTCATGTACTTGAAACTGAAAGACTGCGATGAACCGCTACCTAGTGAAGGGCCATAACCAGGTTCCCAATGAGGACTTATCTTTGACGGAGCTGTCAATCATTACAGAAATGGAATTGGGGCAATTATCATAACACCTCAAGGTACCCACATTCCTTTCACTGCCAGACTAACATTCAAGTGTACAAACAACGAGGCCGAATACGAAGCATGTATCATGGGTCTCGAAGAAGCGATCGACTTAAGGATCAAACACTTGGATGTTTATGGTAACTCAGCCCTGGTTATCAATCAGGTCAAAGGAGATTGGAACACATACCAATCAGGATTGATTTCTTACAAAGATTATGCGAGAAGGTTGTTACCCTTATTCGATAGAGTCGAGTTTCATCATATCCCTCGTGAAGAGAACCACATGGCTGATGCATTAGCCACTCTCTCTTCCATGATAAGTATAGGTCAATGGAATGACATACCTAAGATTGACATAATGCGCCTTGAACAGCCCACCTACATCTTCACGATTGAAGCAGTCATAGACGACAAACCTTGGTATCATGATATCAAATGCTTCCTTCAGAAACAGGAGTACCCACCTGGGGCATCCAGAAAAGATAGAAAAACCCTCAGAAGACTGGCCAGAAACTTCTTCCTGAGCAGTGATACACTCTACAAGAGGAACTTTGACATGGTCTTGCTCCGATGTGTAGACAGACCAGAAGCAAACATGCTGATAAAAGAAATTCATGAAGGATCTTTTGGCACTCATGCCAACGGACACGCAATGGCGAGAAAAATTCTAAGAGCAGGGTATTATTGGTTGACAATGGAATCCGATTGCTACAAGTACATGAGGAGGTGTCACAAGTGTCATATATACTCAGACAGAATCCATGTGCCGCCAACACATCTCAAAGTTCTCTCTTCCCCGTGGCCTTTTTCCGTATAGGGAATTTACATGATTGGCATGATTGAGCCCAAGGCTTCAAACGGACATCGATTCATCCTGGTAGCTATTTATTACTTCACCAAGTGGGTCGAAGCAGCATCATACGCTAATGTAACCCGACAAGTGGTGGTCCGATTTATCAAAAACAATCTCATCTGCCGTTATGGTGTTCCAAGCCAGATCATTACAGATAATAGATCTAACTTGAACAATAAGATGATGAAAGAGTTGTGCACTGAGTTCAAAATCGAACACCATAACTCATCTCCCTACCGACCTAAGATGAACGGTGCGGTAGAGGCGGCTAACAAGAACATCAAGAAGATTGTTCAGAAGATGGTTGTAACCTACAAAGACTGGCACGAGATGCTACCCTTTGCTCTTCATGGTTATCGCACATTTGTCCGCACTTCGACATGGGTAACCTATTTCTCTCTAGTATATGGCATGGAAGCAGTGCTCCCCATAGAAGTAGAGATCTCATCAATTAGGGTATTGATGGAAGCTAAGTTAACAGAAGCTGAATGGTGTCAAAGTCGACACGACGAACTGAATCTGATTGAAGAAAAGTGGATAACGGCACTATGCCATGGTCAATTGTATCAGTAAAGAATGAAGAAGGCGTTCGACAAAAAGGTTTGACCTCGCATCTTCAGAAAAGGAGGCCTTGTGCTCAAGAAGATACAATCATTTCTCACTGATTCCCGTGGAAAATGGACTCCGAATTATGACGGCCCCTAGGTAGTCAAGAAAGCTTTCTCAGGCGGCGCCTTGAGACTCGCAACCATGGACGGAGAGGAATTTGCCTACCCCACAAATGTTGACCTAGTCAAGAAATACTTCGCCTAAAATAAAAAAAAAACGTCTCGGTGGATTGAAAACCCGAAAGGGCAGTCCAGGCAAAAATTAGGGACATAATCAAAAATCATCCCGGTGGATTGGAAACCTCAAAGTACAATCCAGACAAAAGTTAGGGATAATGGCAAGTAACTATGTTCAACAAAGGGGCAAGTCCCTCAGCATCAGTTACATCATCCGGCAGGAAAACTCCAGTCAAGGTCATCTTCGACGGAAGCTCAGGATGTCTAGAATTCAAAGTTGGTAGAAGGATAGTGGTCGTTATGTTTTAATGTAGCCCTTTTCCCTTAAATTACCATTTTCTAACTTTGTAAATACTCTATGGAATCACGCGCTTGGCTGATTTCCATCATATCAATAAAATTTGAGCCTTAGTGCTTTTGTTTGTAATTCTCATTTGTTTTAGCTTTACAGAACGATGTTTTTAACATGATTAACAATTCTTGAAATAAAACAAAAATGAATTTACTTGTCAAACTTTTTCTGCTTTCAAAATAAAGATGGCAATTTCTTTTGACTGTTGAACATCGAAAGAACACCCATCGCTTCTCCAGAAGTAATCGAACCTCAAAGTGCAGAATCAAAGTACTCCTTCTAAACCAGTATACCTGAATGAAGGATCAGCTGTGTCAGATGCGAATGTTTCGTCCGACATCACCGGCAGAGTTCTTATCTCCTAAGCCCGACCAACATTGGTCCACACGGGGATCATCTCTCCTAAGCAAGGCAAAATTGCTATCCTGAACCCGTGATACTTTACATCTCCCATTGTATCCGAGTATCCAGTCATGTTCGTCTATTAGTTTGTATGTCGTGTCAGTTTTGTCAGCATAAACATACGTACATCATGCATTATTGATTTGCATTTACATTCATATTGCATCACTATCACTCTAGTCGGTCTTGTCCCCTAGTGAGAAATGTCCTCTCAATCGAGTTGTTAGTTTTTTCCTCGTCTGAAAGTGAACTCTCTAAGCAATCTCTCCTCCAGTTTATTTTTGGGTTGGAGGTGGTCCTTGACCACTTTAATAACTTGAACCTCTGAGAGGCAAGAAGACCTTCGACAAATGTCACCCTTCGCCATTGAAGATGATATCTTCGCTTTCCCGGATTAAGGAAACCAGGAAAATTTGGCGAGAAGTTTGAGGAAAACCGCTATGAATGGCGTCCCTTGTCAAGAAAGCTTATTGACAAAAGAAACTGAGACCAGTTCCTTGGTAGGAAACCAGGATCGAGGGGAAGTTTATTTCTGAAACTGAGACCAGTTCCTTGGTAGGAAACCAGGATCGAGGGGAAGTTTATTTCAGAAACTGAGACCAGTTCCATGGTAGGAAACCAAGATCGAGGGGAAGTTTATTTTAGAAACTGAGACCAGTTCCTTGGTAGGAAACCAGGATCGAGGGGACGTTTATTTCAGAAACTCAGACCAGTTCCTTGGTAGGAAACCAGGATCGAGGGGAAGTTTATTTCAGAAACTGAGACCAGTTCCTTGGTAGGAAACCAGGATCGAGGGGAAGTTTATTTTAGAAACTGAGACCAGTTCCTTGGTAAGAAACCAGGATCGCGGGGAAGTTTATTTACAAAAGAAAACCGAGACCAGTTCCTTGGCTGAAGACCAGGATCGAGGGGAAGTTTTTACCGTTTCTAAAGCATCATTGCTTAGCAAAAGAAGATGGATGAGCAAACTACCATTCATAACCACCGTCAAAATTTTAGGTATTCCGATATTTAATCCTTTTGCACTCCGAATGCCCGAATACCTTCGGCATTCACACCTCCGGGTCCAAGAAGATTAAATAGGGGCATCTGTCATACCCCAAATTTTGACCACTAAGATTTCCCATCATTGTGAAAATCATCATCACAATATGGATGAACCATCATGCCTCATCAGCCTCCTCAAGGGTTGTTGAGCATTCACTATAATCAAAGATTAGGGTTTCTAGCCCTCTCAGGGTACTTAGACAAAGGATCAATCAAGAAATGACTTGATCTTCAACTTGTCTAACCTCTTAAACACCCACAAAGGATCAAGAGGACTCCCACATCAAGAATCAAGCACAAAGTTGCAGCATTCTAAGTGGATCAAGCCTCAAGATCACCAGTGTCACCAAATTAGGGTTTTGGTCGACAAGGGCCTCTAGATGGAAATTTTCATCTGGGCATAAGCCAATGCTTCAAAGCATAACCCAAGGTACTCCAAGGGACATCATAGACCCAATCATCAAGTCAATTTGGCCTCAGGGGATGCATTCATCAAAAATCAGGAATTAGGGTTTCTTGACCTAATTCACCCCTAAGTTGACTTTGGGGACAAAACATGAGCCAAAACCTTAAGACATGATTTGAGGGTCTCCAATACACTATATTGATCCATTTGCAACAATGGATTGATTCAAGAAACTTGATCAACAAGTTTCAATTTCATCTGGACCACAACTAGGGTTTCGAGGGAAAAGTCAACTGTATCTTTGACTTTTGACCCAGGCATGCTCCCAAACCTTGGGACATGATTCAATACACCCTATAACACCCATGAAATATGTCCATCAAGTTTGATTTAGGTCAAGGACTTAATTTCATAGAGGATCGCACAGTTTGGAATTCATCCGACAAAAAGTCAACTGTGCACAAAAGTCAACTTTGAGTTTTTGAGATTTTTCATAATTATGGTTCCTTGACCCCAAAATGATGTTAATGTGTGATTGGGATCATCATTCATCAAGAAAAATCAATAAAAGTGGGATAACTTGCAAACGGGGGGGTAACAATAAAAACTTAGAAATTTTCTAAGTTATGGAACAAAGTGGCTAGGGTACCAACTTCCAAGGATCATAAATTGGGATCCAAGCAACCATTTTGGCTGATCCAAAGATGGATTTGTAGCTCTCATGGCATACTTTAAAAGTGTCAACTACACCTCATTCCAATTCATCATGGATTTTGAGTTATGGATGGATCAAAATGGCTGAAAACATGAAATGTCACTTTTTCCAACACTTAGTGAAATTTGCACTAAGTCAGAATCTGTTTCACTTTTTCCAAAAAGTAAGGGCATTTTTCACTTGGATCCCAAAAGTGTCAAGACAAACTATGATCACACATATGTTGTATCATATAAGAGCTTTCCAAAATGGCCAAGAACCCCATCAAACTCAACCTGAGCAAGAAGTTATAACAACGGCAACATGCCTTGCTGCAACTGTCATAACAAGGCAGATTTGTGCATTTTACTCGATTTGAGCAATTTGTACAAATGACAAACAAGTTTATCCATCTGAACACCTCAGGGGGAGACCAAGGAGGGACAAACACTGATCCATCGCCTCCCAAGTCCTTGGAACTAAAAGTAGCATGCCAAACCTAAAATGCCTAAAGAGGGGACAAGACTCTAATTTTGGTTTGGAGCATTCAATGGATGCACCAAGGTGGCATGGACTGAGCCTCTTCCAACTAAATTCAGTCAAGACTTATCCAAGAACTAGGGAACCACAGACCTGTGCTCTAACCTCTAGTCAATGGCTAGAGGAGACTTGGATTCCTATTGATCAACATTTGCCAAACCTCTGCTGCAGTTGCCATTCACTATTGCAGCCAAAACAAACTTGCTCTACTATAAATAGAGCTCATTTGTGCTCAGTTTAAGTACACCAAAGCCATCAAACAGATGCTTTCCTCAAAATCACCTTCTCACTTCCAAATTTGCCTTCCAAAGCAAGTCACTATCGGGTTTTGAGTTTTAGAGCAATTCCAACCAAACCAATCACACACACACACCTCATAAACATCATATAGAAGTGATCCAAACACTTAAACAACATCTGGAACACTGATTTCTTAGAATCGCCGGCCAGTTTCTCAAGTTCTTGACAGATTTGCAGTTGAGGTGCCAAATCAAGTTCCAGCACAATTCAATCCACTCCAAGCATTCAGACACACTCCATATCACCTAAGGAAGCTGTACAAATCATTGGAACCAGCTTGCAACACCTCTAACACAAAACACGATCACCAGCTGCAAGAGGTAAGCCTGAGCTCTTCTAACTCTATGATTCATGCATATTTTGCTGCACAATAATTTGGTCATATGTTCATAATCATGCATAGAGTGTTTACCCTCAATCAATTGCTTTGTTTGAATCGTGTATGGAATTTTTGAGCCTTCATGCAAATTTTAGGGTTCTTGGGGTTTCTCTTTGATTTCTTATTCCATGCTTAAAATAAATGAAATTAAAGACCATAGACATGATCGTGAGGGGAAAACAAGCAGATTGATATGTGGTTTGTGTGATTTCATCAAGTATTCAGTGAGATTGGAGAGAAAACGCAAATCTGCAGAAACAGAGGGTGGCGCGTGTTCTTGGCGCCATTTTTTGAATATTTGAATATTTGAATTTTGTGATTTTATTTAATTGATTCAAAAATTAATTTCTCTCTGGTTTTTAATGATTATGAGATGATTCTTTTTTTAATAATTCAACAAAATGTTAAAATATTTTATTTTACCGAAATTTCCCAAAAATATTATTTATTTCATATATTTGATATTTTTGCAAAGAATTATTTTTTACTTGTTTTTTAACATTTAAATTATTTTTTCTCTCTTGATTTTCCAAAATTAATTGGTTTCCAATCATTTTGTGGATAAAAACATGATTTTTCAAACATTAATTCAAGATCACAACTTGTTTTTCACACATGCTTGATAATTTTGATCATTTTTAATTGAATTTTCCTTTAATTAAAATACTTTCTGAAATCAAATTAGGGTTTTGATCTTAATCACCCTAAAAACACTTTTTGGGCCTCTAATAGAGTGTACGACTCAACCCCCTTTTTGTGAATACCAAAAACTTTGGGCCTCAGTCATTGTATAAGTCCCACTGTATTTTCAAAAACCACGGAGCGATCGCCAGTTCAAAAATAATCATTGGGCCTCTCCTTGAATTGTAAGCCCCATCTCTTGTACAAATAAACTTATGGGCCTCTAATAGAGTGTAAGACCTAACCGCTTTTGAAAACCAAAACCTTTTTGGGCCTCAATCATTGTATAAGACCCACAGTGTTTTCAAAAACCTCGGTGCGATCGCCGTTTTCAAACAAAATCATCTGGGCCTACCCTCGTGTTATAAGCCCCATATCTTTTCCTTAAAACACTTTTTGGGCCTCTTGAGAGAGTGTAAGACCCATCCCTTTGTACAGAAAACCTTTTGGGCCTCAGACACTTGTATAAGTCCCCGTACAAATTCAAAACAACAGTACGATCACTGTTAAAATTTGGGCCTCTCCTTGAGCTGTAAGCCCCAACAATCTTTTCAAAACACTTTCTCCTTTGATTTTGAATTCATGTTGTTATCAAAACTTTCTTTAATTTCTTTGTTGAACAACTAACAAAACAACATGGAAGCTCTACAACGGGTAAGTGTTTACCCTCTTTCATTTACCGCTTTAATATGTATATAACTGTATTGTGGGGCTGTTCCACTGTAAGTCTTCTTTCACATCCTTTTATATACTTGTCACATATCCACTGTGTAATACTAGTATAGCTATTTAGAGTTTTCCCTGGCAACTACGTCTAGAACTAGGTAAAGCCCTGTTGGTCACTCTTAAATACAAACAAAACTAGATCCCCGTAGGATTCCAGATACAGTCTTCCATCCTCTTGGGGTTAAACAATATGGAACAAAGAGAAAGGTAGTATTATCGGTGAACCTTTTCTCAGACTGTAACCCTAGAAATTGTCAAAGGAACTCTAACTCCCAAGAGATGATCTTTTCTCCGTGAATGGCATCTCTTGAGTTTCTTCCAAATTCTCAAACTTTCCTGGAATGATCTCTTCTCTGTGAATTACATTTCTTGAACTTCTCGTGGTTTGGGGACCCATAAGCTTCTTAAAAGCATCCCCGCCTCCTCTTGGGCGTTGTACAAGGACCCTTCGGCTTTTTAGAAGTTCTCACGCCTTCTCTTGGGCTTAATACAAGGACCCTGACGACCTCTTAAAGGTATAAGACAGAACTTAGTCATCCTTTGCAAGAGCAGTCTTTCCAGTGTCAAAACTCTGGCCATTTAGGGTTGATTCTCATCCCTTAATGTTCGTGCCTCCTCTTGGGCATTGTACAAAAGATAAAACTATAGACTTGGACAGTCTAAGCCCCTTGAGTCTCAAAGACATTCTCAAGTTCCCTACAAACATAGGAAGAAACTTGGTCTCTCTCATGAGAGTTCCTCGCACTTGGACCTGCTTCGGGATCTCAATAAACCTCAGCAGTAAGACAGCCTCCTCTTGGGCTTTGTACAAATGATTCTCCCTTTGAAAAGCTAACCTTTTCAGACTCTCTTGTTGAGTCCATCACCCTTTTTTAGCCTTCGTCTTGGGCTTTGTACAAGACACATAGTAATCACTCTCTTGAGTATAAAAGACTCTCTTATTGAGTCCATCAATCCCCTTTCAGCCTCAATCTCGGGCTTCATACGAGATAGAAAAACACCCTCTTGTTGAGTATCAAAGACTCTCTTGTTGAGTCAATCTCCTTTTAGCCTCCATCTCGGGCTTCGTACGAGATACAAAAACACTCTCTTGTTGAGTATAAAAGACTCTCTTGTTGAGTCAATCTCCTTTTAGCCTCCATCTTGGGCTCCGTACAAGATACAAAAACACTCTCTTGTTGAGTATAAAAGACTCTCTTGTTGAGTCAATCAACCTTTAGCCTCCGTCTTGGGCTTTGTACAAGACACGCAAAAACACTCTCTTGTTGAGTGAACCCTTTCAGCCTCAATCTTGGGCTTTGTACAAGACAGAAATAACATTTTCCCCAGAAAAGTCAAACTTATAGCCTTCTCTTAGGATTTGTATAAAGAAATCCCCGGTTAAGTCAATTAACCTTTTAACATCAAATTGTGCTCAAACATCAACAACTCCTCTTTAGAGATGACAAGTTCTCTCTCAGTCAGGACCCCTTTAGCTTCATATCTTGGGCTTTGAACAAGATACAAATCACCTTTAGCTTCATATCTTGGGCTTTGAACAAGACACTAAAACATCTCTTTTCTGCCATAGAATAGGAGGAACTACGATCGTTCTGATTTCCCTGTTTCGTTTAAACGGAAATACGTAGGCATAAGATTGTGAAATCTTAGCGAGCATACTAATCAAACACTCTAAAATCCCGTACCCTCATACATCAATCAATCTGGTGCAGTATCCTAACCAAAAGCCTCATAAATGATCCCGACACTTGCGTTCTTAAGCAAATAAACCTAAGAAAAACCCCCCTATTTGATAGCATCTGTAAACCAACGGTTTTGACTGTTTAACCTCAGTTTGCAAGCAGGGTTAATTGGAGACATCTATTTCCCTTCCTTAATCATCTCAATAGGATAAAAAAAATGAATCGAACTGTAGTACCAAAGCGATAGTGATTCGAAACCACAAAAACTGCGCTACACAATCCATTGTTACAAATGGATCAATGTGGTTTATTAGAGACCCTCAAATCATGTCTTGAGGTCTTGGCTCATGTTTTGTCCCAAAAGTCAACTTAGGGGTGAATTAGGTCAAGAAACCCTAATTCCTGATTTTTAGTGAATGCATCCCCTGAGGCTAAATTAACTTAATGATTGGGTCCATGAGGTCCCTTGGAGTATCTTGAGTTAAGCTTTGAAGCATTGGCTCATGCCCAGAAGAAAAATTTCCATCTGGAGGCCTTGGTCGACCAAAACCCTAATTTGGTGACACTGGTGATCTTGAGGCTTAATCTACTTGGAATGTTACAACTTTGTGCTTGATTCTTGATGTGGGAGTCCTCTTGATCCTTTGTGGGTGTTTGAGAGGTTAGACAAGTTGAAGATCATGTCATTTATTGATTGATCCTTTGTCTAAGTGCTATGAGAGGGTTCAAAAAACCCTAATCTTGATTGTAGTGAATGCTCAACAATTCTTGAAGGAGATTGATGAGGCATGAAGGTACATCCATATTGTGATGATGATTTGCACAATGATGGGAAATCTTAGTGGTCAAAATTTGGGGTATGACACCAGTGTCAAATCTCAGACCAATTTAGGGTTGATTCTCATCCCTTAAAACACCTGCATCTTCTTGGGCATCATACAAAGATAAACTCTTCCATACCAGTAGACTTGGACAGTCTAATCCCCTCTCGGATCTCAAAGACATTTCTCAAGCACCTTACAAACACAGGAGAAACCCTGGTCATTTTGGATCAATCTCCAGTAGAGTTAAAACCCATGGGTTCTAAAACCCAGTCTCTCTCCTAAAATTCCCCAGCCTAGGTCAGTTTATCATCAGTATAACACTATCCCAAATCAGAACCTCAAGGTCTCTGATATCTCAACTCTTCTGTAACCCTCAGCAAGAGTTGATTCCCCATTTGGACCTGCCTCGGGATCTCAATAATCCCCAGCAGAAGTTAGCCTCCTCTTAGGATTTGTATAATGATCCTTCATTTCCTCAGCATAGTTAGCCTGCTCTTGGGCTTTGTACAAAGATTCTCCCCAGCGGAGCTCACCTTTTCAGACTCTCTTGTTGAGTCAATCACCTTTTCAGACTCTCTTGTTAAGTCAATCACCTTTCAGCACTCTCTTGTTGAGTCAATCACCTTTCCAGACTCTCTTGTTGAGTCAATCACCTTTCAACACTCTCTTGTTGAGTCGGCCCTTTTAGCCTCAATCTTGGGCTTTGTACAAGACATATAAAACCATTCTCTTGTTGAGACAATCTTTTCCAGCCTCCTCTTAGGCTTAATATAATGATTTCCCCTAGCAGAAGTTAGCCTCCTCTTAGGCTTTGTATAATGATTTCTCCAGCTTGTTCAGCCATAATCCTGGGCTTTGTACAAGACAGATAAACACTCTCTTGTTGAGTCAAACTCTTTTCAGCCTCAATCTTGGGCTTTGTACAAGACACTATACAATCCTAAGCAGAGTCAATCCTCTTTTCAGCCTTAATCTTGGGCTTTGTACAAGACAGATAATACTCTCCAACAGAGTCAAAATCCTTTCAGCCTCAATCTTGGGCTTTGTACAAGACACCTAAAAAATCCTTAGCCGAGTCAGTAAAGTCTCTTATTTAGCCTCAATCTTGGGCTTTGTACAAGACAGATAAATATTTCTTTCCCACCGAGTCAATCTTCTTTTCAGCCTCAATCTTGGGCTTTGTACAAGACACATACAAACCTCCCCGGCGGAGTCAAAATCCCTTTTAGCCTCAATCTTGGGCTTTGTACAAGACCGATAGAACATTTTCCCCAAAAAAGTCAAACTTTTAGCCTCCTCTTAGGCTTTGTATAATGATTTCCCCCCAAAGAGTCAGTCTCTTTTAGCCTCAATCTTGGGCTTTGTACAAGACAGATAAACACGCTCTTGTTGAGTCAGTCATGTCGAGCCTCCTCTTAGGCTTTGTATAAGGACTTCCCCAGTGGAGTCAATCAACCTCTTAGCTTCAACCTTTGGCTTTGATCAAGGCACACAAAAATCAATAATCCCCTCAGAGGAAATCAAAATCTCTCTGTAGGAAGACATTTCTCTATGTTATCACACATCAAAACAAACAAATCAAACAAACCTTAATCCCAGATAACTGCTGTAAGTGGCACACTTGTTGATTCAAATATCCAAGCTGTCGTCCATCTCTTATCCTGGTAAATCCTTTTCTTTCATCTAATTGCTGTAAGTGGCAAGCCTCTGGATTATTTACATCCACACCATTGTCCCTCTCTTAGCATGAGAATAAGGAAAAATGGTATTTCTCTACATCGAGTTAAAGTTTTCCCCTTTAGAACAAACCCCTATAAAGGAAATTATGGCATTGTTGGATTCACATATCCCAGTTAAAGTAATCCTTCTTTATAAACAGTCACCCAACAAAACAGAGGAGATGTCTCCCTTTAGAGATGACAAATTCTCTCTCAGTCAAACCTTTTAGCTTCAATCTTGGGCTTATCAAAAACATCGGAAAACCCGAACATCAACAAAAACTCACTCTCTCTCTCATATTTCCCAAGAAACTTTCCCAACCCATTAACGGATAAACACCATCAAGTATAAAGCGAAACCTAAAACTAACAACCTGTGGATAACCACATATAGGATGGGTAATTGACAACTCCCCATTGTATAACCTGACCCCGAACTCCTCGAATTTCTTTTAAGCGTTTGTTCAGTTAAACATTCGCGTGCAAGATTAGTTTGAGATAGCTTCCCTTTCTCTTCCAGCTTCATGGGATAAATAAGAAATCAGAAAGTAGCACCCTCCTCCTCTTCATTGAGGAGAAAACCCAATTCCTGTGATAAGGTGGTCGCGTCACCGACAAAAATCGCACGTTGCAGATAAATGGCGACTCTGCTGGGGAGTCATTTTATTTGTTTTGGAATAGGATTATAGCTCCTAAGAGGTCTAGGATGATAGTTCTAGGAATAAATATATATATATCGCTTTTCCTACTTGATATCTGTGTTTATTTTTCTGCTAATGGGAATGCGAGTGATGTCGCATGTGGAAAGTTTGAGTGATACCTAAGATAGGTGATGGCATAGACGGGTGGTCTAACAGGGAGTGATTCCCAAATAAGCGATCCCGGTAGACCATCAAATCAGTGGAGATACCCTTTGCGGATTCAATGTCTAACAACTTCGGTTGTGAAAGCAGATTGTTCGATTGTGGTATCCATGAAACTGAGGATTTAGTAGACTGAAACCATGTGACTATTTAGTAGTGCGAAAGCTATCGGAAATAGTTGTCATGCGATACTACACTCAATTGAGATTACCCTAAGATACTACAGCTCGCTCGGGTGAACCAGCCTGCCGTTGTTATCCCAAGGGGGGTCAATGATTTTGAGTACAGGTACAAAATTCACCATAGTACAACCTTTTGGGATGGGTAGAGCCATGACTTCATGCTCGTGACGCTGAACCTTTGAACCCATGTTTTTTCTATGTTTTTGTGTGTTGCATTCATGCATTCATTTCATTAAAAAACTTTTAAACAAAGAAAAAATGTTCTTTTCTAGTCTCTCTTTTTTTCAAATTAAACTAAGACAATGATTGCAAATATCAGAGAGAAAGATTGCGTTATGGATTTCGGTAGAAGAAAGACGCACAAGTACACCTTCAAGGTTCCAAAACTAGAGGATTTAAGGGGGTTGGCAAGGATGATCACCAACCATGATGCTTTCAGAGCTAAGTACGGAGGACTGCTGTCTCTGTTAAGGGTCCATGTAGTTGAAGGAATCCTGTCTAAGCTAATTCAGTTTTACGATCCGGTTTATCACTGTTTCATATTCTCAGATTATTAACTAGCACCAACACTGGAGGAGTACTCTCACCTGACCGATTTACCCATCACTGACAAGGCTTCCTTTTCTGGACTAGAAGAAATTCCAAAGGATCAAACCATTGCAAGAGCAATCTATTTGGACGAGTCAGAAGTCAGGACTCACATGACCGCTAAGGATGGAAACCAAGGTTTACCAGCCAAGTTTTTGATAGAGAAAGCCCTGTACTTTGCCAGTATAGGAAACATTACTGCTTTCGAGGATATCTTTGTTCTACTCACATACGGGTTGTTCATTTTTCCCAACATCGATAACTTCATTGATATCAATGCCATTAAGATATTTCTGATTGGAAACCCCGTACCAACCCTGCTCGCAGATGCTTATCATTCTGTATATTTAAGGAATTTGTACAGCGGGGGAATGATCACATGCTGTGTACCCCTGCTATATAAATGGTTCACTTCCCATTTACCAAAATCTGTTGCTTTTTGAGATCATAAGAGTACTCTACGTTGGTCACAGAGAATCATCTCTCTTACGAACTCTGACATAGATTGGTACAATCGAATCTATGATGGGATAAAAATCATTGACCGTTGTGGAAACTTCCATAATGTACCCCTCATAGGAACTAAAGAAGGAATCAATTATCATCCAGTTTTAGTTCTTCGTCAATCCGGATACCCGATGAGACATATCCCGTGTAATGTTCATCTGGAAGGTCTTTTCTTCAAGGAAGGAGAAAGTGACAGGGCACTAAAGATAGAAATAGTGCATGCCTGGAAATATGTTCACAGGAAAGGAAAAGAGTCTCTATGAAAACCAGACTGTGTCTCTGTGGAACCTTACCTCCACTGGGTACAAACTAGAGCTCTCAAGCTGAGGATGCCCTACCCTCGTCAAGAAGTTCTTCCGTTAACAGAATCTGTCCTTTATTTTATGTCTGATGCGGAAAAACTCCAGGTCACTCTCAACAAAGTTCAACGGGAAAAGAAATCTTGGAAGAACAAATACCGTATTCTCAATGTGGAGTGTACCAAATTTCAGCAACTGTTAAAAGAAAAAGTTGCTCTGATCAAAATTTTAGAGCAACATGCTGTAGAAAATTAAGAAAACCGAAGAAATTTGCTCGCTCCTTTCACTTGGCAAAGGATTGACAACCCGACAACGACTCAAGAGCCCCGGTCAAAGAAAAGGAAAATACCAGAACCAGCACCTGAGCTCTCTTCAGAGAGGACTCAGGATCCATAAGCTTAGACATTTCCTTTTACAGCACTTTGTAAAATACTGTATTTCCAATTCTGCAATCTTTGAATTCAATAAAACGGGGTTTCCCCACTGTATGGTATTTGCAATCCAATTGTTAAAGTTTCTTTTGATTAAAACAAAAAAATTTAAATATAATTATTGCATATTATTCATCATTCCCGCATAACGCATTCTTCTTACCCACGAATCTCACGTCTGTGTCTCGATTCTAGAGTCAAACTGTCTCATTCGTACAATACTCGGGCCAACCGAAAAAAGGAAATGGATGATCTCGAGGAAGAGAGCAGAGAGTTGAGAGACGAAATCAACACTCTGAAGGAAGATATGAGAAAACTTCACAGTGACATGCAATCTCTGGCAGCAGCTCAGAAACAACAACAAAGGACCATGATCTCGGAGATCATATCTACGCCCATAGTAGAGACGTAAGATCCTCGGTATAACATGCCTAAAGATTGTCCCTGGGGCATGCCACTCAACTATATCCCTGAAGGGTATATTCCGCCGATCACGGAAGATCCAGAAACTGCAGCAGGAACCGTTGGGCCTGAAGGTTACAAACTTCGGGAAAGAGAAGATGCAAGAGTCATGACAGCAACTCCTGAAGGTTACAAAATTCGGGATATGGAAGCACCAAAAGTAACTGCCATAATGACTATACCACCACCCGTGGTACACACTGTCCCGGAAGAACAGATTCCACAGATACCTTCTGGTGGAAATGAAAGTATGTACAACAAAAAGAATGAGTTCCAGGAGCAATTCTTGGAGATGCAGAAGGAACTGCATGCCATTCGCGGCCAGGATCTATTCGGAAAGGACGCCGCAGACCTTTGTTTGGTCCCCAATGTGAAAATTACGCACAAATTCAAGGTGCCCGAGTTTGAAAAATACAAGGGTAACTCTTGCCCTCAAAGTCATTTGGTGATGTACCCTCGAAAGATGTCAACTCAGACAGAGAATCAACGGCTACTGATCCATTACTTCCAAGATAGTTTAACCGGTGCCGCACTCAAATGGTACATGGGTTTAAACTGCACCAAGATTGTCACTTTCAGAGATTTGGCGCTGCCTTCGTTTAGCAGTATTAGTATAACCTGAACATGACACCAGATAGAGATCAACTTAGAGCAATATCGCAGAAGGACAAGGAAACCTTTAAGGAATATGCTCAGAGATGGCGTGAAATTGCCACCCAGATTTGTCCACCTCTTTAGGAAAAATAAATGACAAAATTTTTTTTGAAAACCTTGAGCTCATTCTACTACGACCGAATGGTCGCCAGTGCGCCCAGCGACTTTACTGAAATGGTGAATATGGGATTCGTCTTGAAGAAGCAGTCCAAGAAGGATGTCTGGTCAAAGATACAAGACCATCAAGCAGTACCAAAAGATACAGTAATGCTTTCCCTAAGAAAAAAGAGCAAGATATTGGTAATATCTCTCTCAGAAAGCAAAGGCGACGGTACCAACCAGTAGCAGCTGTAACTCCTGCTATCAACCCTGCGCCTGTTCCAACATATCAACCTCAGGTTGCTCAGAGCCAACCAAATCAATAACAATATCAGCAAAGGACACAACAGCATCTTCAGCAGGCTCGTCCTCAGTACAACAGCAACCGTACGACGCGACCACCAGGGTTTGACCCTATACCGATGTTGTACGTAGAACTGTTTCCACTACTACTGGTCAAGGGGAATGTCCAAACCAGGTCTCCTCTTACAATATTGGAAAATCCACTTTTTTGGTTCAAAGCGGATCAAACTTCTCCTTACCATCAAGGAGGACCGGGGCATAACATAGAAAACTGTCTAAGCTTCAAATTCGATGTGCAAAGGCTTGTCAGGAACGGGGTCTTATCCTTCAAGGATACAAATCCAAATGTTCGGACGAACCCGTTGCCTCTACACGAGAAGGCTGCAGTAAATTTGATAGAGAAAGAGTCTAACCACAGTTATCAAATTCAAGATGTACTCTTATTGGGAACTAACCTGGTCAAGATGCATTGTAGACAGAGCAGATACGGTCATGTACCGTCTCATAATTATCATCAGTGTGATATCTAATCTAAAGATAATCAAGGATGTTCCATAGTGCAATCAGCTCTACAAGAACAGATGGATCTCAGATGGATACAAGATCACCGAATTCGTGAGGTCAACATGACTTATACAAATTCCAACATCATTCAAAACCAAGACATCCGTGCAATGAATGTCAACTTGGTGGCAATACACTCAAGCCAAATCCAGCATCATGATCTGCCATGGCACGATTACGATTCCTGTCTAATCTGCTCGCTAAACAATCAGGGATGCTCTTTTGTACAAGAGGCCCTCCAGCTTTAGATGGATCTTGGATGGATTCAAGACTATCGGGATAGAATTCATTATTAAGTTAATATGATTCAAATTTTTGATGTTCGCTTGATGAATACTAGCTTGGTGGAATTACACGCTAAGCAAGTCCGGCTCGGTTTTCTAACTTCACATGATTATCAGAACTGTAAAGTGTGTCGTGGAGATAACCAAGGATGTTCTCTCGTTCAAAGAACACTGCAACACTTGTTGAACCACTGGTGGCTTCCGATCTATCTAGATGAAGACACACAACAGATCAGTATAATTAATGGGAACCCTACTAGATATAAAAGTCAGGATGTTTGATAAATGGAAACAGATCTAGTGAGGTTGCACTGCATACAAAGCGGACGTGGACAGGTGCCACCACACAACTATGAGCACTGTAGAGTTTGCTCAGAGGATAAACAAGGATGCTACCTCGTGCGAGCAGCCCTTCAAAGTCAGTTGGACCACAAAGTGATTCGACCATGTTCAAGCTCTGGTTCGATTAAAGTAATACAAGACTATCTTCCCTATCGAAGTAAAGACGTTGTCGTAATGCCTAAACGAGAAGTGACCAGAGACGTATGCGCCATAATCCCTCTACTCCATGAATCAAGAGTTCCTCTTGATAGTGGAAAGATTCTCAACCTTGAACCAATTGAGGCCGGCTACGATGGTCAGAAAAATCAAAAGACTCATGTGCAATAACAATTAAGAATGGAAAAGAAACTCCATTACCCTCTGTCGTAAACATTGCAGACATCAGTCAAGTAACACGGAGCGCTCGGGTCTTCAACAGAGGAGTTGGAGAACCTACCAAGGAAAAGGAACCTCAAATAGAAGTTCCCAATCAACCATTCGGTCAATCCAGTAATCCCGACCTTTCAAAGAACAACGATGAGATGCTGAAGCTCATCCAGAAGAGCGAGTATAACATTGTAGACCAACTGTTGCAAACTCCTTCAAAAATCTCTGTGCTATCTCTTTTACTCAGTTGCGAAGCTCACAGGGAGGCTCTACAGAAAGTGTTAAAGCAAGCCTTTGTGGAACAAGATGTGACAATAAGACAATTTGACAGCATCATCTCCAACATCACTTCCTGCAACAACTTAGGTTCAGTGATGAAGAACTGCCGGAAGAAGGCAAAAATCACAACATGGCACTTAACATTACAGTCAACTGCCAGGACGATGCTTTAGCCAGCGTACTGGTACACACCGGATCAGCTCTGAATGTTATGCCAAAATCTACTCTGATGCGACTATCATTTTAAGGATCTCCGATGAGAGGCAGTGAGGTCATCATCAAAGCTTTCGATGGATCCCGAAAAATAGTTATCGGCGAAGTCGACCTTCCCATAACTATCGGTCCGCACACTTTCCAAGTGACTTTCCAGGTCATGGACATCGGGGCAGCATACTGAAGGTGCAAGAAAGACACAAGAAAGGGGGTTTGAATTGTGTATTTACTCTTTTAACAACTTTTCGCTTCTTGTCAATAAGATATTTTACATTACATCAGAGTTCGTTGAGAGACTCTGACTTGTGAAGTTATATTCAGACTTGACGATGCTTAAAGCATGAGAACCAATCAGAGTCTGAATGCTATGTGCATCATTCAAAACTAGCAGAGCGAAAGTTTATCAGAGTTGCAAGGTTCTGACTTGCCTATGTAAGGTTCTGATACTCAATATAGAAACATAAACAAAGACATTAAGCATAAGAGTAAAGAACACACGATATATCCTGGTTCACCATAAAGGCTAATCTAGTCCACCCTCCTCAGGTGATTTCGCCTTGAACACAAGGTCTTAATCCACTATAATCAATCTCGATTATAGATGCACGGGCAACGCCGGTGACTAACAACCTGCACAGCCGCACTGTGACTGACCCACAATAACTTGCGTCATTGTCATCTCAAGTACCCAGATCATCTCATGATCCCTTAAGGTGTCTCTCTCAGTGAACCGTTCAGGGATCCTATCAAGATATAACGTTCACTGGAGGAATCACAATGAGTTCCATCAGGGATCCCACAAGAGTCTGATCAACATATGATCCTCTTTGAGATATGACTATCATTGACCCTATTTCAGGCTTTACCACAATGACATCCAGCCATTGTATTCTCGAGTCTCCGGTCACACTGACCACTCAAGGAATCCTAATTCACCAATAATTAGTTCAACAGGAGATTACAAATATGCTTCTTAACAAGCAGATTACTCCTAAGTTTAAGTACAAAGAACACACAAGTGTTCAAGCAAGATATGAGCAACATCTCCTTGCTCTCTTAAGAAACTACATAGATGTATGAGGATTTGACAGTTGTTGACATCTTGTAGATCTTCTTCTTCTTCGTCTTCTTGATTGAGTAAGCTTTGAGCAACAACTCCTTGCTTTAGATCTTCAATGTAGCACTGACGAGAAGGTGGTTGATGACTTGACTGATTTTCAATGTTGTCTTCTTCATCAACAACTTCTGTACCAATTTGTTGTTGTTGTGTTGATTTAATCTTTTAAGCTTTCAATAACAAAGGCCATGTGTAAATTGATGACAGCTTTGGATAATCTAAGTGTTACAACGAGAACTCATTGTTGTTGATATCTTCACACAATGACTTGATCAATTCACCTTTGATGGAATGAATCTATGCCTTCAAAAGCGAATGCTCTTTCCTTTAAATAGCCCAGTAGAAATATAGCCAATTGAAATACTGTTGGCTGTTGGAAAAGAGACGTTGTGTAATAATTAGCTGTACTGACACATCTCATTTTTGATGTGGGAGAAGTGATGGGATATATCTTTCTTGGGCAGTGTGTACAGTAGTTCACAACGGTAACATTTGACTTCCAAACTTCAGAGGCTTCTGATGGTAAATTAATGTAGCATGAGTAGAACCTTCTTAATAGGATATCTGATACGTCAAGTCTTTAGTCTTTTGAAGAAGTCCATTAGGAATCAGTCTCCAGAACTTCAGCATTTGTCTTTAAGAACATTATCCTTTACTAATTCAAGTCTTCCGAATCTTCAGAACTCATAAGTCTTCAGAGTCTTTCTGCACTTGGTCTTCAGAGCCTTCCGCCTTCAGAACTTCAAGTCATGAGAGTCTTCAGCACTTTGGTTCTCTATAACATTATCTTCTTCAGAAGCTTCGCAATCTTCAGAATCTCGACCACTTTCAGAGAGCATCCACAAGAGCATTGCAACAGTAATATCAAAATCCTTGGATCTGACTGATCACGATCAGATACAGAAGCGTTCTTGCTCCTTGCGACTTGTGTCACATATAGTAACTTTGCATATTATCAATTACGCACATCTGGCTGGTGCTTGTTGGATCTGATATCTTCTATAATTATGATCTGCACACAACACACGTTAGAACATAAAATGGTTCTTTCACAAATACGTATTGTTATCATCAAAACATAGATCGACTTGTAGAGACAACTCTTGCTCTCACAATCTCCCCTTTTTTGATGATGAAAAAACCAAGTATTTTGATTGAACATTTTATACAAGGTAATCACCAAACAAACATATTCAGAGTCTGGAACAACAGCTCCCCCTGAATGTGTTATCCTCAAAGTTTTATCTGTGATCATCTAGAATCTTATATGATCCAAAGACATACAGAATAACAACTTGAGTTGCCAGAACAAAGAATAGAAAAGAACTATTTCTCTATCTTGTCTTTAAGTAGACAAAAGTCTTCAACATCTGGACTAGTTCATCAGAACTTCCATCTTCAGATCTTAGAACTTAGTTCCTTTGTAGTCGTATCAGAGCTTGTAATCTTCAGAGACTTCTGAAGCATTTCTACTTTTCAGCAGATTCATTTATGCACAAACAGAACAGTTCTTATCTGATAACATAGCCTCGCTATTTATCAGAGGCAGACACTGTCTTTTAAGAAACTCCCCCTGAGTTTCAGACTTTGTGAAGATTTTAGATTTTGCAATTGAATCTTCAGGGTAGTCTCCCCCTAATTTCTATAAGTCAGATATTGGGATCTTCAGAATCGTAATTCAGAATGGTAAGTTTTTAATCACCAATGTAAATCATGACTTTTTCAGAGTTTGACTTTTGAACACAGATCTTCATCTCAGAACCTTGTTACTGTCACAACTCAGTGGTTCATCAAGGCTTGATTTTTTTATCAGATACCAATTGAAGGTTAATTTTTGTGATCAATTAACGCTTGATTCTGAATCTGGTACACATGATTTGATTTTAGTCTGATACCAAGTGATGTGTTGAGTCTTATACCAGAGTATGTTGAGTCTGATACCAAGTGAAGGAATTCTTCTCATTCCACTTGAAGGGTATTTCCTTAGTGTGCTGAAATTGATACAAATGAAGGTATTTTGACAATAATTCACAGCTTTGCTCTGATTGATATTACTGCAGACTGAGTCTGATACCAATCTTTGTGTATACTGAGTCTGATTACCATTTGTTGATTTGGTCTGATACCAAATCATTTTCTTCTTAATTGATTCTTGGTAGACATCAGAACTACTTCTTCTTGGATCTTCAGTCCGAATCTTCAGACAGTTCTTGACTTCTAATTTGCACAGTTCTTCTGAATAAGCATCTTGAGATGTAGACTTTGTCTTGACTGCTTTTAGAGTTTTCCTTCTTCTTACGTTCTGAATCTCATATTCTTAGACAGCTTACAGCTTCTGAACCAAGTGAGACAGAGGTCAAGATAAACTTTGACTTTCAGACAGTTCTCAACTTTTGAACAGTACTGGGTAGATCTGATTCTGAACACACGTTCACGAAGTGTATAACTTCTATCATATGAACAAACATTTCATAAGAACTTTTAACAGAGTTCTTCTTTCTTAACCTGTTATTAGAATCCTAGTGAACTTGTTTAGAGTTCCTTGGTTAAAACATCAAACAACAAACGTTAGTAGTAAATGCATCTTATATGATTAGTTCATTTGTTTGAGTTTGCATTCTTCTTTTTAATCAAAATCATATTTCTTTCTCCCCCTTTTTGACATCATCAAAAAGTTTAGAGTGTCTGAGCATTTGAGCATATGTAGATCGATATGATAGTGAACATAAATAGACTCAAAGGATGTTATCATTTAAGCATACGATGATCAAAATGATAAAGAACAGGGATAAAACATTTTTAGAGATCAGATAAGGCATTATCATTGATGACCAATTAGATTGAAACTTCAACACAAAACCACAAAGTAGTTTTAAAATATAAGCATAGATTAAACTTAATCCTAAAAGGTTCAAGGTAATCAAAACATAGACCTAATGAGGATAGGTTCCTAAGGATTAGACTAATAGAAGCCTAATGATGATGAGGAAGATGAGAGTAAGCTTTCAGAATCATCAGTTCTTAAGGTATGCAGCTTTTCTTCTGCTTGAGTAATTGCCAGCCTCTTGCTCTTCACAAATTCCTCTGAGATCCATTCATGGAACTTAGTCCAGATATTTCTTATTTCCATGGGGTCCCCACATGAACTGGAAGCATCCACTAAGCTTTGTATTTTTGTGATGGCATTATCCTTAAAGGATGTTAAAGCATCATTCACTGTTTTTTATCTTTTTGATGAAGGTTCTCCATCATCAGTATCCTTCTGCTTCTTACTTACTCTCTTCCAATCTGAGAGCTCTTGAAGTACATCAGTAATATTCTGCATGTTAATGTATACGCTGATGTCTTCATCCTTAAATTGTTTCAGATAGTTCCCGACTTCTGATTGATTGTGAGTGGCGAATTTTGGAAATCCTTCAACCGGAACTCTGGGAGATAGAGTCAGTTCCCTAAAGGATGTATTATCCAGAGTGGCGTCTTCCTTCTTGAGATCCTCAAACCTGAGAATCTTCCCTGCGCTTTTAAGCAGCTTCTTTGATTCGCCTTCATTAATTAAAATATCATCAACTACTCCTGATTCAACCAAAATGTCAGAGATGAGTCTTCCATACGGAATAAGTTTGATTTCTGGATCAGAACCAATTCTGGAGTTTCTTATGGCTTCCTTGAGGAGTTTGAAGAGAACGGAAGACAGATGGATCTTAATTCCTTTAAGGAGAAGGAACAGGACACACTTCTGAGTGTCATTAAGTTGATTTACAGGAAGATGGTGAAAAATGCTTCCTTGCAAGATTCTGAACCAAACTTGTAGTGGTTCTTTCAGGTTTGAGAATACTTGGTTCTCAACTGCTACTTCCTCTCTGAAGATAGAAGCTATGACCTTAGCTTCTCTCTCTTCACTAAGTAGATCCTTAGTAATTCTGAATCCATTATTCTCATGCATCAAGAGATCTGCAATAGTCTTCTCAGATATGAAGACTCTTATTCCAAAGACCGAAGAACTAATGAGAGTTCTCCATGCATTCGCATGAATCCAGAAATCCTTAACCAGGTAACCGTAGGTTGGTCCTTCCAACCTCTTGAGATAGTTACTCCAACCTTGAGTTTCTATTGAAGGAGTAATGTTACATCCATTTGACTTTAGATTGTTGACGTTCACAATTGTTTCTGACAAGACGATGAGAGGATGAACTGGAATTTGTATGGTTGTGGGAGTTGAAGCATTTTGGACAACGCAGGCCATTGTAGAGGATGATAGAATGAAGAAAATAAAAGGTATTTAGGTAGGATTTTCTTAAGATTCAAATGGGTGAATGTTGGGTTACTGATTTAGGGTTTAGTGCTTTTATAAATGAATGAATGGAGTAAGGTCTTGGAGGATTTGAAAGAGCAATGGTTGATTTTTCTAGAAATGCTAAGCAACGTGGGAAAAGAGGTTTAATGATTAATTTCTTATAGGATATTATCTTATCAAGAGTCATGACTTTAATCATTATGAGTGGTTAATAGTAACAGTCACCTAATTATGGCCTAAGAGGGATTTATGCTTTCTAGATGATCCTAAATCTTTTCGTGTGAATTTTAATAGTCACTTATGATTGATTAAGATGCTTAATTATTCTGATTTAATTTCCAGTCAGTTAATCAACACACACAAATTATTCACAAGAATGAGCAATTCATAGTTAGGAATACTTTAATAATTGATCATGAAGATACATATCAAGTTTGAGATATAAGATCAGACAAAAAGTGACCCTAGAGAACTTGTAATCCTAAGAGAAACTAACTTCCTATCTTAGACAAAGAAGGTTATAGGTTGACAGAACTCAGGAAGAATCTTCTCGGTCATTCCATTTCTTCTGCAATGACTAACTACTCCTTGGAGATCAAGAATATATGAGATAACCCTGCAGTAGGGAACTTGGTAGATTGTGTCTTCCCTAGACAGATTAATTTCTTCCTTTAGATGGTTGTACACGGATTGGGGTAGGTTTATTTTGATCCTGGACACTAAAAAGAAAATGAATAATCTTTCTTTGTCAGACAACCATCCTCCTCCTCTTTCTCTTAGTCTTAAATTAGTTACCATTAGATTGTACCAATATTTAGCAATTGGAGTGAGGGTACAAGGTTGAGTGGGATGCCCCTCTGTTTCAAAAATGACGTGCAAATGCCTGTCGAAGCTATGGTTGTTGATATTTCTTTCCACAGTCACACCATCTTCAACACACCTAATGGCTTTAGCTATGATGGTGGGGTTGATCAAGACTGGACAGCCAGAAACTACAAATAAAATAGCATTCTTGCCAATATCATATTCTAGTGTCTGAGCGTTTGCCCAAAACTCAGTCACCAGTTCAGGGAAGACAGGTCCAACAAGCATGGAGAAATAATTCTCCCAGTTCTGAAATTTAATTCCAGAGAAAATGCTTGTTTTGTTTAGTTGAGGTAGATGGTTCAGATTTAGAGTGTATTCTTTTGGGAGTTCAAGGTCAGCAGTTTCTCCTCTTATATTGTGTGAAGACATTTTGAGCAGGATAGTTGAGGAAGGAAGTTCTAAGCTACTAGATAGTGATTCTTTCTAGAAAGGGGGTAATGTTGTGAGGAGAACAAGGAATGATAGCTATTTATCAAGCTTGGAACACGCGAGATCATTATTTCCTAGACAAGCTATGAATAGTTGTGGCGGTCAGCTGAAAGGACACATGATAGGCTTAAATCGCCGTATACCTATGGGTAGAGGTGTAGTAGCTGACACAACGTAATCATGATTGTTTATTTAATCTTTGAAAATCATTTAATCATAAACGCTTGAGGATCTAACTTTATTTTAATTATTCTTATGAAACTTAAAGAGATACTAGTAGACAATTAGTGTTTGAATTTAAAAATAAACAGGAATAAAAGAAACCATACCTTAGGGATACATAAATATTTTTGCAGAGATTCTTTACCTAGATCTTTTCATGACTTCGGAAGTGACATTTTGGATCTCACAGCATTTTCTGGCTTGTTTCTTCAGCCAAAAGCAAAACTTGTTCAGAACATGTATCATTAGCACGACATATAGTTTGCATGATATTTTCTTGATCTTATAATGCTGATCAACTTGAAACAGCATATTTTCTTCTGAAGAGAACGTCAGCTGATTTCTTCATTCTGAAAGACATCAGCAACTTAAATATTTTTGACTTTAAGTAGAAGATTCTAAGAAATTTTATCAGATAGAGATCTGATCAATAACGTTTGATTCAAATGAGAGATAGTCTCAAGTTATCAGAACTTAGTTGTGCTGATTCAGTCAAAACTTAAGAGTTCATATTTAATCAAGTGCTTGATGAATCTTTGGAATTCTTCTTCCTGAATATTTTATCAATTTTCTGCATAACTCACCAAAAAAACAATATCCAGTTCTTCATGAATCTTTTAACCTCTAGATCTTTCAAGATTCAGATGTTGAATCATTTCTAAGAGTTTGAATTCTTCAGATTTTCTGACTTCAACAGACTTCACTCTAAAGTTCAAAATCATAGAACAACAATCTTTCTTCTTTACATGAAGAAGTTCTGAATGAGCTTTAAACGAGAAAGTCAAGGGTGGATCTAATCCATTTCTTGAAAACATCTCAAAAACTCATAAAGAATTAATCTTTAGGAAACAAGATTTCTTGTTTTCTGATGATTCAACTTTGAGCAAATACGTGGTTCATCCACACGTATCTTCCAAGATTAGCATTCAACAAATACTACTTCTTATCTAATGAACCTATCCTATCAGCTGATTCTTTAATCTTCAACAAAGCTTTAAGTGAGGAAGATTTAACGGCAAAACTTCCAGAATCAGTCATTTGCTTAAATAATCAGACTGATTACAATTTTGTACACATTCATCTTCTGAGCTGTTACAGAAATTGTAAGTGGATTGAAATCTCACCCAGAGTATTTCTACGCACCGCATCTGGATCTTTTTCTGACACTGTTAAGTGTTTGATATCCATCAATAACAGAACCCGGGCTCTGATACCAATTGAAGGTGTGAGAAAGACACAAGAAATGGGGGTTTGAATTGTGTATTTACTCTTTTAACAACTTTTCGCTTCTTGTCAATAAGACATTTTACGTTACATCAGAGTTCGTTGAGAGACTCTGATTTATGAAGTTATATTCAGACTTGGCGATGCTTAAAGCATGAGAACCAATAAGAGTCTGAACGCTATGTGCATCATTCAGAACTTGCAGAGCGGATGCTTATCAGAGTTGCAAGGTTCTGACTTGCCTATGTAAGGTTCTGATACTCAATATAGAAACATAAACAAAGACATTAAGCATAAGAGTAAAGAACACACGATATATCCTAGTTCACCACAAAGGCTAATCCAGTCCACCCTCCTCAGGTGATTTAGCCATGAACACAAGGTCTTAATCCACTATAATCAATCTCGATTACAGATGCACGGGCAACACCGGTGACTAACAACCTGCACAACCACACTGTGACTGACCCACAATAACTTGCGTCATTGTCATCTCAAGTACCCAGATCATCTCATGATCCCTTGAGGTATCTCTCTTAGTGAACCGTTTAGGGATCCAATCAGGATATAACGTTCACTGGAGGAATCACAATGAGTTCCATCAGGGATCCCACAAGAGTCTGATCAACATATGATCCTCTTTAAGATATGACTATCATTGACCCTATTTCAGGCTTTACCACAATCACACCCAGCCATTGTCTTCTTGAGTCTCCGGTCATACTGACCACTCAAGGAATCCTAATTCACCAATAATTAGTTCAACAGGAGAATACAAAGATGCTTCTTAACAAGCAGATTACTCCTAAGTTTAAGTACAAAGAACACACAAGTGTTCAAGCAAGATATGAGCAACAGCTCCTTGCTATCTTAAGAAACTACATAGATGTATGAGGATTTGACAGCTGTTGACATCTTGTAGATCTTCTTCTTCTTTGTCTTCTTGATTGAGCAAGCTTTGAGCAACAACTCCTTGCTTCAGATCTTTAATGTAGCACTGACGAGAAGGTGGTTGATGACTTGACTGATTTTCAATGTTGTCTTCTTCATCAACAGCTTCTGTACCAATTTGTTGTTGTTGTGTTGATTTGATCTTTTAAGCTTTCAACAACAAAGGCCATGTGTAAATTAATGACAGATTTGGATATTCTAAGTGTTACAACGAGAACTCATCGTTGTTGCTATCTTCACACAATGACTTGATTAATTCACCTTTGATGGAATGAATCTATGCCTTCAGAAGCGAATGTTCTTTCCTTTAAATAGCCCAGTAGAAATATAGTCATTTGAAATACTGTTGGCTGTTGGAAAAGAGACGTTGTGTAATAATTAGCTATACTGACACATCTCCTTTTTGCTGTGGGAGAAGTGATGGGATATATCTTTCTTGGGCAGCGTGTATAGTAGTTCACAACGGTAACATTTGACTTCCAAACTTCAGAGGCTTCTGATGGTAAATTAATGAAGCATGAGTAGAGCCTTCTTAATAGGATATCTGATACGTCAAGTCTTTAGTCTTTTGAAGAAGTCCATTAGGAATCAGTCTTCAGAACTTCAGCATTTGTCTTTAAGAACATTATCCTTTACTAGTTCAAGTTATCCGAATCTTCAGAACTCATAATTCTTTAGAATCTTTCTGCACTTGGTCTTCAGAGCCTTCCGCCTTCAGAACTTCAAGTCCTGAGAGTCTTCAGCACTTCGGTTCTCTATAACATTATCTTCTTCAGAAGCTTCGCAATCTTCAGAATCTCGACCACTTTCAGAGAGCATCTACAAGAGCATTTCAATAGCAATATCAGCATCCTTGGATCTGACTGATCACGATCAGATACAGAAGCGTTCTTGCTTCTTGCGACTTGTGTCACACATAGTAACTTCGCATATTATCAATTACGCACATCTGGCTGGTGCTTGTTGGATCTGATATCTTCTATGATTATGATCTGCACACAACACACGTTAGAACATAAAATGGTTCTTTCACAAATACGTATTGTTATCATCAAAATGTAGATCAACTTGTAGAGACAACTCTTGCTCTCACACATACAACAGTTTATTATGAAGACCTTGGATACACGAGGCTGGGGCAGTCACTTCGACACTTCACCAGAAGCTGAAGTTCGTCAAGAATGACCAACTAGTCACAGTCTGTGGAGAGCAAGCCTTGATTGTGAGCAACTTATCATCGTCCACTTGTGTAGAACCAGAGGAGGTTGTTGGAACCCAGTTCCAAGCGCTTTCGGTGAGCAATGACAACCAATCAGAAAAAGGAACATCAATTTCCTCGTACAAAGATGCTCTCGAAGTGATCAAAAGTAACAATGCAAAAGGATGGGGACAACTTGTCATTCCTACTGACAACAAGACAAAGAAAGGACTTGGTTTTTCTTCAACCTGTACCCAGACTGCTACTAATAATGAAAGTCTTCATCCCATTCAGAACTTCTTCCGCAGTGGAGGTTTTCTTCACCCAGTGTCGCAAGAGGTACATACCATCAATGAGGGTGATTCCTCTGATACAGATGAAGAGTGGAAGTCCTACCTTAACGAGGAAGGTTATATGTCTCAGGAAGAAACGCGTATGCCATTTTGCTATCCTGCACAGAGTCTGAGATATATACCAAGATCAGATGTCAAGATGATATACGGAGATTGCGATCCGAAAGGATGTCGTGCTCCACCAAACTCATTAGAGGAGGACACTCTGATGAAAGACAACTTTGTGTATGACTATTATGGCCTAATGGATGGCCTGCCTATCTGGCAGCCGTACCCAAGAGACTTTGAGAAAAAGAGTCAGCCAAATGACGCATATCAGCTGAGCATCATTGAAAAGAATACCTGCGTCCCCACCGAATCATGGGATCATTACTCAGGGCATTAAGAAAATATCCAGCACAACAATGAATTTGCAAAGATTGCAGGACAAGAGTTCATCAACTACACTTTTCCCGAGGTCAACGTCATCGAAAGGGATGACTCCTCCAGTTCGAAAGAAGTGTGGGACACCTTAGGATAACCAAGTGGCAAGTATGACTTCTTGGTCAAGAACACCGCTCCTGAAAGCTCTCGTATCAGGCTCGAAGACATCCATCCCACTGGATGGGGAGATCTACCTGAGAGTGCAAACCCTGTGCAAAATACAACGGAAGAATTTGTCTACAATAATTCTGCCTGGGAGACAGACTCCAACAATCCTGCTCCACCAGAAATCAGCGTCATTTCTGAAGACAAACCAAGAAGGAAGGTACCAGACTTTGTGATTCACTGAGGAATTGCCATCTTTTCTGAAAACAAACCAGCGTCATTTCTGAAGACAAATCAGCGTCATTGCTGTCGATGCCCCAAAAGTCGTTCATAAGTCTAAGTAATTGTCGTCTTTGTTGTAACCTTTCACCCTGCCCAGGTGAAACAGATGTTTTGATAAGGCTCACTTTCTGTAAATGTCCCTCTTCGCTTTGCCCAAAGCAAAAGAGTTTTGTTTTATAGGGATGTAGTTTCAAGAATCGACTAAATCATAAATAAATAAACGTCGTTCTGTAATTTCCGCATTTATTGCTGTTTTCGCTTTTCCTTTTTCACAAAATGGTAATCCTAAAAGGCAACTCGATAATAAAAATAAGCATTTTTCAGAAAATACACTGCACACACTCTTGCATTCTCTCTATCTCTTCTAAAAAACAATCATCACGTCATGCAGATTGCTTATTTTAAACCCCATTGAAACATACGATATAATGCATTCTCCCAACTTCGAATTCCCGGTATTTGAGGCTGAAGAAGAAAATGACGAAGAAATTTCAGAAGAGATCTCCCAATTACTCAGACAAGAGGAAAGGTCCATTGAACCTCACAAAGAGCCGTTGGAAACAGTCAACTTGGGTTCAGAAGAAGAGAGAAAAAAAGCGAAGATTGTGGCACTGCTCAGTCCAACTGTCAAAGAAAGTTTGACAAAGCTTCTCAAAGAATTTCCCGATGTATTCACTTGGTTCTATCAGGATATGCCAGGGTTTGATACCAGCATCGTGGAACATCATCTACCGTTAAGATCAGAATGTCCGCCAGTAAAACAAAGGCTAAGACGAACTCATCCAGACATGGCCATCAAAATAAAAAAGGAAGTACAAAAACAGATTGACGCAGGTTTCCTCGCCACATTAGAATTTCCTCAATGGCTAGCCAACATAGAACCAGTTCAGAAAAAGGATGGAAAGGTCAGAATGTGTGTGGACTACAGGGATCTGAACAAAGCCAGTCCAAAGGATGAGTTTCCCCTACCGTACATAGACATGCTGGTAGACAGTACAGCAAAGTTCAAAGTCTTCTCCTTCATGGATGGATTCTCGGGCTATAATTAAATCAAAATGGCGCCGAAAGACATGGAGAAAACTTCCTTCATCACCCCATGGGGTACCTTTTGTTACAAGGTAATGTCGTTCGGTTTGAAGAACGCCGGGGTAACCTATGAAAGGGCCATGACTACTCTGTTTCACGACATGATACACAAAGAAATTTAAGTGTATGTCGATGATATGATTGCCAAATCTAAGACAGAAGAGGAGCATATGACCCACTTGTCAAAGTTATTCGAACGGCTGAGAAAGTACAAACTCCGCTTGAATCCCAATAAGTGCACATTCGGTGTCCGCTCAGGAAAACTCTTGGGGTTCATCATCAGCCAAAAAGGAATTGAGGTTGATCCTGACAAGGTCAAGGCCACTCAAGAAATGCCTTCTCCAAAGACTGAAAAACAAGTCAGAGGATTCTTGGGATGTTTGAATTACATTTCCAGATTCATATTCCTCATGACCGCGACATGCGCGCCAATCTTTAAATTACTCAAAAAAAGTCAGGATTGTGTATGGACGGAAGACTGCCAAACCGCCTTCGACAATATCAAAGAGTACCTGTTGAACCCACCTATCCTGTCACCTCTAGTGGAAGGAAGACCACTGATCATTTATTTAATAGTTTTGGAAGACTCCATGGGTTCTGTGCTTGGCCAACAAGACGAAACAAAAAGAAAAGAGTCTGCCATCTACTATTTGAGCAAGAAATTTACCGACTGTGAAACTCGGTACACTATGCTTGAGAAAACTTGCTATGCTCTGGCTTGGGCAGCCCAACGTCTTCGCCAGTATATGATTCGTCACACTACTTGGATAATCTCTGAAATGGATCCAATCAAGTATGTCTTTGAAAAACCTGCTCTCACGGGAAGGATTGCCGGTTGGCAGATGTTGTTATCAGAATACGACATAGAGTACCATGCTCAGAAAGCCGTCAAAGGAAGTATTTTAGCTGATCATTTGGCTCATCAGCCGATTGACGATCAGGAATCAGTCGGATTTAACTTCCCAGACGAAGATGTCATGTATTTGAAAATGAAAGATTGCGATGAACCGCTACCCAGTGAAGGGCCAGAACCAGGTTCCCAATGGGGACTAATCTTTGACGGAGCTATCAATCATTATGGAAATAGAATTGGGGCAATCATCATAACACCTCAGGGTACCCACATTCCTTTCACCATCCAACTGACGTTCAAGTGTACAAACAATGAGGCCGAATACGAAGCTTGTATCATGGGTCTCGAAGAAGCGATCGACTTAAGAATCAAGAACTTAGATGTATATGGAGACTCAGTCCTGGTTATCAATCAGATCAAAGGAGAGTGGAACACATATCAATCAGGACTAATTCCTTACAAAGACTATGCGAGAAGGTTGTTACCATTCTTCAACAGAATCGAGTTTCATCACATTCCTCGTGAGGAGAATCACATGGCTGATGCACTAGCCACTCTCTCTTCCATGATTAGTGTAGGTCAATGGAACAACGTACCTAAGATTGACATAATGCTCCTTGAAAGGCCCGCCTACATCTTCACGATTGAAGCAGTCATAGACGACAAACCTCGGTATCATGATATCAAATGCTTCCTTCAAAAATAAGAGTACCCACCTGGGGCATCCAAAAAAGACAGAAAGACCCTCAGAAGGTTGGCAGGCAACTTCTTCCTGAGCGGTGATACACTCTATAAGAGAAACTTTGACATGGTCTTGCTCCGATGTGTAGACAGACTAGAAGCAAACATATTGATGAAAGAAATTCACGAAGGATCCTTTGGCACTCATGCCAACAGACACACAATGGCGAGAAAAATTCTGAGAGCAGGATACTATTAGTTGACAATGGAATCTGATTGCCACAAGTATGAAATTCTGGTATCAGATATGTGATGTTAAGTGTGATGTCACAACAACACAATCTGCTATATGAAACAAGGCAATAATAGTAAATCAACCCAGAGAATTGTTCACCCAGTTCGGTCTAACTACCTACGTCTGGGGGCTACCAAGCCAGGGAGGAAATTCACTATTAGTAGTATTAAATTACAGACTCAACAATCCCAGTTGACAATCCACTAACTTAATCACTACCCAATGACACTTCTACCTAAGATGCACTTAGATATGAGAAACCATTCACTCCCCCTTAATCACCACAGTGATACAATTCAAAGATTACAAAGTATAGAAGTCACACTTGCAAAACACAACTTGATCTTGCTTAAAAGCTTTGATCAAGAACAATTAACAACTCAAAACAATTACACCAATTCAAACATGAATGGCTTACAATACATAGACGAAAACACACACTTGACTCTCAGTCTTTAATCTCTTGTTTTCGTATTTTCCAAGTAGGGTTGAGGCTGCTTAAAATAGAAACTCAGACTTGGGCTTGGACTCCTTGAAAATATCTAATTTGATTTGAATTTAAAACAGATTTTATCTTCAAATCTTTTCATATCTTTCAGCCCTAAAAATTTGACTGGTCAGGCGATACAAACAATGCCTTCTCTATGCAATATAAAAACCAAGCTTTCTTGCTTCTAACAACAGAACTAGGCAAGAACCATGAGTCAATCTAACAGAGATGCAGGAAAGAAACACATGCAAGAGGTCAAGAAACCAGATCCACTGAAGTTGAAGAACAAGACACTATCTACAGCTGGGGCAACTTCAGGAGCAACAAGAACAAGAAAAACATCAGAGACCAGGATGACAACCATCAAAAAACCTTCAGTGCAACTTCAAGCTTCTGATGATGAATGGGATGAAGATTGGAAAACTTTTCTTGATTTAGGGGGTTGGGATAATCTTTAGACCCTTTGTTTGTTGCTTTTGATGTACTAAAATCTACTCTTGTATGCTTTCAGCAGTTGAATAAAATTCCGTTTCCTTAAAACTAAACATATGCAATAAAGTTCACAACTGCACACGACACCTCCCAGCACACTTAATCCTCATATATGCAAATTCCTAATTTGCTTCTTAATTTTTCAAATTGATTTGCATCTAAGGCCTTTGTAAAAATATCAGCTAATTGATGTTCAGTAGCAACATGTTCCAAAGCAACTACTTTGTCTTCAACCAAATCTCTTATAAAGTGATGACGTATATCAATATGCTTAGTCCTGCTATGTTAAATTGGGTTTTTAGAGATATTGATAGCACTCAGATTATCACAGTACAATGTCATGACATCTTGCTTGACATTGTATTCTGTTAATATTTGCTTCATCCAAACAAGTTGAGAACAACTACTCCCTGCTGCTATGTACTCAGCTTCAGCAGTAGAAAGAGACACACAGTTATGCTTTTTACTAATCCAAGAGATCAGATTATTCCCTAAGAAGAAACAACCTCCTGAAGTACTTTTTCTATCATCAGCACTTCCTGCCCAATCAACATCACAATAACCACATAACTCAGTTCCTGATCCATGACTGTAAAGCATGCCATAGTCACTAGTCCCATTTACATACTTCAGAATCCTCTTTACTTGATTCAAGTGACTAACCTTAGGCTCAGATTGATATCTGGCACAAACTCCAATAGCAAAAGCAATATCAGGTCTGCTAGCAGTGAGATACAATAGACTACCAATCATGCTTCTGTATAGACTTTGATCCACACTCACACTATGTTCATCCTTGGACAACTTTAAGTGAGTAGGAGCAGGTGTCCTCTTGTGATTAGCATTTTCCAGACCAAACTTCTTAACAATGTTCTTAGCATACTTGCTCTGAGAGATGAATATGGAGTCTTCCATTTGTCTAAATTGTAGACCCAGAAAATAGTTGAGCTCTCCAACAAGACTCATTTCAAACTCAGATTGCATCTGTTTCACAAAATGTTTAACCATTGCATCTGACATCCCACCAAATACTATGTCATCAACATATATTTGAGATATCATCAGTTTTCCTCCTTCATCTTTGACAAACAAAGTCTTGCCAATCCCTCCTTTTCTGTAACCATTCACAGCCAAAAATTCAGTAAGCCTGTCATACCAAGCTCTTGGTGCTTGCTTCAAACCATAGAGAGCTTTCCTAAGTTTGTAAACATGATTAGGAAATGTTGGATCAATAAATCCTTTTGGTTGATCTACATAAACCTCTTCATTTAAGTACCCATTCAAAAAGGCACTCTTAACATCCATCTGAAAAAGGTTGAATTTGAGATTACAAGCCACACCTAAGAGTAATCTGATAGATTCCAGTCTTGCCACAGGAGCAAAGGTTTCATCAAAATCAATTCCTTCAACCTGAGTGTATCCCTGAGCAACCAATCTGGCCTTGTTTCTGGTGACCACTCCTTGTTCATCAGATTTATTCTTGTAAATCCACTTGGTGCCTATCAAATTAACTCCATCAGGCCTTGGTACAAGGTCCCACACTTCATTCCTCTTGAATTGTTCCAGCTCTTCATGCATGGCATTAATCCAGAATTCATCAGTCAGTGCTTCATTGACATTCTTGGGCTCAATTTTGGACACAAAACATGAATTTAACACAACCTCTCTTGATCTAGTGCTAACCCCTGATTTTGGATCACCTATGATAAGCTCTTTTGGATGGTCCTTTTGCACTCTAATAGATGGTTCTTTATTAGGTTGTTCAGGTTCAGCCTCAGCATCAACAGGACTGGGAGCAACACTTCTATCTTCAGTTTCTGATGTAACATCTTCAACCGATGTTCCAACATCATCCAGGACATCAGCATCTTCCTTCATGTCACTGTCATCAATTACCACATTTATAGACTCCATCATAACCTTGGTTCTAGAGTTGAAAACCCTATAAGCTCTGCTATTTGTAGAGTATCCCAGAAAGATCCCCTCATCACTTTTAGGATCCAATTTTCTCCTTTGTTCACGATCTTCCAAAAACATGAAAGTACTTCAAAGTTGGTTTTCTCCCTTTCCACAGTTCATACAATGTAGCTGAAGTGCCTCTTCTCAAAGTAACTCTGTTGTGAATATAGCAAGCAGTACTCATGGCTTCAGCCCAGAAATGGTAAGGAAGCTTTTTGGCATGAATCATTGCCCTAGCAGATTCTTGGAGAGTTCTGTTCTTCCTTTCAACAACTCCATTTTGCTGAGGGGTAATAGGAGAGGAAACCTCATGACTGATGCCTTCAGCAGAGCAGTATTCAGCAAACTTGCTATTTTCAAATTCCCTCCCATGATCACTCCTTATTCTGATGACACTACTCTCTTTTTCTCTTTGGAGTCTTTGACATAAATCTTTAAACACATCAAACACCTCTGTTTTGTCTTTGATGAAGCTTACCCAGGTATACCTAGAATAATCATCTACAACAACATAAGCATACATCTTCCCACCTAGACTTTCTACCTGCATAGGTCCCATCAAGTCCATATGAAGAAGTTCCAAAACTTTGGAGGTGGTGTTATGTTGAAGCTTCTGATGTGACATCTTGGTTTGCTTCCCTATTTGACAATCTCCACAGACTCTTCCTTCTTCAATTTTGAGTTTAGAAATTCCTCTGACAGCTACTGAGGATATGATTCTCTTCATTCCCTTCAGATGAAGATGTCCCAACTTTTGATGCCAGACTTTGACTTCATCTTCTCTAGCAAAAACACATGTTGAGGAACTTGAGTCTTGTTGCACCCACAAATAACAGTTGTCCTTAGACCTAGCACCCTTCATGATGACTTCTCCTTTCTCATTTGTGACAATGCACTCAGATTTTGTAAAGTCTGCTTTGAATCCTTGATCACAAAGTTGGCTAATACTGATCAAATTTGCTGTCAACCCTTTGACAAGCAGAACATCATCCAGTCTAGGAGAACCAGCACAATTCAACTTTCCCATACCCTTGATTTCTCCTTTGACACCATCACCAAAAGTTACATGACCAGAAGAATGGAGCTTAACATCCACTAACAAATTCTTCACTCCTGTCATGTGTCTTGAACACCCACTATCAAAGTACCAGTCTTCTTTGGTAGAAACCCTAAGAGAAGTGTGAGCTATCAAGCTGGTAACTTTACCTTCTGGAACCCATTGCTTCTTAAACTTGATGGCCTGATTACCTTTGTGAAACTTCTGTCTGGGAGTATACTGATGTGCCTTCTGAGGATACCCATGAAGCTTATAATAATAGGCCTTTATGTGTCCAAAACTCCCACAATGATGACATCTCTAGAGCCTGAATTTCTTCCTAGAGGGAGGCCTGTCAGGATGTTTAAACATCTGTTTTAACATCACTGGCTTGGAACTGGTAATAACATCATTTGAAGCTGATACATTGTTGAATCTCAAACCACTTTTGTCTCCAGCAGTTTTTCCAATGCTAATAATGTTGTCTAGAGCATCAGTTCCATTATTCAACATTCTGACAGTTTTTGACATGAAATCTAGTTTAGAGTTCAGCATACTGACTTCATTTTCCAGCTCAGTTTTTTCAGCCTTTAACTGCACTATGATTTTCTTTTTCTTTTCTCCTTCTAGACAGACTTGTTCACTTCTGATGCACAGGCTTCTATAAGAGGAAGCAAGCTCTTCATAAGTAACCTCACCATCACTTGAATCATTTTCAGACTCACAAATCCCAATCATTGCTCTAACAAGCTTAGCTGATTCTTCTTCAGGTTCACTATCAGTATCCTCATCAGACCAGGAAACAGATAACCCCTTTTTCTGCTTCTTGGGATATGTAGGACATTATTTTCTGATATGACCATAACCTTCACACTCATAGCATTGAATTCCTTTGTCATCATTGGACTTTTCTTCATCTCTTGATTTCTTCCGTGATGTTCTTGACATTAGGTTTGTTGCTCCTGTCTATTCTCTTTAGAACCTTATTAAACTGTCTTCCCAGCAGAACAATGGCATTTGAAAGCTCCTCCTGAGTTTTAGGACCACACTCTTTCCTTTCATCTTTAGACACCAATGCTATGCTTTTGGTCTTCTTTTCAGATTCCTCATTCATCCCTAATTCAAATGTCTGAAGGGAACCAATCAACTCATCTACCCTCATCTTGCTGATGTCTTGAGCTTCTTCAATAGCAGTCACCTTCATTTTATATCTCTTGGGAAGGGATCTAAGAATCTTCCTCACCAACTTCTCTTCAGTCATCCTCTCTCCTAGGGCACTAGAAGCATTTGACAACTCAAGAATGTTCATGTGGAAATCATGAATGGTCTCATCATCCTTCATCTTCAGATTTTTAAACTTTGTTGTCAGAAGTTAAAGTCTTGACATCTTAACCTTGGAGGTTCCTTTATGAGTAGTTTTCAAGATATCCCATGCTTCCTTAGCTACTTCACAAGTGTTGACCAGACTGAAGATGTTCTTGTCAATACCATTGAATATGGCATTTAAGGCTTTAGAATTCCCAAGGGCAAGCTCATCTTCTTCCTTGGTCCATTCTTCTTCACGTTTCAGCTTAGAGCTACCATCTTTATCCACAACAACATGATGTTTCCATTCTTTCAAAACTGCCTTCCAAGCCCTGCTGTCTAAGGACTTCAAGAATGTAACCATACGAGGTTTCCAATAGTCATAATTTGAGCCATCTAGAATAGGGGGTCTTTTCACAAATCCACTGCACTCCTTGTCCATTGTACCAGAAAGTAACAGCCCTAGATCTCACCCAGATGCAGAGCAGGATGCCTGCTCTGATACCAATTGAAATTCTGGTATCAGATATGTGATGTTAAGTGTGATGTCATAACAACACAATCTGCTATATGAAACAAGGCAATAACAGTAAATTAACACAGAGAATTGTTCACCCAGTTCGGTCAACTACCTACGTCTGGGGGCTACTAAGCCAGGGAGGAAATTCACTATTAGTAGTATTAAATTACAGACTCAACAATCCCAGTTGACAATCCACTAACTTAATCACTACCCAATGACACTTCTACCTAAGATACACTTAGATATGAGAAACCACTCACCCCCCCTTAATCACCACAGTGATACAATTCAAAGATTACAAAGTATAGAAGTCACACTTCCAAAACACAACTTGATCTTGCTTAAAAGCTTTGATCAAGAACAATTAACAACTCAAAACAATTACACCAATTCAAACATGAATGGCTTACAATACACAGATGAAAACACACACTTGACTCTCAGTCTTTAATCTCTTGCTTTCGTGTTTTCCAAGTAGGGTTGAGGCTGCTTAAAATAGAAACTCAGACTTGGGCTTGGACTCCTTGAAAATATCTAATTTGATTTGAATTTAAAACAGATTTTATCTTCAAATCTTTTCATATCTTTCAGCCCTAAAAATAGCAACAGGATCTGCTCCATATCTGATTGTAACAGAAAGAATCTAATCCAAGATCTTCGCCTGCAATCTCTCCACCAGATCTCTCAAATAAACCAGATACACGCAGCCCTAACAAAACACAACAGAACTGATATTCTGATGTTCTGTCAACTAATGTCAAGACATCATGTTTAACATCAGCACCCAAAACTGCAACCCTAAATAACTTAACATAAACTGAATGTTAAGATCTCATGTTAAGACATCAGACATATGACATCTTCAACAACTACATTGTTTTACCAAAATTGCAGCCAATACAAGAACTAACAAAGTACATGAGTAGATGTCACAAGTGTCAGATATACTCAGACAGAATCCATGTACCGCCAACGCATCTCAAAGTTCTCTCTTCCCCATGGCCTTTTTCCATATGGGGAATCGACATGATTGGCATGATTGAACCCAAAGCTTCAAACGGACATCGGTTCATCCTAGTAGCCAATGTAACCCGACAAGTCGTGGTCCGATTTATCAAAAATAATCTCATCTGCCGTTATGGTGTTCCAAGCCAGATCATTACTTGTCATACCCCAAATTTTGACCACCAAGATTTCCCATCATTGTGCAAATCATCATCACAATATGGATGAACCATCATGCCTCATCAATCTCCTCAAAGATGGTTGAGCATTCACTACAATCAAATATTAGGGTTTTGAGCCCTCTCAGAGCACTTAGAAAAAGGATCAACTAAGAAATGACATGATCTTCAACTTGTATAACCTCTCATGCACACATAAAGGATCAAGACGACTCCCACATCAAGAATCAAGCACAAAGTTGCAACATTCCAAGTGGATCAAGCCTCAAGATCGTTTGTGTCACCAAATTAGGGTTTTGGTCGACTGAGGCCTCCAGATGAAAATTTTCATCTGAGCATGAGTCAATGCCTCAATGAATGGTCCAAAAAACTCAAAAGGATCTCAAGAACTCATCCACAATGGCAAAATCACCTTGAGGGTCCATCTATCAAAAGATCAGGAATTAGGGTTTTGACCTAATTCAACCATTGAGTTAACTTGTGAAGTGAGGCATGGCTTGAAGCTTCAAAATGAACTTCAAAGACCTCAAATACATTATATTGACATGTTTATAAGATTTGATTGACTCAAAGATCTCAAATCATAAGCCAGAAGAACTCAAAACCATCTGATCACAAATTAGGGTTTCTGATGGAAAAAGTCAACCCTATCCTTGACTGATGACCTACCCTTGATCTCAAACCTTAGGGAGGGGTACAATACATTCCTAAATACCCTTGGAGGCCATCCATAAAGTTTAATTGAGCCCAAGGATTGATTTCACAAAAGGATCACAAAGTCAAAATTTCATCTGATAAAAAAAGTCAACTGTACAAAAGTCCAAGTTTGACTTTTTGGATTTTTGGTCAACCAAGGTTCCTTAACCCTAAAACAATGTTAATATGTGATTTGAATCATCATTCATCAAGAAAAATAAAAGAAAGTGAGTTAACTTGTTAAAGGGGTAACCATAAAAAAGTTAGAATTTTTCTTAGTTATGGAACAAAGTGGCTAGGGTACCAACTTTGCAAGGATATATCTCCCAAACCCTAAGGCCTTTTTCTCCCATTCAAAGCTCAGATTGAATTTCATGTTACATACTTCAAATATTTCAACTAGACCTCATTCAAATTCATCATGGATTTTGAGTTATTGTTTGAGCAAAATCACAAAAAACATGAAAATGACATTTTTTTCAACACTTAGTGAAATTTTCACTAAGTCAGAATCTGCCTTATTTTTTCCAAAATGTAGAGGCATTTTTCATTGTAATTTAAGTTGATTCAAAAACAAAGTTAGACATCATGTTGAAATAGGATATGTCAGCTTTCCAAAATGTCCAAGAACTCCATCAAACTCCATTTGAGCTAGGAGTTATGGATCTTCCAAGTTGCCTTGCTGCAACTGTTTTCATGATAGAATTTGGGGCAAACTTGCACCCCACGATTCTTTGGTTTGATTTTGAACACTTTGATCATCAAAATTCTGATCAATTACAACACAAAGGAGTGGATGATCTGATCCATAACACAAAATGCCAAAGACATAGCCTTCCATGTGCAAAATCATCATGAAAGGAATCTTGGAATTCAAATTTGGCACCAAGCATTAAAGTGATGCATTAAGGTGGCATGAATGAAACACAAACCAGTCCAATTGAGTCAAGACATATCCAAATATTAGAGGACCTAAACCTGCAAAGTTTGGCACAAGTCAATGGCTAGAGGAGACCCTTGACCAAAGAACCAAGGCATTCAATACAATCTGATCCAAGCTGCCAAACACTATTGATGCCATAACAAATTTTCTCTACTATAAATAGAGCTCATTTGTGCTCAAATTAAGTACACCAAAGGTCCTAAACAGATGCCTTTCTCAGAATCACAACTTTCACTCCAAAAATACCTTCTAATGCAAGTTACTATCGGGTTTTGAGTTAAAGTGTGTTTCCAGCCAAACTAATCATACACACACCTCACAAGCATCATGTGTGAGCTGATCAAACACTAAAACAACATCTGGAACATCAAATTCACAAAATCACCATCCATTTGCTCAAGCTTTTAGCAGAGTTGCAGTTAGGGTGCCACAACCTGTTCCAGCTCATTTCAAATCAATCCAAGCATTCAAACACATCCTTTGAGGTACAAGGAAGTTGTCCAAATCATTGGAACTCATCTGTAACACCTCCAAACCAGAATTCGATTCTCACTTGCAGAGGTAAAACTTGAACTCTCAAACTCAATGAATCATGCATCATAAACATGTTTTCTTGTTACCATTGTATTTCTGAATGTTTGTAGATCATTTACCCTCAATCAATTATTGCTTACAGTTCGTGTATAGGATTTCATTGAGTTCATGCCAATTTTAGGGTTCTTCAGGTTGTATCATCATATGTTCTGATTCAATTAATTTCAATAAAATTGGGTATTGCCATTGTGTTCCTCATCTAAAAATGCACGATTTTCATATTTGGATCATGTGAAATGGTTGAGAGATGAGTGAGATATGAGCCTTCACGTATCTGAGCTTGAGGTTGAAGATGGCCATGGTGCCATGCTTTAGAAATCCAACTTGTTTTACTATATAATTTTCACTTGCCATATTATTCTTGAATTGGCATTGCGCCCCAGCGGTTGATCAACTGGTTTGTGTGTATTAGCGAGCGAGAGGTCTGGGGTTCGAATCCCCCTCGCCCCAGACCTCTTTTTTATCACTTGTTTCATTTTTTTACTATTTTTATTTTTCATATTATTTTGGGTTAAATAAGTTATTGGTCCTCATAAATATAGCGATTTTCAATTTTAGTCCCCCTAAAATTTTCCTTCAAAGAATGGTCCCTTCAAAATTTTACATCCACACAATTGGTCCCTGACGTTAAATATTTCTAACGGAGGATGATGTGGCAGTACACTTGGATTAAAATATTAATTTTTTTAAAATCTTTTTTATTTTTTATTAAAGAAGTACACTGTTTGCATTTAACTATTTATTTAATTTTTTATCTTGTGAATTTACTGAAGCCTTATTACCTTGAACGAGAAACCCTAAATTTGTGAGATTCATTCCCAAATACTGTACTTCACTCTTAGTTGTCGGTCTAACGTTATTCTCCATTGAAATCCACCGTATGCTTCGCAATGTTTGTGCTCCATTGAAAAATGAAAATCTCTCAACAACATTGAAGATTTCTCAAATTTAAAGTTGTGGTCCCAGATACAAAAACTAAAGAAGCAAAACTTAAAAGGAACATCTTCCACGCCTCTTCATGATTGAGAGTCAAATTTTCATTAATAATTCCACAAAGCTCCATTACCATCATCCATTTTTTAAACTCAATAAAGAAACTCAAAGCTCCATTACCATCTTCCATTTTCCGATACGCCAGCACAGCTTGAGAATATGACATCGGAGACGCGGTAAGCCCATTTCTACGGAGTTCCTCAAGCATATCAAGAGCCTTTTCACCTTCTCCTTTCTCAATATAAATCACCATAAACATATTATATGTCACAACATTATATCCAACCCCTTTACTGAACCAAAGCAAATTTAAATTGAAGGAAGAAGGAACACGGATAGCAAAAGGGAAAGCGAGAGTGAAGACGAAGGAAAATTAGGGTTGGGGAAAATACAATTGTTTCTCGTACAGTGTAACAAGGCTCAAGTTAAATTCATAAACACGTGTACTTTCTTTAAACAAACATAAAAAAAAAAAAATTTAATTCATGTGTACTGCCACGTCATCCTCCGTTAGATATATTTAACGTCAGGGACCAATTGTGTGGATGTAAAATTTTGAAGGGACCATTCTTTGAAGGAGAATTTTAAAGGGACTAAAATTGAAAATCGCTATATTTATGAGGACCAATAACTTATTTAACCCTATTATTTTTATTAATGATTTGAAAAATTAACTTCTCATTCAACCTTAATCATTTTTTATTGGTTCTTTTTCTAAAAAATCACAAAAATATTAAAGTATTTTATTCTACAAAAAAATCATATTTATATTATTTATTTAATATAGTTCGTATTTTTGTGAATAAATTCACTTTTATTGTTTTTTAAACATTTAAAAAGTGAATTTTTATCTTGAAAATCAAAATCAAATGAGTTCTAAATCATCTTGTGATTAAAAATTCATTTTTCAAACATTAACCAAAAATCACAAGTAATTTATTTAAACTTATTTGGTATTTTTATCATTTTTTATTAATTTTCTTTAAAGGATTACTTTAAAAAAATGAAATTAGGGTGTCTTTGATTTTTTATCCTTATCAAACATTTCAAAACACTTTTGGGCCTCTAATAGAGTGTAAGACCCAATCCTTTGTAAATACAAACCTCTTTGGGCCTCAGATGTTGTATAAGTCCCACTGTATTTTCAAAATCACAGCGGTGTCGTCGCATTTTAAAGCAAAAATCATTTGGGCCTCCCCTCGTGTTGTAAATCCCTTCTTTCTTTTTCAAAACACTTTTGGGCCTCTAATAGAGTGTATGACCCAATCCTTATTGTATATAAACCTTTTTGGGCCTCAGACGATGTATAAGTCCCAACACATTTTCAAAAATCTCGGCGCGATCACCAGTTCAAAATCAAAACACTTTGGGCATACCCTTGTGTTGCAAGTCCCATTTCTTTTCTTCTTTCAAATTTTGGGCCTCTCCTTGAGTTGTAAGACCCATCCATTTATACAGAAAACCTCTTTGGGCCTCAATCATTGTATAATTCCCAGTACAGTTTATAAAACAACGGTAAGATTACTGTTTTTCATCCGGGCCTCTCCTTGAGTATAAGCCCCAACAATCTTTTCAAAAACAACTTCCCTTTGATTTAGGTTCAAATATACAGTTGTTATCAAAACTTTGTTTAATTTCTTTGAACAACTAACCATACAGCTATGGAAGCTTGCTCGCCTGTAAGTTTTTATCAGCTTTCTTTTACGTACTTGCACATATACATGTATATATTTGTTTGAACAGCATGGAAGCTTGCTCACCTGTAAGTTTTTACCAGCTTTCATTTACTTGCTTTCATATATATATAACTGTATTGTGGGAAGCTGCTCCCCTGTAAGTCCTTCTTTCATATCCTTTTAAATACTTGTCATATATCAACTGTATATATACTAGTATATCTGTTTAGAGTTTTCCCCGGCAACTACGTCTAGAACTAAGTAAAGCCAGTTAGTCACTCTTTAATACAGTCAAAAATAGATCCCCTTAGGATTTCCAGATACAGTCTTGCCTTCTCTTGGGTTAGACAATATGGAACAATGAGAAAGGCATTATTCTTCGTGAAACTTTTCTCAGGCTGTCACTATTAGAAATTGTCAAAGAAATTCTATTCCCTAGAGGTGATCTATTCTCAGTGAATAGCATCTCTTGAATTTCTTCAAACCTCAGAACTATTCATTAAATGATCTATTCTCGGTGAATAGCATTTCTTGAACTTTTCTTTGGTTTGGGACCCACAGGCTTCCTAAAAGCATCCCCACCTCTTCTTGGGCTTTGTACAAGGACCCTCCAGCTTCTTAGAAGTTCTCATGCCTTCTCTTGGGCTTAATACAAGGACCCTGAAGACCTCTTAAAGGTATAAGACAAAACTTAGTCATCCTTTGCTAGAGCAGTATTTCCAGTGTCAGATCTCAGACTAATTTAGGGTTGATTCTCATCCCTTAAAACACTTTCCTCCTCTTGGGCATCATACAAAGATAAACTCTTCTATATCAGTAGACTTGGACAGTCTAATCTCCTCTTGAGTCTCAAATACATTCTCAAGCACCTTATAAACATAGGAGAAACCCTGATCATCCAATCAATCTCAGCTGAGTTAATCCCCATAGGTTTCAAAACTCAGTCTTTCATCCTAAAAATTCCCCAGCCAGGGTCAGTTTATCATCAGTATAACACTATCCCAGATCAGAACCTCAAGGGATCTGATACCTCAACTCTTCTGTAACCCTCAGCAAGAGTTGATTCCCCATTTTGGACCTGTCTCGGGATCTCAATAATCCCCAGCAGAAGCTAGCCTCCTCTTTGGCTTTGTATAATGATCCTTCATTTCCTCAGCATAGTCAGCCTCCTCTTGGGCTTTATACAATTATTCTCCCCAGCAGAGCTAACCTTTTCAGACTCTCTTGTTGAGTCAATCAACTTTTAGACTCTCTTGTTGAGTCAATCACCTTTTAGCACTCTCTTGTTGAGTCAACCCTTTTAGCCTCAATCTTGGGCTTTGTACAAGACAGATAAAACCATTCTCTTGTTCGGACAATCTTTTCCAGCCTCCTTTTAGGATTGATATAATGATTTCCCCTAGCAAAAGATTCCCTCCTCTTAGGCTTTGTATAATGATTTCTCCAGCTTGTTCAGCCACAATCCTGGGCTTTGTACAGGACAAATAAAAGCACTCTCTTGTTGGGTCAAACCCTTTTCAGCCTCAATCTTGGGCTTTGTACAAGACACCATATAAAATTCCTAAGCAGAGTCCTGAAGAGAGACAGAGTCAATCCTAAGCAGAGTCAATCCTTTTTAACTGGGATATATGAATCCAGCAATTCCATAAAATTCCTAAGAAGAGTCAATCCCCTTTCCCTTCTAGCTTCACGGGATAAATAAGAAATCAGAAAGTAGCACCCCCCTCCTCTTCATTAAGGAGAAACCCCAAATTCCGCGATAAGGTGGTCGCGTCGCCGACAAAAATCGCGCGCTACAGTAAAATGGAGACTCTGCTAGGGAGTGCCATTAGGATCTGTTTTACCTTAGTCATCATCGTCCCCATTTTCCACAAAAAAATGGCGACTCTGCTAGGGAATCATTTTGTCTGTTTAGGATTATACACTAGAATTCTTAAGAGGTCTACGATGTTAGTTTTAGGAATGAATATATATATCGCTTTTCCTACTTGATATCCGTGTTTATTTTTCTGCTAATGGGACTGCGGGTGATGCCGCATGTGGAAAGTTTGAGTGATACCTAAGATAAGTGATGGCATAGACGGGTGGTCTTATAGGGAGTGATTCCCGAATAAGCGATCCTGGTAGACCATCGAATCAGTGGAGATACCCTTTGCGGATTCAATGTCTAGTGACTTCGGTTACAAAAGCAGATTGTTCGATTGTGTTATCCATGAAACTGAGGATTTAGTAGACTGAGACCATGTGACTATTTTGTAGTGTGGAAGCTATCAGAAATAGTTGTCACGCGATACTACCCTCATTTGAGATTACTCTAAGATACTGCAACTTGCTTGGGTGAACCAGCCTGCTGTTAGGGGGGTCAATGATTTTGAGTACAGGTACAAAATTCACCATAGTACAACCTTTGGGAATGGGCAGAGCCATGACTCCATGCTCGTGACGCTGAACCTTTAAACCCTTATTTTTTTTCTATGTTTTTGTGTGCTGCATTAATGCATTCATTTAAAAAACTTTAAACAAAGAAAAAAATTTCTCTTCTAGTCTCTCTCTTTTTTAAATTAAACTAAAACAATGATTGCAAATATCAGAGACAAAGATTATGTTATGGATTTTGGTAGAAGGAAGACACACAACTACACCTTCAAGGTTCCAAAACTAGAGGATTTAAGAGGGTTGGCAAGGATGATCACCAACCCTGATGCTTTCAGAGCTAAGTACGGAGGACTGCTGTCTCTGTTAAGGGTCCATGTAATTGAAGGAATCCTGTCTACGCTGATTCAGTTCTACGATCCGGTTTATCACTGTTTCATATTCCAGGATTATCAAGTAGCACCAACACTGGAGGAGTACTCTCGCCTGATTGATTTACCCATTACTGACCAAGCTCCTTTTTCCAGACTGGAAGAAATTCCAAAGGATCAAACCATTACAAGAGCAATCTAGTTAGACAATTCAGAAGTCAGGACTCACATGACCATTAAGGGTGGAATCCAAGATTTACCAACCAAGTTTTTGGTAAAGAAAGCTCTGTACTTTGCTAGCATAGGGAACGTAACTGCTTTCGAAAGTGTCTTTGTTCTGCTCACCTACGGGTTATTTCTGTTTCCCAACATTGATGACTTCATTGATATAAATGCCATTCAGATATTTTTTATTGGAAACCCTGTACCAACCTTGCTCGCAGATACTTATCATTCTGTACACCTAAGGAATTTGTACAGCGGAGGAATGATCACAAGCTGTGTACCCCTGCTATAAAATGGTTCACTTCCCATTTACCTAAATTTGTTGCTTTTTGGGAACATAAGAGTACTTTACGTTGGTCACAGAGAATCATGTCTCTTACCAACTCTGACACAGATTGGTAGAATCAGATCTATGACGGGATAAGAATCATTGACTGTTGTGGAAATTTCCCTAATGTACCACTCATAGGAACTAAAGGAGGAATCAACTATGTCCCGCGTAATGTTCATCTGGAAGGTCTTTTCTTCAAGGAAGGAGAAAATGACAGGGCACTAAAGGCAAAAATAGTGCATGCCTGGAAACATGTTCACAGGAAAGGAAGAGAGTCTCTAGGAAAACCAGACTGTGTCTCTGTGGAACCTTATCTCCACTGGGTACAAACTAGAGCTCTCAAGATGAGGATGCCTTACCCTCGTCAAGAAGTTCTTCCCTTAAAGGAATATGTCCTTTATTTTATGTCTGGTAGGGAAAAACTCCAGGTCACTCTCAACAAAGTTAAACGGGAGAAGAAGTCTTGGAAGAACAAGTACCGCATTCTCAATGTGGAGTGTACCAAAATACATCAACTGTTAAAAGAAAAAGATGCTCTGATCGAGATTTTAGAGCAACGTGCTGTAGAAAATCAAGAAGACTAAAGGAATTTGCTCGCTCCTTTCACTTGGCAAAGGAATGACAACCCGACAATGGCTCAAGAGCCCCAGTCAAAGAAAATGAAAATACCAGAACTAGCACCTGAGCTCTCCTCAGAGAGGACTCAGGGTCCATAAGCTTAGACATTTCCTTTTTTAGCACTTTGTAAATTACTATATTTCCATTTCTGCAATCTTTGAATTCAATAAAATGGGGTTTCCCCACTGTATGATATTTGCAATCTAATTGTCGAAGTTTCTTTTGATTAAACAAAATATTAATATAATCATTGCATATCATTCATCATTCTCACATAACGCTTTCTCCTTACCTACGAATCTCACGTTTGTGTCTCGATTCTAGAGTCAAATTGTCTCATTTGTACAATACTCGGGCCAATCGACAAAAGAAAATGGATAATCTCGAGGAAGAGAACAAAGAGTTGAGAGAAGAAATCGACGCTCTGAAGGAAGATTTGAGAAAACTTCACAATGACATGCAATCTCTGGCAGCAGCTCAGATACAACAACAAAGTACTGTGATCTCAGAGTCATATCTACGCCCATAGTGGAAAAGTATGATCCTCGGTATAACATGCCTAAAGATCGTCCTTGGGGCATGCCACTCAACTATATCCCGGAAGGATATATTCCGCCGATCACGAAAGATCCAGAAACTGCAGCAGGAACCATTGGGCCTAAAGGTTACAAACTTCGGGAAAGCAAAGATGCAAGGGGGCATGATAGCAACTCCTGAAGGTTACAAACTTCGGGATAGGGAAGTACCAAGAGTCACTGCCGTAATGACTATACCACCACCCGTGGTACACACTGTCCCGGAAGGACAGATTCCATAGATACCTTCTGGTGGAAACGAAAGTATGTACGACAGAATGAATGAGTTCCAGGATCAATTCCTGGAGATGCAGAAGGAACTGCATGCCATTCGCGGTCAGGATCTATTCGGAAAGGACGCTGCAGACCTTTGTTTGGTCCCCAATGTGAAAATTCCGCACAAATTCAAGGTGCCCGAATTTGAAAAATACAGGGGTAACTCTTGCCCTCAAATTCACTTGGTGATGTACGCTCGAAGGATGTCAACTCAGACAGAGAACCAACAGCTACTGATCCATTATTTCCAAGATAGTTTAACCGGTGCCACACTCAAATGGTACATGGGTTTAAATCGCACAAAGATCGTCACTTTGAGAGATCTTGGCGCTACCTTCAATCAACAATATAAGTATAACCTGGACATGGCACCGGACAGAGATCAACTCAGAGCCATGTCGCAGAAGGAAAAGGAAACCTTTAAGAAATATGCTCAGAGATTGCGTGAAATTTTTGCCCAGATTTGTCCACCTCTTAAGGAAAAAGAGATGACAAAGATCTTCTTGAAAACCTTGAGCTCATTTTACTACGACCGAATGGTCGCAAGTGCGCCCAGCGACTTCACTGAGATGGTGAATATGGGAGTACGTCTTGAAGAAGCAGTCAGAGAAGGACGTCTGGTCAAAGATGCTGGACCATCAAGTAGTACCAAAAGATACGGTAGTGCTTTCCCTAAGAAAAAAAAGCAAGATATTGGTAATATCTCTCTCGAAAAGCAAATGCGACGGTACCAACCAGTAGCAACTGTAGCTCTTGTTATCAACCCTGCGCTTGTTCCAACGTATCAACCTCAGGTTGCTCAAAGCCAACCGAATCAACAACAATATCAACAAAAGACACAACAGCCTCTTCAGCAGGCTCGTCCTCAGTATAATAACAATCGTACAACGCGACCACCAAGGTTCGACCCTATACCGATGTTGTACGTATTACTGTTTCCACTACTACTGGTCAAGGGGCACGTCTAAACCAGGTATCCTCTTACAATACCAGAAAATCCGCCTTTTTGGTTCAAAACTGATCAGACTTGCCCTTACCATCAAGGAGGACCGAGGCATAACATAGAAAACTGTCTCAGCTTCAAAACCGATGTGAAAAATCTTGTCAAGAGCAGGGTCCTATCCTTCAAGGATACAAATCCAAATGTTCAGACGAACCTGTTACCTCAACACAAGAAAGCTGCAGTAAATTTGATAGAGGAAGGATCTAACCACAGCTATCAAATTCATGATGTACTCTTATTGGAAACCAACCTGGTTAAGATCCATTGTAGACAGAGCAGATACAGTCATGTACTGTCTCATAACTATCACCAGTGTGATATCTGCTCTAAGGAAAATTAAGGATGTTCTGTGGTGCAATCAGCTCTACAAGAACAGATGGATCTTGGATGGATCCAAGATCACCGAATCCGTGAAGTCAACATGACTTATACAAATTCCAACATCACCCAGAACCACAACATTCTGGCAATGAATGTCAACTTGGTGGCAATGCACTCAAGGCAAAGCCAACATCATGATCTGCCGCGGCACGATTACGATTCCTATCTGATCTGCTCGGTAAATAATCAGGGATGCTCTTTTGTACAAGAGACCCCCCAGCGTCAAATGGATCTTGGATGGATTCAGGATTACCGTGATAGAAGTCATTATCAAGTTAATATGATTCCAATCTTTAATATTCGCTTGATGAATACCAGCTTGGTGGAATTACACGCTAAGCAAGTCCAGCTCAGTTTTCTGACTTCGCATGATTATCAGAACTGTAAAGTATGTCGTGAGAGTGACCAAGGATGTGCACTCATTCAAAGAACACTGCAACACTTTTTGAACCACTGGTGGCTTCCGATCTATCTAGATGAAGACACACAACAGTTGAACAACCAAGGATGCTACCTCGTGCGGGCATCCCTTCAAAACCAGTTGGACCGCAAAGAGATTTGACCATGTTCAAGCTCTGGGTCGATCAACGTTATACCAGATTATCTTCCTGATCAAAGCAAAGATGTTGTCTTAATCCCTAAACAGGAAGTGGCCAAAGACGTATACGCTATAATCCCTCTACTCCATGAATCAAGAGTTCCTCTTGATAGTAGAAAAATTCTCAACCTCGAACCAATTGAGGCTGGCTACGATGGTAAAAAAAATAAAAAGTCTCCTGTAGTTATCTATCTGCCGGGACCAATACCGTACAAATCCAATAAGGTTATCCCTTACAAATACGGTGCAACAACAATTGAGAATGGAAAGGAAACTCCATTACCCTCCGTCGTAAATATTGCAGACATCAGTCAAGTAACACGGAGCGGCCGGATCTTCAACAGAGGAGTTGGAGAACCTACCAAAGAAAAGGAACCTCGAACAAAAGTTCCCAATCAACCAGTCGGTCTATCCAGTAATCCCGACCTTTTAAAGAACAACTATGAGATGCTGAAACTCATCCAGAAGAGCGAGTACAACATTGTAGACCAACTGTTGCAAACTCCTTCGAGAATCTCTGTGCTATCTCTCTTGCTCAGTTCCGAAGCTCACAGGGAAGCTCTACAGAAAGTCTTAGAGCAGGCCTTTGTGGAACAAGATATGACAATAAGATAATTCGACAACATCATCTCCAACATCACTTCCTGCAACAACTTAGGATTCAGTGATGAAGAACTGTCGGAAGAAGGCAAAAATCACAACATGGCACTTAACATTACAGTCAACTACCAGGACAATGCTTTAGCCAGCGTACTGGTGGATACCGGATCAGCTCTAAATGTTATGCCAAAATCTACTCTGATGCGGCTATCATTTCAAGGATCTCCGATGAGAGGCAGCGAGGTCATCGTCAAAGCCTTTGACGGATCCAGAAAAATAGTTATCGGCGAAGTTAATCTTCCCATAACCATCGGTCCTCACACTTTCCAAGTCACTTTCCAGGTCATGGACATCCGGACAGCATACAGTTGTTTATTAGGAAGACCTTGGATATTCGAGGCTGGGGCAGTCACTTCGACACTTCACCAGAAGCTGAAGTTCATCAAGAATAACATGCTAGTCACAGTCTGTGGAGAGCAGACCTTAATCATGAGAAACTTATCATCATCAACCTGTGTAGAAGCAGAGGAGGTTATTCAGACTCAATTCCAAGCACTTTCGATGAGCGATGAGAATCAATCAAAAAAAGGAACATCAATTTCCTCGTACAAAGATGCCCTCAAAGTAATCGAGAGTAACAATGCAAAAGGATGGGGACAGGTTGTCATTCCTCCTGATAACAAGACAAAGAAAGGTCTTGGTTTTTCCTCAACCTGTACCCAGACTGCTACTAACGATAAAAGTTTTCATCCCATTCAGGACTTCTTCCACAGTGGAGGTTTCCTTCACCCAGTGTCTCAAGAAGTACATACCATCGATGAGGGAGACTCCTCCGATACAGATGAAGAGTGAAAGTCATATCTCAACGAGGAAGGTTATATGTCTCAGGAAGAAACGCATACACCATTTTGCTATCCCACGCAGAATCCGAGATATATACCAAGATCAGACGTCAAGATGATATACAGAGATTGTGATCCGAAAGGATGTCGTGCTCCACCCAACTCATTAGAGGAGGACACTCTGATGAAAGACAACTTTTATTATGACTATTATGACCCAATGGATGACTTGCCTATCTGGCAGCCGTGACCAAAAGACTTGGGGTAAAATAGTCAGCCAAACGATGCATATCAGTTAAGCATCATTGAAAAGAATACCCGCGTCCCCACCAAATCATGGGATTATTACTCATGGCATTCAAAAAATATCCAGCACAACGATGAATCTGCAAAGATTACAAGACAAGAGTTCATCAACTATTCTTTTCCTAAGGTCAACGTCATCGAGACGGATGACTCCTCCAGTTCCACTGAAGTATGGGACACCTTAGGACAGCCGAGTGGCAAGTACGACTTCTTGGTCAAGTACACCGCTCCTGAAAGCTCTCGTATCAGGCTCAAAGACATCTAGCCAACTAGATGGGAAGATCCGTCTAAGAGTAAAAACATTATGCAAGATACAACAGAAGAGTTCGTCTATGACAATTCTGCCTGGGAGACAGACTCCAACGATCCTGCACTGCCAGAAATCAGCGTCATTTCTGAGGACAAGCCAAGAAAGAAGGTACCAGACTTTGTGATTCATCGAGGAGTTTGCGGGCAATGGTTTACTATCGATGTTCCAAAAGTCGTTCATAAATCTAAGTAATTGTCATCTTTGTTTTAACCTTTCACCCTGCCCAGGTGAAACAGATGTTTTTATAGGGCTCACTTTCTGTAAATGTCCCTCTTCGCTTCGCCCAAAGCGGCAGAGTTTTGTTTTATAGGGATGTAGTTTCAAGAATCGACAAAATCATAAATAAATAAACGTCGTTCTGTAATTTTCGCATTTATTGCTGTTTTCACTTTTCGCTTTTTCAGAAAATGGTAATCCTAAAAAACAACTCAAAACAATAATAAGCATTTTTCAAAAATACACTGCACACTCTTGCATTTCTCTCTATCTCTTCTAAAAAACAATCATCACGTCATGCAGATTGCTTTTTTTAAACCCCATTGAAACATACGATCCGATGCCTTCTCCCAACTTTGAATTCTCGGTATTTGAGGCTGAAGAAGAAAATGACAAAGAAATTCTAGAAGAGATCTCCCGATTACTCAGACAAAAGGAAAGGTCCTTTGAACCTCACAAAGAGCCGTTGGAAATGGTCAACTTGGGTTCAGAAGAAGAGAGAAAAGAGGTCAAGATTGGGGCACTTCTCAGTCCAACTGTCAAAGAAGGTTTGATAAAACTCCTCAAAGAGTTTCCCGATGTATTTGCTTGGTCCTATCAGGATATGCCAGGGTTGGATACCAGCATCGTGGAACATCATCTACCGTTAAGATCAGAATGTCTGCCTGTAAATCAAAGGCTGAGATGGACTCGTCCAGACATGGCCATCAAAATCAAAGAGGAAGTACAGAAACAGATTGACGCGGGTTTTTGTCATACCCTAAATTTTGACCACTAAGATTTCCCATCATTGTGCAAATCATCGTCACAATATGGATGAACCATCATGCCTCATCAGTCTCCTCAAGGATTGTGGAGCATTCACTACAATCAAGAATTAGGGTTTTAAACCCTCTTAAGGTACTTAGACAAATGACCAATCAAGAAATGACATGATCTTCAACTTTTCTAACCTATTAAACGCCCATAAAGGATCAAGAGGACTCCCACATCAAGAATTAAGCACAAGGTTGCGGCATTCCAAGTGGATTAAGCCTCAGGATCGCCAGTGTCACCAAATTAGGGTTTTGGTCGACCAAGGCTTCCAGATGGAAATTATCATCTGGGCATGATCCAATGCTTCAAAGCACAACCCAAGGTACTCTAAGGGACATCATGGACCTAATCATCAAGTCAATTTGGCCTCAGGGGATGCATTCATCAAAAATCAGGAATTAGGGTTTCTTTACCTAATTCACCCCTAAGTTGACTTTTGGGACAAAACATGAGCCAAGACCTCAAGACATGATTTGAGGGTCTCTAACAAACCACATTGATCCATTTAAAATAATGGATTGATTCAATAAGCTTGATTCACAAGCTTCAATTTCATCTGGATCACAATTAGGGTTTCGTGGAAAAAGTCAACTGTATCTTTGACTTTTGACCCAGGCATGCTCCTAAACCTTGGGACATGATTCAATACACCCTATAACACCTATGGAACATGCCCATCAAGTTTGATTTAGGTCAAGGACTTGATTTCATAAAGGATCACACAGTTTGGAATTCATCTGACAAAAAGTCAACTGTGCACAAAAGTCAACTTTGACTTTTTGAGATTTTTCACAATTATGGTTCCTTGACCCTAAAATGATGTTAATGTGTGATTTGGATCATCATTCATCAAGAAAAATCAAAGAAAGAGGGATAACTTGTAAAAGGGGTAACCATAAAAACTTAGAATTTTTCCAAGTTATGAAACAAAGTGGCTAGGGTACCAACTTCCAAGGATCATAACTTGAGATCCAAGCAACCATTTTGGATGATCCAAAGATGGATTTGTAGATCTCATGGCATACTTTAAAAATGTCAACTATACCTCATTCCAATTCATCATGGATTTTGAGTTATGGGTGGATCAAAAATGCTGAAAACATGAAATGTCACTTTTTCCAACACTTAGTGAAATTTTCACTAAGTCAGAATCTGTTTCACTTTTTCCAAAAAGTAAGGGCATTTTTCACTTGGATCCCAAAAGTGTCAAGACAAACTATAATCACACATATGTTGTATCATATGAGAGCTTTCCAAAATGGCCAAGAACCCCATCAAACTCAACCCGATCAAGAAGTTATGACAGTGGCAACATGCCTTGCTGCAACTGTCATAACAAGGCAGATTTGTGCATTTTGCTCGATTTGGGCAATTTGTCCAAATGACAAACAAGTTTATCCATCTGAACACCTCAGGGGGGCCAAGGAGGGACAAACACTGATCCACCAGCCTCCCAAGTCCTTGGAACTAAAAATAGCATGCCAAACCTAAAATGCCTAAAGAGGGGACAAGACTTCAATTTTGTTTTGGAGCATTCAATGGATACACCAAGGTGGCATGGACTGAGCCTTTTCCAACTGAATGAGTCAAGGATGATCTCTGAAATAGGGAACCACAGGCCTGTGTTCTAACCTCTAGTCAATGGCTAGAGGAGACTTGGATTCCTATTGATCAACATTTGCCAAACCTCAGCTGCAGTTGCCATGCACTATTGCAGCCAAAACAAACTTGCTCTACTATAAATAGAGCTCATTTATGCTCAGTTTAAGTACACCAAAGCCATCAAACAAATGCTTTCCTCAAAATCCCTTTCTCTAGGCAAAAATACCTTATTTTGCAAGGTAACTCTGAGTTTTTGGGTTAGAGAGCATTTCCATCACAACTTCTGATCCAAACGCATCCATTATGTCATATCTAAGCTGTCCAAACTCTCACAAGTGACCTGTAACACCAAAATCACAAAGTCCCCTCTCAAAACCTCAAAATTGGACTTTTTTGCATTTTTCAAGCCATGTCTTGATTCAGTCACTTTCCAAACCAGATAAAGCCTCAAATACACTCCAAATATCATCCTTGAACTGTCCCAAATAGTTCCCCCCACATCTGGAACACCATTTGAGAGAGTTGCTATTTTGGTCACTTTTGCCCCTTTTGCAAGAAAGGGCCAGTTTCCATTCCTGAGGTTTCCAGCTAATTCCAATCATCCTAAAAGCTTCTAAGGGATCATTTGAGGGTGTTCAAAGCATCAAAACATTTCTGGAACAATGCCCTTCCCAGATTGCCCAAAAGAATCCTAAAGAGGTAAGCATCTCAACTTGAACTCTTTAAAATATACATTGCTTTGAGGTTCACTGATCATACACATCTCATACATGTTATATATGTTGTGTTTGAACCAATTCATCATGTAATTCATGCCTGTAACAAGAGATAGCACAGAAAATGCATATCATGGCCTATTTCAAAACCACTATCGGGTTTTGAGGAGGATTTATTTTCTGAAAAAACCACCACCACCATTGGATTCCTTGTGAAATTCTGGGCCAGATACATATAAATTTTGTCTCAATCCATGGAGAAACAAGAAAGTTACAAGCTTCACGTTTCTTGGCCAAAACCTTGCCTTGCCTTGGCCAGGCCAAAAAACAAGGCAAGCCTTGTATATTTGTGGCTGGGGTTTGATACACGGATGTATCACCACCCTAGTGATAGGAGGCGCGCATTGCACACAAGAGGTCTGGGGTTCGAATCCCCCTCGCCCCAGATCCTCTTTTTTACCACTTTTTTCATATTTTATTACTTTTCATATTATTTTTAATGATTTGAAAAATTAATAACTCCCAAAATTTTAATTATTTTTTATTGGTTCTTTTTTTAATAATTCACAAAAATGTTAAAATATTTTATTTTGCCAAAAATTCCCAAAAGTATTATTTATTTCATATATTTGATATTTTTGCAAGGAATTAATCTTTTATTTGTTTTTTTAACATTTAAAATATGTTTCTCTCTTGATTTTCCAAATTTAATTGGTTTCCAATCATTTTGTGGATATAAACATGGTTTTTGAAACATTGATCCAAGATCACCATTCATTTTTCACATGTTTTCAATACTTTTTTTATTAATTTTTTAACAAAATTAATTCCTTTTCAAACAAAATTAGGGTTTTGATTAATTTAACCCTCATCAATCATTTTAAAACTCTTTGGGCCTCCTGATAGAGTGTAAGTCCCACCTCTTTGTAAATAGAAAACCTTTTTGGGCCTCAGTATATTGTATAAGTCTCGATATAGTCGGAAATGTCGATGCGATCATCGTTTTCAAACTATTTTCAACTGGGATTCTCTTCGAGCTATAAGACTCATTCTTTTCTTAAAAATACCCTTTGGGCCTCTTGAGAGAGTGTAAGACCCATCCCTTTGTACAGAAAACCTTTTTGGGCCTCAGTCACTTGTATAAGTCCCTGTACAAATTCAAAACAACGGTGCGATCAGTGTTAAAATTTGGGCCTCTCTTTGAGTTGTAAGCCCCAACCGTCTTTTCAAAACACTTTCTCCTTTGATTTTTGAATTCATGTTGTTATCAAAACTTTATTTAATTTCTTTGTTGAACAACTAACAAAACAGCATGGAAGCTCTACAACGGGTAAGTGTTTATTCGCTTTCATTTACCGCTTTCATATGTATATAACTGTATTATGGAGCTGTTTCACTGTAAGTCTTCTTTCACATCCTTTTATATACTTGTCACATATCCACTGTGTAATACTAGTATAGTTATTTAGAGTTTTCCCCGGCAAATACGTCTAACACTAGGTAAAGCCCCGTCGGTCGGTCTTAAATACAAACAAAACTAGATCCCCCGTAGGACTCCAGATACAGTCTTCCCTCCTCTTGGGGTTAAACAATATGGAACAAAGAGAAAGGCAGTATTCTCGGTGAACCTTTTCTCAGGATGTAACCCTAGAAATTGTCAAAGAAACTCTAACTCCCCAGAGATGATATTTTCTCCGTGAATGGCATCTCTTGAGTTTCTTCCAAATTCTCGAACTTTCCTGGAATTATCTCTTCTATGTGAATTGCATTTCTTGAACTTCTCTTGGTTTGGGGACCCACAGGCTTCCAAAAAGCATCCCCGCCTCCTCTTGGGCGTTGTACAAGGACCCTTCGGCTTCTTAGAAGTTCTCATGCCTTCTCTTGGGCTTAATACAAGGACCCTGACGACCTCTTAAAGGTATAAGACAGAACTTAGTCATTCTTTGCTAGAGCAGTATTTCTAGTGTCAAAGCTCCGGCCATTCTAGGGTTGATTCTCATCCCTTAATGCCCGTGCCTCCTCTTGGGCATTGTATAAAAGATAAAACTCTAGACTCGGACAATTTAATCCTCTTGAGTCTCAAAGATATTCTCAAGTTCATCCTAAACATAAGCAAAAACCTGGTCTCTCTCATGAGAGTTCCTCACACTTGGACCTGTATCGGGATCTCAATAATCCTCAGCAATAAGACAGCCTCCTCTTGGGCTTTGTACAAATGATTCTCCCCCAGAAAAGCTAACCTTTTCAGACTCTCTTTTTGAGTCAAAACCACTTTTAGCCTCCGTCTTGGGCTTTGTACAAGACATATAAAACACTCTCTTGTTGAGTCAATCTCCTTTTAGCCTCCATCTTGGGCTTTGTACAAGACATATAAAACACTCTCTTGTTGAGCATAAAACGACTCTCTTGTTAAGTCAATCTACTTTTAGCCTCCATCTTGGGCTTTGTACAAGACATATAAAACACTCTCTTGTTGAGTATAAAAGACTCTCTTGTTGAGTCAATCACCCTTTTAGCCTCCGTCTTGGGCTTTGTACAAGACACACAAAAAACACTCTCTTGTTGAGTAAACCCTTTTAGCCTCAATCTTGGGCTTTGTACAAGACAGAAAGAACATTTTCCTCGAAAAGTCAAACTTCCAGCCTCCTCTTAGGCTTTGTATAAAGAAATCCCCGGTTAAGTCAATTAACCTTTTAGCATCAAATTTGTGCTTTCCTCACAGCACATAAAAATCAACAATCCTCCTTAGAGATGACAAATTCCCTCTCAGTCAGGACCCCTTTAGCTTCATATCTTGGGCTTTGAAAAAGATACAAATCACCTTTAGCTTCAATCTTAGGCTTTGAACAAGACACCAAAACACCTTTTTCCTCCCCTAAAATAGGAGGAACTACGATCGCTCTGATTTCCCTGTTTCGTTAAACGGGAATACGTAGGCATAAGATTGCGAAATTTTAGCGAGCATACTAATCAAACACTCTAAGTCCAGTAACCTCATACATCAATCAATCAGGTGCAGTATCCTAACCAAAAGACTCATGAATAATCCAGACACTCGTGTTCTTAAGCGAATAACCCTAAGCAAGACCCCCTATTTGATAGCATTTGTAAACTAACAGTTTTAACTGTTTAACCTCATGTTGCAAGCAGGGTTAATTGGAGACATCTATTTCCCTTCCTTAATCAGCTCAATAGGATAAAAAATGAATCAAACTGTAATACCAAAGTGATAGTGATTCGAAACCACAAAAACCACGCTACAGTTTCCTCGCCACATCAGAATATCCTCAATGGCTAGCCAACATAGTACCCATTCCAAAAAAGGACGGAAAAGTCAAAATGTGTGTAGACTACAGGGATCTGAACAAAGCCCGTCCAAAGGATGACTTTCCCTTACCGCACATAGACATGCTAGTAGACAGTACATCAAAGTTCAAAGTATTCTCCTTCATGGATGGATTCTCGGGCTATAATCAAATCAAAATGGCGCCGAAAGACATGGAGAAAACATTCTTCATCACCCCATGGGGTACCTTTTGTTACAAGGTAATGCCGTTCGGTTTGAAGAACGCCGGGGCAACCTATCAAAGGACTATGACTAATCTGTTTCATGACATGATACACAAAGAAATCAAAGTATATGTCGATGATATGATTGCCAAATCTAAAATAGAAGAGGAGCATGTGACCCATTTGTCAAAGTTATTCGAGCATCTGAGGAAATATAAACTCCGCTTGAATCCCAATAAATGCACGTTCGGTGTCCGCTCAGAAAAACTTTTAGGGTTCATCGTCAGCCAGAAAGGAATTGTGGTGGATCCTGACAAGGTCAAGGCCATTCAAGAGATGCCTTCTCCAAAGACTGAGAAACAAGTCAGAGGGTTCCTGGGATATTTGAATTACATTTCCAGATTTATATTCCTCTTGACCACGACATGCGCGCCAATCTTCAAATTACTCAAATAGAATCAGGACTGCGTATGGACAGAAGACTGCCAAACCGCCTTCGACAGTATCAAGGAATACCTGTTGAATCCACCTATCCGGTCACCTCCAGTGGAGGGAAGACCACTGATCATCTACTTAACAGTCTTGGAAGACTCCATGGGTTGTGTGCTTGGTCAACAAGACGAAACAAAAAGAAAAGAGTCTGCCATTTACTACCTAAGCAAGAAATTTACTAACTGTGAAACTCAGTACACTGTGCTTGAGAAAACTTGTTGCGCTCCGGCTTGGGCAGCCTGTCATACCCCAAATTTTGACCACCAAGATTTCCCATCATTGTGCAAATCATCATCACAATATGGATGAACCATCATGCCTCATCAATCTCCTCAAAAAGGATTGAACATTTACTACGATCAAGAATTAGGGTTTTGAGCCCTCTTAGAGCACTTAGGGAAAGGATCAATTAAGAAATGACATGATCTTCAACTTATCTAGCCTCTCAAACATCCATGAAGGCTCAAGGGGTCTCCCACATCAAGAATCAAACACAAGATTGCAACATTACAAGTGGATCAAGCCTCAAGATCGCCAGTGTCACCAAATTAGGGTTTTGGTCGACTGACGCCTCCAGCTGAAAATTTCCATTTGGACATGAGCCAATGCCTCAATTTATGGTCCAATAAGCCTAAAAGGATCTCAAGAGCCCATCCACAATGGCAAAATCACCTTGAAGGTCCATCTATCAAAAAATCAGGAATTAGGGTTTTGACCTAATTCAACCCTTGGGTTAACTTGTGAAGTGAGGCATGGCTTGAAGCTTCAAAATGAACTTCAAAGACCTCAAATACATCATATTGACATGTTTACAAGATTTTATTGACTCAAAGAGCTAAAATCGTAAGCCACAAGAACTCAAAACCATCTGATCACAAATTAGGGTTTCTAATGAAAAAAGCCAACCCTATCCTTGAGTGTTAGCCTACCCTTGATCTCAAACCTTGGGGAGGGGTCCAAGACATTCCTAAATACCCTTGGAGGCCATCCATGAAGTTTAATTAGGCCCAAGGATTGATTTCACAAAAGGATCACAAAGTCAAAATTTCATCTGATAAAAAAATCAACTGTACAAAAGTCCAAGTTTGACTTTTTGGATTTTTGGTCAACCAAGGCTTCTTAACCCTAAAAAAATGTTAATATGTGATTTGAATCATCATTCATCAAGAAAAATAAAAGAAAGTGAGCTAACTTGCTAAAGGGGTAACCATAAAAAAACTTAGAATTTTTCTAAGTTATGGAACAAAGTGGCTAGGGTACCAACTTTGCAAATCCATATCTCCCAAACCCTAAGGCCTTTCTCTCCCATTCAAAGCTCAGATGGAAGCCCTCATTACACTCTACAAAAGCTTCAAATACATCTCATTCCAATTCCTCATGGATTTCAATTTATGATTGGATCAAAATCACTAAAAAAACTTGGAATTTACCACTTTTCCAACACTTAGACAATATTCTGTCTAAGTCAGAAAACAAGTGAAACACCAAAACTTGGAGGGCTGTTTCACATAGTTCTAGGCTGAATCAATTCAAGATGTAAACATCAAAGTTGTTGTGCATATTGCCTACAATCCAAGGAACTCATTGGCATGAAACAACTCAGCTTGGGCCAAGAGTTATGGCTGCTGCAAGACACCATGGCAAGGCTGTCATGAAAAACCAGTTTGCATGTTTTCTTGCTTTACACGATTTCTGAGTCAAGGCCTAGGATCACTATGCCACATTCATCAAATCTGATCCTAATCCATCTGATCCAACCTACAAAGCTGAGTCAAAAAGCCAAGGGACCTTCCAACTTGAGGTTAATGCATTTTGTCACATTATGCCTTGAATTCAAAGGCATTTATGTGCAATAGTGCACTTTCAATAAAGCCACTCTACTCAGTCAAGATGCTCACTTAAAAAATAATTAAAACACCTGAGGAATATGGAATTGGTCAATACATAGCCCTGCTCTTGGGAGAAGCTAGTTTGCCTTGCATGAGAAGAAATGCCACCAAGCCAAAGACATTGAATGTGATCTGATCTTGCAGCCATTCACTATTCCTCCAAGATAAGAGTTGATCCACTATAAATAGAGGTCCTAAATGATCATTCAAACTACACCAAAGCAGCTTACAACATTGCTTTCTCTCATTTCCTTCTTAAACACCAAGTTTCATTGTTCTTGAGAAAGCACTATCGGGTTTTGAGTTGGAGAGCAATGCAACTCAAACCAATGGTTCACACACCTCACACACAACATATAGGAGTGATCTAAACCATTACATTTAATCTGTAACATCAGAATCATCAAATCACACCTCAATTGCTCAAAGTTACAAAGCAGCTGCAGGTTGGGTTCAGTTGGCTAATCCAGAGGTTTTCCAATTAACCTAAGCATTCAAACACATCCCTTGAGGTACAAGGAAGCTGTCCAAATCATTGGAACTCATCTGTAACACCTCCAAACTAGAATCCGATTCTCACTTGCAGAGGTAAACCTTAAGCTCTCAAACTCAATGAATCATGCATCATAAACATGTTTTCTTGTTACCATTGTGTTTCTAGATGTTTGTAGATCATTTACCCTCAATCAATTTTAGGGTTCTTCAGGTTTTATCATATTATGTTTTGATTCACTTAATTTCAATAAAATTGAGTATTGCCATTGTGTTCCTCATCTGAAAATGCACGATTTTCATATTTGGATCATGTGAAATGGTTGAGAGACGAGTGAGATAGGAGGCTTCACGTATTTGAGCTTGAGGATGAAGATGGCCATGGTGCCATTCTTCAGAAATCCAACTTGTTTTATTTATTACTTGCCATATAATAAATGAATTAGCATTGCGCCCCAGTGGTTGATCAACTGGTTAGTGTGTATTGAGCGAGTGAGAGGTCTGGGGTTCGAACCCCCCTCGCCCCAGATCTCTTTTTTATCACTTTATCCCATTTTTAATATTTTTCATATCATATTTGTTAATGATTTGAAAAATTAATTTCTCTCTCAATTTTAATAATTTTTTATTGGTTCTTTTTCTGAAAAATCACAAAAATATTAAAGTATTTTATTCTACAAAAAATCAGATTTATATTATTTATTTAATATAGTTAGTATTTTTGTGAATAAATATATTTTTTATTGTTTTTAAACATTTTAAAAGTGAATTTTTATCTTGAGGATCAAAACCAAATGAGTTCTAAATCATCTTGTGATTAAAACCTCATTTTTCAAACCTTAACCAAAAATCACAAGTAGTTTATTTAAAATTATTTGGTATTTTTTTATCATTTTATTAATTTTCTTTAAAGAATTATTTTTAAAAGAAAATGAAATTAGGGTTTCTTTAATTTTTTATCCTTATCAAATATTTAAAAACACTTTGGGCCTCTAATAGAGTGTAAGACCTAACCCTCTTTTGTAAATAAAATAATTTGGGCCTCAGTCATTGTATAAGTCCCGATACAATTTTAAAAACAACGGTGCGATCATTGTTTTTCCACGGGCCTCTCCTTGAGTTGTAAGCCCCATCACTTGCACAAAAATAAACCTTTGGGCCTCTAGTAGAGTGTAAGACCCAACCCCCTTTGTACATAAATAATTTTGGGCCTCAGTCATTGTATAAGTCCCACTGTGTTTTAGAAAATCTCGGCGCGATTGCCATTTCAAAACAAAATCAACTGGGCCTACCCTTGTGTTGTAAGTCCCATTTCTTTTCTTTTTCAAACTTTTGGGCCTTTCCTTGAGTTGTAAGACTCATCCCTTTGTACAAAAAACCTCTTTGGGCCTCAATCATTGTATAAGACCCATTACAGTTTACAAACAACGGTAAGATTACTATTTTTTTTATCTGGGCCTCTCCTTGAGTATAAGCCCCAACAATCCTTTCACAACAACTTCTCTTTTGATTTAGTTTCAAATATACATTTGTTATCAAAACTTTCTTTAATTTCTTGAACAACTAACAATACAGCTATGGAAGCTTGATCGCCTGTAAGTTTTTATCAGCTTTCTTTTACGTACTTGCACATATACATGTATATATTTGTTTGAACAACATGGAAGCTTGCTAACCTGTAAGTTTTTACCAGCTTTACTTTACATGCTTTAATATATATAACTGTATTGTGGGAAGCTGCTCACCTGTAAGTCCTTCTTTCATATCCTTTTAAATACTTATCATATATCAACTGTATATATACTAGTATATCTATTTAGAGTTTTCCACGGCAACTAGGTCTAGAACTAGGTAAAGTCTATTGGTCACTCTTTAATACAGTCAAAACTAGATCCCCATAGGAATTCCAGATAAAGTCTTGCCTTCTCTTGGGCTTAAACAATATGGAACAAAGAGAAAGGCATTATTCTTCGTGAAACTTTTCTCAGGCTGTCACTATTAGAAATTGTCAAAGAAATTCTATTCCCCAGAGATGATCTATTCTCGGTGAATAGCATCTCTTGAATTTCTTCAAATCTCATAATTATTTACTAAATGATATATTCTCGAGGAATAGCATTTCTTGAACTTTTCTTTGGTTTGGGACCCACGGGCTTCTTAAGAGCATCCCCGCCTCCTCTTGGGCTTTGTACAAGGACCCTCTGGCTTCTTAGAAGTTCTCATACCTTCTCTTGGGCTTAATACAAGGACCCTGAAGACCTCTTAAAGGTATAAGACAGAACCTATTCATCCTTTGCTAGAGCAGTCTTCCCAGTGTCAAATCTCAGACCAATTTAGGGTTGATTCTCATCCCTTAAAACACCTGCCTCCTCTTGGGCATCATACAAAGATAAACTCTTCCATACCAGTAGACTTGGACAGTCTAATCCCCTCTCAGATCTCAAAGACATTCTCAAGCACCCTACAAACATAGGAGAAACCCTGGTCATTTTGGATCAATCTCCAGCTGAGTTAAAACCCATGGGTTCTAAAACCCAGTCTCTCTCCTAAAATTCCCCAGCCTAGGTCAGTTTATCATCAGTATAACACTATCCCAAAATAGAACCTCAAGGTCTCTGATATCTCAACTCTTCTGTAACCCTCAGCGAGAGTTGATTCCCCATTTGGACCTCCCTCGGGATCTCAATAATCCCCAGCAGAAGTTAGCCTTCTCTTAGGCTTTGTATAATGATCATTCCTTTCCTCAGCATAGTTATCCTCCTCTTGGACTTTGTATAAAGATTCTCCCCAGTGGAGCTCACCTTTTCAGACTCTCTTGTTAAGTCAATCACCTTTTCAGACTCTCTTGTTGAGTAAATCACCTTTCAGCACTCTCTTGTTGAGTCAATCACCTTTTCAGACTCTCTTGTTGAGTCAATCACCTTTCAGCACTATCTTGTTGAGTCGACCCTTTTAGCCTCAATATTGGGCTTTGTACAAGACATATAAAACTATTCTCTTGTTGAGACAATCTTTTCCAGCCTCCTCTTAGGTTTGATATAATGATTTCCCTTAGCAGAAGTTAGCCTCCTCTTAGGCTTTGTATAATGATTTCTACAGCATGTTCAGCGATAATCCTGGGCTTTGTATAGGACAGATAAAAGCACTCTCTTATTGAGTCAAACCCTTTTCAGCCTCAATCTTGGGCTTTGTATAAGACACCATACAATCCTAAGCAGAGTCAATCCTCTTTTCAGTCTCAATCTTAGGCTTTGTACAAGACAGATAATACTCTCCAACAGAGTCAAAACCCTTTCAGCCTCAATCTTGGGCTTTGTACAAGACACCTAAAAAATCCTTAGTCGAGTCAGTAAAGTCTCATATTTAGCCTCAATCTTGGGCTTTGTACAAGACAGATAAAGATTTCTTTCCCACCGAGTCAGTCTTCTTTTCAGCCTCAATCTTGGGCTTTGTACAAGACACATACAAACCTCCCCGGCGGAGTCAAAATCCCTTTTAGCCTCAATCTTGGGCTTTGTAAAAGACAGATAGAACATTTTCCCCGGAAAAGTCAAACTTTTAGCCTCCTCTTAGGCTTTGTATAATGATATCCTGCCAAAGAGTCAGTCTCATTTAGCCTCAATCTTGGGCTTTGTACAAGATAGGGTTAAGGTTCCTCTAGGTAGGTTAGGGTTCTTCCCAGAACCCTTAGGGTTCTTGGGGTTCGTTCGGATTCTGGGTTTTTGATGAAGGTTTAGGGTTAGGGTTCTTAGGGCTCCTCGCGAACCCTAAAGAACCAAGGGATCTGGGTGGGGGATGGGTTAGGGTTCTTACGATTAGGTTAGGGTTCTTAGGATTAGGTTAGGGTTCGTATGTTTCTGGGTTGATGTTCATCACCCAGATGAACATGGTTGTAGATTCCGGTCATCTTCAACCGGAAATCTGGGGATTAGGGTGGTTGGGGGCGGCTGGAGGCCATTTGGGTGGTTGCCGGAGAAGGAGAAAGTAGAGAGGGGCGAGAGGTTTTGGGATTTAGAGAGAGAGGGAGAGAGTAAGAGAGAGAGAAGAAAATCAGAAATGAGGGGTTTGTGAGGCGGACTTGCCTTTTATACTTCATCTGTGTGCCCGTTGATGCTCGCCAAGTGGCGCACTTAGAATCTAAAGGATCGGTTAACTTTCCAGTCAACCATAGAATCCAGTACACACGTTCTCATCATGAGCCTGCGTTGGCTTTCAATCCTGACCACCCATTCGTCATACTTTGGATCAATGGATGACGATAGCTGCAGGGAAACTCGTCTGATTTCTATCCAACGCCCAGGACAGAGTCAAAGTCAAACTCTCTCTACCGTGGACTCTCTCTGTAAATTTGGGTTTTAAACAATGGGCCTTACGCCCAGACTGATATTAGCACCCCCTGTTTCAAAAAGCCGAATTGCTTTTTTCACTGAAATACACCCCCTAGAGATTTATTTAAATAATTAAATTAATTACTTAGTTTAATTATTTAATTAGGTTTTAAGTAGCTAATTAGGATTTAAAAATGGATTTAGGATAATTATTAGTAGGATAAGTGTAATTAAGTTTTTGGGTTTAGTTTTTAATTTATTTTTTAAAATAACTTGTTTGTTGTTTTGAAAGAAGATAGGGATAAGTTTTTTTTATAAGTGGGTTTCTCTAAGGTGAATATTGGGTTTGAATTGCTTTCAAATAAAAAGCTTTATATACTTAATTTATTGTTTATCTATTTAAAATAAAGTTTTTTTGGGATTTTGTTCATGGTTTTTTGGATGAGATATTTGAGGGAATTGGGAATTTTATTAAAATTGGTTTTAGGGTTTATTTTAAAAATTAGTATTTGTAGTTTTTTTTCAAAATTTGAAAATGTGGGTTCGGATAAAAATAAATTTAATTTAATTTTGAGAGTTAAAATTCTCTTATTCTAGGATTATCTTAAATTTAGAAATCATTTTAAATTCGAATACTTTGGGGATTAATTTTGCTATATTTTTTTAGCACAAATGACATTTTGGATTTTACTAATTTTATGGAGTTTTAGGAATTTGTTTTGTAAATATAAGAATAAAAGGGTTTTTTCTGGGATTTAAAATTTGGGATAAAGCTCTTTGTCCGAGAGCCTAAATAAGGGATGGGATCTAGTGATAGCACTCTTAGGTTCCAAGATTATAAATATAGGCCAAGGGATAAGGGATTAAGGGATAAAACTCTCCATCCGAGAGTATAAACATGGGATAAGGGATTTTTAAGGGATAAAACTCTCCACCCGAGAGTATAAACATGGGATAAGGGATTTTTAAGGGATAAAACTCTTCTTCCGAGAGTATAAATAATGGATAGGGATTCAAGGGATAAAACTCCTCGTCTAGGAGTATAAGTAATAGATTAAGGGATAGAACTCCTTGTCTAGGCGTATAAATAATAGATTAAGGGATAGAACTCCTCGTCTAGGAGTATAAATAATAGATTAAGGGATAGAACTCCTTATCTAGGATTTAAATAATAGATTAAGGGATAGAACTCCTTATCTAGGAGTATAAATAATAGATTAAGGGATAGAACTCCTTATCTAGGAGTATAAATAATAGATTTGGGGATAGAACTCTTTATCCAAGAGTATAAATAGTGGATTAGGTTTTAGGATTAGGATTAGAAATGGGAATAGGAATAGGAATAGGGGATATGGGAGGTGAACTACGGTTACTCTGATCCTTCAAAATTGAAGGTACGTAGGCATAGGGTTGTAAACCCTAGCGAGTACAATAATAAAAAACTTAGGATAATTTTGTAAATAAAGAAAAAGACAACAAACAAACATACCCTAAAATCTAAGGAGGATCCCATTGAGTACAATGGAAGTGAGGGGTGCCTAACACCTTCCCCTCACTTGACTGACTCCTGAACCTTAGGAATCTCTACCTTTAGGATAAGGATTTTAGGTTTATCATTTATTTTCCTTAAAAAAAATATGATGGCGACTCGAATATTTTTGCTGGCCGCGACAATGTTCATCTGGAAGGTCTTTTCTTCAAGGAAGGAGAAAATGACAGGGCACTAAAGACGGAAATAGTGCATGCCTGGAAACATGTTCACAGAAAATGAAGAGAGTCTCTAGGAAAACTAGACTGTGTCTCTGTGGAACCTTATCTCCACTGGGTACAAACTAGAGTTCTCAAGCAGAGGATGCCTTACCCTCGTCAAGAAGTTCTTCCACTAAAGGAATTTGTCCTTTATTTTATGTCTGATTCGGAAAAACTCCAGGTCGCTCTCTTGGAAGAACAAGTACCGTATCCTCAATGTGGAGTGTACCAAAATTCAGCAACTGTTAAAAGAAAAGGACGCTCTGATTAAGATATTAGAGCAACATGTTGTAAAAAATCAAGAAGACCGAAGAAATTTGCTCGCTCCTTTCACTTGGCAAAGGACTGACAACCTAACAAGGGCTGAAGAGCCCCGGTCAAAGAAAAGGAAAATACCAGAACCAGCACCTGAGCTCTCTTCAGAAAGGACTCAGGATCCATAAGCTTAGACTTTTCCTTTTACAACACTTTGTAAAATACTGTATTTCCCTTTCTGCAATCTTTCAAATTCAATAAAACGGGGTCTCCCCACTGTATGATATTTGCAATCTATTTGTTGAAGTTTTTTTTAAAAAAAGCAAAAAACAAAAAAAACAAAAAATATATATCATTGCATTTATCATTCTCACATAACACGTTCTTCTTATCTTCGAATCACACGTATGTGTCACGATTCTAGAGTCAAACTGTCTCATTCGTACAAAACTCAGGCAAATCTACAAAAGAAAATGGACGATCTCGAGGAAAAGAACAGGGAGCTGAGAGAAGAAGTCGACGCTCTGAAGGAAGATCTGAGAAAAATTCACAGTGACATACAATCTCTAGCAATAGCTCAGAGGCAACAACAAATGACTGTGACCTCAGAGATCACATATACGCCCATAGTGGAGACATATGATCCTCGGTACAACATGCCTAAAGATCATCCCTGGGGCATGCCTATCAACTTTATCCCTGAAGGATATATCCCGCCGGTCACTAAAGACCCAGAAACTGCAGCAGGAACCGCTGGGCCTGAAGGTTACAAACTTCCAGAATGCGAAGATGCAAGAGTCATGACAGCAACTCCTGAAGGTTAAAAACTTTAGGTCATGGAAGCACCAAGAGTCACTGCCGTAATGACTATACCGCAACTAGTGGTGCACACTGTCCCGGAAGGACAGATTCCACAAGTACTTTCTGGTGAAAACGAAAACATGTACGACAGGATGAATGAGTTCCAGGAACAATTTATGGAGATGCAGAAGGAACTGCGTGCTATTCGCGGTCAGGATTTATTCGGAAAGGACGCTGTAGACCTCTGTCTGGTCCACAATGTGAAAATCCCGCACAAATTCAAGGTGTCTGACTTTGTAAAATACAAGGGCAACTCTTGCCCTCAAAGTCATTTGGTGATGTACGCTCGTAAGATGTCAACTCAGACAGAGAATCAACAGCTACTGATCCATTACTTCCAAGACAGTTTAATCGATGCCGCACTCAAATGGTACATGGGTTTAAACCGCACCAAGATCGTTACTTTCAGAGATCTTGGGACAGCCTTCGTTCAGCAGTATAAGTATAACCTGAACATGGCACCAGACAGAGATCAACTCAGAGTAATGTCGCAGAAGGAGAAGGAAACCTTTAAGGAATATGCTCAGAGATGGCGTGAAATTTCCGCCCAGATCTGTCCCCCTCTTTAGGAAAAAGAGATAACCAAGATCTTTTTGAAAACCTTAAGCTCATTCTATTACGACCGAATGGTCGCCAGTGCGCCCAGCGACTTCACTGAAATGGTGAACATGGGAGTACGCCTTGAAGAGGTAGTCCGAGAAGGACGTCTGGTCAAAGATACATGACTATCAAGCAGTACCAAAAGATACGGTAATGCTTTCCCAAAGAAAAAAGAGCAAGATATTGGTAATATCTCTCTCGAAAAGTAAAGGTGAAGGTATCAACCAGTAGCAGCGGTAACTCCTGCTATCAACCCTGCGCCGGCTCCAACGTATCAACCTCAGGTTGCTCAGAGCCAACCAAATCAACAACAGTATCAGTAAAGGACACAACAGCCTCTTCAGCAGACTCGTCCACAGTACAACAACAATAACCGTACAACACGACCACCAAGGTTTGACCCTATACCGATGTTGTATGCAGAATTATTTCCACTACTACTGGTCAATGGGCACGTCCAAACTAGGTCTCCTCTTGTAGTACCAGAAAATCCTCCTTTTTAGTTCAAAGCGGATCAAACTAGCCCTAACCATCAAGGAGGACCAGGGCACAACATAGAAAACTGTCTCAACTTCAAGTTCGATGTATAGAAGCTTGTCAAGAACAGGGTATTATCCTTTAAGGATACAAATCCAAATGTTCAGACAAACCCGTTGCCTCAGTATGAGAAGACTGCATTAAATTTAATAGAGGAAGAATTTAGCCGCATTTATCAAATTCACGATGTACTCCTATTAGGAACCAATCTGGTCAGGATGCATTGCAGACAGAGCGGATACGGTCATATACCATCTCATAATTATCACCAGTGTCATATCTGCGCAAAGAATAATCAAGGATGTTCTGTAGTGCAATCAGCTCTACAAGAACAGATGGATCTCGGATGGATCCAAGATCACCGAATCCGTGAGGTCAATATGGCTCATGCAAATCCCAACATTGTTCAGAACCACAAAATTCTAGCAATGAATGTCAACTTGGTGGCAATGCACTCAAGGTAAAGCCAACATCATGACCTACCACGGTACGATTACAATTCCTGTCTGATATGCTGAATAAATAATTAGGGATGCTCTTTTGTACAAAGGCCCTCCAGCGTCAGATGGATCTCGGATGGATCCAGGATTACCGTGATAGAAGTAGCCATCAAGTTAATATGATTCAAATCTTTGATATTCGCTTGATGAATACCAGTTTGGTGGAATTACACGCTAAGCAAGTCAGGCTCGGTTTTCTGGCTTCACATGATTATCAAGACTGTAAGGTGTGTTGTAAAGACGACCAAGGATGTGCACTCGTCCAAAGAACACTCCAACACTTGTTGAACCACTGGTGGCTTCCGATCTACCTAGATGAAGACACACAACAAGTTATCATGACTGATGAGAATTCTGATAGGTATCAAAGCCAGGATGTTCGCTCGATGGAAACAGATCTAGTAAGGTTGCACTGTATACAAAGTGGACGTGGCCGGGTGCCACCACACAACTATGAGCGCTGTAGAGTTTGCTCAGAGAACAACCAAGGATGTTACCTCGTGCGAGCAGCCCTTCAAAATCAGTTGGACCAGAAAGAGATTTGACCATGTTCAAGTTCTGGTTCGATCAACGTAATGCAAGACTATCTTCCTGATCAAAGCAAAGACGTTGTCTTAATCTCTAAACACAAAATGGCCAAAGACGTATGCGCCATAATCCCTCTACTACATGAATCAAGAGTTCCTCTTGATAGTAGAAATATTCTCAACCTCGAACCAATTGAGGCTGCCTATAATGGTCAGAAAAATCAGAAAGCTCCTGTGGTTATCTACTTGCCAGGTCCAATGCCGTACAAATCAGAGAACGCTACCCCTTACAAGTATGGTGCAACAACCATCGAAAATGGAAAGGAAACTCCATTACCCTTCGTCGTAAACATTTCCGACATCAGTCGAGTAACACGGAGTGGCCGGATCTTTAGCAGAGGAGTTGGAGAACCCACCAAGGTGAAGGAACCTCAAACAGAAGTTCCCAATCAACCAGTCAATCAATCCAGTAATCCCGACCTTTCAAAGAACAACAATGAGATGCTGAAGCTCATCCAAAAGAGCGAGTACAACATTGTAGACCAACTATTGCAAACTCCATCTCGAATCTCTATGATATCTCTCTTGCTCAGTTCCGAAGCTCACAGGGAAGCTCTGCAGAAAGTCTTAGAGCAAGCTTTCGTAGAGCAAGATGTGACAATAATACAATTTGACAACATCATCTCCAACATCACTTCCTGCAACAATTTAGGATTCAGTGATGAAGAACTGCCATAAGAAGGCAAGAATCACAACATGGCGCTTAATAATACAGTCAATTGCCAGGACGATGCTTTAGCTAGCGTACTGTAGACACTGGATCAGCTCTAAATGATATGCCGAAATCTGTTAGAGCAAGAGTTGTCTCTACAAATCGATCTATGTTTTGATGATAACAATACGTATTTGTGAAAGAACCATTTTATGTTCTAACGTGTGTTGTGTGCAGATCATAATTATAGAATATATCAGATCCAACAAGCACCAGCCAGATGAGCGTAATTGATAATATACGAAGTTACTATGTGTGACACAAGTCGCAAGAAGCAAGAACACTTCTGTATCTGATCGTGATCAGTCAGATCCAAGGATGCCGATATTGCTGATGCAATGCTCTTGTGGATGCTCTCTGAAAGTGGTCGAGATTCTGAAGATTGCGAAGCTTCTGAAGAAGAGGACCGAAGTACTGAAGACTCTCATGACTTGAAGTTCTGAAGGCGGAAGGCTCTGAAGACCAAGTGCAGAAAGACTCTGAAGACTTATGTGTTCTGAAGATTAAGGTTCTGAAGATCAAGTATGGAAGGCTCTGAAGACGGATTCCTAATGGACAAGTTCTGAAGTTTCGGAAGACTTGAAGAAGTAAAGGATAACGTGCTTAAAGACAAGTGCTGAAGTTCTGAAGATTGATTCCTAATGGACTTCTTCAAATAACTAAAGACTTGACGTATCAGATATCCTATTAAGAATACTCTACTCATGCTTCATCAATTAACCATCAGAAGCCTCTGAAGTTCAGAAGTCAAATGTTACCGTTGTGAGTAACTGTACACGGCGCCCAAGAAAGATATATCCCATCACTTCTCCCACAGTAAAAAGGAGATGTGTCAGTACAACGAGTTATTACACATTGTCTCTTTTCCAACGGCCAACAATATTTCAAACGACTATATTTCTACCGGGCTATTTAAAGGAAAGAGTATTCGCTTCTAATAGATGACACAGTCCACAGATCGATTCAGCCATGAATGGGAATTGATCAAGTCATTGTGTGAAGATAGCAACAACAATGAGTTCTCGTTGTAACACTTGGAATATCCAAAGCTATCACCATTTGCACATGGACATTGTTGTTAAAGCTCAAAGATCATTATTCAACACAACAATAATGAATTGGTATAGAAGTTGTTGATGAAGAAGACAACATTGTAAATCAGTCAAGTCATCAACTACCTTCTCGTCAGTGTTACATTGAAGATCTGAAGCAAGGAGTTGTTGCTCAAAGCTTGGTCACCCCGAAGACGAAGAAGAAGAAGATCTACAAGATATCAACAACTGTCAAATCTTCATACATCTATGTAGTTTCTTAGGATAGCAAGGAGCTGATGTTCGTATCTTGCTTGAACACTTGTGTGTTCTTTGTACTTAAACTTAGGAGTAATCTACTTGTTAAGAAGCATCTTTGTAATCTCCTGTATAACTAATTCTTGGTGAATTAGGATTCCTTGAGTGGTCAGTGTGACCGGAGACTTGAGAAGACAATGGCGAGATGTCATTGTGGGAAAAGCCTGAAATAGGGTCAGTAGCATTATATTCATTGCGATGAATCCCTGAACGTCGAGCTGTGAAAGCATAGCAGTAGATCTTGCGAGATTGGAACCTACAGGTCAATGTTCGTTATATTCATTAAGTTGAATCCCTGAACGGTTCATTGTATGTTAGTCACAGTGCGGCTGTGCAAGTGGTTAGTCACCGGCTGTTGCCCGTGCATCTGTAATCGAGATTGATTATAGTGGATTAAGACCTTGTGTTCAAGGCGAAATCACCTAAGGAGGGTGGACTGGATTAACCTTTGTGGTGAACCAGGATATATCGTGTGTTCTTTACTCTTATGCTTAATGTCTTAGTTTATCCTTTTATATTGAGTATCAGAACCTTACATAAGCAAGTCAGAACCTTGCAGCTTAACTCTGATAAGCTTCCGCACTGCAAGTTCTAAAAAGTGTATCTTATGTTCAGACTCGTGTTGGTTCTGATGCTTCATGCATAGCAAGTCTGAATATAACTCCTCCAATCAGAGTCTCTCAACAAACTCTAAAGTTTTCCTAAGTGGTTCATCTATAAGAAGCGAAAAGTAGTCAAAAGAGCAAATACACAATTCAAACCCCTCTTTCTTGTGTCTTTCTCGCACCTTCAATTGGTATCAGAGCTCCGGTTCTGTTATTAATGGATATCAAAACACTTAACAGTGTCAGAAAAAGATCCAGATGAGGTGCGCAGAAATACTCTGTGTGAAAATTCAATCCACTTACAATTTCTGTAAACAGCTTAGAAGTTGACTGTGTACAAAATTGTAATCAATCAGACTACTCGAGCAAATCACTGATTCTGGAAGCCTTGCTGAACAACAAAATCTTTCTCGCCTAAAGCCTTGTTGAAGATTGAAGAACCAGCTGATTAGATGGACTCATCAGATAAGAAGTAGTATCTGCTGAATGCTCATCTTGGAAGATACGTGTAGAGGAACCACGTATTTGCTCAAGGTTGAATTATTAGAAGACAAGAAGACTGGGCTACTGAAGAATAACACTTATGAGTTCCTGAGATGTTTTCAAGAAATCGACTTGGTCCACCCTTGACTTTCTCAGTTAAAGCTCATTCAGAATCTCTTCATATAAAGAAGAAAAATTGTTGGTCTATGAATTTGAATTTCAAGAAAAGTCTGTTGAAGTCAGGAAGCTGAAGAATTCAAAACTCTTAGAACTGATTCAACATCTAAATCCTGGAATGATTAGAAGTTAAAGAACTCAGTGAAGAACTGAACATTATTTTCTTGAAAGCTATACAAGGAACTGAAAGAATATTCAGAAAGAAGATTTTAATAGATTCATCAAGTACTTAATTAAGATTGATCACTTAGAGTCTTGATCGAATAAGTGCAACCAAATTCTGATGACTTGAGACTATCTCAGTCAGATCAAACGTTATTGATCAAATTTCTATCTGATAAATTTTTCAGAACATTCTTAGTTCAGAATTCAGAAAATGTTCGCATTCCTCAGAAACCAGAATGTAAGAAAATTTTGAAGAATCTACGAACCTACAGCAGCTCACTCAGAAGCAAGCAGAATCTGAAAAATAATAATAATATCTCAGAGTGGAAAGCACTCAGATAAGTCTGCAAAGAATATCTGCAAAAAGATTTCTGGATCCCTAAGGTATGGTCTCACTTATTAATGTTTATTTTTTTGTGTAAAAACATTTAAAATATAGTGAGATTATCAAGTATTTATGATTTCCAAGACAATCATAATTACGCATGTGTCAGCTACCTTACCTCTAACCATATGTATACGGCGACTTAAGACTATCATGTGTCTTTTCAACTGACCGCCTCAACTAGTTAATAGTTATTGCTCATATAGAAATTAATGAACCTTGCGCCTCTAGCACTATATATGGCCATCATTCCTTAGCCACTCTTACATCACTATCTTCCTCCTAGGAAGAATCATTACCTGGAAACTTATAACTATTCTTCCCAACCTTCTTGCTCAACATGTCTTCACACAACATCAGAGAAGAAATTGCTGACTTTGAACTCTTAAAGGAACAAACTCTAAACCTGAACCATCTACCTCTTCTTCACAAGACAAGCATTTTCTCTGGAATTAAATTTCAGAACTGGGAGAACTATTTCTCCATGCTTGATGGACTTATCTTCCCTTCACTTGTAACGGAGTTTTAGGCAAATGCTCGACCCCTAGAGTATGATGTTGGCAAGAATGTTATACTATCAGTGGTTGCTGGTTGTCCGGTCATGATCAACCCCACCATCATTTTGAAAGCCATCAGTTGTATCAACTATGGTTTGACTGTGGAAGACTAGGTTAACAATGTCTGTCTTGACAAACACCTGCATGTGATCTTCGAGACTAAGGGTCAACCCAATCTACCTTGTACCCTAAATCCAGTAGCCAAAGACTGGTACAAGTTAATGGTAACAAATCTCAGACCAGGAAGTGGTGAAGGATGGCTTTCTAACAAAGAAAGATTATTTATTTTCTTCTTAGTTTGTAAAGTCAAAATCAACCTACCACAATCCATGTATTATCATCTGAAGGAAGAAATATTCTTGTCTGGGGGAGACACAACCTATCAGATTCCATTTAGCAGAGCCATCTCCCACATTCTCGATCTTCAGGGAGTCGTCAGTCACTGCAGAAGGAATGAAATGACTGATAAGATTTTTCCAGAGTTTTGTCCTCTGATGACGTTCTTAGTCTAAGATAGGGATCTAGTCTTTTATCTTTTAAGGTCTATTTAACTAAGCTTTTGTTTAAACTTAATATCTATATCCTTTTGATTAAGTATCCCTAAATGTGATTTGTGTTTTTAAATGAATGATTCCTATGATCAAATACATTAATTAACTGATTAATAATAAAGCAATGAGCGCTGCTTAAAAACTCACACGAAAAGGGCTTAGGATTAACTAGAGATTATAAAACCCCCCGCTGGTCATAATTAAGTAACGGCTCCGTCACTACTTATTAGAGTTATGATTCTTGATTAAAGGAATTAATCATTAACCTACTCTCCCACGCTACTTAGTGCTTCTAGGAAAATCAATCTTTGCGGTTTCAAATTCTCTACAGAATTTACCTTACTTCCCTATCTATAAAAGCATAAGACAGCAACACATCTCTTACTCATCCTAATCTTCAGCTAAATTACCTTATATTTCCTCATCAATCCCTAAAATGGCTTTCATCTCACAAAATGCTTCAACTCCCTCAACCATACAAAATCCAGTTGATCATCTCATCGTTTTGTCAGAAACGATTATAAACTTCAACAATATAAAGTCGAATGGATGTAATATTACTCCTTAAATGGAAGCACAAGGATGGAGTAACTACTTCAAGTGGTTGGAAGGACCAACCTATGGATGTTTGGTTAAAGAGTTCTGGATTCATGCTAATGCAGACTCAACTCTCATTAGTTCTTCGGTCCTTGGAAGAAGAGTTTACATATCTGAAAAGACTATTGCAGATCTCTTGGAGCATGAGAATAATGGATTCAGAATTACCAAGGATCTGCTTGGTGAGGAGAGAGAAGCAAGTGTCATAGCCTTTATTTTCAAAGAAGGAATAACAGTTGAGAACCAAGTATTCTCAAACCTGAAAGAACCACTACAAGTTTGGTTCAGAATCTTACAGGGAAGCATTTTTCACCATCTTCCTGCAAATCAACTCAACGACACTCAGAAGTGTGTCTTGTTCCTTCTCCTTAAAGGAATTAAGATCAATCTCCCCTCCGTTCTCTTCAAACTTCTGAAGGAAGCCATAAGAAACTCCAGAAGTGGTTCTAATCCAGAGATCAAACTTATTCCGTACGGAAGACTCATCTCTAACATTTTAGTTGAATCTGGAGTAGTTGATGACATTTTAATCGATGAAGGTGAATCAAGAAAGCTGCTTAAAAGCGCTGGGAAGGTTCTCAAGTTTGAGGATCTTATAAAGGAAGACACTGCTCTGGACAATACATTCTTTAGGGAACTAACTCTGACTCCCAGGGTTCCAGTTAAAGGTTTTCCAAAATTTGCCACTTACAATCAGGCAGAAGTCAGAAACTATCTGAGAAGATTTAAGGATGAAGATATCAGTGTTTGGATCAACATGAAGAATATTACTGATGTACTTCAAGAACTCACAAATTGGAAAGAAGGAAGTAAGAAGCAGAGAATGATTGATGATGAGGAACCCTCATCTAAAAGATCAAAAACCGTGAATGACGCATTAAAATCTTTTAAGGATAATGCAATCACAAGGATCCAGAGCTTAGTAGAAGCTTCAGATTCCTGTGTGGACTCCATGGAAATAAGAAATATCTGGACTGAGTTCCATGAATGGATCTCAGAAGAAATTGTGAAGAGAAAGAGGCTGGTGTAAGACCCTAATTTTTGACCCCTAAGATTCCACATATCATTCACATCACATTTTACATCTTTACCACAAACAAGATCATGCTTTGGTTCCTTTATCCCTTTCTTCTTTGGGTTTATGCCTTGCAGGGATCACTGAGCATCTGTGTTTTTCTTATTTGCCTTTATTTGCTTATGTTTACTAACCTTTAATCAAAATCCAAAAATATGTTTGTTTTTGTCTTCGCTAACTTTTTCAGGAAGGGAATCAAGGATATCAAACAGTCCCTCAGCTCGAATGAATTTCATCTGAACAAAGTCAAAGTTGATTTGCAAATAATTCAAAATCATCTGATCAAGAGTTTGCAAGATTTAATTGATTATTATTCAAGAGACTCCAAGGTTCATGTGTTTATTTCCATGCCTTCTTTGACAAATCAAGAAAATCGAGCCAGACCCAGAACAATCCATCCAACAGGCAATTTTTCAAGTTTTTCAACTGTGCAATCGATTGCACTATTGGTCCAATCGATTGCACCAGTCATTTTTTGCCTAGATTTTGAAGTTTTCAACAGTGCAGTCTATTCCCGCTACAGTGCAATCGACTGAACGAAGATAGATTTGACCAAAATCAGCATTTTTCAGGTTTTGAAGCATTTGGCACCAATCTTGACCATTGATCACATGTGGAATATTCTAGATCACCTCATTTTAATTCCTCTACATCATTTTGATCATTCCCCACCATGTACCATCACTAATCACCACTCTTTTGTGATTTCCCTCCAAATTCAAATTCCAGTCCTAATTTTCAAATTCCAAACCACCAAATTCCCAAACCTAAACTCTTTAAATAGAGGCTTCATTTCACTCATTTGACAAGCTTTTGAGAGCCAAATTCACCTTGCTAAAATTTCTCTTGAAGCTTTTGAGGGCCAAAAAACCTCTTGCAATTTCTCTCCCCAACTACCTAATTCACCAAAGCTCACATTTCTTCCTTTGGAAGTTAACAAGAATTCTCATTGATTCTTGTTCAACTTTGAGCTAAACCTTCATCCATTCACTTTTTCATCATCAATTTCAGTAGATCAAGACTTTGGAGTTTGGATCTTGGAGTAATTTGAAGCAATTTTCAGATTTGGAGTGGTAATCTCATTTCCACCATTGTTGAAGCTTTAATTTCATCATCCACAATGTAGATCTTTGTTGATCTTGTTTGCTTGATCTTTGGATCTTGCAATTTGTGTTTAATTACTGTATTGGTTGCTATTTGCTTTGCATTTTCGTGCACTTTTGATTCCATGATCATGAGGTGTTTGAAGAAAGTTTTCGATCATGATCATGTTGAATTTTGCTGAATTTTTGCAGTCACAACAGGGTGCAATCGATTTGCATTTTCGTGCAATAGACTGAACAGTGTTGTTTTTTGCCTTGTTTTTGCAAATCTGTCAGTGTACAATCGACTGGACCTTTTGTGCAATCGACTGCACAGAGTCAGAATTGTGGTTTTGGCCTATTTTTGGGGCTGTTTTGGTTCCTTTTCCATTTTCTTCCCTTTCCTTTTGTTCTTAGCCTTAGATCACATAATTGTGTGGTTTAATTTGGATTTCTCTTCATCTTAATTCTCTTTTCTTTTGATCGATGAAAGTCTAAAGATCTTGGAATTCCTTTGTCGAATTTCGATCGAGACGAGATTGTTACCATTTTTCTTTTCGTGCAGTATCGCTTTCGGATGACGATCTACATATCGTTCATCTAGCATACATTAGCACAAAGAGCTATTGACCGGCCTCATTATAGGGTAATTACTCCGTAAATTACTCGAAGATTGCTTAACATAGCGCAATATTTGTCCTGTATCGGAAAACTTTCAAGAATGGTTGATTATTTGTCTTATGGTTCAAAACTCATGAAACTTGTTGTTAGGAGGCTTTGGTCTTATCAATCCTCTAATGAGTTTCATCAACCTTGGCCTAAGTGTAATAATTCAATTATTATTGATCACTAACTTACTAACAATACTATTGTACTAATCATTTACAATTCCTTCTCGCTCCTTATCTCTTTTACTTTTATGCTTCATTTTTTATCATTTCATATCATGTTTATGCTTCCACAATTTGCCCTTTGTCCGTTGGACATATGTTTATGCTTCCGCAAATTTGCCTTTTGTCCGTTGCACACATGTTTATGCTTAAGCCTTTTTCTCTTTGTCCACTTGGAACAAAAATATTAATAAAGGCCAAAACCTCTAAAAAACTTGTGCTTCTAATCTTAGACTATGGTTACTATCCTTTGCAATGGACATGGAGTTTTGCACCTAGACCTTGGACTTCAATGCTATTCTTGAATCCTTGAACTTAGACCTTGGACATCCAATGCAATTCTTGGAACCTTGGACTTAGAACTAGGACCTTTTCCCTTTGCTTTGGAATTATGGTTCGAAGACTATGAAGCTTGCTTGTGTGGTTAGCCTATTCTTATCCTTATCTTTTACTTTATGCTTTAGGATAGTCACTTCTTCTCCACCCATTCTTCAATTTTCAAAACTCTCTCTCTTTTTCAAAACCTTCTTGATTTCAAACTATCACCTCTTTCATAATCAAACCTTGACTTTGTCAAGTGATTTTACTATTTTCTTTTCATTTCTTAACAAATGCTAAACTACATAAGCATATTATTACTTCTTTTCAAAAGACTTAAAAAACACCAAACTCACTTACTCTCTTTTTGTGCCCTCGTGCACTCTTTCCTTTAACTTTTTCATAAGTCTAGACATGATTCATTTCTTTAAGCGGAACTATTCGCTTGGAAATGACGACTTGTCTTTACATTTTTAAATCAACCAAAATTAACAATTTTCATTTGTTGTACCACGAACTACGAGGTTTTGATCCTACATTGGACGTCGTGGGTACGTAGGCATGAGACGACAAGTCTCTCCAAACACAAAAATCTTAAAAGCAATTTCTCTTTTCATCTCCTCAATCACTTTTCAAGCAAACATTTTCAGACCAAAAGCGGTAGATATTTCAAAGGGTTCCTATAGAGTACTATAGACGTTTTGGGTGCTAACACCTTCCCATTGCGTAACCAACCCCCCTTACTCAGACTCTGTGCACTTGTTCTTGTTGTAGAGCTTGTGTGGGTTTTGTTCGCTCTTTTTCCTTTCCTTTTTGGATAAAATAAAAGTGTGGTGGCGACTCTTGCTTTTTCGAGTTAAGTTAATCAATAGCTTACACTCATGATTTTGCTGCTATAGAAAAGTGGCGACTCTGCTGGGGACAGATTGACCTCTTGTTGGTCCATCCCTTAAGGGGTTTAGCCTACTTTGATTTATTTACTGCTTTTTGGATGACTTGCTTGTTATTTGTTTGTTCTGGTTGGGATGTTCTGAGAGATAAGCCCAATACACAGGCTTGAGCATACACATATGATTAGCTTGGAAAGTAGTGTGACTTGTGTGGCATTTGGCCAGACTTAGTATACATGAAAACTCCACATCCAGACGAGGTTTCTTTTGTAATATTCTATCCTGCGCATTTGGGGCAGACGATGGAATATGACCTGGAAAACTGTCGACTCTGGCGACCGTCTCCCGAGAACTCAACAACGCCTCTCCTCCCGACATGTGATAATGGCAGACCAGAAATGGCAAACGCATTACACTTGTCAATCCGAGGACCCAATGCTGGGAACTTGCTATAGGATATCCTTTTTGTAGGAATCAGTGGACGACCTCTTTGTTTGGCAATAGTATTGTACCCCGAGGGATGAATGTACTATTGCTTCTCAAATCGAGAATCTGAAATTGAGGACCCTGGCTTTTTAGTACCCACATGTGAGAATGGGCGGGTGTTTACAGGTTTGCAGGAAACCCTGACTTTCAACATATGCCCGGTACTTTGGATTTCTTATTAGTGTGGACTTATCAACTTGGTATTCCGGTTTTCTCTTCAGAACGAACCTTTGAACCTGTGTGTTTTGAGTGATCTTGTTTATGGTTGTTGCATCCATGCACTCTTGCATCCATGAGCATACATATGCATCCTTCCCAGTTGTCTCAGAAACTCATTTCAACTGTCTCCTTCTCTAGTTACCTGTTCACCGTCAAGCTATTTCCTCAACACAACTACGCAACTAGAGCTGCTGTCAGATTGAGAATGGAAAACCAAGAACAACACAACGCCGAAGTCAGAATGGAAATTGATGAGTTGAAGGCCGGCATGACCAAACTCACCGAAATGCTGTAAGTTCTGATTGCTAGAGGTGAACCACCTCAGAGGATTGTGATTGTTGAAACTTCACCTACTGTTGTTGACCCTCCACTGACTCAGCAACCAGCTTCTACTTGGCCAGAATTTGGGTTACCTCCGAATTACTCGCCACCCTTTGCAACTACTCCTGTGTTTGTCTCGCCAGTATCTTCAGCTCCATTGTTCACTGAACCTCAGCCTGTTGTGCATTCTGTTGCTCAAGCTATTCCTGAGAATCCTTTCGTGTACCATGCTACTGGTCCACAATCTGAAAGTCAGGGAGAACCTGGATACATTGAAGAAGTTAGAGAGCAATGGCAAACTCTAGACAAAAGGATAAGAGCCATGGAAGGAAGTGATGTCTTTAGTGCTGCCGCAATGGACATGTGCTTGGTTTCCGACTTGGTTATACCTGCAAAGTTCAAAACTCCTAATTTTGAGAAATACAAGGGGCACACATATCCCAGAACCCACTTGGTGATGTATTGCCGCAAGATAGTTGCTCATACCAAAAATGACAAACTGCTCATTCATTGTTTCCAAGACAGCTTGAGTGAGGCTTCAATGAAATGGTATATGGGACTTGAGAAGAACCGTATCCAAAGCTGGATGGACTTGTCTGATGCTTTCTTAAAGCAATATAAGTACAATCTGGACATGGCACTTGACCGCCGTCAATTGCAAAATATGTCTCAGAAAGAAAAATAATCCTTTAAGGAGTACGCTCAGCGCTGGAGAGAGCTAGCTGCTCAAGTGGAGCCACCTTTGGCTGAAAAAGAATTGACTGGTTTGTTCATGGACACTCTTCAGCAACTCTTTTGGGAAAAGATGATAGGCAGTGTATCATCTGGTTTTGCTGACCTAGTCACTATTGGAGAAAGACTAGAAGAAGGTATCAAGAAAGGAAAAATCACCAATGCTGAAGCCTTTAGTGGTGCTAAAAAGTATGCTGGGAATTTTCAAAAGAAAAAGGATGGTGATACCCATGCTATTTCAGTTGAAAGGAAACCTCCTCACAGACAACAATATATAGCTGCAGTTGCTCTTGTTGTCAATGCTCAACCAGTTCAAGCTCCTCGTCAGCCTGTTAGGCAAAATCAGAATCGCAATAGGGTTAACTTTGATCCTATCCCGATGTCCTACACTGAGTTGTATCCATGTCTTGTAAAGAAAGGTTTGATTACAACGAGGGATCTACCTCCTCCTCCAAATCCTCTTCCAGCCGGATATAGGGCTGATCTTCACTGTGAGTTCCATCGAGGTGGGGCAGGCCATAACTTGGAAGGTTGCTATGCATGGAAAGCTAGAGTGCAAGAATTGGTGAACTCAAAGATTCTGGACTTTGTTGATGACAATCCCAATGTTGTCAACAATCCTTTGCCAAAGCATGCCAAGTGAAGTTTGAGTCAGTTTAGACGGATCATCTCCTAAAGCCAGTGTTTCAGACAGGACAACTCATCCTTGTTGCTGATTAGTCACTAGGCCTTGTTTCTTTCTGTTTGCATTTTTCTTTGATTGTATTAACTATTTGCTTTTGAACTTTATTTGTACTTTCATGGTAATTTCAATCAAATGAGCATTGCAATGTCTTGATTCAATTCATTTATATCCACTGTGTGCATCTTTATGCTTTCTTTTTCACAAAACAAAAAATATATATATCTCCTATTCACTTTCTTTATCAAGCTTTTGTTTATGCAAAGATTGGAGGGAGGATGATGAAAACGAAATACCTGAAATTGCTAAACTGTATGCTTTCAATTGAAACTTGGCTGAGGATGTACATGCATTGTTTCAACTCTCAAACACTGGAGAAATAAGGAAGTTAACCCCTTGTCAACCCCTTCAAGCCTAGAAGTTGGAGTTTCTTTCTGTACGAAAAAACCCGCAATTTTATCCTGGGAATGGGTAGTTCTTAGTTAATTTGACTATGCATGCAAGATGCCTTCCAATAAAGGTTACAATCACAAACTTTTCTTCGCACACATCAAAGAAGTGTCGAAGATGTCTTTCAAATCAAAAGCCAATGATGGTTCACCGTAATCATTAAGCCAGGCAGTCACTACTTTTAAAAAAAAGGGAGATGAAAAAAAATCAAAAGAAAAGCCCGCTAAGTCAAAATCTATGAAGGAGACTTAGGCAAAATTGGGGCATCCCGCTGACTGTAAGCTCAAATGACACAGTTCAGGCAAAAGTAAGGGATAACAAAAGATCAATCAAGAGGTTTCCAAAATCCTCAAAGACAAAACGAGTTGACTAAGGTCATCTTCAAAAATAACAAAATGTTGTAAGAGAAGTGACTGCCAAAAATACCTTGGCCCTTGAGCCATCATCATAACAGTGTTGCAATTCCAAAATCGCTTGGAACCTGAATGCATAGTTTGAATTAACTGAGCATAGGACTGGAGTTCATCTTGAAGAATGGGTTGGGTACAAATAAACTTTGAGCCTATATCCTTTGTTTCAAAAACCGTGAACCAGACCACGTTACAACCTTCAAAAGACCTAATTGAAGCCAGGTTTCTTTTGCAAGCATACTACAGCAAGGTTGCGTAAACTGACTCCCATGTTTGTTGCCAATCATTTGCTTTAATGTCATACCTTTACTTTCTCTTTCACTTTGCATGTCTAAACCTCCGTGTTTTGACAAGTGATTCATTTTGCTTTGCATCAATAATATCATTCCAAAAATGATTTTTGATTTCAAAATTGCATTGAGCTTTGCATTAAAATTACCATGTTTGTTTGAATAATCATATTTGCAGGCAAACTTTCCTCATTAAGAAATTTTCAAACAGTTAAGAAACTTGGTCAGTGATCCTATCAGGGGAACATTACTTCCAGATCCTGTTGTGAATCAGTTCAAGATTTGTTGCTCAGTGCAAATTATTCTCAGAATTAGTTAACCAGAAGATCTCTTTCAAGACCCATACTGAGTTTAGCCTTCTCAACAGTAATTTCAAGAACTGAAGCCATGATCAGTTCATCGCCAACAACTGAAGCCATGATCAGTTTATCCTCAGCATTCATTTCAAGAACTGAAGCCATGATCAGTTTACCCTCAGCATTCATTTCAATAATTGAAGCCATGATCAGTTCATTCTCCCCCTGCAGCAGTCAAACTGAAGCTATGATCAGTTTATCCTCATCAATCAATCAATCTGGGGCAGTTTTCTTCAAGAATCCTCAAGATGTCTTTCCTCAAAAGACCATCAGCCTGATATAATTCATAAGTGTGACAGAGATCTGTTCAACATTTTCTCTCCAAGCAGAGTGGGCAATGTTCCTTGTGTTGAGGAATCAGAGTTCCATTCTTCCCTCACAAAAGAGTCTATCTCAGTTTTCTCTATCATCTGCATTGCATACACAAATCATTCATCTATCATACATAGAAATATTTTCATAGCTCGAAGTGTGGTTCGCGTTTATATACATTTCTTGAGGTCCTGTTGTTGTCAACATCTTACCTTGTGATCAAAGTCCAAGTTACTTATCGCCTACCAAAACTTTTACCTGCCTTTTCATTCAGTGTCATTCCTGAATGTTGTCGTTTACCTGTCTTATTTCTTTCCAGTGCCATTCCTGGATGTTGTCGTTTCCCTATGCATCTAGTGCTGTTGTTAGATGTTTGTCTTCTTCCATTCCAGTGCTATTCCTGGATCTTTGCCTTCTCTCACTCCAGTGCCATTCCTGGATGATTTTTCTCCTTTGCATTCAGTGCCATTCCTGAGTGTAGTGATTTACCTTTACTTTCAGTGTCATTCCTGAAAGTTTTATCTGTTCATTTAGTGCCATTCCTGAATGAGTTTTCTCCTTTCCATTTAGTGCCATTCCTGAATGAGTTTTCTCCTTCGCATTCAGTGCTATTCCTGGATGTCTTTCTCACTCTCATTCAATGCCATTCTTGAATGAAGTGATTTACCTTTCCTTTCAGTGCCATTCCTGAAAGTCCCTTCTCACTTTATTCAATGTAAGTCTTGGAAATCGTGAACCTTTTTATCCAATTCCATTCTTGGATATTTCAAATATATTTTCTAGAATTTTTCTCACTTCATTCAATGCCATTTTTGGATGTTGAGATTTCTTCTGTCCAATGCCATTCTTGGACACCTTTTCCCCAGCCAAGTCCAATGATATTCTTGGATGACTCTGATGCTTGTTGTTGCCCATTCAATGCCATTCTTGAATGTTTTAGTTTCTTTCATCCAATGCTATTCTTGGATATCTTACCCCCAATAGAGTGTTTTTTCACCTCCATCCAATGCTATTCTTGGATGAAGCTGCTGTTTTTACCATAAACTTTCTTGTTATTGTCCAATGCCATTCTTGGACGTCTTTTGTCATACCTTTTGTCTCGTTTGTAGTTTCCATCCAATGCCATTCTTGGATGTCACTACTTATCTTCCCAGGGTCTTGTCCCTCTCTTTCCAACTATTGATGGATACTTCTTGTCGCCTTGACAGATCTCCAGAAATAGCTTGTGTCCCCCGGCGTGTCTTTTCGCGTCATCTCTCTCAATTTACCGTAACTCCCTTGTTTCAAGTTTCCCCGCAGTCTGTTTCATCCTTTGCATTCATATCATCTTGTGGCATCTTAGGGCTTAAAAATGTAGCTTTTTGTATTTAATTATCTTCATATCTCCTGATAGAAGAGACTTAAATAGGGGCAACTGTAAGACCCTAATTTTTAACCCCTAAGATTCCACATATCATTCACATCACATTTTGCATCTTTACCACAAACAAGATCATGCTTTGGTTCCTTTATCCCTCTCTTCTTTGGGTTTATGCCTTGCAGGGATCACTGAGCATCTGTGTTTTTCTTATTTGCCTTTATTTGCTTATGTTTACCAACCTTTATTCAAAATCCAAAAATATGTTTGTTTTTGTCTTCGCTAACTTTTTCAAGAAGGGAATCAAGGATATCAAACAGTCCCTCAGCTCGAATGAATTTCTTCTGAACAAAGTCAAAGTTGATCTGCAAATAATTCAAAATCATCTGATCAAGAGTTTCCAATATTTAATTGATTATTATTCAAGAGACTCCAAGGTTCATGTGTTTATTTCCATGCCTTCTTTGACAAATCAAGAAAATCGAGCCAGAGCCAGAACAATCCATCCAACAGGCCATTTTCCAAGTTTTTCAACTGTGCAATCGATTGCACTATTGGTCCAATTGATTGCACCAGTCATTTTTTGCCTAGATTTTGAAGTTTTCAGCAGTGCAGTCTATTCGCGCTACAGTGCAATCGACTGAACGAAGACAGATTTGACCAAAATCAACATTTTTCATGTTTTGAAGCATTTGGCACCAATCTTGACCATTGATCACATATGGAATATTCTAGATCACCTCATTTTAATTCCTCTACATCATTTTGATCATTCCCCACCATGTACCATCACTAATCACCACTTTTTTGTGATTTCCCTCCAAATTCAAATTCCAATCCTAATTTTCAAATTCTAAACCACCAAATTCCCAAACCTAAACTCTTTAAATAGAGGCTTCATTTCACTCATTTGACAAGCTTTTGAGAGCCAAATTCACCTTGCTAAAATTTCTCTTGAAGCTTTTGAGAGCCAAAAAACCTCTTGCAATTTCTCTCCCCAACTACCAAATTCACCAAAGCTCACATTTCTTCCTTTGAAAGTTAACAAGAATTCTCATTGATTCTTGTTCAACTTTGAGCTAAACCTTCATCCATTCACTTTTTCATCATCAATTTCAGTAGATCAAGACTTTGGAGTTTGGATCTTGGAGTAATTTGAAGCAATTTTCAGATTTGGAGTGGTAATCTCATTTCCACCATTGTTGAAGCTTTAATTTCATCATCCACAATGTAGATCTTTGTTGATCTTGTTTGCTTGATCTTTGGATCTTGTAATTTGTGTTTAATTACTGTATTGGTTGCTATTTGCTTTGCATTTTCGTGCACTTTTGATTCCATGATCATGAGGTGTTTGAAGAAAGTTTTAGATCATGATCATGTTGAATTTTGCTGAATTTTTGCTGTCACAACAGGGTGCAATCGATTTGCATTTTCGTGCAATAGACTGAACAGTGCTGTTTTTTGCCTTGTTTTTGCAAATCTGTCAGTGTGCAATCGACTGGACCTTTTGTGCAATCGACTGCACGGAGTTAGAATTGTGTTTTTGGCCTATTTTTGTAGCTGTTTTGGTTCCTTTTCCATTTTCTTCCCTTTCCTTTTGTTCTTAGCCTTAGATCACATAATTGTGTGGTTTAATTAGGCTTTCTCTTCATCTTAATTCTCTTTAATTTTGATCGATGAAAGTCTAAAGATCTTGGAATTCCTTTGTCGAATTTCGATCGAGACGAGATCGTTACCATTTTTCTTTCGTGCGGTATCGCTTTCGGATGACGATCTACATATCGTTCATCTAGCATACATTAGCACAAAGAGCTATTGACCGGCCTCATTATAGGGTAATTACTTCGTAAACTACTCGGCGATTGCTTAACATAGCGCAATATTTGTCCCGTATCGGAAAACTTTCAAGAATGGTTGATTATTTGTCTTATGGTTCAAAACTCATGAAACTTGTTGTTAGGAGGCTTTGGTCTTATCAATCCTCTAATGAGTTTCATCAACCTTGGCCTAAGTGAAATAATTCAATTATTATTGATCACTAACTTACTAACAATACTATTGTACTAATCATTTACAATTCCTTCTCGCTCCTTATCTCTTTTACTTTTATGCTTCATTTTTTATCATTTCATATCATGTTTTTGCTTCCGCAATTTGCCCTTTGTCCGTTGGACATATGTTTATGCTTCCGCAATTTGCCTTTGGTCCGTTGCACACATGTTTATGCTTATGCCTTTTTCTCTTTGTCCACTTGGACCAAAAAATATTAATTAAGGCCAAAACCTCTAAAAAACTTGTGCTTCTAATCTTGGACTGTGGTTACTATCCTTTGCAATGGACATGGAGTTTTGTACCTAGACCTTGGACTTCAATGCTATTCTTGAATCCTTGAACTTAGAACTTGGACATCTAATGCAATTCTTGGAACCTTGGACTTAGAACTAAGACCTTTTCCCTTTGCTTTGGAATTATGGTTCGAAGACTATGAAGCTTGCTTGTGTGGTTAGCCTATTCTTATCCTTATCTTTTACTTTATGCTTTAGGATAGGCACTTCTTCTCCACCCATTCTTCAATTTTCAAAACTCTCTCTCTTTTTCAAAACCTTCTTGATTTCAAACTATCACGTCTTTCATAATCAAACCTTGACTTTGTCAAGTGATTTTACTCTTTTCTTTTCATTTCTTAACAAATGCTAAACTACATAAGCATATTGTCACTTCTTTTCAAAAGACTTAAAAAACACCAAACTCACTTACTCTCTTTTTGTGCCCTCGTGCACTCTTTCCTTTAACTTTTTCATAAGTCTAGACATGATTCATTTCTTTAAGCGGAACTATTCGCTTGGAAATGACGACTTGTCTTGTTGTAGACCTTGTGTAGGTTTTGTTCGCTCTTTTTCCTTTCCTTTTTGGATAAAATAAAAGTGCGGTGGTGACTCTTGCTTTTTCGAGTTAAGTTAATCAATAACTTACACTCATGATTTTGCCGCTACAGCTGGCAATTACTCAAGTAGAAGAAAGGTTGCATGTCTCAAGAAATGATGATTCTAAAAACCTTCTCTCATCTACTTCATCATCTTTAGGCTCGCTCTAGTCTAGCTCTTAAGGAACCATGAAAACTCAATTTTATTAGGTCTACGATTACTTAAAACGTTTCTCATTAGGAATCTGTGTTTAAATGCTTTGATTATCCTGAAGTTTTCAAGATTAAGCTCAACCTATGCTCTGCATTTTAAAACTGTTTTATGTTGATGCTTCTATCTGATTGTTCATAAATGAAATGCTGCAATTAATCTCTACAGATGATCTAAAACCTTCAATTGGTAATCAGATGATTCCATCTAAAAGTCCTTCAAATGAATTTATTATGGTTAAAGATGGTTATCACTAAATGACTTGGACTGCTCTTAACTCAAAAACTGGTTCTATGGTTCTATGCTGATACTGTTTCTTTATCATATCCAATATACGTAATGCTTAAATGCTTAAATGCTCAAATGAGGAAGAAATATTTGATGTTCATTGAAAAGAGGAATTATATGCTTAAATGCCCCAATGCTCTAGCACTTTTTGATGATGTCAAAAAGGGGGAGAAATATAATGATTTTGATTGAAAAGAAGAAATCTTAAAGAATTCAGAACTCAAACAAAGTACTCATATAAAAATGTGTTGCTACTAATGTTTGTTTGATGTTTATCCAAGGAACTCTGAACAAGTTCATTAGGCATTCTAAGAATAGGCTAAGCTGGAAGAATCAGATTTATCGTGATCCTTGTCTCACTTGGTTCAGAAGTTGTAAGCTGTCTGAGAGTATGAGATTCAGAATGTCAGAATCAGAAGAAGTAAGAAAACTCTGAAAGCAGTCAAGACTAAGTATACATTCTCAAGATGCTTACTCAGAGGAACTGTGCAAATCAGAAGTCAAGAGCTGCCTGAAGATCTGGATTGAAGATCCAAGAAGAAGCCGTTCTGATGTTTACCAGAAACAAATTTAAACGAAAACGATTTGGTATCAGACTAAATCAACAACTGGTAATCAGACTCAGTACACAAAGATTAGTATCAGACTCATCAATTAGAGCAAAGCTGTGGATTATTGTCAAAATACCTTCAGTGGTATCAATTTTAGCACACTAATGAAATACCTCTCAAGTGGTATGAGAAGAAGTCCTTCACTTGGTATCAGACTCAACATACTCTGGTATAAGACTCAGCACATCACGTGGTATCAGACCAAAATCAAATCATGAGTACCAGATTCAGAATCAAGCATTGATTGATCACTATAATTAAACCCTCAATTAGTATCTGATCAAAAGTCAAGTCTTGATGAACCACTGAGTTGTGACAGTAACAGGGTTCTGAGATAAAGACCTGTGTTCAAAAGTCAAACTCTGAAACAGTCATGATCTACATTGGTGATTAAAATCTTACCATCCTGATTATGATTATGAAGATCCCAATATCTGACTTATAGGAATTAGGGGGAGACTACCCTGAAGATCAAATTGCAAAATCTCAAATCTTCACAAAGTCTGAAACTCAGGGGGAGTTTCTTAAAAGACAATGTCTGTCTCTGAGAGATAGCGAGGCTATGTTATCGGATAAGAACTGACCTGCTTGTGCTTAAATGAATCTGCTGAAAGGTAGAAATTCTTTAGAAATCTCTGAAGATTACAAACTCTGATATGACTACAAAGGAACTGAGCTCTGAAGATTTGAAGATGGAAGTTCTGATGAACTGGTCCAGATGCTAAAGATTCTCTGTTCTCTTAAAGACAAGATAGAGAAGTAGTTCTTTTCTATTCTTTGTTCTAGCAACTCAAGTTGTTATTCTGTATGTCTTTGGATCATATAAGATTCTAGATGATCACAGATAAAACTTTTAGGATAACACATTTAGGGGGAGCTGTTGTTCCAGACTCTGAATATGTTCTGTTTGGTGATCACCTTGTATAAAATGTTCAATCAAAATACTTGGTTTTGTCATCATCAAAAAGGGGGAGATTGTGAGAGCAAGAGTTGTCTCTACAAGTCGATCTATGTTTTGATGTTTACAATACGTATTTATGAAAGAACCATTTTATGTTCTAACGTGTGTTGTGTGCAGATCCTAATTATAGAATATATCAGATCCAACAAGCACCAGCCAGATGAGCGTAATTGATAATATGCGAAGTTACTATGTGTGACACACGTCGCAAGAAGCAAGAACACTTCTGTATCTGATCATGATCAGTCAGATCCAAGGATGCCGATATTGTTGATGCAATGCTCTTGTGGATGCTCTCTGAAACTGGTTGAGATTTTGAAGATTGCAAAGCTTTTAAAGAAGAGAACCGAAGTACTGAAGACTCTCATGACTTGAAGTTCTGAAGGCGGAAGGCTCTGAAGACCAAGTGTAGAAAGACTCTGAAGACTTATGTGTTCTGAAGATTAAGGTTCTGAAGATCAAGTATTGAAGGCTCTAAAGACGGATTCCTAATGGACAAGTTCTGAAGTTTCGGAAGACCTGAAGAAGTAAAGGATAATGTGCTTAAAGACAAGTGCTAAAGTTTTGAAGACTGATTCCTAATGGACTTCTTCAAATAACTAAAGACTTGACGTATCAGATATCCTATTAATAAGACTCTACTCATGCTTCATCAATTAACCATCAGAAGCCTCTGAAGTTCAGAAGTCAAATGTTACCGTTGTGAGTAACTGTACATGGCGCCCAAGAAAGATATATCCCGTCACTTCTCCCACAGTAAAAAGGAAATGTGTCAGTACAGCGAGTTATTACACAACGTCTCTTTTCCAACGGCCAACAATATTTCAAACGGCTATATTTCTACCGAGCTATTTAAAGGAAAGAGTATTCGCTTCTAATAGATAACACAGTCCACAGATCGATTCATCCATGAATGGGAATTGATCAAGTCATTGTGTGAAGATAGCAACAACGATGAGTTCTCGTTGTAACACTTAGAATATCCAAAGCTATCACCATTTGCACATAGCCATTGTTGCTAAAGCTCAAAGATCATTATTCAACACAATAACAATGAATTGGTATAGAAGTTGTTGATGAAAAAGATAACATTGCAAATCAGTCAAGTCATAAACCACCTTCTCGTCAGTGCTACATTGAAGATCTGAAGCAAGGAGTTGTTGCTCAAAGCTTGCTCACCCCGAAGACGAAGAAGAAGAAGATCTACAAGATGTTAACAACTGTCAAATCTTCAAACATCTATGTAGTTTCTTAGGATAGCAAGGAGCTGATGTTCATATCTTGCTTGAACACTTGTGTGTTCTTTGTACTTAAACTTAGGAGTAATCTGCTTGTTAAAAAGCATCTTTGTAATCTCCTGTATAACTAATTCTTGGTGAATTAGGATTCCTTGAGTGGTCAGTGTGACAGGAGACTTGAGAAGACAATGGCGAGATGTCATTGTGGGAAAATCCTGAAATAGGGTCAGTAGCGTTATATTCATTGTGATGAATCCCTGAACGTTTAGCTGTGAAAGCCTAGCAGTAGATCTTGCGAGATTGGAACCTGCAGGTCAATGTTCGTTATATTCATTAAGTTGAATCCCTGAATGGTTCATTATATGTTAGTGTTACACCCCAAAATTTGCCCTCTTGTTGCCTAGCTTATGTTTCATTGCATTGCATTTGTATCTCATTTCATCTCATATCTCATACATGTTGCATTGGGGCAACTTGATCAATGGATTTTAGAGCATTGACTATTCAAAGCAGGAGAGCTAAAGCCAAGGGTCTCCCAGCAAGCCTCAAGAGTCTCTTATGTCTCATATGATCTCAATTGATCCCACAAGTCATTGGAAGAAGAGAGTTCACCATGAAGTTGGACAGTTCATCATCTCCTAGCAAAAGTGGTCCAAATTAGGGTTTGTGATTCAAGCAGTCTCCTGATGAAATTTTGGTTCAAACTTGATCTCAAGGGTTTCTACATGATGTCAAGTATCTAAGGATGGAAGATTGCCCATTGGCTCATTTCAGAAGAGGTTCAATTGATCAGTTGCTTGAGAATCAAGAAATTGGGGAAAAAGTCAACTGTGCAAAGGAAAAAGTCAACTCCTGACTTTTTAAGGTCAAATTCATGAAATTCAAGTCACATATGTTCATGGGACAAGATTTGATCAAGAAATGATGGAGGAATCATAAAAAATCAAGAATTGTACAAAGTTTCCATTTTTAGAAACTTGGGGTTTCCAAAAATGGCAAGTTTGGACTATTTTGCACTACACTTCAAGGCATTCTTTCTCCATGATAAAAGCTTCAAACTTCAGACCTAAGTTGAGCCAATTAAAGATCACATCCTAAGCTTCAAATCCATATAAATAACTCTTCCATTGGATCAAAATTGAGGGAGTTATGATCAATCAAAGTAGAGCAAAATCAAGGCAAATTCCAAGTCATGACCAAGCAAGATTGGGCTGGCACGCAGTCATTTCATCAAACAGGTGGTGTACCAAATGTCAAGTCATTTTTCTCCATCAAGAAAGCTTCAAATTAAAAAGTTTTGAACATCAAAGTTGTTCCTCTTGATCTCCTCTACAACTTTGATGTTGGGAAATTTTTCATCTGATCAATGTATGAAGAGATATGAGGGTTCAAACGCAAGGGTCTCACACTGAAAATTCACAAGCCCATAGCCATGTATGCCATGCAATTTGCCTCGCCCATAAACCAGTCATGCTTGCTTGTGTTTCAAGTCATTTTCCACCATCTTCCAAGCTTCTATTCACTTTGATTCCAACTTCAAACTTGTTCATTGTCATGTCCTTGATCCATAGGCCTTGGAATCATTCAATTTCATGAGCTATCCATAAAGATATTCCTCCTCAAAGTCATCAACTTCAACATGAGGTTAGGGCTGGCAAAATAGAAAAGGATGGCATTTGTTCTTGTTGTTATTAATTCAGTTCACACGCATGGGATACACACATCACATTTTCCTCTTTTGAACCAACATACTCTTACACATACATGCCTACATACCTATGCCATGCATCAATATGGAAAGGATTCAAAGAAAATAAACTTGTCCAACAAGTATTCATGATGCTGCACTAATATCAGAACAACATCACCACTTCTCATTTCATGTTGATCCTCACCATAGCTCCATGATCACTCCACACTCTAACCAAACCTGTCAACTCGGGCATAACAGAAATGACTCACCATTGAACTCAGTTAACTTGAGTTTTAACTGTTAACAGCATTGGTTAACCATTAACCATGGATATAAAAGCCTAATCCTAACAGAATTGAAGAAGAGACCTCATTTTTGCACATTCACTCCAAAATTCATCTCAAAGTTCTCTCTGATTTTCACACGAATTCTTCACACATTTTCACTTTGATCTTCATCAATTGTTCATCCTCAAGCTCTTCTGATCAAGAATAAGCTGAAGTAAGATCATATTCTCAAGTGTAGCAACTTCTCCAATTCAAATCTCAATCTGTTTTCTTCAAGATCCAAGGATTCAGAGCATTTATTTTGCTCTTAGGAAGCTCAAGATCAAGTTCTCCCCTCTGGTTTTCTCAACAATCATCAAGGAGCTTCAATCCAGGTTTGAACTTCTACAACTTTTCTTGCACGATTTCTACTGTTTAACCTGTTTTTTATGTTGATTTGAAGCTTACTAGAAGCTATTGGTTATCCGGCTAGTTGATAGGCTTATTAAAAGCATAGATTCATTTTTTAGGGCTGTTTTTTATGATGATTTGAAGCTTACTAGAAGCTATTGGTTATCTGGCTAGTTTATAGGCTTATTAAAAGCATAGATTCTCTTTGTAGGAATGTGATTTGTGAATTTTAAGGCCAGATCCTTGTTGTGCATGAGCTTAGCTTTAGATTGATGCCTGAATTTTAAATTTCTGGAACATGTGATCATTTACAGTTGCCGGAGATGGCCGGAGAAGATGACCGGAGGTCCTTCTCCGGCCGGTGAGGGTTCAGTTAGGGTTTTAATCTCAGAATAAGTCACAGCCGTTAGATGCTTCTTTATCCTAGGGTGTGAGTGATGCCAGCGCATTAATGAGAGTGTGGTGAGGCACGTGCATGTTTTGGCTATTAATTTTTTAACTATGTGATTTGTATGCGTGTTCCACTATGCCTTGCCATGTGTATGCATTCTGATCCATTGGATTGAATTACTTCTATGATGATTTGATGTTGACTTGATCATGTGACTCTTGCTGAGTCAACTTTTTGACTAATTTCCATCTTAATTCCCATGCTCCAGGCGCTGTATTTGGACCTATACTAATTGCTATTCATACACCCCTGCTTTAAGCCCAACCTCATTTTAAACTTGGCTTTTGCTATCTCCGCACCCCCTGCATTATTTCTTTTCCATTTTATTTTTATATTTGACATAGTTTTCATTTCCTTCTATTAAAAATACTAAAACCTTAATAAAAATTCTATAAAAATTCACCAAGCATCAAGATACATTTAAATAATTTTCCATGTTTTTTAATTCTGACTTTATGAATTTTTCCTCATATTTTTATAATTTCCATTTAATTTCTTTTTAAAATGTTCTTCTTTATGACACATGCTTCTTCCACAATTTATTTTGCATAGTTCAAAAATCATTTTGCATCCATTCTTTTTGTAAAGTTTAAAAAACATCTTGAAGCATATAAAAACATTTTTTTGGATTTTTAAAGTCATTTTATCATGCCTTTTGAACCATATCTTTGTGCATTATTCATTTTTGACCTAATGTAACTTTATTGATTTGTTTAAGCATGTTCCCTTCTGAATTTTGCCATGATATTTTGGAACTTGATTTGCTTCTAGCTTAGGTACTTTGTACCTTAATTTCATTTTTTTTACAAGTTCATTTCTATTTTTTCCTTATTGATGATTATAGGTCACATTTGTGAATGTTCTCTTAACTTTCCAATCTTGTTTGATTAGGAGGCATTTGTGCCATCATTTGAGAACTATTTTGTGCATTTTATAGGTCATCTTATGCATATTATATGTCCTTGGATCAGAATTATAGGTCATTTGCATTGTGTTTTCATTTGGTTTGTGTTTGCTTTCTAAATGCATTCTTACTTGAATTCTTTTGACCTAGTTTCACTTCTCTTCTAATACTTAACATGACTTGTGTTTGAATCATAAATGTCCATTCATGCATCTCATTTGCATTTCATATTGAATATTCTACTGACCCATAATCATTTCATGCATTCAAATGATCATTCATCTCAAACTTGTATACTTGTTCATGTTTGACACAATTCATCTTTCTTTATTAAATAGTTTCTAGATATCTTGCATATGTTTATGATATGATCAATCCTTGCATTCTAATTGCATCTTAAATATCATATGGTACTGATCTATAATCCATGTTCATCCATCTTTGGTTTTCCACTTTAACTCGTGTTCCATGTTACTTCTTTTCTTTAAGTGAAACTTGTTTCTTCTCTTCTCACTTCTTCTTCATTTAACTTATCCTACTTAAACATTCATTCTCATGACTTGTATGCTCATTCATATGCATTATAGGACATTCATATGTGATGTATGCTTCTGACCTTGACATTTCATTAAGTATTAATACATGTTCATCTTACATAAACATTCATTTTTCATTAACTACTTTCATGGTGCTTTTCTTGGATGTTTAAAACATTGTTTGTGTATAGTTCGTCTGTGTTTGATCTCTTAACCTTAGAGGAAATTCTTAGGGTATAGGTTCTGACCTAGAAGCTTTCTCAACCTTTAGGATCTTTCTTCTTTAGTTCCTAATTTGTTTGATTCTTATTGGTGCTTCCTTTCTTATCTTTTTTACTTGTAAATTGTTTTGCTAACATTTTCAGGGGCTAATGTTAAGTCAAGTGTGTGGCTGAGCACCCACATACAACCTCTTTTCTTATCTCTTTTAAGCTTTCAAGTTGTGATTGTGATAAGCATCTTAAGCTTCTTTGACATTTCATCTCTTTCATCCCTTTGAGTTCTTAACTTAACTTCAATCTTTGAAGTAAGCTAGAACTCACTCTTCTTCTCTTTTCTTTTAGACTTAGGTTTCTAAACCATAGTAAACCATTAGGAACTTCCAAGCATGATAACTCTTAGGATTATTAGTCTCCCTTTAGACTTTTACCCTTCTCACCCTTTGAGTCTCTCTCTTTCTCATCTCAAAACAAAAGAAAAAATACTTAATAAAGGCACAACATATATTGCATTTGAGCCTTTCATGTGAGAATAAGACTTAAATGCAATATGCGTTATACACACCAATAATAAAAGTACTTCTTTCTAAAATACAAAAATAAACAAATTCTCTTCTCATCTCCTTCATTCTATTCCTTAAGGACTCGTCATGTCCGTTCTACTGCAAACAGGTAACGCCTAAGTCTCCATACAGCGAGCTGCAACACCTAACTGCTGGGACACGCGCTCTGACGTTTCCATTAAAAAACACAAATAAAGCAACCCTTGTTGAGCTGAACTACGTTTGCTCTAATTCTTCTTTCTCGTCTGATTGAAGATACGTAGGCACGAGATGCGATATCTCGACGAACAACCTTTCCCCGTAGTCCGTCGAACTACGTTGACTCTGACTTTCCCATTGCACTGAGGGAATACGTAGGCCTAGGACAACGATAGTGTCCTATTGAGTCACTTCTTTCTCCTCTCCCTTCTCTTTTCTGCCTTTCATTTCCAGTTCACCAGTTAGCAGTTCATTTCCAGTTTCCTACACCCTTTGATCGAGACAACAATCGTGGATCCCATCGAGTACGATGGACGTGAAGAGGTGCGATAACCTTCCCTTCACGTAACTGACTCCCTTACCCGTTTCTCTTGGTCGAAAGACCATGTTCTTTTCCTTCCCTCAGGTTTACGCAGTGTTTCCTTTCCCTCTCTTGGGATAAATACACATTGCTGGCGACTCTGTTTCTGCGCCACTTTCGCGTTTGTACTTGGATGAAAATCCCGGGAGCGACAGCTGGCAACTCTGCTGGGGACAGGTTGACCTCTTGCTGGTCCAACCCTTTTGCGAGTCAATCCTAGCACTTGTTTGTTTTCTTTCATTGGGTGTTTACTTTACTGTTTTACTGCTTTACTATACATTATTGTATTTATCGCATTTACTGCTTTGCATATCATTACTATACTGGATTGTGTTGTGCTGTTTTTCTATTTGGCGGGATGGGTATTCTGAGAGATAAGCCCATTACACAGGCTTGAGTACATACATAGGATTAGAATGGAAAGTAGTGTGGCCTACGTAGCATCTTGGTACGTATGGTTTACACGAAATCCACAACCAGACGAGGTTTTCTTGGGAGATGTTCTGATTTGCGTGTCTTGTGCATTTTGGAGTGTTAACCTAAAAAGTTGTCGACTCTGGTGACCATTTCCCGAGAACTCAGTAACGGCATTCCTCCCAAGTTGTGATAATGGCAGACCAGAAATGAAAAACCCATTACACTTCTCGATCCAAGGACCCAATGCTGGGAACTTGCTATAGGGTTTCCTTTGGAAAGGAATCAGTGGAAGCGCTCCTCGATTGGCGATAGTACTGTACCCCGAGGGATGAATGTACTATTGCTTCTTGACCTCAGTGCCCGAAGCTGAGGACTTGCCATAGGATGTTCCTTTTTGAGGGGAATCAGTTGAGGCCTCCTCGATTGATGATGATGCCAAACCAGAAATGGTGAACGTATCATCATTTCTCGATCTGAGAGTCTGTGATATTGAGGATTCTCGCCTTTCTAGTACCCACATGTGAGTATGGGCGGGTGTTTATAGGTTTGCAGGTGACCATGCCTCCCACATACCCTGATACTCCGGTATTTTCACAGACAGATGATGTAACTTATTACGGTCAGTTGGTTTCTATCTACAGTAATATTCCCAGATTTGTACAGACACCGTGCACACAGTCCAGCACAGACACAGAGCACGCTGATACCATGCCCTTTTGCATTGCATTATCATGTCATAACATTCATGTTTGTCATTTTCAGGTGTTTATTACACTTCTGATTCCAATCAATGGGCTCGACAGAGACAGTTGCCAAGAGAAAGAATAATGTTGCCTACAAGTTCCCAGAACCTACTTTGGGTTTACTGCATAAGGTGGTAGCTATGGCTGACCCGGGTGTTCTTATCAACTTCCAGAAAAGATATGGGAAATTGGTGAAGATGGTCCGCGGTATCACACAGTATGAACATGATGCTCTTCACACTTTGCTACAGTTTTATGAGCCTTCGTTGAGATGCTTTCTCTTTCCTGATTATATCTGGATGCCTACGTTGGAAGAATTCTCATTTATTTTGGGAATTTCGGTCAAATCAGCATTACTATTCTTTTCTGGTAGTCACCCTAGCATAGAGGAGATTGCAGCTGCGGTACAGGTGAAAGATTCAGTGCTAAAAAGAAATGTGGCTAGCAAAAAGGGGGTCAAAGGTTTTCACTTAGAGTTTCTTACCGATCAAGCTCAAGAGGCTGCTGGCGCAAAGAATTGGGCAGTTTACAACTCCATCCTGGCTTTGTGCATATATGGCGTTGTTTTTTTCCCTAATAAACAGGATTTTGTGGATATGCAGGCTATAAGAGTTTTTGTTCTCAAAAATCCGGTTCCTACTTTGTTAGGAGATTTTTACTACTCTGTGCACTTCAAGAATGAAAAAAGAAGGGGAGGATCTGTCAACTGTTGCACTCCACTTTTATCTCATTGGTTTTTGAAGCATTTACCTCAGACAGGTGCTTTTCTAGACACAAAAGATTCTTTAAAATGGTCCAAGCGGATAATGGGATTAACTGTTAATAACATTGTCTGGTTTGATCATCAGTTGCGGGGAATAGAGATTATCACCGGTTGTGGGAATTTTCCCAATGTGCCTCTAATCGGCAGGAAAGGGGGAATCAATTATAATCTGATCCTGGCCATTAGACAGTTTGGATATGCTTCCAGGTATCCTCCCACATATTGGGATGTTGAGAAATCTTTGTTCTTTACAGGGACTGAAGATGAGGAAATGCTGAGAGAAGTTGTGAATGCTTGGGGGCACCTGCGTAAAACAGAAAAAATAGTTTTTGGAAAAGGGGATTGCATATCTTATTCTAATTATGAAAGATGGATTGAAATAAAGGTAAACGAGTTACTCTTGCCTTTTTCAAGGGAACCCCCTCTATATCCAATAATGCCAGAGCAGCCTACCACGATAGCCATCGAGGAATTTGACAAGCTGCAGAAGTTGACAAAGGAGCTTCGGGTGGAGAATTCCGATTTGAGTAGTCTTCTTCAAAATGCTCTACATGCCAACAAAGAGTTGGAGCAGAAAGCCCGAGACGCCGAAAAAATCTTAGCAGCAAGAGAAAAGGATTTTTCCGAAAGGGCTCAACATTTCCAGAAAATTAGTAAGGATGCCAATGCTTCCACTCAAGCTCATAAGAAGACCAAACAGGCCTTAGGCCAGACTAAAGACACGCTAGCCAAGTTTCAGCAAGCATGGGATGAAGTGAGAATCGAAAAAGCAGACTTGCAGGGACAGCTAAAGATCAAGGATGATGAGCTTAAAAAGGCCCACGAACAACGGAGGAAGTATCGGGAGAACCTTGGCCAAAGTCAGGAGCAATTGGAAAACGCCAGAGAGGAGCTTAAGACTTCCAAGAAGGAGCTTGAAGAGGCTATGGTAGATATGGGGAAACTCAAAATGCAAGCCGGCGTGAAAAGTCATAAAGGGGTATGTGATGATGAAGCTCTCCTGATGCATATGGGTTCGCTGACTGAAGCTCTCACGAAAAGAGATGTCCTGATTAAGGAGTTAATCGAAAGACCAAATCACCAGCGCACTCGCATACTCTTTGAGGAAGTCAAGTATTCAAGTGAAAAGTTGAAGGATTTGGAGTTGTCAGATTGACAAGTTTTTTTCTCTCATTATCTTAATGTAGTTTTGTTGATGGATATCATCAGGCTTGTTGATGAATCCACTATTTTGATGTATGATGTTCGAACTCATTGTTGAACGTTGTGCGTATGTCTGGTATCTTTTTAATTGAAACGAGCAGTTTATTCAGAAATATTCCTTTGGCAGTTATTTGTACACAAACACATAATCACGGCACGTCTCTTCATGTCACGATTTTTGATCTTCAGATTTCTGTGGTTAAGATTGGAATCAGGGTGTAAGGCACCTCGGAAATGATAAACATGGCATTTGCATTGCATTGCATATCATTTTTGCATGACAGGTACTCGTTGCAGGGTCTCTAACCTTTATTTGGTTTCAGGCACTATAGCTGATAACCACGTCCACCGATACGCAACTCGCAGAAACCAAGCTAAGATCATGGATCAGTTGCAAACTGAATTGGCTGAGCTGAGGAACAGGATGGACCAGTTCATGACATTAATGACTGGTATGGCCCAAAATCAGGAAAGACTCAGGGCAATGGTCGAGCGGCCAAAAGTAGAGGTGCAGAATGGCAACGGTAATAATAGAGATACCGGTAACAAGACTGGCGTTAATGTAGGTGGTGACCCTCCTAGAAATACTGGGGTTCGTTATGTTGTGGAAGACAACCAAGATGAGAAGTTCACTCATAGATTCTGAAGATGAGAACACTCACAGATTCGACGAGCTCGCTGAAAAAATTAGGTCCATTGAATCCCAAAACACTCTTGGTTTTGATGTTTCTGACTTGGGATTGGTACCTGGAGTAAGAATCCCACATAAGTTCAAGCCACCAACATTTGATAAGTACAATGGCATTACTTGTCCTAAAACTCATCTTTAATCCTATGTGGGGAGGATAGCGCTCATACTGATGATGAGAAATTGTGGATGTACTATTTTCAAGACAGCCTTACTGGGGCATCTCAAGAATGGTGCATGAAGTTGAGCAGGACTTCTGTAAGGAACTGGAAGGAGTTAGCTCATGCATTTGTCAAGCAATAACAATACAACATGGATATGGCTCCAAACCGTACTCAGCTGCAAAGTATGGCTCAGAATGCGAAGGAGAGTTTTAAGGAATATGCTCAAAGATGGCGCCAGTTGGCTGCCATGGTTCAACCTCCACTGCAAGATGGAGAGATGGCTGACATGTTTATGGGTACTCTTCAGGGAGCTTATCTCGATAGGTTGGCTGCTTATCCTTCAACTGGGTTTGCGGACATTGTAATCGCTGGGGAAAGGATTGAAAGTTTGTTGAAGCTCGGAAAAATACAAGATGTCAGTGGCGCTAGTTCTTCAGGAGCAAGGAAGCCATTTGCTGGAGCTACCAAAAAGAGAGATGGGGAGACCAGTGCTATTTATAAGAATAGAGGAAGAGGTAGAGGCTATCAAGATTCCTATAATCAGGTTGCTGCTGTGACCATTCCTAGTCCACAAGTTCAATCACAGCCACATCAACAAAATGTTCAGCCACAGAATAATCAACAGCCAAGAAGATCATATCAGCAGAGACAAACTGACAGGCATATGGACCCTCTACCTTTGACTTACGCAGCTTTGTTACCTCAATTGTTGAAGCTTAATCTGGTGGAGCTTCGTACGATGGGCCCGGCTCCTACTGTATTACCAAAGGGTTATGACGTTAATGCCCGCTGTGAGTTTCATTATGGGGCTCCAGGTCATACTATTGAAAAGTGTCAGACATTTCAGCATAAGGTACAGGATTTGATTGATGCCAAGGTGATTAATTTCTCAACTCCACCGAATGTGCTTCAGAATCCCATGCCAAATCACAATGTGCCAAAGTTCAACGCCATTGAAGATGGGAAAGTTTTGAATTTAGTAACTGATGTGAACAGGGTGAGGACTCCTTTGAGTTTTGTGAAGGCTCGATTGTTGAAGGGGCAAGTGTTCCCTGACTGTGAAGAAGGTTGTGTGGATTGCGAGAATCAGAGTAATAGTTGTGATAAACTGAAGGCCGGCATTCAAAATTTGATGAATGAGGGTTGTCTACAGTTTGATCAGGGGGACAAAAAGGACGACGATGTGGCAACTGTTACCATTTATTTTACGCCAGCTAAAATTCAAGTGCCAGCGCCTGCTGCTATCATTGTGCCTGATGTAGTGAGTCCTATTACTATTACGGTACCAGGACCAGTTCCTTATACTAGTGAGCGGGCTATCCCATGGCACTACGGTGCAGATGTTTACTACCAAGGAGAAAAGTAAGAAGTGGAAACTCTAGCTGGGGGTAGTTCCAGTATTGATAATGTTGGAGTTCTTGGTGGCTTCACCAGAAGTGGACGCTTGTTTACTCCATAAACTTTGAGAACTAACGTTGAAACTGAGGCAGCAGCCAAAGCCAAGGGTAAACAGGTGGCTACAGAGGAGGTTGTTGTTCCTGAATCTGTGCAGAAAGGTACTTTTGAGAAAGAGGTTGAGGAGTTTATGCGACTTATCAAAAAGAGTGATTATAAAGTGGTTGATCAGTTGAACCAAACGCCATCAAAGATTTCTATCTTGTCGTTGCTTATGTGTTCTGCAGCTCATCGAGAGGCACTTTTGAAGGTCTTGAATATGGCCTATGTACCTCAAGAGATTACTGTGAATCAATTGGAGTCTATTGTTTCTAATGTCAATGCTAGCCATGGGCTAGGTTTTACAGATTATGATTTGACTACTGAGGGTCGCAATCATAACAGGGCATTACACATCACCCTGGAGTGTAAAGGTGCAGTATTATCTCATGTGTTGGTAGATACGGGGTCTTCCCTGAACGTGTTACCAAAGAAGGCCTTAATGAAGTTAGACGCTGACGGAATTATTCTAAGACTAAGTGATTTGGTAGTGCGGGCTTTTAATGGTTCGAAACATTCTGTATTCAGAGAGGTAGAGCTCCCAGTAAAGATTGGTCCTCAAGTGTTTAAGTGTGTGTTCTACGTGATGGACATTCAACCCGCATATAGTTGCTTATTAGGCAGACCGTGGATTCATGCCGCTGGGGTAGTGACATCCACGTTGTACCAAAAGTTGAAATATGTGGTTGATGGTCAAGTGGTGACTGTATGTGGAGAGGAAGACATCTTTGTCAGTCAACTGTCTACCTTTAAGTACGTGGAAATGGATGGAGAGATCCATGAGATGCTGTGTCAAGCATTTGAGGCAGTCGATATTGGTGATTCGTCTTCAAAGGCAGTATCTTCTCAGAGTGAAGAACAGGTGGGTACTTCTATTGCTTCTTACAAACAGGCAGTGGAAGTAGTCAAACCAGGAAATACCCAAGGCTGGGGAAAATTGATTGAAGTCTCTGCCAAGGAAGATAAGTTCGGTGTAGGCTATAATCTGTATCAAGCTGCTGCAACAGAGCGCAGAGGACCGATTACTTTCTACACCGGGGGAATCATTAATCCAAATCAGATGTGTGCTGCAAGTGAAGATGGCGTCGACAGTGATTGTGATCTCGACAATTGGGTGCGCCCGTGTGTGCCGGGTCAAGAACTTTGCAATTGGTCTGTTGAAGAAATTGTTCAAGTTACTCTTCAGACAGAGTAATTTTCTTTGTTTTTCTCTGCTGCATGTTAAAATCTCGCGCTCTGCCCAAGGCGTGTAGATCCATTTGTAGGGCCTCATAATTGCATTTGCAAGGTTTTTATCATTAATAAAGGATGTTTTGCATTCAAATTTTGTGTTCCTTGTCTTTCATTTTTATGTGCAGAAAAACAATAAAATGGCAATGTTTTTTTTTTCTTTTTTCCTTTTCAAAAAATCTCATTCTAAAATAAGGCATGACCCTTAACCATGCAGACTTAATCACCCAGATTTCATTGATAACGATTCTGCTATGGCCAAGTATGACTTTGATAATCCAATCTATCAAGCCGAAGAGGGGGATGAAGAAGACTGTGAACTTCCCGAATAATTGGCTAGATTGTTGAAGTAGGAGGAGAGGGTCATTCAACCTCACCAAGAGACAATTGAGGTTATCAACATTAGTTCCGAGGACGCCAAGAAAGAAATTAAGATTGGAGCTAGTCTGCAGGCCAAGGTAAAGAAAGAGCTGATCAGTATGCTACGGGAATATGTTGACATCTTTGCTTGGTCATATTAAGATATGCTGGGATTAGATGCAGACATTTTTGTGCACAGGTTACCGTTGAAAGAGGGTTGTCCTCTTTTCAAACAGAAGCTTCGGAGAACTAAACCGGAAATGGCTCTCAAGATCAAAGAGGAAGTACAAAAACAGTTAGATGCGGGATTTCTGGCCGTCACTAATTACCCACCATGGGTTGCGAATATTGTTCCTGTGCCAAAGAAAGATGGTAAGGTCAGAATGTGCGTTGATTACCGGGATCTAAACAGAGCAAGTCCGAAAGATGACTTTCCTTTACCTCATATTGATGTACTGGTTGACAACACCGCTCAGTTCTCGGTATTCTCCTTCATGGATGGCTTCTCCGGGTATAATCAAATCAAGATGGCGCCAAAAGACATGGAGAAGACAACGTTCATTATCCCGTGGGGTACTTTCTGTTACAAGGTGATGCCTTTTGGGTTGAAGAACGCTGGGGCAACGTATCAGCGAGCTATGGTAACACTATTCCATGACATGACTCATAAAGAGATCGAGTGTTATGTAGATGATATGATTGCTAAGTCTCGAACAGAAGAAGAGCATCTGGTCAATCTGCATAAACTGTTCAAGAGGTTGAGAAAGTTTCGACTAAGGCTGAATCCGAACAAGTGCACTTTCAGAGTGCGGTTCGGTAAATTGCTGGGTTTCATCGTAAGTGAAAAAGGAATTGAGGTTGATCCTGCCAAAATAAAAGCGATACAAGAAATGCCTGTACCAAGAACAGAAAAAGAAGTACGTGGTTTCCTGGGTAGACTGAACTACATTGCACGGTTCATATCTCACCTCACAGCCACTTGTGAACCAACATTTAAGCTGTTAAGAAAAGAACAAGCGGTCAGGTGGAATGACGATTGTCAAAGGGCTTTCGAGAAAATAAAAGAATATTTGCGGGAACCTCCAATTCTCATGCCTCCAATTCCAGGGAGACCATTGATCATGTATTTGACTGTGCTTGAAGGGTCCATGGGTTGTGTTCTCGGTCAATATGATGAGACAGGTAAGAAAGAATACGCCATCTACTACTTGAGCAAGAAATTCAATGATTGTGAATCACGATACTCAATGCTTGAGAGGACATGTTGTGCACTTGCATGGGCTGCTAAGTGATTGAGGAAATATATGCTCACTCATACAACCTTGTTAATTTCAAAGATGGATCCTGTCAAGTACATATTTGAGAAACTAGCATTGACCGGACGGGTTGCACGTTGGCAGATGGTGCTGACTGAATATGATATACAGTATACTTCTCAGAAAGCCATCAAGGGAAGTATTTTGTCAGATTATCTTGCGCAGCAACCAATTGATGACTATCAGCCGATGAGGTTTGATTTCCCTGATGAGGACATCATGTTTCTCAAAGCTAAAGATTGCGAGGAACCACTCCCGGAGGAGGGGCCAGACCCTGAATCCAAATGGAGTTTGATGTTTGATGGGGCCGTCAACATGAATGGATGCGGAGTTGGGGCAGTTCTTATCACTCCGAAAGGGTCTCATATACCTTTCACTGCCAGATTAACTTTTGATGTCACCAACAATGAAGCAGAATATGAAGCTTGCATTATGGGCATTGAAGAAACCATTGATTTAAGGATCAAGACTCTTGAAATATTTGGGGACTCTGCTCTAGTGATCAATCAGATCAATGGAGATTGGCATACCCATCAACCAAACTTGATTCCTTACAGAGACTATGCGAGGAGGTTGTTGACTTTCTTTACAACAGTGAAATTGTACCATATACCTCGAGATGGAAATCAAATGGCTGATGCTTTAGCAACATTATCTTCCATGATTCAAGTGAATTGGTGGAACCATGTGCCAAAAATTGAGGTGTCTCGTCTTGACAGACCTGTACATGTGTTTGCTGTTGACGCAGTGTCTGATGACAAGCCGTGGTTTCATGATATCAAGTGCTTCTTGAAGAGTCAAGAGTATCCGGCTGGAGCATCCAATAATGATAAGAAGACTCTGAGGAGGTTAGCTGGTAGTTTCTTCTTGAATGAGGATGTGATGTAGAAACGAAACTTTGACATGGTTTTGCTCAGATGCGTGGATAGACACGAAGAAAACATGTTGATGCAAGAAGTGCACGAAGGATCTTTCAGTACCCGTGCCGGAGGACATGCAATGGCAAAGAAATTGCTAAGATCGGGGTATTACTGGATGACTATGGATGTGTATTATTGTTCATACTCCCGCAAATGCCACAAACGTCAGATTTATGCGGATAAAGTGCACGTGCCTCCGAGTCCATTGAATGTCATGTCTTCTCCTTGGCCCTTTGAAATGTGGGGCATTGATATGATTGGAAAGATTGAGCCAACTGCTTCCAACGTCCATCGCTTCATCTTGGTCGCCATTGATTACTTCACCAAGTGGGTGGAAGCAGCGTCTTATGCCAATGTCACCAAGCAGGTGGTAGCCAGATTTCTGAAAAGAGATATCATTTATCGCTATGGAGTGCCCGAAAGAATCATTACTGATAATGGTTCTAATCTCAACAACAAAATGATGGCAGAATTATGTCGGGACTTCAAAATTAAGCATCACAATTCTTCGCCTTACCGTCCAAAGATGAATGGCGCTGTTGAAGCAGCCAACAAGAACATCAAGAAGATTGTGCAAAAGATGGTAGTGACCTACAAAGATTGGCATGAGATGTTACCGTTTGCCTTGCATGGGTACCGAACATCAGTAAGGACATCTACTAGGGCAACACCATTCTCACTTGTGTATGGTATGGAGGCAGTCCTACCAGTTGAAGTTGAGATTCCCCCGCTGAGGGTTATGATAGATGTCAAACTGGATGAGGCAGAATGGGTTCGTACCCGATTCAATGAGCTGAGCTTAGTTGAGGAAAAGAGATTAGCAGCTATTTGCCATGGTCAATTGTATCAGAGAAGGATGAAGCGGGCATTTGATCAGAAAGTGCGACCTCAGGAGTATAAGTCGGTGAATTGGTACTTAAAAAGATCCATCCTCCAAACACAGATAACAGGGGAAAATGGACACCGAACTATGAAGGTCCATATGTGGTTAAAAAGGTTTTCTCTGGCGGAGCCTTAATGCTTACAACCATGGATGGTGAAGATTTTCCATCCCCTGTCAACTCAGAGGCAGTCAAAAAATACTTCGCATAAATAGACCCGCTGGAAAAAAAAAAGAGAAAAGTCCAGGCAAAAACGGGCATCCCGGCGAACAAAAAAAAAGAATAAATAGGTTCGGGCAAAAATTAGGGATATAAATAAAAAATTGTACACCCGGTGAGTTGAAAATCCGCAAGGACAACTCAGGCAAGAAGGGGTATCCAGGTGGATTGAAAACCCGAAAAGGGCGGTCCACGCAAAAGAGGGATTAAGCGAAGACTGCGATCTGAGTCATTTGTACTACCTCATCGTTTCACTCAAACTAGCAATCTCCAAAGGATAGGAATCAGTCCAATCATCCTCTTCAGAAAGTGAAGATAATCGAAAAGTCTTGAAGACATACTGGTCATAGCAGAATGGAAACTCAGTGAAATGCCGTTTTCATGTTGCCATTAGGATAGTTTCTTTTCTCAATTTTCAGCGATCACCTTTTTCCAGGGATTGCTTCCTGATGTACTTGCCTATTCTGGGCATTTCAATCAATAAAGTTGGTTATTCAGTCAAAAAGCTTCGTATTTGTTTTCATTTTACTGTTTTGTTTGCAAAAACGTCCAAATTTTTTATAAGAAGCATTGCATTGTTGAAAACATTGAGGCTTTATAATAACATGCACAGGGAAAACATTTAAAATTGCTCTGAATGTTGACTAACCCCGGACGGTGGATTCAAACCATGTCGTCTCTGGGACATATGTGTGCATTTCTCTTGTTGCAGGTTTACATCTAGAAGCCTAACATAAAGTCATCTTCAGCACAAAGCATTATTGGGTGTTTTCCCCAACAAGTGGTGGTTCAGAGTTGGATTTTTTCAGTTGCAGAAGTCATATCCAGCTCAGCGCATCTGCATGCCAATTTATTTTTGGCAATTGGTGGCAAGCGTTATCCCTGGTATAAGGGTTAATCCTCACAAAGTAATTGAAGGATCGAGCAATGATATGTTCCCCGCGGAGTTGGATTCCTCGTCCGGAGTCTCTTTTGAATTTGCATATATCATGACATTTTCATTTTCTAAAGCGTAGAATTCCATTGGTATGGAGCATTACGGCAAAACTCAAACATACGCATACGAAACATAAGCCAGGTTCAACCGTTTACCTGTAAGCCAGAGTAATTCACAGACAAAACATTGCCATGCAACCCCAGCAAAGCTTACCACAACACTTGATCGTACAATGTTAATTCAATACCCGTCCGTATTGACTTTTGACACCTGTCCGTGTCCCTTCAGCACTCGTCCGTGTTTGAACCTTATTTCAATACCCGTCCGTATTGACTTTTGACACTCGTCTGTGTCCCTTCAGCACTCGTCCATGTTTGAACCTTATTTCAATACCCGTCCGTATTGACTTTTGACACTCATCCGTGTCCCTTAAGCACTCGTCCGTGTTTGAACCTTATTTCAATACCCGTCCGTATTGACTTTTGACACTCGTCCATGTCCCTTTCAGCACTCGTCCGTGTTTGAACCTTATTTCAATACCGTCCATATTGACTTTTGACACCCGTCCGTGTCCCTTCAGCACTCGTCTGTGTTTGAACCTTATTTCAATACTCGTCCGTATTGACTTTTGAGATACTCGTCCGTATCTTATTAATCATCGTCTGATACTCGTCCGTATCGTCGACTTGGTCACTCGTCGTGTTCCGTTGATGATTTTCTGATGCTCGTCCGTATCATTAACCCGAACACTTGTGTGTGTTCCCTTATTAATCATCGTCCGATACTCGTCCGTATCGTTGACTTGGTCACTCGTCGTGTTCCTTTGATGATTGTCCGATGCTCGTCCGCATCGTTGACCTTTTATACTCGTCCGTGTCCTTTTGGCACTCGTCCGTGTTTGAATATTTTAGCCAATACTCGTCCATATTGAACTTTGAGATACTCGTCCGTATCTTATTAATCATCGTCCGATACTCGTTCGTATCGTCGACTTGGGCACTCGTCGTGTTTCTTTGATGATTGTCCGATGCGCGTCCGCATCGTTGACCTAAACACCCGTCCGTGTTTTCTTTCCATACTCGTCCGTATGGTCATTGATAATCGTCTGTATCCCTATTTCGATACACGTCGTATCAATCTATGCAGTTATTTGCTGATACTTCCAGAAGGGTTTATATCCCTTTTCTTCTTCATCCAGCGTGCAAATTTTCCGGTTGTTTTGGTATTCAATCACAGTTCACCTTGATTGTCTGAATAGCCGTTGCTTTCATCCTTCTCAGGTTAACAGATGATTGAATAGGGGCAGCTGTAACACCCCAAAATTTGCCCTCTTGTTGTTACCAAGCTTTTGTTTCATTGCATTGCATTTGTATCTCATTTCATCTCATATCTCATACATGTTGCATTGGGGCATGTGATCAGTGGATTTCAGAGCATTGACTATTCAAAGCAGGAGAGCTAAAGCCAAGGGTCTCCCAGCAAGCCTCAAGAGTCTCTTATGTCTCATATGATCTCAATTGATCCCACAAGTCATTGGAAGAAGAGAGTTTACCATGAAGTTGGACAGTTCATCATCTCCTAGCAAAAGTTGTCCAAATTAGGGTTTGTGATTCAAGCAGTCTCCTGATGAAATTTTGGTTCAAACTTGATCTCAAGGGTTTCTACATGATGTCAAGTATCTAAGGATGGAAGATTGCCCATTGGCTCATTTCAAAGAGGTTCAATTGATTAGTTGCTTGAGAATCAAGAAATTGGGGAAAAAGTCAACTCCTGACTTTTTAAGGTCAAATTCATGAAATTCAAGTCACATATGTTCATGGGACAAGATTTGATCAAGAAATGATGGAGGAATCATAAAAAATCAAGAATTGTACAAAGTTTCCATTTTTAGAAACTTGGGGTTTCCAAAAATGGCAAGTTTGGACTATTTTGCACTACACTTCAAGGCATTCTTTCTCCATGATAAAAGCTTCAAACTTCAGACCTAAGTTGAGCCAATTAAAGATCACATCCTAAGCTTCAAATCCATATAAAGAACTCTTCCATTGGATCAAAATTGAGGGAGTTATGATCAATCAAAGTAGAGCAAAATCAAGGCAAATTCCAAGTCATGACCAAGCAAGATTGGGCTGGCACGCAGTCATTTCATCAAACATGTGGTGTGCCAAATGTCAAGTCATTTTTCTCCATCAAGAAAGCTTCAAATGAAAAAGTTTTGAACATCAAAGTTGTTCCTCTTGATCTCCTCTACAACTTTGATGTTGGGAAATTTTTCATCTGATCAATGTATGAAGAGATATGAGGGTTCAAACGCAAGGGTCTCACACTGAAAATTCACAAGCCCATAGCCATGTATGCCATGCAACTTGCCTCGCCCATAAACCAGTCATGCTTGCTTGTGTTTCAAGTCATTTTCCACCATCTTCCAAGCTTCTATTCACTTTGATTCCAACTTCAAACTTGTTCATTGTCATGTCCTTGATCCATAGGCCTTGGAATCATTCAATTTCATGACCTATCCATAAAGATATTCCTCCTCAAAATCATTAACTTCAACATGGGGTTAGGGCTGGCAAAATAGAAAAGGATGGCATTTGTTCTTGTTGTTATTGATTCAGTTCACACGCATGGGATACACACATCACATTTTCCTCTTTTGAACCAACATACTCTTACACATACATGCCTACATACCTATGCCATGCATCAATATGGAAAGGATTCAAAGAAAAGAAACTTGTCCAACAAGTATTCATGCTGCTGCACTAATATCAGAACGAAATCACCACTTCTCATTTCATGTTGATCCTCACCATAGCTCCATGATCACTCTACACTCTAACCAAACCTCTCAACTCGGGCATAACAGAAATGACTCACCATTGAACTCAGTTAACTTGAGTTCAAACTGTTAATTGCATTGGGTAACCATTAACCATGGATATAAAAGCTTGATCCTAACAGAATTGAAGAAGAGACCTCATTTTTGCACATTCACTCAAAAATTCATCTCAAAGTTCTCTCTGATTTTCACACGAATTCTTCACACATTTTCACTTTGATCTTCATCAATTGTTCATCCTCAGGCTCTTCTGATCAAGAACAAGCTGAAGTAAGATCATATTCTCAAGTGTAGCAACTTCTCCAATTCGAATCTCAATCTGTTTTCTTCAAGATCCAAGGATTCAGAGCATTTATTTTGCTCTTAGGAAGCTCAAGATCAAGTTCTCCCCTCTAGTTTTCTCAACAATCATCAAGGAGCTTCAATCCAGGTTTGAACTTCTTCAACTTTTCTTGCACGATTTCTACTGTTTAACCTGTTTTTTATGTTGATTTGAAGCTTACTAGAAGCTATTGGTTATCCGGCTAGTTGATAGGCTTATTAAAAGCATAGATTCATTTTTAAGGGCAAAACTTCTTGCATTCGATTCTCTTTGTAGGAATGTGATTTGTGAATTTTAAGGCCAGATCCTTGTTGTGCATGAGCTTAGCTTTCGATTGATGCCTGAAATCTAAATTTCTGGAACATGTGATCATTTACAGTTGCCAGAGATGGCCGGGGAAGACGACCAGAGGTCCTTCTCTAGCCGGTGAGGGTTCAGTTAGGGTTTTAATCTCAGAATAAGTCACAGCCGTTAGATGCTTCTTGATCCTAGGGTGTGAGTGATGCCAGCGCATTAATGAGAGTGTGGTGAGGCACGTGCATGTTTTGGCTGTTAATTTTTGAACTATGTGATCTTGTATGCGTGTTCCACTATGCCTTGTTATGTGTATGCATTCTGATCCATTGGATTGAATTACTTCTATGATGATTTGATGTTGACTTGATCATGTGGCTCTTGCTGAGTCAACTTTTTGACTAATTTCCATCTTAATTCCCATGCTCCACACGCTGTATTTGGACCTATACTAATTTCTATTCACACACCCCTGCTTTAAGCCCAACCTCATTTTAAACTTGTCTTTTGCTATCTCCGCACCCCCTGCATTATTTCTTTTGCATTTTATTTTTATTTTTGACATAGTTTTAATTTCCTTCTATTAAAAATACTAAAACCTTAATAAAATTTCTATAAAAATTCAACAAGCATCAAGATACATTTAAATAATTTTCCATGTTTTTTAATTCTGACTTTATGAATTTTTGCTCATATTTTTATAATTTCCATATAATTTCATTTTAAAATGTTCTTCTTCATGACACATGCTTCTTCTACAATTTATTTTGAATAATTAAAAATTCATTTTGCATCCATTATTTTTGTCAAGTTTAAACAACATCTTGAAGCATCTAAAAACATTTTGTGGATTTTTAAAGTCATTTTATCATGCCTTTTGAACCATATCTTTGTGCATTATTCATTGTTGACCTAATGTGACTTTATTGATTTGTTTGAGCATGTTCCCTTCTGAATTTTTCCATGATATTTTGGAACTTGATTTACTTCTAGCTTAGGTACTTTGTGCCTTAATTTCACTTTTTTTACAAGTTCATTTCTATTTTTACCTTGTTGATGATTATAGGTCACATTTGTGAATGTTCTCTTAACTTTCGAATCTTGTTTGATTAGGAGGCATTTGTGCCATCATTTGAGAACTATTTTGTGCACTTTATAGGTCATATTATATATATTATATGTCCTTGGATCAGAATTATAGGTCATTTGCATTGTGTTTTCATTTGGTTTGTGTTTGCTTTCTAAATGCATTCTTACTTGAATTCTTTTGACCTAGTTTCACTTCTCATCTCTTCTAATGCTTAACATGACTTGTGTTTGAATCATAAATGTCCATTCATGCATCTCATTTGCATTTCATATTGAATATGCTACTGACCCATAATCATTTCATACATTCAAATGATCATTCATCTCAAACTTGTATACTTGTTCATGTTTGACACAATTCATCTTTCTTTCTTAAATAGTTTCTAGATATCTTACATATGCTTATGATATGATCAATCTTTGCATTCTAATTGCATCTTAAATATCATATGGTACTGATCTATAATCCATGTTCATCCATCTTTGGTTTGCCACTTTAACTCGCGTTCCAAGTTACTTCTTTTCTTTAAGTGAAACTTGTTTCTTCTCTTCTCACTTCTTCTTCATCTAACTTCTCCTACTTAAACATTCATTCTCATGACTTGTATGCTCATTCATATGCATTATAGGACATTCATATGTGATGTATGCTTCTTACCTTGACATTTCATTAAGTATTAATACATGTTCATCTTACATAAACATTCATTTTTCATCAACTACTTTCATGATGCTTTTCTTGGATGTTTAAAGCATTGTTTGTGCATAGTTCATTTGTGTTTGATTTATTAACCTTAGAGGACATTCTTAGGGTATAGGTTCTGACCTAGAAGCCTTCTCAACCTTTAGGATCTTTCTTCTTTAGTTCCTAATTTGTTTGATCCTTATTTGTGCTTCCTTTCTTATCTTTTTTACTTGTAAATTGTTTTGCTAACATTTTCAGGGGCTAATGGTAAGTCAAGTGTGTGGCTGAGCACCCACATACAACCTCTTTTCTTATCTCTTTTAACCTTTCAAGTTTTGATTGTGATAAGCATCTTAAGCTTCTTTGACATTTCATCTCTTTCATCCCTTTGAGTTCTTAACTTAACTTCAATCTTTGAAGTAAGTTAGAACTCACTCTTCTTCTCTTTTCTTTTAGACTTAGGTTTCTAAACCATAGTAAACCATTAGGAACTTCCAAGCATGATAACTCTTAGGATTATTAGTCTCCCTTTAGACTTTTACCTTTCTCACCCTTTGAGTCTCTCTTTTTCTCATCTCAAAACAAAAGCAAAAATACTTAATAAAGGCACAACATATATTGCATTTGAGACTTTCATGTGAGAATGAGATAGTGAGGGGTCTTCTCTCACTTTCTTAGAATGTTTAACATACGTCCCGTCTTGGGTCGATATGCGAGGCATTTGATCCTACGTGAAAGACTTAAATGCAATATGCGTTATACACACCAATAATCAAAATACTTCTTTCTAAAATTCAAAAACAAACAAATTCTCTTCTCATCTCCTTCATTCTATTCCTTAAGGACTCGTCATGTCCGTTCTACCGCAAACAGGTAATGCCTAAGTCTCCATACAGCGAGCTGCAACACCTAACTGCTGGGACGCGCACTCTGACGTTTCCATTAAAAAACACAAACAAAGCAACCCTTGTTGAGCCGAACTACGTTTACTCTGATTCTTCTTTCTCGTCTGATTGAAGATACGTAGGCACGAGATGCGATATCTCGACAAGCAACCTTTCCCCGTAGTCCGTCGAACTACGTTGACTCTGACTTTCCCATTACACTGAGGGAATATGTAGGCCTAGGACAACGATAGTGTCCTATCGAGTCACTTCTTTCTCCTCTCCCTTCTCTTTTCTGCCTTTCATTTCTAGTTCACCAGTTAGCAGTTCATTTCCAGTTTCCTACACCCTTTGATCGAGACAACAAGCGTGGATCCCATCGAGTACGATGGACGTGAAGGGATGCGATAACCTTCCCTTCACGTAACCGACTCCCTTACCCATTTCTCTTGGTCGCAAGACCATGTTCTTTTCCTTCCCTCAGGTTTACGCAGTGTTTCCTTTCCCTCTCTTGGGATAAATACACATTGCTGGCAACTCTGTTTCCGCGTCACTTTCGCGTTTGTACTTGGATGAAAATCCCGGGAGCGACAGCTAGTCACAGTGCGGCTATTGCCCGTGCATCTGTAATCGAGATTGATTATAGTGGATTAAGACCTTGTGTTCAAGGCGAAATCACTTGAGGAGGGTGAACTGGATTAGCCTTTGTGGTGAACTAGGATATATCGTGTGTTCTTTACTCCTATGCTTAATGTCTTAGTTTATCCTTTTATATTGAGTATCAGAACCTTACATAAGCAAGTTAGAACCTTGCACCTTAACTCTGATAAGCTTCCGCACTGCAAGTTCTGAAAAGTGTATCTTATGTTCAGACTCGTGTTGGTTCTGATGCTTCATGCATAGCAAGTCTAAATATAACTCCTCCAGTCAGAGTCTCTCAACGAACTCTGAAGTTATCCTAAGTGGTTCATCTACAAGAAGCGAAAAGTAGTCAAAAGAGCAAATACACAATTCAAACCCCCTTTCTTGTGTCTTTCTCGCACCTTTAAAATCTACTCTGATGCAACTATCATTTCAAGGATCCCCGATGAGAGGCAGTGAGGTCATCGTCAAAGCCTTTGACGAATCTAGAAAAACAGTTATCGGCGAAGTCAATCTTCCCATAACTATCGGTCCTCACACTTTCCAAGTCACTTTCCAGCTCATGGACATCCGGGTAGCATACAGCTGTTTATTAGGAAGACCTTGGATACACGAAGCTGGGGCAGTCACTTCGACACTTCACCAGAATCTGAAGTTCGTCAAGAATGACAAGCTAGTCACAGTCTGTGGAGAACAAGCATTAACCGTAAGCAACTTACCACCATCCTGTGTAAAACCAAAAGAGGTCATTGGGACTCAATTCCAAGCACTCTCAGTAAGCAATGAGAATCGATCAGAGAGAGGGACGTCGATTTCCTCATACAAAGGTGCTCTCGAAGTGATCAAGGGTAACGACGTAAAAGGATGGGGACAGCTTGTCATTCCTACGGATAACAAGACAAAGAAAGGTCTTGGTTTTTCCTCAACCTGTACCCAGACTGCTACTAACGATGAAAGTTTTTATCCCATTCAAGACTTCTTCCACAGTGGAGGCTTCCTTCACCCAGTGTCTCAAGAAGTACATACCATCAATGAAGGTGACTCCTCAGATACAGATGAAGAAAGGAAGTCCTATCTCAACAAAGATGGTTATATGTCTCAGGAAGAAACGCATACGCCACTTTGCTATCACACGCAGAGTCCGAGATATATACCACGATCAGATGTCAAGATGATGTATGGAGATTGTGATCCGGAAGGATGTCGTGCTCCACCTAACTCATTAGAGGAGGACACTCTGATGAAAGACAAATTTGACCATGACTATTATGACCCAATGGATGACTTGCCGATCTGGCAGCCGTACCCAGAAGACTTGGGGCAAAAGAGTCAGCCAAATGATGCATATCAGCTGAGCATCATTGAAAATAATACCTGCATCCCCACCAAGTTATGGGACCATTACTCAGGATATTCCAAAAATATCCAGCACAACAATGAATCTACAAAGATTACAGGAAAAAAGTTCATCAACTATGTTTTTCTTGAGGTTAACGTCATCGAGAAGGATGACTCCTCCAGTCCCACATAAGTATGGGACACATTAGGACAGCTGAGTGGCAAGTACGATTTCTTGATCAAGTACACTACTCCTGAAAGCTCTCGTATCAAGCTCAAAGACATCCAGCCAACTGGATGAGGAGATCCACCTGAGAATGAAAACACTGTGCAAGATACAACAGAAGAGTTCGTCTACGATAACTTTACACGGGAGGAAGACTCCAACAATCCTGCTCCACCAGAAATCAGCGTCACTTCTGAGGACAAACCAAGAAAGAAGGTACCAGACTTTGTGATTCATCGAGGAGTTCACCGCCAATGGGTTTCTGTCGATGTCCCAAAAGTCGTTCATAACTCTAAGTAATTGCCATCTTTGTTTTAACCTTTCACCCTGCCCAGGTGAAACGGATGTTTTAATAGGGCTCACTTTCTGTAAATGTCTCTCTTTGCTTCGCCCAAAGCGACAGAGCTTTGTTTTATAGGGCTGTAGTTTCAAGAATCGACAAAATCATAAATAAACAACGTCATTATGTAATTTCTGCATTTATTGCTGTTTTCACTTTTCACTTTTTTCGAAAAATGGTAATCCTAAAACAGCCCAAAAAAAAAACAAACAAGCATTTTTTCAGAAAATACACTACATACACTCTTGCATTCTCTCTATCTCTTCTAAAAATAAATCATCATGTCATGCAGATTGCTTGTTTTAAACCCCGTTGAAACATACGATCCAATACCTTCTCCCAACTTTGAAATCCCGGTATTTGAGGCTGAAGAAGAAGAAGACACAGAAATTCTAGAGGAGATCTCCCGATTACTCAGACAAGAGGAAAGGTCCATCGAACCTCACAAAGAGCCGTTGGAAACGGTAAACTTGGGTTCAGAGGAAGAGAGAAAAGAAGTCAAGATTGGGGCACTGCTCAGTCCAACTGTCAGAGAAGACCTGATAAAACCTCTCAAAGAGTTTCCCAATGTTTTTGCTTGGTCCTATCAGGACATGCCAGGGTTGGACACCAGCATCGTGGAACATCATCTACCATTAAGATCAGAATGTCTGCAGGTGAAACAAAGGCTGAGACGGACTCATCCTGATATGACTATCAAGATCAAAGAGGAAGTGCAGAAATAGATTGACGCGGGTTTCCTCGCCACCTCAGAATATCCTCAATGGTTGGCCAACACAGTTCCAGTTCTGAAAAAGGACGGAAAAGTCAGAATGTGTGTAGACTACAGGGATCTGAACAAGGCCAGTCCAAAGGATGACTTTCCCCTACCGCACATAGACATGCTGGTAGATAGTACAACAAAGTTCAAAGCCTTCTCCTTCATGGATGGATTCTCGGGCTATAATCAAATCAAAATGGCGCCGAAAGACATGGAGAAAACTTCGTTCATCACCCCATGGGGCACCTTTTGTTACAAGGTAATGTCGTTCGGCTTGAAGAACGTCAGGGCAACCTGTCAAAGGGTCATGACTACTCTGTTTCACGACATGATGCACAAATAAATCAAAGTGTATGTCAATGACATGATTGCCAAATCTAAAACAGAAGAGGAGCATGTGACCCACTTGTCAAAATTATTTGAGCGTCTGAGAAAGTACAAACTCTGCTTGAATCCTAACATTTGCACATTCGGTGTTCGCTCAGGAAAACTGCTAGGGTTCATCATCAGCCAGAAAGGAATTGAGGTTGATCCTGACAAAGTCAGGGCCATCCAAGAAATGCCTTCTCCAAAGACTGAGAAACAAGTCAGAGGGTTCCTGGGATGTTTGAATTACATTTCCAGATTTATATTCCTCATGACCGCGACATGCGTGCCAATCTTCAAATTACTCAAAAAGAGTCAAGATTGTGTATGGACAGAAGACTGCCAAACAACTTTCGACAGTATCAAGGAATACCTATTGAATCCGCCTATCCTATCACCTCCAGTGGAGGGAAGACCGCTGATCATTTACCTAACAGTCTTGGAAGACTCAATGGGTTGTGTACTTGGCCAACAAGACGAAACCAAAAGAAAAGAGTTTTCCATTTACTATTTGAGCAGGAAATTTACCGACTGTGAAACTCGGTATACTATGCTCGAGAAAACTTGTTGCGCTCTAGCTTGGGCAGCCAAACGTCTTTGCCAGTACATGATTTGCCACACTACTTGGTTAATCTCTGAAATAGATCCGATCAATTACGTCTTTGAAAAGCCTGCTCTCACGGGAAGTATTGCCCGTTGGTAGATGTTGTTATCAGAATATGACATCGAGTATCATGCTCAGAAAGCTGTCAAAGGAAGTATTTTAGCCGATCATTTGGCTCATTAACCGATTGATGATCAGGAATCAGTCTGATTTGACTTCCCAGACGAAGATGTCATGTATCTAAAAATGAAAGATTGTGATGAACCGCTACCCAGTGAAGGGCCAGAACCAGGTTCCCAATGGGGACTAATCTTTGACGGAGCTGTCAACATCTACGGAAACAAAATTAGGATAATCATCATAACACCTCAGGGTACCCACATTCCTTTCACTGCCAGATTGACATTCAAATGCACAAACAACGAGGCCGAATACGAAGCTTATATCATGGGTCTCGAAGAAGAAGCTGACTTAAGGATAAAGAACTTGGATGTGCATGGAGACTCATCCCTGGTTATCAATCATATCAAAGGAGATTGGAACACGTACCAATCAGGATTGATTCCTTACAAAGACTACGCAAGAAGGTTGTTACCATTCTTCAATAGAATCGAGTTTCATCACATCCCTCGGGAAGAGAATCACATGGCTGATGCACTAGGCACTCTCTCTTCCATGATTAGTGTAGGTCAATGGAACGACTTACCTAAGATTTACATAATACGCCTTGAAAGGCCCGCCTACACTTTCACAATCGAAGCAGTCATAGACAACAAACCTTGGTATCACGATATCAAATGCTTTCTTCAGAAATAAGAGTACCCGCCTGGGGCATCAAGAAAAGATAGGAAGACCCTCAGGAGACTGGCTGGCAGCTTCTTTCTGAGTGGTGATACACTCTATAAGAGAAATTTCGACATGGTCTTGCTTCGATGCGTAGACAGACCAGAAGAAAACATGCTGATGAAAGAGATCCACGAAGGATCCTTTGGCACTCATGCCAACGGACACATAATGGCAAGAAAAATTCTGAGAGCAGGATACTATTGGTTGACCATGGAATCCGATTGATACAAGTACATGAGGAGATGTCACAAGTGTCAGATATACTCAGACAAAATCCATGCACCGCCAACACATCTCAAAGTTCTTTCTTCCCCATGGTCTTTTTCCATATGGGGAATTGTCGCGGTGAGAATTGGATACCAAGCTATTATATTAACTTGAATCTTATTTCTTTTTATTTCACCACCGTCTTTGATTTATCCAAGGGAAGGGAGAAAGATCGAATTACCCACAATGCAATGCAAATGCAAACTAAGATTCTAAAGTTCGGGGGTTGGTTATACCTAGGGAAGGTGTTAGCACCCTAGATATCTGTAGTACTCTACAGGAACCTCTTGTTTTATCATGTTATTTGTTTTTTTGTTATCTGCTAAGGGTTTAAGGGTAGGAGGACCTAAGATTCTATTCCTAGGCGTGCTCGACAAGATATCGCATCTTGTGCCTACATATCCTGTCGGGAAGGAATCAGAGCACATGTAGTTCCTCTTGATGGATACTAAAGTTGTTTAAAAGTTTAGGAGAAAAGATGAGTCATCATCTTAAGAAACCACCACAATTTTTTAGGATTGTTTGTATTTGTGGGGTATGGGATTGTACGTCCCTTCTTTGAGATGATTCACATCTAATTATTTTGTGTGGAGAATTAGGTGGGCTAAAGTTTGATCGTAAAAATCAAAATTGAGGGGGACTAACTTAGGAATTATATCCTAAAGTTGTCTAATAAACTTATCTTAAGGGTATCGAGACTTATGATGCAAATGAAATGCACCATGCACAATAATTTGATTATCATGCATGGGATTTTCCCTTGGATATTAATGCAATCGATTATTAATGAATTAAACGAGAATACCAACAAAGTAGTGCTAGTCTTGTGTCTAGTAACCAAAAGGTTGATGGCGATGCTTTAAAAGCAATCGACTTACAAGGGTGGAAAATGGCTCGACGTTGGATCGAGATTTTTATATTTTGAAAGGGTTTGGAGTAATAAGAGCATGCATACATCACGTATAATGATAAAAAAAACGAAAGCATAAGCAAGGCATAATATCAAACAAGACTAAACTACTACATGCGTACTATCAAGCGCGAGGGATTTAACTAGGGAACAGTTTATTAAGAAAAAGAGTTTTGGTTAATTTTAAAGGGAAATGATAAAAGGTTTTATTTTTATTTAGGAATTATGTTAGAGATTATTTTTAATTTGAAAAAGTTAAAGATTTTTTTATAAAAGGTTTTAATTATAAAAGGGTTTTTACTATTATTTTAGTTTTAGAGTTTTATTAAAAGAGAAAGAAAAAAAGTTATTAAAAGAGTTTTTATTATTAAATAGGAAAGATTTTAATTTTAATATTTCAAAAGGTTTTTTTAGTAAAGGTTTGTTACTAATGAAAAAAGAAAGGTTATTCTTTAATTTAGTTAGTTATACTTACTTATTAAAAGGTATATTAATATAATAAAAGTTATATTTAATTTTTATTAAAGTTTTAATTATGTAAAAAAACCTAGATTTTATTATAGTAAAAAAGGATATGAAAGGTTAAAAGAAAGAAAAAGTAACTGACGGATCCAATGTGTGTCAGGAGGGAGGGTCTACCATAGACCCTCAAACCTCAACCGTTTGATGTGCACGCGTGTGATCAAATGGACGAAAAGGGTGAGTGCATGGTGCATGTGTGTGGGCGTGAGTGTACATGATTATTCGACAAACAAAAGAAGAAAACAAATCACACACAGACTCTCATCTCTCACACTCTCTCGCTATTCTCTTTTCTCTCAAAAGAGATAGGGGTTTGAACCCTAAATCTCTTCGTCGCCACCCTCTTGTTTTCACTCTCCACTCTCTCATCATCTTCTCTCTCGATCAACAGCCACAAACAAATAAACCCCACCCCACGATTCCCCAGTCCCCATTTCACTATGATTTCACGATTACATATTACATCAGAGTATAAAAATAAAAAACGGAAAAGAAAAAAGGCCGGTGAAAGCTGCAAGCACGTTGTGAATGGCTTCTCATTCAGGGAAGATTCTCTATCTTTACCTCTGTGCGATTTTGTGTTGTTCGACTTGTCATCTGCTTGTTGTTGTTGGGCTGATGTCGTTGCTTTGGTTTATGGTTTATTGATGGCTTTGTGGCGCTGTTGTTTTTTTATCTGCTATGCGTGAGTTCTGGTGCGTGTATGCTTGTGTATGACCTTCTCTGCTACCAATCGTATGAATGCCTTGAGTGAATTTTCCTCCTTCGCTGCGATGACTCTGTTCCTAGCCGTGTGTATCCTCTTTATGTGATGTGTATACGTATCTTTTGAATTTTGGAGGGTGGTTTTATCTTGAGTTTGTGATAATGGATTTGTGAGTTGAAGAAATTGGGTGAGGAAGGTTGGTGTATGAGTGATTCGGTGTATGACGTTTGGTTTGTTTTTTGGTGTAATTGATGAATTTTCCGGTATGTGGGATTTGATGAATTGGGTAAGGACTTGGATGTTTGGTTATGCGTGAATATTTTGATGGTTTGTATAAAGATCTTGATGAATTGTTGTATGAGAGTTTTGATGAAGGTTTTCTGGATAGTTTTGAGTAAGGTTTTTGAATTTTTGTATGATTGGTTTTTTGAATGGTTGTTGCCCTCTGATGCGTATGATTCATGGCCTTTTATAGGCTTTAGAAAAAACCTTGTACTGAATGCTCTTGATTTGTGTTGGAACATGTTTTGCTAGTTTAGGAAGGTTTTCTCTTTTTAGCTTAGACATGTTGGGTGACTGTTTTGGATTTAAATGATGTTGTCTGAACAAGGTTTGATATTGTTTTGGAAAGAAATAAGAATGGTCTTGAATGTGTTTGATTGTTGTCTGGGACAGGTTTACAACAATTAAAGGAGGATGATCTGGCCGTTTTGGAAAAAACATATGTGGCTATCTTGAATAAATTTTATGGTGATAGAATGTTATTTCCTTTTCGATTCAAAACCTGTCTGAGCATACTTCAATTTCTTGCAAAGTGAGATTTTGCAATTCTGTAACATGTTTCCTCACATGGCAGGATATTCCAAGATCTTCTGATTTAGAAGGCTAGCCTTGAATTTAGGAGCTGTGGAGTTTTAGGTTCAGTATGAATTTCAATGATTTTTCCTTATGTAAAAAAAACCTCTGTCTATATTTTGATGAGCCCTAGCCAATGTTTCCTGATGAAAATCCTTAAACTCTGGTGGCTGTGGTTCTGGTGTTAGTTCTTTTGGCAACTTGGCCATGCTTCAAATCCTAACGTCGCTGCTGATGCAAAAGCTAATGCAGGTATCATTTTGGTTTGCCTTACTAACATGATAAGTGTATTTTCGTTGATTCCTTTAACAATTAATTGATGGAGACAATTTCATTTCCAAATTAGTTTGAACAATGTCTGATTGGTGTGGACCTTTGGTTATGGAAATTGAAACCTGCTATTTTCCAAGTTACACTGCTCTTGCTGATCATTTATTTTTTCATGTGATACTTTTTTTTGGAGCAACTTTGGGCACAATAACAACAATAAGGATGAGCTAAACCAAATTCATTTTTCCTTAAGGATTTCCTTTCCTGGAAAGAGCAACGTGGTTGATGTCTTCATGAAAGTCCAGACGGTACTTCTAAGGTTGGGGAATCGGTGTCAGCAGGTGGCAATACACGATGTTCACGAGTTGAAATAAAAGCTTCAAGTTTTAATTCATTTTCGATATTTGGAAAGAGGTCATCATCATCGTCTTTGGAATCAGGCTGTCCCTTAAATATATAATTTTATCCTCAATATGTAATTGCAATTCTAGCTCGTAGGTCCCACTCTTTAATGTACCCTTGTCCGTATGTAAGATGGCACTTAGGATCCCAAGTGTGTCATGTACTGGACTCTACTGTAACTCCTTTTAAATGCAATAAAAGATAAAAAGGATCTGTCATGGGATTTTTCTAGATTCTATTATGTACTTGAATGTTGCGAAGAACATATGAACTCCTGTGTGAGCGTTTGAGCCTTGTAAGGAACCATTTTGTAAACTTGAATCTTGGAATGAAATTTGCTGAAATTTATTCTTCCTTAATCTTGATCACATAGGAATGTTACTATGCCAAATCCTTTGAATTTGCATCTTGATGGTTTATGGCATAATCCCACTTAGATATTTAAATGTGTAAAAGACTTTGTATCGACTTGCAATGACACACACAAATTTCATTTTGAAAAGTCTCATTGAATTAGTAACTTGAAACAAGAATCTTGGTAAACCTTCAAAACTTTGAACTCGCTTTTTAGGAGGAAACTCAATAAATTTTATACAATGTGCACTTAATTTTTGAATTTTGGAATGGACTTGAACATCTTGATGAAACTTAAGCTTCTTGAATCTCCGTCACACTAAAAATCCCTTGGAACTTAAATACTTGAATGGTGAAACAATATTAACTTGAATTCTATGCTTGAGTGTAATGGATCTTTGTATCTCTTGGAAACTTGAATCTTGAGTTTAGTCTTGAAATTTGAATAGATAAATTGAAGTTTTTTTGGACTTGTTCTTTTGTAAAGAATGCAACTTGCACTGCACTTTTAAGAACCACTTGCCTAACTCAAATCCAAGTTCTTTCATCCACCCTTACTATCTCATATTCAAAATGGTTTATAAGTGTTCAAAATCCCATACTCTCTCTTTTGAAGACAGATGGCTCAACTTCGTGGACGAACCAAACTATGCCATGAGAACTCCTTGAGAGTGTGGATACCACATTTAGTGCAACTCAACACCAATCTCGAATAGTCATGCTCAAACAAAAGATAGAAAACTGTAATCCTCCTTGGGGAAAATTTCTAGAAATCTTGAGGAACGAAGAGGCTTTGTAAGTGGTTTAGGGATCAAAAAGGGTGAAGGCACAATCTCACAAGACCGGAGAGCCTCCATAAACATACACGCAGCATAGCCTTCAAGACCTTGAACTTTCCGCATCAGTACATGTGCCAAAAAAGGAAACAAACAGACAAAGCCTAGATAAAGCGGTTAGTTATGCAAGGATGATTGACCTAATATGTTATGCAAAGAACAAGGTGGGGATCTTAGGGTCAAAAATTAGGGTGTGATAGATGCCCCTATTTAAGTTTCTCCTATTTGGAGATATGGAGATTGAAATCTTCGTCTCGACGAGATAGGAGTGACTTAAATACAAACATGCGCAAATTTTTGGCCCTAAGATGCCGCCAAATGCACATGATATGGTATGAAATGATATGAAATGCAAGACAAGGATCCTATGAGGAATAATGTCACAGGGGATTACAGATGTTGAAACGCTAAAACACAGCCAACGAAAGGAAGACCCAACGAGGAACGACTCAGCAAAACAAAACTCTACGGGGAAAGATCTAACTCCACTGGGGGAAGGAGACTACTAACTGACAATCACAAGGTAGCTTCAAGCGGGGTGATGAACTTGCGATGAAATCTTCTAACAAAATCTACTTGAGGATCCTGCTTTAGTGATCAACCGGAGGAATCTTCAAGAGATATCAACTGGAGGACTCTATTGTTGAGACTTAGAACCTCTTCTGAGAATACCTTATCCGAAGGTTTTATTGAAAAGGTGTCCATTATCAAAGTATTGAGGAATCTGCTGAGAAAAGAAATGACTGTCTGTCAAAGTTTGAAGTTAACCAGGGAATCTACTGTCAAGATCCTGGAAATAGACGACTATTTGTCAAAGTTTGAAATTAACAGGGAATCTACTGCCGAGATCCTGGAAAGAAACGAATGTTTGTCAAAGTTGAAAGTTAACCAGGGAATCTACTGCCGAGATCCTGGAAAGAAACGACTGTTTGTCGAAGTTGAAAATTAACCAGGGAATCTACTGCCAAGATCCTGGAAAGAAATGACTGTTCGTCGAAGTTTGCTGGAGATCTACTGCCGATAATAACCAGGAATCCACCTACTGCCGAGGTCTTCTAGAAATCTACTGTCGAGAATAACCAGGGAAATACCTACTGCCGAGGTCTTCTGGAAATCTACTGCCGAGAATAATCAAGGAAATACCAACTGCCGAGGTCTTCTGGAAATCTACTGCCGAGAATAACCAGGGAAATACCTACTGCCGAGGCCTTCTAGAAATCTACTGTCGAGAATAACCAGGGAAATACCTACTGCCGAGGCCTTCTAGAAATCTTCTGCCGAGAATAACCAGGGAAATACCTACTGCCGAGGTCTTCTGGAAATCTTCTGCCGAGAATAACCACGAAAATACCTACTGCCGAGGTCTTCTGGAAATCTACTACCGAGAATAACCAGGGAAATACCTACTGCTGAGGCCTTCTGGAAATCTACTGCCGAGAATAATTAGGGAAATACCTACTGCCGAGGCCTTCTGGAAATCTTCTGCCGAGAATAACCAGGGAAATACCTACTGCCGAGGTCTTCTGGAAATCTTCTGTCGAGAATAACTAGGGAAATACCTACTGCCGAGGCCTTCTGGAAATCTTCTGTCGAGAATAACCAGGGAAATACCTACTGCCGAGGTCTTTTGGAAATCTTCTGCCTAGAATAACCAGGGAAATACCTACTGCCGAGGTCTTTTGGAAATCTTCTGCCTAGAATAACCAGGGAAATACCTACTGCCGAGGTCTTCTGGAAATCTTCTGCCGAGAATAACCAGGGAAATACCTACTGCCGAGGTCTTCTGGGAATGAAACGACTATTTGTCAAAGTTTGAAGTAAACCAGGGAATCTACTGTCGAGATCCTGGAAGTTTCACCGGGGATCTTCAAAAGAGATGTAAGTCGGTTGACTTGTAAAATGTGTCTTCTCAAATAAAGAGAAATATCATCTGAATCTTCACGTAACTTCTCGAAGATATGCCATTTGATGGAAGCAAATTGAATTGTGGACTCACTGGGGAGAATACCACTGAGAAATAATATTGCTGTAGCTGAAAACTGTGTTGAAGCTAGTAAAATTCTTGTAATAGGGATTCTCAAAATAAAGAGAATACTTGGAAAGACTTCAATGATCCTTTCTGACGGATTTCCGGCGAGATAACACTTGATGGAGAATGAGTTGATAATCTCGATAACTTCACCGGGGATAGACACACTGCCTTGAGGAGACTGCCATTTTTCGTCCAAATAGAAACTCAAGAACAAAATCAACACGCTTAAATAAAGAGCGGCCACTTGTTGTCTGAGTATAAATTCCTTACAAATGTTGTAATAATACTGCTGTAGAAATAACTTCTGTCTTCCTTAGAGATCTTCAAATAAGCTCTTCTTGGGGTGACAAAGTGCAAAATAAATGCACGCTCAGTCTAGGTTCAAAAGCCCAGAAATATCCAAAATTTGTGATTGTCAGGGACCAAAGTTCAATCCAGGAAATAACTAGATAGAAACGGTCAAACAAGACTCAATCCATTAAGGACTGAACTCAACGGGTTTATCTTTATCCAAAATGGAAAAGAAAACTGAAGCAACCATCTTCCATGAGGATCGAACTCAGTGGGGAGTTTAGCAAGGACGTGCTATTTCTGCCTAGGGCTGACGATTCTATTTGGAGGGAGCAGACAAAACCCTATAACTTGGGGATAAGTGCGACCAAAGTGAAAGAACAAACAAGCAAACACAAAATGCAAGAATGCACAAATGCCATGAATCTACATGAAAGAATGCCATGCTATGCTTATGCTTATGCTGACAAAACAACAACAAGAAGCAAACTGGAGATAAAGACAAGCATCTCAATACAGATACTCGGCTAATCTTTGCAGTATAAGAAGCATCACTAGGGATGAATGGAAAGCTAAATATGGAGACATGTCCTGCTTCAAAGCTTCAAACTTCTCTGGGGAAAAGAGAGCACTCCACTTGGGGATGAGCATCATGACTTCACTTAGGATTGTCAAGATGAACCTCGCGATTCTGTTGGAGATGAGAAAGATTCACTGGGAACGAATCAAACTCATGATCGAAGAGACTTCACGGGGATAAAATAAATATCCACCGCGAACCAAAGTAGTCTGAATGAAAGTTGTAACTGGATAAAATAAATATCCACTTCGTTGGGGAAGCTCAGATCAAAGCTGCAGCTAAAGATGTCAGAGTTGAAACTTCGTGGGGATGAAATAAACATCCGCTTTCACTGGAGAAGATTGAGGTAATGAGAAAAATCCACTGAGGAATGAAATAAACATTCACGTCGCTGGGAAAGGTTGAAAACAAAGAAATTCACTGAGGATTCTTAGGTTGCCGACTGGGGAAATTTTGCATCAAACATGCCATAACTGCTCGAAGTAGAGATTCACTGGGGAATAGTCGTGACTACCTGAAGTATAACTTATTGTGGAGTCATCACATCACTTGGGATAGAAACTCTTTGAGGTATGAGCGAATAATGTCGTGAGACTGATGTAACTCTGCATTGGTATGGTAGTCGCCATTTTGAATAACAATTATTGTGAATGGATGTAGAGTCTTCAATTCTCAAAAATGCTCCAGATCATGGTTTATAAGAAGAAGTGATCTCAAGAGGATTTTACAGAAAACATGGCATCCACCTGTTCCAATGTCTTCAAACTCTTGGAGAGATTTTCCAAATCTCGATGTAACTGCCCCAGATTAACGGTATTCTAAGTCTTCAAACTTGGAGAGATTTACCAAATCTCGACGTAATTGCCCCAGATTGACGGTGTTTTGTATAACCGAGTCTTCAGACTTGCACCTTGGGGTCAGACTGTGGAGGAAACAACTAGGAAACAAACTTGCCCCTGATCAGCAAGGTCTTAGGCAACGTGCCCCTGGATATAGTCATCCTTTCGAAATGATTCGCCATTTTCTCATCAGAGTCACAGGTCTCAAAGGATTGAGTTCACCGCTAATGCTCGTATGCTAGCTTCTATGATGTCAAGCAATGTTAGCTAGTAGAAAATGTTAATTTTGAAATTGCTAGTGCAACATATGTTTGTCTTGAAATTTTTATTAAAGATGTTTTGTGGTTGAATTATCAATTTTATGATGCCAACACGAATTTGAGCATAGCTCATAGGAGTCAGGAACGTTATCTCATTGAGTATACCTTTGAAATAAACCTTGCTTCAATTAGGTCTTTTAGGGGTTTTATCGTGGATTGGTTCACGGTTTAAAAAACAAAGGATATAAGGCTCAAAGTTTGTTTGTGCCCACCCAATCTTCGTGTTATTTTACTCAGTTTTTTTTAACTAAAAATTACCATGCCCCAGGTTAAGAGGGTTTTTTGATTTGGAAGAAGACAACTCCTACTTCAAAGGTTTAAAAGGGTTAACGAGGGTTTATCTCCTTATGTCTCCGGTGTTTAGGGATTTGAAATAATGCCTTACATCATCAGCAGGGTTTTATTCAAAAGCATACGACGAGAGATTTTGCATTTGATTTCATCATCCTCCTTCCAATTCTCTGCCAAGGCATGTGATTTGGCAGCGTTGGCATTATAAAATAGAAAGATCATTTAAAACGAGTGAAACGAATGGATTTCTTCAAGACAAACATTATTCATTGCATTAATTATTCAAAATAACAAGTTCTTACAAGCAAATAACAAATGCATTAACAAATAAAAAGCGTCACATGCGAAAAATAGTAAATTAACTAAAGCTTTGAGGAGACTCTCTCAGTCTGAGCTTATGGTTTTCACATTAAGTCTAGAGTCTCAAAAAACAAGACACCACTTCGCATTAGCTTTTGTACTTCATGTTTCAAAGGAAAACAGTCTTCGATGTCGTGTCCGGGCGCACCTTGATGAAAAGCATAATGAGCTTCGGGCTTATACCACCATGGGAGATCCTCCGGGATAGGTGGCGGAGCTCGTGTCTGCACTAGATTCCTTTGTGTCAAGTACGGATACAATTTCGCATAGGTCATCGGAATCGGATCAAACTGTCTTTGAACACGATTTTGATTGTTGAATGATAGACGAGCCTGTGGTTGATAAGCAGTGGTGTTGGTGGCAGGAGATGTAGCAGCAATATGTTGAGGTCGCTGATACCTTTTTCTAGATCGGCCGTGATGCACAACACTGACTCCTTGCTCCTTCCTTTTGAGCAAACCATCTCTGGGATTCTTAGAGCTGTTATGAATATTACTGGGAACCGTAAAAATGGGTATTGGCATGACTTCAGAAATCCCGGTCCCTTGGAACAGAGTCTAAGAAATATGAGGAGGAGGTTGACTTCGAGCAGCTATCAGACTTTCAACCAAAGCAGAGAGTCTTTCCACACCAGCCCTCAAAGCAGTCACTTCCTTGCGGAGTTCGCGATTTTCTTGCTCAATGTTATCCATCCTTCCTTTTTGATTGGCCTGAGTATCGTATCGAAGGTTCAGCTTGACTGAAAAGAGAAACACAAATGAGAACCTGGAACGCAAAGGAATGTAAATGCAAATGCAAATAATGCGTATGATGCAGCAAGATTCATGAAATTCAGCTATTTATAATCATCAGGGAATATCAAAAGACACATTTAAAAAAAATCATTAAAAACGGTTACGATAATTAATATCCAGAATATTAAAATGGATTTATTAATAACGCGTCGGTACACTTTCCAAAAGTCATAACGGAAAAGCTAAATAAAAGCTAATAATGACGGATCTAAGGAGACTCTTCCAACGGTCTTCGTTTGATTTCTTCTTCCAATTGAGCCTCCAAGGTATTGATTAAGGACTAGAGTAGCCTTTTTAAAGAATTTCTCCTTTTGTAGTCATGTTGGCTCGAATATTTACCGAAAATAGGAAATGGATACTTGTCTTGAATAATTAACTCCATTAGCTGAGAATATTCTTCAAGAGTTGTCACCAACTGATAATAAGACTGCAGTAGAGTAGATAGAATTCCCTTATCAATCTTCACATTTGACAGAGGTAGCAGCTTCCCATATTTGGTCTTGAACTCTTCTTTATCTATTAACAAGGTCTCCAGTCTCCTTAGATCGTCTAGATCATGACTCTTGTAAGGGTACTTCAGCATTTACTTATTTATTTATTTATTTATTTATTTTTCAGAGTCCATGATATCCCTATGATGTTTACAAACAAGGCTAAGTTCCATGAAACTTTATGATATGATGCTCATGCATGCATGGATGCAACACACAGACAAACACAAAGCACAAAGCACACACAAGTAAGCAAACAGACAAAGCGTCCTAGGTTTGAAAGGTCATGAGCGTGGAGCCAAGGTCTAACCATCCCAATAGGTGTGTACTATGGTTTTAAATGTACCTGCCGAACGGGTTCTACAAAGTTCCCAGAGTCTACAACCCATCTTTCGGATATTATCGATTTTTCAAATCACTTGGTAGTCAATAATATTCTCAAGAGAATCTCGTCTGAGTGTAGTATCGCGTAGCAACTAATTCAGGAATAGACTCCCTCATAGTTCCCACACTACATCCTAATAGGCCAAGTTGGATTAAAGGTAACTACGGTCCCCAGTCTCGATGGCCTTTAGATCGAAATAATATCGTCTTCACGAATGGACTCGTTGAACAATATCAAACTCGAGAGGGCCTAAAATGAGTGGTGAAGTCTCAATTCAACTTCTTCAGGAATCGACTCCCTCAAAGTCTCCTTGAATTCTCACCGTCCTATCATAATTTTCACTCAAGTCCGGGTGTAAGACTTATCTCACCACACAAAGTGGTAACCCTGCACACAGAAAAACCAAGCAAGCATATAACAGATACAAATATATAACAAATAACATAAATAATCAAGTTAGGGGGAACCCTCTTATGAGAAGTCCCCAGTGAAGTCGCCATTTCTGTCGCGGTGAGAATTGGATACCAAACTATTATATTAACTTGAATCACATATCTTTTTATTTCACCACCGTCTTTGATTTATCCAAGGGAAGGGAGAAAGATCGAATTACCCACAATGCAATGCAAATGCAAACTAAGATTCTAAAGTTCGGGGGTTGGTTATACCTAGGGAAGGTGTTAGCACCCTAGATATTTGTAGTACTCTACAGGAACCTCTTGTTTTATCATGTTATTTGTTTTTTTGTTATCCGCTAAGGGTTTAAGGGTATGAGGACCTAAGATTCTATTCCTAGGTGTGCTCGACAAGATATCGCATCTTGTGCCTACATATCTTGTCGGGAAGGAATCAGAGCACATGTAGTTCCTCTTGAAGGATACTAAAGTTGTTTAAAAGTTTAGGAGAAAATATGAGTCATCATCTAAAGAAACCACCACAGTTTTTGAGGATTGTTTGTATTTGTAGGGTATGGGATTGTATGTCCCTTCTTTGAGATGATTCATATCTAATTCTCTTGTGTGGAGAATTAGGTGGGCTAAAGTTTGATCGTAAAAATCAAAATTGAGGGGGACTAACTTAGGAATTCTATCCTAAAGTTATCTGATAAACTTATCTTAAGGGTGTCGAGACTTATGATGCAAATGAAATGCACCATGCACAATAATTTGATTATCATGCATGGGATTTTCCCTTGGATATTAATGCAATCGATTATTAATGAATTAAACGAGAATGCTAGCAAAGTGGTGCTAGTCTTGTGTCTAGTGACCAAAAGGTTGATGGCGATGCTTTAAAAGAAATCGACTTACAAGGGTGGAAAATGGCTCGACGTTGGATCGAGATTTTTATATTTTGAAAGGGTTTGGCGCAATAAGAGCATGCATACATCACATATAATGATAAACAAACGAAAGCATAAGCAAGGCATAATATCAAACAAGACTAAACTACTACAAGCGTACTATCAAGCGCGAGGGATTTAACTAAGGAACATTTTATTAAGAAAAAGAATTTTAGTTAATTTTAAAGGGAAATGATAAAAGGTTTTATTTTTATTTAGGAATTATGTTAGAGATTATTTTTAATTTGAAAAAGTTAAAGATTTTTTTATAAAAGGTTTTAATTATAAAAGGGTTTTTACTATTATTTTAGTTTTAGAGTTTTATTAAAAGAGAAAAAAAAGTTATTAAAAGAGTTTTTATTATTAATTAGGAAAGATTTTAATTTGAATATTTCAAAAGGTTTTTTAGTAAAGGTTTGTTACTAATGAAAAAAGAAAGGTTATTCTTTAATTTAGTTAGTTATACTTACTTATTAAAAGGTATATTAATATAATAAAAGTTATATTTAATTTTTATTAAAGTTTTAATTATGTAAAAAAGACTAGATTTTATTATAGTAAAAAAGGATATGAAAGGTTAAAAGAAAGAAAAAGTAATTGACGGATCCTATGTGTGCCATGAGGGAGGGTCTACGATAGACACTCAAACCTCAACCGTTTGATGTGTACGCGTGTGATCAAATGGACGAAAAGGGTGAGTTCACGGTGCATGTGTGTGGGCGTAAGTGTACATGATTATTTGACAAACAAAAGAAGAAAACAAATCACACACCGACTCTCATCTCTCACTCTCTCTCGCCATTCTCTTTTCTCTCAAAAGAGATAGGGTTTGAAGCCCTAAATCTCTTTGTCACCACCCTCTTATTCTCATTCTCCACTCTCTCATCATCTTCTCTCTCAATCAACAGCCACAAACAAATAAACCCCACCCTACTATTCCCCGGTCCCCATTTCACTATGATTTCACGATTACATATTACATCAGAGTGCAAAAATAAAAAATGGAAAAGAAAAAAGGTCGGTGAAAGTTGCAAGCACGTCGTGAATGGCTCCTTATTCAGGAAAGATTCTCCATCTGTACCTCTGTGCGATTTTGTGTTGTTCTATTTGTCGTCTGCTTGATGTTGTTTTCCTAATGTCGTTGCTTTGGTTTTTGGTTTATTGATGGCTTTGTGGCACTGGTTTTTTTTCATCTGCTATGCGGGAGTTCTGGTGCGTGTATGCTTGTGTATGACCTTCTCTGCTGCCAATCGTATGAATGCCTTGAGTGAATTTTCCTCCTTCGCTGCGATGCCTCTGTTCCTAGCTGTGTGTATCCTCTTTATGTGATGTGTATACGTATCTTTTGAAATTCGGAGGGTAGTTTTATCTTGAGTTTGTGATAATGGATTTGTGAGGTTGAAGAAATTGGGTGAGGAAGGTTGGTGTATGAGTGATTCGGTGTATGATGTTTGGTTTGTTTTCTGGTGTAATTGATGAATTTTCCGGTATGTGAGATTTGAGTAATTGGGTAAGGACTTGGATGTTTGGTTATGCGTGAATATTTTGATGGTTTGTATAAGGATCTTGATGAATTGTTGTATGAGAGTTTTGATGAAGGTTTTCTGGATAATTTTGATTAAGGTTTTTGAATTTTTGTATGATTGGTTTTTTGAATGGTTGTTGCCCTCTGATGCGTATGATTCATGGCCTTTTATAGGCTTTAGAAAAAACCTTGTACTGAATGCTCTTGATTTGTGTTGGAACATGTTTTGCTAGTTTAGGAAGGTTTTCTTTTTTTAGCTTAGACATGTTGGGTGACTGTTTTGGAAACAAATGATGTTGTCTGAACAAGGTTTGATATTGTTTTGGAAAGAAATAGGAATGGTCTTGAATGTGTTTGATTGTTGTCTGGGACAGGTTTACAACAATTAAAGGAGGGTGGTCTGGCCGTTTTGGAAAGAACATATGTCACTATCTTGAATAAAATTTTATAGTGATAGAATGTTATTTCCTTTTCGATTCAAAACCTGTCTGAGCATACTTCAATTTCTTACAAAGTGAGATTTTGCGGTTCTGTAACATGTTTCCTCACATGGCATGATATTCCAAGATCTTCTGATTTAGAAGGCTAGCCTTGAATTTAGGAGCAGTGGAGTTTTAGGTTCAGTATGAATTTCAATAATTTTTCCTTATGTAAAAAAACTTCTTTCTATATTTTGATGAGCTCTAGCCAATGTTTCCTGATGAAAATCGTTAAACTCTGGTGGCTGTGGTTCTGGTGTTAGTTCTTTTGGCAACTTGGCCATGCTTCAAATCCTAACGTCGCTGCCGATGCAAAAGCTAATGCATGTATCATTTTTGTTTGCCTTACTAACATGATAAGTGTAGTTTCGTTGATTCCTTTAACAATTAATTGATGGCGACAATTTCATTTCCAAATTAGTTTGAACAATGTCTGATTGGCGTGGAACTTTGGTTATGGAAATTGAAACCTGCTATTTTCCAAGTTACACTGCTCTTGCTGATCATTTATTTTTTCATGTGATACTTTTTTTTGGAGCAACTTTGGGCACAATAACAACAATAAGGATGAGCCAAACCAAATTCATTTTTCCTTAAAGATATCCTTTCCTGGAAAGAGCAACGTGGTTGATGTCTTCATGAAAGTCCAGACGGTACTTCTAAGGTTGGGGAATTGGTGTCAGCAGGTGGCAATACACGATGTTCACGAGTTGAAATAAAAGCTTCAAGTTTTAATTCATTTCCGATATTTGGAAAGAGGTCATCATCGTCGTCTTTGGCATCAGGCTGTCCCTTAAATATATAAGTTTATCCTCAATATGTAATTGCAATTCTAGCTCGTAGGTCCCACTCTTTAATGTACCCTTGTCCGTATGTAAGATGGCACTTAGGATCCCAAGTGTGTCATGTACTGGACTCTACTGTAACTCCTTTTAAATGCAATAAAAGATGAAAAGGATCTGTCATGGGCTTTTTCTAGATTCTATTATGTACTTGACTGTTGCGAAGAACATATGAACTCCAGTGTGAGCGTTTAAGCCTTGTAAGGAACCATTTTGTAAACTTGAATCTTGGAATGAAATTTGCTGAAATTTATTCTTCCTTAATCTTGATCACATAGGAATGTTACTATGCCAAATCCTTTGAATTTGCATCTTGATGGTTTATGACATAATCCCACTTAGATATTTAAATGTGTAAAAGACTTTGTATCGACTTGCAATGACACACACAAATTTCATTTTGAAAAGTCTCATTGAATTAGTAACTTGAAACAAGAATCTTGGTAAACCTTCAAAGCTTTGAACTCGCTTTTTAGGAGGAAACTCAATAAATTTTATACAATGTGCACTTAATTTTTGAATTTTGGAATGGACTTGAACATCTTGATGAAACTTAAGCTTCTTAAATCTCCGTCACACTAAAAATCCCTTGGAAATTGAATACTTGAATGGTGAAACAATATTAACTTGAATTCTATGCTTGAGTGTAATGGATTTTTGTATCTCTTGGAAACTTGAATCTTGAGTTTAGTCTTGAAATTTGAATAGATAAATTAAAGTATTTTTGGACTTGTTCTTTTTTAAAGAATGCAACTTGCACTGCACTTTTAAGAACCACTTGCCTAATTCAAATCCAAGTTCTTTCATCCATCCTTACTATCTCATATTCAAAATGGTTTATAAGCATTCAAAATCCCATACTCTCTCTCTTGACGAAGGATGGCTCAACTTCGTGGACAAACCAAACTATGCCATGAGAACTCCTTGAGAGTGAGGATACCACATTTAGTGCAGCTCAACACCAATCTCGAATAGTCATGCTCAAACAAAAGATAGAAAACTGTAATCCTCCTTGGGGAAAATTTCTAGAAATCTTGAGGAATGAATAGGCTTTGTAAGTGGTTTAGGGATCAAAAATGGTGAGGGCACAATCTCACAGGACCGGAGAGCCTTCACAAACATACACGCCGTATAGCCTTCAAGACCTTGAACTTTCCGCATCAGTACCTGTGCTAAAAAAGGAAACAAACAGACAAAGCCTAGATAAAGCGGTTAGTTATGCACGGATGATTGACCTAATATGTTATGCAAAGAACAAGGTGGGGATCTTAGAGTCAATAATTAGGGTGTGACAGGAATCAACATGATTGGCATGATTAAACCCAAAGCTTCAAACGGACATCGGTTCATCCTGGTAGCCATGGATTACTTCACCAAGTGGGTTGAAGCAGTGTCATACACCAATGTAACCCGACAAGTCGTGGTCCGCTTTATCAAAAACAATCTCATCTGCTGTTATGGTGTTCCCAGCCAGATCATTATTGATAATGGATCTAACTTAAACAACAAGATGATGAAGGAATTATGTGCTGAGTTCAAAATTAAACACCATAACTCATCTCCCTACAGACCTAAGATGAACGGAGCAGTAGAAGCGGCTAACAAGAACATCAAGAAGATTGTTCAAAATAAGGTTGTAACCTACAAAGACTGACACGAAATGATGCCCTTTGCTCTTCACGGTTATCGCACATCTGTCTGTACTTCAACAGAGACAACCCCTTTCTCTCTAGTATATGGCATGAAGGCAGTTCTCCCCATAGAAGTAGAGATCTCATCAATTCGGGTATTGATGGAAGCCAAGCTAACAGAGGCTGAATGGTGTCAAAGTCGGCACGATGAACTGAACCTGATCAAAGAAAAATGAATAACGGCTTTGTGCCACGGTCAGCTATATCAGCCTAGAATGAAGAAAGCGTTTGACAAAAGGGTCCGACATCGTATCTTCAGAAAAGGAGACCTTGTGCTCAAGAAGATACAATCATTCCTCACTAATTCCCGGGGCAAATGGACTCCGAACTATGACGGCCCATATGTGGTCAAGAAAGCCTTCTCGGGCGGCGCCTTGAGACTCGCAACCATGGATGGAGAGGAATTTGCATACCCCACAAATGTTAATGTAGTCAAGAAATACTTCGCCTAAATAAAAAAAAACGTCTCGGTGGATTGAAAACCCAAAAGGGCGGTCCAGGAAAAAATTAGGGACATAAGCAAAAATCATCCCGATGGATTTGAAATCTCAAAGTACAATCCAGGAAAAAGTTAGGGATTAATGGCAAGTAACTATGTCTGATATGGTTAAATCCCCAGCGGTAACACTATTCGTCGACAAACTTCAAGTCAAGGTCATCTTCGACAGAGGCTCAGGATGTCCAGAATTCAAAGTTGGTAGAAGGATAACGGTCGTTATGTTTCAATGTAGCCCCTTTTCCCGTAAATTACCATTTTCTAAACTTTGTAAATGCTCTATGGAATCACGCGCTTGGCTGATTTCCATCCTATCAATAAAATTTGAGCCCTAGTGCTTTTGTTTGCAATTCTCATTTGTTTTAGCTTTACAGAATGACATTTTAACATGATCAACGATTCTTGAAATAAAACAAAAATGAATTTAATTGTCAAAATTTTTCTGCTTTTAAAATAAAGATGGCAATTCTTTTGACTGTTGAACATCGAAAGAACATCGATCGCTTCTCCAAAGGTGATTGAACCTCAAAGTGCAGAATCAAAGTATCCTTCTAAACCAGTGCACCTAAATGAAGGATCAACTGTATCAGATGTGATTTTCCCATCTGATATCCCCGGCAGAGTTCGTATCTCTTAAGACCGATTGAACAATTCTTTCTCCCCACAGGGACTACTTCTCCTAAGCAAGGCAGGATTGCTATTTTGGAACAGTGATACTTTTCATCCCCCCGCAGTGGCCGAGTATCCAGTCGTGTTCATCTATTAGTCTGTATGTCACATTAGTTTTGTCAGCATAAACATTCATACATCATGCATCATTGATTCATACTCATATTCATATTGCATCACTATCACTCTAGTCAGTCTTATTCCCAAGTGATAAAAGTCCTCTTATCAATCGAGTTATCAGTTCTTTCCTAGCCAGGAAATGTTTTGCCTGAACAATCTCTCTCCCCTAGTTTATTTCTGGATTGGAGACGGACCTCGACCACTTTGATAACTTGAACCTCTGAAAGATAACATTCAACAAACGTCACTCTTCACCCTTGAAGATGATGTTCTCGCTTTCCCGGATTAAGGAAAATCCCCAGAGGAAGCCTTTTAACCGAAGACTCTCGGCAATACAGCAGTATATCCCTGGAAATTTGCTATCAAATAAGGTCATCAGCACCTCCAAATTGGATTGCATCACATGGCATTTCTCCGAGGAGATCTCAAAGAAAAGTATAATGTAATATCCCCGAGCAGAAAACAGTCTTTTAAGAGACTCGTTTTCCCCCAGTAGAGTCAACAAATGGTATCTCAAAATAGAAAAGTTTGCACACCTCTACAACTCAGACAAATGGGTCCCCCCAACAAATCTGACATCAAATTTTTCAAATCAAATGGCGTCTCCCCCAGTAAACTCGGCGAGAAGTTTGATGAAAACCGCTACACATAGCGTCCCTTGTCAAGGAAGGAACTAGAAAAAAAAACTGAGACCAGTTCCTTGGCTGGAGACCAGGATCGAGGGGAAGTTTATTTAAGAAACTTAAACCAGTTCTGTGGGTAAAAACCAGGATCAAGGGGAAGTTTATTGACAAAAGAAACTGAGACCAGTTCCTTGGCTGAAGACCAGGATCGAGGGGAAGTTTATTTCAAGAAGAAACTTAGACCAGTTCCGTGGTAAAAACCAGGATCGAGGGAAAGTTTATTGACAAAAGAAACTGAGACCAGTTCCTTGGCTGAAAACCAGGATCAAGGGGAAGTTTATTTAAGAAACTTAGACCAGTTCCGTGAGTAAAGATAGGGATCGAGGGGAAGTTTATTGCAAAAGAAACTTAGACCAGTTCCGTGGCTGAAGACCGGGATCGAGGGGAAGTTTATTGACAAAAAAAATCTAAGACCAGTTTCGTGGGTAAAAACCAGGATCGAGGGGAAGTTTTACCCTTTTCTAAGCATCATTGCTTAGCACAAAAAGATGGACGGGCGAACTGCCACTCATAACCACTGTCAAAATTTCAGGCATTCCGATATTTAACCCTCTTGCACCTTGAATGCCCGAATACCTTCGCCATTCACACCTTCGGGTTCAAGAAGATTAAATATGGGCATCTGTCATACCCCAAATTTTGACCACCAAGATTTCCCATCATTGTGCAAATCATCATCACAATGTGGATGTACCTTCATGCCTCACCAATCTCCTCAAAGATGATTGAGCATTCACCACAATCAAGAATTAGGGTTTTTAAGCCCTCTCAGAGCACTTAGACAAAGAATCAATCAAGAAATGACATGATTTTCAACTTTTCTAACCTCTCAAACACCTATAAGGGATCAAGAGGACTCCCACATCAAGAATCAAGCACAAGGTTACAACATTCCAAGTGGATCAAGCCTCAAGATCGACAGTGTCACCAAATTAGGGTTTTGGTCGACCAGGGCCTCCAGATGGAAATTTTCATCTGGGCATGAGCCAATGCTTCAAAGCACAGTCCAAGATACTCCAAGGGACCTTATGGACCCAATCATCAAGTCAATTAAACCTCAGGGGATGCATTTACCAAAATTCAGGAATTAGGGTTTCTTGACCTAATTCACCCCTAAGTTGACTTTTGGGACAAAGCCTGAGCCAAGACCCCAAGTCATGATTTGAGGGCCTCCAATACACTACATTGATCCATTTGCAACAATGTATTGACCCAAGAAGCTTGACTCTCAAGTTTCAATTTCACCAGGACCACAATTAGGGTTTCGAGGAAAAAAGTCAACTGTATCTTTGACTTTTGACCAAGACATGCTCCCAAACCTTGGGACATGATTCAATACACCCTATAACACCTATGGAATCCATCCCTTAGGTTTGATTTAGGTCAAGGACTTGATTTCACAAAGGATCGCACAGTTTGGATTTCATCCGGTAAAAAGTCAACTGTGCACAAAATCAAGTTTGACTTTTTGGAGTTTTTCACAAATATGGTTCCCCTAAGTCAAAAATAATGTTAATGTATAGTATTGATCATCATTCATTAAGAAAAATCAAGAAAAGTGAGGTTTCTTGCAAAAGGGGGCAACCATAAGAAACCAAAAAATTTCTAAGTTATGGAACAAAAGTGATTTTGGTACCAACTTCCAAGGATCATAACTTGAGATCCAAGCAGCCATTTTGGGTGATCCAAAGCCTGATTTATATGTCTTCCTACATTCTACAAAAGCTTCAACTACCTCAAACTCCAATTCTTCATGGATTTTGAGTTATGGACTGATCAAAATGACAAAAATGAAGAAAATGACATTTTTCCAACACTTAGTGAAAATCTGCCTAAGTTACCATCCTTGAACATCAATGTTCATGAGGATTTTTCAATGGGATCCAAATAGTTTCAAAACAAAATATGATCACACATGCTTTGTATCATACGAGGGCTCTTTAAAAAGCATAAGAGCCTCCCATAACTCAACCTGAGGAGGGAGATATGATCCCCTCAAAATCACCATTTCCAACTGTCTTGTACAAGGCAGAATTTGGTGTTTTGCTCGATTTGGAAAATTTGGACAACTCCGAGCCTTGTCATCCATTTGGGCACATCATAGGATGAAATCAAAAGGGAATGATCTGACCCCCAAGCCTCCCAAGTCCAAGAATCTACATGTAGCTATGTCATCCTAAAAAGGCTAAAAAGTGCCAAGACTCCAATTTTGTTTCAATGCATTTAATGGATGCATCAAGGTGGCATGAACTGAGGCAAGTTTAACTGAATGAGTCAAGCCTTATCTCTGAACCAAAAGACCATAGGCCTGTGCTCTAACCTCAAGTCAATGGCTAGAGGAGAATTAAGATTCCATTTGACCCACATTGGCCACAGACCTACTGCAGTTGCCGCACACTATTGCTGCCAAAACAAACTTGACACACTATAAATAGACCTCAATTGTGATCAGTTTGAGTACACCAAAGTACCCAAACTGATGCTTTCCTCAAAATCTCCCTTTCACTCCAATTTTGCCTTCTAACTCAAGTCATTATCAGGTTTTGAGATTGAGAGTGATTCCAACCAAACCAGTCACACACACACACACACACCTCATAAACATCATGTATGAGTGATCCATAACACAAAATCACATCTAGAACATCAAATTCACAAAATCACCAGCCAATTGCTTAAGTTCCTGACAGAGTTGCAGTTGAGGTACCACAACCAGTTCCAGCTCATTTCAATCCACTCCAAGCTTTCAAACACACTCATTGACACCTAGGAAGCTGTCCAGAACACTGGAACCTAGCTGCAACACCTCCATCACAAAACTCGATCACCAGCTGCAAGAGGTAAGCCTGACACCTTCAAACTCTATGTTTCATGCATCATAAATGAATTTGTGAGTTACCATCTTGTTCTTACATGTATATAGAGTAATAACCCTCAATCAATTGCCATAAATCAATCGTGAATGGAATTTCATTGTGTTTTTGATAAAATTAGGGTTCTTGAGGTTATCTTCTTATTTCTCACTCCATGCTTAATATAAATGCAATTAATCTATATGGTTGTAATCCTTGTTCAAAAATGAACAAGATTGGTGTTTGAATCGTGCAAAACCATTGAGTAATCAGATAGAAAAGTGAGAAAACGCAAATCATCCATGGCGCGGTCACGAGGAAGAAGAAGGTGACCGTTGGCGCCATAATTCAAATTATTTGAATTTTTGAATTTTGGTTATTTTTGTTTAATTGATTCAAAAATTAATTTCTCTCTGAATATTTATGTTTTTGAATTGATTCTTTTTCTCAAAATTCACAAAAATGTTTAAATATTTTATTTTACAAAAAAAATCCAATTTATAATATTTTTTTTAATATAGTTAGAATATTTGTAATTAATTTCATTTTTATTTGTTTTAAACATTTTTAAATGAAATTTCCACTTTGATCTTTCAAAACCAATTGAATTTCAAACTTTCATGTAATAACACATGATTTTTCAAAATATTTTTCAAAGTGTACAACTTGTTTTTAAATATATTTGGTATTTTATATCATTTTTTTTATTTAAATTCCTTTGAAAAATGACATTTTATTTAAAATTAGGGTTTCCTCTCGATTTTAAATTTTCAAACACTTTTGGGCCTCTAATAGAGTGTAAGACCCATTCCTTGTACATGAAAACCATTTTGGGCCTCAGTCATTATATAAGTCCCACTGAGATTTCAAAAAATCTCGGCGCGATCGCCATTTTAAAACAAAATCATCTGGGCCTCCCCTTGTGTTGTAAGTCCCATCTATCTTTTTAAAATACACTTTGGGCCTCTAATAGAGTGTAAGATCCAACCCTCTTTATCCAAAACCTTTTTGGGCCTTAGTCATTGTATAAGTCCCAGTACACTTTTCAAAATAACGGAGCGATCGTTGTTTTTCATCTGGGCCTCTCCTTGAGTTGTAAGCCCCATCTCTTGTATAAAAATAAACTTTGGGCCTCTAATAGAGTGTAAGACCCAACCCTCCTTTGTACATAAATAATTTGGGCATCAGTCACTGTATAAGTTCCAGTACAGTTTTCAAAACGACGGTGCGATCACTGTCTTTCCACGGGCCTCTCCTTGAGTTGTAATCCCCATCTCTTGTACAAAAATATACTTTTGGGCCTCTAATAGAGTGTAAGACCCACCCCTTTGTAAATATAAACCTTTTTGGGTCTCAGTCATTGTATAAGTCCCTATGCGATTTTAAAATCTCGGCGCGGTCGTCGCCTTTTAAACAAATCATCTGGGCCTACCCTTGTGTTGTAAGTCCCATTTCTTTTCTTTTTCAAACCTTTGGGCCTCTCCTTGAGTTGTAAGACCCATCCCGCTGTACATAAAACCTTTTTTGGGCCTTAGTCATTGTATAAGTCCCGATACAATTTTCAGATCAACGGTGTGATCACTGTTATATCTGGGCCTCTCCTTGAGTATAAGCCCCGACAATATTTTCAAAAACAACTTCTCTTTTGATTTAGGTTCAAATCCATAGTTGTTATCAAAACTTTCTTTAATTTCTTGAACAACTAACCATACAGCTGTTACAATGGAAGTTTGCTCGCCTGTAAGTTTTAAACAACTTTCTTTTAAATACTTGTCATATATATATATATATATATATATATATAATTGTATTGCTGGAAGCTTGCTCACTTGTAAGTCCTTCTTTCATCTCTTTTAAATACTTGTCATATATCAACTGTATATATACTTGTATATCTGCTTAGAGTTTTCCCCGGCAATTAGGTCTAGAACTAGATAGAGCCAGTTGGTCACTCTTAAATACAGTCAAAACTAGTTCCCCAGAGGAATTTCCAGATACAGTATTTCCTTCTCTTGGGCTTAAACAAAATGGAACAAAAAGAAAGGCATTATTCCCGGTGAAACTTTTCTCAGACTGTCACTATTAGAAATTGTCAAAGAAATTCATTTCCCCCAGAGAGGATTAATTCCCGATGAAACCTCTCTTGAATTTCTTCAAACCCTAGAACTGTTCACTAAAGAAAAGATTATTCCCGGTGAAACTTTTCTTGAACTCTTCTTAAGTTTGGACCCACAGGCTTCCTAAAAGCATCCCCGCATCCTCTTGGGCTTTGTACAAGGACCCTCAGGCTTCTTAGAAGTTCTCATGCCTTCTCTTGGGCTTAATACAAGGACCCTGAAGACCTCTTAAAGGTATAAGACAGAACTTAGTCATCCTTTGTTAGAGCAGTCTTTCTAAAGAGTCAAAACCTTGGACAATTTAGGGTTGATTCGCATCCCTTAAAACACCAGCCTCCTCTTGGGCATCATACAAAGATAAACTCTTCCATACCAGTAGACTTGGACAGTCTAATCTCCTTTTGGATCTCAAAGACATTCTCAAGTTCCTTACCAATACAGGAGAAACCCTGGTCATTTAATAAATCTCCAGTAGAGTTGAAACCTCTGTAGGTTCAAAAACTCAAACATTCTTCCAAATTTCCCCAGCCAGGGTCAGCTTATCATCAGTATAACACTATCCCAAATCAAAACCTCAAGGCATCTGATGCCTCAACTCCTCTGTAAATCCTCAGCAAGAGTTGATCCCCTATTTTGGACCTGCCTCTGGATCTCAATAATCCTCAGCAAAAGCCAGCCTCCTCTTAGGCTTTGTATAATTATTTTCCTCAGTAGAGTTAACCTCAAAAGCACTATTTTGTAGAGTCAATCTTCTTTCTTAAAACACTCTCTTGTTGAGTTAACCCTTTTTAGCCTCAATCTTGGGCTTTGTACAAGACAAACAAAGCACTCTCTTGTTGAGTCAATCACCCTTCCACACTCTCTTGTTGAGTCAATGGTATAAAACATAAACACTCTCTTGTTGAGTCATTCCTTTTTTCGCCTCAATCTTGGGATTTGTACAAGACACATATAAACTTTCTCCAACAAAGTCAAAATCTTCATAACCTTCTCTTAAGCTCCGGATAAATACCTTCCTCAGCGGAGTCAATTCCTCCCAGCCTTCTTTTAGGCTTTGAGAAATAATATCCCTAAGCAGAATCAATTTTCTTTTCAGCCTCCTCTTAGGCTTTGTATAATGATTTTCCCCAGTAAGATCAGCCTCAATCTTGGGCTTGGTACAAGACACCTAAAAATCCTCAGATGAGTCAGTCTCTTTTCAGCCTCAATCTTGGGCTTTGTACAAGACACCAAATAAAACACTCTCTTGTTGAGTCAGTCTCATTTTAGCCTCAATCTTGGGCGTTGTACAAGACACCGTATAAATCTCTCCAGCAGAGTCAATCTTCTTTTAGCCTCAATCTTGGGCTTTGTACAAGACAGACAAAATATTTTCCCGAAAAGTCAACTTTTAGCCTCCTCTTAGGCATTGTATAATGATATCCCCAAAAGAGTCAGACTCTTTTTAGCCTCAATCTTGGGTTTGTATAAGACAAATAAACACTCTCTTATTGAGTCAGTCTTTTCCAGCCTCCTTTTAGGCTTTGTATAAGGACTTTCCCAGTGGAGTCAATCAATCTCTTATCTTCAACCTTGGACTTTGATCAAGGCACACAAAAATCAACATCCCCTCAGAGGAAATCAAAATCACTCTGTAGGAAGACATTTCTCTGGGTTATCACACATCAAAACAAACAAATCAAACAAACCCTAATCCCAAATAACTGCTGTAAGTGGTACACTTGTTAATTCAAAAATCCAAGCTGTCGTCTATCTCTTATCCTGGCAAACTTTCTCTTTCATCTAATTGCTGTAAGTGGCAAGCCTCTAGATTATTTACATCCACGCAAATGTCCATCTCTTAGTATAAAAGATTCCTCAGGAAAAATGGCATTGCTCTACACTGAGTTAAAGTTTTCTCCTTCAGGACAAATCCCTCATAAAGGAAATTATGGCATTGTTGGATTCTCATATCCCAGTTAAAGTAATCTTCCTTTATAAACAGTCACCAAACAATTGTGATAAACAGACGATACGTCTCACTTTAGAGATGACAAAATTCTCTCTCAGTCAAACCTTTAAGCTTCAATCTTGGGCTTTGAACAAGACACAAATATCCTTTTAGCTTCAATATTAGGCTTTGAACAAGACACCAAAACATCATTTTTTCCTCCCATAGAATACGAGGAACTACGATTGCTCTGATTTCCCTGTTTCTTTAAATGGGAATACGTAGACATAAGATTGCGAAATCTTAGCGAGCATACCAATCAAAAACTCTAGGTCCAGTACCTTCACACCAATCAAAACTTAGGTCCAATACCTCACCAAAATCATCAAAAACTCTCTCTCTCTCTCTCTCTCTCATATCTCCCAAAAACAGAAACTCTCCCAATCAACAGATAAACACCATCAAATATAAAAGCAGAACCTATTACTAACAACATGTGGATAACCACATATAGGATAGGAAACTGACAACTCTCCGTTGTATAACCTGACCCCGAACTCCCCGAATCTCTTTAAGCGTTTGTTCAGTTAAACATTCGAGTGCAAGGTTAGTTTTAGATAGTTTCCCTTTCCCTTCCAGCTTCACGGGATAAATAAGAAATCAAAAAGTAGCACCCCACTCCTACCATTGCGGTGAGGAACCCAACGGCGATAAGGTGGTCGCGTCACCGACAAAAATCGCACGCTACACACACAAGCAAGAAAGCAAACAAAACTAGGCTAGCCTTTCTCTTGCAGGAGCAATCATTCCACAACAGAGTCACCAACTAAAGCTAGCGAAATATACCCAAGCGCATCGCACGCTCGATGGTACAACAGAGTCGCCACCGAACTTTATTTATTTCAAAAGGAAAGGAAAAATATTGATAAAATCAAGGTTGTCAGAATCGAGTTTTTATCTTGACTCGTTTTGGCTAGGTAAAATCGAAACGTAAAATCGTAGAGTTTACCTCATTAAAATAATATTAAATATAAATTTAAATAATAAAAATAATCAAATTTAAATAATAAGTTTTAACTAAAAGGGTAAGACACTAAAGCAAATTTTTCAAAAATATACACAATAAATCAAATCAACTTCTATTAAGTTGGTATATTAAAATAGTAAAAATAGCAACACACTGTAACAATCACTTAGATTACAAACCATAGTAGCATTCAAAGATACAAAATAGATAAACTAGAAGCATTGTAACAAACATAGTAACAAACCAAAGTTACATACAATCACATAATAACATAGTAACACAACATTTCTCTGTTTTTTATTTGTGAATAAGACTCACTTTTAGATACTTACCAATCAAAGAATAAAACTCACAGAATATTATCGTTGAAATTCCGATCCGGCGTCATACAAGTGAATTGACATTAGGGTTTAAAAGTTTTTAATTTTTATTGCTCTGGTAGATGAAAAATCTAATGTCTAATGAAAAAAGAAGTTATTTAAAGTGAATAAAATAATAAAGTGGGAGAAGTTTTATTGTGTTGTATTTTTTAAAATTTCAAGAAAAAAAGGTAAAATCAAGTCAAAGAGTAAAATCCAAAGATTTTACACGATTTTACAGATTTCAAAGATATTTAAATCGTGTAAAATCGTTCCAGTATACGATTTTACTTAAAAACAATTTTACCTGCGATTTAAATCGTGATTTTAAGGATAAAAACCAAGGGAAAGAGAAACGGGTAAAGGAGTCGGTTATGCGAGAGGAATGTATTAGCATCACTCAGATCCGTCGTACTCGACGGGAACCATTTTGCTTGTTCTTCTTGTTCGCGTGTGCAATTGTTGTGAGAGGGTGAGGGAGTGATTGAAAGTGAATCACAGAGAAGGAGGGATTCAGAGAGGAAATTTCATGGAAGCTTGATTGAAGCTGATTGAATTCTGCAGAACATGATGAGAGTGCAGAGAGTTTGAATATGCTTCAAGGAGGTTGAGAGTTCAATGAAGCCATGATTGGTTATGAGAGTCAGAGAGATTTGGAGAGTGATGAGATGATGATTGAAATGATTGGTGAGGAAGAGATAATTTAGAGAGAATTCTCATAGAATTGAGAATTCAGAGGGTTAGTTTGGTGAATGTGATTTGTGAAAAATGTGAGTGAACCTCCTAAAATGTGAAGAAGAATCTAAACTTATAGGAGATGAAGTGAGGGATAGAATAGGGATTTGAGGTAAGGGTTAGTTATAGATTCAGTTACTGTGCCAGGCTGTAATTAGTTGGATATGAGAAATTTCAGTTAGTTACAAAAATTTTGTTGTGACTGTTATGAAGCAAAGTTAGTGACGTTGTTAGCTTGTGTTGTTAACTGTTATGAGCAGTTAATTTACCATGTGTTGTTAACTGTTAGTGTATTAGGTTTGAAGTGAGTTAGCAAGAATTTTAATTGAGTTTTGTTGGTTTGTCGTAGGTTAAAGCTGTGAAACAGTTAGTGAAGAGTTAGTAAATGTTAGAAATTTGGTTAGTGGTGTTAATAAAGTTAATTTGGTTATGTTAAGAATAGCTTATTACTGAAGTTAATTTATTTACTGAAAATAATTGATTAGTGATGATATTTTGTTAAAATTGGATCTGGAAATTAATAAGGTTTAGCTATTAGTTATGACAGAAGTTCTTTTGAATTTCATGTAAACTCAGCTTTCAATTCGTGACGCGTTGCTTTTATTTTGAAATCTATTATCCAGTTGGAATGTATAACTTTGAACTGTTGAAAAAGTTAGTTGTTGTAATTAGTTAGTTAGGATAAGTTATTTAAATTGTGGAGTGAGTCAGAATGTTAATGAAGTTAAGAATGAATGAAATTTGTTGCTATGCACTAGAATTGGAAATTCAAATGTTGAGAAACTGCTAGTTAGAAAAAAGTTAAGCTGTTAGTTTTCTGCCATGGCAATTGTTTTGGTGTAGCAATTAGTTGTGCAATTAATTTTTTTTTTTTTTTTTTTTGATCAAAACAAAATTCCATTAAGAGGCAAACAGCCTAGGAATACACAGAGGGTTCTCCCAAGAGGGAATTACACCAGACCAGGTTCTATTTCCTGCAGAAATCCCAATCCTAGCCATGTGATGGGCTTCTGCAACCAAATCCCTAGGAACATACATAATAGAAACAGAAATAAAACTATCTAAAAGTGTTTTACAATCAGGGATAACATTTGATAATTCAGCAATAACACTAATGCCATTGATGGCATCCACCACCAGCTTCGAATCAGACAGCAAGACAAGATCATCCAAGTTTAAAGACTTAGCCAATTGCAGCCCCCACAAGATCCCATGGAACTCAGCGCAAATAGGATTCATGGTTCCAACAAGCTTCTTGCAAGAAGATAAGAAAACTTCTTGTTCAGGTGTGGAAATGATGCATCCAAGAGTAGACTCGCCCTCATGGGAACAGCTCGCATCCGTTTTAATCAACCACCCAGTATGCAACCCACCACATCTCAGCTTGCAATCACGCAGAACCATCTCCTGGTCAAATTCCCGAACCGTTTCCATGATCTCACCAGCCACCACCATCGGGTTACTATCCTTATTGCGAAACACTAGCACATTCCTAGCATGCCAAATCTTCCATAACCCAGCCAGAACAAACTTTCCACCTGCAACATTCTTGGACATAACAGCCTCAGCAATCCAATCATCAATATTATGCATCAATGGAACACGGATTCCCAACGGAGGCGCATAAAAAACCAGTTTAGCAAAATAGCAGTGCAGGAAAATGTGATTAGTTGTCTCGTTCTCGACGTGACAAAAAGGACAGCTTGGATCAACATCCACCCCTTTCTTCCGAAGATTCACTCTTGTTGGAAGAATATTCTTGATAACCCTCCACACAAAATTTTTAATCCTGGAGTGCAATTTAACCTTCCACAAATCCTTCCACAACTGACCCTCTTCAAGAATCGACGGCCCAGCCATATGTTGCCTACGCTTCTTACCAATGGCGTGGTACGCAGTTTTGACCGAGAAAACACCATCTGCCTCATACTTCCAGCATCGTTTATCATCAGGCAAGGACTCACCAATTGGAATTCCTTTTATATGGTTTACCGTATCCTCATCAAACAGACCAGCAAGGGCATTCAAGTCCCAGTTCTTTAAATCATGATCAATGAGACCAGAAACTTTTGAGTTCACATTGAACTCATTTCCCGGATCAGGAGGAATCAGCCTAGGAGCATTCGGAACCCAGCTATCCTTCCATATGTCAATGTTTCTGCCATTCCCCACCACCCACCTACTTCCTTCCATAATCATCTCCTTCGCACTTTGAATACTCCTCCAAGCATAACTTGGACTAAAGCCCAACTGAGAATCAAGAAGAGAGCATCGAGGGTAATACTTACCTTTGAAGAATCTCTCAAACAAAGAGCCTTCTTCCTGAAGGAGTCTCCAATATTGTTTGCCAAGCAGACTCGTATTAAAATCTTCAATATTCCTAAAACCCATTCCCCCACCTTTTTTATTGATTGCCAAACACTCCCAGCTCATCCAGTGGATCTTCCTTTCCCCTTCATTCGATCCCCACCAAAACTTGGCCAACAACGCTTCAATCTCCTTACAGCAGCTCACGGGCAATCTATAGCAACTCATTATATACGTCGGAATGGCCTGAGCAACCGCCTTAATGAGAACCTCTTTCCCCGCTTTGGAGAGGAAACCTTCCTTCCACCCCTTAACTTTCTTCCACACCCTTTCGACCACCAATTTAAACACTTCCTTCTTGGACCTCCCGAATATCACCGGCAAACCAAGATAATTGGAATGTCTGACCACCCCTTTAAAGCCCAGCCTCTCACGCACTCTTTCTTTGGTATCCTCTCCGAGATTACTACTAAAGGACACCTCAGATTTCTCCAAATTAATCTTCTGCCCAGAAGCCTTCTGATATCTCTCCAGCACCTCCAAGATCACCACGGCTTCTCCTTCGTTAGCCCGGGCAAAAAGAAGGCTATCATCCGCGAAAAATAAATGTGAGATAATGGGGGAATGTCTAGCCACCTTAATGCCATGAATACACTTCTTCTCCTGAGCTTCCTTCAACAGTCCGGATAAAACATCTGCACAAATAACAAACAGGTAAGGGGAGATAGGGTCTCCTTGACGGAGCCCTCTCTCAGGATAAAAACGTCTTCCCGGCTGACCATTAACCAAAATCTGATAGTGAACCGAAGAGATACATCTTGAAATAAGTTTCACCATCTCCTCTGGAAAGCCCATAGCTCTCATAGCCTCACAGACAAAATCCCATTCAATTCGGTCATAGGCCTTAGACATGTCCAGCTTTAGGGCCATCATCCCTTTCTTTCCCACCTTCTTATTCTTGAGCCAGTGGAAGCACTCCATAGCTATTAGCGCGTTATCCGTAATTAACCTTCCTCTAACGAATGCACTTTGCTCCTCACTAATCACCTCTGGAAAAACCTTTTTCAATCTGTTTGCTATTGTTTTAGTTACAATCTTCATCACCACATTGCACAAACTGATTGGTCTAAAATCCAGAGGAGAACTAGGCTTCTTAACTTTGGGGATAAGCGTGAGAAAAGTTCCATTTAAATCACCCGGCATTCTACCTTCATTCAGAATTTCCAGAACCGTATCAGTCACCTCCTTCCCAACCACATGCCAGTAATTTTGATAGAATAGAGCAGGGAGTCCATCCGGACCTAGCGCCTTTGACGGATGCATCTGCATAATGGCACTTTCGATTTCCTCCACCGAATAGATCTTAGCACAGTCCTGCACATGCCTCTCATTTATCCTACCCTTAATACTTCTGCAAACTTCCTTAATATCAGAGGGACTAGACGATTTGAGTAACTTATGAAAGTACCCCAGAAGGATTCGCTCACAGTTACGTTGCCCGTAGCACCAAACACCATTATTATCCTTCAGCCTCTTGATCTTATTCGTTCTTCTCCTTTGATCAGCCTTACTATGAAAAAATTTGGTATTCCTATCTCCTTTTTGAAGCCACACTGCCCTGCTTCTTTGTCTCCACATAGTTTCTTCGATTCTCATCAGTTTATCTCTTTGGAGGCAAAGAGCTTTGTATCTACGCATATTCTCTTCTGACTCCGACCAGTTCACCTCATCAGCCAGCAGCTCATCAAGCCTTTTCAACTCTTTAGAAATTTCCCCTGTACGATATTCCTTGAAATTGTCCTGAAGACCTTTCAAAGCCTTGATTCTATCTTCCGTTGTAGGACCTGCGCGCGACCAAATATTGGAAATATAGTCGTTGCATCTCCCATCATTCATCCAAGCTTCCTCGAAGCGGAAAATATGAACCTTTCTCTCAGTTACCGAATCCTTCTGAAGAACTATTCGGATGGCAGAATGGTCAGATCCGAATCTCTCAAGATGAGTAACAGTAGTGCAAGGAAAACCAGATTTGAATCTGCTATTAGCGAACACCCTGTCTAGCCTGCATTGAATATTAGCCACCCCACCCCTTCCATTGCTCCAGGTAAATCTGTACCCATCAAAGTCGTACTCCATTAAATCACTTTTCTCCATAGCATCTTTACACCACGATTGCTGACTCACCGATCGACTAATACCTCCCTTTTTGTCTCTCTCATGAGAAGTATCATTGAAATCGCCAAACGCCAAGAAGCTGCCATCCTGCAAGTCAGCCAAGGAACTAAGCAACAACCAAGTATTTCGCTTGTTAACTTCGTCAGGAAAGCCATAAACACCAGCAAAGTACCAAAGACTATCACTCTCATCTCCACCTACCGAGCCTGCAATATGATTAATCGAATAAGAACTAATCGAAACATCCACCACATCAGTCCAGAGCAAGCAAATACCCCAGCTCTCTCCCTCCCCTCACCCCTACAATCAACTATCAGATCTCCAACAAACCTAAACTTCCTTTTTAATTTTAAGACTTCAACAGTTTTTAGCCTGGTTTCCATCAGGAACACCAGCTGGGGCTTCTCACGAAACAAGAGCCGACCTAGGGCTCGAACTGCACGGGGGCTCCCCAGACCCCTGCAGTTCCAACTTAACGTTTTCATTGGGATAGGCGATGCTGGCCATCCAGCATCACCTCTGGTAAATTAGTATTTTCATCTTGGATCCTGTCACCTTGTCTCCTCTTTTTCTCCCCTCCTCCTCCGCAATCTTCGATTGAGCCTTCTGTAATCATCACATCAACTAGGTTCCTCTTACCACTAGCTTCAGTTTCCAAAAGAGTTTGTTTTCCGCCTCGTCTTTTTGTCCCCTTCTTTCTCACCCATTTCTTCTTTGGAGCTGATTGTGCCATAGCAGGAGTCTCGGCTGGCTGAGAGACTGGAGAAATAATTACCGCACCCAGAGATTCCGCCACTTTTTCAATGTCATCATCCTTCCTTGACTTCTCTTTACTCATCCCTGGCGTCACCCCACCACTATCTTCCCTCCTCTTTTCTTGTTGGACCTCAACCTCCTCCGTTTTTGCTCTATCTCTATTTCCACACCTGCTCTGCCTCGAAGATTCACTGAAAAGCTCTCTGCTGCACATGCTAGAACCGGAATCCTTCAGAGTAAATTCTTGGCTCATCTTAGGTAAAGGAGAAGCCCTTAGCCATTGCCCAAAGGACATATCTTGCTCATCCAACTCCTCAATACCCTCTTACAGTTGGTTTTATTTTGTGGCAGCAGCTGCAATGACTAGCTCAAGGTGTAATGGCCTTAAAACAATGAATGTTTCCTTCGACTGCCAGGATAAAGATCTATTGTTGAAGTTGGCGCTGTAATGGATGAGACAGACCACATGGGAAATGAAGGAGGAATAAAGCGCGATTAACATTTTGAAAGTGAATCAAAATGTTGCAGATGATAGTAGAAAAGAGAGATCACCATAGCTTTTCAGTGTGTCAGGATGGTCAAGTAGATCCATGTAGTAAAAGCATATCCATTGACAAACGACCAACGATTCTCACCTGGACCAAGCATACTAGAACTTTCACCATCAAACTCAAAGGTGCGAGATGGTCATCTTGACTCCTTTCCGCTCATTGCTTTCTAGTGTTAATCACGGAGCCTAAATTGTAGTGAGTAGATGATGCTTTTGTGTAATGTATAGCTTCAAATATATCTTTGTTCAATTATTGAGCCGCTGATAAATTAAATGGCAGGTCATGTAGCATGAATGTACCGACAAGGACGTCAAGGAAAAGGAAAACTACGGAATCACAGAGGTTAAACGTATTGGCAGAATGTTGTTGCTGTATAGAGGGAGGAATTTGCTGTCGACCTGCTGTATTAGATTGGATATTAGAGACTGCTAATTGGAATATGAAGTATTTTCGTAAGCGCAACGCTAGACATCCTTGGAAGTACAATGTTTTGTGTTTGTAAGAACCTGTTGAGTTGTTTTGATTCGGTCGGAGGCTCGAATGCTATCTACACCATAAAAATAACTTCTACCGAGCCTTCTAGCAATAATTATCTACTGATTTGTTCCCGACATTCATCGTAAGTTTATTCCACATCGGTTTTTAAAGTTTTTTTTCAAATAATTTACAGGTTTGCTTCTCGCCAAAAATGCAGACCGGGCAAGCTGGATCATCTTGTTGATTTCAGGTGTCATACTCTCTAAACTTTCAGCATGATAGACATGTCCACAAATAAAAACAGAGACTACACAAAGGCCATTGTCTAATATAATCTTTCATGATCTGCAAGTTTATTAGTAAAAGCTGAAAATGTTAATAGGTGCATGCTTTTCTCCAGAACTCATTCCTACCTTAAAGTGTATAACAGGTACTGCATAAAGGGTAGCAGGGACTTGTCAACTTTGCAATGGCAAATGAACCGTCGTCATATGTGGAGGTATGCATTCATCTTGGCTAGTTTTTCACTAAAATCCGTGGATTGAATGCGTTAACCATCTCTCCAATTAATGTCGGCACAATGATCCCATTTCAACCAAAACATAGGAGAAACAATGAAAGGGTTGGTGAGGATAAGCAATGATTGAAAACAATGACGAATCGCTGTGAACTATTTTGTATTGGTGCAGGTGATGTCGAATTTGCAGAGCCGGCCCAACACATATAGAGGCCTAAGGCGAAATTTTAAATAAAATTTTAAAATTTAAATTTAATTTATTCATTTATGCCAAGATAAAAATTATTTACTAAATATTAGTTCAATGTAAATAAAATACAATTTGTAGTTTATAAAAGAAAAAAAATCTCATTATTGTCAATAATATTGAGATGATTGCATAATAAAACGATACAATAATATATTTTATTCCTTATTTTTATCATCCACATATAATAAAACAAACCGTTGTACTTATTAAAAAATTAAAAATAAAGAATTAAAAATAAGAACAAGCATTAAAAATCTTAAATGCAAGTCACATATACTTATTTCTAAACCATAGAAACCAAGATGAAAAAATGGAGAAATTACACACCAGTAATAAAGAGATCACTTTTATTATTTCACCTGATTGCATCATCATAGGCCCCCATATAATATTGCAAATTAAATTAGAGGCCCAAGGCATCAGCCTAGGTGGCCTGCCCCTTGGGTCGGGCCTGCAAATTTGAGATGGGAGTTGGTAACGATACTTCCGGTTTGGAACAATTACATCAGTTTTCCAATGAGTATAAACATCTTGGATATTGGGAAAAATGAACATCAGCGTCACATTTCAAGTTGTGAAAATGAATGTGTCATACCCTAATTTTTACCCCTAAAATTCCACCTTATTTGCATCATTTGCATAAGCCTCAAGCACATTTTGTGTGTGTCTTTTATACATTACTAATCCCATGAAAATACAAAAAAAATGTCTTGCTTGCTTTGTTTATAAGTTAGAGTTTTGCATTAAGGAGTTCAAGTGTTTGATCAGTCAGGGCTTAGTGTGATCATCAACATCTCAAGTCCTCCCACTAATTCATGGTGATCAAGTGATTCCCTTCATCAATGATCAAGTTTGAGATTCCATAAATTCAAGTTCATCAAGCTCAAATTCATCTGGTACTCCAAATTAGGGTTTTTGACCAGAGACAGCTTGGTGTTGACTTTTTCATCTGAGCATGATCTCATATCCCAAGACATATGATTCAAAGGTTTCAAATACATCTTTATGATCCATTCATGATCCAATTGGCTCAAGAAATTTGATCTATTGATAGTTGAAGAATTTTGATTCTCTTACTAAAAGTGAACAGATGCTCAAAGTCAAAGTTTGATTTTTGACATTTTTTGGTCAACTATGGATTTCTCAAGTCAAGGATCAAGGACATATGGAAAATAATTGAGTTTGATCAATTTAAACCAAGAAAATCAAGAAAAGATCAAAAGTTGTCAAAATTAGGATTTTAGAATTTTTTCTAAGTACCAAACTTCATGTTTAAGTGACCAACTTTCCAAGACCATGATTTTTGATTCAAGGATCCAATTGAAACACTTGAGGGCTGCTCTTAAAGATGGTATTTGATACTACAAATTGATAAACTTTACAAGGCAAAAACTTTCTTGAAGTGGAAGACATTAATGATGAAAGTTGAAGGTTCAAGTTGTTGCAAATGTTAAAACACTTAGAAATTTTTCTAAGTTTTTAACCTTTCCAAGTGCATGACTTTATGGCCATTTTGTGATCAATTCAAGCAACCACTTTTCATGCCCAAGGGATGTACTTAAAGATGACATTACATACTTCAATATTGTGGAAAGATTGAATCAAAAGCTCATGAGAATTGGAAGTTATGAAGTGCTAAAGTTGAGATCTCAAAGTTGTTAAAATTGACAAAATACTTAGAAATTTTCTAAGTGTCAAACAGCTTTCAAGATTTAATTTTGATGGCCAGTTTTCTCCATGATGCAAGTTAAATTTCTTCAAGTGATCAACATGAAAGTTGTAGCATGTAATGTCTTCTTTCCAATGGCACCAAGAGCATGAATTCCTTTTGCTTGAGCATGAAGTTTCGAAGAGAGGAAGTGGACATGGTAGAGCTGAATTATGGATCAAATTAGAGGTCACATTTTCATGATAAACCAAATCCAACATTGTGTTCTTCTTTTGCAGACTAATTGTACCACTAAACCTCAGTTAATGGACATGATTTATAGGCTTAGATGTGCATTACACAAGAGCTTGAAGCTTTGTCCAAATTCCATACCATAAATGGCATAAAGTGAACTTGCCAAAACTCAAAAGTGGAACTTTTCTTAACCACTTTGCTTTGAGCCTTGTGAACAAATTTTGTTGAAGATCTTACTCCATTTAAACATCAGAAGGAATGCATGCAAGTTCTGAAAAGCTCTCTTTCTCCCTTGATTCACCCCATCTCACCATGGAACCATAATGCAACTTAGATCATTTTTGTAACTTGATGAACAAACCAACATTGAAATGGAATCAAGACCAATTTCATTCACTGCTGAGAACCAAATCCAACCTCTATAAAATCCCCTCAAAGCTCAGAACCAAACACACATAAAAACCACTCTAAAACTCCCTTAAAGAAGAACTTGAAATACATTTTTCGAATTCTTCAAATCTATCAAGTTTTATGCAATTTTTTCATTGAATCACCATCAATATATCATAACAAAACTTCTGTATGCATTGATTCCCAACTGTAACACCTCCATCACCATTTCCCAACTTCCATTTTCTTCACTTGAAAGTGGATTTTGGCAGAATAATTTGGAAGGTTCCAAGGCAAAGTAAATATATCATTAGACTTCTGGAGGTTCAAGGAAGCTAAAGGGATCAAAACATCTCATCTGGAAGTGCTCTAGAAGGTGCATTAGACACACTCCAATAGGTATTTTTTTTATTTCGAACTCCTTATTTAAGGCTTCATTTCCATCCATTTAAGTTACCATTGTGTTTGCTTTGACATGTTGAGTGAAAGCCCAATGAAAATGGGCATTGGTTAATCATGTATTCCATTTAATTTCATTTTTAAGTTTTAGGTTTCTTCTGGTTTTTATTCAATTTCGTAAGCTACATATAATATAAATAACATCTAATGGCATATTTGAAATCCTTGTAAAAGTCTGATCAAGATGCTATATCCACATTCCTTGTTTGGTTCAAAATTGAAAAAGTTTCATTTTTTTGAAAAAATAAAGTTACAGTAACGATCTCAAGGTAGAAGATGAAGTACCTCTTTTTCTTTTTTCAAATGGTGTTATAATATATTATACATTGAATGTGTGTTATAATTGGCAAGCCAGCCTTGGCGTAGTGGTGTGTGAGTGTGTCTAGTGTGTGCATGCTTAGGGTCTTAGGTTTAAGACTTATGAGGACCGTTTTTGCCATTTTCCTTGATTTTCACCCTTTTTCTCTCTTTTGGCAATTTCTTTTTTATTTCCTTTTTATTTTTGTTCTTTTTTTATTTCTTTTATTTTCCTTTGATTAATTAATTTACTTTTTTTCCTTTTATTTGATTTTGCATTAAAATATCAAAATTCCAAAATATTTTATTTACTCATGATTAATTATTATTACTATTTTTATTTTATGTTAAAAATCATTAAAAAAATGTTATTATTACTTACTTTATATTAAAAAATCCAAAATATTTTTATTAACCATTTATTATAATATTAAAAAATCCCTAAATTTTTTTTCTTATTTGTCTATTTAGGATTTTAATTTGTTCCTTTTATTTTGAATACTTTTGATCCCACTTTAATGTACTTTGATTAAATGGTTTGGCCACATTTTGTTGATTTACTTCTTGTCCATTGTGTAGCGTGCGATTTTTGTCGGTGACGCGACCACCTTGCCGCAATGGTTGGAATTGGGTACTACTTTCTGATTTCCTATTTATCCTATGAAGTTGGAAAGGAAAGAGAAGCTATCTAAAACTAACCTTGCACGCAAATGTTTTCTTTAACAAATGCTAAGAGATTGGGGGTTCGGGGTCAGGTTATACAAAGGGAAATTGTCAATCACCCAGTGTATATATGGTTATCCATAGACCTTTTTTGGCATGTTTTTCTGTTGGTTTAAATACTTTCTGGTGTATATCTGTTGTGGGTTGGGAAAGTTTCTCCTTTGGGAGTGTTGAGAGAATGTTTTTGTTGTTTTCGGGTTTTCTGTTGTTTTTTTGGTAAGGTACTGGACCTAAAGTTTTTTATTTGTGTGCTCGCTAAGATTTCGCAATCTTATGCCTACGTATTCCCATAAAGATATCTGGGAAATCAGAGCAATCGTAGTTCCTCCTATTTCTATGGGAGGAAAGAGTTTGGTGTCTTGTTCAAAGCCCAAGATTGAAGCTATTTGAGTATTTGTGTCTTGTTCAAATCACAAGATTGAAGCTAAAGGGATATTTGAGTCTTGTTCAAAGCCCAAGATTGAAGCTAAAAGGGGTGACCGAGAGAGAATTTGTCATCTCTAAAGGGAGATATCTCACATATTCATCACAAAATGTTGAGAAATTGATTATAAGGAAAATTACTTTAACTGGGATATGTGAATCCAGCAATGCCATAATTTCCTTTATAAGGGGTGATGTCATGAAGGAAGAAACTTTAACTCAGTATTGAGCAATGCCATTTTTCCTTATGAATCTTTCATGCTAAGAGAGAGGCATTGGCATGGATGTAAATAATCCAGAGGCTTGCCACTTATAGCTGTTAGATGAAAGATGAATTTTGACTAGGATAAAAGAAGGACTCCAGCTTGGATTTTGAATCAACAAGTGTGCCACTTACAATAATTATTTGAGAAAAAGGTTTTGGTTGTCTGTTTTGATGTGTGATGTATAGAGGAAATATCCTCCTGCAGAGTGGACTCATGGTCTCATCTTAGGGGATGTTGATTTTTGTGTGTCTTGATCAAAGCCTAAGGTTGAAGCTAAAAGGTTGACTCTACTAGGGGAGTTTTATATCTGTCTTGTACAAAGCCCAAGATTGAGGCTGAAAAGGGATTGACTCCACTGAGGAGGTTTTATCTGTCTTGTACAAAGCCCAAGATTGAGGCTGAAAAGAGATTGACTCCACTGGGGAGGTTTTATCTGTCTTGTACAAAGCCCAAGATTGAGGCTGACTTTACTGAGGAAAATCATTATACAAAGCCTAAGAGGAGGCTAGCTGGGGGAAATTCTTATATGAAGCCTAAGAGGAGGTTGGCTTCTGCTGAGGATTATTGAAATCCAGATACAGGTCCAATATGTATTGGGGAATCCAAAGGTTTTATTATTTCTGGGGATTGAAGGAGAGTTAAAATATCAGAGACCATGAGGCTCTGATTCTGTTAGGGTTTTATTGATGCTAAATTGACCCTGTCTGGGGTTTTTAAGGTGAAGGTTTAAACCTTGAGAGTTTGAAAACCTATGGAGGTTTCAAACTCTGCTAGAGATTAGTGTGTTGATGAAATGATCAGGGTTTTTGCCTGTGCTTTCAGGAAACTTGAGGGTTTCTTTGAGATCCAAGAGGAGATGAGACTTTCCAAGTCTACTGGTATGAAGAGGTTGACTCTTAGTTGGAGAATAATATTTGTATGATGCCCAAGAGGAGGATGAGGTTTTAAGGGATGAGAAACAACCCTAGAATGGTTAGATGTTTTGGAATTCTGACTCTCCAGAGGATTGAACTAGTAGAGATGACTAAGTTATGTCCTATACCTATAAGCGGTCTTTGGGTCCTTGTACTAAGCCCAAGAGGAGGCTGAGAACTTCTAAGAAGCCTGTTGGTCCTTGTACTAATCCCAAGAGGAGGCTGGGGATGCTATTAGGAAGCCTGTGGGTCCAAGCCTAAGAAAAGTTCAAGAAAGGTTTCACCGGGAATAAGTCATTTCTTTGCAGAACAGTTCTAAGGTTTGAAGAAATTCAAGAGAGGTTTCACCGGGAATTAATCCTCTTTGGGGAAATTAATTTCTTGTACACATATATTTCTAAATTAGGACAGTCTTGAGAAAAGTTTCACTGGTAATAATGTCTTTCTCTGTTCCATGTTGTATAAGCCCAAGAGGAGGCAAGATTGTATCAGGAATTTCCTATGGGGAACTAGTTTTAACTATGTTGAAAGAGTAACCATTGGTTTGATCTAGACCTAGACCTAACTGCTAGAGAAAACTCTAAGCAAGTATATACAAGCATATATATATATACAGATGAAATATATAAACAAGTATGTATTGAAGAGATAGTGGAACTTACAGTTGTTCATGCCCAAGCATAGTAACTACAGCTGTATGGTTAGTTATTCAAGAAATTGAAGAAAGTTTTGATAAAACTTTGAATTTGAATCTAAATAAAAAATAAAGTTATTTAAAAGGAAGTTTGGGTCTTATACTCACAGAGAGACCCAGATGATCTCTTTTGAAAAGGGGACGATCGCGTAGTAGTTTTGAAAACCACAGAGGGACTTATACAATGACTGAGGCCCAAATTATTTATGTACAAAGGAGGTTGGGTCTTACACTCTATTAGAGGCCCAAGAGTTTATTTTTATACAAGAGATGAGGTTTACAACTCAAGGAGATGCCCAGATGAAAAACAGCGATCGCGCAGTTATTTTGAAAATCGTATCGGGACTTATACAATGACTGAGACACAAATTATTTATTTACAAAAGAGGTGGGTCTTACACTCTATTAGAGGTCCAAAAGTGTTTGAAAAAGAAGGAAAATGGGACTTACAACCAAAGGGAGGCCCAGATGAAAATTGTTTTGAAAACGCCGATCGCGCCGAGATTTTTTTAATATCATATCGGGACTTATACAATGACTGAGACCCAAAAATGTTTATTTACAAAGGGATGGGACTTACACTCTACCAAGAGGCCCAAAATATTTTGAAAAATGTTTGAAAAATTAAAATTAAGAGAAACCCTAATTTTAATTAAAAAATAAATAATTTTTAAAGGAAATTAAATATAAAATGATACAAAATATCAAATATATTTAAAAACAAGTTGTCAACTTTAAAAACTATTTTGAAAAATCATGTTTAATCACATGAAAGCTTGAAATCCAATTGGTTTTGAAAAAACAAGGTGGGAATTTCATTTTAAAAATGTTTAAAATAAATAAAATTAAATTAAATTCAAAAATTAAACTATATTAAATAAATAATATAAATTTGATTTTTTTGTAGAATAAAATATTTAAACATTTTTGTGACTTTTTAAAAAAAGAACCAATAAAAAATGATGAAAAATGAGAGAGAAATTAATTTTTGAAATCAATTAATAAAACATAAAAAATTCAAAAATTCAAATATTTAAAAAATGGCGCCAAGAACACATGTTCTTGGTCGCGCGTGTTCTTTCTCCCCAGATTTGCAAAACCTCACATATCTCTCTGAATACTCAATGAAAATTACTTTTGTAAACATGAAACTTGCTCGTTTTTGAACATGGATTCCAATGGTACAAATTAATTGCATTTATATTACGTGTAGAGTGAGAAATCAGAAGATGAACTCAAGAACCCTAATTTCTGCAAGAACACTATGAAATCCTATACACAGTTCATACATAGCAATTGATTGAGGGGAAGCACTCTACATAAGTGCAGAAACATGTTTGTAACTTGAAATCACATTTATGATGCATGAATTATAGAGTTTGAGAGTGTCAGGCTTACCTCTTGCAAGAAGAATTCAAATTCTATGTTGGAGGTGTTACAGATGTTGTGTAATGACCTGGACAACTTCAATGGACCTCAAGTAATGTGTTTGTAGGCTTGGAATGGATTGAATCAGCTTGGAACTTGTTGTGGCACCTCAACTGCAAATAGGCCAAAAAGCTTGAGCAAATGGGGGTGACTTTGTGATTCTGATGTTCCAAATGAGTTTTCAGGTTATGGATCACTCATATATGATATATGTGAGGTGTTGGCATGATTTGTTTTGACAGAATTACTCTCAAATAGAAAATTCAAATGTTACTTGAATTAGAAGCAAAATCTGGTTTTTTGAGAGTGATTTGGAGGAAAGCATGTGTTATGGTGCTTTGGGGTACTTGAATTGATCAGAAAGAAGCTCTAGTGAATAGAGGCTAGATCACTCCATTATCCATTGAAATTTGTCTTGTTGCCAAAGTCTCCTCTAGCCATTGACTTGGGTCAATCTTGCAGGCATATGGTCTTCTGATGCTTGAGTTTATCTTGACTCATTTGCAATGTTGTGGACTGATACATGTCAGCTCTATGCATCCATTCAATGCCTCATGACAAATTTGAAAGTTTTGGATTTGAACTTTGAATGTCACATGCCAAATGATGAGGTTTTGGACTTGCAAGACTCTATGGTGTTGTAGCTCTGCAGAGATCATGTTCATTGCACTTTAGAAACTTGTTTTATATGGTGACAAGGCTTGCCAAGTCATGGAAATGACAAAATCGTGGGGCAAGTGCAAGACTGTCTTGCAAAAGCAATCTTGGAGGTGTCATGTTTCCATGCTGATAACTCCTTACTCAAGTTGAATTAGGATGAGTTCTGGTACTCTTTGGAAAGCTTGTATATCCTACTTTAACTTTGATGTCAAACATTGGTCTTGAATCAACTTGGATCAAGGTGAAAAATGGCCTCAAAGTTGGTGAAAATCCAAGACAGATTTTGTCCAAAATTTTCACTAAGTGTTGGAAAAAGTGGTCATTTTCATGTTTTTTGTGATTTTGATCAATCCATAACTCAAAATCCATGATGATTTGGAATCTGATGTAGTTGAAAATTTTAAATTATGTAATGAGAGCTTTCATTTGAGCTTTGGATGGAAGCAAATGGCTTTATGGTTTGGGAGTTATGACCTTGCAAAGTTGGTACCAAATCAATTTTGTTCCATAACTTAGAAAAATTTAAGTTTCTTAAGGTTGCCCCTTTTTCAAGTAACCTCACTTTTCTTGATTTTTCTTGATGGATGATGATCCAAACCATGAATTAACATTTTTTTTTACTTAGGGAAGCCTTGTTTGTCAAGAAATTCAAAAAGTCAAACTTGGTTTTTGGCACAGTTGACTTTTTATCAGATGAATTTCAAACTTTGTGATCCTCTATGAAATCAAGTCCTTGACCTAATTCAAACCTAATGGATGGATTCCATAGGTGTTTTAGAGTGTCTTGAATCATGTCCCAAGGTTTGGGATCATGTCTTGGTCAAAAGTCAAAGGTACAGTTGACTTTTCATCAGGAAACCCTAATTGGCCCAGATGAATTTGAGTCTTTGTATTGCTTTGATAAGTGCAAATTGTACCTATTTTTGTATATATATTTTGTTGCACTTATCGATACTTTTTGTTGCTATCGTTCAAATAAACCCCACTTTGTTTATAAATACGTTTAATTTACGTTTTAGTGTATATATTGCGTAACGTGTAAATATTACTTGGTTTAATTGATTTTTATCTCATTTTTGTAGGTAACTAATAAAGGCCATTATGCCATTGTTTTGAAGAGCATTGAATAAGCTTTCCAGCGCTTCCGACCGTGCGTAAATCGGAGCTACGGTGCAGAAGTTGTGGTCAAATAAGGGGCTGTTTTTCTGTCATGTTCGCCTAGCGAGTGTGACAGCGAAGGTTCGCCTAGCAAAGGCTGGCGAAGGTCCCAGCGAGTAGAGGCAGAAAGTTACAAAAGAGAAAAAGACCATTGCTCGCTTGGCGAACGTGCTAGCGAGCATTCGCTAGGCGAATAAATCGTTCGCTTAGCGAACCCACGAAGGAAAGCAAAGGCGGTTTAACATTTCAGAGGCACTCAAAGTGCCATTTTTTTAGGCTCGCCTAGCGAGCAAAACGTTCGCCTAGCGAACGTGTCAGATTGCAACTTGTATTTAGTTCATTTTTGTTATTTTGTGAGGGATGGTTTTGGGGTTTCTTGATCCCACTTTCATCAAACTTCATTTTTCATTGGAGAGGTTAGAAAACAACTATGGAGCATGCATACGGATGAACCGGGGTGGATTGATCGTCGGCCGTCTCTGACAATGCGCGAGATTTTTGGTTCATTTCTCTTCTTCTTTGTGTTTGTCTTTATGGTTGGGTTGTGTATATGTATTTGCTGTAAACTCATGTATATTTGTCGCCCATGGCGTTGTATAAAACTTGCTTTACAAATCTTTATTGGTAATTGTCTCTAATTTTTGCTTTATGCGCGGGGTTTGTGTCGAGTTAGACATAACCTTCACGAACGTCGATTAGGGAGGATTGTCTGTTGGTTGCTGGACTCTAGAGATAGATTTAGGAGCTAACAATCTTTAATAGGCGTCGAATCTTAATGCCTTCCGTGTCTCGAGGCTTCGCTCGCGAGAGTGACGAAGAGAGTGACACAGTTGTTTTCTCAACTTTGCGTTAGACATAACCTGTGTTGTGAGCGATGTTGGGTGATATTGAGGAGTATTGTAGGTTGAGTATAACTGGTCGGTAAGTTTAAGTTTGTGAGGAGTCGATTATGTGCACGCCTGATAAGTTTCTTGTTGTTGAAGAATGAAGTTGTTTTTTTGTTTTAATATTTACTTTTCTATATACTTGTAAACCATTTTAATCCAAACTTATAAACGCGAGAGATTGTCGAACGACATTCTTTCCCTCGAACCGATCTCTGTGGACACGACATAAATCCCGGAGGGAATTCTTTCCGAAAATAAATATTTTTGCTTTCTTGCCCTATTCCGCAGTCAACATGCTTGTGAACCATGCTCTTTGAGTCAATCCAACCTTGTGAATGGATCAATATGATGGATTTGAGGTCTTCAAAACACTTCTTGAGGTCTTGGCTCATGTCTTGCTCCAAAAGTCAACTTAGGGGTGACTTAGGTCAAGAAACCCTAATTCCTGATTTTTGATTAATGTATCCCCTGAGGCTAATTTGAACTTGTGATTGGGTCCATGAGGTCCCTTTGAGATTTTTAGACCATGTTTTGAAGTATTGGCTCATGCACGGATGAAAATTTCCATCTAGAGGCCTTAGTCGACCAAAATCCTAATTTGGTGACACTGGCGATCTTGAGGCTTGATCCACTTGGAATGTTGCAACCTTGTGCTTGATTCTTAATGTGGGATTCCTCTTGATCCTTTATAGATGTTTGAGAGGCTAGACAAGTTGAATATCATGTCAATTATTGATTGATCATTTGTCTAAGTGCTCTGGGATGGCTCAAAACCCAAATTCCTGGTTGAGGTGAGTGCTCAACAATCTTTGAGAAGATTTATGAGGTATGATGGTACATCCATATTATGTTGATGATTTGCACAATGATGGGAAATCTTAGTGGTTAAAATTTCAGGTATGACACATTGTTGACCTAATTTTATGATGAATCCATGTGTTTATGTTTGGTCCAAATGCTTGATGAGATTGTTTAATACTTTGATGTCATAATGATTGATGTTGGATCCATGTACCATGCTTTTATTGATGTTCATTTGTTGATGATAGTATCATGTCTTGATGATCCACATTTTCCATGAGTATGTCTTATTGAAGCATCTCTTTATACTTTGAGGATTAATAGTGATGTGTGTTGATGTTTAATCATAGTTTGAGCCATGCTTATACTTGATGATCCATGATTGATTTTGCTTGAGTTTGATACTATGCTTTGATCATACTTACATGCTCACTTGATTCTTGATGTACTTGATTGAGTTTGATGATATTGCTTATTGAGTTCTATTGATGATGCCTTGTACATATACCTTATGCTTTGTCTTTGTGATATATCATTTTAATCCAAGGGAAATGATCTTCTTGTTGACTTCTTGTCATGTGCATATATATAGTTGTTGCATTCCTTATTCACCCTCTACTTAGACCTAGTTCAAACCTTAGGATCTTCTTAACTTTAAAAAAACTTCATTCAAACCTTTGCCACTTTGGCTTTTCACTTAAAACTCCTTTCAAAGAGATTAGACATGAGTTATCTCTATAGAAGAGATATATCTCCTATCCCTATAACACAATCAAACCTTTGAGATACTTTTCCATTTAAGAGAGGTATGTGGCATACTTTTTTATTCTACATCCAAGTTGGATTCCTTCTCTTAATATGATGCAAAAATCTACTTTCTCTATGTTTAAGGTGGTATATTTGAGAATTTCATCTTAAGATGACAACTTGTATCTTCTACTAAAGCCAACCAACAATCATGTTTTTACCCCTAGTTATCTGAACTACGATTGCTCTGACTTCCTATTAAGGATACGTAGGCACAGGATTGCGAGATCCTGGCGAGCTACCTTTTTCTTTTTTCCCTTTTCAATAATACAAATAAAACATTCCCCATACTTTCCCAATCAATAGCAAACAACTTTAGCAAAAAACATAGATATTTCAAGAGGTTCCTGTAGAGTACTGCAGATACTTAGGGTGCTAGTGCCTCCCCTTATTATAAACAACTCCCGTACCTTAGATCTCTTTATTTCATTATTTTGCATTGCATATTTATGGGTTTATTTGATCTTTTCCCCTTCCCTTGGATAAATTAAAGTTTTGTGGTGACATTTTGTTTTGCGAGTCAAGTTAACTAATAGCTTGGTTTTCGATTCTCACCGCGACAAAATGGTTGAGTCGGACGTTGCAATTCTCGCATATGCTATGTTGCTGAAAAGGAGATTGTTTCCGTTAATTATATCCATGTAGGAAAAAAGTTCAATGCTTCAAATTTGTTCTTACAACGGAATTGCTGGATGTCAGACGGTAAACCGGTGAATGTCAAGTGATGGGAGAACGGTGCAATAGCAGCAACACCATAATTGTGTCAACAAGAAAATATCTGAAGTATCGGAAATACACTACGCAGTAGCTTAAACCGGTGCTGTTTCGATTCTAGTATCTCTGATTCTAGTGGCATAGTGCTTTCTTGTGCTCCAAGAGTACTCACTGGTTTTGTTTGTTTGATGGCAAATTCTTGAAACCAAATGAGGTAGCACGGTCAACAAGCGGTGGTAAATTACTCAAACAGCCTCTTATAACACTCAGTTCCATCTTATACACATCCTCTAAATCCTTTTGTGACAAACCACTTCTCAGATACTTGCTTCCAAAGTCAAACTAGAGGGTTAATAACCTTGGATGTGCCCAAAATAGGTGAAGTCCTCTTGCTGCACATGACCTTGCATGCCATAACAAGTTTAGGCATGTTCTTGAACTTGATTGGGCACTATTTGAATCCATAACAATGAGATGTACGCTCATACAAGGTTCCTTGTCATGAGCATCCACTCCTATGATATAAGCCATGAACTGCTATTTTCCCATAGCTTCAACAAGTGCCTTAAGTGAGAGTTGAACAAATTTCTCGTGGCTTTTGTATGTCAAACAATTTGGGAACTTTTTGAGAGATTGATTTGAGCAATGGTTTGCGCGCACAACAATTTCATTCCCAAAACGTCTGCTGTAAACCACATCTGTTGTGCTTGGATTTAAGAAGTAATGTGATGTGCTTATGTAATTTGAACTTGAATATAATGACTTGTTGAAATGTAATATAAAAGACAAATATTTGAAATAAAATGTACTTGATTTTTATCTTATTTTCCTTAATTCCAATTTAATATTTGAACCAAAAAGTCAAACATCAAATATGTAAGTTTTATCAACTTTTGATGTAAGATAAACTAAAAATGCAATAATACAAGAAGAAGAGAAAAGAAAAAAGCAAGAGAACTTCGAATCAATTGTGCATGAATTAGCAACATATTGATGAATGATAATGATACAAATGAACTGCGAACAGAGAATTAATAATGAACAATCAATTCTTGGACTATTCATTGTTGAAGCGGTAAAGCGGCAAGCAAAAATATTTATTTTCGGAAGAATTCCCTCTGGGATTTATGTCGTGTCCACAGAGATCGGTTCGACGGAAAGAATGTCGTTCGACAATCTCTCGCGTTTATGAGTTTGGATTAAAATGGGTTTAAAGTAAATGCAGACAAATAAACATTAACATAAAAAGAAATCATTAATCAGAGAGATGAACTTATCCGGCATGTACATAATCGACTCCTCACAAACTTAAACCTACCGACCAGTTATACTCCACCTACAATACTCCTCAATATCATCCAGCATCGCTCACAACAAAGGTTATGTCTAATAAAAAGTTGAGAGAACAACCGTGTTACCATCGTCGCACTCTCGCACCCGACTCAAGACACGGAGGCATTAAGATTCGACGCCTATTGAAGATTGCTAGCTCTAAATCTATCTCTAGAATCCAGAAACTAACAGATAATCATCCCTAATCAAAGTTTGCGATGTTTATCTCTAACACAACTAAAACTCCGAGCATAAAGCAAAAATCAAGGATAATCACCAATAAAGATTTGTAAAGCAGATATCATACAACGCCATGGGCGACAAATATACATGAGTTCAAAGTAAATACATATACAATAACGCAACAAAGAAGAAAAACACAAAGAAGAAGAGAAATAAACCAAACATCTCGCGAATTGTCAACGCCGGTCGACGAGAAATCTACCCCGGATCATCCGTGTGCAAGCTTCCATGTTGTTTTCTAAGCTAATCTACTGAAAAATGAAGTTGATGGAGTTGAGAGCGAAAATCCCCAAAACCATAACCTAAAAAATGACAGAAATCTCTTAAATACAATTACAAAATTCGCGCATTCGCAATGCGAACGATTCATTCGCCCAGCGAACCATCAAAAATGGCACTTAAGTTCCTTTGAAATGCTAAACCGCCTCTGCAAAATTCCAGAAGTTCGCAGTGCGAACGATTTATTCGCAAAGCGAATGCTCGCTGCATAGTTCGCAAAGCAAACTTTGGTCTTTTTCTCCCCTGCCATAATTATGGGAGCACTCGCAGGGACCTCTCCAGACATTCGCAAAGTGAACATTCGCTGGCAAGCTCGCAAAGCGAACTTGACAGCAAACCATCCCTTATTTTGACCACAACTTCTGAACCGCAACTCTGATTTACGCACGGTCAGAAGCGCTGGAAAGCTTATTCAATGCTCTATACAACAATGGCAAAATCTCATTGCTTGAATACCTACAAAAATGAGAGAAAATCAATTAAACTCAATGATATTTACACGATACACAATATATACACTAAAATGTAAACTAACGTATTTATAAACTAATCGGGGTTTATTCGAACGATATTAACCAAAAAGTATCGATAAGTGCAACAAAACTTATATACAAAAATAGCTACAATTTGCACTTATCAAACTCTCCCCAACTTAAACTTGTTTGTCCGCAAACAAGAATCAAGCAAACTTAAAAGCACAAAAGCAATAACCAAAGAATCACGAATCAACAGGTTTTGAAAAACGGAAACAAATGAATTGTTCAAATGAAAAATGATACACACAAAGTAAATTCTTACCACTAAACTACGACGATAACATAGTCACGAGACAAATGCAAAATACAAAAATCATGCCAAACATCCTAAAACAACACAAGTTCCAAAGTGAATCACACCTAGCAAAAACAATCATCGGTAAATGAAAAACACAAAATAAGGTACTTATCACTCACACAACAATCATGCAAACAATAGACTAAATTATGCAACCATCCAAAAATTCACATTGAACATACAAAGGCAAGAATCACAAGGGCTTTCAAGGTTGTAGTGTGGTCGGGTAAACAAACAAGGGGTAATTTCTAAAGGTAATTAAAATAAAAACTTGCCTAAACCTAAGGGAGTGGTCAACTCACAAAGACTCAAACACAAAATTCCAATTAACTTCTTCCAAAATCCCAAGTGTTACACAAAACACAATACTTATTTAGCACAATTATTTGAACTCTTTTTGTTTCCTTTCTCAAGGATTTTCTTTTTCTTTCTTTTTTTCTTTTCTTTTCTTTTTCATATTTTTCTCTTTTTTCTTTTCTTTTTCATCCTCATAGAAACCAACCAATGAGTAAACAATCATTTTCTCCCCAACTTGAATTCAACCATATCATCATGTGAATACTCCCTACTTTATAAGGCAAGTCAAAAATTCATACAACAATACAAAGTTGAGGGTTCAAGAAAAAACAAAATCCATTCAAAAATAAGTGAACTAAATACTCATAGACAAGCATTAAGCTCAATTAAAACATGGATCAAAAAGCTCAAAGGGGTTACGAATGATCACACGCTCACAAGGTGAATGACTATTTGGATAGGTAGTTGTGCTCCAAATGAAACAAAATGCCTTGATCCTTTTCATGCTTTATAATCAACACAAACAAAAGATTAAACATAATAAAATCCAGTTAGAACAAGAATGTTGGTACTCCGCGCATATATGAACAATGGAAAGCTACCTCACAAAAAGGGTGGGAACTAAAGTGATTCACAACAAGAACAAGTATACAAAAGAATGAATGGCATGGAAGTTTGTAAAATGTCTAAGTATCATGAATATGCTAAAGTCAAGAAAGCGATAAACACATACCTTGGACGTGTACAAAACTTAACAATATCATTACCATACATCCGCAAGTTGAAACGATCAAACTTGAAACATCACCACAAATTTCCTCAAGCTACTCAAAACAAGCTCTTAGACAAACACGAAAAACTATTAATATAAACAAACTAAAAGACCGGGTGAAAACGCATTAAACAAGTTGTAAAGTGGAGATTTGAGAATTTCACGAAAAATCCGAGTACAACTTGTTTAATGAATGTTCACCATACTACCTAAGCTAAACCATAACAAAAGAAAATAATACAACATGTTTGTTTTACGTCGTAAGCTCGGCGCCTTTACAGTGCTTAGCTAGCAACTTCCTTCCTTCATGCCATGGTGATGCCTCACCGCGCAAACCAAAAGCAAGTGCCCTAACCAAACATTTAAACAAATGTTACGGGAACAAAATGTACACAAAACTTGAACAAACAAAATGGAAATAGACAATATATACGATATATACAAAACTCAAAAACAAAGAAACTATCGCAATGCGACTCAATATCAAAACCGATCCCCGGCAACTACGCCATTTTGTTGAAGCGGTAAAGCGGCAAGCAAAAATATTTATTTTCGGAAGAATTTCCTCCGGGATTTATGTCGTGTCCACAGAGATCACTTCGAGGGAAAGAATGTCGTTCGACAATCTCCCGCGTTTACGATTTTGGATTAAAATGGGTTTAAAGTAAATGCAGACAAATAAAAATTAACATAAAAAGAAATCATTAATCAGAGAGACGAACTTATCCGGCATGCACATTATCGACTCCTCACAAACTTAAACTTACCGACCAGTTATACTCCACCTACAATACTCCTCAATATCATCCAGCATCGCTCACAACAAAGGTTATGTCTAACGCAATGTTGAGAGAACAATCGTGTTACCATCGTCGACACTCTCGCACCCGACTCAAGACATGGAGGCATTAAGCTTCGACGCATATTGAAGATTGTTAGCTCTAAATCTATCTCTAGAATCCAGAAACTAACAGATAATCATCCCTAACCAAAGTTTGTGATGTTTATCTCTAACACAACTCAAACTCCGAGCATAAAGCAAAAATCAAGGATAATCACCAATAAAGATTTGTAAAGCAGATATCATACAATGCCATGGCCGACAAATATACATGAGTTCAAAGTAAATACATATACAACAACCCAACGAAGAAGAAAAACACAAAGAAGAAGAGAAATAAACCAAACATCTCACGGATTGTCAACGCCGATCGACAAGAAATCTACCCTGGATCATCTGTGTGCAAGCTTCCATGTTGTTTTCTAAGCTAATCTACTGAAAAATGAAGTTGATGGAGTTGGGAGAAAAAATCCCCAAAACCATAACCTAAATAATGACAGAAATCTCTTAAATACAATTACAAAATTCGCGCATTCGCAGTGCGAACAATTCATTCGCCCAGCGAACCATCAAAAATGGCACTTAAGTGCCTTTGAAATGCTAAACTGCCTCTGCAAAATTCCAGAAGTTCGTAGTGCGAACGATTTATTCGCAAAGCGAATGCTCGCTGCATAGTTCGCAAAGTGAACTTTGGTCCTTTTCTCCCCTACCATAATTCTGGGAGCACTCGCTGGGACCTCGCCAGACATTTGCAAAGCGAACATTCGCTGGCAAGCTCACAAAGCGAACTTGACAGCAAACCAGCCCTTATTTTAACCACAACTTCTGAAACGCAACTCTGATTTACGCACGGTCGGAAGCGCTGGAAAGCTTATTCAATGCTCTATACAACAATGGCAAAATCCCATTGCTTGAATACCTAAAAAATGAGAGAAAATCAATTAAACTCAATGATATTTACACGATACGCAATATATACACTAAAATGCAAAGTAACCGTATTTATAAACAAATCGGTGTTTATTCGTACGATATTAACCAAAAAGTATCAATAAGTGCAACAAAACTTATATACAAAAATAGCTACAATTTACACTTATCATTCATCCATCTGCATCTCGAAATGTATGATAAAATAGAATGCTCGTGTCATGCTGATGAAGATAAAAAAAAAGAAAAAAATAGGGTAAAATTTAGGGTATGGCAATGACCACCTTCAGAGTCTGGAACGCTCCCAGAGTCTGGATCACCACCAGAGTCTAAATCACCATCAGAATCTGGATCAGTATCAGATTCACCTTCAGAGTCTTCTTCAGCTTCAAAGTCACTTTCAGACTCTGGTTCATCTTAAGACTCACCTTTAGAATCAACTTCTGATTCTACGCATCTTCAGAACCTTCAGATTGAGAAGTATCTTCAGAAGTTAACTCAGGTGTTAACACTGCACCAGAGTTGGATTGAGATTCACTTCAACCCCACGCTTCTGATTCTTTCAGAACGACGTCTCTGCCGAATTCAACCTTGTTAGTGACAGGATAGTAGAGCTTATAAACACATGTACTGTGGTACCCTACAAGCAACATGACTCTGCTTCTGTCATCCAACTTCCTTCTCTTCGCATCTAGAACATGTTTGTAACACACATAACCAAACACCTTCAGATGGCTCACACTTGGCTTATCTCCAGTCCACTTCTCTAAAGGAACAATTTCCTTCAGCTTCTTGTTTGGACACCTGTTGAGCATATATGCTGCAGTGGCAACAGATTCTCCCCACAATGTGTGAGGGAGCTTCTTCTCCTTCAACATACTCCTCGTTGTATCAAACAAAGTTAAGTTTCTTCTTTCAACAAGACCATTGTGTTGAGGAGTGTATGGAGTAGTCACCTCATGCTCGATTCCATTCTCCTCACAGAACTTTCTAAACTCGTTAGAGTTATACTCACCTCCGCCATTAGTTATGAGAATCTTTAAAGTCTGACCACTCTGATTCTCGTCCTTGATTCTGAATTTCTTAAATTCAGCAAACACCTCGTGTTTGAACTTTATACAACCCACGTCATTCTTGTGAGCTCATCCATAAATGACACAAAGCATTTATTCCCTCCAAGTGAAGGTACTGGAAATGGTCCACACACATCAGAATGCACTACACCCAAAGCATGTTTTGCTCTTGGAGGCACTTCAGATGCAAATGGAAATCTTGGTTGCTTCCTTTTTATGCACACATCGCATGACTTCTCTGGATTCTTAATAGCAGGAATTCCATGTACCAACTTCTTCGAATTCAGATGGCCCAAGCTAGTGAAGTTCAAATGACCAAATCTTTTGTGCCACAATTCATTTTCCTTCACAACACTTGTTGCATTCAGGCATTCAGAGTCTACAGTTTTAACATTCACTTTGAATGTTCTATTCCTCCCTTGTTCTGACTTCATAATCAGCTTCAGATTACAGTTATACAGCTTTTGATTACAGTCATACAGCTTCAAAAGATTGCCATGTTAACTAAAAAACCTTTCTCAACTAATTGGCCTACACTCATCAGATTGCTTTTCATGCTAGCCATGTACCACACATTCTGAATCATTGCGGCTTTACCATTATTCATAACTACTCTGACATTTCCCATACCTTCAGTGCTGAGGTATTTATCATCAGCACATCTGATCTTTGTCCTCTTTCTAGAGTCAAAGCCAATCAACCATTTCTTATTTCCAGTAAGATGATTTAAGCAGTCAATGTCCATATACCACCAGTCTGTCAAATACGCATCATCAGATTCAGAAGCCATCAATAGCGTAGATTCATCATCAGAATCTTTTCTTGCTATGTTTATTTCTTCTAACTTCCTTTCCTTGTTTGACCAACAATCAGCAACGAAGTGGCCAAACTTCTTACAATAGTAGCATTAAACCTTTCTCTTGTCATATTTCTCCTTCCCCTTCTGAGTACTCTTTTGCCTTCCAGAAGTTGAGGTTTCTAACTTCTGAGAACTGCCATATTTTTTCCTGGCCTCTGACCAAGACTGCTTATGGTCCTTCTAGACAAAAGAAGCTTTCAAAGCTTGCTCTACCTCTCTCTCAGAGGTTCTTTCAGTCAGACGCAACTCTTATGCCTCTTGACTGGTTCGCATCTCTTCTATTCTCATGGTGCTCTGATCCTTAGAATGTTCGATTTCTACAACAATGTAATCAAACTGATGAGTAAGAGATCTAAGTGCCTTCTCAATGATTCTTTCATCAAAGAGTATTTCTCTACACGACTTCATCTTATTTGTGATCAGAATCACTATAGAGATGTAGTCAGGTACCTTCTCATTGTCCTTCATGCTGAGATTCTCATACTGCTTACATAGAGACTGAAGCTTCACCTTTTTCACTAATGCATCACTAGCACCGTACCAGTGTGTCCCACGCAGCCTTCGTCGTCGTCGAATCAACGATTTTCTCAAACACGTTCGTAGCTACACACTGATGGATGTAGAACAACGCTTTCTGATCCTTCTTCCTCGTTTCTCTTGGCGAGTTTCTCTGTGCTTCCGTCGCATCCGCTGCAATCTGAGTATAACCGTCGTTGATGAGATCAAGAACATCTTGAGCGCCAAACAACACACGCATCTGAATCATCCACCGATTCCAGATCTTGCCATCGAACACTGGAAGCTTGGTACTCATATTACCATTTTCGTTCATCTTTGACCTTGTACAATCACTCTGATCTCACCAACACTAGTGTTTCCCAATCCTACAGAATCAAGAAATGTGATTCTGTTATGATTCCGATCAAGAAATTCAACACGAATTCAAGAAACGAAATCAATCACACAACGCCTCACTGTTCACTCGTGTTTCCCTGTGTTTCTCTATGGATCTGAACCGGAGCTCTAGATACCAATTATTGGTACACTAGGTGAAAAAGATGAAGATGGAGAAAGAGATATAAGAAAGAGAATAGCAAATTCTAACAAACTTCCACTACTCTGCTAAAACAGTTACACACAAAATGGTTGCGCACACACTGCACTAGAATACTCAGTGGATAAAACTCTTGACAACTACAATACTATATATTCACAAATAAAAGTGTCACGTAACTAAATACTAAAATACTAAATTACCCTTCAACATATTAATCAAAAACATTCATTTATTATTTTATTTTAAATCATTTTTTCCACAAAAATTAAAATATTGCTTTTCTCTACTTCTCTCCCTCGAAAACTCTCTCTTTCACATTCCCTCCAAACTAACCAACAAAGTCTAAGTTAATAAGAACTATATCTTCCTTTTTGTTGGAATTGTTGGCTCAGAAGCATCAATATCAAAGCATCAATATCAGGTTAAGAGCAACACATAAATAAGAGATATTATATATTCACTAAAAACCTTAAAATAATGTGAATTCTTCTATTTATAAATATTTAAATTTCCACAATTATAACCAATGTGAGACTTTATCTCACACTTAACTTTTTATTCTCAACACTATTTTCATTTCAAACAAACAAAATTCTTGATTTTGTGTGATCATGTTAGCTTAATGAATTGATTATGTTAATTGACTTGGTTCGCCCTTTCATTCCTCTATACTTGCCCAGCAATCAACATTTCTCAACTTCTCCTATAATAATTGATGATTACTTTTTTTTGGCTGAAAATTTCTGTAAAAAAATTATAAGAGATAATATTGTATATTGCAGGAAACATATGCAAAGAGGATGGAATAAAGTCAACACTTTTTAAATTTCCACGAACGTACGTTTTCCAAATTAGAAATGTACGTACAAATAAATATGAAATTCTAAATTTTTATTATTACTTGAGACAATCTACGTGTGAGTATGTGACAGGTTGAGTTATTTATTATTAAGCAACATGTTTTTATGTATATGAGTTACATCTGAAAGAAAATAAAAAGAAATTACACCATTGAATTAGTAAAATAAGCATGAATTACGGCATGACTTAGAAATTACACCATTGAATTAGTAAAATATGCATGAATTGCTTAAGTTGGATATATATTATTGCAAAAGTCGCAAAATAGTTGCTTACTATATTATATTTATCACCCAATTGTTGGTTGTTTAAGAATTGGTCGTTGAGATGATCTTTAAAGGTACTCTCGATCTCCATCCCGTAATAAGAGGATAAATTAATTTATAACATTAAAGTACTAAACTTATCTAATAATTTAACAAAATTATTTTAATTATTACATTTTGAATATTAACTATTGTCACATAGGTATGGCTAATAATAATAATTTTGTTTTTATTTAATATCACTGTGACACTGTCTTAGAGATCATTTAAATACTTATAGAAGATACAAATCTTGATAATTTGAATTTAAATTAAAATTAAAATTCTCGCATGATTTTTTCGATGTGAATAAAATGTTTATTTTTTTTTGAGATTTTTTTTATGAAGATTTCAATGTAAAGATTTTGTTTTCTTAAACCTTTGAAAAAATTTAGTCATCTAAAATATGTAGTTGTGTTAATTAGATTTTTTTTTTTTTTTGTTATTTTATATTCATATAAATATTAAAACCAACCGAATTAATAGACTAATAAAATAAACTGTAAGACTAAAAGTTTATGTTATATAAATCTAAAATCGATTTTTGTAAATTTATAGTGGATTCTTGTCACTTTTTTTTTTAATTTATTTTTTTAAATTGTGTGTTAAAATATTATTTACATTAAAAAAAGAAATAAAATTAAACGACCTGAAAAGTCAACTATGTTGCCAGGTAAACCAACCCAAGATGCAACTCTAGCTAGTAATATTAATCAGTTTATGTTATACTCATAATTGTATTCCAAATGAAGCAAAAATTGATGAGAATGTCACCTCATTCTCTTACAGTATTGCTATGTGTCCTTACTATTTTTATTTTGATACAAGCTCAGGATCAATCAGGTTTATTTGTTTATCAATTTTCCAACATATAACTGCTTTATCTCTCATATTTATTTATGAATTTTCAACTAGTAATCATTATAGTTGAAGTTATCTTAATTTGTTCTTACATATATCTCAGGATTCATCAGCATAGATTGTGGTCTCCCTGAAAAATCAAGCTATGCTGAGGCAACCACAGGCATAAACTACATTTCAGATGCAAAATTCATAGATACTGGTGTATCCATCAGGATACCCCCTGTAGGCAACACTGTCCTACAGCAACTAGAACATGTAAGAAGCTTTCCTAATGGAGTGAGAAACTGTTACAAAATAGATGTAACAAACGGTACTAAAATGGTGTTCTAAGAATGAGGCTTTGATTAAGTATTTAGTACAAAATACTTAGACAGGTGAGATTTGATGAATGAGGATACTCAGGTCTGTTTATAAAGATGGATGAGGATACTCAGAGACAGGTGAGATTTGATGTTGCTCGAATATTGATTAGTACAAAATTTGCATTAAATCTAAATGAAGTTATCAATGTGGAGGTTAACGACAACACATATAGAATCAAAATAGTAGAGGACTCGGTTGGCCCGTATGTTAGGGACCAAGGTCATTCCAATGGTATTAGATCTGATGTAGATAGTTCTGATATAGTGGAGTCTGACTTTGACTCGGAAGAAGAACTTGGTCTATGGAATAACTCTTCCTCCAACGTACTCAGCAGTCTATCCAAAACCCCAGACTCTAATTCAGTAGAGGGTGAAGTAGAAACTTCTTCGCAAGATCTGGTTGACACGGATGTTGTTCTTGTAGGAGGCCATAAAAGTGGTCATTCATCTGGGGTTGGGTTCCTTCGTAGTTCAGGCAGTCAGGAACCACTGAAGTCTTCACAAGATTTTGTACCTTGCACTATAGCTTCTCAGGTGAAGAAGTTAACTGGGAGTGATGGACTGAAAACTGATGTTGGGTTTCATAAAGACTCAGTAGAAGAAACTCATGCGCCTCTAGTGGGGGAACCCGGAGGTGGGCAAGGTTTTCAGGGGCTGAATAATGTAGGAGAATCATCTGCTCCTAAGAAAAAGAAACTAGTGGATGACATTTACCAGAGGATAAAAATCCCGTTTACCCCTTCGTATTATGTCACTCTACTGCAGGTGGAAAGTTCATATGCAAGATCCTTTCATCCAAGAAGTAAACATAATACCCCTACTGGAGGAGAGAAAATGGATACAGATTCTACTGATAATTCAATTGGTGATTCTAGCTTTTTGAAGAGTAACAGCAGGATTAAGAAGAAATTGGAAAGCCTTCCATCCAGGGTGTGGAGCACTATAAAATTCCTTGGAATAGAGGCGGAAGAAGACGACGAGGTTTTCGAATCCATCTTACGTAATTTAGAAGCTGTGGATAGAAAGTAAAAAAAAGTGAAGTTGGTGGCTGCTAATGGGCATTCATGAATGTAATCACATATAACGTCAGAGGCTGCGGGAGTATATTAAAACGGAAGAAAATTAGAGCCACTATACAAAAGGTTGGAGCAGAGATTTGTTTTCTTCAGGAAACTAAATACACATTGATGACAGACGATATGGTACATAGTATTTGGGGCAGTGGATCATGTCAATGGTCGGCTACGCATTCCGAGGGCTTTTCTGGAGGTATACTAACTATTTGGAAGGAAGGAGTGTTGGAGCCTCTGTGTAGTTATAGAGGAAAAGGGTTCCTAGGTATGCAAGTGTGGTGGAGAGGCAGAATTTGTTACTTATTCAACATATATCCGCCTTGCAGTATTGTTGAGAAAAGAGATCTATGGTCTAAACTTCTCTCTTTAAAACTAAGGTTGGACCCAGATTTCTAGTTTCTATTGGTCTGCTTAATGATTGGAACATGGTCTGCCAGAAGATTGGAGGTAGAGATGTTTCCGACCATAGACCAGTTTGGATCTCAGTCAAAAACACAAACTGGGGTCCTAAACCTTTCAAAACTTTATCTTGCTGGTTTGAACACCCAAAGTTTATTCCTTTTGTGGAGAAAGAGTGGAAGGAGATGGAATTTGTTGGGAAACCTTCTTTCATTCTGTCCAGGAAGTTACAATGTCTTAGAGAGAAAATCAGAGGGTGGAATTCCAACATTTTTGGATGGGTGGACACAAAGATAAACTTGCACACTGATGAAATTAATGAAGTTGAAGGACTTTTTGATAAAGCATCTAGCAGTGTGGGTAATGAGCAGATTAATAAGAGGAATAACGCAGAAGACTCATTATGGCAAAGCCTTAGAATTAAAGAGAGCATTATTAAGCAGAAATCTCGTTTGAAATGGCATGACGAGGGAGATCTCAACACAAAGTTCTTCCATGCTGCGCTAAAGAAAAGGATTCATCAGAATACAATTCATTCTGTCTTGGTTAATGGATCACTTGTTGAGGAAGTCAAGGAGGTTAAAGATGCAGTAAGGCAACATTTCCAAAAGAGATTCAGTAAGGTAAGTAGACCGTTTCCTTCCATTGGAAGCCTTGGTTTCAAAAGGTTGTCTAACCAGGACAGATTAGAGCTTGACCAACCTATAGATGCTGCTGAAGTCAGAAGTGCAGTGTTTGATTGTGCAGGGGATCGTAGTCCCGGCCCAGACGGATTTAGTTTTGAGTTCTTTAAAAAATTATGGCACATAGTTAGTCACGATTTTGTCCAATGTATATTGGAATTCTTGGAAGGTGAAAGACTACACAAAATCCTGGCATCCTCTTTTCTTGTTCTCATTCCTAAAAACGGAAGCCCTCGGAACCTCGATGATTATAGGCCCATCTCCTTGATTGGCTCGGTGTACAAAGTGATAGCCAAGATCCTAGCTAACAGACTCAGGAACAAAATAGGGAGTTTAATTTCGCAATCTCAGACGGCCTTCATTAGTGGGCGAAACCTACTTGACGGGGTGGTGACTTTGAATGAGGTAATAAATTATGCTAAACGAGCTAAGCAAGAATTAATAATGTTGAAGGTCGACTTTAGCAAAGCATATGACTGTGTCGACTGGGATTATTTGCGTGAGGTAATGACATTCATGGGATTCGGAGACAATTGGTTAAGGTGGTTGGACAACGGGGTGTTCAATAGTTTCACATCAGTCTTGGTGAATGGGAGCCCGTCCAAAGACTTTAGAGTTACAAGAGGACTCAAACAAAGTGATCCCTTAACTCCTCTATTGTTTACCATTGTTGCTGAAGGGTTGGCAGTCCTTTTAAAAAGAGCTGTAGATAGAGGTAATTTCTCAGGCTTCAAAATGGATTCGAATACCTCCTTCGATCTCTTACAATACGCAGACGATTCAGTAATATTGGGAGATGGTTCAATGAGCAATATAATGGCAATTAAAGCAATACTGAAAGGTTTCCACCTCGTGTCTGGCCTAGAGATCAACTTCAGCAAAAGTTCGTTATTTGGCATTGGAGTAGAAGACTTAGTTCTCGAGGCTGCCGGTAATTTTATCTCTTGTAAACTATCAGCGGGTCCATTTAAGTTCCTTGGCATTCCAATAGGAGGTAATCATAGGTTGGTTGCATTTTGGAAACCTTTGATAAATACAGTTCGAGCAAGGCTAAATTCGTGGAAAGGCAGATTCCTCTCTATGGGAGGCAGAGTTACATTGAGTAACTCGGTGTTGGCGAACATTCCAATTCATTATATGTCGTTCTACAGAGTTCCATCTAAAGTTATTAAGATTCTAAAGTCTATTCAACAACGGTTCTTATGGCAAGGTTCGGTGACGAAAAAAGGTATTGCTTGGGTCCGGTGGGAATTAGTTTGTAATCTGGTTGAAGATGGTGGGCTTGGAGTAAAAGATATCAGATTGTTCAATACAGCTCTTATGTTCAAATGGATATGGAAGATTCTGTCTCAAGAGGACAGGTTATGGAGAGGTCTAATTCATAGCAGGTACTCTAATTATTTACATGAATTGCATAGCTCTGTCTTACTCAAAAATCGAGTGCCTCCGTCAATGTGGTGGAGAGACCTGGTACAAATTTCCTCTACTTGTGGCTTTAATCTTGAAGAGGGTCTGATCTCGCACAAACTCGGTAATGGTGAGTCTATTCCCTTTTGGACTTCTCATTGGACAGCGGGCAGTACTTTGGCGTTTGAATTTCCAGATTTGTGGCAATTAGCAGAAAATAAAAACAGCAGAGTTATGGATAACGGGTTTTGGGAAGAAGGAACATGGTATTGGAATATCAAATTTTCACAACAACCACTGCAGCAAGACATCGCGGTTCAACATGATAAATTGCTCCAAGTTTTGCAGGATTACAGGTTGGCTGATGATGTGCAGGATTCCGTCGTCTGGGTACATGGACATAGTCCAGTTTTTTCTGTGTCGTCTTTGTATCATCTTTTGCAAGGTAAGGAGAACAGCTTAGTACCGACCATTGCAGAGGATGTTAAATCAGCATTGAGGTTAAATTGGTTGGCCATTGTCCCACTCAAACTGAAAGTTTTTAGCTGGAGATTGATCCTTAACAGAATACCTACACGCGACAACTTGGTTCGTAGAGGAATAATTACTAATGCCAATGAAAAGGTTTGTCCATTCTGTTTTTTAATGGATGAAAATGCTGAGCATCTTTTCTTCCAATGTTCCAAGTCCAATCATGTTTGGAAATTTATATTTCGTTGGCTAAAAGTTGAGGAATTTTGGGTTGGAGACATTTCGAATCATATACTATGTTGGATAAATGGGTGTTTACAAAATTTTCTTGAAGTAGGAACGGCTATGGGATTTTGGTTATTAGTGTGTTGGGTTATATGGTCGTTTAGGGACAATATTATGTTTAGAGACGAGTTTTGGGATGTAGATACGATTACCAATCGTATAGTTATGTATTCTTGGTGGTGGATTGGAAAAAAACACAAGAATGCACTAAACTGTAATTATTATTCTTGGGTAAATGCCCCTTTAGAATTTTGTAGGCCTTGAATTTTACTGGTTAGGCCTGTTTTGTACATGGGATTGGATCTCCCCTTGAGATTCGCTAATTAATATACTACTAATCTTGCTTATTAAAAAAAAAACTATGGAAACTATGATGATCAAAATGATCCACCACAATTTGATCTTCATTTTGGACCTAACATGTGGGACACAGTGAAATTCACCAACTTATCACGCATCGCAGCCAGTGAGATCATTTACACTCCGTCACTAGATTACATACAACCATGTCTTGTTAACACAGGCAAATGAACTCCTTTCATTTCGGTCATAGAATTGAGAACTTTGAACAAAGAAGCTTATGTCACGTACTCGACTAAATCAGTGTTATCGAGTTTCTTTCGATTTGATTTAGGTTCCATCACAAACTTAGAATACAGGTAAGAGTTATATATAACTTCTCTGATATGCACTAGAACATGTCATACAGGTGTCAGACACTGGAAATAACTGATAATTGTTTTGGTCATGTACAAACAAACGACAGGTACAAAGACGATGAATATGATCGGGTCTGGTTTCCTTTTAAATGGGATGAGATGAAAAAACTAAGCACGAATGAAGATATATTAACTCAAAATATTTATAAACCACCAGGAGTTGTTATGAGCACTGCTGTTACTGTTGGTGTACAAGGTGAAATAATGGTGAAAAAAGAAGAATATATTATAGAGAATGACGGCTACAAGGATTACAAAGGATTACTAAAAATACTCACTACCACTAGTCTATTTATAAGCTAAAACTAGGGCTACAAAAGCAACAATAAAATACTAAAATACCCTCTAACAAACTTGGTCACCAAGTTTGTAAATAATAAAATATAAATTATTATTCTAATACCTTCCCTTAATTTATATTTCCTCAAAACTAACAACACCAATTCCATCCCTTAAGCGAAGGAATTGATCCGTCTTGATAGCCTTCGTCAGAACATCTGCCAACTGCTTCTGGGTGCTACAGTGCAGAACTTCTAACACTCCATTCTGAACTTGACTTCTCAGGTAGTGATACTTGGTCTCAATATGCTTGCTTCTCCCATGCAACACTGGGTTTCTGGCAAGATTGATTGCAGACTTGTTATCAATCATCAGCTTCAGAGGTTTGTCAACTTTGATCTTCAGATCCTCCAGCAAGTTCAGAATCCACACAGCTTGACATGCAGTAACAGCACCTGCAATATATTCAGCTTCACAGGTTGATAGCGCAACAACAGGTTGTTTCTTGGAACACCAAGAAATAGGGCCTCCTAGAAACTTAAACAAGTATCCAGAAGTACTTCTTCTATCAACTCTATCTCCACACCAATCAGAATCTGAATAACTCAGAAGTTCTGATTCAGTCTTTCTTTCAGAAGGGAACAGCACTCCATACTTCAGAGTTCCCTTGATATACTTCAGAATCCTGACAGCAGCTTGGTAATGGGACCACTTGGGTTTACTCATGAATCTACTAATCATTCCAACTGCATAGCAAATATTAGGTCTGGTATTACACAAATACCTCAGAGAACTAACCAACTGTTTGAAGGTTGTAGCATCAACATCCTCACCATCAGAATCAGAATCTAGCTTCTGATTTGTATCTGTAGGTGTGATAGCAGCCTTACAATTCTGCAGCTTAAATCTCTTCAAAAGTTCTCGTTCATACTTCAGCTGATGCAAAATGATACCTTTCTCATAATATCTGAACTCCATCCCTAGAAAGTATGTCATTTTCCCGAGATCAGTCATTTCAAACTCATTCATCAGCACCTTCTTGAACTTAGCTAGTTCTTGTTCAGAACTTCCGGTCAGCAATATGTCATCAACGTACAAACACACCAGAATCATATTGCCTTCAGAAATATGCTGAACATAAATACCGTATTCCATCTCACATTTCTGAAAACCCTGCTTCTTGAAAAATGAATCAATCTTCTGATTCCAAGCTCTGGGCGCTTGCTTCAATCCATACAAAGCTTTATGTAATCTGTACACCATCCCTTCCTTATTCTCTTTCACAAATCCAGGAGGTTGTGACACATAAACTTCTTCTTCTAATGGACCGTTCAGAAATGCAGATTTCACATCTAAATTCATCAGAGGCCAATTCCTGTTAGCAGCTATTGCAATCACCAATCTGATTATTTCATGTCTCACTACAGGTGCAAACACTTCAGAATAATCCAGCCCAGGTTTCTGCAGAAATCCTCTTACTACCAACCTCGCTTTGTATTTTCTAATTGATCCATCTGGCTTTAGCTTCTGCTTGAAAACCCATCTGACGCTGATGGCTTTCTTGTCCTTTGGAAGTTCTGTCAGCTTCCAAGTCTTGTTTCTTTCTATGGCCTCAAGTTCTTCTTTCATGGCCTTTAGCCAGAACTTCTGCTTGAGAGCCTCTTCTGTACTCACAGGTTCAGAGTCTACTAACATGGCACACTGAATAACTTCTCCTTCAGAATCTACTTCAGTGTCTTGCAACATGTCAAACTCTTCAAATCTTCTCGGAATGTTTCTGATTCTCTGTGGCCTCTGACCTCGTTCAGAACTTTCCCCAGATGCTTGAACCTCAGAAGTTCTGTCCTCAGAAGTTTCTCCTTCAAAAGCTCTTGCTTCAGAAGTTTGACTTCCTCCAGAACTTTGACCACCTTCAGAGTCTAGCATATTCCAGAGTCTGAATCACCACCAGAATCTTGATCATCATCAGAATCTGGATCATCAGAATCACCTTCATCTTCTGAGTCTCCTTCAGAGTCAGAATCACCATTAGTTTCAGAAATTCTTATTTCTGACCTTTCTTCAGAAGTTCTTACATCAGAATCAGATTGAGACTTGTCCCAATTCCAAACTTCTGATTCCTTCACAATAACGTCTCTGTTGAACTCAACTTTATTAGTTTCTGGACAATAAAGCTTGTACGCACCCGTACTGTGGTACCCCACCAGTAACATTACTTTGCTTCTATCATCCAGCTTCTGTCTTCTAGCTTTTGGAACATGTTTGTAACAAACAGAACCAAACACCTTTAGATGACTAACACTTTGCTTTTCTCCCGTCCACTTCTGAATAGGAACTATTTCCTTCAGCTTCTTCGTTGGACATCTGTTGAGCACATATGCTGCGGTGGCAACAGCTTCTCCCCAGAAGTTCTGAGGAAGCTTCTTCTCCTTCAGCATGCTTCTCACCATATCAAGCAAAGTACGATTTCTTCTTCCAGCAAGACCATTGTGTTGAGGAGTGTAAGGAGCAGTAACCTCATGCTCAATTCCATTCTCCTCACAGAACTTCTGAAACTCTTTGGAGTTATACTCACCCCCACCATCGGTTCTGAGAATCTTCAGATTCTGACCACTCTGATTCTGAACCTTCATTCGGAACTTCTTAAATTCAGCAAACACCTCATGTTTGAACTTAATAAGGGATACCCATATCATTCTCGTGAATTCATCAACAAATGACACGAAGTATTTATTCCCTCCGAACGATTCTACTGGAAATGGACCACACACATCAGAATGTACTACTCCCAAGGCATGTTTTGCTCTTGGAGCAACTTCTAACGCAAATGGCAATCTTGGTTGCTTTCCTTCCATGCACACTTTGCATGACTTCTCAGGCTTCTTAATTGTAGGAATTCCATGTACCAACTTCTTCGAATTCAGATGTTCTAAGCTTCTGAAATTCAGATGACCAAATCTTCTGTGCCACAGCTCACTTTCTTTCACAACACTTGTTGCACTAAGACATTCAGAGTCAGAAGTTCTGACATTCACCTTGAATGTTCTATTCCTTCCTTGTTCTGACTCCATAATCAACTTCTGATTACAGTCATACAGCTTCAGAAGATTATCCTTCATGGTAACTGAAAAACCTTTCTCAATTAATTGTCCCACGCTCATCAGATTGCTTTTGATGCCAGGTACATACCACACATTCTGAATCAATGCTGTTTTCCCATTATTCAGAACAACTCTAACATTTCCCATACCTTCAGCGTTAAGATATTTGTCATCAGCACATCTGATCTTTGTCCTCTTCTCAGAATCAAAATCAACCAGCCATTTCTTATTTCCAGTAAGATGATTTGAGCAGCCAGTGTCCATATACCACCAGTCTGTCAAATTCGTATCATCAGATTCAAAAGCCATTAGTAGCACGGATTCATCATCAGAACTTCTGGCTATATTTGCTTCTTCTGACTTCCTTTGTTTGTTTGACCAACAGTCTCTAGCAAAGTGACCAAACTTCTTGCAACAGTAACATTGGATCTTCTTCTTGTCATACTTCTCTTTTCCCTTCTGAGCATTCTTTTGCCTATCAGAAGTTGAGGTTTCTGACTTCTGACCACCATCAGATCTTCTTTGTTTCTGATGCTTCTTATCAGAAACTGCTTTTAGAGCCTGCTGCTCTACTTCCCTTTCAGAAGTTCTCTTAGCGAGACGCAGCTTCTAGACTGCTTTGCAGCTCTTCAATTCTCATGGTACTCAGATCTTTAGAATGTTCTATTGCTACCACAATGTAATCAAATTGAGGAGTAAGGGATCTCAATACCTTCTCAATGATTACTTGTTCAGAAAGAGTTTCTCCACACGCCTTCATCTCATTAGTGATCAGAATCACTCTGGAGATGTACTCAAAAACTTTCTCATTGTTCTTCATGTTGAGATTCTCGTACTGCTTACGTAGAGACTGAAGCTTCACCTTCTTCACTGATGCGTCACCACCGTAACATCTGACCAGTGTGTCCCACGCCGCCTTTGCCGTCGTTGAATCTGCAATCTTCTCAAACACATTCGCATCCACACACTGATGGATGTAGAACAATGCTTTCTGATCTTTCTTCCTTGTATCCTTCTGCGCGTTCTTCTGCTCCTCCGTCGCATCTGCTGCTACCGGAACATAACCTTCGGTGACAAGATCTAGAACATCTTGAGCACCGAACAGTACTCGCATTTGAATCATCCAACGATTCCAGTTTTTGCCATCAAATACTGGAAGCTTGGTGTTTATGCCGCCGCCGCCGTTCATCATCTTCAACCTTGTACAGTACACTCAGAACTTACCACGCACAGTGTTTCCCAACCCACAGAATCACAAATTTATGATTCTGATCAGAATTTCGTTCAAGATTCAACACAAATCAAGAACCAAAATTCAATCACACAAGAAATCCTCACGTTTCACTCGTGTTTCCCGTGTTTCCCGTTGATCCGAACCGGAGCTCTAGATACCAATTGTTGGTGTACAAGGTGAAATAATGGTGAAAAGAGAAGAATATATTATAGAGAATGACGGCTACAAGGATTACAAAGGATTACTAAAAATACTCACTACCACTAGTCTATTTATAAGCTAAAACTAGGGCTACAAAAGCTACAATAAAATACTAAAATACCCTCTAACAAACTTGGTCACCAAGTTTGTAAATAATAAAATATAAATTATTATTCTAATAGTTACACCATTTAATGAAAGTTCTCCTATACAATTTAATTGGAATTCAGATAATTTAAATGACCAATATTACTCATATTTGCACTTCACTGAGGTTGAGAAGCTGGCTGAAAATGAAACAAGAGCATTCAATATCACAGTGAATGGAGTACTAATGTATGGACCTGAGATACCTGCATACAGATCAGTAGATACCATATTTAGTACAGTAACTTTGACTGGAGCCAGAAAGTATATATTTTCACTTACTAAGACACAGAATTCAACTCTTCCTCCTATCATCAATGCCATTGAGGTTTATAAACTAATAGACTTCTCACTATCAGAAACAAACCAGGATGATGGTATGTTAATCCTTTAAATTTTCATGTGATTTTGTGTCATTTGTGGTGTAAAGTGAACTAAATGTGCAAATTGGTTTGAAATCCTTTTGAAACTTTTTTTGAATGTTGAATATTAGTTGATACTATCACAAGCATCAAGAAGGCTTGTGGGGTGGCTAGAAATTGGGAAGTAGATCCATGTGGTCTTGTGAAGTATATGTGGGAAGGTCTAAACTGTAGTATTGGTGATAGCAATAACCCTCCAAGAATCACATCTTTGTAAGTTTGCAATTCCTTAAATAAACTATATGCATAGATTGAGAAACATTGATTTTCCACTGAAATTTTGTATGCAAATGTGATCAGGAATCTGTCTTCAAGTGGATTGACAGGGCAGATAGTATCTTCTATATCAAAGCTCTCTATGTTACAAAATTTGTGAGTTCATAGCCTTTTTCTCACCTCACTAAAGAGGATATAGCAATCTCTTTTACTTGTAACTTTGTAGCACTTTTGATTAAATACTATATTATAACAATTATTTCTTAATTGACTTATGTTCAGTATGCATTTGAATTTTATTTAGAGACTCTGATAGTTTAAATACTCTGAGTTATAATAGAATTTAAGTGTAATCATTTTTCATCTAAAATTAGCTACAAATTTGTTTTCTATATCTTCCATCATCTTCTTCATCTGCAACCTTGTGCTCCAACAATCGGTATCTATACCTCTAGTTCAGTTCCAAGAATGGGAAATACAAGTGTACGTGAGGCGCGTGTGATTGATTCTGCTAATTCAATTCACAGTGAATTGAAGATCTGAATTGAAACAGAATCACATTTATTGATTCTGAAGGATTGGGAAGCACGAGTGTTGGTGAAATTTTGAGGGAATTTTGCACAAGATCGAAGATGAATGGCAGAAACGGAAACTTGAACACAAAGCTTCTAGTCTTTGATGGAAAGAATTAGAATCGATGGATTATTCAGATGCACGTGTTGTTTGGCGCTCAAGATGTTCTTGATGTTGTCAATCAATATTAAACCATATTTTATGTTTAGTTAAGTAGTTATTAGTTGTTAGGGTTAGTTCCAATTTTATAGGAAGGTTAGTTATTTTCTTGCTTGCACCCCAAACTTTCTCTTTTGTATATATATGGCACTGTCATTCTATTGTAACTTCAAGTTCATCAATGCACATACACACAAATCATATTATGGTATCAATAGTGTGAACAATTTTCAATTTCACTATTCACCATCTTCTTCCTTCCATTCTTGAACTTCATTTTTTTCATCATGGTGGATAGCGATAAAGATTAGTCTCCCACCACCACCAACAAGAACACCAATGACAAGAATCCTTCCATTAATCATTCAAGCCCTTACTACCTACATCATGCTGAAAATCTAGTCACGATTCTTATTTCACCTCCATCATCGGAGAACAACTATGAATCTTGGAGTAGATTCATGAAGATAGTTCTTTTAAGTAAGAACAATATCAAGTTTATTAATGGTTAAATCACTTCTCCTGCTGAATAAGTTCCATTGTTCGACACTTGGGAACACTGCAATAACATTGTGCTAGCATGGATCTCTGCGTCTCTTTCACCGAACATGTGGCAGAGTACCATCTATGTCGACAATACTGCTCAACTCTGGACTGATCTCCAACATTGATTTTCCAAAACAGATCATTTCAGATTATCAGACCTTCTTCAAAACATTCATTCTACGAGTTCTTCCAACCTGCACATGTGGTGCTCATGCTACACTCAAGAAACAACGTGACATGGAGTATGTTGTGTGTTTCTTGAAAGGTTTAAATGACAACTACAACACTATTAAGTCTCAGATTCTCACGATAAAGCCTCTGCCTGATGTTTCAAAGGTGTTCTCCTCGATCTTGCAACAAGAACGTCAATTATCTTCTTCTTCTTTATCTGACAATTCCAACGTTCTCTTGGCTCAATCCCAAAACATGCCTCCTAATAGATTCCTTCCCAAGCAAGCTAAGGGACGTGGCAAACCCTCCTCCTACACTAAATCCTCTGGCAACTCCAAAGTTTTTTCCTTTTGTGGTAATACTGGCCATATTGTTGATACATGTAATTTCAAACATGGCTTCCCACTAGGTTTTCGCTTCAAAGACAAAGTTGGCTTCTTCAACAATTTTGCTTTTGATTCAGCACACCAGCAACCTTCATCCCCCGATGCCACTCCTCAAGAAGACAAAGTGGAGATTTCTTCAACAATGTACAACAAACTGGTAGCCCTCCTTAATCAAGTTGATGCTTCAACTCCCTCTGATTCTCATGCCATCAACACATCTTCATCAGGTTTGCATCCAACTTTTATTCATCTTAGTGTAAGTTCACCACACAATTTTTGGATCATTGACACTAGTGTAACATACCACATTTTCTCTTCCATAAATCTTTTTTACTCTTATCATTCTAATAATCCTATAACTATCAAATTACCGAATGAATCTAACATTGTTTCAACCATATGTGGCACTGTTACATTAAATGAGAATTTAACTCTTTTTCATTGAAATTCTGGAACAGATATCAGATGTCTTACAAAGATGTTGAGACACTGATATCCAACACAATGAACAAGATAACAATAAAAATAACAGTGCAGAAAGTAAAGAACACAGTGATATGTTTACCCAGTTCGGATCAACTATCCTACTCTGGGGGCTACCAAGCCAGGGACGAAATCAATATACGATAGTATCAATTCACAGATCATACAACACCCTGTTATAATCTGCTCACTTAATCACTACCCTTCCTATGACTTCTACCTAAGACTCACCTAGGTATGAGGCCCTCCTCAAATCCCTCTTCAATCACAACCCGTGACTGGTTCCTTTCAACACAAGTAACAAAAACGAAAGTCACACTTTCAAAACACACAATTCTCAATACTTCAAAGCTTATGAGAATTGACACACAAGAAACTCAATGCTTAAAAGCTTATGAGTAACTGATAGAACTTACAACACAAAAACCAGTCCTTATACTGTTATCATAATGATACCAGTTAGGCTCACAAATAACACACGAAAACCCTAACAAAAACACAAGTAAGTTCCACACATAAAACTAGGTTAACACCAGTCAATATATAGCATTTAATCTGGACTGGATTGGGCTTCAAAAACGCAGCAAATAGACTGCTCACAAATCTGCAAAATCAACTCCAACAAAATAGGACTTCAATCCAAAGTTTCCTAATATGTCTCCATAATTAGAAACAGCTGAAAATCCAAAAAACCAACATAAAAACACAATCCAAAAATGCTTTGGATGCCACATAGGATAACCAAATATTCCCAGAATATTCAGTAACAATTCTCAGCAACAGAATCTGCTTTTTAAACTGAATCCAGATGCGATGTCCTATGAGCTGATATGGGACATCTTCATTCGACATGTTGAGTGCAGCAAATTAGAACATCTTGTTTCAACATCTTACTGCTAGAAAAAGTTTTAGCAAAATAAATGTCAACCACAGAATCAAAGAAATAACAATCTCCCCCTTTGGCTTATTTTGGCTAAAACTACACACCAACTAAAACTTGCAAAGAAGCACAAAAAAAAATCCATATCAGAGACAGCAGCGAAAAACCAATAGCACACATAGAAAAAAACCAGCATAGCAGCACTCCCCTTCAACTGCATACAACACACAGCACAACATAGCAAAACTCCCCCTCAACTACAGCAACACAAACATTCCACATTCTCCCCCTCAACTACTGCAGCAACACAAACACACCACACACAAACATACTACTCCCCCTTTTTAGCCAGAAATACGACAAAGGCAAGTAGAACAGTTATTAATATTGGAGAAATGGTCAAATCATAAACCAGAATAAACAGCATCAGATAGTAGATGCACACCACATCACATGACCAAGTGTCATGTACAAACTTCAGCATTTTCCCTTCATTCACACACTGTACTACCAGAACCTCCTTTAATTTTTCCACTCTGGCATCCAGAAGGAACATTAATTGTTATAGTTCTTCATGAATACAAATCCCAAGTCTGCTCCTCAGGTTTTCAAACTGAACTGCATCCAGAGCCTTGGTAAATATGTCAGCAAGCTGATTTTCTGTGCTCACATGTTCAAGAGTTATGACTTTGTCCTCCACAAGTTCTCTGATGAAGTGATGCCTGATATCAATGTGCTTAGTCCTGCTATGTTGAATAGGATTCTTGGAAATACTAATAGCACTCAGGTTGTCACAAAATAATGTCATGACATCTTGTGTGACATTATACTCAAATAACATTTGCTTCATCCACACCAGTTGAGCACAACTACTTCCAGCTGCTATGTACTCAGCTTCAGCAGTAGTTAGAGATACAAAATTTTGCTTCTTACTAAACCACGAAATAAGATTATTTCCCAAAAAGAAAAATCCTCCAGAGGTACTCTTCCTATCATCAGCACTTCCAGCCCAATCAGCATCACAGTAACCTACTAAAATGGGACTTGAGTCATGGGAATACAACAACCCATAATCACATGTACCACTCACATACTTAAGAATTATCTTAACTTGATTGATGTGACTGACCTTGGGTTCTGCTTGGTATCTTGCACACACACCAACAGCAAATGTTATGTCTGGCCTACTTGCTGTAAGATACAGCAGACTGCCAATCATGCTTCTGTACAAACTTTGTTCAACATTCACTCCCTTTTCGTCTTTGGATAACTTCAAGTGAGTAGGAGTAGGAGTTCTCTTATGTTTGGCATTATCCAGTCCAAACTTCTTCACAATGTTCCTCGCATATTTGCTCTGACAAATAAAAATGGAATCTTCCATCTGCTTGACTTGTAATCCAAGGAAATAGGTCAATTCACCTACCAAGCTCATCTCAAATTCAGACTGCATTTGGTTGACAAAATGTTGGACCATTTCATCCGACATCCCACCAAACACAATATCATCTACATAAATCTGAGCAATCATTAGTTTCCCATCCTTCTCCTTGACAAAAAGCGTTTTATCAATACCACCATTCCTGTATCCATGGTTGACTAAGAACGCAGTCAGTCTTTCATACCAAGCTCGTGGAGCTTGTTTCAGCCCATACAAAGCCTTCTTCAGCTTGAAAACATGATCAGGAAAATTTGGATCCACAAACCCTTTAGGCTGCTCAACATAGACTTCCTCATTAAGATAGCCATTCAGGAAGGCACTCTTAACATCCATTTGAAACAATCTGAATTTCAACAAGCATGCCACTCCTAGCAGCAATCTGATGGATTCAAATATAGCCACAGGAGCAAATGTTTCATCGAAGTCTACTCCTTCTATCTGTGTGTATCCTTGAGCAACTAATCTGGCTTTGTTCCTGGTAACAATTCCTTGTTCATCAGACTTATTCTTATAAACCCATTTTGTTCCAATCACATTTGTTCCTGCTGGTCGTGGTACCAGTTCCCAGACTTCATTCCTCTTGAATTGACAAAGTTCATCTTGCATAACACTTATCCAGAACTCATCTGTCAATGCTTCTTTGACATTATTTGGTTCAATCTTTGAAACAAAACATGCATTTGACACAGTCTCCCTCGTTCTGGTTCTTACACCTTCATTCAGATTTCCAATAATCAATTCCTTCGAGTAATCCTTCTAAATCCTTATAGAGGGTCCCTTGTTAGCTTCCTCTACCTCTTCATTCTTAGGTCTAGTGTCGGTTTCATGAGCATTATTTTCTACGGGCTCAATGTCTTGTGAGACTTCATTGTTCATAGGAAGGCATGCTCCAACATCATCTGGGACATCTTCGTCTTTCCCATAGTCATCAACCACCACATTTATGGATTCCATCATCACCTTAGTTCTGGAATTAAATACCCTATATGTCTTACTGTTAGTAGAGTATCCCAAGAATATCCCTTCCTCGCTCTTAGGATTCATCTTTCGCCTCTGCTCACGATCTGCCAAGATGTAGCACTTACTCCCAAACACATGGAAATACTTCACATTTGGCTTTCTACCTTTCCATAGCTCATAAAGAGTGACAGAAGTGCCAGATCTGATAGTCACCCTATTGTGTATGTAGCAAGCGGTATTCATGGCTTCAACCCAAAAATGATATGGAAGCTTTTTGGCATGAATCATGACTCTTGCACATTCTTGTATAGTCCTGTTCTTGCGTTCCACCACACCATTCTGCTGAGGAGTGATCGGTGATGAGAATTCATGAGTGATTCCTTCAGATAAGCAAAACTCTTCAAACCTGCTGTTTTCGAATTCTTTCCCATGGTCACTTCTGATTCGAACAACACCAAAGTCTTTTTCCCGTTGAATCCTTTGACACAACTCTTTGAAGGCTGCAAATACTTCAGACTTTTCTCTGATAAAGTTTATCCAGGTGAATCTGGAGTAATCATCAACGACAACATAGGCATACTTCTTCCCACCAAGACTTTCAACCTGCATAGGTCCCATTAAGTCCATGTGAAGCAGTTCCAGAACTCTAGAAGTTGTGGTAAGATGTTGAAGCCTCTTGTGTGACACCCTTGTTTGCTTCCCAACTTGACATTCACCATATATTTTATCCTCATCAATCTTCAGCTTGGGAATACCTCTAACAGCTTCACTTGACATAACTTTCTTCATCCCTTTCATGTGTAAGTGACCCAATTTCTGATGCCACAGTTTAGTTTCATCTTCCTTTGACATCAAACAGGCAGACAAACTCTCCGGTTCTTGAGGATTCCACAGATAGCAGTTATCCTTAGACCTGGTTCCCTTCATAACAACTTCATCTTTGTCATTGGTTACTAGGTGTTGCGGTGAGAATTGGATACCATAGTTATTAATGAACTAGGATCACATTTCTTTAAATGTTCACCACCGTCTTTGATTTATCCAAAGGAAAGGTTCAAAAGCGAAAAAAACCTAAAGATCTAAGGTTCGGGGGTTGGTTACGCCTAGGGAAGGTATTAGCATCCTAAACGTCCGTAGTACTCTACGGGAACCTCTCGTTAGTATTATGTTATCTCTCATTCGCTTGCTAAGGGTGCTATGCTAAAGGTTGGACCCTAGGGGTTAGTATCTAAGTATACTCGATAAGGTATCGCACCTTACGCCTACGTATCCGCGGGTGTAGAATCAGAGTATGCGTAGTTCTGAAAAGAGGAACTTCTTGACGGGGTCAAGGTTCCAAGGGGAAGTAAAGTCTTGGGCAAGACCTTACATAGAGTGCGGCGACTCTAAAGTTGTAGGTTGGTATAAGAGGGGTAGGATTGTAAATGTTCGCGGCGGAGCATTTACTTGGAGTGCGGCGACTCCGATCCTAAGGCTAAGATTCTAAGTGTCTACGGCGAGACGTGGAGTACGGCGACTCCGAATCCTACGGCCAAGGGTTCTAAAGCGTTAATCCTATGACGGTTTAGTCAATTATAAATAACCTTTCCTTTGGAATGTCGAGGGACCCAACTAACTGATTTATTTGTGCATACTAGCAAAGTGGGCTAGCTAAAGTGTATGGTGACCGCAGGTCGAATGCGACGCCCGAAGGTAGTCGACTTACATGGGTATAAAAGTGGCTCGACGTTGGATCGAGAGTTTTTGTTATATTTTGAAAAGGATTTAGACAATAGAATATACATACATCCATATAAGCAAATAACATACTAAATAAACATGCAAGCGTACACTCAAGTGCGCGAGGGGTGATTAGCACGGACCTATTATTGATTTGAAAAGTTACTAGAGATTATTATTAATTTAGAAAAAGGTTAAAGTCTTATCTTATGAAAATGACCTTAAAATTAATGTTTGCAAAAGTTATATTCTTATTTTTTAATATTAATTTTGAAAAAGGTTATTAAGTATTTTATTAATGAAAAGGTGATTAAACAATCTTAGAATCTTACTATTATTATTTTTTTGTGTTAAAAATTAAAAGATTTAAGTTGTACTATAAAAAAAGGTTTATTTTACTGGGATTGTTTTTTAATTGAAAAAAAGTTAAAGATTTCCTTAATTAATCTTAAAAGGATTATTTTAGTATTAAAGTTTATTAAAGAAAATGTTATTAAGAGTTTATTAATAAAAAAAAGAGTTTAATTTAGTGTTTAATAAATAGTTTTTTATTATAAAAGATTTACTAAAAAAAAAAGTTATATTAAAAGAAAATGTTAAGTTATTCTTTATAAAAAACTAATTGTTTTTAATTATAAAAAAACATAAAAAGAAATCTCTCCTCTCTCGCTCAATCGAAATGGTTTCAATGAAACCCTAGGTCACCATCGTCTCTCAAACTCTCCTCTCTCTCTCAGGAAAAAAAAAATCGCCATTCAAATCTCTCATCTCTGACCTCTCTCGATCTCCTATTCATCTCTCTCGCTCTCTCTAAACATCAACAACTACAAATCCTAAATCTACCATAATCCCCAATCGACCCGATACCCCATTTTCACTATGATTTGAGAGTATTACAGATTACAATTACAAGTTGGATTAGCAAAAAAAAAAAACAGAAATAAGGGAGCTAGCGATCGAATATGGAGGTACGCGATTGGAGTGTGGACGCAACGGCGGCGTATGGTAGTGATTGGCGAAGAATGACGGCTCCTCAAAGATAAGTCTTTCGGTTCCTTCCTCGTGAATTCTCCTCTTTCTCTGTGTTCTTGTGCGTCGTCGTCCCTGGTATACGTTGTTGTTGTTGCGAATTGGTGGCGCTTTCTTGCCGTGAATTGATTTGAATGTGAATGGTATTCTGATGTGTGTCGTTCTTGGTTCGTGTGGACTGATGTGTATGTGATCCTCTAAAATTTCTGCGAATTTGGTGTATGTTGAGTGGGTAGGTTGTATGGATTTAGGGTGAATTCTCGGTATGTGTTTTTTGATTTGTGAATGTATTAGTAGGTTATGGTTCGTGCATGAATGAGCTTCTGGAAGTTTTATGACTTTGATGAATTGTATTGTTATGGATTTCTTGTTGTATGAGATTGGTGGTTTTTTCCCCCTGAACGTATGAGTATTCTTGGCTTTTATAGGCCATGTGAAAATCAAAAATTGATTTCCAATTAATGCTCTAAATTGCTGTCAATTCTGGCTTTGGAAAGAAAATAAACATGTTAAAACCATATTTGATACCTTTCCCCTCTTGTCTCAATATGTTTGATTATTGATGATTTACAAATTGAAATCTTTCTTTTTTCATAAAGTCGCTTCCTTTTTTGTGCAGTCATGTCTAAACATGTTTCAACTTCTCATTCAAATCCAAAACTTATTATGTCCTGAACTCAAGATTTTTTGTAAATCCAAGTGATACTGATGAATCGTGACTATTGATCTTGTGATTGAATTGATGGATACTCTAAACTATTTTGGAAATAACTTGGACGGTCTTGAATCAAACTTGATATGCTGGTCCCATTGTATATGGAAAACTCTGACTTTGTCATGATTGCTGATTGATTACTGTTACTTGAATTTTATATGATTCCATATTTTTTCACACGCTTGACACTCTTCTAACAGGTCTCCCACACAAAATCATGGATCCCAATGCGCAAAGCTTGGTTGACCAATCCTCCCACGCGTTGAAGATGCCGCTGAAATATCTAGCTTTTTTTTCTTGACATTCCTCCATACAACTTAAGGTGTATCAAAATGGATGGCTAACACAAGACTTTTCTGTCAAGGTATACTTGCAATATAACTTCCTTCTGAGTAATGCGTACTATTGTTTACCGTGCGTGCTACTAGTTAAATTCACTCATGACGGCAACGCAAAACCTGATAGTTTACTTATAGCATGAGCACTGATACCACACTCACACCAACATGACCTTTTCGACTTTAATTGATATATAAAAAAATCGCAGCAGCCTTTATATGCGTAGGAGATGTGAATTTTGAGCATGTTGCCGGATGCATTGAAACTTTGTTTGTTGTAACATGTGTGTAGAATAGTGACCTGTTTGGATTATGTTGGAAGGTTACTGGTTGAAAATCTTTCGTTTCAATTTAAACCGCAGCTATATTTTGTTTTCTTCTGCAGGTGTAAGTATGCATTGGTGGATTGGTACTTGGTGCGGGAGCAAACGAGTGATAGCTCCTAGTACAGCAACAAGGATGCTTGGAGAGGTAGTAATCACATGGGCAACCACTCTTTTCGTACAAGAGTAACGAGTCCAAATCATGGTTGGAAGTTTGCTTTAAGAATAGCGTCATGAGACTTTCACATTTGTAACTTGAACTTCCTTATACTTGAATTTGTAGCTTTGGGTTGATTGTAAAAAAAAGATCGATTTGTACGTAAAACTTAAATTCATCCAATTCGAATTGTATTTGCCTTTCTTGAATGAATCAATTTACACTAAACTCAAATGATTAACTTAGAAGTTTCATTCTTGAAATTACAAACACTGCATCTACTTTTCGCACGCCTTCTGAAGCAGCAGCGGCATTTACCCTATGAAATGTGCTTGTCCAAGACTTACATGGAGAATCTAGTAAGTGAATAATGTAGAACAAATTAGTCTAAAAGCCTTGAATTCTTGCAGTTCAAACTTATATGACTTCAAGTTTTAATTGGAGCCATAATTAAAACAAATGACCCTTCTCTGCCAACTTCTTACAACTTGGGTAGAGACTTTAAACAAGTCTTGTGAATTTAAATCATGGCCTTGAACCAAATTGGAAATTCTCATGAGAACCGTCTTATAAACGATTTTTTTTTTTATATGTAGAAATCATATCAAATATTGGAAACAACAATTATGTATTTCTAAGAGTTTTAGAAAATACATAAAACTTTGATACAATCTTGATGCAATATTATGGGCCAAGAACTTCCCAACTAACCGGTTATGACATTTCACCTTCAGTAACAATGATAATAAACATAGACCTAAAGCCTTGCACAGATTTCAAATCTCTTTTTAAGGTCAACGTGTCTTGAACACTATTTTCCGATGATTCAAACTTGCTTGACGAGCACATTAATAGCTTTAAAAAAATAAAGAAATCCTTATTGAAACAGAATGCATGCGCTTCATACTTGTACCACACGTGGATTAGAATCATAGAAATGATGTAGGGGCTTTAAGTTGATCTTGTAAACTTGTGACAACCACAGACTTGAATTTGCATTCGGAAATCGAACTTCTACTTTCTTCCAAATTGAACCTTCCTTGATAAACCACAACATAAGAACATAGAGCAAGCACACTTCTTGAATCTGAGGAGTTTTCAGAGGGGGAGAAAACCAATTTGTGATAACAACTGGCACGCAACCAGTGACTAGCCTCTGAGGGACCAATCATCATATCCAATGGGTATAAAGGACTTAGTATCTCTGTGTGGGGGGGGGGAGTTAAGGAATAGAGGTTTGGTTGCGGTTTAGGGATCAGAGGATATAGGCACACAATCTCGCAGGAATCCACATACACTTGTCAATACCATAGAACCTCCACACACACACACACAGCACGGTCTTCAAGTCTTGAATCTTCTGCAGCAGTACCTGTATTCACAAATGAAACAAACAGACAAAAACTAGGTAAAGAGGTTAGTTCTGCACGAATGATTGACCTAAGATGATATGCAGACGAATCAATGAATCTAAGGGAAAAATTTGGGGTACAACAGTTGCCCCTATTTAAATATCTTCACCGGATAATAGGGCGATGAAGATCGTCATTAGGTCATGGTGAAAGATATTTAAATACAGATAACCGAAAATTTTGCCCTTAGATGCAATGACATGCAATGCTATGGACAAAATCTAGACCTAATGCTGACATGCCATGAACTCTAGCATGATGAAAATGATGGGATGATAAAATGCAAGGATGCAGACGAAAACGAAAGCAATCACAGAGCGGAAGACGAACACAACGCGCAACAAACCCACTGGGGACGACCAGACACACCGGGGGAAAGAAACAAACACTAGGGAAACCAGGGCGACGACTCAACAGGTTCAAGTGTGACCAGTTGCCGTCTAAGCAATAGAAGCAGGATCCACATGGCAGTAGGATCGAAAGATAAGCTCTAAAGGTTGTATATAAGGAGATTGTTCATAACGTTCAGGTAGGAAGAGATCCTTAATGAAGGTTGATTCAGAAAGACTGTCTCCACTAGGGAAAGAAAAGTTTCACAACAAGTGGCTTCGTCAAGTAGTTGTCGGTAAAGTAGTTTATTTCACTGAAGAGTGATGTCGTCAAAGAGTCTGATGTAGATATACACTTCACTGGAGAGCAATACCGTTGAAGAGTCTGGAGACATCCACCTCACTGGAGAGCAACACCGTCGAAGAGTCTGGAGAGATACACTTCCTTGGAGAGCCACCGTTGAAGAGTCTGAAGAGATACCCCTTCCTTGGAGAGCCACCGTTGAAGGGTCTGGAGAGATACACCTTCCCTGGAGAGCAACACCGTCGAAGAGTCTGGAGAGATACACCTTCCCTAGAGAGCAACGCTGTCGAAGAGTCTGGAGAGATACACCTTCCCTGGAGAGCCGCCGTTGAAGAGTCTGGAGAGATACACCTTCCCTGGAGAGCCATCGTTGAAGAGTCTGGAGAGATCCACTTCACTGGAGAGCAATACCATCGAAGAGTCTGGAGAGATCCACCTTCCTTGGAGAGCCACCGTTGAAGAGTCTAGAGAGATCCACTTCACTGGAGAACAACACCGTCGAAGAGTCTGGAGAGATCCACTTCACTGGAGAGCAACACCGTCGAAGAGTCTGGCGGAGATGACTGACTGAGAGTAGAAATGAGTTGTATCTGCAATGTAGTTGAGTAAAATTCTGGATGTAGGTTGCCACTTGTTGTTTGGCTTTAGATTCCACGGAGACGTCGTTTCAATCAAACACTGTTGGATAACAGATTCTTCACAGAGGATCCATAAAATATTAATCCAATAGGCGCAGTGCAGAATAAATGCACACTCAAAATAGGTTTGGAGACCAAAAGGTTAAAGGTGGTACCCCCAGGGACCAAAGTTCGATCTAGGATCAAGCTAGAAAGAAACGGTCAAACAAGACCCACCATTGGGAAATGAACTCAAATGGCGATTTATCTTATCCAAGCACGGAAAAAGATAACTGAAATAACCATCATCCACGAGGGTTGAACTCTGTGGGGAAACTTAGAATAGATAGCACTTTCTGCCTAAGGCTGACGACCTACTTGGAGAGATCAGACAAACCCAAAAAACTTGGCGCAAACACAACCAAAGATCAAGATCAAGTGACAAGAAACAAACAGGAAGCGAACAAGCACGGAGGCGAATGCAAATGATGTCATGCCATGCTTATGCTAATGCTGACAAAACAGACAAAAGGAAACAAGAGAGAACAAAACAAAACGACGAGGAAGCCCGTCCATCCTCTGCACGAGAGATACATCTGTCAATCTCTGTAGGAATCCAAAGATGGAACAAAAGGTTAAAGCTTCAAACTTCTCTGGGGAAATGGCAATCCACTTGGGGATATAATATCTTGACTTCACTTAGAGGACCGTCAAGATGACTCTGATTATTCAGATGAGAAAGATCCACTGGGAACGGATCAAAACAATAACCGATAGACTTGTTAGGGATAAAATAAATATCCGCCAATTCATTGGGGAAGCTTGAACCAATATTGTTGTTGTAGATGTCAGAGTAGACTTCAGTGGGGATGAAATAAACATCCATGGTTGAGAGAAATCGAAATCTTGAGAAAACACCGAGGAGTGAAATAAACACTCGCTTCATCGGGGAAGGTTGATGCCAAGGAGATTCTCTGGGGATCCTTAGGTCAACCAGATGCTGAAATCTTGTACTGGTCCTATCATAGTTGCCTGAAGGAATGATTCACTGGGGAATCATCATGACTTCCTGCGGTAGAAACTTGCAGGAGAGTTATCATGCCATAGAAATTCTTCGGGAATTTTTAAGTGAAGAGATGTTATGAAGTCAGTGAAGTTCTGACTTGCATGGTAGTCGCCATTTTCAAGTGATCAAATGTTGAAAAAGTCTTCAATTCTCAACTGTCCTGGATTGCATGATTCTGAAAAGGCGTCATCTCAAAAGGATTTTACAGAAGATCCGGCGTTCAAAAATAATCCAGTGTCTTCCAACTCTTGAGAGATTTGTAGAATCTCGACGTAACTGGCTCAGATTGTCGGTATTCTGCATACTGAATCTTCAAAATTGCCCCTTGGGTAAGCTAGTTTGTGAATATTACAAACTGAAGAAAACGTCTTGCCCTTGCTTAACTGGGTCTTCAAGTAACATGCTCCAAATTTGGTTATCCTTAATAATGAAGTAACCACCTTCAACAAAGCTCCAATCAGGAATTGAATTTCTGGTAGCTGTTTGCAATCAAGTTTCTATGATATTAAGCAATATTTACATGCAGAAGGTGTAAATTCTGAAACTGCTAACACAACGTCCTGTTTGTTTTGAAATTTATCGAAGAAAAGTATATCACAAACCTGTGACTGAATCACTAGTTAGGATATGATATTAGTTTTCCTTTTTATAAAGCCAATGCAAACTTTGAGCGCGGCTCATATGAGTCAGGAAACACTATCTCACCGAGTATGCTTTTGAAATGAAATCTGCTTCAATAAGGTCTTTTGAGAGTGGTTTGGTTTAAGAAGCAAAAAGGTATAGAGGTCAAAGTTTGTTTATACCCACCCCTTTTTGTGAAGTTATTTTGAAAGTTTGAGGGTCAAGATGTACTTGTACCCACTCATATTTTGATAGTTTTGGAAGCTTGGTCGCTTGGATTGAGAGTTACCATGCCCCAGGTTAAAGATGAGGTCTTGATTTCGAGGCCCAAAAAGGTTAACGAGAGGTTATCTCTGGTATTGAAACAATGCCTTATATCCTTAGCAGGGTTTTCGTTCAAAAGCATACGACGGAAGAGACTGCGTTTTAGTTCATCATCCTCCATTCAGTAGTATTGGCATTATAAAATGGTAAACAGTTTTTAAAAATGAGCGAAGCGAATGGATTTCTTCAAAACAAACATTAAATTGCCTTAACATTCAAACTAACAAGTTCTTACATGTAAACATGTTTTAATGACCAAAGAAAGCGATAACGTGCAAATAAATAACAGCTGATACTCTTGGGAATGACTTGTCTTTATTTTCCATTTGAGCTAACCCTCTTCAAAATCGACTTTCGAGATCGGTCTGAGGATCATTTTCATACCCACTCTCGGTAAATTCTTCCATAACCGGGACTGATGAACTCGCCTGGTTTGGTGAAAGACTATTAATTTGAATTCCATGAGGCGTGAATGAAATCATTTCGGAGTCTAGCAAAGTCTGAACCTTACTCGGAAGTACCTTACAATCGTCCGTTGAGTGCCCCGGTGCCCCAGCATGGTAATCACATCGGGCGTTAGCGTCAAAACCTGGTGGATAAGGAAAAGGTACTGGCTTCAGCTCCTTTGGTACTATAAGTCCACTTTTGATTAAATCTGGCAAGAACTGACTGTATGGCATTGGTAGCAGGGTGAAATGCCTCTGCTTCTTCATTCTTGGTATATTATGTTGACGCGGCTGACGGTGGTATGATGGTCGATACCAAGGAGGTATTCGATTTGGAGAAGAATATTGCCCCTGAAGAGATAATGGTGTCTGACGCAGAGACCCAAAAGACTGCTCACTCCGAATACTTGGGTTGCGTGAGTGTTGAGACTGATATATTGGACACTCCTCAATGGAATCATTTTCTTCTTGTTCTTCCTGAGAACTGACAATTGATTTACTCTCAATGGATCGGATGTTTGAGATACCTCGGATTTTTCCTTTCTTAAGACCATCCTCGATGCGCTCTCCAGCTATCACTACATCAGAGAAATTTATTGTCACAATGCTAAACAACTTTTCTCGGTATGGGCCTTGCAAAGTATCCAAGAAAAAGTCAACTAATTCTTTATCTAAGAGCGGCGGTTGGACGCGAGAGGCTACTTCTCTCCATCTCTGAGCATACTTTCTGAAGGACTCGTTATCTTCTTGAGATAGGTCTAGCAAATGCAGGCGACTAGGAGCCAAATCAAGATTGTAATTATATTGCTTCACGAAAGCACTGGAGAGGTCTAACCATGATTGGATGTCGCTACTCTTTAGCTGCATATACCAATTTAGTGATGCCCCACTCAGGCTGTCTTGGAAACAGTGGATCATAAGCGGTTCCTTACGGACATGTGGAGTCATTTTTCTGCAAAACATCACCAGATGCTGCTTTGGACAGCTGTCCCCTTTGTACTTCTCAAACTTTGGCGTCTTGAAATCTGGAGGCATTACAAGGTCGGGTACCAAACACATATTCAAGGCATTCAGATCACCAGCGTCGCGACCCTTAATGGCATCAAGTCTTTTTTCCAAAGCACGCAATTTTTCCAGAATCTCAGCATCTCGTGGATTTTCAGTTTTCACCTCAGGAATCACCTCTTGGGAATCCGGTTCTGAAGATACGAAACTACGATACTCCATAGCATCCACAGAAGAAGGCCTATCCTGGATGGTAGTACGTTCTTGTATAACCTGGTTCTCCACAGGAATCTGCACAGGTTGTTCTTGGGTGACATTGTTAACAACATTCCTCTGAGTGCTAACGTCCCTTCTTGCCAAGGCTGTCATAGCTTCCACAAGTTGACTGAACTCAAGATCTGCTACGGTCGCAAACTGGCTCTGCTCTTCTGAATTCGTGATCTTTCAAAATTTCTCCAGGTCCAGAGATTACTGTCGGGAAATCAACAGACGAGTCATGGACAGAGGATGGACGGGATCACAGGAACAACAGAAGAAGGGGAAACAAAGCAAAGAATGCAAAATGATATGAGATGCAAATGCAAGAACGATGCAACTATCAAGGGACTTAAAATCTTATTTGCAGTCATTGTAGATATTAAAATCTTTTAATAAAATTTCAAGGCCAGTACACCTCCAAAGTTTTACTACATAGGCAATATAACACAAAAGGAACTAGGAGTCTAAACTGATGGATGATGCCCCTTGTCTTCCATGGAGTTCTTCCATTAGCTTGTCGATTTGGTTTTGCATTTTTGCTTTATCCAGAGTAAGCTTCTCTATTTCCGCCTTCAGTTTCGAAACTTCATCTGATTGGACCACGGGAGGCTTGGGATGAGGATAAGGCATCCTCAAGGTCAGAGCCCTTTCACGCGCCCATGCTAGACATTCTTCAGTAACTGAGCAATCAGGATTTGTTGTCGTCGTCATTCCTTGTCGATTGATGCGACGCCAAGCAAACACAATTCCGGTTTTCAAATTCAGGTTCTCTCCTTGATAAAGGAAAAGTCTTCTCAGATTCTCCAGATCAGGTATTTCTTCCATTGGGTGCCCCAGTTGACGACGGGCGAGCACAGGATTATAGCTGATACATCCCTTTGTGCCAAGAAGAGGTACATTGGGAAAATCTCCACAGCTATGAATCATGGGGATTCCTCCATACATCGGGTCATGCCAGACAATATCTGAGTGAGTAAGAGCCATGAGTTTCACAGGCCATTCTGAATCATCTTTCACGTCCCAAAAATCAGTAGACCTCGGTAGGTGCGAAATAAACCACCTATAGAGGATAGCGGTGCAACAAGTAATCCGACCTTCTCCCTTCAGAGCCTTTGAATGGATAGAGTGGTAGGCATCAGCTAACAATGTAGGAACTGGATTTTTTAGCATAAAAATCCTTATGGCATGGACGTCGACAAAATCTTCAACATTCGGAAACAAGAACAAACCATAGGCCAGCAGTGCAAAGATGTGCTCGAACGCTCCAGTGTTCCCTACACTAGCAAAGTGACGAGCTTTCTCGAACAAGAATTGGGCAGGCAACCCGTCAATTCCTCCTCTGAACGTCATATAAGTTTGGATCTCTAACAGCTTTATGCGGGTCGCTCTTGCGATGTCTTCTTGGCTGGGCCTTCCTTCTCCACCGGAGAATGGAGGTGAGTCTTTGACAGGAATACCCATAAGGGCGGAGTATTCCTCCAATGTAGGCATCAGTTGAAAATCCTGGAAGATAAAGCAATGGTAGATCAAGTTGTAAAGTTGAACCAACGTTTCTAATAAGCCAGCGGCTACTCGAGTCTGTAATAACGGGAGGATATTTCCATACTTCTCAGCGAACGCCTCGGGGTCTTTGATCTGCCCTCCTAGTTCCCTTAATTGTTCAACATCCGAAACTTCGAAGGTGTACGGCACAACTCCTTTTTTTCCGTAATCCATCATACAATGCCTGCAAAGCAATTCTAGGCTCCTTGATAGAGGGAGAAATGCAAATGCGAATGCTATGCGACAAGATTCATGGAAGTCAGTTATTTATAACCATCATGGAGTATCAAAAAGGCTCGTTTTGATAATTATAAAACGGTCGGTTACAATCATTAGTACCGGAACACTAAAAATTGATTTATTACAAAATTGATTATAAAACGCGTCCGTATGCCTTACAACAGTCATAACGTAATAGCTAAATAAAAGCTAATAATGATGGATCTAAGGAGATTCTTCAAACGGTCTTCTTGAATTCCTTTGACTTCTTTTTTCAATTGAGCTTCCTCCAGAATAGACTTGTCGACAAAGTGTTGACCGCTGATTTAGAATAGGATGAGATATCTTCTTGAGCTTTCCATTTCTTGTAATAAATAATTTTTCAATAACCTCCTTTTAGCTAGCTTGAATACTAACCGAAGTTGAGAAATGGATATTTGTCTTGAATTAGTAACTCCATCAGCTGAGAATAGTCTTCCAGTTTAGGTACCGACTGATAATAATGATAGGCCATAATAGAGTGGAGATGATAACTTCCCATATCTTGATTTGAACCTTTCTTTAATTGTCAGCAAAGTCTCTAGTCTCCTTAGATCGTCCAAGTTATGACTTTTGTAAAGGTACTTCAACGTTTTTTCTTAAAAAATTGTTTTAGAGTCCATGATATCCTTATGATGTTTATAAGCAAGACTAAGTCCCATGAACCTTTATGATATGATGCTTATGAATGCAGGGAATGCAACCACACAAAGCACAAAACACAGACAAGCAGACAAGCAAAAGTCCTAGGTTTGAGAGGTCACAGCGTGGAGCCAAGGTCTACCCTCCCATAAGGTATGCATTATAGTTTCAAAATGTACCTGCCGAACGGGTTCTAAAAGTTCCCAGAGTCTATAATCCATCTTTCGGATATTATCGATTTTCCAGATCACTTGGTAGTCAATAATATTCTCAAGAGAATCTCGTCCGAGTGTAGTATCGCGTAGCGACTATTGCAGAAATAGACTCCCGCATAGTCCCCGCACTACATCCTAATAGGCCAAGTTGGGTTAAGGGTAACTACGGTCCCCAGTCTCGATGGCCTTTAGTTCGAAATAATAGCGTCTTCACGAATTGACTCGTTGGACAAAATTAAATTCGAGAGGGCCTAGACTGAGTGGTGAAGTCTCAATTCAACTTTTTCAGGAATCGACTCCCTCAAAGTATCCTTGAATTCTCACCGTTCCTATCATAATTGTCACTCTAGTCCGGGTGTAGGACTTTGTCTCACCACATAAGCAACCCAGCACAACAGATAATAAGCAAATATAATAAAGAAAGATAACAATAAGAAAAACAAGATAGGGGAAACCCTCGACATGTTCCCCAGTGAAGTCGCCATTTCTGTTGCGGTGAGAATTGGATACCATAGTTATTAATGAACTAGGATCACATTTCTTTAAATGTTCACCACCGTCTTTGATTTATCCAAAGGAAAGGTTCAAAAGCGAAAAAAACCTAAAGATCTAAGGTTCGGGGGTTGGTTACGCCTAGGGAAGGTATTAGCATCCTAAACGTCCGTAGTACTCTACGGGAACCTCTCGTTAGTATTATGTTATCTCTCATTCGCTTGCTAAGGGTGCTATGCTAAAGGTTGGACCCTAGGGGTTAGTATCTAAGTATACTCGATAAGGTATCGCACCTTACGCCTACGTATCCTCGGGTGTAGAATCAGAGTATGCGTAGTTCTGAAAAGAGGAACTTCTTGACGGGGTCAAGGTTCCAAGGGGAAGTAAAGTCTTGGGCAAGACCTTACATAGAGTGCGGCGACTCTAAAGTTGTAGGTTGGTATAAGAGGGGTAGGATTGTAAATGTTCGCGGCGGAGCATTTACTTGGAGTGCGGCGACTCCGATCCTAAGGCTAAGATTCTAAGTGTCTACGGCGAGACGTGGAGTACGGCGACTCCGAATCCTACGGCCAAGGGTTCTAAAGCGTTAATCCTATGACGGTTTAGTCAATTATAAATAACCTTTCCTTTGGAATGTCGAGGGACCCAACTAACTGATTTATTTGTGCATACTAGCAAAGTGGGCTAGCTAAAGTGTATGGTGACCGCAGGTCGAATGCGACGCCCGAAGGTAGTCGACTTACATGGGTATAAAAGTGGCTCGACGTTGGATCGAGAGTTTTTGTTATATTTTGAAAAGGATTTAGACAATAGAATATACATACATCCATATAAGCAAATAACATACTAAATAAACATGCAAGCGTACACTCAAGTGCGCGAGGGGTGATTAGCACGGACCTATTATTGATTTGAAAAGTTACTAGAGATTATTATTAATTTAGAAAAAGGTTAAAGTCTTATCTTATGAAAATGACCTTAAAATTAATGTTTGCAAAAGTTATATTCTTATTTTTTAATATTAATTTTGAAAAAGGTTATTAAGTATTTTATTAATGAAAAGGTGATTAAACAATCTTAGAATCTTACTATTATTATTTTTTTGTGTTAAAAATTAAAAGATTTAAGTTGTACTATAAAAAAAGGTTTATTTTACTGGGATTGTTTTTTAATTGAAAAAAAGTTAAAGATTTCCTTAATTAATCTTAAAAGGATTATTTTAGTATTAAAGTTTATTAAAGAAAATGTTATTAAGAGTTTATTAATAAAAAAAAGAGTTTAATTTAGTGTTTAATAAATAGTTTTTTATTATAAAAGATTTACTAAAAAAAAAAGTTATATTAAAAGAAAATGTTAAGTTATTCTTTATAAAAAACTAATTGTTTTTAATTATAAAAAAACATAAAAAGAAATCTCTCCTCTCTCGCTCAATCGAAATGGTTTCAATGAAACCCTAGGTCACCATCGTCTCTCAAACTCTCCTCTCTCTCTCAGGAAAAAAAAATCGCCATTCAAATCTCTCATCTCTGACCTCTCTCGATCTCCTATTCATCTCTCTCGCTCTCTCTAAACATCAACAACTACAAATCCTAAATCTACCATAATCCCCAATCGACCCGATACCCCATTTTCACTATGATTTGAGAGTATTACAGATTACAATTACAAGTTGGATTAGCAAAAAAAAAAAACAGAAATAAGGGAGCTAGCGATCGAATATGGAGGTACGCGATTGGAGTGTGGACGCAACGGCGGCGTATGGTAGTGATTGGCGAAGAATGACGGCTCCTCAAAGATAAGTCTTTCGGTTCCTTCCTCGTGAATTCTCCTCTTTCTCTGTGTTCTTGTGCGTCGTCGTCCCTGGTATACGTTGTTGTTGTTGCGAATTGGTGGCGCTTTCTTGCCGTGAATTGATTTGAATGTGAATGGTATTCTGATGTGTGTCGTTCTTGGTTCGTGTGGACTGATGTGTATGTGATCCTCTAAAATTTCTGCGAATTTGGTGTATGTTGAGTGGGTAGGTTGTATGGATTTAGGGTGAATTCTCGGTATGTGTTTTTTGATTTGTGAATGTATTAGTAGGTTATGGTTCGTGCATGAATGAGCTTCTGGAAGTTTTATGACTTTGATGAATTGTATTGTTATGGATTTCTTGTTGTATGAGATTGGTGGTTTTTTCCCCCTGAACGTATGAGTATTCTTGGCTTTTATAGGCCATGTGAAAATCAAAAATTGATTTCCAATTAATGCTCTAAATTGCTGTCAATTCTGGCTTTGGAAAGAAAATAAACATGTTAAAACCATATTTGATACCTTTCCCCTCTTGTCTCAATATGTTTGATTATTGATGATTTACAAATTGAAATCTTTCTTTTTTCATAAAGTCGCTTCCTTTTTTGTGCAGTCATGTCTAAACATGTTTCAACTTCTCATTCAAATCCAAAACTTATTATGTCCTGAACTCAAGATTTTTTGTAAATCCAAGTGATACTGATGAATCGTGACTATTGATCTTGTGATTGAATTGATGGATACTCTAAACTATTTTGGAAATAACTTGGACGGTCTTGAATCAAACTTGATATGCTGGTCCCATTGTATATGGAAAACTCTGACTTTGTCATGATTGCTGATTGATTACTGTTACTTGAATTTTATATGATTCCATATTTTTTCACACGCTTGACACTCTTCTAACAGGTCTCCCACACAAAATCATGGATCCCAATGCGCAAAGCTTGGTTGACCAATCCTCCCACGCGTTGAAGATGCCGCTGAAATATCTAGCTTTTTTTTCTTGACATTCCTCCATACAACTTAAGGTGTATCAAAATGGATGGCTAACACAAGACTTTTCTGTCAAGGTATACTTGCAATATAACTTCCTTCTGAGTAATGCGTACTATTGTTTACCGTGCGTGCTACTAGTTAAATTCACTCATGACGGCAACGCAAAACCTGATAGTTTACTTATAGCATGAGCACTGATACCACACTCACACCAACATGACCTTTTCGACTTTAATTGATATATAAAAAAATCGCAGCAGCCTTTATATGCGTAGGAGATGTGAATTTTGAGCATGTTGCCGGATGCATTGAAACTTTGTTTGTTGTAACATGTGTGTAGAATAGTGACCTGTTTGGATTATGTTGGAAGGTTACTGGTTGAAAATCTTTCGTTTCAATTTAAACCGCAGCTATATTTTGTTTTCTTCTGCAGGTGTAAGTATGCATTGGTGGATTGGTACTTGGTGCGGGAGCAAACGAGTGATAGCTCCTAGTACAGCAACAAGGATGCTTGGAGAGGTAGTAATCACATGGGCAACCACTCTTTTCGTACAAGAGTAACGAGTCCAAATCATGGTTGGAAGTTTGCTTTAAGAATAGCGTCATGAGACTTTCACATTTGTAACTTGAACTTCCTTATACTTGAATTTGTAGCTTTGGGTTGATTGTAAAAAAAAGATCGATTTGTACGTAAAACTTAAATTCATCCAATTCGAATTGTATTTGCCTTTCTTGAATGAATCAATTTACACTAAACTCAAATGATTAACTTAGAAGTTTCATTCTTGAAATTACAAACACTGCATCTACTTTTCGCACGCCTTCTGAAGCAGCAGCGGCATTTACCCTATGAAATGTGCTTGTCCAAGACTTACATGGAGAATCTAGTAAGTGAATAATGTAGAACAAATTAGTCTAAAAGCCTTGAATTCTTGCAGTTCAAACTTATATGACTTCAAGTTTTAATTGGAGCCATAATTAAAACAAATGACCCTTCTCTGCCAACTTCTTACAACTTGGGTAGAGACTTTAAACAAGTCTTGTGAATTTAAATCATGGCCTTGAACCAAATTGGAAATTCTCATGAGAACCGTCTTATAAACGATTTTTTTTTTTATATGTAGAAATCATATCAAATATTGGAAACAACAATTATGTATTTCTAAGAGTTTTAGAAAATACATAAAACTTTGATACAATCTTGATGCAATATTATGGGCCAAGAACTTCCCAACTAACCGGTTATGACATTTCACCTTCAGTAACAATGATAATAAACATAGACCTAAAGCCTTGCACAGATTTCAAATCTCTTTTTAAGGTCAACGTGTCTTGAACACTATTTTCCGATGATTCAAACTTGCTTGACGAGCACATTAATAGCTTTAAAAAAATAAAGAAATCCTTATTGAAACAGAATGCATGCGCTTCATACTTGTACCACACGTGGATTAGAATCATAGAAATGATGTAGGGGCTTTAAGTTGATCTTGTAAACTTGTGACAACCACAGACTTGAATTTGCATTCGGAAATCGAACTTCTACTTTCTTCCAAATTGAACCTTCCTTGATAAACCACAACATAAGAACATAGAGCAAGCACACTTCTTGAATCTGAGGAGTTTTCAGAGGGGGAGAAAACCAATTTGTGATAACAACTGGCACGCAACCAGTGACTAGCCTCTGAGGGACCAATCATCATATCCAATGGGTATAAAGGACTTAGTATCTCTGTGTGGGGGGGGGGAGTTAAGGAATAGAGGTTTGGTTGCGGTTTAGGGATCAGAGGATATAGGCACACAATCTCGCAGGAATCCACATACACTTGTCAATACCATAGAACCTCCACACACACACACACAGCACGGTCTTCAAGTCTTGAATCTTCTGCAGCAGTACCTGTATTCACAAATGAAACAAACAGACAAAAACTAGGTAAAGAGGTTAGTTCTGCACGAATGATTGACCTAAGATGATATGCAGACGAATCAATGAATCTAAGGGAAAAATTTGGGGTACAACAGTTGCCCCTATTTAAATATCTTCACCGGATAATAGGGCGATGAAGATCGTCATTAGGTCATGGTGAAAGATATTTAAATACAGATAACCGAAAATTTTGCCCTTAGATGCAATGACATGCAATGCTATGGACAAAATCTAGACCTAATGCTGACATGCCATGAACTCTAGCATGATGAAAATGATGGGATGATAAAATGCAAGGATGCAGACGAAAACGAAAGCAATCACAGAGCGGAAGACGAACACAACGCGCAACAAACCCACTGGGGACGACCAGACACACCGGGGGAAAGAAACAAACACTAGGGAAACCAGGGCGACGACTCAACAGGTTCAAGTGTGACTAGTTGCCGTCTAAGCAATAGAAGCAGGATCCACATGGCAGTAGGATCGAAAGATAAGCTCTAAAGGTTGTATATAAGGAGATTGTTCATAACGTTCAGGTAGGAAGAGATCCTTAATGAAGGTTGATTCAGAAAGACTGTCTCCACTAGGGAAAGAAAAGTTTCACAACAAGTGGCTTCGTCAAGTAGTTGTCGGTAAAGTAGTTTATTTCACTGAAGAGTGATGTCGTCAAAGAGTCTGATGTAGATATACACTTCACTGGAGAGCAATACCGTTGAAGAGTCTGGAGACATCCACCTCACTGGAGAGCAACACCGTCGAAGAGTCTGGAGAGATACACTTCCTTGGAGAGCCACCGTTGAAGAGTCTGAAGAGATACCCCTTCCTTGGAGAGCCACCGTTGAAGGGTCTGGAGAGATACACCTTCCCTGGAGAGCAACACCGTCGAAGAGTCTGGAGAGATACACCTTCCCTAGAGAGCAACGCTGTCGAAGAGTCTGGAGAGATACACCTTCCCTGGAGAGCCGCCGTTGAAGAGTCTGGAGAGATACACCTTCCCTGGAGAGCCATCGTTGAAGAGTCTGGAGAGATCCACTTCACTGGAGAGCAATACCATCGAAGAGTCTGGAGAGATCCACCTTCCTTGGAGAGCCACCGTTGAAGAGTCTAGAGAGATCCACTTCACTGGAGAACAACACCGTCGAAGAGTCTGGAGAGATCCACTTCACTGGAGAGCAACACCGTCGAAGAGTCTGGCGGAGATGACTGACTGAGAGTAGAAATGAGTTGTATCTGCAATGTAGTTGAGTAAAATTCTGGATGTAGGTTGCCACTTGTTGTTTGGCTTTAGATTCCACGGAGACGTCGTTTCAATCAAACACTGTTGGATAACAGATTCTTCACAGAGGATCCATAAAATATTAATCCAATAGGCGCAGTGCAGAATAAATGCACACTCAAAATAGGTTTGGAGACCAAAAGGTTAAAGGTGGTACCCCCAGGGACCAAAGTTCGATCTAGGATCAAGCTAGAAAGAAACGGTCAAACAAGACCCACCATTGGGAAATGAACTCAAATGGCGATTTATCTTATCCAAGCACGGAAAAAGATAACTGAAATAACCATCATCCACGAGGGTTGAACTCTGTGGGGAAACTTAGAATAGATAGCACTTTCTGCCTAAGGCTGACGACCTACTTGGAGAGATCAGACAAACCCAAAAAACTTGGCGCAAACACAACCAAAGATCAAGATCAAGTGACAAGAAACAAACAGGAAGCGAACAAGCACGGAGGCGAATGCAAATGATGTCATGCCATGCTTATGCTAATGCTGACAAAACAGACAAAAGGAAACAAGAGAGAACAAAACAAAACGACGAGGAAGCCCGTCCATCCTCTGCACGAGAGATACATCTGTCAATCTCTGTAGGAATCCAAAGATGGAACAAAAGGTTAAAGCTTCAAACTTCTCTGGGGAAATGGCAATCCACTTGGGGATATAATATCTTGACTTCACTTAGAGGACCGTCAAGATGACTCTGATTATTCAGATGAGAAAGATCCACTGGGAACGGATCAAAACAATAACCGATAGACTTGTTAGGGATAAAATAAATATCCGCCAATTCATTGGGGAAGCTTGAACCAATATTGTTGTTGTAGATGTCAGAGTAGACTTCAGTGGGGATGAAATAAACATCCATGGTTGAGAGAAATCGAAATCTTGAGAAAACACCGAGGAGTGAAATAAACACTCGCTTCATCGGGGAAGGTTGATGCCAAGGAGATTCTCTGGGGATCCTTAGGTCAACCAGATGCTGAAATCTTGTACTGGTCCTATCATAGTTGCCTGAAGGAATGATTCACTGGGGAATCGTCATGACTTCCTGCGGTAGAAACTTGCAGGAGAGTTATCATGCCATAGAAATTCTTCGGGAATTTTTAAGTGAAGAGATGTTATGAAGTCAGTGAAGTTCTGACTTGCATGGTAGTCGCCATTTTCAAGTGATCAAATGTTGAAAAAGTCTTCAATTCTCAACTGTCCTGGATTGCATGATTCTGAAAAGGCGTCATCTCAAAAGGATTTTACAGAAGATCCGGCGTTCAAAAATAATCCAGTGTCTTCCAACTCTTGAGAGATTTGTAGAATCTCGACGTAACTGGCTCAGATTGTCGGTATTCTGCATACTGAATCTTCAAAATTGCCCCTTGGGTAAGCTAGTTTGTGAATATTACAAACTGAAGAAAACGTCTTGCCCTTGCTTAACTGGGTCTTCAAGTAACATGCTCCAAATTTGGTTATCCTTAATAATGAAGTAACCACCTTCAACAAAGCTCCAATCAGGAATTGAATTTCTGGTAGCTGTTTGCAATCAAGTTTCTATGATATTAAGCAATATTTACATGCAGAAGGTGTAAATTCTGAAACTGCTAACACAACGTCCTGTTTGTTTTGAAATTTATCGAAGAAAAGTATATCACAAACCTGTGACTGAATCACTAGTTAGGATATGATATTAGTTTTCCTTTTTATAAAGCCAATGCAAACTTTGAGCGCGGCTCATATGAGTCAGGAAACACTATCTCACCGAGTATGCTTTTGAAATGAAATCTGCTTCAATAAGGTCTTTTGAGAGTGGTTTGGTTTAAGAAGCAAAAAGGTATAGAGGTCAAAGTTTGTTTATACCCACCCCTTTTTGTGAAGTTATTTTGAAAGTTTGAGGGTCAAGATGTACTTGTACCCACTCATATTTTGATAGTTTTGGAAGCTTGGTCGCTTGGATTGAGAGTTACCATGCCCCAGGTTAAAGATGAGGTCTTGATTTCGAGGCCCAAAAAGGTTAACGAGAGGTTATCTCTGGTATTGAAACAATGCCTTATATCCTTAGCAGGGTTTTCGTTCAAAAGCATACGACGGAAGAGACTGCGTTTTAGTTCATCATCCTCCATTCAGTAGTATTGGCATTATAAAATGGTAAACAGTTTTTAAAAATGAGCGAAGCGAATGGATTTCTTCAAAACAAACATTAAATTGCCTTAACATTCAAACTAACAAGTTCTTACATGTAAACATGTTTTAATGACCAAAGAAAGCGATAACGTGCAAATAAATAACAGCTGATACTCTTGGGAATGACTTGTCTTTATTTTCCATTTGAGCTAACCCTCTTCAAAATCGACTTTCGAGATCGGTCTGAGGATCATTTTCATACCCACTCTCGGTAAATTCTTCCATAACCGGGACTGATGAACTCGCCTGGTTTGGTGAAAGACTATTAATTTGAATTCCATGAGGCGTGAATGAAATCATTTCGGAGTCTAGCAAAGTCTGAACCTTACTCGGAAGTACCTTACAATCGTCCGTTGAGTGCCCCGGTGCCCCAGCATGGTAATCACATCGGGCGTTAGCGTCAAAACCTGGTGGATAAGGAAAAGGTACTGGCTTCAGCTCCTTTGGTACTATAAGTCCACTTTTGATTAAATCTGGCAAGAACTGACTGTATGGCATTGGTAGCAGGGTGAAATGCCTCTGCTTCTTCATTCTTGGTATATTATGTTGACGTGGCTGACGGTGGTATGATGGTCGATACCAAGGAGGTATTCGATTTGGAGAAGAATATTGCCCCTGAAGAGATAATGGTGTCTGACGCAGAGACCCAAAAGACTGCTCACTCCGAATACTTGGGTTGCGTGAGTGTTGAGACTGATATATTGGACACTCCTCAATGGAATCATTTTCTTCTTGTTCTTCCTGAGAACTGACAATTGATTTACTCTCAATGGATCGGATGTTTGAGATACCTCGGATTTTTCCTTTCTTAAGACCATCCTCGATGCGCTCTCCAGCTATCACTACATCAGAGAAATTTATTGTCACAATGCTAAACAACTTTTCTCGGTATGGGCCTTGCAAAGTATCCAAGAAAAAGTCAACTAATTCTTTATCTAAGAGCGGCGGTTGGACGCGAGAGGCTACTTCTCTCCATCTCTGAGCATACTTTCTGAAGGACTCGTTATCTTCTTGAGATAGGTCTAGCAAATGCAGGCGACTAGGAGCCAAATCAAGATTGTAATTATATTGCTTCACGAAAGCACTGGAGAGGTCTAACCATGATTGGATGTCGCTACTCTTTAGCTGCATATACCAATTTAGTGATGCCCCACTCAGGCTGTCTTGGAAACAGTGGATCATAAGCGGTTCCTTACGGACATGTGGAGTCATTTTTCTGCAAAACATCACCAGATGCTGCTTTGGACAGCTGTCCCCTTTGTACTTCTCAAACTTTGGCGTCTTGAAATCTGGAGGCATTACAAGGTCGGGTACCAAACACATATTCAAGGCATTCAGATCACCAGCGTCGCGACCCTTAATGGCATCAAGTCTTTTTTCCAAAGCACGCAATTTTTCCAGAATCTCAGCATCTCGTGGATTTTCAGTTTTCACCTCAGGAATCACCTCTTGGGAATCCGGTTCTGAAGATACGAAACTACGATACTCCATAGCATCCACAGAAGAAGGCCTATCCTGGATGGTAGTACGTTCTTGTATAACCTGGTTCTCCACAGGAATCTGCACAGGTTGTTCTTGGGTGACATTGTTAACAACATTCCTCTGAGTGCTAACGTCCCTTCTTGCCAAGGCTGTCATAGCTTCCACAAGTTGACTGAACTCAAGATCTGCTACGGTCGCAAACTGGCTCTGCTCTTCTGAATTCGTGATCTTTCAAAATTTCTCCAGGTCCAGAGATTACTGTCGGGAAATCAACAGACGAGTCATGGACAGAGGATGGACGGGATCACAGGAACAACAGAAGAAGGGGAAACAAAGCAAAGAATGCAAAATGATATGAGATGCAAATGCAAGAACGATGCAACTATCAAGGGACTTAAAATCTTATTTGCAGTCATTGTAGATATTAAAATCTTTTAATAAAATTTCAAGGCCAGTACACCTCCAAAGTTTTACTACATAGGCAATATAACACAAAAGGAACTAGGAGTCTAAACTGATGGATGATGCCCCTTGTCTTCCATGGAGTTCTTCCATTAGCTTGTCGATTTGGTTTTGCATTTTTGCTTTATCCAGAGTAAGCTTCTCTATTTCCGCCTTCAGTTTCGAAACTTCATCTGATTGGACCACGGGAGGCTTGGGATGAGGATAAGGCATCCTCAAGGTCAGAGCCCTTTCACGCGCCCATGCTAGACATTCTTCAGTAACTGAGCAATCAGGATTTGTTGTCGTCGTCATTCCTTGTCGATTGATGCGACGCCAAGCAAACACAATTCCGGTTTTCAAATTCAGGTTCTCTCCTTGATAAAGGAAAAGTCTTCTCAGATTCTCCAGATCAGGTATTTCTTCCATTGGGTGCCCCAGTTGACGACGGGCGAGCACAGGATTATAGCTGATACATCCCTTTGTGCCAAGAAGAGGTACATTGGGAAAATCTCCACAGCTATGAATCATGGGGATTCCTCCATACATCGGGTCATGCCAGACAATATCTGAGTGAGTAAGAGCCATGAGTTTCACAGGCCATTCTGAATCATCTTTCACGTCCCAAAAATCAGTAGACCTCGGTAGGTGCGAAATAAACCACCTATAGAGGATAGCGGTGCAACAAGTAATCCGACCTTCTCCCTTCAGAGCCTTTGAATGGATAGAGTGGTAGGCATCAGCTAACAATGTAGGAACTGGATTTTTGAGCATAAAAATCCTTATGGCATGGACGTCGACAAAATCTTCAACATTCGGAAACAAGAACAAACCATAGGCCAGCAGTGCAAAGATGTGCTCGAACGCTCCAGTGTTCCCTACACTAGCAAAGTGACGAGCTTTCTCGAACAAGAATTGGGCAGGCAACCCGTCAATTCCTCCTCTGAACGTCATATAAGTTTGGATCTCTAACAGCTTTATGCGGGTCGCTCTTGCGATGTCTTCTTGGCTGGGCCTTCCTTCTCCACCGGAGAATGGAGGTGAGTCTTTGACAGGAATACCCATAAGGGCGGAGTATTCCTCCAATGTAGGCATCAGTTGAAAATCCTGGAAGATAAAGCAATGGTAGATCAAGTTGTAAAGTTGAACCAACGTTTCTAATAAGCCAGCGGCTACTCGAGTCTGTAATAACGGGAGGATATTTCCATACTTCTCAGCGAACGCCTCGGGGTCTTTGATCTGCCCTCCTAGTTCCCTTAATTGTTCAACATCCGAAACTTCGAAGGTGTACGGCACAACTCCTTTTTTTCCGTAATCCATCATACAATGCCTGCAAAGCAATTCTAGGCTCCTTGATAGAGGGAGAAATGCAAATGCGAATGCTATGCGACAAGATTCATGGAAGTCAGTTATTTATAACCATCATGGAGTATCAAAAAGGCTCGTTTTGATAATTATAAAACGGTCGGTTACAATCATTAGTACCGGAACACTAAAAATTGATTTATTACAAAATTGATTATAAAACGCGTCCGTATGCCTTACAACAGTCATAACGTAATAGCTAAATAAAAGCTAATAATGATGGATCTAAGGAGATTCTTCAAACGGTCTTCTTGAATTCCTTTGACTTCTTTTTTCAATTGAGCTTCCTCCAGAATAGACTTGTCGACAAAGTGTTGACCGCTGATTTAGAATAGGATGAGATATCTTCTTGAGCTTTCCATTTCTTGTAATAAATAATTTTTCAATAACCTCCTTTTAGCTAGCTTGAATACTAACCGAAGTTGAGAAATGGATATTTGTCTTGAATTAGTAACTCCATCAGCTGAGAATAGTCTTCCAGTTTAGGTACCGACTGATAATAATGATAGGCCATAATAGAGTGGAGATGATAACTTCCCATATCTTGATTTGAACCTTTCTTTAATTGTCAGCAAAGTCTCTAGTCTCCTTAGATCGTCCAAGTTATGACTTTTGTAAAGGTACTTCAACGTTTTTTCTTAAAAAATTGTTTTAGAGTCCATGATATCCTTATGATGTTTATAAGCAAGACTAAGTCCCATGAACCTTTATGATATGATGCTTATGAATGCAGGGAATGCAACCACACAAAGCACAAAACACAGACAAGCAGACAAGCAAAAGTCCTAGGTTTGAGAGGTCACAGCGTGGAGCCAAGGTCTACCCTCCCATAAGGTATGCATTATAGTTTCAAAATGTACCTGCCGAACGGGTTCTAAAAGTTCCCAGAGTCTATAATCCATCTTTCGGATATTATCGATTTTCCAGATCACTTGGTAGTCAATAATATTCTCAAGAGAATCTCGTCCGAGTGTAGTATCGCGTAGCGACTATTGCAGAAATAGACTCCCGCATAGTCCCCGCACTACATCCTAATAGGCCAAGTTGGGTTAAGGGTAACTACGGTCCCCAGTCTCGATGGCCTTTAGTTCGAAATAATAGCGTCTTCACGAATTGACTCGTTGGACAAAATTAAATTCGAGAGGGCCTAGACTGAGTGGTGAAGTCTCAATTCAACTTTTTCAGGAATCGACTCCCTCAAAGTATCCTTGAATTCTCACCGTTCCTATCATAATTGTCACTCTAGTCCGGGTGTAGGACTTTGTCTCACCACATAAGCAACCCAGCACAACAGATAATAAGCAAATATAATAAAGAAAGATAACAATAAGAAAAACAAGATAGGGGAAACCCTCGACATGTTCCCCAGTGAAGTCGCCATTTCTGTTGCGGTGAGAATTGGATACCATAGTTATTAATGAACTAGGATCACATTTCTTTAAATGTTCACCACCGTCTTTGATTTATCCAAAGGAAAGGTTCAAAAGCGAAAAAAACCTAAAGATCTAAGGTTCGGGGGTTGGTTACGCCTAGGGAAGGTATTAGCATCCTAAACGTCCGTAGTACTCTACGGGAACCTCTCGTTAGTATTATGTTATCTCTCATTCGCTTGCTAAGGGTGCTATGCTAAAGGTTGGACCCTAGGGGTTAGTATCTAAGTATACTCGATAAGGTATCGCACCTTACGCCTACGTATCCTCGGGTGTAGAATCAGAGTATGCGTAGTTCTGAAAAGAGGAACTTCTTGACGGGGTCAAGGTTCCAAGGGGAAGTAAAGTCTTGGGCAAGACCTTACATAGAGTGCGGCGACTCTAAAGTTGTAGGTTGGTATAAGAGGGGTAGGATTGTAAATGTTCGCGGCGGAGCATTTACTTGGAGTGCGGCGACTCCGATCCTAAGGCTAAGATTCTAAGTGTCTACGGCGAGACGTGGAGTACGGCGACTCCGAATCCTACGGCCAAGGGTTCTAAAGCGTTAATCCTATGACGGTTTAGTCAATTATAAATAACCTTTCCTTTGGAATGTCGAGGGACCCAACTAACTGATTTATTTGTGCATACTAGCAAAGTGGGCTAGCTAAAGTGTATGGTGACCGCAGGTCGAATGCGACGCCCGAAGGTAGTCGACTTACATGGGTATAAAAGTGGCTCGACGTTGGATCGAGAGTTTTTGTTATATTTTGAAAAGGATTTAGACAATAGAATATACATACATCCATATAAGCAAATAACATACTAAATAAACATGCAAGCGTACACTCAAGTGCGCGAGGGGTGATTAGCACGGACCTATTATTGATTTGAAAAGTTACTAGAGATTATTATTAATTTAGAAAAAGGTTAAAGTCTTATCTTATGAAAATGACCTTAAAATTAATGTTTGCAAAAGTTATATTCTTATTTTTTAATATTAATTTTGAAAAAGGTTATTAAGTATTTTATTAATGAAAAGGTGATTAAACAATCTTAGAATCTTACTATTATTATTTTTTTGTGTTAAAAATTAAAAGATTTAAGTTGTACTATAAAAAAAGGTTTATTTTACTGGGATTGTTTTTTAATTGAAAAAAAGTTAAAGATTTCCTTAATTAATCTTAAAAGGATTATTTTAGTATTAAAGTTTATTAAAGAAAATGTTATTAAGAGTTTATTAATAAAAAAAAGAGTTTAATTTAGTGTTTAATAAATAGTTTTTTATTATAAAAGATTTACTAAAAAAAAAAGTTATATTAAAAGAAAATGTTAAGTTATTCTTTATAAAAAACTAATTGTTTTTAATTATAAAAAAACATAAAAAGAAATCTCTCCTCTCTCGCTCAATCGAAATGGTTTCAATGAAACCCTAGGTCACCATCGTCTCTCAAACTCTCCTCTCTCTCTCAGGAAAAAAAAATCGCCATTCAAATCTCTCATCTCTGACCTCTCTCGATCTCCTATTCATCTCTCTCGCTCTCTCTAAACATCAACAACTACAAATCCTAAATCTACCATAATCCCCAATCGACCCGATACCCCATTTTCACTATGATTTGAGAGTATTACAGATTACAATTACAAGTTGGATTAGCAAAAAAAAAAAACAGAAATAAGGGAGCTAGCGATCGAATATGGAGGTACGCGATTGGAGTGTGGACGCAACGGCGGCGTATGGTAGTGATTGGCGAAGAATGACGGCTCCTCAAAGATAAGTCTTTCGGTTCCTTCCTCGTGAATTCTCCTCTTTCTCTGTGTTCTTGTGCGTCGTCGTCCCTGGTATACGTTGTTGTTGTTGCGAATTGGTGGCGCTTTCTTGCCGTGAATTGATTTGAATGTGAATGGTATTCTGATGTGTGTCGTTCTTGGTTCGTGTGGACTGATGTGTATGTGATCCTCTAAAATTTCTGCGAATTTGGTGTATGTTGAGTGGGTAGGTTGTATGGATTTAGGGTGAATTCTCGGTATGTGTTTTTTGATTTGTGAATGTATTAGTAGGTTATGGTTCGTGCATGAATGAGCTTCTGGAAGTTTTATGACTTTGATGAATTGTATTGTTATGGATTTCTTGTTGTATGAGATTGGTGGTTTTTTCCCCCTGAACGTATGAGTATTCTTGGCTTTTATAGGCCATGTGAAAATCAAAAATTGATTTCCAATTAATGCTCTAAATTGCTGTCAATTCTGGCTTTGGAAAGAAAATAAACATGTTAAAACCATATTTGATACCTTTCCCCTCTTGTCTCAATATGTTTGATTATTGATGATTTACAAATTGAAATCTTTCTTTTTTCATAAAGTCGCTTCCTTTTTTGTGCAGTCATGTCTAAACATGTTTCAACTTCTCATTCAAATCCAAAACTTATTATGTCCTGAACTCAAGATTTTTTGTAAATCCAAGTGATACTGATGAATCGTGACTATTGATCTTGTGATTGAATTGATGGATACTCTAAACTATTTTGGAAATAACTTGGACGGTCTTGAATCAAACTTGATATGCTGGTCCCATTGTATATGGAAAACTCTGACTTTGTCATGATTGCTGATTGATTACTGTTACTTGAATTTTATATGATTCCATATTTTTTCACACGCTTGACACTCTTCTAACAGGTCTCCCACACAAAATCATGGATCCCAATGCGCAAAGCTTGGTTGACCAATCCTCCCACGCGTTGAAGATGCCGCTGAAATATCTAGCTTTTTTTTCTTGACATTCCTCCATACAACTTAAGGTGTATCAAAATGGATGGCTAACACAAGACTTTTCTGTCAAGGTATACTTGCAATATAACTTCCTTCTGAGTAATGCGTACTATTGTTTACCGTGCGTGCTACTAGTTAAATTCACTCATGACGGCAACGCAAAACCTGATAGTTTACTTATAGCATGAGCACTGATACCACACTCACACCAACATGACCTTTTCGACTTTAATTGATATATAAAAAAATCGCAGCAGCCTTTATATGCGTAGGAGATGTGAATTTTGAGCATGTTGCCGGATGCATTGAAACTTTGTTTGTTGTAACATGTGTGTAGAATAGTGACCTGTTTGGATTATGTTGGAAGGTTACTGGTTGAAAATCTTTCGTTTCAATTTAAACCGCAGCTATATTTTGTTTTCTTCTGCAGGTGTAAGTATGCATTGGTGGATTGGTACTTGGTGCGGGAGCAAACGAGTGATAGCTCCTAGTACAGCAACAAGGATGCTTGGAGAGGTAGTAATCACATGGGCAACCACTCTTTTCGTACAAGAGTAACGAGTCCAAATCATGGTTGGAAGTTTGCTTTAAGAATAGCGTCATGAGACTTTCACATTTGTAACTTGAACTTCCTTATACTTGAATTTGTAGCTTTGGGTTGATTGTAAAAAAAAGATCGATTTGTACGTAAAACTTAAATTCATCCAATTCGAATTGTATTTGCCTTTCTTGAATGAATCAATTTACACTAAACTCAAATGATTAACTTAGAAGTTTCATTCTTGAAATTACAAACACTGCATCTACTTTTCGCACGCCTTCTGAAGCAGCAGCGGCATTTACCCTATGAAATGTGCTTGTCCAAGACTTACATGGAGAATCTAGTAAGTGAATAATGTAGAACAAATTAGTCTAAAAGCCTTGAATTCTTGCAGTTCAAACTTATATGACTTCAAGTTTTAATTGGAGCCATAATTAAAACAAATGACCCTTCTCTGCCAACTTCTTACAACTTGGGTAGAGACTTTAAACAAGTCTTGTGAATTTAAATCATGGCCTTGAACCAAATTGGAAATTCTCATGAGAACCGTCTTATAAACGATTTTTTTTTTTATATGTAGAAATCATATCAAATATTGGAAACAACAATTATGTATTTCTAAGAGTTTTAGAAAATACATAAAACTTTGATACAATCTTGATGCAATATTATGGGCCAAGAACTTCCCAACTAACCGGTTATGACATTTCACCTTCAGTAACAATGATAATAAACATAGACCTAAAGCCTTGCACAGATTTCAAATCTCTTTTTAAGGTCAACGTGTCTTGAACACTATTTTCCGATGATTCAAACTTGCTTGACGAGCACATTAATAGCTTTAAAAAAATAAAGAAATCCTTATTGAAACAGAATGCATGCGCTTCATACTTGTACCACACGTGGATTAGAATCATAGAAATGATGTAGGGGCTTTAAGTTGATCTTGTAAACTTGTGACAACCACAGACTTGAATTTGCATTCGGAAATCGAACTTCTACTTTCTTCCAAATTGAACCTTCCTTGATAAACCACAACATAAGAACATAGAGCAAGCACACTTCTTGAATCTGAGGAGTTTTCAGAGGGGGAGAAAACCAATTTGTGATAACAACTGGCACGCAACCAGTGACTAGCCTCTGAGGGACCAATCATCATATCCAATGGGTATAAAGGACTTAGTATCTCTGTGTGGGGGGGGGGAGTTAAGGAATAGAGGTTTGGTTGCGGTTTAGGGATCAGAGGATATAGGCACACAATCTCGCAGGAATCCACATACACTTGTCAATACCATAGAACCTCCACACACACACACACAGCACGGTCTTCAAGTCTTGAATCTTCTGCAGCAGTACCTGTATTCACAAATGAAACAAACAGACAAAAACTAGGTAAAGAGGTTAGTTCTGCACGAATGATTGACCTAAGATGATATGCAGACGAATCAATGAATCTAAGGGAAAAATTTGGGGTACAACACTAGGCATTCAGATTTAGTGAAATTCACTTTGAGACCTACATCACACAATTGACTTATACTGATCAAATTTTTTGTCAGCCCTTTGACAAATAGAACACGATCCAGATTTGGTTGTCCTGTGTAGTCCAGCTTTCCAACACCTTTTATTTCACCCTTTGATCCATCCCCAAAAGTGACCTAATTGGTGGAGTGAGGCTTGATATCTGACAAGAATTTCTTCACACCAGTCATGTGTCTTGAACACCCACTGTCAAAGTACCAATCTTCCCTTGCAGATGCTCTAAGAGAGGTATGTGCTATGAGACCAGCCATCGTTTTTCTAGGAGTCCATCTTCTCTTTACTTTAGCCCAACTCTGTCCTTTATTTTGTTGATGAGCAGTTTTGGGATAGCCGTGCAGCTTGTAGCAAAAGGACTTTAAGTGACCAATCTTTCCACAGTAATGACATTTCCATGGTTTATACTTTGAACTACATACTCTTTTCTGATGCTTCATCTGATGTTGATACATGTGACTTGACATCCCCTCTTATTGCTTTATTTTCTGAGGAACAACCTTTAATACAGGCTTCTTGTAGTTCTCTGCTTGATTATTAAAACCAAGGCCTTGCACATTTCAAGCATCTCTCCTAGTCTGAAGAATCTCATCCAGCTGCGTGGTACCATTGTTCAGCATTCTTATAGATTTGGTCATATTGTCAAGTTTTCACTTTTTCCATACAACCTCCTCTTTCAGATCAGCAATGATTGATAGATGTTCTTCCTTCTCAGCTTCTAGTTGAGCTATCAGAACCTTTTGTTCTAATATTATCTAGCACCTTTCTTCATTCTTGATACACAACTCTGAGAACCCGGTGAAGACTTCTTCCTTAGTGAGTTCTCCAATATAAGAATCTTTGTCAGAGTCAGATTCACAAGTAGTTTCTCCATCAGCCTTACATATCCCGGTCAGGGCTATTACCAATTTTGCTGATTCTTCTTCAAGATCACTCTTAGACTCCCCTTCTGACCAAGACACAAATAAGCCCTTCTTCTGCCTTTTGAGATACGTGGGACACTCAGTCTTTATGTGCCCAAATCCCTCACATTCAAAACACTGAACTCTCTTCCCTTGATTGGAGTCTTCTTCAGTTCTGGACCTTCTGCCTCCATCCTGATTTTTACAGATGTCGAGTGACTTGTTCTGAGCATTTGTTCTCGACTTCCAGTCAATCCTTTTTAACACTTTGTTAAATTGTTTTCCAAGCAATACCAGATCTTTAGACACCCCTTCATCTCTGACCAGGTCACCCTCATCTTCTGAGTCACCTGCATTTGACACAAAAGTTATGCTCTTCTTCTTTTCAGACTTTTCACTGATCCCTAATTCAAATGTTTGAAGAGATCCCACAAGTTCATCCACTTTCATCTTGTCTATATCCTGAGCTTCCTCTATAGCAGTCACTTTCATGTCAAATCTCTTAGGTAAAGATCTGAGGATTTTTCTGACCAGTTTGCTGTCAGACATCTTTTCGCCTAGGGCACTTGATGCATTAGCTATCTCAATAATGTTCATGTGAAAATCATGAATGCTCTCATCCTCCTTCATCTTCAAACTCTCAAACTTTCTAGTGAGAAGCTGAAGTTTTGACATCTTCACCTTTGAAGTCCCTTCATGAGCAACCTTCAAGACCTCTCACGCCTCTTTTGCAATGGTGTAATGTTCAATCAACCTGAAAATATTCTTGTTGACACCATTAAACAACGAATTCATGGCTTTGGAATTTCCCACGGACCCTTTGTAGTCTGCATCATCCCAGTCTTCCTCTTCCTTCACCACATCAGTAGGGGTACCCTTTTCATCTTTAACTTTTGGGGGTTCCCATCCTTTTATAACAGCTTTCCATGCTTGATCATCCATGGATTTGATGAATGCTATCATCCTTGGTTTCCAATAGTCATAGTTGGAACCATCAAGCAGAGGTGGTTTGTTCAAAAATCCTCCATCCTTGTCCATTGTACCAGAAAGTACCTTCCCTGAATCTCACCAAAACCTAACAAGGGTGCAAGCTCTTGATGCCAATTGAAATTCTGGCACATATATCAGATGTCCTACAAAGATGTTGAGACACTGATATCCAACACAATGAATAAGATAACAATAAAAATAACAGTGCAGAAAGCAAAGAACACAGTGATATGTTTACCCAGTTCGGATCAACTATCCTACTCTGGGGGCTACCAAGCCAGGGACGAAATCAATATACGATAGTATCAATTCACATATCATACAACACCCTGTTATAATCTGCTCACTTAATCACTACCCTTCCTATGACTTCTACCTAAGACTCACCTAGGTATGAGGCCCTCCTCAAATCCCTCTTCAATCACAACCCGTGACTGGTTCCTTTCAACACAAGTAACAAAAACGAAAGTCACACTTTCAAAACACACAATTCTCAATACTTCAAAGCTTATGAGAATTGACACACAAGAAACTCAATGCTTAAAAGCTTATGAGTAACTGACAGAACTTACAACACAAAAACCAGTCCTTATACTGTTATCAGAATGATACCAGTTAGGCTCACAAATAACACACGAAAACCCTAACAAAAACACAAGTAAGTTCCACACATAAAACTAGGTTAACACCAGTCAATATATAGCATTTAATCTGGACTGGATTGGGCTTCAAAAACGCAGCAAATAGACTGCTCACAAATCTGCAAAATTAACTCCAACAAAATAGGACTTCAATCCAAAGTTTCCTAATATGTCTCCATAATTAGAAACAGCTGAAAATCCAAAAAACCAACATAAAAACACAATCCAAAAATGCTTTGGATGCCACATAGGATAACCAAATATTCCCAGAATATTCAGTAACAATTCTCAGCAATAGAATCTGCTTTTTAAACTGAATCCAGACGCGATGTCCTATGAGCAGATATGGGACATCTTCATTCGACATGTTGAGTGCAGCAAATTAGAACATCTTGTTTCAACATCTTGCTGCTAGAAAATTTTTTAGCAAAATAAATGCCAACCACAGAATCAAAGAAATAACAATCATGTCTTGTATGTTCCCACTTTTACATGCAATCTCATATCTTCTCATCAATTATCTACTAACAACACATGTCATCTAGTTTTTTTATCACTCTTCTTGCACCATTCAGGAACTACCTTCGCTGAAGACAATTGGGCATGCTACTAATCACTTGTATATCTTAACACAATCCCCTTGTATTCCTCTTACTTACCACAATGATACATTCTCTGATATATGTAATAAGAATGCTCCTAGCAAGATTAGCCTTTGGCATCATAGGCTGGGCCACCCTTCCAACAATGTATTAAAAGTCATTCAACAAAGTCTTCCATATGCTAATGATAATTCGAAATTTATATGTGATTATTGCCACTATGGTAAACAAACCAAATTATCATTTCCTTTGAGCACTATTAAATCTTTTAGAACTTTTGAACTAATTCACATGGATATATCGGGGCCCTTTTCTCCTTCATCTATCCATGGTCATGCTTATTTTCTAACAATTATCGATGATTACACAAGACATACTTGGTTTTTTCTTATGAAATCCAAGAGTGAAGCAAGACCATTAATTATACAATTCATCAACATGGTTCAACTTCAATTCAACACCTCAGTGAACCAAATCAGATCTGATAACAACAAAGAGTTTCTCATGCATGACTACTACAAAAACAAAGGTATCCTCCATCAAAGGACATGCATCAAGATACCTTAACAAAATGCAGTGGTTGAACTTAAACACAGACACATTTTGAATGTTGCTCGTGCCATCATGTTTCACTCCCACCTCCCAAAGATTTTTTGGAACTTTGTTGTCAACCATGATATTTTCCTCATCAACCGTCTTCCATCACTTGTCACTCATGCAAAATCTCCTTATGAGCTCTTACATGGAACACCACCTGATTACAACATCATCAAAGTTTTTGGCTGTCTTGTCTTTGCCTCTACACTCATGCAGGGTGTTGAATGTAATACAACAGCAAGCAAAAATTAAACAAGTAACCTAGTTTTGTCGTCTCCACAGGGATCAGTGCGAGGGAAAGAATGTCGTTCGACAGTATCTACGTTTCTAAGCTTATGGTTCAAAAATTTTGGTTTAAAAGAGGAACCAAAATTAAATGCAGAAAATGTAAAGACGGAAAATATAAAATAAAAACTGAAGTATAAACAGAGCCTTGTTGGGATTGAATCTCATCAATTGATAACACATGCATTCTTCAGATCATTTTATACATAAATCACTTGTTCGTCTAATATCATCATGTATCACTCACGACATACATATCCTCTCGGTCCCCGCATGTGTGAGTGATTTTGTACGGATCAATAATTGCTCTTGCACATTACCAATCAATACAAAGTATTTATTACCTACATGAATGTTAAGCCAACATCCATTTCTGGCATCTAGATCCAACAGATATTACTATAACATCCATATCAAACTAATGAGTAGTTCATATACAAAGCCATGATCAGAATACGTACATATGATTCCTCCTTTTTTACATGCATTCAACTAATTTACCCCCATGGATGTGAACAAAGTTACTCATTAATATTCTCACGCACCCTCACGATATCGTTCATCAAGCACTATCGCGGTCTTTATTGCATTAATTACTAGAAGCTATTCAAACTAACAATCAACACAATGCTAAAAAGCTAATATGCAAATGAATATCAACTCACAAAACCATGTCAATAGTTTGCTCATTGATAGATGAAAATCTAAGATCAAGGATTTGAAATAGGTTTTGTCAAGACCCATAAATAAGCAATCAAAGACCATCAACAATAGAGAATCAAAACTAGTTCACAAACATAGATTAGAAGAAATACATAAGGTATCAAAAGATTACATCCAAACCCAACAAGAGATTGAAGATCTTACCTTCTCTCCCTTGAAATGAAGAGATATTAAGTTCTGATCCTAAAATTACAAGTCATGATAATTATCTCAAGTTTCTATATGTTATATTGAATAATTTCTAAAAAATGCTGAAAAGTTACTTATATAGTACAATCAGGATTTGCCCAGTTCGCACTGCGAACATTTTATTTGCACAACGAATGTCAAAAATAGACACCTGAGGTGCCTCTGATAAGCTTAAACCGCCACAGAATTTTCATGAGTTCGCAATGCAAAGGATTATTCGCAAAGCGAACACTCGCTTTCAAGTTCGCAAAGCGAACTTTAGTTCCTTTTTCCTCTGCCATAATTCTGGGAGCATTCGCTGGGACTTCGCCAGACTTCGCAAAGCGAACCTTCGCTAGCTAATTCGCAAAGCGAACTTCTTGAAGTTTTCCTCTGTTCTTTGGAAACTTGTATCAATTCTTGTGTCTTACAACTTTGATCATTTAGTGCCTTTTCCTGCACAATAACACACATATTACAAGCACCAAAGGTATATTCTCAATGTTTGAAGAACAACAACAATCATGAGTAAAATCAATGAAAACATGAGAATTGAGTAGAAAAGGTGCCAAGAAAGATAGTACATTTTAAGGTAAAATCTGCACTTAACAACTCTCCCCAACTAGATTTTTGCTTGTCCTCAAGCAAAGTATGCCCCTCATTAAAACAAGAGGATTTGCTCAAGCATAAGATTCAACCAAAGTCAAGCATGAAAATGCGCACAAGCAACGTTCACCACTCAATAGAATCGAACAATGACAAAGAATTTAGTTCTTAAACAAATATCATGGAATGGTTCAAATAACAACTAAATTTTCATACTTGAATCACTCTATCACTCCTCTTTAGAAAATAAGAATGAAGAAATTAACGCGTTTATAACCGCAGAGCAATTTCACTCACCTGACAAACAATGCTAATAACAACTCAATTCATACAACATCTAACAATCAAAAATGAAAACATGGAAGCATAAAGATCACTATGGGCTTTAAAGGTTGTAGCTTGGTCGGGTTAACAATAAAGGGACATTTCTAAAGGCCATTGAATCGAAATTGCCGATGCAAAAAGAAACATTCACTATACATGGTATTTACACATCTCAACTTCATTCACCATTTTCAATCCTTTACCACAAACCTTCTCAAACTTCCTTTTGCACAACTATTTCATTCTCTATTTTTCTCATTCAAACAAGCATTCTTTTTCTTTTGTTTTTCACATTCATATTCACACTTTTTCTTTCATGCTTGTTTGAAATTTTTTAAAAGTTTTAGTAACCTACCATTCTTCTTTTTCATTCTCCCCAACTTGAATTCAACCAAACCTCAAGTGAATGCTCCTTGCTTTTTATGGCAAGGAAACCAAAGTAAAACAATGTTCAAAGGTTCAAGAAGAAATTTTTAGAACCTCACAAAATTCAATGATGAACTACACTTTCAAATTATGTACATAAACCAAGTTCATCACTAAAATGAGATTTAAACAGTTTAGGCTCAAAGGGGTTAACAAATACTCACTACTCACGGGTAAGGTACTTTTGGGTACAGTTGTACTCAATATAAACAAATGCCTTGATCATTTCTAATGCTTCCACAAAATCACAATAATCAAAAGATAAAGCATGAATCAAACGAATTAAACAAAGTTATCAGTCATCCTAGCATATAGTAAACAATGGAGGTTTCTCACAATTTGTGGCTTTCGGACCTAAGTGAAACAAGCATTCCAACAAGTTGAAAAATGAAACAAGAATACACATTTGCACAAAGCATAAAATTCTTAAATCATTCTAACATTCTATGAAGCGGTACAATTTACCTCGCATACATTCAAATCTCACCATCCAGACTCGGTCAAAGCTTCATTGTATACTTTTATACAAATAGCAACCAATCTAGAATGAGTTCTCATCATTCCTTATCACACTAGAGAAAACATAAAAGAAAACAAAGATATACAATATAAATAAATGTACAAAGCTCAAAAATATAGAAACTATCGCAATGCGATTCAATATCTAAACACCAATCCCCGGCAACGGCGCCATTTTGTTGAACTGTAATACAACAGCAAGCAAAAATTAAATAAGTAACCCAGTTTTGTCGTCTCCACATGGATCAGTGCGAGGGAAAGAATGTCGTTCGACGATATCTACGTTTCTAAGCTTATGGTTCAAAAGTTTTGGTTTAAAAGAGGAACCAAAATAAAATGCAGAAAATGTAAAGACGGAAAATATAAAATAAAGACTGAAGTATAAACAGAGCCTTGTTGGGATTGAATCTCATCAATTGATAACACATGCATTCTTCAGATCATTTTATACATAAATCACTTGTTCGTCTAATATCATCATATATCACTCACGACATACATATCCTCTCGGTCCCCGCACGTGTGAGTGATTTTGTACCGATCAATAATTGCTCTCGCACATTACCAATCAATACAAAGTATTTATTACCTACATGAATGTTAAACCTACATCCATTTCTTGCATCTAGATCCAACAGATATTACTATAACATCCATATCAAACTAATGAGTAGTTCATATACAAAGCCATGATCAGAATACGTACATATGATTCCTCTTTTTTTACATGCATTCAACTAATTTACCCCATGGATGTGAACAAAATTACCCATCAATATTCTCACGCACCATCACGATATCGTTCGTCAAGCCCTTTCGCGGTCTTTATTGCATTAATTACTATAAGCTATTCAAACTAACAATCAACACAATGCTAAAAAGCTAAGATGCAAATGAATATCAACTCACAAAACCATGTCAATAGTTTGCTCATTGATAGATGAAAATCTAAGATCAAGGATTTGAAATAGGTTTTGTCAAGACCCACAAATAAGCAATCAAAGACCATCAACAATAGAGAATCAAAACTAGTTCACAAACATAGATTAGAAGAAATACATAAGGTATCAAAAGATTACATCCAAACCCAACAAGAGATTGAAGATCTTACCTTCTCTCCCTTGAAATGAAGAGATATCAAGTTCTGATCCTAAAATTACAAGTCCTGATAATTATCTCAAGTTTCTATATGTTATATTGAATAATTTCTAAAAAATGCTGAAAAGTTATTTATATAGTACAATCAGGATTTGCCCAGTTTGCACTGCGAACGTTTTATTCGCACAGCGAATGTCAAAAATATACACCTGAGGTGCCTCTGATAAGCTTAAACCGCCACAGAATTTTCATGAGTTCGCAATGCGAAGGATTATTCGCAAAGCGAACACTCGCTTTCAAGTTCGCAAAGCGAACTTTAGTGCCTTTTTCCTCTGCCATAATTCTGGGAGCATTCACTGGGACTTCGCCAGACTTCGCAAAGCGAACCTTCTCTAGCTAATTCGTAAAGCGAACTTCTTGAAGTTTTCCTCTGTTCTTTGGCAACTTGTATCAATTCTTGTGTCTTACAACTTTGATCATTTAGTGCCTTTTCCTGAACAATAACACACATATTACAAGCACCAAAGGTATATTCTCAATGTTTGAAGAACAACAACAATCATGAGTAAAATCAATGAAAACATGAGAATTGAGTAGAAAAAGTGCCAAGAAAGATAGTACATTTTAAGGTAAAATCTGAACTTAACACAGGGCCGACAAAAATTGGGCCCTCGTGCCTCTAAGTGTATCTTATTTGGTTACAAACAAGGTATAAAGGGGTTTATTGTCATGAATATGTCAACACGTGAAATCTCCATCAACCGCAATGTCTTCTTTTATGAACAAGTGTTTCCCTTTGTTCCTCCTCCCAATATCAATTCTCCCATTCAATCCAGAATTCTTAATTACACTCTCCTATTTTTAGAAATACCAGACAAACCTTTACATCACTCTCCACCTTCTAAACCTAACACTTCTTCTTCTAATACACCAATCACTCATACTTCTCCTCAACCACCCATTGATACAACCACTACTACTAATCCTTCACCCCTTCATAACACCATTCCTCCCACTCCTCTTGTTGTTCCATCTCGAACCTCCACACGCATCATTCAAAGACCAAAATACCTTGCAGACTTTTTCTGCAACACCATTTCTTCTTCTCATCATCAGTTTACATCCACCACACCTTACCCTATTCATCATTATACCAACATCAACCATATTTCTATTGATTACTCTCATCACCTACACTCTATCATCACTGACACTAAAGCATCCACATTCAAACAAGCTTCCCAACATGATTGTCAGAAACTAGCCATGCTTGTTGAACTTCAAGCACTTCAACAAAACAACACGTGGATAATGACTCATTTACCTCCTAATAAGAAAACAATAGGCTGCAGATGGATCTATAAAATCAAACGACATGCTGATGGATCGATAGAACGCTACAAGGCGCGACTTATTGCAAAGGGATACACACAAGCTGAAGGCATTGATTACATAGACACATTCTCACCTATTGCCAAAATGACCACAGTTCGACTCCTCTTAGCCCTTGCTGCTTCTCAGAACTGGCATCTTGTACAACTTGATGTTAAAAACGCATTTTTACATGGTAACCTCGATGAAGATGTGTACATGACACCTCCCTCAGAATTAACACATTCTAATCCTACCCTTGTTTGCGAACTGCAGAAGTCCCTTTATGGGCTAAAACAAGCAAGTAGATAGTGGTTCTCCAAACTCTCCTCCTTACTCTTTTCCTTGCACTACAAGCAATCACCATTTAATCATTCTTTTTTCACTCATTTTCATCATGGCAAATGATTTATTCTCCTAATCTATGTTGATGACTTCATCCTATCTGGAAATGACATTGTTGGCATATAAAACCTCAAGCACATCCTTGACACTCATTTCAAAATTAAAGATCTTGGGGATCTTCACTTTTTCCTTGGCCTCGAAGTTTTTCATTCACCCAATGGCATATGAGTTTGTCAACATAAATATGCCCTTGAATTACTGTAAGATACTGGTCTACTTGCTACTAAACCTTGTTATACACTCATGACAAAGACCCATAAATACACCAAGGATGATCACTCCCCACCCACTGATGCTACATCTTTTAGAAAACTCATTATTCATTTAATTTATCTTTGTACTACTCGCCCTGACATCAGTTTCAGTGTTCAACAACTGAGCCAATTCATGGCCTCTCCTTTATCCTTTCATCTGCAGGCTGCTTATAGGATTCTTCGTTACATCAAACACTCGCCATCTCAAGGTCTCTTTTACTCATCATCTTCTCCTTTGCAACTCAAGGCTTTTAGTGATTCAGATTGGGCCTCTTGCTGCGATACTCGTTACTTCATCACCGATTTCTACATATTCCTCGGAGATTCTCTCATCTCATGGAAATCCAATAAGCAACAAACATTTTCTTCCTCTTCCTCGAAGGAAGAATATTGTGTCAATATTGTGCCCTTGCATCCACATTTTGCGAAATACAATGGCTCACTTATACTGCGACAATCAATCTGCCAGATACATTGCAGCTAATGCTATCTTCCATGAACGCATAAAGCATATTGAGATTGCTTTCCATGTCGTTCTTGAGAAATTACATGCTAAATTATTCCAACTTTTACCTATTGCTAGCTCTGCCTAACTTGCAAACTTTCTAACGAAACCTCTTGATCCACATCCTTCCCATCTTATTCTTTCCAAGCTTTGTATCTCAGCTAACTTCGTTCCATCTTGAGAGGGGGTATTAAACCATATTTTATGTTTAGTTAAGTAGTTATTAGTTGTTAGGGTTAGTTCCTATTTTATAGGAAGGTTAGTTATTCTCTTGCTTGCACCCAAGGCTTTCTCTTTTGTATATATATGGCACTGCCATTCTATTGTAACTTCAAGTTCATCAAGGCACATATACCTAAATTATATTAATAAAAAAATGAAGCTTCTGTCCTTAAAAAAATTATGTAATGCACATACACACAAATCATATATACTTCAAAAAAAAAGATTATGTAATGCATAAATCTAATTTCACACTCTACCCTTTTTTTCAGGGATTTATCAAACAATAGCTTAAACGGTCCTTTACCAGATTTTCTGATACAACTGCGATCACTAAAAGTATTGTAAGTCTCATGAAAATGAAATTTATTTGACTATTAGTATAAAATAAAATATTATGTCATGTGTTTGCAGAAATGTGAGAAAGAACAATCTTACAGGGTTAGTTCCAAGCATGGTTTTAAATTGCGGTTGCGGCTGCGGATGCGATTGCGGTTGCGGGTGTTGCGATTGCGGTCATTGCAGGTGTTGCAATGCGTATTGCGGCCGTTGCAATGTGAATTTTTATAAGGAGATGTTTGAAATACAAAGTTGAAAAACACTTAATTTTAAGTTTTTTCATTACATATTAACTAAATTGAGTATTAGGTTTCTAATATTTTGATTTTAGATAAAAATACTTGAAGAAACATGATTGAAATTATCTAATATGGTTCCAAACACAGTCGGAGACGTAATTTTCAAATCACACCTCAATTGCAGTCTGATGCGGTTGCGGAGGCAACCGCATCCGCAATATTGCGGGTGCAATTGCGGTTGCGGACCGCAATTTAAAACCATGGTTCCAAGTGGACTACTTGAGAAATCAAAAAGAGGTTCACTATTATTGAGGTGTGCCTCATACTCATTCTTAAATCTATATTAACTCAACATTAAAATTATTTCTTTTAATACTTTACTAATCATATATGATATGATAACTAATATCTATACACATTTTACTTCTTTCAGTGTGGATGATAATCATAATCTTTGTACAAAGGAATCATGCAAAAAGAAGAAATCGTCTGTAGCACTTATTGCATCATTGTCTTCATTACTTGTAATCCTCTTGCTTTTACTTGGATTTTGGATATTCAAAAGGCGAAAAGGTACTTCTTTGATGCCTTTTTTAATCTATGGATAGTGTGGTACTTAATTATTATTTTTTTTTCCATATTTTCATTCTTTTTTTTTTATTGTCGCAGTATTTATGTTTTCATATTCTAAGAAAGAAGGTTCAAAGAAATCAAAACATCAAATATTCAGTCATGCTGAAATTCTAAATATTACTGAAAACTTCAAAACTATTATTGGAGAAGGAGGATTTGGAAAAGTTTACATCGGCATTCTACAAGATCAAACCCAAGTTGCTGTTAAGAGGCTTTCACCATCATCAATGCAAGGTTATAAGGAATTTCAATCAGAGGTTAGAAATTATGTTCAAGTTTGAAAAAATATATATTTTATTTAAATTATATTTAAATTGAAAATCCTGTGTTTTCATCGGGCACAACTTCTAACGATTGTTCATCATAAAAATTTGGTCTCCCTCATTGGATATTGCGATGAAGGTGAAATAAAAGCATTAATTTATGAGTACATGGCCAATGGAAATCTACACCAACACTTGTTAGGTAATTTATATTAGCAATATTTTAAAGGCTGCCTTCATTTTAAATGATTGTTTCAAATTTCATGACAAATGTTTATTTTATTTCAGGGGGAAACTCAAATATCTTAAAATGGAATGACAGACTTAACATTGCAGTTGATGTGGCATACGGTAATGTACTATTTATGACAACATCTTTCTTGTATTATATACCTTTAAACTGTATTTAATTGGTGATGTTTTTTTTAGGAATTGATTATATGCATAATGGAATTAAACCCCCTATTGTGCATAGAGATTTGATTTTGGTCTAAGTAGAGTTTTTGGTAACGAACTTGATTCACATATATCCCCACACGTCCCGCTGGTACATTTGGCTACCTTGATCCTGAGTAAGTATTTACATAAAAATTAAATTAGAATAAATATATAGAAGAATGACAGTATTATAATTTTAAGGATAAATCATAAAATTTATTTGTTTGGTTTGTTTATAGATGTCAGAGAACAGGAAACATAAGTAAAAGAAATGATGTCTACAGCTTTGGAATAATTCTATTTGTGTTGATCTCTGGTCGTCAAGCAATAGAAAGAGTAGACGGAGAAAGCATTCACATACTTGAATGGGTTAGTCCTATAATCGAAGGAGGAGGTATCAAAAATGTAATTGATCCAAGGTTGAAGGGGGAATTCAATATCAATTCGGCATGGAAAGTTGTAGAAATTGCAATGTCTTGCATTTTACAAGTTGCTGCTGATAGGCCAGACATTGGTCAAATATTGGCAGGGCTAAATGAATGTCTATCTATGGAAATGGTTCAGAAAAATAATGGAAGAGAAACATCTATAGTTGAATTGCCTTCTGTATGTGTGGAATTAGACTCTTATCCTTTAGCCAGGTAACCATTATATGATGATCCACTACAATTTTCTTTGTATAATAAACCTCGTTTGTATGATATGTAAATAATAATGATTATTTAAAAGCAAAAAGAGTTGTGTATCATGTACTTATGTATGTAATGTATGAATGATGCTTAATCAAAAACAATATTTTCCTCCTAGAGTATTAAGAAAAACAATGTGCATGAAATATGTGTGTAAATTGTTAGATGTTACTAGAAAAACAACATATTTATTTATGAATTGTTTTTTTTTTTTAAATTATATGTTAACTCAGAATGTCATGATGACCGATTAATATCCTAATTGTTGAAAAAAACATTATTTAATAGTTAGTATAACTTCTTTAACCAATATTTTATTATATGAATGAAATCATAATCGATATTTCTTATCAGTTCCTAAATGTGAGTATAAGATCTTTTTGAAGAAAAGTAGAATCAAAGTAAAAAAAAAAAAAAAAGAACCCATTATTTTTATGAGATTCTACTTTGGATTCTACATGAGATACAAGGAGATAGTGAATATTTAACTTAAAAAATCCATCATTTTATTTTGTGAAATATTTTCCCACCCATTGAACTTAATGAAACTCTTGGAACTGGCCTAAAAAAACCTATAGATTCTAGCATCAGGAGCATGTTTTTAAGGTGTCCATATTTTAGGATCTTAAGTCATCATTAACCAAAGAACCCCTTTCTTATTCCCTTCACTTCATCATTTAATTTTTTTACCATTATATCTTTAAATTCAAACTACCAATCATTTCCTCATTTTAGATCAAATTTTGCTCGAAACAAAATTTGTCTTCTTATTCCAAAGTAGTTGGTACACTAAGATCCTCCACAGTTAAAAAACTGTACAAGGCTGCATAAGGTGGTATTTAAAGATATCACATCCTAACTTGATTCTAACAGTGGAAGGACAACTACCTATACCTGTTGAAGAAGGCATCCATGTAAAGGCGGAATAAAAGGATGGAAGTGATTGTAGTCTAATATGTGCATGCGCGCATCCGAGATATGGTTACCAATTTACTCTCTTGTGGAACTATCTGAGATATGGTCACCAATTTATATTTATATTTATATGTTGGGGTAGAATATGAACTCCAGTGGTATAGAAGGGGTTGAATATACCTTTTTAAAAAATCAAATTTAAAATGTTTTATTTTAAATATGGGTGTGTTTGGGTAAACAACTAATATGAAACAACCTATTTTTATGGTTATGGTTTATAAATCAAACAATTTGGTATACAAACCAATTTGAAATTCATAACCGGTTTAAAACAGATTTTAAATGAGTTTTGAGTTTAATCCAAATTATTTAATTGAATTTAAATTTTATTCTCTTTAAATTAATATCAATTTTTAAATCTAAATACTTAAAACAAATCTTATGAGTCTTCTAAATGAAATTAATATTGTGTCAAAAAAATGAAATTAATATCAATTTTTAAATTTAAATATTTAAAATACTCTTATTTTTCAATTAATTAGATCTCATAGTATCACAATACATTGATTAGTATTTTTATTATATATAACAGTTTTGGTCAATCCAACCATTGAAACAATCTGCACAAGTAAAAGACAACTATCTCTTTACTAAAATTATTGAATGCAGTTTCGTAATATTTAAAATAATCGGCATATAAATACTAATCACATGATTGCAAAACATAATATTATAAATAAATTCATTTCAATTTAATAATTAACTGTTTTAAAAAAATTTAAATTCAGAATTTATTAATGTGTTATTAGAGAAATTTGACTTTCATTCTAAAATGTATATGATGATTCATGAAAAGAGATAAGCATGTAAATTTAATACATTGTAAAATTTAGGTATTCAATATGGATACCGATTTATATTTGAATAACAAAATGGATACCTGCTTTTATATTTTAGCATTTGGATTGGGTTTTAAAAGTGAAACAATTTAGAAATCAGAGTTAGATAAAAATTGTTCGGCGTAAGATAATTTTTTTACAAAATATATGCTTTTGGATTGATTGTAATATACACTTAACCAGAAACAAAATGAGCGATGGATGAAAAGATTAAATCAGTCAGTGTTTCAATGAACCAAAATTTAGTTTACACGAGATGTGTAAATATAAACTTTTCCATTGAACAAGATATCTATTATTACAATTTTCAGAGTTAATCAAAAGTAAGAAAGTTTAGAATCTCAATCTAGCACAAACTTAAATCTTATATACAAAATCGCTACTAATGCGGTAAAGCCTAATATCATGATATCCTAAGAAAATGTTAAATCTAAACATGCAATTCTTTTTAATTCTTGTTATTTGATTTACTGTGTTATTTTCTTTTAACTCCTTTTCTCTCTTATCTTGAACATGTTAAAACAATTTTCTTTTAAGTAATAAAACGTTTAAATTAATCACAAATTTTAAATACTACAATTCACGCCCCTCCCCCTCCCTCTTGTATTTGGAGTCACTTATCCAATAAGTGGACACATAGCCTAAATCTTATCAAAGATTAATCGTCCCAGGAGGAAGATGACTTCAAGATATTCAGTAAACAAACCATCGTCCTTTAATGGAGTAGGGTATAGTTCGTGGAAAGAGAAAATGAAGTTTTTCATAGAAAGGATGGATCGTGGTATTTGAAAGATTGTTAATGCATGTCCATTTCTTCCTATACATGAAATAAATGGTGTTGTAGTAAACAAATCTAAAAAGGATTGGACCAAATATAATAAAGAAAATGTGTAGCACAATTTGAAGGCAAAAACTATCATCACTGCGACTCTCGGTCTTGATGATTTTTTGCGAGATTGTAATGAAAATGCGGGGCATCTTCCATATTACCCAAGAAGGAACTATTGAGGTAAAGAGGGCAAGGCGTTGGACACATTAACTCATGAGTATGAACTTTTCAAAATGAATCTTGAAGAGAATATAAATCAAATGCAAAAATGATTTACCCATATCGTGAGTCATATGAGAACTCTAGAAAAAAAAAACATTTTCAAATGAGGAATTGGTTGTGAAAATTTTGAGATGCCTAAATCATAGTTGGCAACCTAGATGCAGATGTAGGTATTGTTTAACCTAAACTAGGTTAACATATGGTCCAACATCTGTCCCTTGAGAAACAAAATTGAAATTGGCATCAAAGCAGCCACCCTGTTCTGTTTGGGTGAGCTCTAGGGAAGATATTTTTTGTTCATATGGACAAAACAAATAATGGAGGGTCTGTCAATATACCACCTTTTTTGGATGACACTAATTATCATTATAGTTATCATTATAGGAAAGCTAAGATTGTTGCCTTTGTTAAATTCATAGACAACAAAACTTGAAAGGTTGTGGTTATAGGTTAGAAACACCTTGAGACCACTTCTCAAGATGGTACAACAGGCTTTAATCCAGAAGCTGATTGGTCCAAAAATAAAGATAATGAAGCTCTTGGAAACGAAAAAGCCTTGAGTTCTATATTCAACGGTGTCGACAAGAACATGTTTAGACAAATTAAAATATGTACTGAAGTTAAAGAAGCTTGGGAAATTCTCAAGACTGCTCATGAAGGCACATCCAAAGTGCATATATCAAGGCTACACCTCCTCACAATACAGTTTGAGAATCTGAGAATGAAAGAAAATGGACCCATATATGATTTTAACATCGAACTTAGGGACATTGCAAACACTTAATTTACCTTAGGAGAGAAGATGTCTGAAGAAAAGCTTGTCACAAAAGTCTTAAGATGTGTCTACCTATAAAGTTTGACATGAAGGTTACAACTATTGAAGAAGCCCAAAACTTAAGCAACATGAAAGTTGATGAAATCATTGGTTATTTACAAACCTTTGAGATTGTTATAAGTGATAAATCTAAAAAGAAGAACAAAGAATTGCCTTTGTATCCAACACTAAAGAGGTTGAAGATCAAGGTGAAATCCTATCAGATGCTATAACACTTATTGGAAGAAAGTTCAACAAATCCATGAGAAGGCTGAACAGACAATGGAGGACAAATGTCCAAGACAAGAGGCCATACATCAGTTCCCAGAGGAAGAGGAAATATGAAGACAAACCTAACCATGGAAAAGGAGTTCAATGTCATGAATGTGAAAGGTTTGGCCACATCAAAGTTGAGCGTCCTACCTTTCGTAAGAAACAAAAAGGGGATTGCCAATCACTTGGTCTGAATCTGATGATGAAAGTGAATGAGAAATAGCTAACAAAAAGGGGATTGCCAATCACTTGTTGAAATACAAATAGAGTTAGAGTTTTGTTATCGTTCCACAGAGATTGTTCGTGATATCGCAGTCGTTCTACAGTTGTATACGTTTTAAACTTCAAAGTAACAAGGGGTTTTGGTTGTTTTTAGTTGGAACGCTTCCATTCAAATTTAAGTAATAGCGGTAAAAAGATTTGTTTTAACAATTTATAAAAAGCATGTAAAGATTAGAGTTCGACAAACCATTTTGCACGTATATAATCGATAAAGCTAATGAAATCGGTTACACGATAAATACAATCACATATCCTCCCAATATGTTTATCTCTAACACATATTGTGAGTTTTACCATTTTGATCCTTTGATGATCTCTCATTCAAACTATCAAAATGACAACATTCAAGCTCAATATTTTGTGAACATCAACTCACATAACTATCTCTAGCCAATGTGCATTGATGGATGAAAAACCTAGGTAAAGAGTAGGAACACATTTCTCAATCATGAACCAACACAAAGAATAAACATAGAAACAAATTTTTTCATCATACATTCATCATCCAAGATTTCACAAGCTAGAATCAATACATATACATGCAAAAGAAAGGTTTATCTACCATCTAACCTTGGCACAAAAGAGAAATTAGCTCTCCATTGTCATGGAAGCTAAACAAACAAGAAGATGAAGAAGAATATCAAGCATCAATGATGATCTCTCGATAAATGATGCTTCCAATCTTCCAAAATAGGATGCTACAGTGTTTACAATGTATTTTGCTTTGAAAAATATCAAGGATCCCAAGAAAAATACAGAAAAGTCTATTTATAAGGGGGCTGAAAAACACAGAGCGCGCTAAGCGCGCAGCGCCGCGCTAAGCGTGCTGCACTTTATGTTAAACTGCCTACAAAGCACGCTTAGCGGGCTCAAGACCGCGCTAAGCGGGCAACTCTCTGTAACTAACTCCATCCCCGCGCTAGGAGCGCGCTACAAGCATGCTCCAAAAATCATTTTCTTCAAAAACTGCATCTAGGGAGCCTTCCTTGCTCCAAGCTCTTCATTTCAATGTAAAAACCTACAATTAAAAAAACAAAAGTTAAATAAATAAGTCTACTAATGCAATTAACTATACTACGGTTATTTCCGGAAACAATGGGAAAAAGCATCGATTATCAAATAAAGATCACAAAAAGGTGCTAAAAACTAAACTAAATATTAACACATTTTAGCACCTAACAACTCCCCCCAACTTGTTTCTTTGTTTGTCCTTAAACAAAAGTAAAATAGAATAGAAACAAGAGGAATACCAGATAAGCAAACACAAACAAAAATCAATGGTTCAAACCGAATTGACGAGCTCGCAAGTACCGCTCGGCTTCACAAAGAATCAAAACATGTATATGAACTAACTTCTAAACATAAATAACAAGCACTCATCATAAGCAAACAAATGTTCAAACGGGAATCACCTAATTTATTCAAATGAGCCAAGCTCAATATATACACGGGACAAAACACACTCATAAGCAATTGTGCCACATCCAAAACAATTTATGCAATCATCTCACAATTTAATGAAAACAATGGAAACAAAGATCACAAAAGGACTTTTATAGGTTGTAACTTGGCCGGGGTTAAAAACAAGGGTCATATATGTACACGGCCATTGAACAAGAAAGGGTAAAATTCTTGAAGAGCATTTTCTTTTCTAAACAACCATTCTTGCTCAAACATTCAAATTATTCTCACAATGCATTCTATCTCTTTCTGTTTTGATTTCCACAATTTTCTTTTTCTTTCTCTTTTGATTTTTCATTTATTTTTCCTTTTCTTTCTTTTTCAATCTATTTTTTATTTCATTTGAGAATGCATTGCCCACAATTCCTTCTTCTCTTTTCACAATGAACCAATCTCCCCAACTTCAACAATACTACAACTTAAATCAAAATGCTCTTCAAAGCGGTTAAAGTTTGGGTTCATGCTTCACGGATACAAAATTTTTCGTTTTAGGCTCAAGAGAGGTTTCTAATGATTACACACTCACAAGGTGACTTGAAGTGATTTTTGGAAAAGTGGTTCTACTCATAGTACTCAAAAATTGCCTTGATCATTTCCAAGTTTCCAAAATTTCAAAACAAAAAGTAAGATTAAACATAAAAAATTTGAGTAAGCAACAACTACATAAATCCCTCAATAATTTGTGAACAATGGAGGAAACTCACATTTGTGGTTATGTCCTAATTGATTCCAATATGAACAAATATGCAAAATGAAGAAAAGCTTGAAAATTATGTAAAGCAAAAAGTTCGTATACGTATTAACATTCTACAAAGCACAAAATAGAGTACCTTTTTGTGCACCAATTCAGAAATTTATCATCACCATCAATATATGGTGAAGCACATCACTTTTGTACAAAGAAACTAACTTGCTTCATCCATCAATTACCTTAAAATAGAGAACAAACAACAACAAAATTTTGTACCAAAAATTATAAATATAGAACATCATCCGCCCTGATGGAAAATTGACTAATAACCAAAAAAAATTGTAACAATTATCCAAAATAAACATCCGCCCGGATGGAGAATACAACAATCCTAAACAAAAGTAGATAATAATAGAAACGTACTAATCGTAGCAAAATACAAAATAAAAATAGACACATCAAACCCATCATCAATAAGAACTCAAGCTAGACTCTCCATCGTCAGCTCCATCATCGTCATCACCATCACCGCCGTCATCACCACCTGCCCCCACCGAAAAACCAGGCCTGCCCTCAGGCCATCTAGCATAAGCCATGAGGTCTTCTCGAGACCTCAAAGGGTGATTCACATGTGGCTCCCGGATCTAGAGCTGCAGCTGCATCATCGACTCATGCATAAACAAAAAGGCTCGCTGATGAGCCTCGTGCATGGCCCAATTAGCCTCAGCACTCGGATCATGAGCACGCCTCACAGGTGCAGCAGCAGCAACAGGGACATCATCATCTAAATCAAGTTCCCCCAAGCAATGACGAGTGGTATAATTATCATCCAGAACAACCATCTTTACATTCCCATGGGTTGGTAGTGTAACTCGCGCCCTCTGGCACAATGCCATAATAAGTCCCGGATAAGTGAGGGTGTAAGCTACTCTATCTCCAAATGGTGTAGCACTCACAGCGATTCTCTTAAGCACGTTGGAAATGATCCGTGCTAAGTCCACGGTCTTCTCGATGTCAAGTATACAAGCAATAAGAGCTGCTGTCTCCATGGGAATTGAGGAGGTGTGACTCCGCGGCTTTAGGTTGTGCAAAATAACCGACATTACAACTTGAGAAGCAGTAGTCAACACACTCCGTATGAACTTGTGAGGCGCTCCATTAGCGCTTAATTAGTATGTTTGCCCTCTCACTCATAAAGCTTCTCTGAAGTGCTCGGCGTTCCAGTTACGCCGAGCCATCATCCTTCCTAAATCACATAACTCATCGTCGGCCAGCTCAAGGTAGTTTCCAAGGTAGGCGCTGATTGCATTCCTCGAAAAATCAATTTCCTTCCCCCTCACCCAAGTTTTGTAGTTGAAAGTTTCACCATCGGAGGGCAAAGCATTCACGAAGAATTCCCTCACGATGTCTAAGTGGTACTCGGGGTAAGGCGAAGAAAGCTTGTCCCAACCTTCACCTTGGACATAAGGAGCTATGTAGCGATAGTTCCCTTCAGGATCAATCAAAATAATTCTATCCGCCCACACAGTCCTTCTGTCAAACTGCTCATATATTTGTTGTTGTTCCAAACCAACAAACTGGGCTCTATCAAAATGGCCAGATGGAGCACGTCTGGGTGGGTTTGATGAAGATCCACCAACACGCTGCTTTTTGCGTCCAGACATCTGAAAAAGAAAAAACAGAACATACACAAAACAGCCACAAATGTTAATGAAAATAGTATTAAAATAGTTCTAAATCCTTAAACAAATACTAAGAATAACCTAAGGAAAGCAAAACTAAATTTAGAAAAGGGGAATTTTTCTGCAAATCCCAATCCACGCTAAGCGCGCAGGAGCGCGCTAAGCGGGCTCTGCGAAATGCAGAAAAAATCCTCTCTGCAACAGATGGTTTCCATGGATACTCCTACTTCCTAAAAACAGCCCTATTCACAAAGATATGCACAGTCACGAATTCACAAAGTCAAAAACCTAATTTATACACAAAACCTAATTTCTAAATCACAATCCCTAAATTATAAAATTAAAGTTTCTAACCACATGTAATTTCACTATTCTAGTACCAATAATGGAAACTGACAACTAAAAAAGAAAACACAATGAACAAGAACATTGAACTTAAAGGTTCAACCCAAAATGGGTTTTGTTCATGAAAAATTAAAAAGAAAAACGAAGAACTTACAGTTGATGAAGAAGATGCTTAGCAAGAAGATGATAGAAATGCAGTTAGGGCTCAAGAAAATCCAAAGAACTTTTGAAAATTTTTGAAGGAGAAGAGAGAACTAGAGTTTTGTGGTGAGAAAGGGTGAAATAAGGCACAAACCTCAGAACCCTAACTCATAAAACACCTTTTGGGTAGGGTCAGCATTAGTGGGCCCAGAAAAAATCATATTTTTTTTTTCAAAAATTCGCAGACCGCGCTAAGCGCGCTTCCTACTGGAAGTGGAGGGTCATTTTTTTCCAGACCGTGCTAAGCGGGCTCCTGCGCGCTAAGCGCGCACTGCAATACTCAAACAATTTCCAGCAGTCCAAATCCAACTTCCAGCAATCCAAAACATCATTTCAAGCAGCATAAAACAACAACTTTACAAAAAACATGATTTAAACCGCAAATTGACTAAAAACACGATAAATACTTACAAAATTGGGGTGCCTCCCAACGAGCGCTTGTTTAACGTCGGATAAGCTCGACGGCCCAAGATGCTCAATTAAGAACATCAAGAAGAACAGAACAATTTTCACGATCGAAATTACCTCCAAGGTATATTTTTAAGCGTTGACCATTCACGGTCCAACTATCTTTCTTTTCCAAATCCTCGATCATAATTGCCCCATAACTCTTTACCTCCTTAACACGAAACGGTTCGGACCACTTTGATTTTAATTTTCCCGGGAAAAGTTTCAAGCGGGAATTAAACAGCAGTACCAAATGGCCAACCTTAAAGTCCTTTTGCCGGATCTTCTTGTCGTGATAATTCTTCACCTTCTCTTTATACAACCAACTTGAATGATAGGCGGCATTCTGCATTTCTTCCAATTCCTAAAGTTGTATTTTTCTCTTTTCTCCGGCCAAGTTCGTATCAAAATTTAACAGCTTAAGGGCCCACAGTGCTTTGTGCTCCATTTCAACCGGTAAATGGCATGTTTTGCCGTAAACCATTTGAAATGGAGTTAAGCCAATTGGAGCTTTGTAAGCGGTCCTATATGCCCACAAAGCCTCGTCCAATTTCTGCGACCAATCTTTTCGAGAACTTGACACATTTTTTTCTAAAATCCTTTTCACTTCACGGTTCGACACCTCAGCTTGACCGTTCGATTGTGGGTGGTAAGGGGTCGCCACTTTATGCGATACACCATAATGTTTCAAAACATTTTCAAGAGATGCATTGCAAAAGTGTGACCCGCCATCACTAATAAGAACCCGATGAGTGCCAAAACGGGAAAAGATGTTTTTCTTCAAAAAAATTATCACCGTTTTGCCATCAGCCTTAGGTGAAGCAATCGCTTCAACCCACTTCGACACATAATCAACCGCCACTAAGATGTATTCATTTCCAAAAGAGGGTGGAAATGGACCAACAAAATCTATGCCCCAACAATCAAAAATTTCAACTTCTTGGATATTTTGAAGGGGCATTTCATCTCTTTTTCCATTTCCCTCACTTCTTTGACAAGTGTCACAACTTTGCGCATGAAGATTTGCGTCTTTAAATAGAGTAGGCCAATAAAAGCCTGATTGCAAGACTTTCGTGGCCGTCCTCGAACCATTAAAATGGCCGCCATAAGGCGAGTTGTTACAATGCCAAATAATACTTTGAGCTTCTTCACTCGTGACACACCTTCTCAAAAGGTTGTCACCTCCTAATTTGAACAAATAAGGGTCATCCCACACATAGTAATTTGCATCCGACAAGAACTTCCTTTTTTGGTTCCAAGTTAGGTCTTCGGGTACCCAACCGGTTGCTTTGTGGTTTGCAATATCTGCAAACCACAGCCTAACTTGGACTCTAAACAATTTTTCATCGGGAAATTCCTCTCGGATTTCCTTTTCAGTTTTGGTTACCTCCACATTGATCAAACGGGACAAATGATCCGCCACTAAATTCTCTGAACCCTTTTTATCCTTTATTTCTAAAGCAAATTCTTGAAGTAAAAGGATCCAACGGATGAGCCTTTGCTTCGAATCCGGTTTAGTGAGCAAATATTTGATTTCCGAATGATCGGTGTAGATAACCACTTTTGACCCAATTAGGTAAGAACGAAACTTCTCAAGTGCGTATACAATCGCAAGCAATTCTTTTTCGGTTGTGGCATAATTCACTTACGCCTCATTTAATACTTTGCTTGCGTAATATATAGCATGGAAAGTTTTGTCCTTCCTTTGACCTAACACCGCTCCAACAGGATAATCACTCGCGTCGCACATTAGTTCAAAATTTAAAGTCCAATTTGGCGCGATGATTATTGGAGCGGTAATTAGTTTCTCTTTCAAAATTTGGAAAGCAATAAGACATTCATCGTCAAAGAGAAATACCTGATCTTTGTTGAGCAAGTTGCTCAATGGCCTTGCTACCTTAGCAAAATCTTTGATGAAATGCCTTTAGAATCCCGCATGCCCCAAAAAGCTTCTGATTCCTTTGACGTTGGTTGGAGGAGGAAAATTTTCAATTACTTCAATCTTCGCTTGATCGACTTCAAGGCCTTTGGAAGAAACTTTGTGGCCAAGCACAATTCCCTCCGTCACCATAAAGTTACACTTCTCCCAATTCAACACCAAGTTAGTCTTTACACACCTTTCAAGGACGATTTCTAAATTCTTCTAACACAAATAGAAAGATGCTCCAAACACGGAAAAATCATCCATAAACACCTCCATTGTCTTTTCTATGAGGTCGGAGAAGATAGCTTGAACACACCTTTGGAATGTTGTCGGCGCATTACATAAGCCAAAAACCATCTTTCGATAGGCAAAAATGCCAAAGGGACAAGTAAAAGCCGTCTTCTCATGATCCGCCGGGTCAACCGTAATTTGATTATACCCCGAATATCCGTCCAAGAAATAATAGAATTGTTGCCCGGATAACCTCTCGAGCATTTGGTCCATGAATGGAAGTGGGAAATGGTCTTTTCTAGTTGCGGTGTTCAACCTTCTATAGTCCATACACATTCTCCACCCCGTCACATTTTTTGTTGGGATTAATTCATTCTTTTCGTTTCGGATAACGGTCATGCCACCCTTTTTAGGAACAACGTGCACGGGGCTTACCCATGGACTATCAGAGATCGGGTAGATCATTCCCGCATCCAAAAGCATCACAACTTCTTTCCGAACAACCTCTTTCATAGTTGGATTCAAGCGGCGTTGTGGTTGAGCAACCGCCTTGAAATCCTCTTCCATAAGAATCTTGTGCATATAATAAGATGGACTAATTCCTTTAAGATCGGAAATAACCCACCCTATAGCTTCTTGATTTCTTTTCAACACTTTCATCAAACAGGTTTCTTCTTTTTCGGACAAAACGTTGCTAATAATAACCGGCTTGTTCCCACTTTCATCAAGGAATGTATACTTCAAATTTGAAGGAAGCACCTTCAATTCAAGTTGAACTTTCTCATCACTTGGTTCTTTCTTCAACTCTTCATTCTCAACTTCCTACGGTTGTAATTCTTTGAGAGATTCAAGCTCTTTCAAACATTCCTCAAGAGCTCTTTCTTCTTCATCGGAAAACACTTCAAAAGAATCATCAAGAACCATTTCCAAAGGAGACACTATATGAACATGCTTAGAAACCTCCAAAGTTTCTTCTTCAAATGCATCGATACGAAATCTATCATTCTTGTCTTTAGAATGCTTCATTGCTTCGAATAGATTAAAAGATATCTCTTCATTTAGAACCCGCACTTTCATAAGGCCATCATCAACATCTATCATCATGCGAGCGGTCTTCATAAAAGGCCGTCCAAGAATAAGAGGAGCATCCTCATCCTCTTCCATATCAATAACAATGAAGTCCACCGGAAAGAAAATTTTGTCAACTTTCACCAACACATCTTGCGCCAACCCAATCGGATGAGTGGTAGATTTGTCGGCCAATTGAAATGTCATCCGGATGCCCTTATTTTCAATGTTCCCAAGCTTTTTCACAATAGATAATGGAATGAGATTGATGCTTGAGCCCAAATCAATAAGGCCATTTCCAACAAAGACATTACCAATTGTAACGGGTAAGGTAACTCGCCCCGGATCGGCTTCTTTTTTCGGAAGAGTTCTTTGAATAATAGCACTACAATTTGCCGCAAGAACAACGATTTCCGGATCCGAATATTTACGCCTCTTTGTAAGAATGTCCTTCATAAATTTGGCGTACTTCGGCATTTGCTCTAGAGCTTCGTAAAAAGGGATGTTGATTTGTAGTTGCTTAAAGATATCCATGAATCTTGAGTATTTCCTAGCATTTTCTTTCCTTGTCGGCACATGAGGGTAAGGCATATTTTGAGGCGGTATCGGATTTATCATCTCCTTCCCCCTCTTAACTCTCACATGTTTCTCTTTTTTCTTCACTTCCTCCACACTCTCATTTTCAACTTCAACCATATCATCATTTTTCTTTTCAACTTCAACCTCATCACTATTTTTATTTTCAACTACTTCCTCATCACTATCCTCCTCAACAATACCATCAATTTTTTCTTCCTCCACACTCACATTTTCTTTTTCTAACTCCTTCCCACTTCTAGTAACGTTTGCTTTGCAATGCTCCTTCGGATTCACTTGAGTATTTGCGGAGAATGAAGAACCCAATTGTTGCTCGGCTAGTTGTTTTGCAAGTTGCCCAACTTGATTTTCGAGATTCTTTATCGCCGCATCGCTACTCTTTTGGTTGGCCATAGACATTTGAATGAATTGATTCAAAGTGTCTTCCAACTTAGAGCTAGGAACCGGAGGTGGTGGAGGTTGATAAGGATTTTGCCGGCTTGAAGAACCGCCACCATAACCTTGATTATTTTGATAGTTCATCCTCGGTTGATATCCTTGATTGTTTTGGTAATGTTGTTGAGGGTTGCTTTGGTAAGGTTGTTGTTGTTGTCTTCCTTGATAATCTCATTGATTGTTCATGTAGTTCACTTCTTCAAATCCCGGTGGAGGACAAAATCCGGTGTCGTGCTCTCCTTTGCAAAGTTCATAACATGCAACATGTTTACTCTTGCTTGGTTTCTCATGCATTTCCTTCAATTGTTGTGGAAGCTTCGACATTTGTTGAGTCAAAAGTTCCACTTGTTGAGATAAAAGCTTGTTTTGAGCTAGGATTGCATCATTCGTTCCTAATTCAAGTACCCCGGGTTTCTTTTGCGAGTTGTTACAGCTTTGACTTTGAAGATCATTGAGAGCCATTCTGTTGATGATTTTCGCAGCTTCTTCGGCACTCTTTGATAACAAAGCTCCACCAGAAGTGGCATCCAATAATTGCTTGCAATTTGGTTGGAGACCATTTCTGAAGATGTGAATTTGAGTTAACTCGTCAAACCCGTGGCCTTTGCATTTTTGAATCATGGATTTGAATCTTTCCCATGCTTCATTTAGAGACTCATTAGTACCCTGAGAGAACACAGAAATCGCAGTTTTTGATTCCATAAAACGATTGTGAGAAAAGAACTTTTCTATAAATTTCTCCTCCAGAGCATTCCAATCGGTCATCACAGCAGGAGTTTGGTCAAGATACCAATCCTTAGCTTTGCCAAGCAAAGCATGAGGAAATAGTCTCTTGAATAAAGGTAATTCTTGCGCTTTATCCACTCCGGCCACTAACGCTATCTCATAAAATTTGGTGAGAAAAGTGAAAGGGTCTTCATGATCCATTCCCGTGAACGGACTTCCATATAACAAATTCAGAGTTCCCGTTTTCATCTCAACTTGCCTTCCATTATTTGCATTGTGAGAAAACTGAGCGGTGTGACGCGGACTATTTACACATGGTGTGGACGCGGGAGGCGGAGGTGGTGGATGTTCCATATTTGGCAGTAACTGTGGAAATAGCGTTGAAGTCGAACTTCCTTCTCGCTCTTGTCTTTGTCTAGCTAGTTGCCTCCTTCTTCTCATTCTACTATTGAGTCTATGTGCGGTTCTTTCAATCTCGAGATCGAAAAGAAGTTGGTCTGCCGGTAGTTTTCCTCGCATAAAACAAAGTCTGCACACTAAACCAAACAAATTAACAAGCTCAAGATAAAGTTTAACAAGTCTAAAATTTCACAACTATTGTAATGCTTGCAATATCAATCAACAATCCCCCGCAACGGCGCCAATTTGTTGAAATACAAATAGAGTTAGGGCTTTGTTATCGTTCCACAGAGATTATTCGTGATATCGCAGCCGTTCTACAGTTGTATACGTTTTAAACTTCAAAGTAACAAGGGGTTTTTGGTTGTTTTTAGTCGGAACGCTTGCATTCAAATTTAAGTAATAGCGGTAAAAAGATTTGTTTTAACAATTTATAAAAAGCATGTCAAGATTAGGGTTCGACAAACCATTTTGCACTTATATAATCGATAAAGCTAATGAACTCGGTTACACGATAAATACAATCACATATCCTCCCAATATGTTTATCTCTAACACATATTGTGAGTTTTACCATTTTGATCCTTTGATGATCTCTCACTCAAGCTATCAAAATGACAACATTCAAGCTAAATATTTTGTGAACATCAACTCACATAACTATCTCTAGCCAATGTGCATTGATGGATGAAAAACCTAGGTAAAGAGTAGGAACTCATTTCTCAATCATGAACCAACACAAAGAATAAACATAGAAACAAAGTTTTTCATCATACATTCATCATCTGAGAGTTCACAAGCTAGAATCAATACATATACATGCAAAAGAAAGGTTTATCTACCATCTAACCTTGACACAAAAGAGAAATTAGCTCTCCATTGTCATGGAAGCTAAACAAACAAGAAGATGAAGAAGAATATCCAGCATCAATGACGATCTCTCGACAAATGACGCTTCCAATATTCCAAAATAGGATGCTACAGTGTTTACAATGTATTTTGCTATGAAAAATATCAAGGATCCCAAGAAAATACAGAAAAGTCTATTTATAAGGGGGCTGAAAAACGCAGAGCGCGCTAAGCGCGCTGCACTTTATGTTAAACCGCCTACAAAGCGCGCTTAGCGGGCTCAAGACCGCGCTAAGCGGGCAACTCTCTGTAACTAACTCCATCCCCGCGCTAGGAGTGCGCTACAAGCATGCTCCAAAAATTATTTTCTTCAAAAACTGCTTCTAGGGAGCCTTCCTTGCTCCAAGCTCTTCATTTCAATGTAATAACCTACAATTAAAAAAACAAAAGTTAAATAAATAAGTCTACTAATGCAATTAACTATACTACGGTTATTTCCGGAAACAATGAGAAAAAGCATCGATTATCAAATAAAGATCACAAAAAGGTGCTAAAAATTAAACTAAATATTAACACCTTTTAGCATTTAACAATGCTCAATGCACATGACTAGTGAAAATAGTTATCTTGAAGAGTTAAAGTTTTTATGTCACCTTGGGTGATGAAGCTAGAGGAAGAATCAAGGGCATGGGAAAACTGGTTAGTCCAGGTTTTCCTTGTTTTGATGATTGTGTTGTTGGTAGAAGAATTAACTGTTAACTTAATCAGCATGAGTCAACTATGTGATCAAACTCTGAATGTTAGCTACAATAAGTTTGAATGTATTGTTTCTAGCAAAGATCAGGAGGTGTTAATAAAGGGTTCAAGATCCAACGATAACATTTATATGTGGATCTATTATCCCTCATCAAAGATTAAGAGCACTAAGGAGATCATATCTATAAATGCTATCAAATAAGTGCCAAAACTCATGTTTGAAGAAGTTAAAATATATGGAGTAGTCAAGATGTACCACAAGATGCTCCAGTATCCTACCTCCACTAAAAGTTTGAAGTCACCTTCTATGAATCTCATGGAATCCACACAAGTAAAATTCCTGGGTGGAAGAAATGGCTTCCTATGTGTGAATAATAACAAATGAAAATTCCTTTATGACTTTGGGTGTGGTATGCTAGACAAGATGTTGGAACATTATGTCCAACAATTGATGTCTGAATGTGAGATGGGTTTTGTATAAGAACTCACTTATTTTACTGGTCTTCAAGTAAAACAAGACAAAGTATCTGTTTTAGATTTGAAAAGCAAATGGGCACTATTGGAAATTGGTTGAATGAGAACTTATTTCTAAGGAAACGTTCAAATGGAAACTTTTCCTCTCTTGTTATCATTACCACACAAGAAATAATACACTTTATTCCTATTTCAAGTCATTTCAAAAACTCCTTTGTGTTCACTCACCTGAAGAACAATATCTCTCTCATTTTCTCTCAAACTGTTTATCTCTCTCTCTGAGCTATAAAATTCCTTCAAAAATGAGTCAAAAACATGATGTTGCTAAGACTTCTAAGCCCAAACCTGTCACCAAAACCTATGGGGTTAATGTAACATCCTAATTTTCCATACTTTAAATAATATATCTTATTAGATTTGAGATTTTAACATCGCTAATTATTAAAATCTAAATATTGAAACTAGCACCTATAATAATTAGTTTATCAATTAATTACCCTTTATTTTTATTATTAATATTATTATTCAATTTGAATATCATCGTTTCATTTTACAAACTAAATATTGAAATTGAAATTAATACTTAAAAATACTTAACTTTAAGTTAATTAATTATTCATATTATTTTTATTATTATTATTATTGTTGTTTTGTTATTATTATTATTTTATTTTATTTTATTTGAATATTATCATTTTACTCTACAAACTAATTAGTAAATAAAATAATCTTAAGTAATAATAATTATCTTTGTTGTCATTATTATTATTTTTATTATTATTATCATTTCATTTTTATAAAAGAAATATATATCTCATTTTTTTTATTAATATAATAAATGATATTATGTCATGAAACATTAAAATATCAAGCTCTCATACCTTTCTCATAAATTATTTTCACAAAAGTCATACTAGAACATCTAAAGAACTATTGATGTAAGACTAGTAAATATTTGATAAAGACATTTACTAGCAAGAGTTGAAAAGTTAGAAGGGATGGGCAAAAGAAGATACATTTATGTTATTTTAATATTTTACAACTAGTATAAATAGAGGTCTTTTTCACCCCATTTTCATTCACTCATTCACAAATCTTCTTTCTTACCTCTTTATTTCTTTCCTTCTCTAGTTTCTTCATATAGCAATATTAGTTTTAGTTATTGAGGTTCTCACGGTGTCGGTTCGTAACTTATAGAGTTATTTTGTGGTCAAAGTTCTTCTAAAGTTTCAAAGGAGTTTTATACGTCAAAGTTCTGCCCAAATCATTTTCATAAGTAACCGGTAAGCCGTTATAATTTCTATTTTATTTTAATTATATTATTTTAATTATGTTATTTATATAAAGGTTATTTTAAAATTTCTATGCAAATTCCATTTAGACGTTGAGATATTGAACTTATAAAGTCCAAAATAAATCTTACCATTTTAAGTCGTTATAATGCCCAAGTATTATTATAATTTAAATGTTATTAGGAATACGCTCTTGATAATTTTCTAAAATGAAGAAATCTAAACGGAGTTATAGTCTAATTTATATTTGAATTTAATAATTATTTAAATATAATAGAGGTTATTATTAAATATTTTAATAAATAAATATTTCAAGTTATAATGAGATTATGTTTAATTAACCATAAATTATATTCTAATAATTTTATAAATTTCGTACAATTCAACGGTTATCGTAAATTAGGTTCTTGGCAAAGATCGGAGAAAACGCTCGTGGACTTTCAACAACGTTCAACAACAAAAGGTGGGGGCAAGATTTCGTATACGTTGGGACGGTTAGCGTAAAATAGCTTAATATATATGTGTGTAGTGGTGACCCAAGCCCTACTAGCGATAAATAAGTAAGGAGAGCCTATTCTCGAATAATGATTTTCACGAATCATTGAGCGAGGTTACGCCGGCCTTAATTATTTATCATAGGAATAATCTATGACAATTGGAGGTTGTATGCTTGCATTATTTGATTAATTGTCTAATTTGTTTATTTTATTTATACTTGAATGATTGTGATTGATAGACTAAGAATAATGATCTATTAAGGAGAGAACAACATTAGTAGATATTAAGTATTAGATCCCCAATAACATAAGGGAAGTTGGATACATTGAGTAGTTGTATTTGTTTGGATTCCGGCTAAGGAAAGACTTGGTCTACTATGTCCTTTACGATCCACCTCTCTTACCTGGGAAGTCAACCATACAATTATTCATTGTACAAACTAAACTGATTATGTAGAGATAAGGATCATGCCAAGAAGAAATACGACAAGACATATGATGGATTTGGCACTCAACTTAAGTATCTAGATAATAAGTATAACCTTAAGGGTTGATACGATATTACCCAAGTATTAACTTAATACTTATGGTTGAGAGTTGCCACAAGATGATTGAGTGATCATATAGATTTGCATTGAGGAATGTGTAAGCACTACTACAAAAAACCCATTTAACAACGGTTGGAAATGACATATAATGACGCGGGAGAAGGCGTTGTTATGTAGAGTGTTGTTGTATATGCGTATGTACAATGACGGCCCAGTAACCGTTGTAAAAAAATGGAAAACGCGCTACCTATAATGACGGTTATTTTAAATACCCGTTGTTGTATGTCTTTTAATAAAATAAAAAAAATGCAGCATTAGAACTACCTATAATGACAGTTATTTAAAAAAAACCGTTGTTGTATGTCTTTTAATAAAAAAAAATTGCAGCATTAAAACAAGAACAACAGCAAGAACATCAAGAACAAGAACAACAGTAAGAACATCAAGAACAACAATAACAACAACAACAACAACAACAACAACAGCAACAAGAAGAAGAACAAGAACAAGAAAAAGACTCAGAACAAGAAGAAGAAGACAACAACAACAATAACAACAACAACAACAATAATAATAACAATAATAACAATAATAACAACAAGAACAACAACAAGAACAACAACATCAACAACATCAACAACAACAACAATAATAACAATAATAACAATAATAACAATAATAACAATAAGAACAACAATAATAAAAAATAACAACAAGAACAACAATAATTAAAAAAGAACACCAACAACTAACATTGCTAACTCGAGTTCTGAAATTTGTTCTGAAATTTGGTGTAGTGGAGAAATAGAGTATCGTAACTGAAAGATGATGTTTGGAGGTAGAAGATGTAAGTTTTAGGTTTCACGCGGATCACTAATAGTAGTGTCTTGGCCGTTGATAATCACTAAATGGACGACCAAGATTTGTTTAAGGATAGTGAATAAACTCAATATGCACGCCACTATAATGTTGGTAATGAGAATTGAAAAAATAAGTAAAAAACCAAAAATATTGGTGCTGGGACTTGAACCTATGACAAGACGCTGCCTATAATGATGGTTAGTTTAAATTACCCGTGGTGAAAGGTCTGTCATCATTTTGAAAAAATAAGTAAAAAAAGCTACCTATTACAACGGTTAGTTTAAATACCCGTTGTGAAAGGTCTGTCAGCATTTTGAAAAAATAGGAAAAAATGATTAAATAAAATTCAGAAAAATCTAAAAACACGAAATTTAATCTAATTAAGTAAAATAAGAATTTTGAGAATTTTTTTAGAATTTTTTGAGACTATGAAAACAGTAAAAAATTCATTAAAAATAGAAAAAAGATGAATTTGGGGGTTTGAGGGTGAAAAAAAATGAATTTGTATGTTTTCAGATGCACGAAACAGATCTAAAAAAGGAGATGATTTTCTCAAAAACCGATTTTTTGAAGTTCAAGACCTAAAACTAAACTATAGGCTATAATGACGGTTGAAAACATAACTGTGGTGAAAGGCTGTGGGCATTTTGAAAAAATGTGTAAAAAACCATAAATGTGGGCACTGGGAATTGAACCCATGACCAGACGCTACCTATAATGACGGTTGAAAACATACATGTGGTGAAAGGTTGTGGGTATTTTTAAAAAATATGTAAAAAAACCATAAATGTTGGTGCTGGGACTTGAACCCATGACCATGCGCTACCTATAATGACGGTTGAAAACATACCTGTGGTGAAAGGCCTCACATTTCACCACGGTTTGAATATTAACCGTCATTAAAAGCCTTTTAACGAGATTAAAAAAAAGCGTGCATCTATTACAACGGTGTATAGGCAATCCGTTGTAAGTCTGGCGTTGTTGTTTGCGCGTTTTGTAGTAGTGAAGTCCACTGCCGTGCGGTATGGGACGCACGAGGTTGATCGGTCGCCTACAATCCCGACGAGGATTATTATCTACGCATGCTAGGCAAGGCAAGGTACTTTACCTGAATTCTCAAGGACGATCGACTTATAATACCTAGACTCCACGTGAAGTTAGGTGGCATAGCTCTTGGTAATTGGGAGTACGTTGGTGGCATGTGGTCTTGTGATATCTGATCTTGGTAAATGAGATAGATATCATTGACAGCGTTTAGTGGCCTGAGTCAGCATATAGTTCAGGGATACAATAGAATCAATAGAGATAAAGTATATATAAAGATATGTTTGTTTGAATAATTGTGGTTGCCATACATATATTATTATTTTACACATTCATTCCCACTTTTAAACTTGTACATAAATCTTAGCCCTATGTCCTTTTTGTTTTGCATTTTGGGTTAATCTACGACGATCAGACAACGAGCTCGAATCTTGCTTACTTCCCGACAGTTCAGAAGGAAAGGATATGAAGTGACGTGGATATGGGTTACTGTAACATCTAGATTGGGAGTTGTTAGCGTTTTGTCAAACGCTGATCATATCCCTACTACTACAGTCAGTATAAGTGTCAGTCTCGTTGGACTTAGAAGGTCTTTTTTGTTATGCTTTCTTTTGGTTTCCTTTCTGTACTTTTATTTTATGTTGTATCTATGTGGCAAGGCCACTAGTCTTAACGATGTCAAACTCTATGTAAAATATATTTGAAGCATATGTATGTGAAGTAGTATGTTTTTAATTAATTTAGTCTTTTTATTTAAAAGTTTCAAATTTTCTGTATTTTTATTAAAGGTTTCATTAGAATTTCACTAATGGGACATAGGCTGTCTCATTTAATGGTATCAGAGCTGGTCGATTCAGCTCGGACCGTAAGTGTCTAGAATCATACTGACTTTATCAAGTTGGATTCCAAACTGGATGATAACTTTTCTTCTGTGCGTTGAGTCTTCATCTTGAGAGCCTTCTAGTACATTGATTTAGGAAGTGTCTTTAACACACTTAACTTTTTTTCCTCCGCTAACGGTCACAAACCCAACGGTAACGTTACAGACACTTCACAAAATTCACTCTATAAATACTTTTTCACCCATTCATTATTTTCATATCAATTTCAGAATATTTATCTATACCTTTCAAATGGCTAAATGTTTTCTTTTATTCATCACTCTTCTTGTCATTATCCTTTTTATTATTGGTATTATCAAGCATGAAGAATTAGGTAAAAATTTCGTAGCAATAATGATAATTATAGTTTTATCATTATTAGTCTTAGCTTGGTTTACAAATAGAGGTGTCTTAGCTTGGTTTTACCATTATTATCAAGCTTGAAAACCAAAAAGCATATATTGAAACATCAATTAAATCAAACGTCAGAAATATAGAGTGAATGATGGTTGTTTAAATTGATGTGGGGTGGGTTACAACCTTCTTCCTTAACCTTTGCATACTTGAGGAGAATAACAGTCGGCGTGATCGGATCATGTTGTTTCTGTTTATACTCAAAGAACTCGTTAGCATAGTTTTCCCAAAGGGTACAATGCAACGTGTTGTCACTAAGTGGAAGAAACAGAGATAGTTAGTTGATAACACGAATTTATATTGTATTTTTACTTCGATTTATGTTAGTTTCTTATTCCGTTTTTCGTCTAATATCCGATTTTCCCGAGATTATTTAAGTGTTTTGCAGGTATTTACATTTTACAAGTCAAAATATGCTAAGTGTGGAAAAGAACCAAATCAAGCAAGAAAAGAGCAGAAAAGAGAAGGAAAATTGAAGAAATCCATTTTCTGCTGATATCACGATCGTCATGGGAGTGCCACGACCGTGGCAGCTCCAAAGTTCACCACGACCGTCACATGATACCACGATCGTCATGCGCTTAAATTGCACGTTGGATGCAGAGACTTAACTACGAACTTTCAGAGAAGCAGTTTCACACGATGCCAATTACCTCCGAAGTATTCTAGGTTCAACGTGGGATAACCGTTAGCATGAATGGCTGATTTTTCTCCAACTTCCACCTGAGCTGAGCCTATAAATAGAGACACTCACGAAGAATAAAGGGTGGCTTATTTTCTGCATTCGAGAGTACTGTTTTGCTGCCAAATTATTTCCAGAATTTCATTTTCATTTTTTGCTTTGCATTTCCATTTCCTTGTTAACCATTACCGAACAAAAGTAATAGTTTCTCGCATTGAGGAACTATTACAACTTAGTTTAGTTCTTTGTTTCATTGCCTTCAACCTTTGCAATTTAATTTTATTCGAGCAAGAACTTTTCGGCTTGTGGAGGAATTGCTGTCGTTATTATTATTGAATTCCAGGTTTCCGTTATTTAATTCAAGCATTATTTATTTATTTCCTAGTAATGTCTGTGTTTATTTATTTCCCTGTCTTCGCGTTTAATTTCCTAATTATGTCGAGCTAAACCGATCTTATCGGTATGTAATGAAGTAACTAAAACGGATTTAATTTCTCTAAGCTAAAATCACAAATCAACACTTCTTCTGTCTTCGATTTCTTAATTTTAAACCCAACTTTTATTACGAGAGTAAAAAGGTAACAAAGGGGAAAGTCGAGACCACGGAAGTGTGTGGCTTTACCCGGATAGCTGGAATCGGGTATTAGTTTTAAAAACAGCGGAAGCGCTTTAAAGTTAATTAGGTTTAATTAGTTTTCAAAAAGTATTTTTAACCTCGTACGGGCTAGCGAGAGCAGACGTATTGACTTAGAAGTATAGTCCGAAGCAATAACCACGGGAGTGTGAGGTGAGGGCTTTTAAACTGGTTTTTCCTACAGATGCATAGGGTGACAAATCTTTATACGCTTAGGTTAAATTAATTCCACGTAGGTTTACTGAATTATATACCGATATCTTATTCATAACTAGTATTCCCAAGTTTTAATTTCTCTTTAATTTTCAGTTTGAACCAAAAACCTAATTCTGATTAGCCTTAGATAAACATAGTAACGATAGATAACGGTGTGTTCGATTTCTAGTCTCTGTGGGATCGATAATCTTTTAAAACTACGCGATACAACTGTATACTTGCAGTTAGATTCATTTAGGCACACTAAATAGAGCGATCATTAGTAAACAATTTTAGAAGTAAAATGAAACTGAGTATCCAGTCAACGTTATACCTTGAATCTCATAACACCAAGTTGATATCAAGCAAGAAAAGAGCAGAAAAGAGAAGGAAAATTGAAGAAATCCATTTTCTGCTGATATCACGATCGTCATGGGAGTGCCACGACCGTGGCAGCTCCAAAGTTCACCACGACCGTCACATGATACCACGATCGTCATGCGCTTAAATTGCACGTTGGATGCAGAGACTTAACTACGAACTTTCAGAGAAGCAGTTTCACACGATGCCAATTACCTCCGAAGTATTCTAGGTTCAACGTGGGATAACCGTTAGCATGAATGGCTGATTTTTCTCCAACTTCCACCTGAGCTGAGCCTATAAATAGAGACACTCACGAAGAACAAAGGGTGGCTTATTTTCTGCATTCGAGAGTACTGTTTTGCTGCCAAATTATTTCCAGAATTTCATTTTCGTTTTTTGCTTTGCATTTCCATTTCCTTGTTAACCATTACCGAACAAAAGTAATAGTTTCTCGCATTGAGGAACTATTACAACTTAGTTTAGTTCTTTGTTTCATTGCCTTCAACCTTTGCAATTTAATTTTATTCGAGCAAGAACTTTCCGGCTTGTGGAGGAATTGCTGTCGTTATTATTATTGAATTCCAGGTTTCCGTTATTTAATTCAAGCATTATTTATTTATTTCCTAGTAATGTCTGTGTTTATTTATTTCCCTGTCTTCGCGTTTAATTTCCTAATTATGTCGAGCTAAACCGATCTTATCGGTATGTATTGAAGTAACTAAAACAGATTTAATTTCTCTAAGCTAAAATCACAAATCAACTCTTCTTCTGTCTTCGATTTCTTAATTTTAAACCCAACTTTTATTACGAGAGTAAAAAGGTAACAAAGGGGAAAGTCGAGACCACGGAAGTGTGTGGCTTTACCCGGATAGCTGGAATCGGGTATTAGTTTTAAAAACAGCGGAAGTGCTTTAAAGTTAATTAGGTTTAATTAGTTTTCAAAAAGTATTTTTAACCTCGTACGGGCTAGCGAGAGCAGACGTATTGACTTAGAAGTATAGTCCGAAGCAATAACCACGGGAGTGTGAGGTGAGGGCTTTTAAACTGGTTTTTCCTACAGATGCATAGGGTGACAAATCTTTATACGCTTAGGTTAAATTAATTCAACGTAGGTTTACTGAATTATATACCGATATCTTATTCATAACTAGTATTCCCAAGTTTTAATTTCTCTTTAATTTTCAGTTTGAACCAAAAACCTAATTCTGATTAGCCTTAGATAAACATAGTAACGATAGATAACGGTGTGTTCGATTTCTAGTCTCTGTGGGATCGATAATCTTTTAAAACTACGCGATACAACTGTATACTTGCAGTTAGATTCATTTAGGCACACTAAATAGAGCGATCATTAGTAAACAATTTTAGAAGTAAAATGAAACTGAGTATCCAGTCAACGTTATACCTTGAATCTCATAACACCAAGTTGATATCAAGCAAGAAAAGAGCAGAAAAGAGAAGGAAAATTGAAGAAATCCATTTTCTGCTGATATCACGATCGTCATGGGAGTGCCACGACCGTGGCAGCTCCAAAGTTCACCACGACCGTCACATGATACCACGATCGTCATGCGCTTAAATTGCACGTTGGATGCAGAGACTTAACTACGAACTTTCAGAGAAGCAGTTTCACACGATGCCAATTACCTCCGAAGTATTCTAGGTTCAACGTGGGATAACCGTTAGCATGAATGGCTGATTTTTCTCCAACTTCCACCTGAGCTGAGCCTATAAATAGAGACACTCACGAAGAACAAAGGGTGGCTTATTTTCTGCATTCGAGAGTACTGTTTTGCTGCCAAATTATTTCCAGAATTTCATTTTCGTTTTTTGCTTTGCATTTCCATTTCCTTGTTAACCATTACCGAACAAAAGTAATAGTTTCTCGCATTGAGGAACTATTACAACTTAGTTTAGTTCTTTGTTTCATTGCCTTCAACCTTTGCAATTTAATTTTATTCGAGCAAGAACTTTCCGGCTTGTGGAGGAATTGCTGTCGTTATTATTATTGAATTCCAGGTTTCCGTTATTTAATTCAAGCATTATTTATTTATTTCCTAGTAATGTCTGTGTTTATTTATTTCCCTGTCTTCGCGTTTAATTTCCTAATTATGTCGAGCTAAACCGATCTTATCGGTATGTAATGAAGTAACTAAAACGGATTTAATTTCTCTAAGCTAAAATCACAAATCAACGCTTCTTCTGTCTTCGATTTCTTAATTTTAAACCCAACTTTTATTACGAGAGTAAAAAGGTAACAAAGGGGAAAGTCGAGACCACGGAAGTGTGTGGCTTTACCCGGATAGCTGGAATTGGGTATTAGTTTTAAAAACAGCGGAAGCGCTTTAAAGTTAATTAGGTTTAATTAGTTTTCAAAAAGTATTTTTAACCTCGTACGGGCTAGCGAGAGCAGACGTATTGACTTAGAAGTATAGTCCGAAGCAATAACCACGGGAGTGTGAGGTGAGGGCTTTTAAACTGGTTTTTCCTACAGATGCATAGGGTGACAAATCTTTATACGCTTAGGTTAAATTAATTCCACGTAGGTTTACTGAATTATATACCGATATCTTATTCATAACTAGTATTCCCAAGTTTTAATTTCTCTTTAATTTTCAGTTTGAACCAAAAACCTAATTCTGATTAGCCTTAGATAAACATAGTAACGATAGATAACGGTGTGTTCGATTTCTAGTCTCTGTGGGATCGATAATCTTTTAAAACTACGCGATACAACTGTATACTTGCAGTTAGATTCATTTAGGCACACTAAATAGAGCGATCATTAGTAAACAATTTTAGAAGTAAAATGAAACTGAGTATCCAGTCAATGTTATACCTTGAATCTCATAACATCAAGTTGATATGAGGTGTCTTCCCCCCCCCCCCCCCCCCCCCCGTGTTTGACTGCGAGTATCCTACTTCATCAACCATACCAGTAACATCTATACAATAAAACAGTAGAAAAGGAATTAAAATAGAATTTCATGAAAAGTTAACAACACATGGTTTGATAACGAAATTAGCAACAGAGCCACAAAGAAGATTCTTTTGCCATTTCCCTGAGATGATATCACCAAATGCTATTAAGTTCATCGTCTTGTCAGGGATGGTGTGTTTGCCAATCATTTGGGTGAACATGAAAGTTTGACATGGTGCAGGTGATGTTACCTGACAGCGCCGAGTCAAAAGCCTGTTTATAGATTGTTGGAACAACCACATAAATGTCATGGCCCTGAAATGTAAACATGAGGTTAATAACATGGATGTATCAGTATACAAATGGAGGTATAGTATTTTAAACATCAGAATAGGTTTATGTACAAAACACATGCAAATGGCATACTATGTATACAAAACGTAAGTAAATTATTTGAAACATCAGACTGAGTTTTTACAAAAGAAGGTATAGTATTGTAAACATCAGATCAATATTTTGTACAAAACACAAGCAAATGTCAAAATATGCATACAAACGAAGGTAAACTATTTGAAACATCAGTTCAGTATTTTGTACAAAAGGCAACCAAATGTCATGAAAAAATACATAGTCAAAGAGGTGCAGTGAATAATATGCGTAACTTACGTTTTTGTCACCAACCACCAACTCGAAATGCTCGGTTGTTGATGTTGTTACCTTCGACTTGTGATGCAACAATTGATAGCAATAGGAAACCTGCAATTATATTGAAGAATATCTGTACTCAGCATAACCACTTAGGATCAAATGAAACCCATATAAGTCTACAGTTCAAAACTATAGGAACTACACATTGTTCTTGTAACACTTAAAGCCATACTTTGGAACATCTACTGCTTGGCTATGCATCAAACTGTCCACGACAGTAATCAATCTCTGTGTATCAAAAGCTTCTGGAGATATCAACAACACGTGTTAGAAACAATGCAAGGAGCTACAGGAGAAGTCAATAACCAGCATTGAGATGTGCAGTACTAAAATTCAGAGGTCTTTCAATATAATTTTGCTACCTTATCAAATTTCAGGTGAATTTTGACATCATTTAACAGAGCAGAAGTCAAATTTCAGGTAAATAGATTAGAGATCTCAGTTCATTAATATATGGCAAATCATTAAGACTTAAAAAGTTAAACAAACAACTAGTACCTCTCATATTTCCAACGACTTCACTCTAAATTGCAGCAGAACGCCCGATAAACTCAACAACCCTCCACCTCTGAGCAATAACCCGATCTACGCTCACACGAACTCCAAATAACCAACAGCAATGACATTAACCTCCAGCAGCACAGGAACAATACCACCAATGTACAGACATCTCAGTCATGGATTGTGAGGATTGTTTCAACCACCTGTTAGTGTTTAGCAATTCATAATGAGAGGAAGATATAAGTGGTTGTTATTATATACCATAATTAAAAATAAAAATTACAACATTAAATATTCCATAAATCCATCACAACATTCAGAAAATCTTCTATCTTTACTCAAAATCATCAAACTCAACTTCAATTTTATAAACCCTAACCACAAATTAACCCCTTTTCATTATCAATACGAAAGAAATCCAAACCCTAACTTTCCCAATTCGTTCATAGCTTGTACTTCCTAAAAAAGGCACCTTTCCGATAATTTTCACGATTTACACAGCATAAGGAAGTGCAAACCTGAACCAGGGCCTCGAGCCCTCAGAAACCGCACCGTCGGTGAATCTTCCCTCTAACGCTTGAGCTAACAACACGAAACCTGAAACAACAAACACTTAATCAAAATCAAAATCAAAAGTAAGAGAAGACGAAGAAATCGGAAGCCCAATGAAGTTGGGAGTTAGAAGATGAATGAAAGAGAGAGCAGAAGGAGAAGTTGTAGTAGAGAGGAGTGATGGGTAGAGAAGTGTGAAGGCGTGCAAAAGCAGATGTAGCAGCTGGGATGTGATGGGAAACAGATGTAGCAGAAGAAGAATTTATTTGAGTATGTGACTAAATATTTCAAAATGAAACGCAAGTCCAGTGTGATGGTGAAATAGAATATAGCAAATGTAACCAATTAGTTCTAATAGAAATAGAGACACATTTAGTTACTAAAGGGCCATGAAATGACAAGATTTGTTCAAAAAGAGGTTATGTGGCAGAAGTAGAAGATGGGTTAGAATGGGAATTTCCACAGCTCATAACTTTCTTATATGGTAAATTTCAAATCTCTTTCACATTTCTTTTTCCCACACTTTCTCATTTTCATTTTAATTTTTTTCTTTATTTATTTATATCACTAAAAATATTAATAATCTATTTTTTTAAGGGTTAAATACACAACTCCCTCTAATGTTAGCGAGTTCTCATTTTAAGCCCTGGTAAAGTTTTTTTTTTTAAAAACCCCCTCATCTTAGTTAGATTCCCTCACTTAGGCCCCTGATTGCTATATTACAGCAAAGATTCTTTCATATTGCCTGCGTGGCAGTCCACGTGGCATTTTTTATTTTTATTTTTTTTTAAATTCCATGTGGATTTATTTTGATATTATATTTTTATTTTTAATTTTTGTTTTTTAATATTTTTTTATATTTTTATATTTTTATATTTTTATATTTTTTATATTTTTTATATTTTTTATATTTTTATTTATTTTTATTTATTTTTTAATTATTTTTTAATTATTTTTAAATTTTTTTAAATTTTTTTTTTAAATTTTGTTTCGTTTTTCTTAGATTAAAAAAAATTTTAAAAATTTAAAAAATTAAAAAATTAAAAAATAAAAAATAAATGAAAAAAATTAAAAAAAAAATTAAAAATAAAAAATAAAAAATGCTTAGAAGTTCTAATCATTCACACATGGTTTAACCCAATATGGTTTTGGAATCTTTTTAGAGCCAACATATATCTATCTCTTTGCTCTGTCTCCACAATCTTTTTCATCTTTGTGTGGTCTCCATGTCCCCTATAGCTCTAGACAAACAAATACTTAGAAGAAGTTGAAAAGAGAAAAACGCATAAACCGTAGCAAGTGGGAGAGAACTTTCAATGGCAACTCACTCACTCTGCCTAGACTGCTCCTTAATTTGTTTTCTTCTTTCTTTTTAACAATACTTTTCTTTTTGCTTCTTTCTATGCTCGTCGATCATAATCACTTTTTCTTTTTAATTGTCCTATGTGTTTGTCTATGGTATTACTATTGACAATTTCACACCAAAATATACGGCATATTAAATATGTTAGTGTTTTTTTTTAAATATCTTAGATTTTATTTTTTATTTCTCCAAATATTTTTTTCAAAAAATAGTTTTTTTTTTAAATCCACGCTTTTGATCTTTCCTATAATTAAACGATAATCTTTACAATTTAACGACAAAATTAATAACGATTTTAGTGACAATGTTTAACGATTAAATTAACGGCAGTTTTAACGACGATTTTGATATTAAGGAAAAAAATGTGGATAAAAACTTTTAAGAAGACCATTTTTTAAAAGAAATATTTTTAAATTTAAAAATAAAATTTAAACTATTTAGGAGGAACATAGACATATTTAACTCTATTATTTAATTAATTATTAAAGACATATTTTTATAAAAATAAATAGATTTAAGTCTTTTTATTTAGTTATATTTTTTCCTCAAATTTATTCATGTAATATATTTTTTTTAGTACTTATAGTTTTGTTTTAGCTTTTTTAATTAAAAAAATTTTAAAAAAAATTTAAAAAATTAAAAAAAATTAAAAAAATTAAAAATTAAAAAAATTAAAAAAATATATAAAAAAACAAAAATTAAAAATAAAAGTATAATATTAAAATAAATCCACATGGAATTTAAAAAAAAATTAAAAATAAAAAATGTCACGTGGACTGCCACTCAGACAATATGAAAGAATCTTTGTTGCAATATAGCAATCAGGGGCCTAAGTGAGGGAATTTAACTAAGATGAGGGGGTTTTTAAAAAAAAAACTTTACCAGGGGCTAAAATAAGAATTTCCTAACATTACAGGGGGTTGTGTATTTAACCATTTTTTAATTTTAAAAAAATAACACTATATATTTATCTCACGGGTCACTATCAATACAATATCTGTTTTATTTTAATCAACCATTATTTTAATTTAAGAGACAAAATTCTTATTTTTAAATATTAATTTTTTTTTCTTTTTTCATTCTCACGATTCCTTTTCTTCTTTTTCTTTTTATATAATTATTCAATACAATTAAATTTGTATGATTATTGTTCATTTTACAATTAAGTAAATCATTTTAAATTTTATATTTGTATCTAAATACATTTATATAGCATAAAATAATTTTTTTATCTCACGGGTCATTATCGCATCAAAATTTTCTTTTTTGTATTTCTTCATCTCACGAGTCTTTTTTTTTTCTTTTTGCATCATTATTTAATACAATTTAAGTTGTATAGTTATTCGTCATTTTAAAATTAAATAACTAATTTCAATTTTACATCTGTATATAAATTCATTTTATATTGTATCAAATAAACTTTTTATTTCACATGTCACTATAAACACAATATATATTTTATTTTAATCAATAATTATCTTAATTTAAAGATAAAATTCTTATTTTTAAATATTAATTTTTTTCATCTTACGAATTTTTTTTTATATTTTAATTTAATTGAATTTACATAATCATTATTCATTTTAAAATTAGTAGTTAATTTCAAATTTACATATATTTTTAAATATATTTTATACCGTATCAAATAATTTTACTCGTACGAAAGTACGGGTATTTTACTAGTGGTTAATTGAAATTTACATGGAAAACATTAGATATACAAATATTAATCAAATACATCATCACATGGCTTAGTTAGTAGAATTTTCCATGAAAAACAACAAATGTATATATGCTAGTCAAATACATCAAATAGTAATGTATATGCATTGGTTAATAGAAGAATTTTCCATGAAAAACAACAAATGTATATATGCTAGTCAAATACATCAAATAGTAATGTATATGCATTGGTTAATAGAAGAATTTTCCATGAAAAACAACAAATGTATATATGCTAGTCAAATACATCAAATAGTAATGTATATGCATTGGTTAATAGAAGAATTTTCCATGAAAAACAACAAATGTATATATGCTAGTCAAATACATCAACTAGTAATGTATATGCATTGGTTAATAGAAGAATTTTCCATGGAAAACTAGTGCGTGGTGCAAATTTGAGCGTGTAGTAAGTAATTGTAGGGAAAGAGGTGAAGCTCGGTCAGACTATTACCAGACTATAATCAGAAGCTAGAGAGTGATTGAAGTTAAGATAAACATTATCAAACAACGAAGTCTCTGTTTAATTTAGATACCTCCAAAAATAGGAGCAGCTCAGAAATTAAGAGTAACGTATCAAACACTTTGAGCAGTGGGGCAACTCTGAAAATTTAAATGGTAAAATATATATATATATATATATATATATATATATATATATATATATATATATATATATGGGTTTTGCTAGAATATACCCATCTATTTTTATGAAGGTGTATTTTACCATCATGCACCTTAAGGTGTATTTAATAAATTTTTAATTATTAATTACTAACATATTCTTTCTAAAAAAATCATAGGTATATTATAAAAAATGCCATAATATATTAAAAACGTATAATTTCCGGTAAGGGTGGTCCACGTCCACTCGTTTTTTTGTATATATACACACCAATGCATTTGCAGACTAAAGAAAGGAGACAATGTTAAACGCGTGTGTACTGCTAGTCTTGCTGCCATTTATTTGTATTAAACATGCCAATTCAGAAACTTTTTCAAGAGATATTGCTGCTAACAATGAAAATCCAGGTATGCACAAGTATTTTATTGATTCTAATCTAATATTATTATTTGTTATTTATCTTATTATTTACTCATGAGATTTTATTTCTAAAATCTTATATCTATTTCATTACCAATTTTATATTATAAAATTGTAAGGGTTCATCTTTAAATCCATTATAAGAACTTTATACAAAACAAACTAATATTTTTATAACTTGTAAAATTTAATAGACATCATTAAAATAATTTTATAACAAAAAATTATTAACTTATCTTGTTATTAGAATAATTTTAAAATATATACATGATTTAGTAAAATATTTATGATTGATTGTTAATATAAAATAATTTTTATTTTTTTTATCACTTTTTAACACTAAACACAGAGATTTACAAAATATATTATATTTTGAAACGTAAGCTCTATGTGTTCATAAAAATATATATGTTGTAAAAATATAAAATGTTTTTTAATGAATAAGATAATATTTTTTAAGAGAATAATAAATATATTATTAATATTTAGACAAAATATCATTTTTGATCCCTTAACTATACATTTGGGTTCAGATTGACCCTTTAATTATTTTTTGTGTCAAATTGCTCCCTTAACTCTTAAAAATGTGTCATATTGGTCTTTTTTGTCTAATTAGCGATGAATTTAGCGACCGAATTTTTAATTTTTCCGTCGCTAATTAGACGACAAGGACTAACATGACACATTTTAAAAAGTTAAGGGACCAATCTGACATGAAAAATAATTAAGGGACCAATCTGAACCTAAGAGTATAGTTAAGGGACCAAAAAATGTATTTTGCCTAATATTTATTATTGGACTAGGTTCATGTTGTAGAAAAAAAAAGAATTTTTAAGAAAGATGAGGGAAGAAAAAGAGAAAAGAGATAGAAACTGAATTGTAGAAATTATAATTTTATTGATCGAAGTTGTTATTTACATCATACTATGCGCTTTATATAGGAAATTAAAGCATATACTTAAAATTATACAAATTGATCCAAGCCCAAAATATACAAGTTATATTTTGGCTTCGACACAACAACTTAAATGTTGTGTTTGACTCTATCAAATACAGTTGACTCCTACATCTTCGACTAGCTACTTCGACATAGTTGAATGCTAACTTTCAACAAAACATCAAATTACAACTTTTAACACACCCCTTATTCATGTTCTCGAGACTTCTCATCCCGATGCTTCTCTTCAACTCGTCGAATGACTTTCTTCAGGGGTTTGGTGAGTATGTCGGTTAGTTATCATTCTGTCTTGCAATGCTCAAGTTAAAGCTTTCCTTTATTAACTTGATCCCTAAGAAAATGATACATCATTTCTATGTGCTTACTTCGACCATGACACACTGGATGATTCGCAAGGTCGATAACTGACTCATTGTAGACAAGCAAATTCATTTTCCTAGGTTCCATTATCTTGAGCTCTTCGAGCAATATCTATATCCATGTTGCATATGATGTAACCACATACTCAGCTTCACAAGATGACAAAGCCACAATGTTTTGCTTCCTTGAGCTCCATGAGATTGAAGCGCCTTCGATCATGAATATGTAGCCTATAATACTCTTCTTCTCGTCTTGATCTCCATTGAAATCTAAACTAGTGTAGCCATATACCTCTGCATTTGGGCTGGTCTTCCTTTTCCTCGACATCAGCACACCACGATCAATCTTACCTTTGATATATCTCCATGAATCTGCTCAACAATCCGACACTTTAACAAATGTTTGCCCTAGTATTGCAAAGATACCATAAGGATCCATAAATTTGTTTGTACATTGTCACACTTACAAACTCATCATATGTCTCCTTCTTCAACTTTGCTCTAGTTTCTAATGGCGTAGTAGCTGCATTACAGTTGCTCATCTTGAAACTCTTCAAGATATCTTGGGCATACTTCTTTTGGTGCAGGAACACTCCTTCACCCATGTCTTTGAACTCCATCCCTAAGTAATATGAAAAATTCCCTAGGTCAGAAATTTCAAACTCTTGCATCAGCTTCTACTTGACTCTTCTTATCTCTGTTTCATCTGCACATGTAATCAACAAGTCATCTACATACAGGCATAAGATGACCCAACTGATCCTGTTTGCATCATTTACATACACTTTATGTTCAGAGACACAATTTTTGAAACCTGCTTCGATCAAGAAGTTGTATATTCTCTTACTCCAAGCTCTTGGGGCTTGCTTCATACCATATAGAGTCTTCCTCAATCTATACACCTTTGACTCATGCCCTTTGATTTCGAATCTTGGTGGTTGAATGGCATAGACTTCTTCTTCCAAAGGTCCATTCAGAAATGTCGATTTTACATCCAACTGATGTATCTTCCACCCTGTGTATCCTATAGTTGACACAACTATTCTGATTGTCTCCAGCCTTGCAACAGGTGCGTAGACTTCGTCGAAATCAATACCAGGTTTTTGCATAAAACCTCTCGCTGCTAGTCTTGCCTTATGCTTGGCAATTTCACTGTTTAACCTTCATTTCAGAATGTACACCCATATCATATCAATTGGCTTCTTGATTGACTCTTCGACAAGCTCTCGGGTCTTGTTCCTCTCGCTTGCCTTGAGTTCTTCTTTCATGGTTGCTAACCAATTTGAACTATTCATGGCTTGATCCAAATTGATTGGTTTTGCTTTAGCTATCATCATTGATTCTTCTATTAAGTCACCATCTGCATTGACTGCTTGATCTGGAAATCTCTCATGCCCAGCTAGCCTTGTCGACTCAGTTCTTGTTCTAGTCGATCTCATAACATTCTACTCAGGTGGTTCTTCATTTCGATTGGTTGAGACTTCAGTTTGTTGGTCTTCTTCAAACATAGTTGTGATTGTTTCTTGCTTTTTTCTAACTGACCCATGACTCCAATCCCACCCTTTTCTTTCAACCACTAAAATATCTCGATTGATCACTAGGTTATCATTATTTGGTGAATAAAGTCAGTATGCACCAGTCGAATGATAACCTATAAGCACCATAGTCTAACTTCGATCATCTAGTTTCTTCCTCAATTATTCAGGTACATGTCTGAAACACATTGATCCAAACACTCTAAGATGACTAACATTAGGCTTCACACCTGTCCATGCCTCATAAGGAGTCCTCTCAACTATCTCGTTGGACATCTGTTTAGAATGTATATTGTTGTCGAAGCTGCTTCATCCAAAAATCTCTTTGGCATATCTTTAGCTTTTAACATGCTTATATTAATGTTCAATATACTTCTATTATTCCTCTCAGCTATACCATTATGCTGAGGTGTATAGGGTCAAATGACTTTATGCTCTATACCTTCATCAGTGAAAAACCTTGCAAATTCTTGAGAGGTGTATTCAAAACCACCATTAGTTCTCAGTTTATTTAACTTGCATCCACTTGCTTCTCGACATGCAATTTGAACTTCTTGAACTGTGTGAATACCTCACTCTTCCTCTCAATAAGGTAAATCCATATATATCTAGTGAATTCATCTATGAATACCTAACAATTCGACCTAACTTCAAATGGTCCACACATATCAGAGTGAATGAGCTCAAGCTTTTCTTTCAACCTCATGGGAAAGTCATGTTTGAATGTTTTCCTAGTTTGCTTTGCTTTGCAACATTCCTCAGATACATATCTGGGTTCCTTCACCTAAGGTAAGTCATACACCATCTTCTTGTGGTTGATCGTACCTAAACTTCTGAAGTTTAGATGTCCATTCCTGTGATTCCATAGCCAGTTATTGTCTTCTTCCGCAGTCGAAGCAAGACACTTGTGATCAACCGTGTTGATCTCTACTTTGAAGGTCCTATTGTCTCCCAATGGGACCTTCAGAATCAACCTTCCACCACCATTATACACCTTCATCTGATTCTTTTCTAACTTCATGTTGTACCTATTTGCGAGTAATTGACCTACGCTTATCAAGTTACTTGTCATTGAAGGTACATACTACACATCAGTGATGCTAACTTTTCAAACATCCTTTATGACAACAGAGATATCTCATTTTCCACATGATGTGATATGTCTGCCATATGTAAACTTTATCAATTTCTCAACTGATTCATCTTACTTGGTGAACCAGTTTTTATTATCAGTCATGTGGTTACTACATCCTAAATCCAAGTACCACATGTTGGTTTGCTCAGTGTTCAATTGAGTGTTGTCCATGAGTAGCACATCACCAGATTCACTATCTTCAGCATGTACATAATATACTTCATCTCTATCTTTCGCTCGTGTTTCCTTATTTCTTCAACAGTCTCGAGCATAGTGGCCAAATCCTTGATAGTTGTAACACTGCACCTACTTCATGTCAGCTTTCTTTCCATAATAGTTGTTGCCCATGGCTTTCTTGGTCGAATCAGAATAATTCTTTTAATTCTTGCTTGACTTCTCATCATTAGCAAGATTCTTGGCCGACCTCACCTTTTCTTTCCCAGATTTCTTAATGAATCTTGCTTGTAGTGGTTGTTCAGCCACCTTCTCCCTTTTTAAGTTCCTTTGCTTTAGCCTCATCTCATAAGCCTCTGATTAAGCTTGAAGTTCTTCTAACTTCATCTTAGCTAGGTTCTTGGACTTTTCAATTGACACTACAATTTAATCAAAATTCACAGTTAGAGATCTTAATATTTTCTCAATCTTCTGCAAATCGTTAATTGATTCACCACACCCCTTCTTTATTGTTTGTTAACAACACCACACATGAAAGGTATTATGAGATTGATTCATCTTCATTCATCTGAGTCTTCTCGATTTTCTCAACATCTGCAACTTCACCATTTTAAATTTTTCATCTCCGCCATACAAGTTCTTCAACTTGTCCCACACTCCTTTTGTCGTTTCTTCTTCAATTATCTTCTCGAACACGTTAGAATCCACATACCGGTGAATCAAGAACAAGGCTTTTCCACCTTTCTTCCTTTGATCCTTGGGCGCAACTTTCTGAACATCATCAACATTCGCTTCCCATGCCGGTACTCCATCATTCACGATTTCAGACACATCTTGAAATCTGAAGATGACCTTCATTCGCGCAACCCATTGTTCGTAGTTCTTACCTTTGAACATTAGTAGATTCACTGGAGATTGCATTAATGTTGTGTTTTCGTTTGCCATTACAAATTCTCTCTGAATCACAACCCGGACTCCTTGATACCAATTTGTTGGAACAAAAGGGTTTTCAAGAAAGATGAGGGAAGAAGAAGAAGAAGAAGAAGAACATAGAAAAGAGATAGAAGCTGAATTGTAAAAACTATTCAAAACTATTCAAATCGACAAAAGCCTAAAATATATAAATTATATTTTGGCTTTGACACAACAACTTAAATGTTGTATTCAACTCTGTCAAATACAACTGACTCCTACACCTTCGATTAACTACTTCAAAATAGTCTAATACTAACTTTCGACAGAACATCGAATTACAATTTCTAGCACATTATTAAATTGGCTCATAGACTATATTCTTTTCATAAAAATTATACAGATCTACTAATGAGTTGCAAACATTGTTACCATAATACAATTATTTTTAATGAGTAAATATTGTATTTTAAAGAGTACAAGGGTACTCAATCCCTATACTAGTATATTAGATATCTTTTAGAATACAAGACTTCAAGTTGATGATCCATTCCATAATTTACATTCTCTAATCTTTTTACATTTATATACAAACCACTTTTAAGATGTCATATTGGTAGGAGTGTAATCGATTCGGTTTGGACTGGATTTTGGTAAAAAAATGTTTGAAGATGATATCTCCATCGTTTTTGCTTTATTTGGTTTTTACTGTTTTTCAAAAATAGAATCAAACCAACTTTATCGGTTTGGCTCGATTTGGTTCTTTCGGTTTATCGGTTTACAACTTTTTTTGAAAAACAGTAAACCGGTTTGACTTAGTTTGGTTTTTAGTGTTTTTCAAAAATAGAACCAAACCAACTTTATCGGTTTGGCTCGATTTGGTTCTTTCGGTTTATCGGTTTACAACTTTTTTTAAACATTATATTTATTTGTGTATTTTCCGCTATATGTAAAAAAAGTTGTCACTTTTAAGTGATTAATATAACCAAAATAAGTTGATCATCATTGTTACCATAATACAATTATTTTTAATGAGTCAAATAGATCCACACGATGACAACCATAACAATTGTTGCATACAACACAGTTATGGAGTAGTGAAGTGTATTTAGTGTCTCATGCATAAATGACTATACAGGTTAATATTTAAAACATTCACCAATAAATAACTTGAATGATTTCTATAGTTTATTCTTTTTCTTGTAATTGGACTAGAGAGCGTGATACATATTCTCCTGAATTTTTGCATCTAAGTGTAATATATACTCCGTATTTATCTTATAGGTTTTATAAGCATCGATTGTGGATCAAAAATCAATTATTTGCAAAATGATACTGGAATTTGGTATGAGGCGGATGAAGGATTTGTGGAAACAGGACAGAATTATGTGACTTCTGTCAAACTAATTTATGACTATTTTGGAAAACAGTTGAACACATTGAGATGCGTTCCAGAAGGAGATAGAAACTGCTACACCTTGAAACCAAAAGAGGGAAAAAATAATAGGTATCTCATCAGGGCCTTCTTTTCATATGGAAACTATGACGGCAAAAATCAAGCACCATTTTTTGATGTGTATCTTGGAGTCAATCTTTGGACAAATGTTAATCTCACTGGTTTTTCCTACTTGTTTTCGGAGGTTATTCACACTCCTTCAGCTGACACTATAAATGTGTGCCTTGTTAAGAATGGACCAACAATCCCTTGCATTTCTTCATTGGAATTGAGACTTTTGAATAGTTCTATTTATCAGAATAAAGAGATAATTTCCACCAATGATCCACAACCTCTGTTGATGAAGAAAATGAGGTACGACCTTGGCCCCTCGCCTTGCTCAACCAGGTAATTATCAACACCTTAATTGTCTTTTTAACTTTGAAACATAGTTATGCATTCCATGTAAAATACATAGGAGTTTTTTTATAATTGATATGCATGTGAATGTTTTTTTTTATAGAAGAGTAATGAGGTGCAAGAATATAATAGTGACTCCAACTATGTTGACATCCGACTCAATGTCATTCCTTTGTAGCACCATATAACAAATTTATTTTTATTGAATAAAAAAGAACAAGAACGAAAGGTACAATTTGGGGCCAAAACTCAAGAAAAATAAAACTTAGACAAATCCATAAGATGCCAAAGCTATATGATTCCTAGGAAAATCCTCAACAATAAAACAAGGGATATCACCCACCAATGATCTCTTTGGTTAACCAGACTAAAACCTACAAGCATTTGTCTCTTTAATTACTCCACACAAACTACATTTAGAGGCAACCACACAGCCATGAAACCTCAAATTATCATCAGTAGCCAAGAAAGATTTCAGAGGGGGCATACATTTTTCCCAAATGATTTTACCCCAACGAACAATATTTCTAATGGGTATAGACATCTCATAGGCAGCCCTAAAGTTAAGTACACAATCATTAGCATTTCTCCACATAGGTTGATTAGGAACATGATACATAGGTAACACCACTTTAGACAAATCACTCTAGTACCATATAAAAAGTCACTCACCAAAGTAGAAAGATGGCCAAAAATATTCTCTGAATTCTAGAATCATACAACCACTAATTATCTTTATAATTGACAAAAATATTCTCTGAATTCTAGAATCGGGAGAATGCTTTTGAGGCCTCTTGATTTTAAAACTCCGAATGGTTGAATATATGAACAAATATAATGAACCATAACACCTCCATTAAACCAAATAAAATTAAAAAAAAACGTTACATTCTAGGCACGGTGACTAACTAAAAACAACTGTTACTTTTTTATCGAGCTCAAACATCTACTCAACGATCACATCTAATATTCTATGATGAATCTGTTGAAAAAGAATTATAAGTGTGAATAGTGTGGATAATAGTCTCACATTAGATATGAATGTGGTGAGTATGTGGTGTGTCTCTCACAAAAGTGTTGCTCTAGAAAAGAAAGTCCAACAATATTCAATGATCCCTAGTTGAAAATCTCCTTTAACAGATGCTCCTTCTCATATCCAAAACGTTACATTCTAGGCACACATAATAAGTTGTGACTAACTAAAAACAACTATTACTTTTTTATCGATCTCAAACATGTACTCAACGATCACATCAAATATTCTATGATGAATCTGTTGAAAAAGAATTACAAGTGTGAATAGTGTGGATAATATTCCCACATTGGATAAGAATGTGATGAGTATGTGGTGTGTCTCTCACAAAAGTGTTGTTCTAGAAAGGACAGTCCCACAATGTTCAATGCTCCCTAGTTGAAAATCTCCCTTAACAGATACTCTTTCTCATACCCTAACAGAATCAGGCTTAAACAAATATAATTAATGTGTTTGACTAGGTTAATGTCTAACTTGACAGGCCCCGGAAACGATACTAACCAAATATTGTGAACATGGTTCTCACATCATCGTTGTGTTGCTGAAGTGAACACATTCTTTATCATAGAATCACTTACAAGAATACTCAACACTAACAACTCTTATTGTCTAGTTGTGGTTGAGACCATGACCCATTTGGTTCAATTTGCTCTTTGGATCATATAGTGTAACATCATCAATGATCCTAAATAGATGGGAATGCGTCTCATTATTGTAGTAAACTTCAACTAGATTAAAATTAATTCATATTGGGTATGGCTAAGAAGAGTTTTTTTTTTTTCTAATGTGAACGGCAAACGAACTAAAATTGTCATTTTATTCAAGTTCCTATGGAATCTAATCCACACAATAAATCGAATGACGCATTACAAATTATAGAATTCATACAATGTCAAAGCTTCCGGATTGTAGAATCCATATACATGCAAAATAAAAAAAAACCTATGCATGGGTCTAATATATAGAATTAGGATTATAACAAAAACTTGTATGCACGGGTCTTGCTTATAGAATCCAAAATTTCCTGTTACAATATGAGGGTTAATTTATTTGATAAAACACCTATAAAATGCACCAAAATAAATAATAACTTAAGAAAACTTTAAAAGAATAATAACTGAACAACCAAAAACCAAAACCATATATAATGTAACATGGGAAGGTGCATGGAATCTCCAAAGGCCTAGTGGTTGAAATAACATTTTTAGCTTGGAAATAGGTTTTTGAAAACTTGACATTCTGACATGCCTCACAAAGAGCATCTAAAGCAAACTTCTAATTTAGAAGGCCTCTAACTAAGTTTAGCTTGTTCTGCATTGAGATTCTTCTCGTGCTGATATGGTCTAACCATCTATGCCAAGTCCATTGTTCTTCATTCACAAACATGAGGCATTTAACATTTTGATTTTCTAAATCAAAAAGTCTAATCTTATAAAAGTTGTTCTTCCTCTTGCCATTGAAGAGTACAAAGCCATCCTTCTGACTAACAACTTTGCATGATTTTTGATTAAAGATAATATCATAACCATTGTTACTTAATTGACTTATGGACAAGAGGTTGTGCATTAATCTTTTAACAAGTAAAACATTATTAATAGAAGGGAGAGATCCATTACCAATAGTTCTAGAGGCAATAATCTTACCCTTTTGATTGCCTCCGAAACCCACGGTACGTCTAGGCTAAAGTTATTGACTTTGGAGCACATGTCTTTTTCCTATCATGTGACCTGAGCATCCATAGTCCAGGTAACATGATTGGTGCTTCTACTCTACTGATAAGGATGTATGCAACATAGATTATTTTTATCTTTAGGTACACATATCTTTTTGGTCTTTTCTTATTAGTTCTCTCAGAGTTTTTCTTAGCCCAGGATTTTTGTGCAGAATAATCATGTGTGTTCCCATAAGTGAAATGGGAGTATAAAGCTTTTGGTTTTGTTGCATTTTGTTAAGAATTAGGTTTGATCCTAGATTGTTTGGTTGGCACATAACCAATACCTATTTTACCATTTCTGCTTACTCCATGGATCATAGAAGCCATTTTTCTTCTGTCTATGTTTTGTGCAAGAAGGTTTTGAAAAGCCATATCAATTTTCTTTATGATAACTTCAGAGTCCATAGGAGCTTTTGAAATAATCTCCTTTTCAAGTTCTTTACTCTTGCTTTTGATGGCAGAGTTATCTTTTTCAAGAATGAAAATCATTTCTTTAAGAGTAGAGTTTTCTTTCTTCAACTCACTAAGGGTTTCAGAGTCATCTACATGGATTTGTTTCAAATCCTTTTGTCTGTTTTGAAGACTCTGAAAATTTTCAACAATTTAAGTGAGACAAAACTACTTTAGAGCGAGTAAGATTATAGAATACATCATTCGGGTCTGAATTTGATTCTGATCCTGATTTGGAGTCAGATGCTTCTGTGCTTGCCATAATTGCCATGTTAGCCTGCTCTTCTTCAGAATCAGCTTCTGAAGCTTCTGATTCATCCTAGGTTTCCATAAGAGCCTTCTTCCTTTCTTTGAATAATTTCTTTTTTGGCATAAGTTCGGGACACTCATTTTTGTAATGTCCAAGTTACTTGCACTCAATGCAGGTAACATTCTTGCTAGCTGTAGACTTCTTCTTCCCAAAGGATGAATTAGATTGTCCACCTGTTCTTCTGTAGCCTCTGAACTTCTTCTATCTTTTCTTTTAGAACTGGTTCATCCTTCTAGAGAGTAGAGAAAACTCATCTTCTTCTTTAGAGCTTTCTTCAGACACTTATTCTTCAACTTGAAGAGCTTTAGCCTTCTCAAGCTTACCTTTGTACTTCATAGACACATATTTGACTTTTTTTCTCAAGCTCATCCTCTTTAAGTTCAATATCATGACTCCTTAGAGAACTTATAAGTTCCTCTATAGTCGTGTTGTTCAGATCTTTTGACACCTTAAGTGCTGTCACCATTGGTGTCTGTTTCTTAGGTAGACTTCTGATGATTTTCTTTACATAATATGAAGTGGTATAGCTTTTATTCAGAGCTTTTAATCCATCTTCAAGAGTTTGAAATATTGAGAACATCTCCTTAATCATTTCATCCTCTTCCATTTTGAAGGATTCATACTTCTGGATTAAAGCAAAGGCTTTAGTTTCTTTAACTTGCTCATTTCCTTCATGAGTCATTTTCAAAGAATCAAATATAGACTTAGCAGAGTCTTTATTTATTGTCTTTTCATACTTAATGTAGGAAATATAATTCAACAATATGGTTCTAGATCTATGATGATTCTTGTGATCTGTCTTTTATTGTTCATTCAATTTACTTCTTTCAACCTTAGTGCCATTTGCATCTGTAGGATATGTGTAACCATCTATTACCGTATCCCACATATCAACATCATAACCTATGTAGAAACTTTCAATTATATCTTTCCAATAGTAAAAAATTTCTCCATCATAGACTGGAGGTTTTGCAGAACAATGATCTTTATCATTCTTTGCATGTGCCATATTGCGTTTAAAAAAATGCATCTTTATTTGACACGGTGAAGTTGGAATATCCTTAATATAATAGTCGCATGAAGGTAATTTCATTTTACAACATTAGAGTGATGCTTGCAGTAGAGACTTGGTGAGAATGATGGGACATGAGGAACTTCGTAGGTACAAAGTACAATCCTTTTCAATAGAAAGTAGATTTTGCTTTTATACTTCTGTCACTTAAATCAGTCGTTAACTTTTGGATATAAACTTCTAGTCAAAGGCTTCATATTAAAGTTGATGAAGCTTGAGTAGAGTTCAGATCTTGTCTTAAGAACCTGGTGAGAATGAAACTTTAGAGTCTATGGAGTTCTGAGTTCTGAGACTTCAGATGCTTGAACGTTCATAGTCTTTTTCAGAGTCTATATCGATAGTTTCTTTGTAGAAGCGTTGACTTAACAATCCAGATGCTTGACTTCCTTGTAAACACACTTTTGATTGATCCTTTGGTTCAAAATGCGTCTTTAGTTCATAGTCTAGTCGTCTTCAGAGTCAGAATTTGTTTTCTATTATCTATGCACTTATTAAATTAGTTAGAGTACAAAATTGTTCTTTACACTTTGTTATCATCAAAACTAAAGGATAGTTGTATAATCAAACTTGTTCCAACATTTAGCAGACGTTAGAATTAACTAAAGCTACATACATATTAAAAATGAAAAGGAGGTGTGGGAATAGCCAACGGAAGTAGTTGATCACGTCCTCAAGTGGAGGCATCAGAAATATAGAGTGAGCCCCAACGGTCCTAGAGAAAGTCATCTCCCACGTGGTTCTTATCTCTCACTTAAAGCATCTCATCTTTACATGCCTTATGCATTAAGGATTGTGTACAATCCGATCTCTCACTTAAAGCATCTCGCCCTTTCATGCCACGTGCTTGAGGGACTCTGTACAATCTAGTCTCTCACTTAAAGCATCTCACCCTTACAACCTTATTCTTGACGAAATGTGTACAATCCAGTCTCTCACCTAAATAATTTCACCTATACAAGTCTCATGCTTATGGGATTATGCACAATTTGATCTCTCGTCTAAATCATCTTGCCTTTACAACCTCATGCTTGGTGGATTGTGTACATATTCGACAATTTGTGTCAAATCCTAGACCATACTCAATAGAACCCGCTCCGATTTGTAACCCTTACGACAAGACAATGTCAAGCTAAGGAGGCTAATGGGCTAAGTCGAACATGTTAATCTAAATTCAACACAAAGTGAATATTTGAATTAAGAAATGAGGGACAATGCATTTATTAATGAACTCGGGACATTATGTCTTAAAATACAACAATTAAGTCTGATTGGAAAACACCATTAATATCTCACCAAATGGGGGGATTCCTTTTAAATGGTATTTATAGACCTTAAGTAACGAGGATGTCACAAATAATATATAAAGGAGATGATCACATAGGAAAAAAGGTCAGACAAATCCAAACGATTTTAGGATTGTGACTCTAACTGACCCTCGATGGTAGAGTTAACATTTAATGTAATTTAGTGTACCTTACATGTACAATATATATTTCCAACAAAAAAAATAAAAGTTTGTCCCGTTAAGCAGCCCAATTAATAATTGTGCAAAGATATGATCTGATGCAGGGGCACAGATTCAAACCCTAAAAGGGTGAATTTTAGCCACTAAGCTACTTGACAAAAAAAAAGTTTATAAATTATAAAATCAGTAAATGATCTTGTAAAATAGAGCCATAATATGAAATCAAAGGTGTAACTGGCGTTATCAAAGTTTTAAAAAATATTAATTATTATTCCCCTTTTTTATTGTATTGATTGAAATAGATGGAATGAAATGATACATTTTTTATGATAAGAAATGAATCGATAAATTATTAATAATACATTAAGAAAAATAAAAAAATATTTATATAAAAACAAAAAACAAAAAAGATTTATTGTTTTAGTATGAATAAAAGTCATAATTGAATAGGTTGTAGTGTTGAGTGTCTTGTAAAGTTGTAGTGTTCTCATGGAATTTACTTTAGAATAGGTTGTCGATCAGGAATAATCTCCCAAGGCGACAAATTGTGTTTGGGTCCTCTAGTGCACGGTGTGTGTTGTGTGAGGGGCAGATGAAGTTGGATAATCATCTCTTTGTTTTGTGTGAGGTTACTTTAACTATTTGGTATAGAGTTTTTTGGTTGGTGAGGTGGCTTGCGCCTCTACCTCAACCTGTTTTGAGGGTGTTTGAGATGTTTCAGGGTCTAGGGCATGAGAAAAAGGAGTCCTTATATTTTGGTGGGAGAGTCAACTGCCTTCCTACCTCCTTAGAGTTCGTTTTCCCCGATCGTCTATTGATTCTAAGTTTTCTGGATAGACTTAACTGTTGGGTTAGCTGGCTTGTGTTTTTTTTTTTTACTTGTTGTTTATCTCTTTTGCTTCGTTGTTGATATGTATGTTAACTTGATTTGGTGTTTTGCACAATTCTATTGCTCTTTGTTTTCTTTTATAAAATTATTGATAATATTAATTACATGTTTTAATGTGGGAATGTATTAAAGTAATTAATTTGTGAAATCTTTAATATGTGTAAAAAAACAGTTTAGAGTACATATAATTTAGATCTTGTATTTTTAATAGCATGAAAAATGACGTAGTAGTAACTTTTAACTGAGCCATTTCTTTTTCTTGTTGCTCAAAAGACACTCTAGGTACAAAGATGACGTGTATGATCGGATATGGACTTGCAGGCAAGACATTTACAATAGTAACAGTTGGTATCCGACGGGTTTGACTGAATCAATCAATATGGATCTGGAAACAAATAATGATGTTTATAAATTACCAAATCAAGTATGGAGAAGTACAGTGAAACCACAGAATGTTTCAAAACCCTTGGGATTTATCTATCCGTATAATTCTGAGTATTATGTATACTTTCACTTTGCTGAAATTGAGAAACTTCCAGATGGGAAAAAAAGAATTATAAATATCACACTCAACGACCAACCTGTGCTCTCTCAACCTTTAGTTCTTGATTATTTGAAGCCTGTTACACTCAACTACAAAACTGTTGGTAATGTTCGGTTTAACATTAGCGCAACCTCACATTCTGATGCTCCTCCTACACTCAACTCCTTGGAGATCTATCGCTTGATTACCCAACTTGATTCACCAACATACGTTAGAGACGGTAATCTCATTATCTCTTAATAAGTCTCGTATTTGAAATACTTATTTATCTCATATTACTTTATTTAAAGAGAAAGTTACATTTCATTTATTTTAAAAATATGCATTATATACTAATTAAAAATATTAATGATAAACATAAATAGATAAATTTCATCTATATCTATAGTTGTTGATTGTCACTACTAATTAGAGCGTGTCAGTTTAATAGATATAAAAAAAGTTAAAGAATATTTTAAAATTAAAGGAGGTGTCTTTTCATTTTAATAAATATCAAGGGAGGTTAGTATAATTACCCTATTTAAAATGTTAATAATGTATTAATTAAATTTGAAATAATTTTTGATTTCATTACTTTTAAAAAAGAGTGTGTTTGAACGAATTAATTGAAATTTTTTAAGAAAATTTATCATAGAGTATTAAGATAAATCATTGTTAGAATTTTTGACTCATTTTTATAAATTTTAAAGTTTTTGAACAAAATTTAAAATTTAAAAATAGGGATCAATTTTCTATTTTTAAAATTTAAAGGGATCTGTTAGAAAATTATTATGGACCAATTTGCATTTCTTTTGGAAATTTTAGAGGTCAATTGTAAAATTTTGAAAAATATCAGAATCAATTTGTAAAATTTAAAATAATAATATTATCCAATTAAATATTTTTAAGGAGAATGAGAGGAATTTGAATTATTTTGATTTAAGGTGTCATTTCAAGATCATTAAATTTAACTTGAGCAAAATATTTTATAGATTTTCGTCATTTTAACAATTTTTCATATTTTTTTTATCAAAACAATAAATTTTGTACAAATCATTTTAAATTTCCTAGAAACATTACCTTCCTTCATTAAAATGTCTCATGTTTGGATAAGGTAATTGAAATTTTTTAATAAACTTAAAATTTTAAGCAATTCAAATGATTCGATTGAATTTATTCATTTTTAAATTTTTTTATTTGGCTGGAGTATTAAGATAAATCATTGTTAGATTTTTGAAATAATTTTTAAAATTTTAAAGTTTTTAGACCCAAATTTAAAATTTAAAAGTAGTGATCAATTTGCAATTTGTAAAATTTAAAGATACCAATTTGAAAATAATTAAGGAGCAATTTACAATTCTTTTTTTTAATTTTAGAGGTCAATTTTAAAATTTTGAAAATATGAGGACTAATTTACAAATTTTAAAATAATAATATTAACCAATTTGATATTCAAATTCTATAAATGATTTAAAATACATTTCAAGATCATTAATTTTAACTTAGAAAAAATATTTCATAAATTTTCAATTCTTCGTATTTTTATTCAAACAATAAATTTTGTACAAATTTTAAATTCCCTTATTAAAATGAATAATTTTAAATTCCCTTATTAAAATGAATAATTTTAAATCATGCATTGAACTAAAATGTTTGTTATTAGAGACTAAAATTTTCAATTAATTAAAATTAATCATTAAATTCTTAAATTAATTATAATTTGTTGAAAGTATATGAATTTTTTACCCAAATACCCCTCATTTTTGAAAAAATTCCCAAAATACCATACGTTTCAGAAAATTTTCCAAACTGTCCCAGTTTGGGTTTGGGATTGCACACTGTCGCCAATTGAACTGGAGACTGCTTATCAAGTCGCCATTTCAATTGGCAACCTAGTGTAAAAGGAAAAAAAATCAGTTTCTAAGGAGTCTCCACATCAATTGGCGACTCCCTTGTATGCCCTAAAGAATGGTCGCCAATTGAATTGGCGACTTGATAAACAGTCTCCAATTCAATTGGCGACAGTTTATGACCCTTAAAGAGGACTCGCCATTTCATTTGGCGACCATGTACAAACCCAAACCCTAACTGGGGCAGTTTGAGAAATTTTCTAAAACGTAGGGTATTTTGGGAATATTTTCGAAAATGAGGGGTATTTAGGTAAAAAATTCAAAGTATATCACATAAATTTTAAATAATAAAATAAGCTTTATGATTATTTAAAGCTTAACTCGTGTCTTAAACCGTGCACCTCTTATATTTCTCTATATGTAAGTTTGTACTCACAAAAGTACATTTAATTTTAGTTGCTACAATCATGGATATCAAAAGTTCCTACAAAATTAATAAACTGAGTTGGCAAGGAGACCCATGTCTTCCAACAAGTTATGCATGGGAAGGTTTAGTTTGCAAAGGTGACACTATTATGAGGATTACATCTCTGTAAGTACTTATCTTGCTAACATATTTGTTTTAAAAAGTTTTTTATTTAATTTATATTTGTACTTTAATTTTTTTATAAGCAAAATATATTAATAATGAGTATTAAGGAAACTCCAATCTTATACCTTAGACATATGAGAAAAAAATTAAAAGCTGTGTTGTGAAATGATGAAAAAAAAATAGTGTATGATCGGTTCTTGATTAACAAGAAAATCACAAAGTAAAGGAAAATAGAGAAGAAAAGAAAGATAATTCAAAGTGGTTAAAAACTGGATTTTTGATTCAACTAAACATTAAAGAGCAATGTTTGCAATTGAATTTCAACCACACCACTTTCTCCCTCTGATTAGGATTATCAGAGATTGGTGGAGAAGTGGTGACTAGTATGTTATTTATAAGAAAACTAAATCCTAAATTTTAACTAACATACTAAACAATTGGCCCAACAGATTGACCCAATTCGACATGCTAACTTAAACAACAAGTTAACATATTTCTGCATGCAAGAACGAACTTCGATTACGGCATGCACAAACTAGCTTTCATCAAGCAACTTTATCAACTACATACAGTGGAAGAACTTGCTACTCGACAATGTCTTGGTGATCATATCAACAACATTGTCATCAGTCAAAATCTTCAGTACTTGGACTTCTCCACGCTCAATTATCTCTCTAACGAAATGTAGCTTCACATTGATGTGCTTGGTTCGTGCATGATAGGCTGAATTCTTCGAAAGATGTATGAAACCTTGACTATCACATTTAACAGTGATAACTCGACCTTGAAGTTTCGGCTCCTTAGCAAAACATTCAATCCACAATGCTTCTTTCACAACTTCAATTAGGGCAATATATTCAGATTCAGTGGTTGATAAGGCAACAAACTTCTGAAGTGTTGCTTCCCAAATGATTTTAGTGCCAAACATAGTGAACACATATCCATAAATAGATTTTCTGGAATCCATACAACCTGCATAATTAGAGTCAACAAATCCTTCGATTTCGTCTTTGTTATCATCACCACAGGTTCCACCATAAATTAGGACTCTGCTTAGAGACAAATTTATGTACCTTAGGATCCACTTTAATTCTTGCCAGAGCGTCTTCGCAGGATTGGCCATATACTTGCTTACAAGGCTCACTCCGTACGCTATGTCTAGCCTAGTACATGCCATAGCATACATCAAAGAACCTACTACACTAGCATATGGAATGCTATCTCTCCGGATGTCAATCCCAAGAATCCTGAAGGCGGCTCCCAGATTCTTCATGTCGAACTCCTTATCGAGTCTAGCCTTCACCTTTACTATGTCCTTGACACCGTTGTTTTCTATGAGGATGTCATCCACATAAAGAAACAAAATAACAAGTGAATTTCCAAGTCAAAATCTGATGTAAACACATTGGTCGAACGAGCTCCTAGTGAAACCTATGTGTGCCATAAACTTGTCGAATCTCATATTCCATTGTCGAGGAGATTATTTCAGGCCATATTACGACCTATTCAACTTGCACACATAATATTCCTTTTATTTTTCTACATGCCCTTCAGGTTGCCTCATCAGGATTGTTTCATCTAGATCACCATACGAGAAGGTTGTCTACACATCCATCTGTTCAATTTCTAGGTCGAACTTTGCCACAAAGGCTAACAACATTCTAATTAATTGATATATGCCTTAAAACAGGTGATAACACATCATTGAGGTCGAATCTTTCTCTTTGAGTGAACCCCTTAACGATCAAACTTGCATTAAATCTCTTCGACATCACTCCTTTGATTCCTTCCTTAACCTTGAAAATCTACTTACAGTTGACTAACCTGGCTCCTACAGGTTTCTCGATCAACTCCTAAGTGTTATTATCATGAAGATATTTCATCTCATCATCCGCGACTTTCATCCATTCAGTCTTATTTCGACTCCTCACAGCTTTCTTTTAGTCTCTAGGTTCTTCATCAAGAACCTCACTTATAGAGATTAAAGCGAATGTTATGAGATATGCATAACCAAGTCTCTGAGGTGGCTTGATGACTCTTCTTGACCTGTCTCTTGCCAGCAGGTAGTCATTATCTGTCTCCTCATCTTCATAAGCAACTTGTGCTTGTTCTTAGACTTCATTTGGGTTATGCAATTCAAAATAAATATGCTCTACCTCAACAGGAATCTCTTCTTGTTCCAACTCTTCTTTAGAGATCTCTGCATTTTAACCAACATCATCAGTTTTTTTTAACGTCATTTCTGTTTCATTGAAAACTAAATCACGGCTTCTGATACACCTCTTGTAACCTGGATATAGGCACCACAACCTATAAGCTTTGACTCCTTCAGGGTATCCAAGAAACATACATCTCAGAGCTCTAGGTTCAACCTTGTCTTGCCTAATGTGAGCATAGGCTAAACAACCAAATACTTTAAGTTTGTCGAGATTAGGTGGATGTTCCGAGCATACTCCTTTAGGTATTTTCACCCCTAAGGCAGTCGAGGGACACCTATTTATCAGGTATGATGCAGTCACTACAGCCTCAGCCGAAAACATGTTCCCCAATCCTACATTAACCAACATGCATTAACCCTTTCCAAGATAGTTCGATTAAATCTTTTTGCTGAGGAGTACTTACTACAGTCTTGTGCGTTGCTATCACAGACATGACATAATACTTGTCGAAAGCTTCAACTCAAGGCCATTATCGGTTCTCAGCCTTGTACTCTAAGGATTTGAACAAACAAATGGAGAACAAGTTATCTTCTGTTGGTGAAGGTTTGTCCGTTAAGGGGAAATTCTTGAAGAAAGATGGTAGGTTTGAGAAGAAGAAACATAAATTTCTATAGATTTCTTATGGTGGTAATGCTCTTGCAATTAGGTGTTATCATTGTAAGAAGGAGAGGCATACAATAAAGGTGTGCCCTGATTGACTGAATAATCATGGTGAAAAAGATAATGGTAATGCAGCCATTGTGCAAGATGATTATGAATCATCTGATGTCCCGGTGGTTTCAAGCAACAAATCTAACAAGGAATGGGTTATGGATTAAGGGTGTGCTTGGCACATGAATCCAAACAAAGATGTGTTTGAGAATTATGTGATCAAGTTGATGGATCAGTGCTGCTGGGAAACAACAAGGCCTACAAGATTGCAGAAATTGGATCTGTGAGATTCAAGCTTCATGATGAGTAAATAAGGCTATTGACTGATGTCAGGTATGCACCTGAACTTAATAGGAATATGATTTCTCTTAGTGAATTCGACAAGAAATAATATGTTTTCAAAGGAGAGCAAAGTATCCTAAGGGTAATGAAGGGGTCGAAGGAAGTCTTGAGAGGCATCAGGAGGCAAGACTTGTATACCCTAGAGGTACTCCCCAACAAAATGGTTTGGTTGAAAGGTTTAATCAAACCATTCTGGAAAGGGTTAGATGCATGTTGGTTAGTTCAAAATTAAAGAAAGTATTTTTGGCTGAGGATGCGGTGACTGCAACATACCTGATAAATAGGTGTCTCTCGACTGCCTTGGGGATGAAAACACATGAAGAAGTCTAGTAGGGACATTCACCTAATCTCGACAGACTTAGAGTATTTGGCTGTGAAGCATATGCTCACATTAGGCAAGACAAGGTCAAACCTAGAGCTCTGAGATGTATGTACCTTGAATACCCTAAAGGAGTCAAAGCTTATTGGCTGTGGTGCCTAGAGCCAGGTTACAAGAGGTGTATCATAAGTCGAGATGTAGTTTTCAATAAAGCTGAAATAACTTTCAAGAAAACTGATAACATTGGTCGAAGTATGAAAATCTCTGTAGAGGAGCTGAAACAGGAAGAGATTCTTGTTGAGGTGGAGCATAGTTATGGTGAATTGCATAACCCAGATAAATTCAAAGAACAAGCACAAGTTACTGATGAAAATGAGGAGACTAATAATGACTACCTACTGACAAGAGACAGGTCGAGAAGAGTCATCAAGCCACCTCAGAGACTTGGTTATGTAAATCTCCTAGCTTTCGCCTTAATCTCTGCAAGTGAGGTTCTTAATGAATAACCTAGAGACTACAAGAAAGTTGTGAGGAGTCGAAATAAGAGTGAATGGTTGAAAGCCATGAATGATGATATGAAATCTCTTCATGACAATAACACTTGGGAGTTGATCGAGAAACCTTCAGGAGCCAGGTTAGTCGGTTGTAAGTGGATTTTCAAGGTTAAGGAAGGAATTGAAGGCGTTATGTAGAAGAGATTTAAGGCAAGGTTAGTTGCTAGGAGGTTCACTCAAAGAGAAGGAGTCGACTTCAATGACGTGTTCTCACATGTTGTAAAGCATAGGTTAAATACAATGTTGTTAGCCATGGTTACAAAGTTAGACCTAGAACTTGAATAGATGGATATGAATACAACCTTCCTATAAGGTGATCTAGATGGAACAATCATGATGAAGCAACCTGAAGGGTATGTAAAAAAAGGAAAGAAAGATTATGTGTACAAGCTGAATAAGCTTTTGTATGGCCTGAAACAATCTCCTCGACAATGGAATAGGAGATTCGACAACTTCATTACACACATTGGTTTAACTAGGAGCCAGTTTGACCACTATGTTTACTTCAGATTTTGACATGCAAATTCAGTTTTTATTTTGTTGCTTTATGTGGATGACATCATTATAGTAAGCAACCGTGTCGAGGATGTAGTAAAGATGAAGGGAGAACTCAATAAGGATTCAACATAAAGGATCTGAGAGTTTCCTCCAGGATTATTGGGATTAACATCCGAAGAGATAGAAAGTAGTTGAGATTATACCTATCTCAAGAGACATACCTGCTTAAGCTTCTCGACAAATTTGGTATGACAAATTCAAAGTCTATTGTAACACTTACTAATCCTCGGTTCAAGCTTAGTACGACTCAAAGTCCTAGTAATGAAGTCGAAAGATCCTATAAGAATAGCATTTTGTATGCTAGTATAGTAGGTTCTTTGATGTATCTTATGGTCTGTACGAGGCCATTCATAGTGTATGGAGTGAGCCTTGTAAGCAGGTATATGGCCAAATTTGGGAAGGCACACTGGCAAGCTTTGAAGTGGATTCTGAGATACATAAAAGGAACTCTGAGTAGGGTCATGATTTATGGTGGAGCCACGAGTGATGGTGAAGCCGAAGCCGAAGGATTTGTCGACTCTGACTATGCAGAGATATTAGAAAATCTCTTTTTGGATATGTTTTCACTATGTTTGGTACAACAATCAGTTGAAAAGCTTATCTTCAGAAGGTTGTTGCCTTATCAACCATTGAAGCTAAATATATTGCCCTCACTAAAGCTGTGAAAGAAGCATTGTGGCTTGAAGGGTTTGTTACGGAACTGAAACTTCAAGGTCAAGTTATCACTATTAACTGTGATAGTCAAAGTGTCATACATCTATCAAAGAATTTTGCCTATCATGAGAGAACAAAACACGTCGATGTTAGGATGCATTTCGTCAGGGAGAAAATTGAAAGTGGAAAAGTCAAAGCGATGAAGGTTTCGACATATCACAATGCTGCAAATATGATCACTAAGTCATTGTCAAGTAGCAAGGTCTTCCACTATATGCAATTGATAAAGCTGCATGAGGAAAATAAGTTTGTTCCCTTAATGTTGTAGAGTTTGTTCCAATGTGAAAATTTGTGGTATTTTGGATTGAACTTTAATTTCGACAGGGATAGTTTCATGTTTCGACAGGAGTCGGAGATGTGAATGTTGTATTGGAAGTTTGTTCTAGCTTGCAATTATATAAGTTAGTTTGTTGCTTAAGTTAGCTTAGTGCTTAAGTTAACATAATGTTTAAGTTATCTTGTAGTGTATAAATATGTTGGTCTCTAAGGTTGTTGATGGGGATTAAGCGTTGTTTGTTATTATTCACTTGTAACCTTTTGCCATAATTGAAAAATTGAATAGAAAAATGATTTAACAAATTCTTGTTATTCTTCCCTCTTCTATCTCTTTCGTAAAATTAAAAGGGTTTTTTGTGTTTGTTCAAAAAACTCAATCTTTTGCATAGTTTTTATTCATTCGTAACACTACGTTCATATATATATATATATATATATATATATATATATATATATATATATATATATATATATATATATATATATATATATAAACACTAAATTTTTACATCTAAAAAGTAATACTTCTTTTAATCTTAAAAACGTTAATTGTGTTCCACTTTAATGAACAGGAACCTGAGCTCGAGCAAACTAACAGGGAGGATAAATATTTCGTTCTTATATCTCAGTGAACTTGAAGTGCTGTGAGTAATAGTTATTATTATTCATCCATTTCTTTTTATATTAAAAAAATTACATACTACTTATCAATTATTTTAATGCAAATTAGGAGAATTTATCACCCGCTTAACTCCATTATGTCAACATTTTAAACGAGGTTAAATTGTTGCATTTTATTTCTATAAATCAGATTAGATTTAATATTTTTACTATGCCTATGTGTATGTTCAAGGGATTTGTCCCAAAACGAGTTGGGAGGACCTCTTCCAGAATTTCTTGCAAAATTGCCAAAGTTAGAAGTTCTGTAAGTTTCCAATATTGCCTTTGATTTTTAATTTCAAAATTTCTGATACTAGATAGGATCTTAAACTATATATAATTAATTGTCTTCGTAGTAATCTAATGGGGAACAAGCTTTCGGGACCAATTCCTTTGGCGCTTAAGCTAAAAGCAGACACGACTTTGCAATTAAGGTATGGATCAAAGTATTTCGTATTATTATGTGGTTTAGTTGTTTTACAATATCCTTATTTGAGTAATCCCATATTCACTATGAATGCTTAATCATGAACCAATATGACAAAACTATACATATTTGGCCTTTTGTCTTTATGTTTGGCCTTTTGTCTTTGTTAAATTAGTGTGGATCTTGAAATTTAGTCTAGGGTTTATTGAAAGCTCTCACCCATGATTCTCTTTTCTTCACACGAAGAAAGAATTTTACCCCTCAACTTTGAGTTTTTAACTCTTTCTAGAAGTACTACTACATTCACTTTATGTTGATGTTTTAGCTACTAGACCTATTAATTAATGGCGCAGCAAAAGCTCTTTCACATAAATGAGAATGAGAAAACTCACAAAAGAGAAAGAAAAAGAAATATTATTGGAATGGAATATATTTTTTACGAACATATCTTACAGGATTATACTACTAACTAACTAATTTCTAGTTAATAACTACATATAGAATTAGCAGTAACCACGTGTATAACTAGCATTAACCAGTAACCACATAATGAACTATCTAACCACATATTGAACCGTTAGTAACCACAAGCAAAAAAAACTGAATTACACATCTAACAAGCTGTCATCCTGAAAATTTTAGATGAAGAAGTCAAAGCATTTATTTTATGACATTTGTTATGCATTTTCCTATTTTATTTCTCCAAAGCAATTCTGCATTATTTCAGTTCAAATTTACATTCAGTTTGTTAACGTTCAAGCATTTATGTTTCACTCACAAGCACTTTTCTTTTCACTTTTATGCACAAATTCTCTGTGAGATCCTTTTGATTTTAATCTCTTAAGTGAACCAAACTCGTGATTGTTTACTAAAAATAACAGTAAACACCAACTTAACTAACTATCTAACCAACTTCTAATTAGTTATAACCCTCATTTAGAATGATCACATCATATCCTTATGATTTTAAATGTTTACAAACCCTAATTGACTCCTCAAATATTCAAAACTCTCAATCTTCAAGGATTTTGTAAAGCCATATACCAATTTCTCATTTGTAGGACAACATATGTATTCTATGATGCATTTCGTCACTTTCTCCCTTATGAAATGAAATCTTGTCTCAATATGCTTGCTTCTTCCATGTGAAATTGGATACTTGGCCAAACTTATTGTAGTTTGTGTCAATCATCAGCATCATAGGCTTTTTCACTTCACACCTTATCTCATTCAACAAATAGTCAAGCCAAGTTGATTGACATGAGGCAAATGATCTTGTTATATACTTAGCTTCACAGGAGGACATTGTAGTGACTGGTTACTTCTTTGTACAACAAAAGATGGTTGCTTCATTGTAAAAGAATACATAACTAGATGTACTTCTTCTATCAGTTTTGTCTCCACACCAATCAGTATCACTATAGCCAATCAAACCTATTATCCTTTCACTTTCAGCAGTTGAAAAATTTAAGCCTAACTTCATGGTTTCTTTGAGATACCTAAGAATTCTCTTTGCAGATACTATAAGAGACTTCTATGGCATGCTCATAAATTTTTTCATTATACTTACTACATAACATATATCTGGCCTACTATTGCATAAGTATCTTAGTGAGTCAACCATTTGTTTGTACAATGTGGAATCCATGTCTTCTTCACTTGCACACTCATCCAGCTTAGTGTTTGTCTCAAAAGGATTTGTCACTGCTTTACACTCAAAACTATCTTAAATTTTTCAAACAGTTCCTTCGCATACTTTTGTTGATGCATGAACATCCCTTCTTTTCTCTTCACGAATTCAATGCCAAGAAAGTATGATAGCATGCATAGGGTTGTCATCTCAAATTCCACCCTCATTTGAGCCTTTAGCTTCTCTAAAGCACATGAATGACTGTCTGTAATAAGTAATCATCTACATATACGAAAATCATCATGATGCCTTCTTCCATTGATTCCTGCACATGTACACCATACTCCACAGTACACTTCTTAAATTCGAATTTAACAAGGAATTTACACAATTCTTTTATTCCAAGCTCTTGGAGATTGCTTCAAACCATATAATGCCTTCTATAATTTGTATACCATATGTTTCATTCCTTTTATCACAAAACCTGTAGGTTGTGTTACATATACAACTTCTTCTAGAGGACCATTTAAGAAAGCATATTTTACATCCGAATGGTGTAGGAACCTGTCTCTACTACTAGCTATTGCTACCATCAATCTTACATTTTCAAGCCTTACCACAGGAGAAAATACCTCATTATAGTATATGCCATGTTTCTATAGGAACCTTCTAGCCACCAATCTTGCTTTGTGTTTTGAAACTGAGCCATATATATTAAGCTTAGTCTTGTACACCCATCTCACACTAATAGTTTTCTTCTTCTCATATAGAATTACTAATTCCCAAGTTTGATTATTCTCAACTGACATTAACTATTCACTCATAGCTTCCTTCCACACATTGCTCTCCATTGCTTATGAATGACTAATTGGCTCTGCATCAGCCAAAAAGGGCAAATTAAATCAAGTGTCCTTTATTTCTAAGTACAACATCAAGTAATACTCCCCAGTTCTCCAATTTACTAGGTACTTGTCTACTCCTTCGTGGCCTCTCATGAGTATGAGATTCAGTGTTTTCAACTTCACTTACTCCATTATCTTCACCATTCATTTCATCATTAGAATCTTCACTTTTGTCATAGTCTATAGAAGTGTGTTTGACTTCACATTCCATTGTATCTTTTGTCAGCCATTTCCAAGCCTCAAATTCATCAAATATCACATCCATACTTATGTGAACCTTTTTATCAATAGAATTATATAGCTTATAAGCATTTGATTGACGATATCCTATGAATATCATCTTTTCACTATTGTCTTGCAATTTGGTCCTCCTTTGATCAGGTGCCTGCTTGTAGCTGACTGATCAGAAAACTTTTAGATGCTTCACAGATGGTTTTCTTACACACCAAACTTCTTAAGTAGTTTTATTTTAAGCTTCTTAGTTGGACACCTATTTAGGATATAAGTGGAATTATCGACTGCCTCACCCCAAAACTGATGTTGCAAATTCTTGTGTTTCAGCTTGCTCATGGCCATTTCAAGAATGGTCTTATTCCTTCTTTCGGTAATACCATTGTGTTATGGTGTATGAGGTTACTTTATGCTTTATGCCTTCATTGCTGCAGTATGCTTCAAACTCATTTGATGTATATTCTTCACCTCCGTCTGTCCTTAAAATCTTAATTGTTTTTTCCACTTTCTTTCTCAATTAAGATTTTGAACTTCCTGAAGACTTCAAAAGCATTACCTTTGAGACTGATGGTATAAAGTCACAACATCCTTATGTTTTCATCCATAAAGGTGATGAAATATCTACTACCTCCCAAGGATGGTACTTCAAAAGGACCACAAATATTAGAGTGCACCACTTCAACGGTATTTTTTATCTCTTAGAAAGATTACCTACTTAACTTGCTTCTCAGACATATCACACAAGTCATATTCTTTGTGCTTAGATTAGGGAAACCATGCACCAGGTTCTTAGAGCTTAAATCACTTAAGCTTCTAAAGTTCAGATGTCCATATCTTATATGCCATAAACATTCTTGCTCATTAATACTTTATAGTCATACTTTCTTTCCAGGTTGAATAGTGCATTTGAAAGTTCTATTTTTGGATAATTGAGACTTCAGGATCAATCTCATTGTTTTATCAAACAATTAGAGTGAATCATCAATCATAGTGATTGAGAAGCCTTTCTCCACCAATTTTCTTATACTGGACATGTTACACTTCATTCTTGGTACAAATAGTACCTTTTCAATCAAGGCATTACTTTCATTCTTCCTTTTGATCACTATGTCTCTGGTACCTTCTACTGCAAGGTAAGTGTTGTTAGCAAGTTTGACACTAGTCTTCATGCTTGCATTCAAGTTGATAAACCATTCCTTATGTCCTATCATGGGATTGAGTCATCCTGAATATATATATCATTGTTCACAAAATGGATTTCCTTCACAGGTGGTGGCCATGAGTAACATTGCATCTAATTCACCATCATCAAGTGTTATGTTGGCCTTTTCATTATCTTTCTGACTTTTCTTTCCTTCTTCTTTCTTGTACTAGCATTCATTTGCAAAGTAGTCAAGCTTCTCACAAATATTGCACTGTATCTTACTTTTGTCTAAAATTCTTCTTCTTGAACAAATTCTTGTCATGGTCTCTTCCCTTTTTAGAAGATTTACCCTTTTCTTCACATATTTTCTTTGCAACATTGTACCCGATAGGATTCCTAGGGACCTCGTTCACCTATCTTCAAGAAATTCCTTTCAACTCCATCATTTTTTATTACTTGAGCCTGCAATGCTTGTTGAGTTTCTCTTTTAGTGTCTTTATCAATTTTACAATCATTTCATGTGCTTCTAATTAGCACTGCAAGTCTTCAGTCTTCATCCTCATGAGTGTAAGTATGAGAGTGCAACCTAAGAGGGAAGGTGAATTAGGTTTTACAAAAATTCCTTATTTTTAGACAATGTTATAGTTCTTTTATTTTTCTGGAATAAAGTAACACAAGAAATTATACTAGTTCCCCTTATCAACCAAGGGTATGTCTAGTCCCTTCATACCTTGAAGGATTTTCCAATACGTTAGATCTTTGTACAAGCCTCACACCAAGACATATTCTACAATCTTCTAAAATAACAAAGAAGCACACCACTTCATTTATTTCACAAGAACAAAATCTATGGTGGACTTTGAATTAACCCAATTCAAAGGACCTTTTCACAAAATAGAAATAACACCATTTCCTATTTACAAACACCTTTCCCCAACACACTATGATGAAAGGCCATACACATTTTTCAATCTAATTCTACATTTTTCATATTTCTTGATCACTTGGTTTAATTCAACAATTTTATATTCAAGAGATTGACATGTATTACAAGTTAAGTTCTTGACTTGGTCTAATTCCATTTTCATGTCAATAACCTTACTTTCTAGAGATAAAATGATTTTCTTTTAATTTGAAAATTTTCTAGAAAGATTCAAATATTCCTCATGTAATTCATGGAAAGTATTTTGTAATTCATCGTATGAAGGTATATCATTAATTTTGGAATCACTAACATCATTTTCTTCATCATCAGAATGATGTGAAGACATTAATGTCATGTTTGCTTCCACTTCATCTGAAAATGAACTTATCTCATTGTCATCCCATGCCACATATCCTTTCTTTGGTCTTTTGTCCTTCTTGCTATTAACTTTGTTCTTCTTTAGAAGTGTAGGGTATTTCATTTTTTACATGTCATCTTCTTCAACATTCAAAATAAGTAACCTTCCTTTTTTAAGTTGGTGCTTCTTTTTACTACTTTCCTTTGTCCTTTCCTTTCTCAAGAACTTTTTGAATTTCTTGATTTGTTAAGTATGAGAATCTCTTTTGCAAATTGAGAATTATTTTTCCGGGCTGCATTCTAAACATTTCATATTCTTGTGATAAAGTGTTTAGTTTCGATCTTTTTACTTCAACTTTACCTTCATGAGTCGCTTCCAAAGTATCCTAAATCTCTTTTGCTGTTTTACAAAGAGATATACGAAAGAATTCATTAATACCTATGGCTGATTGAAGAATTTTCTTTGCCTTTTTGTCAAATAGCACTTTCTTCTTGTCATCTTCATTCCAAAAGTCTTTTACTTTTTCTTGTTCTACATTATTATGACCGTCTTAGGAATATATGGACCATTTTCAATAGCATTCCATATTTCTTCTCATTGTTCTTCTAGATACGCTTGCATGCAAATTTTTGATAAGTCATAATATTCACCGACGAAACATGAAGATTTGTTGTTAGTGCTTCCATCTTTAAAAATAGGATTATCGAAAGCCATAATTTCTGGATCGAGAAGCAAGTTACCTCAACCTGCTATGATGCCAATTGTAAGTATGAGAGTGCAACCTAAAAGGGGGAGTGAATAAGGTTTTACAAAAATTCCTCATTTTTAGACGATGTTATGGTTCTTTTATTTTTCCGAAATAAAGTGGTGAACTTATGAATGATAGTGTGGAAATATAAAAGTACATAATGTAAAAGACATAGAAGCAATTATACTAGTTCCCCTTATAAAACAAGGGTATGTCTAGTCTCTTCACACCTTGAAGGATTTTCCACAATGTTAGATTTTTGTACAAGCTTCACACCAAGACCTATTCTACAATCTTCTAACATAACAAAGAAGCTCACCACTTCCTTGATTTCGCAAGCACCATGCCCATGGTGGACTTTGAATCAACCCAATTCAAAGGACCTTTTCACAAAATAGAAAGAACGTCACTTCGTATTTACAAACACCTTTCACCAACACACTATAATTAAAATAAATATACACACATGTATAGAAATGAACAAAGATGTTTCTTGAATTGAATTCCAAGATGAAAATGATCTGCTCTTTCAATGTACAATTCAAATATATATATATATATATATATATATATATATATATATATATATATATATATATAAAAGAACCTTAAGTACTCAGAAATTTGAATGAAACTTATTCAATGATATGAAAGTTCATGCACAAAGTTTCATTGTTCAATAATATATGCATATTTATAAAATTGTTTGAATTGTATGCGAATTTCGGTAAATGAAAGAGGTTGTTGAAAAATTGATGTATTGTGAATTAAATAAATCTCATTATGCCTCTTTGATTTGATGCAATATTTTGGAAAAGTTTCATGATCATTGGCAATGATTTGGAATTACAATGGTTAATATATTTCAAAATAGTATTTTGTTTCAAAAAAAGTTGTGCAAATTATGGCCGGTTCAAACTGCCACAGTTTTCAAACTATTGGGTTGTTTCAGAAAACAATAAAAGTATAACAGTTTCAAATTGCCACAATATACGAACCAGAGTGTTGTTTCAAAAAACAGTAAGATTGCGGAGGTTTCAAAATGCCATGATTTATGAAAATCATATATTCAAATAGAGATAGTGTAAATCGATTTACCTTATTAAAACTTGAATTTTTGCCTTATAAAAGTTGTGCTTTGAATGACAATCATTGATGAAGGTTTAGAAACATATAATGGTTTAGATGAAAAAAAATTTATCACCTAAAACTTATATACATATGAATTTCCATTATACCTTAATCTTCATGATTCAATTCTTTGACTTCCAAAGCTTATCCAATCTTGATACTTGACTTCAATATTTTTCTTCTATGATAAGCTTTTGTCTTCATCAAAACTAAACTAAGATAGATGAAAAACATCTTTTTCACATTGAGATCTTTAGATTCTTGTATTGCAACAATTATGAAGTCAAATCTTGATGTTAAAATGTCATTACGTTATTTGTAGTTCTACTAATAATAAATCAATGAATAAAAATATTTATATGCCTTTAAATTTTTGACAATATCAAAAAATTTTAAAATTTTACTATTGAATTATGAAACATCTTAACATTTATATCTAAATGCATAATAACTTAATGTGATATATTTTTTTAAAATGATAAACATATAATTTTATATAATAACTTAAATAAAAATATAAAATATAAACGATGTAAATATAAAATGAAGTGAATATTAAAGGACTCGCTCCGCGCTATATTTATTTTTTTATTTGATAATTATTTGTGTCTGTACCTATACTATTTACGAATTTTTATTCAATCATCTGTAAATATGTTTTTTTCAAATATCTCTTACTATTAGGGGTGGCAAAACGGGTCGTGACCCGTCGGACCGGCCCGCGCACCCGCCAAAAGATAGCAGATTGGGTTGAGATTTTGTACTCGCCTACTCGCCTAATCTGCCCGCTTTAAGCCCGCCTTGTCTTAAGCCCGTCAAAAAAAGGGCAGGGTGCCCCGCCAGCCCGACAACGTAGTTATCAAGCATTAAAATCATTTTTTTTATTGAAGGTTAATACTTGAACTATATTTTGAAATACTTGTTGATAATTTTATTTTATACATTTATTTGTGAATATATACAATATTTTTTTTAAAGTAAAATTTGTTAAAAAGATGTTTTATAAAAAATTGTTTTAAAAAATAAGTCAAAAATCTAATTGAAATGTAAAAATAAGTCTATTAATCTTTTAAAAATAAAAAATAAATAAATAAATAAATAGATGGGCTTGCACCAATCCGCCACCTTGGCTAGACGAGTTAGATTTTTAAGATCATTTTTCCTTGACGGGCTAGGTTACTCCGTCCTTTTTTTTGGCGGGCTTAAGGCAGGACGGAGCGAGGCGGCGGCTCGTTTTGTCACACTACTTGCTTTTGGTACTTTTTCCATAACTAATCATAATCAGTTATATGATTTCTTAATTTTAATAGTCAATATTGAACAATGATTATTGAATTGTATATTTTAATATTTACACAATTTCCCTTTTTATTATATATATGATTAAAAAAATTATACTCCTTTCGATTATATTTATAAAAAAATATTTTATTTTCTAAATTTATTTAATAATTAATATATATCTAATTTAATAATAAATTAAATACATTAATTATTTAATAAATTTAAACAATTATTTATCTTCTATAAATTAGATTGGAGGATGTATAATGCAAACATCCCCCACTAATATCAAGGAAAATTTTGCTATGTATAATCCCCAATAGTATGATCACTAATATCAAGGAAAATTTTGCTTCTTTCAGTGTGGGTGACAATCCAAATCTCTCTGCGATGGATTCATGCAAAAAGAAGAACAATATTATTATACCACTTAGTGCATCCTTATCAGCATTAATTATAATCCTCTTGATCTCTCTTGGATTTTGGATATTTAGAAGGCAAAAAGGTAATCACTTGGTCCTAAAATTATTAGAGTTTCGGAAATTTCATTCAGATTAAAAAACATAATTAATTTAGTTTAAAAACGAAAAATTATATATAATTTTATAATATTGTCATTCACTAATTAAAGAGGAAATATAAATTAAAAAAATTAGAAGAAATAAAAATAATAAATAGTGAATAATATATTAGAAAAAAAAAGTCATTAGTGTTGTATTGAAATTGTAAAATAATATATAATTTGTAATCAATTTTTTTACATAATAATTTATAATTAGAACATATGAATTAGATTATAGAAAAAAAGGATGTAAAATAATTTTACACTGTCAATCAATGATAGACGTGTATCCCGCCACATCACATTTTTATTTTTAAAATACTATTATAATTTGATACTTTAAAATAATCTGATTAGATGTATATGTAATATTTCTTTACACTAACAATACACTCTCTTTAAACTCTTGATTATAATAAAAATATATTCTAAAAATTGTATTTATACCAAGGTAATTAAAATCGGACCGGATATTAAACCGGTATAGGTTAGGGTTTAAGGTTTAAAGGTCTGACCGGGTCCGACCGAGGGTCAGACCGTTATTGTATATGTTATATGATTTAGTACCAGTTCTTTATCATGTGACTTTTATTTCCTATAATTTCTTAATTAGAATTAGTTTGAGAGAGTTAAAAATGCTAGAATTTTGTATCTTATGTAAAATATATTAGATGGTCCTTGATTTAAGGCAAAGAATATTATAATTTAAGAAGAAACATGTATCTTTTATTAACGTTGTCAACTTTGTGAAAGGATGATCATAACACTATTAATGAATTAAGTCCGACACTCAAAATTTTAAAAAATAAATCGGAAAATATTATTTATAAAAAGAATTATAGACCTTATTATCAAGAAAATCTTAATTCTAAAAGGGTTAGAGTGAGATATTCAATTATAAAAACCATCTCTTCAATACTATTAAATTGGTTATGTTTTTCATCTTTTATTATATTTTTCTTTTAAATAAATTAAAAAAAAATTGAAAAAGTTAAAATCCGATTCAACCTATGTAATTGGCCGAACCCCCGATTTTGACCAGTTTCCCCGGTTTTACCCAGTTTTCTGGTTTTTGCCTCAATTCATTGACAAGCCGGTTTAAAGAGTTTAATTGACCGGACATAAGCCCGGTTTCCGGTCTAACTGGTTGAACCGGCCGGTTCGGTTCGGTTTTCATAACCTTGATTTATACGATACTATTGTATAAGGAAGCTAGTATATATTTTGTCCTCCTTATAGATTCGTTAGTTCATTTTTCTTAGCGACATCTTTCTTCTAATTTAAATATCAAAATACATACTATAGTCCATTCTTAAAACTTTACTTATATTTGTGTTTTATGCTTGTGTTTCCACTTTAAACTTTTGTGTTTTTATTCCACCAAACAATAAATCTCGGTATTGAAAAATGAGAAATAAGTATAAATAAAATTAATTTTTGTAATGACTACATAGAAAATAAATAGAATTGATTTATGAGAATTTTTTTGATAAGGAATTATTTTCATACTAAAAGAAAAGAAAAGAGTATTAGGAATATTGTAACCCTCAACAAAAACATTAAAAAAGTAAACTATTGTCTAAGACAAATCAAATGAGAGGTATATCAGTCATAAAAATTACCGATAGAATCATAATTCCGGCTCAAATCTATACATTTCCACAACATAAATTTAATGAACGTTAAACAATTCTCAAAATTGAATATTCTACCTTGAAACAAAATATCATTTCTCATCAACCAAATACTTCAAGTAGTAGCTAGCCATATCTCACAAATTGTATTTCTAAGATTCGCATCCTTTATCTGGTTGCAATTCAGTCAGAAGCTTGATTCACCATCAATAGTAACCCCTGCTTGGTTTTCCATCCACTTATTCATAGCTTCCCAAATCCAAGTCGACATTACGCACGAGCTAAAGAGGTGTCATTTATCTTGGTCTTCCAAAATACAAAAAGCACAACATTTATCTCTATCTTTTATTAGAATTTCTCTTTTAAATAATTGATCTTTTGTTAATAGCCGGTCAAGAATCATCCTTCAACTAAATAGACTTTTAAACTCTAACCCATTTGACACTTGTCTACTTATGCTACTTTCTTTAAAGAAACTTTCAAAATAACTCATCATAGCATTTTCATTTCAATCACCCCTTCCACTCTATCATTAGGAGTATCTATTAGAATAAATAATTTATATCTTATTTAATATTCACAAACTTGATGACCAAGTTTGTTAGAGGGTATTTTAGTACTTTATTGTTATTTTGTAGCCCTAGTTTTTAGCTTATAAATAGGGTAATGTAGATGTCATTCAATCATTGTATCCTTATCATTTTTGTAGCCGTCATTCTATTTTAATATATTCTCATTTTTCATCACTATTTTCACCTTGTACACCAAAAATTTGGTATCTAGAGCTCCGGTTAGGATCAACGGGAAAAACATGAGAAACACGAGTGAAAACGTGAGGATTCTTGTGTGATTGAATTTTTGTTCTTGATTTGTGTTGAATTTTGAACAAAGTTCTGATCAGAATCATAATTTTTTTTTTGTGATTTTGTGGATTGGGAAACACTGTGTGCGGTGAAGTTCTGAGTGTACTGTACAAGGTTGAAGATGATGAACGGCGGCGGCGGCATGAACACCAAGCTTCCAGTATTTGATGGCAAAAACTGGAATCGTTGGATGATTCAGATGCTAGTACTGTTCGGTGCTCAAGATGTTCTAGATCTTGTCACCGAAGGTTATGTTCCGGTGGCAGCAGATGCGACGGAGGAGCAGAAGAACGCGCAGAAGGATACAAGGAAGAAAGATCAGAAAGCATTGTTCTACATCCATCAGTGTGTGGATGCGAATGTGTTTGAGAAGATTGCAGATTCAACGACGGCAAAGGCGGCGTGGGACACACTGGTCAGATGTTACGGTGGTGACGCATCAGTGAAGAAGGTGAAGCTTCAGTCTCTACGTAAGCAGTACGAGAATCTCAACATGAAGAACAATGAGAAAGTTTCTGAGTACATCTCCAGAGTGATTCTGATCACTAATGAGATGAAGGCGTGTGGAGAAACTCTTTTTGAATAAGTAATCATTGAGAAGGTATTGAGATCCCTTACTCCTCAGTTTGATTACATTGTGGTAGCAATAGAACATTCTAAAGATCTGAGCACCATGAGAATTGAAGAGCTGCAAAGCAGTCTAGAAGCGCAAGAGTTGCGTCTGACTGAGAGAACTTCTGAAAGGGAAGTAGAGCAGCAGGCTCTGAAAACAGTTTCTGATAAGAAGCATTAGAAGCAGAGAAGATCTGATGGTGGTCAGAAGTCAGAAACCTTAACTTCTGATAGGCAAAAGAATGCTCAGAAGGGAAAAGAGAAGTATGACAAGAAGAAAATCCAATGTTACTGTTGTAAGAAGTTTTGTCACTTTGCTAGAGATTGTTGGTCAAACAAGGAGAGGAAGTCAGAAGAAGCAAATATAGCTAGAAGTTCTGATGATGAATATGTGCTACTGATGGCTTCTGAATCTGATGATACGAATTTGACAGACTGGTGGTATATGGACACTAGCTGCTCAAATCATCTTACTGGAAATAAGAAATGGCTGGTTGATTTTGATTCTGAGAAGAGGACAAAGATCAGATGTGCTGATGACAAATATCTTAACGCTGAAGGTATGGGAAATGTCAGAGTTGTTCTGAATAATGGGAAAACAGCATTGATTCAGAATGTGTGGTATGTACCTGGCATCAAAAGCAATCTGATGAGTGTGGGATAATTAATTGAGAAAGGTTTTTCAGTTACCATGAAGGACAATCTTCTGAAGCTGTATGACTGTAATCAGAAGCTGATTATGGAGTCAGAACAAGGAAGGAATAGAACATTCAAGGTGAATGTCAGAACTTCTGACTCTGAATGTCTTAGTGCAACAAGTGTTGTGAAAGAAAGTGAGCTGTGGCACAGAAGATTTGGTCATCTGAATTTCAGAAGCTTAGAACATCTGAATTCGAAGAAGCCGGTACATGGAATTCCTACAATTAAGAAGCCTGAGAAGTCATGCAAAGTGTGCATGGAAGGAAAGCAACCAAGATTTCCATTTGCGTCAGAAGTTGCTCCAAGAGCAAAACATGCCTTGGGAGTAGTACATTCTGATGTGTTTGGTCCATTTCCAGTAGAATCGTTCGGAGGGAATAAATACTTCGTGTCATTTGTTGATGAATTCACAAGAATGATATGGATATCCCTTATTAAGTTCAAACACGAGGTGTTTGCTGAATTCAAGAAGTTCCGAATGAAGGTTCAGAATCAGAGTGGTCAGACTCTGAAGATTCTCAGAACCGATGGTGGGGGTGAGTATAACTCCAAAGAGTTTCAGAAGTTCTGTGAGGAGAATGGAATCGAGCATGAGATTACTGCTCCTTACACTCCTCAACACAATGGTCTTGCTGAAAGAAGAAATCGTACTTTGCTTGATATGGTGAGAAGTATGCTGAAGGAGAAGAAGCTTCCTCAGAACTTCTGGGGAGAAGCTGTTTCCACCGCAGCATATGTGCTCAATAGATGTCCAATGAAGAAGCTGAAGGAAATAGTTCCTATTCAGAAGTGGACTGGAGAGAAGCAAAGTGTTAGTCATCTAAAGGTGTTTGGTTCTGTTTGTTACAAACATGTTCCAGAAGCTAGAAGACAGAAGCTGGATGATAGAAGCAAAGTAATGTTACTGGTGGGGTACCACAGTACGGGTGCGTACAAGCTTTATTGTCTAGAAACTAATAAAGTTGAGTTCAGCAGAGACGTTATTGTGAAGGAATCAGAAGTTTGGAATTGGGATAAGTCTCAATCTGATTCTGATGTGAGAACTTCTGAAGAAAGGTCAGAAATAAGAATTTCTGAAACTGATGGTGATTCTGACTCTGAAGGAGACTCAGAAGATGAAGGTGATTCTGATGATCCAGATTCTGATGATGATCAAGATTCTGGTGGTGATTCAGACTCTGGGAATATGCCAGACTCTGAAGGTGGTCAAGGTTCTGGAGGAAGTCAACCTTCTGGAACAAGAGCTTCTAAAGGAGAAACTTTTGAGGACAGAAATTCTGAGGTTCAAGCATCCGGAGAAAGTTCTGAACGAGGTCAGAGGCCACAGAGAATCAGAAACATTCCAAGAAGATTTGAAGAGTTTGACATGTTGCAAGACACTGAAGTAGATTCTGAAGGAGAAATTATTCAGTGTGCCATGTTAGTAGACTCTGAACCTGTGAGTACAGAAGAGGCTCTCAAGCAGAAGTTCTGGCTAAAGGCCATGAAAGAAGAACTTGAGGCCATAGAAAGAAACAAGACTTGGAAGCTGACAGAACTTCCAAAGGACAAGAAAGCCATCAGCGTCAGATGGGTTTTCAAGCAGAAGCTAAAGCCAGATGGATCAATTGGCAAACACAAAGCGAGGTTGGTAGCAAGAGGATTTCTGCAGAAACCTGGGCTGGATTATTCTGAAGTGTTTGCACCTGTAGCGAGACATGAAACAATCAGATTGGTGATTGCAATAGCTGCTAACAGGAATTGGCCTCTGATGCATTTAGATGTGAAATCTGCATTTCTGAACGGTCCATTAGAAGAAGAAGTTTATGTGTCACAACCTCCTGGATTTGTGAAAGAGAATAAGGAAGGGATGGTGTACAGATTACATAAAGCTTTGTATGGATTGAAGTAAGCGGCCAGAGCTTGGAATCAGAAGATTGAATCATTTTTCAAGAAGCAGGGTTTTCAGAAATGTGAGATGGAATACCGTGTTTATGTTCAGCATATTTCTGAAGGCAATATGATTCTGGTGTGTTTGTATGTTGATGACATATTGCTGACCGGAAGTTCTGAACAAGAATTAACGAAGTTCAGGAAGGTGCTGATGAATGAGTTTGAAATGACTGATCTTGGGAAAATGACATACTTTCTAGGGATGGAGTTCAGATATTCTGAGAAAGGTATCATTTTGCATCAGCTGAAGTATGAACGAGAACTTATGAAGAGATTTAAGCTGCAGAATTGTAAGGCTGCTATCACACCTGCAGATACAAATCAGAAATTGGATTCTGATTCTGATGGCGAGGATGTGGATGCTACAACCTTTAAACAGTTGGTTGGTTCTCTGAGGTATTTGTGTAATACCAGACCTGATATTTGCTATGCAGTTGGAATGGTTAGTAGGTTCATGAGTAAACCCAAGTGGTCTCATTACCAAGCTGCTGTCAGGGTTCTGAGGTATATCAAGGGAACTCTGAAGTATGGAGTTTTATTCCCTTCTGGAAGGAAGATCGAATCAGAACTTCTGAGTTACTCAGATTCTGATTGGTGTGGAGACAGAGTTGATAGAAGAAGTACTTCTGGATACTTGTTTAAGTTTCTGGGAGGCCCTATTTCTTGGAGTTCTAAGAAACAACCTGTTGTTGCGCTATCAACCTGTGAAGCTGAATATATTGCAGGTGCTGTTACTGCATGTCAAGCTGTGTGGATTCTGAACTTGCTGGAAGATCTGAAGATCAAAGTTGACAAACCTCTGAAGCTGATGATTGATAACAAGTCTGCAATCAATCTTGCCAGAAACCCAGTGTTGCATGGGAGAAGCAAGCATATTGAGACCAAGTATCATTATCTGAGAAGTCAAGTTCAGAATGGAGTGTTAGAAGTTCTGCACTGTAGCACCCAAAAGCAGTTGGCAGATGTTCTGACAAAGGCTATCAAGACTGATCAATTCCTTCGCTTAAGGGATGGAATTGGAGTTGTTAGTTTTGAGGAAATATAAATTAAGGGATGGTATTAGAATAAATAATTTATATCTTATTTAATATTCACAAACTTGGTGACTAAGTTTGTTAGAGGGTATTTTAGTACTTTATTGTTATTTTGTAGCCCTAGTTTTTAGCTTATAAATAGGGTAGTGTAGATGTCATTCAATCATTGTATCCTTATCATTTTTGTAGCCGCCATTCTATTTTAATATATTCTCTTCTTTTCATCACTATTTTCACCTTGTACACCAATAGTATCCACCACATTTATGTGATTTTTTCTATATCTTTTCTTAAAATGGAATATACATGGACAGTATAAAATATTTGTATATTGTCTATCACTGAAAAATGTGTATTATACCAAATCACACTTCCAATGCGACCCGTTATCACCGTTTCTGTTTGTAATTGTCATGGAAGGTTTAACCGGTTTGTTGAAAAAGGCTGTGGAGTTAGGAGACTTTAGAGGTTTTCAGATCAATGGTGAGGATTTTGTTGACATATTACAATTCGCCGGCGATACAATTATTATGGGAGATGGCAACTGTGACAATCTCTGGAGCATTAAAGCAATTTTGAGGGGGTTTCGAAATGAAGTTGGGGCTGAAGGTTAACTTCTACAAGAGTAAGTTGTACGACATTAACATAGGTGATTGGTTATTAAATGCAGCTTCCTCCTTCTTGGCTTTCAATGTAGACAACCCGCTATTCAGATTCCTTGGTGTGATGTTAGGAGACTGTCCTAGGAAATTAGCAATGTGGAAGGAGTTAATCAAGAACTTGAGGAGTAGACTAGTAGTTTGGAAAGGGAAGCACATCTCTTTGGCGGGCAGAGTTGTTCTTATTAACTCAATGCTGAATGTTATCTCGTTATACACTTTATCTTTCTACAAAGCTCTAGCTAAGGTGTTACGCGAGATTCGACGTCTTCAAAGTAATTTTCTGTTGCGAGGTAATGAGGATAAAAGAACAGTTCATTGGGTAAGTTGGAAGGTGGTTTGCAATCCAAGAGATATGGGTGGTCTTAGCGTCAAAGATATCAAAGTTCTTAACAAAGCTTTATTATTAAAGTGGAAATGGAGAATTTTGAAAGAGAAGAATGCGGTTTGGAGCAGCTTACTCAGACATAGATACTCGAATCTTGAGGTCAAAGTGATTATCAATGATAAATCTGTGTTGAATAAAGGTGACTCAATCTGGTGGAGAGATTTGGTATTGACTGCTTTTAATACCGATTCTGCCCAAATTGGTTTTGTTGAGTTTTTACGATGCAGATGCAGGATCAGAGATGTCAGTAACATAGAATTTTGCTACGCGTCTTGGTTGGATAATCAATCCATGAAGGATGCTTATCTGAACGTTTTTGCAGCAGCAGTGGATAAAAACATGACAGTGGCTGAAGCTGGTGCGTGGAACGGTGATGTTTGATCGCGGTAGTTCCATAACATAGTGAATAATCTTGTTGGGATCGATGCTTCTCATTGGGATGAAATTAAAGACATGTTGTCGAAGATAACTCTGCAGCAAAACTCGTGTGACGACTTTGAATGGACGAAGGAAGATAACGCTCAATTCTTGGTAAAGTCTTGTCTAGATTCTTTCTTGTCGGCATTTAATGTAGAGCTATTTAATGTAGATGTGTTACATGCTCTTGCTTTTCTGTGGAAAATAAAGGTGTCGTCGAATATTTTGTTCTTTGGTTGGAGATTCATTATTAACAGGATTCCTACCAAAGATCAATTGGTTAGGAGGGACATTTTGTCGGATGTGAGGGACTTATGTTACGTTTTCTGTTTTAGGCATGATGAATCTTTGATGCATCTCTTTTGCGTGTGCGTTTTCACAAAAAGAATTTGGGCAAAGGTAATGGCTTGGATAGGGAATGAGTTGGTCTTGTCCTTATAGGAGTTTGCTGAATTTTTCTTGTTTTGTAAAAAAGTGAATAATAAAAGAGATAGACTCACAATCGGCATGATTTGGTTGGCCTCCGTTTAGAGTATTTGGTTAATGCGCAATGTTGTTCAATTTATTGGAATAATATAAGCAAGTCTGAGTAAGTGGGGAAATAGTCCCACATTGGATAAGAATGTGGTGACTTGAGCATTTATAAGTGGGAGAACCCACTCACCTATCACCTTAAGGTTTTATGTGGACAAGTGGTGTGTCTCTCACAAAGGTGCTTAGTCTTACACTATGTATCAATGTTCCCTAGTGTAAACTCCCCCAACAAATGGTATCATGAGCCTTTGGTTCGAGAAAGGGACCGGAGTGTATCGAAATGAGTATAAAAAAAGGGGAACATTGTGGACTCACACTTGAGGGGAGTATTGGAATAATATAAGCAAGTGTGAGTAAGTGGGGAAATAGTCCCACATTGGATAGGAATGTGGTGACTTGAGGATTTATAAAGGGACCGGAGTGTATCGAAATGAGTATAAAAAAAAGAGAACATTGTGGACTCACACTTGAGGGGGACTATTGGAATAATATAAGCAAGCGTGAGTAAGTGAGAAAATAGTCCCACATTGGATAGGAATGTGGTGACTTGAGGATTTATAAGTGAGAGAACTCATACACCTATCACCTTAAGGTTTTAGGTGGACAAGTGGTGTGTCTCTCACAAAGGTGCCTAGTCCTACACTATGTATCAATGTTCCCTAGTAAACTCCCCCAACACAATTCAATGAGGCAGTTTTTAATTTCGACAAATGTATGACGGCGTTTATTCATAAATCTTGGATTTGAACGGAATTAGCTTGTAATACTCTTTCTCCTTATAACTTTTATGCTTGGAATACATTACCTCTCCTTTGCAGCAGGAAATAGAGGTTTTTTGTTTTCTTGTATTTGGTTGGAATACTTCTTATACCCCCTTTAATGAAATCATTGCTTATTAATTTTTTTTTAAATACTGATATAATTTAAAAAAATTTAAATATTTTAATTGTATGTCCGTATAATATTGTTATACATTGATAATACACAACCTTTAAACTCTTGATTTATACACTATAAATATTTAAAGAGTTTATCTTAACACCTTGATAATTAAAAAAAAAAAATTAAAATATGTGTCTATGCAGGACCATTTTTTAGGGCGTGCAAGGGTCTCATATTTTTTCATAATTAAACTATGATAAAAAGGGCCTCCATACACATCATTCACGGTTAAATATGACCTCTTAAAAATAACTGACTACTCAAATAAAGTTAACTTTAAATTTTTACACAGAGACTCTCAGAAGTTTGCGACGGCTCTGTGTCTATGAATTTTCTATATATAAAAGAAATTTAAGATGATTTAACTTGGATCTTTCTATTCATGTTTGAATTTTATATAACACATGTCATATATGTTTTAAACCAAATTTTTTTACTCGCGTAGTTGCACATTTCAATTCCTATAAAAAGAGAGGTTCAGTGGAATCAAAACATCAAGTATTTAGTTATACTGAAATTCTTGATATTACTGAAAACTTTAAAACAATTATTGGAGAAGGAGGATTTGGAAAAGTTTATCATGGAACTCTACAAGATCACACTCAAGTAGCTGTTAAAATGCTTTCACAATCATCAATGCAAGGTTATAAAGAATTTCAATCTGAGGTAAGCATTGCATTTAAGTTAGAAAACAACATATTCAAACTTGAATTTAGTTAAGTAATATTTGCAAGAAGGATCATGCATTTCCTTAACAATTCACTTTGTTGAGATACAATTTAAAACGCAGGCACAACTTTTAACTATTGTTCATCATAGAAATTTGGTATCTCTTATTGGGTATTGTGATGATGGTGAAATCAAAGCATTAGTTTATGAATACATGGCCAATGGAAATCTCCAACAACATTTGTCAGGTAAGTTAAATTCATTTCCTATAGTCATCTGTCAACATATACACATAATAGATTTCGTACTTTCATTTTATCTACATCTTAAAGTTTAATCATAATAAGATCAATTTTCATCAATTAAATTAACATAACATTAACATAGGTGAGATGCAAACCTTGACAAACTTGTATCACACAATTATTTGTAACATAACAAGGATTATGAGTAAGGAAATAAGTAGTTAAAGAGAAATGAATTTTTTCTATGATTTCATTTTAAAGAATGCTTATTCCGAATTGCAAAATTAATGATTATCTGTATGCAGTGGAAAATTCAAATATATTAAACTGGCACGAGAGACTTAACATTGCAATGGATGCAGCATACGGTAATATATTATTTATATAAAATCATATTAATCATGTGTACTGTGTACCCTTACATTGCCCTTTGTATGGTTTTTCAGGATTGGATTATCTACATAATGGATGTAAACCTTCTATTATCCATAGAGATTTGAAACCTTCCAACATATTACTAGATAATAACATGCATGCTAGGATATCAGATTTTGGTCTAAGTAGAGCTTTCAATGATGATATTGATTCTCATATATCCACGCGTCCTGCTGGTACATTTGGTTATATTGATCCCGAGTAAGTGCCGAGTATGAAAAATAATATTCAATTAATCACATAAATATTTTTGTAATATACACTTAGCATAAATATTTGGTTATGCATGTTATATTTTTTCTATACAGATTTCAGAAAACAGGAAATTCAAGTAAGAAAAATGATGTCTATAGTTTCGGGATAATTCTATTTGAGTTGATTACCGGTCAAAAAGCACTAACACGAGTATCTGGAGAATACATTCATATAATTCAACGGATTATACCCATAGTTGAAGGAGGAGATATTGAAAGTGTTGTTGATCCAAGGTTGCATGGTGAATTCAGCCTCAATTCAGCCTGGAAATTTGTAGAGATTGCCAGGCTATGCACCTCATCAAATGCAGTCGAAAGGCCGGACATGATTAAAATATTAATAGAGTTAAAGGAATGTTTGTCTTTGGATATGGTTGAGAGAAACTATGGAAGCATAGGAGCTATAGATGAAATGATTTCTTTAGCGACTGTATCGGAAACGACTATTTTAGCCAGATAACGAACGTTTATAATCATATTTTGTCTTATACATTTACTGCCACTCGAAATATCTAAGTACATTATTATTTGTTGTATATCATATCATAATTTTGTATTAATCTAATCAACATGTAATAACACTTATAACTACTTGTGGCTTTTAATAAGATGTGCGATAATCTATGTTCATGACATTACTATTTTGATTCATGTTTTTAGTTTCTACTACGCATAATAATGATTATGATTCTTCCTTTGTCATTGATTATGATTATGATTGTTTTCCGATATACAGTTAATTAAAATTCTCTCTTTCTCAAGTATTTGGCTTTAATGTATGTCTCTTTAGATTTTTAGGATAGGGGACATTATTTAGGGCCCGTTTGTTTTTCTTTTTTTTTTTAAATGTTTTTTATAGTGTAATATAATTTAATGGAAAAAATTTTATAAAGAAACTTTTAATAAAAGCTTTAAATAAAATTTTGGTTTGAATAGTTATTCTTAAAATGTTATTTTAGATATTTCAATATTTTATCGAAAAAATTTTGGATATCAAAATTTTAAAAAATCACTTAATTTTGAAACTATTTCAAATAGCTTTTCATAAAATCATTTTTGAGATACAACTTTTTTCAAAAATTGCGATTTCGGCTATATTTTGATCTTCAATAATGTATGTTTATGTTGTACGATGTCAAAATTAGCCTTGCAATTTAGAAAAAATGAATATAAAAAAACTTGTAATATTTTGAAAAACAGTTTTACAAAATCCATTTTTGAAAATATAAAGAAAAAATCCATTTTTTTAACGCTAAAACAAACAGACTCATAATCAACGGGATAATTTGAGGCTCGGTAAGACTATTTCTATATTTATTTCTCTTCTTTAATATTTTTTTAAAAAAACAATGGGATTAACTCAAAAGTGCATAAAGGGTACTCAAAACCCTTACAATAAACAACAACGGGAAAGTACATCTGTTTGATACAGCTAATCGGAGATGCAAACCACTCATAAAAAGAACAATAGTGGGTCAAAATAAAGTTAGAACATAACTGCCTCCAAGACATATACTTAATAAAATTCAAGTCATCTATAACACAAAAGGGTGCTAAAGATAAAATTATTCATGTTCCTCCATATGCACCAAACAGTAAGCGCTAATATTAAGTTACCAATATTTTTCCCAGTTTCCTTCCTCATGCTTCTATCGAAATTGACAAAAAAGACAACACAGTTCGAACTCGTCTCCACTTCTATGACAGACCATACTCTAGTCGCATACGCACACTCCAAGAAAAGGAGGGAAAATGTTTTGACAGAGCTGCCACAACCAACGCAAGATGAGCTGGAACTGTCAAAGTTGATGCCTCTCTTAGCCAACTGCTCTTTCGTTGCAACTCTATCCCAGAAAAGTCTGCATAAAAACACCTGAACTCTGGAACGGAGTTTGGATCTCCACAAAATCTCCATCGTCGTTGCCGCATCGAATTCCATAGCTAAAGGTAATCCAACCTGTAATTAACAAATCATAACAGGAACAGACCGAAAAAACATCCTCGTCCCCAACATTCCAAGCCAAACTATCCTCTCTATGAGGCTCTTGATCAACTTGAGACAGCAAAAAAACAAGCTCTTCCATCTCACAGTGCAAATCCGAACCCGGTATAAAAGAAGGCAGAGGGCAATTCCAAAACCAAACAGAGTCACAACGAACTCCCATATCAGCCACACATCCTTTCTGAAATGAGAGGGAGTTAAACAGTAATGGGAAGGCATACTTAAGAAGACGATCACCCAACCAATAGTAAAACCAGAACGATAAATGTTTCCCATTACCCTAAGACCCTCTTATAGCATTCGAAAAAAAATCTGAAGACTTATCTTTATCAAACCATATCGACATTAAGTCTCGCCACCAAATGGAATCTGTTTTACGACCACCTTACTGTCACACCCTAATTTTTAACCCTAAGATCCCCGCTTTGCCCTTTGCATAACATATTAGGCTAATCATTCGTGCATAACTAACCGCTTCATCTAGCTTTGTCTGTTTGTTTCTCTTTTGAGGATATGTGCCGCTGCAGAAGATTCAAGGTCCTGAAGGATGTGCTGTGTTTGTGATTGTGGAGGTTCTCTGGTCCTGTGAGATTGTGCCCTCACCCTTTTTAATCCCTAAATCACTACTAAGCCTTTTCTCCCTCAAGACTCCTCAGTCCCCCCCCCCCCCCCCCCCCCCCAACACACACAAAGATTAAGTCCTTATACCCTTTGATATGGAAATTTGGTCCCTAGAGACTGGTCACTGGTTGTGTGGCAGCTAGATTGTAAGATGGCATCTTCCCCTCTCTGTCAGCTCCTTAAGTTTGAGATATTGTGTTGCTCCATGTTCTTAAATAATGGTTCATCAAAGAAAATTCAATTTGAGAAGAATTAGAAGATGCAAGTCTATAAGGACAAAGTTACAAGTTTAAGCGTAAATTGCCAGTCGCTACCCATCACCATTCAAGATTCAAGGGTGTCTTTGTTAGAGAAAATCTTTCAAGTTAGAGAAATTCAAGGGTACAAAATTGCAATTTAAGGTGATACAAGATCAAAAGACCTTTTATAAGTCAAAACAATTCAAAATTCATGTTCACATTACAAATTCGAGAATTCAAGTTATCATGCCATTTAAAATTCAAAGTTTACAAGTTGGATTGTAAGGATTGCATATGTTAAGCTCTAAATAATTCAATTGGTACAAAATGGTTTCAAGAGTCAATGGTCAGGTTCAATACAACATTCAAGGACCACTAGAAAACACTGCATACAGAACAGATCCCGTCAAGTGTGTCCAATGAAGAAACAAACATGAAAAACTTTTGGAAGTTGAGAAACGCCATGGTACACAAACTTCTTCTAACCTATCAACATCTGAGGCTAAAAGTAATGAGGCTAAGGGGAAGGATAATTCCAAACCAAGTCCAAATTCGGGTTTTCATTTCCATTAACAATATCAAAAATATACCCAAATTGATCAAGAGAAAATCACAAAATACATCAAGATTACATCACATCCAAAATAACAAACAAGTGAAGCACATAAGATGACTATATGAAGAGAAACCGAGTCAATGATTCCTCCCTCAATTTGGAACAACTTTGAGCACTCAGGAATGCTCCTCTTGTTTCCCTGCGCTCAGAAAGTATGCTCCCTTTGCCAGAAGGTGCACGTTGTTTAACTCACTGCAGAACATCTTCCATTTTACCTCAGCTCAACAACACACAAAGGTTTAGAAGGCTATCATCATGTCCTCTGTGTCTTTGAAATTGGTCTTTGTGTATTAAGCTTCAACTGCAGGATGTATACAATTCCGGAAGCACCTCTGCTAAAACAATGTTTTCCAAAAAAAGTTTGAAATAACAAAAATTCTTTCTCCATGAGTGAGGTACCACCCATCAACGTCTCATGATCGCAATCACGGTTTGTCTCAGCAATTGGAGAAGATACGGAACTTAAACGTATCCATCGGGTTATAGACATCAATCGACGCCCAGAAACCGATCAACTGTAAGCCCCTCAATTTCCACCCAACTGCAAAAGCAGAATTCTCAATTATCACAGCAGCCTAAGTTTCATTAGCTATCTCACAACTTATTGAAAGGAAAGAGAGCGGCATACCGAAATAGCGAGAAATTCTTGGGCAATCGAAGGCGAGTCCCACACGACCGTCGGTTCAGCATCAAAGTAAGTTGAATATGCATAAATTCCAACACCAAGGAAGCCCCTGCATTAACACAACCACAAAATGAAACTTTTCTCTTCTAAACTGACAAGCATGTTGCTGCAAGAACTTTTACCTTCATATGCCACTACCAACTGCATGATGCCTCGGCTTTCTGTCAAGAACAGAGAAAGATTTGTAACCTCTGAAACACTGTCCTTGAAGCTCAAGATATTTTCATATCTACTTCACGCTGCAAACCACACAGCAAATCGACTGCCAATGATAAATTCAATCAATTCATAAATAGAAAAGCAAGGAAAAATGGATGTTTTGGCTTAAGAAACTCACAAACATTTCCAAGATGGTATTTTACTAGCATAAGTGTTTCTTTTAAGTTGTTCCTTTTTCTTCCTTACAGGATGTTAGTCAAGGGAGTCATAGTGCCAGAAACATTGCACTTTGATGTTGAAAGATTAGGATAAGGGCCTTCCTAAAGGTTTCGTTTGACAATGCAAACCGCAGCTTGTCAAGTCCAGGGCTGTAGCAATTCTTACCTGAACTTATCATTGACAAAGGTACCTCTCCAAGCAGCCATGGAAATCTCCCAAAGCTTTGTAAGCCTCCCCTACAATGACCAACACAAGAGAATTACAACAAAGAGATTCAGGCGAAATGGATGGGAGTAGCAACAGCATATCAGTATGAGAAATGGTTCAAAATATTGTTAGTCTCCAAGACGTTGCAGGACACAATTCAAGCATAATTAGGCTGCATTCAAATTCTTATCATGACAAGGGAACAAGAGTCATAAAATGTTTTCAAACACAATGTAAACGTGTTCAAGACAAGTTTCAATATTTCCAAAACGATCCACAAACATGTTGGTACAGGATAGGAAAGTTTTCAAATTACAAGCAACACATATCAGACATGTTCGTATTAAAAGGAATGTCATTATCATTGGAAATCATATTCAATTACAGCCAGCATTTTCTTTCCAAAATAGAAGTGACAACATGATCTTGAAATATTCAATTTTGAATCGAAGCTTTAAAGATGCAAGGCTTATAAAAAGGGGGGCTCTCAAAAAACAAATACACGAATTGACAACAGAAAAATCATCACGCATCATTACATCAAACAATCCATCAATGCCAACCAAAATCCATACCAAAAACATAGCCAATTTCATACGCATCAGAAACCCATTCAATCACAACCAATTCATCAGTCAATCCACGCACCTCAAATTCATGTCATACTGAACAATTTATCATCTTAACATTTCAAATCCACAAACCACTCATCAAAATCACATATACACCTACAATACGCAAGGCCAAGGAATCGAAGCAAACCTCACACGCAAACGACAAACATAGAGACAACAACACAAGCAAAAAGAAAAGAAGGTCCATTTGACTTATCTGTGAGGAGGAATCTTGAAGACTTGGTCGCACCGCATCGCCTCGCTTGGCTCCCTCCGTTTCTTCGTCGCTTTTCCTTCTTTATCGTTGCAAAATTCCTTGTAAAATGTAATCTTCAGAGTTTTATTGAATTGGGGTTGGGAATCGTGGGGTTAGGGTTCGTGTTTGGATTCTCTTTTTATTTTTCGATTCAGCGATCGAGAGAGGGTGAGGTGCGTGAGTGATTGAGAGGGATGATTGAAGAGGTAAAAACGGAGACAAAATGAAGGATTTGGAGACGACGACGTGTGTTTTAGGGTTTTGAACCTCCTTCGGTTGGAACGAGAGAGAAGAGAGTTTAAGTATTCCCTTCCCCTATTTTATTTCCCGTGCGATTCCATACACATGCACACACGACACTTATTGTGCATCTTCCATCTTGGCCGTTGGATCAACCACAGTTACGCATCGCATGGTCATGATTTGAGGGTCCATTTGCGCGCAGGATCCCTCCGTTTTAAACCCAAAATTATGTTTTTTAATTATTTTAATTTATTTTCATAATAAACCAATCATAATTTTTAGTATATTTAAAAATAGGTTTTTATTTTATCCAATAAAATAAAAGTAGTAGATAATAGATAATATCATTTTCTCTCTCTTACATCCTCTAACGATTTTCGGCAAGGTAGTGCGATTTCCAGCGAACTTGCCCTAACGTCTCAAGTAGTGGTTGCCTGGTTGAAATCACTCCTGAATGGTTTAACCTCCTAGTTCTAGGGCTAGGGACCTCCCCAGGGTGGATTGAATCAGGATATCAGAGGAATATGGGTCGAGGAAGGGGGAGACCTAAGAGGAACAAGGTGCCGTCTCCGTTGATCTTAACCACCCTCTAACAAAATAAAACACGTAATGAAAATTCGGAGAGAGCTTCATCTGTTGGTGCTGAAACAAACTCTGTGAAGAGTTGTGAAGTTGAAATTGAGACTCCAGAAGTGAAATCTCCTGCGACTTCGGTGGTGGAGAACAGTGTGCAGGATAGTGGAAGAAAGATGGAAGTTAGCGAGGAGGATCGTGGGAAGAAGGTGGAGGAAAACCCTAAGCTATGGGTGGACGTTATTAGTGGAAACAGAATCGCCTCAAATGGAGCCATGATTGAATTTGTTGCCCCCAATTTAGTGGAGGGAGAGGTTGAAGTGGAAATTGCTGAAGAAGACATAGAATCAGAGGTACGTTTCTGGGGATCAGCCCTTATAATGTATGTTATAGGTAGAGATTTGAGCTTACATGCTGTTAAGCAGTATATGACTAAATTCTGGAACTTTATCAAGTTGCCTTACATATTCTTCCATGAGGAAGGGTATTTCATTCTGAGGTTTAAATCTTGTAAGGAGAAAGATATGGTGGTTATGAAGGGGCCATATACAATCCAAAACATGCCTATGGTACTCAAGGATTGGACGCCCAACTTTGATTTTAAGAGAGATATGCTGAGAACCTTACCTGTTTGGGTGAAGCTCCCCAGTCTTCCTCTACATCTATGGGGTACTAGAAGCTTAGGGAAAATTGGGAGTGCTTTGGGTGTCCCACTGTTTACGGATGAATGCACTGCAAACAAGTTGAGAGTGTCATATGCTAGAATATTGGTAGAGATAGATGTAACCCAAAAACAGAAAGATTTTATTCTCATCAAAGATAATGAAGGGAACAAGAGGAAACAGGTTGTGGAATATGAGTGGAGACCTTTGTATTATGAAACCTGTCAAAAGGTTGGGCATCAATGCAAGGTGAAAACGAAGAAACAGTGGAAACCTAAACCCCCTATAGACACTACTTCTAAACAAGATGATGCTGACAAGCCTGGGAGTTCTGTAATTCAGTCTGACAGCAAGGGGGAGAATGAGAGCTTGGAAAACAAAGGATGGGAGAATGTGAGAAGTGGTGGAAGAAACAAAGGTAAGAGCAGTGTCAATTCAAACAGTCAAAAGGATATTACCTGTAGGAATGGCTTTGAGGCCTTGAGGGTTGGAATGCCTGAGAGGTCACAAGATGATGTAACATGATGGTTTCTTGGAATGTGAGAGGTGTCAATAATTCAGGGAAGTGCCATGAGGTTACCTCTCGCCTCACTCAAATGGGCCCTAATATAGCTATGATTCTTGAAACTAGAGTAAAGCCTCAAAAAGCTTTGAAAGTTAGGAAAAAAATTGGTACTAAGTGGAAATTTGCTGATAACTACACTAAGCATAATAATGGGAGAATATGGCTGTTATGGGATGAGAATAAAGTCAAAATAGAAATCCACACTATAGATGCTCAATTTATACATTGCAAGGTTACTTATCTTAAGGAGAATGCAACCTTATGGTTAACTGCTATCTATGCTTATAATACTCTGGAGCAGAGGAAAGCATTGTGGGGGGATATTGGTAAACTGCGGAATAATATCACTGGCCCTTGGTGCCTCATGGGAGACTTCAACAATGTTCTTAGAGCCCAACACAGAGTTGGAGGTAACATGGTTGTTGAAAAAGAATTTAAAGACTTGAATGACATGATGACATAAGCTGGGTTATTTGAAAAGGAAAGCCAGGGTGATCATTATACCTGGTGTAATAATCAAAGAGATAACATGATATACTTTAGGATTGACAGGGTGTTAGGTAATGTTGATTGGCAGCAGCAAAACATTGATACTAAACTCATCATTATGAACCAAGGTGTCTCTGACCATGCCCTTCTCTGCCTGCAAGGATCCACTATTTCTAGACCTCATAGAACTCCCTTCAAGTTCCAAAATGCAGTCACTCTCAAGGATGATTACTCTAAAACTGTGAGAAGAAGCTGGGTGCAGCCAATGGAGGGACAACCAATGTTTGTCATGTGGAAGAAATTGCAGAGACTTCAGCCTGAAATTAGAAGATTGAGCAGGTCTCTTAAGGGCATCAGCCTGCAGCTTAAGGAAGCTAGAGATATGTTAGGCAAGGCTCAAGAGGACTTGGTGAAGAATAGAATGAACCCTCAGTGCATTGATAATGTTAGCAATTATACTAAGGAGGTGCTGAGGCTAAGCAGTTTGGAGGAGAGTATAATGCAACAAAAATCCAAGATTGAGTGGATTAAACTTGGTGATGGTAACAACAGATACTTCCATGCTGCCTTAAAGACTAGACAAAATCAGAACCATTTGAATAATTTGAAAGATGAGAATGGGAAGGTTACTCAAAGTCAAGAGGAGATTGAGGATGAGATTCTGAGATTCTATGGCAACCTTATTGGTAAAACTCAGAATAAGCTGGCTGGCATAGACACTAGGGCTATGAGGGAGGGGCCTCAGTTGGGAAGAGAGCAATGTGAGTTGCTGACTAGCCCTATAACTGATGAGGAGATTTTCAAGAGTATGAAGGGTATAAAGGACCTATCCGCCCTTGGCATTGATGGGTTTAGTGCTAAATTTTTCAAAACCTCTTGGGATTGTATCAAGCAGGACTTTACTAGAGCCATTAAGGACTTCTTTGGTAAGGAGAGACTTTACAAAGCCATCAATTGTACTTTGATTACCTTGATTCCTAAGACTAGTGGAGCTAATATGGTTAAGGATTTTAGACCTATCTCCTGTTGCACTGTTCTCTATAAAGTGATATCTAGAATTATGGCTAAAAGGCTAGGTCTGGTTTTGAATAGCATCATACATAGCAGCCAAGCTGCTTTTGTTCCAGGGAAGAAAATTCATGACCATATTCTGCTTGCTTTTGAGTTAATCAGAGGGTATAACACTAAGAAAGGGGCACCTAAGTGTATGCTACAGATGGACTTGCAAAAGGCTTATGACTCTGTTGAATGGTCTGCTCTTGAAGCTATTTTGAAGGAACTTAGTTTTCCCCATCAATTTATCAGATGGGTAATGTTGACTGTTACAACTGTGTCTTATAGGTTTCAGGTGAATGGCAACATTACTGAAGTAGTGGAAGCTAAGAGGGGGCTAAGGCAAGGGGATCCCCTCCCCCCTTGCTTTTTGTAATAGTTATGGAGTACTTGCATAGGCTGATGCAGAAACTTAAAAGAAAGCCTGACTTCAACTTTCATACTAAATATGAGAAGATGGGAATTATCAACTTGAGCTTTGCTGATGACTTGTTATTATTTGCTAGAGGTGATTTCAGGTCTGTGGAGATGCTAATGGAGATTTTTGATTCCTTTTCTCAAGCTACAGGTCTTAAGATAAATCCTGCTAAGTGCAAGGCCTACTATGGTAATGTGGAGGAGGATGTTAGATCCAAAATTCAGGATCTTACTAAGATATTTGATGGCCAGCTACCTTTTAGGTATCTTGGCATCCCTCTGACTAGTAAGAAGTTAAACATCTGCCATTACCTTCCCCTCATTGATAGAATATGCTGCAGAATCCACCATTGGAGCTCCAAACTCCTTTCTATGGCTGGCAGAACTCAATTGATAAATAGTGTTCTGTTTGCTCTCTCTAATTTCTGGCTCCAATGCTTGCCCCTGCCAAAAGCTGTCTAGAAAAAGATTGATTCTTTGTGCAGATCCTTCTTATGGACAGGTACTGATAAAGTCTCTAAGAAGGCTCCAATTGCTTGGAAAAAGACTTGTGCTCCCAAGAAGCAAGGGGGTCTGAACATCATAGACCTTACTCGTTGGAACCAAACTTGTCTAGCCAAGCTGCTTTGGAATATCAACAGGAAGTCTGATTGCTTATGGATAAAGTGGATTCACTCCTATTACATTAAGGACCAGGATGTAATGACAATGAGCATCAAGAACAGTTCAACTTGGATTATGAAGGCTATTTTAAAGATGAGGCCTATTGTGGGTGGTTTGAATATTTGGTACCAATGTGTTAATGATGATAAATTCTCCTCGAGGCAACTGTATTCTGCATTGAATGACAGAAATATCACCATAGAGTGGAGAAAACTTTTCTATCACAACCCAGCCAGGCCTAGAGCAAAGTTCATCTTATGGTTGGCTTGTCATCAGAGATTGGCTACAAAGGATAGATTGTGGAGATTTGGTCTGATTAATGAGGAGAGTTGCTGCTTTTGTAAAGATAAAGAATCTCTCAACCATCTTTTTTTACTTGCAGGACCATGAAAGAAGTGTGGAAGTATATTCTAGATTGGCTCCAAATTGTACATTCTCCTGTGCCCTGGTCTGAGGAGATAGGGTGGAGTAACAGGATGAGTAAGTCGAAGAGTCCTGAATGCAGGATTTTGAAGTGTGCCCTTGCTGAAACTCTTTATGAGCTATGGCATCTTAGAAATGATATTTGTTTTGGGAATGATTGTAATAGGGAAAAAATAGGTGATATAATCATAGACTTTATTGTCTATAAATGTTGGATGAAGTCCAATCTTAGGAAAGCCATAAGTAGTTTACTTATGCCTTAGGTTAGCTTTTTTGGTTATGGTTGTTTGTTGGATCAGTTGGATCCCCTTTGGGATCGCTTTGTGTCTTCCTTTCCTTTTGGCTAATAAAGTATTTTATATTCCAAAAAAAAAAAAAGTTTTTATTAATATTATTATTGAATTTAACCCTTTTTTTTATATTTAGAATAAAACAATTTCTCTTTAAAATAGAACTTTTCATATAACTTTTTTCTAGGTGGAATTATATCTCTTTAATTTTAAAATAAAATCTTTTAGAAATAGAAGATTAATTAAATCCTTTTTCTCTAGTTAACCACTTCACACATAACCTTTTCTTAAAAAATAATAATAAAAAAAAATATAACTCTGTTATTTTTTTGAAATATTAGAAATTTAACCTATAGGTTTCTTACAAATTGCGTTCTTTTTTAATGAATCTTATTTAGGATCTTTTTCTCAAAAAATCTTAAAATATAGTTAACCTTACTTGATGTCGTGTTAGTACCCCGCTCTCGTAATATATGTACTTTATTTGTTTGTCTCGATTATGCTCTGATTGCTTTAAATCATTTTCAAGAAGTAAAATTCTCAATCCAACGTCGAGTCACTTTCCTACCCATGTAAGCCGATTGCTTTTAAGCATCGCCATCAACCTTTTGGTCACCATACACAAAGCTAGCCCACTTTGCTAGTGCACACGATTAAAACTCAATTCTTTGCTTTGATTAATCGATGACGTCTATTTTAACTTTAGCCTTAACGCTTATTACTTTATGCATTTTCTAAATATATTTGCTTGCATTATATCCAAGGGAAAATCACATGCATGATAATCACTTGTTGTGCATGGTGCATTTCATCTGCATTTCATCCTCCCCTTAGTGGTTGTAGGTACCCCTTAAGAATTAATTTCTTTGACAACTTTAGGATAGATTTTCCTAAGTTAGTCCCCCGTAATCTTGATTTTTTACAATCAATAACCTTAGATCGCCTGATTCTCCCCACAAGAGAATTAGATGTGAATCATCTCAAAGAAGAGACACACAATCTCATACCCCACAATTTAAACAAGATGTGGATCCCTTTTCCACTTACGAGAGGTATGAGGCATACTCGTCGATTTTATATCCGAGTTGGAGCCCTTCTCCTAAGATGAAGCAAAGGTTCATTCTCCTAAAAAACTGTGGTGGTTCTTAAGATGACGACTCATCTTTTCTCTTAAACCATTTTCAAACAAACCTTAGTACAATCCCTCAGAGAGGAACTAAAAGTGCTCTGATTCCACTCCTGACAGGATATGTAGGCACAAGATGCGATATCTTGTCTAGCACACTTAGGAATAGAAATTTAGGTCTTCCTACCCCTTAACCTTTAGCAAACAGATAACATTAGCAGATAACATAAGTATAAAACAAGAGGTTCCTGTTGTTGGAGCGGTAAAGTAGCAAGCAAAAATTGATTAAGTACCCAGTTTTGTCATCTCCACAGGGATCGGTGCAAGAAAGAATGTCATTCAACGGTCTCTACATTTCTAAGCTTATGATGTAAAAGTTTTGGTTTAAAAGATTTAAGGCACCAAAATTAAAGGCATAAAATATAAAGACTGAAAATATAAAGTAAAGACTGAATTATGAACGGAGCCTTGTTGGGATTGGATCTCATCAATTGATAACACATGCATTCTTCTAATCAAGTAAACACAAATCAATCATTCGCCTAATATCCTCACGTATCACTCACAACAGAGGTTATGTATAACGCAACGTCGAGAGAACAACCGTATTGTCTCATTGGTGATGTCTCACGCAACAAAACCAACACAGAGCTTTAAGAACTGATACTTACGCAAATGCTAAGCCTAAATCTGTGTCTAGAGTTTAGAACCTAATAGATAACCATCCTAAATCCAGATCTGAAGAGTATATGTCTATAGCGGTTCAAATCAAAGATAAACAGGTAAACAAAGATGACACCCAAATCAGATAAATGGCTGATTCATGTAAAATGCAATGATCAGAATACATACATACGCTTAACCCTTTTTACATGTATTCAACTAATTTACCAAATGTATGTGAATATCGTTCTTCATCACTATTATCACGCATCCTCGCAATACCACATCGATCCTACTCATGTTATTCATGCTACTAATCAACACAATACAATAAAAGATACAATGAATATCAACTCACAAGACCATGTCAAAAGTTTGCTCATTGATAGATGAGAATCTAAGACCAAAGATTTGAAAAGGGGTTTGTCAAGACCAACAAATAAACAATCAAAGACAATCAACAATAGAGAATCAAAACTAATTCACAAACATACATTAGATGAAATACATAAGGTATCAAAAGATTACATCCAAACCCAACAAGAGATCAAAGATCTTACCTTCTCCCTCTTATGGTTTGAGTTTCTCTCCCTAGAATATATTTGGAATTGAAGAGAGATAAAGTTCTGATCCAAATATTACAAGTTATAATAATTATATCCTAAAAAATGATGAAAATTACTTATATAATACATTCAGAAATTGCCAAGTTCGCACTGCGAACTTTTCATTCGCAAAACGAACATCAAAATAGGCACCTAATGTGCCTCTGATATGCTTAAACTGCCTCAGAAATTCTGCATAAGTTCGCAATGCAAAGGATTATTCGCAAAGCGAACTCAGGCCCCTTTTTCTTCTGCCATATCCAAGGTGTCCTTCTCCAGGCCTTCGCTGGAGCGATGAAGCAGTGAACACTCGCTGGGAAGTTCGCAAAGAGAACTCCAGTCCCTTTTCCTACTGCCATAATTCTGGGAGCGTTCGCTGGAGCATCGCCAGACGTTCGCAAAGCGAACTTTCACTGGTAAGTTAGCAAAGCGAACTTCCTGAAGTTTCTTCATTTCTTTGGCAACTTGGATCACTTTCTTGTGTCTTACTTCTTTGATGAATTTATGCCTTTTTCTGCACAATAACACACATATTACAAGCACCAAAGGTATTTTCATGATGTTTGAAGAATGACAACAATTCAAGAATAAAATCTAAGAAAACATGAGAATTGAGTTGAAAAGTGCCAAGAAAGATGGTTCAATTTAAGTCAAAATTTGTACTTAACACCTGTAGAGTACTACAGATATCTAGGATGTAGAGTACTACAGATATCTAGGATGCTAACACCTTCCCTTGGTATAACCAACCCCCGAACCTTAGACTCTTAGCTTTGCATTGCATTGCATATTGTGGAACATTCTATCTTTCTCCCTTCCCTTGGATAAATTAAAGACCGGTAGTGAAATAAACGATTTGCAATTCAAGTTAATAAATAGCTTGATATCCAATTCTCACCGCGACACTTACTATCATTGCACATGACTTCCATCCCTAAATTACGGAACTGATGCACATACTTGTACTCGAGGATACCTTTCCAAAAAGCTCCTTCATCTGATATACATCTCCACTTCCATTTTAACAAAAGAGACTTGTTGAAAGTGGCTATATCCTTGATCCAAAGACCACCTATATCTTTCGGTAAACAAACTCGCTTCCAACTAATCCAATGAATATTCTTTTTAGAAGAACAACCTCCCCATAAGAAATTCGATTAGATTTTGGAGATCTCCTTAATTATTAACGTCGGAGCCTTATAAAAAGAGAGTGTGAAGATAGGGATAGCATTCAACACCGAGTTAATCAAGGAAACTCTCCCCCCAATAGACAGGTTCTTGCCTTTCCTGACTGCCATCTTATTCCTTAACACATCAACCACCTATTTCCATAATTTGATCTTCCGCGGACTATCCCCTACCATAATCCCTAAGAGTTTGAAAGGAAACGTACTCCCCTCGCAATGTAAGAATGTTGTCGCTACTTCAATGAAACCTCTCTTCAGATTGACTCCATAAATTCTACTCTTGAAGAAGTTTAATTTAAGACCTGAGACCAATTCGAAACCTCTGAGCAATGCCTTCACACAGTAAAGGTTTTACCAACTCCCTTCTTCAACAAAGACAATATCATTTGCAAATTAGACAACATTGTCGTAGACACCTTCAGTCACCTTGAAACCATAGAAGAGAGACAAGTCATTAGCCTTCTTCATTAGACCGTTCAAACCTTCCATGTCTAAAATAAAAAGAAAGGGAAACAATGGATCTCTTTACAAACAACTCATATAACAACGGTTGTGAAAGATCTATAATAATAGTTGAACAACCGTTGTTAGGTAGGGTGTGGTTGTAAGTGGGTTATTTACAATCACGGTCTATTGCCCGTGGTAGTAAACTAGATAACACGCTGCATACAACCACGATTGTATTAAACAACAGTTGTTGTATGTCTTTTAATAAAATAAATAAAAAATCAGCAGTAGAACAACAACATCAGCAAGAACAACAATAACAACAACAAGAACAACAACAGGATCAACAAAAACAAGAAGAATAACAACAATAACAACAATAACAACATCAACAAGAAGAACAAGAAGAAGAAGATGAATAAGAAGAAGAAGGAGAAGAAGAAGAAAAAGAATAAGAAGAAGAAGAAGAAGAAGAAGAAGAAGAAGAAGAAGAAGAAGAACAACAACAATAACAACAACAACAAAAACAACAATAACAACAACATAAAAAAAACAAGAACAACCATAATAACAACAAGAACAACAACAATAACAAAAAAAGAACAACAACAACTAACACTGCTAACTTGAATCCATACTTTCTTTGTCTCATTCAAGTTGGAGAAGAGATGACGGAGTTCTGAAATATGTTAATGAAAGAAATGATGTTTTTGAGTTTTTTTTATGGAAGAAATAATATTTTCGAGCTTGGTTTAGTGGAGAAATAGAGCGTCGTAAATGAAATATGATGTTTAGAGGTAGAAGATAAAGTTCGTATAAGTTGGAAGTTCGTCTAAGTTTTAGGTTTCACGCAAATCACTAATGGTAATGTTTTGAGCGTTGCTAATCACTAAATGGACGACAAAGATTTGTTTATGGATGACAAATATATATATATATATATATATATATATATATATATATATATATATATATATATATATATATAAAATAAAGCACAATCTTAGTATAACTTGTAAAAACAAAACTGTGAACAATGCGCTACATACAACAACGGTTGTATTAAATAATCATTGTTGTATGTCTTTTACTAAAATAAAATAAAATGTTAGTACAGGTTGGAAAAACAAAACTGTGAATAACGCGCTACGTACAATAACGGTTGTATTAAATAACTGTTGTTGTAATTATTTTAATAAAATAAAATAAAATGTAGCATAGAACAACAACAACAACAAGATTCGAATTCATGACCATGCACCATTTTTTACCACGGTTGGAAGTTCCAACCGTGATAAAAAGTGGCTTAAAAATAAATAAAAAAACAAAACTCTATGTGCTAGGATTCGAACTCATGACCAGGCGCCACTTTTCACCATGGTTTGAAGTTCCAACCGTGGTGAAAAGTGACCTTAAAAATGAAAATAAAAGGAAAGTGCCTAATTGAATAGATTCTACAACGATGAAACCTTTGGTCGTCGTGGTGAAATAAAATTCGGTGGCGTTACGAAAGGTAATTTTTGTAGTAGTGTTACCTGAGCCCTTTGCTAACCTCAAAATCTTTCGATGCACTTCCTTTAACTAGAACCGACATAGTTCCGTTGAACACTAACACTCCCATCCACTTCTGCCACTTTGGACCACAATTCATCTTACGTAACAGGAATCTTAAGAAATCTCAACTGACGCAATCATAGGCCCTTCCAAAGTCAGCCTTCAAAACAAAACACTATTTCTTTGAATGTTTTGCAAAGTCCAGAATCTCGTTGATTACCACCACACCATCTAACATGCTTCTACCCGCCACGAAAGTTGTTTGCTCTTTAGAAACAATACTCCCTATGAATTTTTTCATCCAGTTAGCTAACACCTTTGATAGAATTTTTTGGAATAAACTAGCTAGACATATGGGTTTGTAGTTAACCAAATGATGAGGATTGACAACCTTAGGAACAAGCGTCAAGAAAGAAGTCATAGTTGCCTTGGTCAAAGATGGCTTAACATGAAAGTCTTCCACAAACCTGACGGTATCGTCCTTAACAAAATCCCAGCAATTTTGCAAGAAACTAAAAAAGTAACCGTCAGGACCTAGACTTTTTTATCCATCACAGTTCCAAACCGCTTCCTTGATTTCAACTTTTGTAAACGGAACCTCTAAGCTGCTGCTAAAAAAATCAGACAGACTCCCAAAGTCCATTCCATTAATATTGATGGTATATTAGTATAGTATCATATAGTCATTGAGTGGTTTTTTTAATACTATTACACATCCATTTTTGTGGAATCATTATAGGTATGTTGAAGAATTGTATCCTTTGTATTTGTTGATTATGTTTTATTCCTTCTATTTTTCTATAAAAAAATTTCCTTTTATTTCTTAATATGATTTAGTTTTTTTTAAAGTTATTGAAAGGAGTACCAAGGGTTTCCTCGGTCCTTACAATAACACCAAGTGTCGTAGTCTCTAAACGACATAGTCAAGTATCAAAGAAACTAAAATTTTAACAATTACAGAGATATTGTAATGGATTATCTTTCCGGTCGTTAAAGATAAGATTTGTATGAAACTTCCTCTTGCTCATCACCCAACTCCATTACATAGCTTGGATTTTGATTTTAAGTATAAAAAAATATGTTGCAATTCCTCTAAATATCATGGCATTCCTTAGTAGCAAGATATTCTAAGTTATAACTATCTGTCGCGGTGCGAAAAAATGACCTAGAGCGCTCGCACGCTTGTTGAATGCCAAATATGTCATAAACTAAACTATTATTCTTGGCATTTTTCAACTCATTTCTTAAGTTTTAATTGATTTATTCCATGTTCTCTTGTGATTCTTCAATGAAATTAATTTTACCTTTGGATGCCTTGATATGTGTGTTATTATGTAGGAATTAAGTTGGATTATCAAAGAACAAGGCACAATTGAATGGACAAGGAAGCCCAAGAAATAATGGAGAATCCAGCAGGTTCGCAGTGCGAGCAAGTAGTGAAGTGCAGGCGAGCTCGCGGTGCGAGCTCAAAGCGAGGCCAAAGCGAGCTGGAACATTTGGAAGGCAATAGCTAAACCCCTTGCTGATGGCAGTGCGAGGCCTGGGCGAAGAAGTTCACAGTGCGAAGTCAGAGAATCTTCAGGGGCGGTTTAACTGTTCAGAGGCACTTCAAGTGCCTATAAGTGAAGTTCGCAGTGCGAACAGGGAGCTCGCAGTGCGAGCGAGACAAATTCTGTTTAGATATTTTTGTACTATTTAGCACTTTTTGGGGATCATAACTAAAGAACATCATTTTTCTGATATAGTAACATTGGTTTAGGAGAAAAAAAAACCTAAGTTCTTCATTTCTTCATCAATGAGTGATATTTTACAAGTAGAAGCTGGATTCGCATCCTAGATCGATTCTTCATCTTGGATGCTCATTCATCTTCTACATTTTCTTGTGAAGCAAGCTACCATGACCATGGGTAGCTAAATCCTTTGTATCAAAAGTAGATGTAGTCTATCTTAGCTTGTATGTATTTCTTTTGATCTATTTGTATGTGAACAAGTGGATGATTAATATATTTTGAATGTTTTTATTCTTAAATATCTATTTATGCTTTGTATCACTCTAGACATGGATTTTACAAACCTTGATCTAAAATATTCATCTATCAATAAACAAACTCTGGACATAGATTTATGAGTTGATATTTGCTTTGTGTTGATCTCAAAGATTATTGTATTTGTTGTTATCATGAGACGCCATTTAATGACGAATACAATAATATTCACGACACCGCTCTAGACATAGACGATATTGAGAGGATACATGATTATATTAATCGGAAACGAATTCACATGCTTGATTAATCGAATATATACAAGTTAGGTTGATGAAATCTGAAATTCTGGTACCAGATATGTGATGTCACACTTAATGTCACAACAACACACTTTGCTATGGACAATAACAGACACGAGAAACACACAAAGAATTATTCACCCAGTTCGGTCTAACTACCTACGTATGGGGGCTACCAAGCCAGGGATGAATTTCACTATCAGTAGATTTAATTTACAGACTCAACAACCCAGTTGACATCTCCTAAACTTAAACTCTACTTAATGAACCTTCTACCTAAGAGACCACTTAAGTATGAGAACACTACTCAATCCCTAAATCACTTCAGTGATATAATTCAAAGATCACACACTTTGAAAAAAACAACTTGATTCTGCTTCACAGCTTTGATCAAGAATAACTCAAAACAACAATACCAATTCACACTAGAATGGTTTACAACACATACACGAAGACACAAACGACACTCAGTCTTTAGCTCTCTTTCTTCATTGCTTTTCCTTCAGGATTGATACGCTTTATATAGCTATTTTATCTGGTCTTGGACCTGCTACAATATCTGACCTGATTTGTTATTTAAAACTGAATCTTCGACAGATTTTCTCTCTCAAAATCTTCTTAAATCTTCATCCTTTAAACACTCCTACAAATCTGCATCAAATCTGTTTGTAACAGAAAATGTTTATCCCAAGATATCTGCATCCAATGAGACTAACAGCTCTCCCAATATCCAGCTAAAACACAAACCCTAACAACATCACTAAACCTGATGTTATTAATCTTCTGCAGACCTGATGTCACAACATCGCATGTGACATCAGACATCCAACTTAAGCACTTAGCATAAACCAATGTTAAGACTCAATGTTAAGGCATCACCCATGTGACATCAACATTGCACAACTTTGTTTTACCAAAATTCTAGCCAATCCAGGAACCAACAATCTCCCCCTTTGGCTAATTTTGGCTAAAACAATCTCTGCAGCATCAGAGACTTCAGCAGCGGAAAAAAAATTAGTATAAAACTCCTAGCAGCACTTCTTCAAACAGCTTCTACTTCAAAAGCATAACCAGTTGTTCAACATGCACACTCCCCCTCAACATCTGCACCACACCAGATCTTAGATAGGTCACACTCTACACACAAAGGCTAGGCTAACTCTCCCCCTTTTTAGCCACAATTGGACAATCACCAAACACAATGTCCTGACATAATAACTGACACAGTCAAACACCAAGCTTTTCCAAAAAAAAAATAAGTTCCAACACCTTGACTGGTCAGGCGATACAAACAATGCTCCTTGTTTGCATCATAAAAACAAGCCTTCTTCCTTCTAGCAGCACCACATAGCAACCAAGAATGAGCCAGTCAAACTCCAAAGATGCAGCAAAGAACCTCAAGCGGGAGGACAAGAAACCAGATCCATTGAAGAAGAAGAGCAAAACACAGACAACAACTAGAACTTCTTCAGGAGCAACAAGAACAGGCAAAACATCAGAAACAACCATGAAACCAAGCAAGAAGCATCCTGTGCAACAACAAGCTGCTGATGATGATTGGGACGAAGACTGGAAAGCTTTTCTAAATGCAGGGGGTTGGGAAGATCTGTAACTAAAGATGTACTTCAAACCTGTATGCTTTCAGCAGTTGAATAAAATCAATTTCTAATAAAGAATACAACTGCTTAATACACTCTCTAGCACATTTAATCTTCATAAATGCAAATTCCCAATTTACTTCTCAAACTTTCAAATTGGTTTGCATCTAAGGCTTTAGTAAAAATGTCAGCTAATTGTTTATCTGTAGCAACATGTTCCAAGGCAACTACTTTGTCTTCAACCAAATCTCTTATAAAATGATGCCTTATATCAATATGCTTGGTTTTGCTATGCTGAATAGGATTCTTAGAGATATTGATAGCACTCAAATTATCACAGTACAATGTCATGACATCTTGCTTGACATTGTATTCTGTTAACATCTGCTTCATCCAAACAAGTTGAGAACAACTACTCCCTGCTGCTATGTACTCAGCTTCAGCAGTATAAAGGGACACACAGTTTTTCTTTTTACTAAACCATGATATCAGATTATTCCCTAAAAAGAAACAACCTCCTGAAGTGCTTTTCCTATCATCAGCACTCCCAGCCCAGTCCGCATCACAATATCCCCTTAACTCAGTCCCAGATTCATGACTATACAACATCCCATAGTCACTAGTGCCATTAACATATTTCAGGATCCTCTTTACTTGATTCAAGTGACTAACCTTAGGCTCAGATTGGTATCTGGCACAAACTCCAACAGCAAAATCAATGTCAGGTCTGCTAGCAGTGAGATACAATAGACTCCCAATCATGCTTCTATATAAACTTTGATCCACACTGACCCCATGTTCATCCTTGGATAATTTTAGATGAGTAGGAGCAGGAGTCCTCTTGTGATTAGCATTCTCTAGACCAAACTTCTTCACTATGTTCTTTGCATACTTGCTCTGAGAAATGAATATGGAATCCTCCATTTGTCTAACTTGTAGACCAAGAAAATAGTTTAGCTCACCAACAAGACTCATTTTAAATTCAGACTGCATCTGTTCCACAAAATGTTTCACCATTGCATCTGACATCCCACCAAATACTATGTCATCAACATAGATTTGAGCTATCATCAGTTTTCCTCCTTCCTCTTTAACAAACAAAGTCTTGTCAATCCCTCCTTTTCTGTAGCCCTTCACAACCAGGAATTCAGTAAGCCTTTCATACCAAGCTCTTGGTGCTTGCTTCAAACCATATAGAGCTTTCCTTAGTTTGTACACATGGTCAGGAAATGTTGGATAAACAAATCCTTTTGGTTGATCAACATATACCTCTTCAGTTAAGTATCCATTCAAGAAGGCACTTTTAACATCCATCTGAAAAAGCTTGAATTTGAAATTACAAGCCACCCCTAATAGCAATCTGATAGATTCCAGTCTTGCCACAGGAGCAAAGGTTTCATCATAATAAATTCTTTCAACCTGAGTGTATCCCTGAGCAACTAATCTGGCCTTGTTTCTGGTGACAACTCCTTGTTCATCAGACTTATTCTTGTAGATCCATTTGGTGCCAATCACATTAACTCCATCAGGCCTAGGTACAAGCTCACATACTTCATTCCTCTTGAATTGCTCCAGCTCTTCATACATTGCATTTATCCAAAACTCATCAGTCAATGCTTCCTTGACATTCTTTGGCTCAATTTTGGAGACAAAACATGAACTTGCTATAACATCTCTTGACCTAGTCCTCACTCCAGAGGTTGGATCACCTATAATGAGCTCCTTTGGGTGGTCCTTCTGCACTCTGATAGAGGGATCTTTATGAGGTTGCTCAGTTTCAGGCTCAGCAGCAGCAACACTGGGAGTTGGGCTTCTATCTTCAGTTTCTGGTGCAACTTCACCAACTGATGTTCCAACATCATCTAGGACATCATCATTTTCCTGCTTATCATTGTCATCAAACACCACATTGATGGACTCCATCATCACCTTGGTTCTAGAATTGAATACCCTATACGCTCTGCTGTTGGTAGAGTATCCCAAAAATATTCCTTCATCACTTTTGGAATCCAATTTTCTTCTCTGTTCTCTATCAGCCAGAATATAACATCTACTTCCAAAAACATGGAAGTATTTAACACTAGGTTTTCTTCCCTTCCATAGTTCATACAGAGTGGATGACATGCCTCTTCTCAGGGTAACCCTGTTGTGAATGTAGCAGGCAGTATTCATGGCTTCAGCCCAGAAATGATAGGGAAGTTTCTTGGCATGGATCATAGCTCTAGCAGACTCTTGGATAGTTCTGTTCTTTCTCTCAACTACTCTATTTTGCTGAGGAGTAATAGGAGATAAAAACTCATGACTTATACCTTCAACAGAGCAAAATTCTTCAAACTTGCTATTCTCAAACTCTCTTCCATGGTCACTTCTTATCCTGACAACATTACTCTCCTTTTCTCTTTGGAGTCTTTGACAAAGATCTTTAAAAACATCAAACACCTCTGATTTGTCTTTGATAAAGCTCACCCAGGTGTACCTAGAATAGTCATCAACAACCACATATGCATATTTCTTTCCACCCAGACTTTCCACCTGCATAGGTCCCATCAAGTCCATATGAAGTAGTTCCAAGACCTTGGAGGTGGTGTCATGTTGAAGCTTTGGATGAGACATCTTTGTCTGCTTCCCTTTTTGACAGTCTCCACACACTTTTCCTTCCTCAATATTAAGTTTGGGAATTCCTCTGACTGCTTCTGAGGAGATAATTCTCTTCATTCCCTTTAGGTGAAGATGTCCCAACTTCTGATGCCAGATTTTGACATCATCTTCTTTAGCAAAAACACAAGTGGAAGAACTTGAGTCTTGTGGCACCCAAAGATAACAATTGTCCTTAGACCTGGCTCCCTTCATAATGACTTCTCCTTTATCATCTTTGACAATGCATTCAGACTTTGTAAAGTCTACTTTGAATCCTTGATCACAAAGTTGACTAATGCTAATAAAATTTGCTGTCAGTCCTTTAACCAGAAGAACATCCTCCAGTTTGGGAGCACCAGCACAGTTCAGTTTACCACTCCCCTTGATCTCTCCTTTAACCCCATCACCAAATGTAACATAGTCTGAAGAATGAAGCTTCACATCTACCAACAGATTCTTTACTCCAGTCATGTGCCTTGAACACCCACTGTCAAAGTACCAATTTTCTTTGGTGGAAACCCTTAAAGAAGTGTGAGCTATCAAGCTGGTAACCTTAACTTTAGGGACCCATTACTTCTTAGGCTTGGTAACCTGCCTTCCTTTATAACAGTTCTGTTTGGGAACAACCTGATGAGCCTTCTGAGGATATCCATGTAGCTTATAACAATAAGCCTTAATGTGTCCAAAACATCCACAATGGTGACATCTCCAGTGTCTGTATTTCTTCTTAGATAAAGTTCTGTCAGGATGTTTTAACATCACTGGTTTGGAGGTGAAAGAACCTGCATCACTGGTGAATCCCAAACCACATTTGTCTGCAGCCATCTTCCCAATACTAAGAATGTTGTCTAATGCATCAGTACCATTGTTCAACATTATGATAGTTTTGGTCATAGAGTCCAGTTTATAGTTAAGCATACTGACTTCAGCTTCAAGTTCAGTCTTTTCAGCTTTTAACTGTACTATGGTTTTCTTCAGCTCTTCTCCTTCAAGACACACTTGCTCACTTCTTATGAAGAGATCTTTATAAGTGACAACAAGTTCATCATAAGTAACCTCATCATCACAAGAATCATCATCTGACTCATAAACCCCAACCATAGCTCTAACAAGTTTAGCTGAATTTTCTTCAGATTCACTCTCACTGTTAGACCAAGAAGCTGATAACCCTTTCTGCTTCTTTAGGAAAGTAGGACATTCCTTCTTGACATGTCCATACCCTTCACACTCAAAGCATTGTATCCCTTTGTCATTACTGGATTTTTCTTCATCTTTAGACTTCTTCCCTGGTTCTCCTGATCTATTGATGTCAGAGGTAATGTTCTTGACATTGGGATTATAACTCCTATTTATCCTCTTCATAACTTTGTTGAACTGTTTACCCAGCAAAGCAATAGCCTGAGACAACTCTTCCTGAGAATCCTCCTCTTTCCCTTTCTTGGCTTCTCAGAACTGGAAGCCAAAGCTATACTCTTGGACTTCTTCTCAGGTTCCTCTTCACTTAACCCTAGCTCAAATGTTTGAAGAGATCCAATAAGCTCATCAACTCTCATTTTACTGATGTCTTGAGCTTCTTCAATTGCAGTCACCTTCATCTTGTACCTCTTGGGAAGGGATCTAAGGATTTTCCTCACCAGCTTTTCTTCAGTCATCTTTTCTCCAAGAGCACTAGAGGCATTGGCCAGCTCAAGAATACTCATATGAAAGTCATGAATAGTTTCATCTTCCTTCATCTTTAGACTTTCAAACTTTGATGTCAGAAGTTGAAGTCTTGACATCTTAACCTTTGATGTTCCTTCATGAGTAGTCTTCAAGATGTCCCAAGCTTCCTTGGTAACTTCACAGGTATTGATCAACCTGAATATGTTCTTATCAACTCCATTGAAAATAGCATTTAAAGATTTGGAATTTCCAAGGGCAAGCTCATCTTCTTCCTTGGTCCATTCTTCTTAAGGTTTTAGTTTTAAGCTGTCTTCTATTTCTTTCCCAGCATCATCCTTCTCAACAACAACAGGTGCTTTCCATTCTTTTATGATAGCCTTCCATGCCCTGCTGTCCAAGGATTTCAAAAAAGTAATCATCCTTGGCTTCCAATAATCATAATTAGAGCCATCCAAAATAGGGGGTCTATTCACAAATCCACCAACTTCCTTGTCCATCTTTACCAGAAAGTATCAGCCCTAGATCTCACCCAGATACAGAGCAGGATGCCTGCTCTGATACCAATTGAAATTCTGGTACCAGATATGTGATGTCACACTTAATGTCACAACAACACACTCTGCGATGGACAATAACAAACACGAGAAACACACAAAGAATTATTCACCCAGTTCGGTCTAACTACCTACGTATGGGGGCTACCAAGCCAGGGATGAATTTCACTATCAGTAGATTTAATTTACAGACTCAACAACCCAGTTGACATCTCCTAAACTTAAACTCTACTTAATGAACTTTCTACCTAAGAGACCACTTAAGTATGAGAACACTACTCAATCCCTAAATCACTTCAGTGATATAATTCAAAGATCACACACTTTGAAAAAAACAACTTGATTCTGCTTCACAGCTTTGATCAAGAACAACTCAAAACAACAATACTAATTCACACTAGAATGGTTTACAACACATACACGAAGACACAAACGACACTCAGTCTTTAGCTCTCTTTCTTCGTTGCATTTCCTTCAGGATTGATGCGCTTTATATAGCTATTTTATCTGGTCTTGGACCTGCTACAATATCTGACCTGATTTGTTATTTAAAACTGAATCTTCGACTGATTTTCTCTCTCAAAATCTTCTTAAATCTTCAGCCTTTAAACACTCCTACAAATCCGCATCAAATCTGTTTGTAACATAAAATATCTATCCTAAGATATCCGCATCCAATGAGACTAACAGCTTCCCAATATCCAGCTAAAACGCAAACCCTAACAACATCACTAAACCTGATGTTATTAATCTTCTGCAGACCTGATGTCACAACATCGCATGTGACATCAGACATCCAACTTAAGCACTTAACATAAACCAATGTTAAGACTCAATGTTAAGACATCACCCATGTGACATCAACATTGCACAACTTTGTTTTACCAAAATTCTAGCCAATCCAGGAACCAGCAAAATCTATCTTTGATATGTCTTGTTAAACAAACATCTTTTAGAATTTAATCGTTACTACTAAAATTGTGACAAACTTATGATCCTAAACAAACAAACTTTGAAAACCCTACTGTCGCACCACGAAAAAATCGCTTAATCGAAGACACGACCCTTTGCGCGAAAGGCGCGGAACGGTTCGACAGAGTCACCACCGAACTTTATTTATCCCAAAAGAGGGAAAGGAAAATATCGAGAAAACCTTTAAAGGAGGGATAAGAACATGGTCTTCGCAACCACATTCTGGGTTCGGGAGTCAGTTACGTGAGAGGAAGGTACGCACACCCCCTCACGTCCGTTGTACTCAACGGGAACCTCTTAGTTCGATTTGTGAGGAACGTTAGCTAAGCTTGTTTGTTTTCTTCTCAGTGGTAAATGCGAAATGATAAGATAAAGGGAAAAGATACTAAGGGGAAATGGGGTGGTTTTAAGATAGGGTGCTCGGCAAGATCATCGCGACCTCGGGCCTACGTAAGCTCATTCGGACGAGAATGAGGAATCAGAGCAATCGTACTTCGACTACGGGAAGGGATAGAGGGAAGACGGAAGATGGAGGGAAGGTAGCTCGCCAAGATCATCGCAATATTGTGCCTACGTATCTTTACTCGGACGAGAGTAAAGAATCAGAGCGGTCGTAGTTCGTGGTACACTCACGAAAAGAGGAGTTAGGGTTTGAATTTTAGGAGACGAAAGATTAAATGACATACAACCCAAGGGGCGTGCCTCGAGAGCAGTCACTCAAGAATCCAAGGAATGCTAGACTCCAAGAACTCAGTTCTTTCGTGATTGATTGCAAAAATGTTCGATAAAGATTAAGTGTTTTAAGACGAAAGGGTGAATGAACAACAACTCAAGGGCGCGCCTCGAGAGCCATTCATTCGAAGACCTAAGGAATGCTAGACTCCAAGAATCTCCTCCTTTCGTAAGTTGATTAAGAAAGCGTTTGGAAAAAAGATTGGGTCGAATTGGGTTGCGACAAGAGGGGAGGATTGATACTAGTCCCTAGGGGTGCTCCTAGTAACGAAACCTCGAGATGTGCGAGTGTGCGTTTGATGTCGAGGCAAAAGGCGCTCGACTTACGAGAATGTTTCGAGAAGTAGCTCGACGACGAATCGAGGATTGGTTTTGGAATGGTTTAATTTATTAAATGTTTTAGAGAGAATGACAATTATTCGATAAACGAGACGTCGGCCTCGCAACCAATTAATCGGGGCATTATTGGGATGCTAGATCCCAACGACACCTTTTTCATTCGATTGATTTACGAAATATTGTTTGATGAACAACAAAAGTACCACATGGAATGCTAGACTTCAGTGGCATTCCTTTGTCAAAATAATTAAGACGCGTGTTTTAGAAACGAAAGGTCGAGTGATCACAACCCAAGGCGTGCGCCTCAATAGCGGTCACTCAAGAACCCAAGAAGTGCTTGACCTCTAGAATTCAATTCTTTCGTGATTTAATTATGAAAACTATTTGAATTGGTGTGTTAAGTATTTTAATCAAAAATTAAGTGCTTAAGCGTTTCGATAATTTTAGTGTGTTTTGATTAAGTGTATAAACAAAGAAAATGGTTAGATGAATAAGATATGAATAATAATATGAACAAGATATAAGCAAGATAATATGAACAAGATATAATATTGACATAAAAATAAAGTTGGTCTCGTCTTAATCAAGATTTAATCGAGAAATGGATAATCAACGATTTTTGACTTTCCTTGACCAAAAGTGAAAATAAAAGAATATGAGGTAATGAAAAATAAATTGAAATAGAAATAAAATCGGAAAACTAAGAAAGGTCTCATCTTTACTAAGATTTTAAATCGAAAAATCGATAATCTCTTGTATTTGATTTTCATTGACCCAAAATGAATAAAGATAATGAAAGGATAATAAAAATGAAATAAAATCGAAAAGAGGTAAGAAAAATAAGAAAGGTCTCACCTTTATCAAGATTTTAAATCGATAATCGATAAATCATTGATATTTTGGTTTTCATTGATCCAAAGTGAATAAAAAAAATAATGAAATAAAATCGAAAAGAGGAAAGTAAGAAAGGTCTCACCTTTATCAAGATTTTAAATCGATAAATCGATAAATCTTCAATATTTTGGTTTTCATTGACCCAAAGTGAATAAAAAAATGAAATAAAATCGAAAAGAGGAAAATAAGAAAGGTCTCACCTTTATCAAGATTTTAAATCGAAAATCGATAAATCTTTGATATTTTGGTTTTCATTGACCCAAAGTGAATAAAAAATAATGAAATAAAATCGAAAAGAGGAAAATAAGAAAGGTCTCACCTTTATCAAGATTTTAAATCGAAAATCGATAAATCTTCGATATTTTGGTTTTCATTGACCCAAAGTGAATAAAAAATAATGAAATAAAATCGAAAAGGGAAAAAGAATAAAGGTCTCACCTTAATCAAGATTTTAAATCGAAAATCGATAAATCATTGATATTTTGGTTTTCATTGACCCAAAATTAATAGAAATAAAATAATGAGAAATAAATCAAAATAAAAAATAAATAAATAAATAGTAGGCCTCAAATAAATCAAAATTTAATCGGTTTGACTAAATCATGAATATTGTTGTATCATTGGCCCTAAAATTGAAAGAAAAAATCGAAAATGAAACAAAAACATAAATGAAAGTAAATCATGAACCAATCAATATATTGTAAAATAAATATTTACAATAAAAAATCATAAAAATAAAATGAACAAAATAAACATAGAAAACCGGGGGTGAAGAAAGAAATAAAGGGTGTGTAATATGAAACTAGAAATCATTTGGGCTCAAAACCCATCATTCCAAAAAACGGTTGGTTTTTCTCAAGAAATGGGTGATGCTGAAGAACACACTATGGACCTCTAAAAGCCCACTCATCATCACGGTTCATGTATCCATTTTGACAATAAAACCTAATAAAATAAGGCATGATTCAAGCATCATATTTCAGCCTCTTTAAAAACTAAACATGGAGAGCGAATGTTTCAAAACATGTTGAAGAAGGAAAAAATAAAAAAAGAAATCACAGCCATGGGGATCCTTCAACCTTCTTCACTCGCTCGATATCCTCTTCTGTTTCACTCGATTCAGTTTCTCGCTCCTTGCTTCCGTCTCAAATCCGGTTTCAATTGCAAGGTTTGTGCTTTTGTATTTTGATTCTTTTCGATTCTCTTCTTCTACCCTTCTGGGTTTTTGTTTGAATGGGTTGATTTGAATTAGTGATTTGGGTTGAAAAAGGTTGAAGGTGGATTGTTGTTGGTTTTGGTTGTTGATTTGGGGTACTGGTGTTTACGGTTGGAGAATGGCGATGGAGAGAAAGGTTTAGACGAAGGAGGTTTTGTAGAATGGAAGATTGGGGAAAGTTTGGCAGGGTGTATTTGGCTTGTTCAAGCTTCTAGAATGATTTGAGATGGGTCTTTTTATATAGGGAAGTTTTGAGGGTATAAATGGAAAAATCTGAGGAAATTGTGAGCTGGAAAAGATGGAAAGGATCGTGACGTTGCATAACGGTTTTGGCAAGAGGTAGTGGCTGGTGATGTGCGTGAATATTCTGTCAATTTTTCCGTACTATGAAATGTGTGTAGAACGTGGAATTTATTGTTGAAAGGTTTGTTATGGTTTTTCACGGTTATGGCTCAGGATGTGAAGCCGTGGTTTATTAAAGGCAGGTGCGTTACCTTGGCTTGAAATGACTCGCTACAGATTGGTTTGGAATATGGCTGTGTGTGTTGTTGTTTCAATTTCATTTTGGCATCGTACTGGAGAATCACGTTGTGCTGCAAATTGTGACGTGGTAATTCTTTTTGTCGTTTTGCACTACAGGTGAATTGGTTTTGTGTGGGGTGCGGCTGGTTACGTAAAGGTGCGATGCGGGATGGTTTAGTTTGTGTGAAAAGAAGCTTTGTGGCTGAACGGTCTTGATGGAGGCTGGAGAACGTGTTATTGTTATTGGTTTATTTATTCATGGTGTGGCTACAAGTATAGTGAATCATGGTTCTCTTGGTTTTTTCTATTGTTTGCAAATGAGGAACTCGTTCATGAGGCGCTGCCATTGGTTCATGGAGGATAGTTGCTGGCTTATGGTTTGAAATAGATGGAAGTCTTGGTTTGATTTGTGTAGGGTCATGGTGTAGAAATGCATCGCAGGTACAGTGTATCATGAGAAAAAGCTAGGCTGACTCGTGAAGGCTTTTGTTATGTAATTAATTTTGTGTGTAAAACTTGGGCACAATTTATTTTGCAACATGTATGTAACATGGTCTTGTATGTAACATTGAAATAATGGGCTATGGACATATTTATGACATGGGCCTTTTATTGGTGAACATGAATTTATAACTAATTTTTGGATAAAAATTGATACTAATAAAATGGTTATAACATATTTTTTGAAAGAAATAGTCATGACACATGATTTTGAGATGGATATTAAGATGGGTACGGACGTGGTTTAAAATAGGTGGGTAACTAAAAAAACGGTTCTTCGAAATGGATATTAGAAGGTGAATATGGTTTAATTGATAGAAAATAATGGAAATTGGCAAGAAATATAAAGTGGAAATGAACAGGAACATTGGATGGATTGGATTGGATAAAATGAAAATGGAAGTGAATGAACTGCCCTTGACGATCTTCAACTGTGGAATAACTCACACACAACTTGATACAAACCCTAACTAGATCCTCAGATACATATACATCATTTGAATTGTGCACACCCAAACCATTGAACCTCAAATGAGACCTGATTCAATTCATATTTTGGGATTTTCTGAATAATGGTTAGTGGATGGATGTACATATGAAAACTAATCCACAGGTAGGACAAATTTGGGGTATGACAGATGCCCCTATCTAATTGGCTTAAACCGAGTAAGATGAACGGCCACAACGTTTAGTCTTTCGAGGTAGAAGACAATTAGATATGAAGAAGACCACGAATTTGTCCGAAAAGAAAGAAAATGATTGGGAGGTGGAATGATATATCAATGTCAACCCTCGAGTGGACACTGGATGACTTGCAAAGGTCGTTATCACCAAAAAGGATGATAACAGGAGTATCTGGTACCAAAAGGATGACAAACCTATCACCAAAAGGATAATAGAGTACACACACACAAACCCTTCCACCAAAAGGATGAAAATGAGGTCAAACCCTGCTACTACTAAAAGGATAATAGGGCACACACACACACAGACCCTCCCACCAAAAGGATGAAAATGAGGTCAAAGCCTGCTATTACCAAAAGGATAATAAGGCACACACACACACAGACCCTTCCACCAAAAGGATGAAAATGAGGTCAAAGCCTACTATTACCAAAAGGATAATAGGGCAAACACACACGGACCCTTCCACCAAAAGGATGAAAATAAGGTCAAAGCCTGCTATTACCAAAAGGATAATAGGGCACACACACACACAGACCCTTCCACCAAAAGGATGAAAATGAGGTCAAAGCCTGCTATTACTAAAAGGATAATAGGGCGCACACACACACAGACCCTTCCACCAAAAGGATGAAAATGAGGTCAAAGCCTGCTATTACCAAAAGGATAATAGGGCACACACATACAGACCCTTCCACCAAAAGGATGAAAATGAGGTCAAAGCCTGCTATTACCAAAAGGATAATAGGGCACACCCACACAGACCCTTCCACCAAAAGGATGAAAATGAGGTTAAAGTCTGCTATTACCAAAAGGATAATAGGGCACACACACACAGACCCTTCCACCAAAAGGATGAAAATGTGGTCAAAGCCTGCTATTACTAAAAGGATAATATGGCACACCCACAGACCCTTCCACCAAAAGGATGAAAATGAGGTCAAAATATGCTATTACCAAAAGGATAATAGGGCACACACACGCATAGACCCTTCCACCAAAAGGATGAAAATGAGGTCAAAGCCTGCTATTACCAAAAGGATAATAGGGCACACAGACACAGACCCTTCCACCAAAAGGATGAAAAATGAGGTTACAACCTGCTATTACCAAAAGGATAATAGGGCACACACACGCACATACCCTTCCACCAAAAGGATGAAAATGAGGTTAAAGCCTGCTATTACCAAAAGGATAATAGGGCAAACACACACGGACCCTTCCACCAAAAAGATGAAAATGAGGTCAAAGCCTGTTATTACCAAAAGGATAATAGGGCACACACGCACACAGAACCTTCCACCAAAAGGATGAAAATGAGGTCAAAGTCTGCTATTACCAAAAGGATAATAGGGCACACACACACACAGACCCTTCTACCAAAAGGATGAAAATGAGGTCAAAGCCTGCTATTACCAAAAGGATAATAGGGCACACACACACACACAGACCCTTCCACCAAAAGGATGAAAATGAGGTCAAAGCCTGCTATTACCAAAAGGATAATAGGGCACACACACACACGGACCCTTCCACCAAAAGGATGAAAATGAGGTCAAAGCCTGCTATTACCAAAAGGATAATAGGGCAAACACACACGGACCCTTCCACTAAAAAGATGAAAATGAGGTTAAAGCCTGCTATTACCAAAAGGATAATAGGGCACACACACACAGAAATCTGACACCAAAAGGATGACAGACCTATCACCAAAAGGATGATAGTGGACACAACTTACTACTACCAAAAGGATAATAGCAAGCAAAACTATAACAAAGATTGTCACTCACCAAAAGGATGACACACAGACCAAGGGTTCACGGATCGGCGACACCAAAAGGATGACGGATCAAACAACACAAGTTGCTACCACCAAAAGGATGATAGGAACTTCCCACTCGCGAGGACCAACACCAAAAGGGTGCAGGTTAGGTTGAAATGCCATGAGTGGCTACCACCAAAAGGATGATAGTAAGTTTCTAATTTTGAGAATTTCCAACACCAAAATGATGCAGGTTGAATTGAGTTGACAAGGTTCGGCTATCACCAAAAGGATGATAGTAAGACAATTGACAAAAGGTCAAGTCTGCTGGGGATATGATGAGTGCGGCTTATTTGGAGACATCAACAAAAGGTTGAAGCAAAGAAGTCACTGAGGAATACCATCCTTGTCAACAAAAGGTTGAAAGGACCAACTCACTGGGGAACGCCCAAGGACTTGAAGGAGATGCACCTGACTGGACTGAAGATTGCTTTGAAATCTTGTCTTAAGCTTGGTCTACAAAAGGTTGAACAACTTCGTGAGGAACGCTCACGGATTTGAAGAAGATGACCCTGGTTGGGCTGAAGATCGTCTTGCAGTCTTGAGATTGATCCTGGATCTCGACTATGCATGCACGAATGCTTGATTTTGTAATGATGTTCCATATTGAATGGAAATGAAAATGCAAATGCTGACGCGCGGAGATGCGGGTGCTGGAGAAGTATGATTGGTTTTTGGTATGCATATGATGCACATGATATTTATGAAGACGAATGTGATGCATATGATTGCAGACAGGTGATTGGATATGTTTGTGAGAGTGCCAGCATGGTGGACTTTTGGTAGTTGCCAATGAGGATTGGACTTCTGGGCGGTGGGAGGGATTTGATTTCCTCGACACTCAGTTCGTTGAAGATGCCATGATCGAAGCAGACGAAGATACTCTTGATGCCTCAAGTTTGGTCACTTGATGATAAATCATTTCTGAGAAGACCATGACTCTGTGCTTGAGGGTCAGGATGGCTTAAAACTAAGCATAGCGACATGATCAACTCATGAAGACCATGTCTTTGCTCTGAACTTGTTGATTGCTAATGTCTGGCAAGGTATGCTTGTCCAACTTGAAGATACAGAGGGATCTGCCTACTGTAATGGGTCTTGCCCCAGTCTGAACATGGTAATGTTCTGCCTCTGATTAACCAGTTCTGAAGTGGTCTGATGTTTGGAAAGCTGAGCTTTGATATACTTTGAGATAGCTTGCCCCTGATTGAGCTATTGAAGGATTTACTCCCTGATTGAGCTGTTGAGGTAGTCTTGCTTCGGGTTGACACCACTGAAAATTCAAATTCCTCTTCGATTGCCCCTTGTTGGAGTTGTCTTGAATGTCTAGCACTGATTTGCAGTTAAAATTGCTCATTCAAAAATGGTATTCTTAATGCAATGTTCATTCAAGTTTTGAAAAAGAGTCGTTTATTCAAGTGTGGTGATATTGTGAGATGAATGGACCGTTAGTCCAGGAAGTGTGCTGATTTTGGTGGTGTGAAAGACATGGCAAGGAGAATGACACCAATGTTGAAGATTAGCAAATATGTGGGGAGTCAGTTTACGCAACCTTGCAATAGTATACTTTCAGAATAAACCTCACCTCAATTAGGTCTTTCGAGGGTTGTAACGTGGTCTGGTTCACAGTTTATGAAACAAAGGATATAAGGCTCAAGACTTGGCTTGTACCCACCCCTTCTTCGTGATGATCTCCAGCCCTACGTTCAGTTAAATCTGCACATGTTTGTATTCCAAAAAGGGTTGACGGTTCAAGGTATGCTTGAAATGGCAGTCACCTTTATTTTGTTTTTGAGGAATGACAGTGACCTTTTGGATTTTGACATGGTGGCCACTGAATCTTATTTTATTTTTGTTGAGGATCCGAGGGCCTCTTTTGTTTTTGCTTTTAATCCCTATCTTTTGCATGGACTGATTTTGCTTTTCAGGTCCAACGGGATTGCCTTGATTTTTTTTCCTAAGTCTCCTTTGAGGTGCTCAACTTAGCAGGCTTTTTATTTTTGTTTTCGATTTTGTTTTGTTGGAGGATTGTGACTGCCAAGTCATAGGTTATTGATGAACAACCGTCATGTCTTTGGATTTTGCTTTGTGATTTGAGCGCGTAGTTGGATTAGCTGAACACTACCCTGCCCCAGGTTGAGTGTAAGGGTTTGAATATCCGAAGGAAACTACTACTTCTAGGCTCGAAGTGGTTTACTAGGGATTAACTCCTTGTCTCTCCAGTGTTTGGGGGTTGAAACAATGCCTGTACATCATCGGCAGGATTCTATCCGAAAGCATACATTTTACAATTATGGGTATTTCGTTGTCATCATCCTCCCTCAAATCATTGCTAAACGGCAGTTGATAAAGAGAGTGAAGTGGAAATAAATGTGTCGGTGTTTTGCAGTAAATGGAAAAAATGAGTGAATACGACATAACTGATTCAAAACATGCATAGTCAATACATTAAGAAAACCAAATACAAACGACAATGTTCAAAGCCACAGTACTTAAACAAATAAAGACGAAAATACAAGAATGCAAATGATGGGATGGCAACATGACTGCCTTCTTCGGGGAATAAACTTGACTTAACTTGACTTGATACTGACACTAGTTTGGCGGGTGGCAGCGGGTTTTTGATGACGTTTGGAGCCCTCCCATTGAAGGTGAGAAACTTTGAGTCGATCATGTCTTAAACCTTGTGTTTGAAAGCTCTGCAATCCTCAATTATATGCCCTAGAGCACCCTTATGAAACTCGCAATGAGCATTGGCATCATAATCTGGAGGAATGACAGTTGGAGGAGCCAAGTCTCTGGGAGTAACAACCCTCTTTTCCAGTAATTGAGCAAAGATCTGAGCATATAACGTTGGCAGATGATCAAAGTCTCTATCAGACCTCCTTGTCCTCTATTGATTGGGTTGACGTTGTTGAGCAGCTCTCTGTTATTGATGTTGAGGAGGATACTGATACCCTTGCTGGTTGTGTGATTGTTGTTGAGGAGCCTGTTGCTGAGGCATCGGAGCTTGAACAACTTGAACAGTTGGCTGATAAGGCATCAGAGCATATTGCGCAGCAGCAACATATGGATACTGGAAGTATGGCATTTGAAAAGGCATTGGAGGGGGAGCTTGTTGAGCTTGCCCTTTCTGAGCAGAGACAACATTTGTTTCGCCCTCTTTCTTTTTATATCCATTAAAGGGCTTCTTGACTGCAGACTGACTGCTAGAACCTCCTTGGATCTTTCCACTTTTCAGACCTTCTTCAATTCTCTCACTGACAATTACCAAATCAGAGAATCCAGCAGAAACATTACCAATCAACTTCTCATAGTATTGGCCTTGCAAAGTACCCATGAAGATGTCAATCAGTTCACGATCAACCAGAGGTGGATGCACTCTTGCAGCTAGCTCTCTCCAGCATTGTGCGTACTCCTTAAAGGATTCGTTGTCCTTTTGAGCCATACTCTGAAGCTGAGTACGATTCGGAGCAAGGTCAGTGTTGTATTTGTATTGCTTGACAAATGCATCAGCTAGATCATCCCAAGTGCGCACATTGCTACGCTCTAGCTGCATATACCATTCGAGTGATGCCCCTGACAAGCTGTCTTGGAAGCAATGAATCATCAGCTTTTCATCTTTGGCATAGGCAGCCATCTTACGGTAGTACGTCTTCAGATGAATGTGTGGGCAACTGAGGCCTTTGTACTTCGGGAATTCCTGTACCTTGAACTTGGGAGGAATGACAACGTCTGGAACCAAGCATATTTCCAAAGCATTTAGAGATTTTGAGTTGCGCCTCTCCATGCCTCGGAGTTTTTCGGCTAGATCACGGCACATCTTGATGGCCTCAGAATCCTGAGCAGCAGTAGGATTGACAATTGGGATGGCAGCATGATAGTTCTGGACCTCATCATACTGATCTAGAAGATTTTCTTCAGCATGAGGAATAGGGATCTGAGTGACAACAGGTTGGGCTTGCGGAATAGCTCCAACAGTAACTCCAGATGTTGGAAGTGGTTGAGAAGTGGCTCCCTCAGCGGTGGGAGTGAAGTTCATTGGTATCCCATAAGTGATGGGGTTTGGAACATGAACTGAGAGCCTTGAAGGTGACCCTTGCACAGGCACAGTGTTGTTGGTAGCAGCGGCTTCACACAGTTCTTCTTCTTTTCTAGCCATCATGATGGCTTCGAGAATCTGGTCAATCTTTCCCTTCATAGAGTCCAACTTTTCTCTGAAGGCAACTTGCTCTTGTTGAATCTGCTCCATCATATGTCTAGTATTGGTTCGAGTTGCGTACTGGTGTCGAGGAATCAGCTTGATTTACTGGAGAATGAAGGAAGTTGAAGTGAGATTCTGAGGTTGAAAATGTAATGCACGATGCGTAACAGATGCAATGCAATGACATGAAATGCAATGCAATGACATGAAATGCAATGCAAGATGCAAGATCCAGGATTGCAGATCGCAGGTTCAAACAGTTCTGAGGTTGGCCGTTCACGGGTAAATGACCAAAGTCTCTGATCAAAGAAACCCTGTAGGTAGGCTCTATGAGGAAAGTTCTGGGTTCTTTACCCATAAACCCACTCACGGGATAGTTTCTACGTTTATGGATAAGGTTCCCAGGATTACGGACACTAATTGCATCAACATCACGCAACAGGTTAGCTGCATTACGACAAGAATGACGACAAGGTCTCCCCTGAGCGGGGTCTTCATGCTAGGCGCACAAGGAGCGAGTCCTTGGAAACTAACACTACACGACCACCAATATAGAACTTGGTTCTAAGAGTGGTTCATAGAGTCACGGACCCTTCATGAATCAAGTCGTGCGACAGGCTAGCTGTGTTACAACAGGATCTACGAAAAGGTCTACTCTAGGGGAGCTTTCATGCTAGGCACGCAAGGAGCGAGTCCTTGGGGACTAACACTACTCGACATCCAATTCTAAACTATGTGTTCCCTCTGATTTTACCAAAGCTCGGGTGTAGAGCTTTACTCATGATATCAACCCATGATCCAACAGCCAAGAATGATAATGAGCATAAGGGAAAGCAATAAGAGGACAAATACGTAAACGAGAAGAAAACAAGCAAACAAAGATAACGATCCTCACAAATTGCACTAAGTTAGGCTCGACTCTCTCTTGAATGGAGCAATTAGTCCCCAGCAGAGTCGCCATCTGTCGCACCTCAAAAAAATTGCTTAATCGAAGACACGACCCTTCGCGCGAAAGGCACGGAACGGTTAGACAGAGTCGCCACCGAACTTTCTTTATCCCAAAAGAGGGAAAGGAAAATATCAAGAAAACCTTAAAGGAGGGATAAGAACATGGTCGTCGCAACCACATTCTGGGTTCGGGAGTCGGTTACGTGAGAGGAAGGTACGCGCACCCCCTCACGTCCGTTGTACTCAACGGGAACCTCTTAGTTCGATTTGTGATGAACGTTAGCTAAGCTTGTTTGTTTTCTTCTCAGTGGTAAACGCAAAACGATAATATAAAGGGAAAAGATACTAAGGGGAAATGGGGTGGTTTTAGGATAGGGTGCTCGGCAAGATCATCGCGACCTCGGGCCTACGTATGCTCATTCGGACGAGAATGAGGAATCAGAGCAATCGTAGTTCGACTACGGGAAGGGATAGAGGGAAGACGGAAGATGGAGGGAAGGTAGCTCGCCAAGATCATCGCAATCTTGTGCCTACGTATCTTTACTCGGACGAGAGTAAAAAATTAGAGCGGTCGTAGTTCGTGGTACGCCCACGAAAAGAGGGGTTAGGGTTTGAATTTTAGGAGACGAAAGATTGAATGACATACAACCCAAGGGGCGTGCCTCGAGAGCAGTCACTCAAGATTCCAAGGAATGCTAGACTCCAAGAACTCGGTTCTTTCGTGATTGATTGCAAAAATGTTCGATAAAGATTAAGTGTTTTAAGACGAAAGGGTGAATGAACAACAACTCAAGGGCGCGCCTCGAGAGCCATTCATTCGAAGACCTAAGGAATGCTAGACTCCAAGAATCTCCTCCTTTCGTAAGTTGATTAAGAAAGCGTTTGGAAAAAAGATTGGGTCGAATTGGGTTGCGACAAGAGGGGAGGATTGATACTAGTCCCTAGGGGTGCTCCTAGTAACGAAACCTCGAGATATGCGAGTGTGCGTTTGATGTCGAGGCAAAAGGCGCTCGACTTACGAGAATGTTTCGAGAAGTAGCTCGACGACGAATCGAGGATTGGTTTTGGAATGGTTTGATTTGTTAAATGTTTTAGAGAGAATGACGATTATTCGATAAACGAGATGTCGGCGTCGCAACCAATTAATCGGGGCATTATTGGGATACTAGATCCCAACGACACCTTTTTCATTCGATTGATTTACGAAATATTGTTTGATGAACAACAAAAGTACCACATGGAATGCTAGACTCCAGTGGCATTCCTTTGTCCAAATAATTAAGACGCGTGTTTTAGAAACGAAAGGTCGAGTGATCACAACCCAAGGCGTGCGCCTCAATAGCGGTCACTCAAGAACCCAAGAAGTGCTTGACCTCAAGAATTCAATTCTTTCGTGATTTAATTATGAAAATGATTTGAATAGGTGTGTTAAGTATTTTAATCGAAAATTAAGTGCTTAAGCGTTTCGATAATTTTAGTGTGTTTTGATTAAGTGTATAAACAAAGAAAATGGTTAGATAAATAAGATATGAATATGATATGAATAATATGAATAATAATATGAACAAGATATAAGCAAGATAATATGAACAAGATATAATATTGACATAAAAATAAAGTTGGTCTCGTCTTAATCAAGATTTAATCGAGAAATCGATAATTAACGATTTTTGACTTTCCTTGACCAAAAGTGAAAATAAAAGAATATGAGGTAATGAAAAATAAATTGAAATAGAAATAAAATCGGAAAACTAAGAAAGGTCTCATCTTTACTAAGATTTTAAATCGAAAAATCGATAATCTCTTGTATTTGATTTTCATTGACCCAAAATGAATAAAGATAATGAAAGGATAATAAAAATGAAATAAAATCGAAAAGAGGTCAGAAAAATAAGAAAGGTCTCACCTTTATCAAGATTTTAAATCGATAATCGATAAATCATTGATATTTTGGTTTTCACTGACCCAAAGTGAATAAAAAAAATAATGAAATAAAATCGAAAAGAGGAAAATAAGAAAGGTCTCACCTTTATCAAGATTTTAAATCGAAAATCGATAAATCTTCGATATTTTGGTTTTCATTGACCCAAAGTGAATAAAAAAATGAAATAAAATCGAAAAAAGGAAAATAAGAAAGGTCTCACCTTTATCAAGATTTTAAATCGAAAATCGATAAATCTTTGATATTTTGGTTTTCATTGACCCAAAGTGAATAAAAAATAATGAAATAAAATCGAAAAGAGGAAAATAAGAAAGGTCTCACCTTTATCAAGATTTTAAATCGAAAATCGATAAATCTTCGATATTTTGGTTTTCATTGACCCCAAGTGAATAAAAAATAATGAAATAAAATCGAAAAGGGAAAAACAATAAAGGTCTCACCTTTATCAAGATTTTAAATCGAAAATCGATAAATCATTGATATTTTAGTTTTCATTGACCCAAAATTAATAGAAATAAAATAATGAGAAATAAATCAAAATAAAAAATAAATAAATAAATAGTAGGCCTCAAATAAATCAAAATTTAATCGGTTTGACTAAATCATGAATATTGTTGTATCATTGGCCGTAAAATTGAAAGAAAAAATCGAAAATGAAACAAAAACATAAAAGAAAGTAAATCATGAACCAATCAATATATTGTAAAATAAATATTTACAATAGAAAATCATAAAAATAAAATGAACAAAATAAACATAGAAAACCGGGGGTGAAGAAAGAAATAAAGGGTGTGTAATATGAAACTAGAAACCATTTGGGCTCAAAACCCATCATTCCAAAAAACGGTTGGTTTTTCTCAAGAAATGGGTGATGCTGAAGAACACACTATGGACCTCTAAAAGCCCACTCATCATCACGGTTCATGTATCCATTTTGACAATAAAACCTAATAAAATAAGGCATGATTCAAGCATCAGATTTCAGCCTCTTTAAAAAATAAACATGGAGAGCGAATGTTTCAAAACATGTTGAAGAAGGAAAAAATAAAAAAAGAAATCGCGGCCATGGAGATCCTTCAACCTTCTTCACTCGCTCGATCTCCTCTTCTGTTTCACTCGATTCAGTTTCTCGCTCCTTGCTTCCGTCTCTAATCCGGTTTCAATTGCAAGGTTTGTGCTTTTGTATTTTGATTCTTTTCGATTCTCTTCTTCTACCCTTCTGGGTTTTTGTTTGAATGGGTTGATTTGAATTAGTGATTTGGGTTGAAAAAGGTTGAAGGTGGATTGTTGTTGGTTTTGGTTGTTGATTTGGGGTACTGGTGTTTACGGTTGGAGAGTGGCGATGGAGAGAAAGGTTTAGACGAAGGAGGTTTTGTAGAATGGAAGATTGGGGAAAGTTTGGCAGGGTGTATTTGGCTTGTTCAAGCTTCCAGAATGATGTGAGATGGGTCTTCTTCTATAGGGAAGTTTTGAGGGTATAAATGGAAAAATCTGAGGAAATTGTGAGCTGGAAAAGATGGAAAGGATCGTGACGTTGCATAACGGTTTTGGCAAGAGGTAGTGGCTGGTGATGTGCGTGAATATTCTGTCAATTTTTCCGTACTATGAAATGTGTGTAGAACGTGGAATCTATTGTTGAAAGGTTTATTGTGGTTTCTCACGGTTATGGCTCAGGATGTGAAGTCGTGGTTTATTAAAGGCAGGTGCGTTACCTTGGCTTGAAATGACTCGCTACAGATTGGTTTGGAATATGGCTGTGTGTGTTGTTGTTTCAATTTCATTTTGGTATCGTACTGGAGAATCACGTTGTGCTGCAAATTGTGACGTGGTAATTCTTTTTGTCGTTTTGCACTACAGGTGAATTGGTTTTGTGTAGGGTGCGGCTGGTTACGTAAAGGTGCGATGCGGGATGGTTTAGTTTGTGTGAAAAGAAGCTTTGTGGCTGAACGGTCTTGATGGAGGCTGGAGAACGTGTTATTGTTATTGGTTTATTTATTCATGGTGTGGCTACAAGTATAGTGAATCATGGTTCTCTTGGTTTTTTCTATTGTTTGCAAATGAGGAACTCGTTCATGAGGCGCTGCCATTGGTTCATGGAGGATAGTTGCTGGCTTGTGGTTTGAAATAGATGGAAGTCTTGGTTTGATTTGTGTAGGGTCATGGTGTAGAAATGCATCGTAGGTACAGTGTATCATGAGAAAAAGCTAGGCTGACTCGTGAAGGCTTTTGTTATGTAATTAATTTTGTGTGTAAAACTTGGGCACAATTTATTTTGCAACATGTATGTAACATGGTCTTATATGTAACATTGAAATAATGGGCTATGGACATATTTATGACATGGGCCTTTTATTGGTGAACATGAATTTATAACTAATTTTTGGATAAAAATTGATACTAATAAAATGGTTATAACATATTTTTTGAAAGAAATAGTCATGACACATGATTTTGAGATGGATATTAAGATGGGTACGGACGTGGTTTAAAATAGGTGGGTAACTAAAAAAACGGTTCTTCGAAATGGATATTAGAAGGTGAATATGGTTTAATTGATAGAAAATAATGGAAATTGGCAAGAAATATAAAGTGGAAATGAACAGGAACATTGGATGGATTGGATTGGATAAAATGAAAATGGAAGTGAATGAACTGCCCTTGACGATCTTCAACTGTGGAATAACTCACACACAATTTGATACAAACCCTAACTAGATCCTCAGATACATATACATCATTTGAATTATGCACACCCAAACCTTGAAACTTGTCTGACCATTGAACCTCAAATGAGACCTGATTCAATTCATATTTTAGGATTTTCTGAATAATGGTTAGTGGATGGATGTACAGATGAAAACTAATCCACAGGTAGGACAAATTTGGCGTATGACACCTACTTAAAACATCATAAACTGCAGAACAGCAAGCGATATCACTACAATCCCTGTGGAGACGATTTTCAAAACCCCCTTTTACCTACAATTCTAACAAAATGGCATCGTTACCGGGGATTGTTGATTGATATTGCAAGCATTGTAATAGTCTATCTTGTTTTAAGCTTTGTATTGTTATCTCTCACCTCAGTTTATATTCCTTGTGCTTGTTAATTTGTTTGGTTAGTGTTTCAGAACCTTGTTTATGCGAGGAAGTGTACCCGCAGACCAACTTCTATTTGATCCTGAGATTGATAGAACTGCGAGGAATCTTAATAGCAAAACCAGAAGACGAAGGAAACTAGCTAAAGAAAGAAGGGAGCACGAAGGAACTTCTTCAAGTAATCCACCAACTACACCCATTATTACGCCAATCATGGAAGAAGTACCACCACCACCACCTCCCAGAGGTCCATGCACTAATAGTCTGTGACACAATGCTCAGTTTTCTTGCAATGCAAACAATGGAAGGCACGCGGAGATGAATATGGCAATTTTTTAACTTTTATATTCAAATCCTTTTACGTGGCTAGATCATGAAGACCCATTCACTCATCTTACTAAATTCTATGAAATTGCGGGAGCAACAGAAATGGAGGAAGAATAATTGTTCAAGAGACTATTCTCACACTCATCGATAAGGAAAGCTAAGGAATGATATCTTGATCAATCAAATCTTGTGATGACAGATTGGAATTTGTTAGAGGAGAAGTTTCTTGAAAGATTTTTTCCTCACAATAGATTCATGAAGGCTAAGACGACAATTTTCGTATTTGCTCAAAGTGGTAGTGAATCTCTCAATGAAGCTTGGGAGAGGTTTAAATCAATGTTGCGGAAATGTAAAGGCCACTAATTTGATGATCTTACACTAGTGCATATATTCCAGAATGGACTCCAACCGGTTCACAAAACTCTCTTAGATGCTACCTCGGGTGGATCTTTAATGTCAAAGAGTACGGAGGACACAGTTGCTATCATTGATAGGATGGCACTCAATGATCATCAAGGTCAATATAATTGTGGTACACCTCAAAGGAATCCGAGAGTGCTTAAATTGGGTACTAATGACGTTATTCTTGCACAAAACAAGTTGCTTTCACACCAAGTGGAGTGTTGACATAACAAATGTCAAAACTTCCACAACAAATCAAGGAGATACGTGATGTTCCCAACAAAAATCAACAAGTTGCAAGTTGTGAGTTATGCAAGGGAGACCAACCTACCGACTATTGTTCTCTGGTTGAAGAAGAAGCAAATTACATGGGAAACCAAAACCAAAATCAAGGCTTTTAACCTAGATAACCTCCGTATCAACAAGGCAACCAAGGTTACCAACTAAGAGGTAATAACCAAGGTTATCAACAAGGATGAAGGCAAGATGTCGGCACTTCAAATCGTCAAAACTAATACCAAAACTACACTCAACCTCCATAAGCTAAAGGTGGAAATTCAAAATTGGAAGACACATTCACTCAATTTATACAAAAGAACACCGATGCTTCTATTAGGAATCTTGAGACACAAATTGGGCAATTGTCTAAGCAATTAGCCGACCAAGCGAATGGGCCTTTTCCGGATAACACTCAAGTGAATCCTAAAGAGAATTGCAAAGCTATCTTTACTAGAAGTGGTAGGGAGATTGATATGGGCATTGGTGAGAAAGTTGTGGAAGAGGAGGTTGTAGTTGAAAAGAAAAATGAAATTATTGAAGAAGTTGAAAAAAATGGGGAGGATGATTTAGTTGAAAAAATGTGGAGGATGTTTTAGTTGAGGAAGTTAAAAAGAAAATAAGAGAAGAGATAAAGAAGAGTAGAAAAGTGAAGGAGCATGTAAGTGACATTCCAATGAAAAAGTTATCATATCCGCACGCTCCTACAAAAAAAAAGATAATGAGAGAAATTACGTTAGGTTCTTGGATATTTTTAGTCGTTTGCAATTAAACATTCCATTTTCAGAGGCTCTTGAACAAATGCCAAAGTATGCTAAATTCATGAAAGACATACTCACAAAAAAAAAAAGAGATTTACGGACAAAGAAACCATTCCGCTTAATGCTAATTATAGCGCTATCATCCAAAGTGTTCTTCCGAGGAAATAACGTGATCTGGGAAGAGTGGCTTTACCTTTAACTATAGGTAATGACTTCAATTGTAAAGCTTTGGTTGATATGGGTGCTAACATAAACTTGATTCCATTGTCCGTGGTAAAAAGACTTGAAAACATGGAAATAAAATCAACGAACATGACTTTGCAATTGGCGGATAAGTCAAGTTCTCGTCCTCATGGTGTTGTGGAGGATGTGTTATTAAAAGTTGATAAGTTCTTGTTTCCGGTTGATTTTGTTGTCATGGATATGGAGGAGGACGAGGATACGCCTATAATTCTTGGTCGACCCTTTATGAAAACCGCAAAAATGTTGATTGATGTTGATGAAGGCATTATAAAGATGAGGACTCAATATGATGAGGTGTGTTTCACACTTTTTAAAGGTGTGGTGTATTCCAATCAAGTGGAAGATGGTTATCATATGAATAAGAAAAATGAAGATGCAAGGGTTGCAACAATGAAAAAGAAAGATGAAGAGGCTAAGGAGGGAATGATGAGATCTTATTTTTTATTTTTGAGAAAAACTGGAAGAAAAACTGGTCATGACAATGGTTCAAGACATTGGTGTGTGGAGAGTTTGATCTGGTTTCTAAAAGCTTCTTTGTGAGTTCGGTGGTTTCATCTTCAGACCGTCGAGCTCAAACGACGTTAAACAAAGCGCTAGTTGGGAAGCACCCCAACATTGTAAGTATTCTTTCATCTTTATTGCAATTATTTTTCTAGTTATTGTAGTATGAGAAAGTTTGGGGTGGAGTATGTTAGAAAACCAGAATTTTAGCAAATCTGTCACTTCGCCTTGAGTTCGCAGTGCAAACCTGGGGCGAGTGTTCGCTTGGAGTTCGCAGTGCAAACTATACGAATCTGGACAGATTTGCACTTTTTCTGCCACATCACTTGTGTTTTAGTTTAGTTTTTTTTTACGTGTGTGGGCCATTTGTATATGGGCCTAGGAACTTGTGTTCAGATTTAGTGGGGTATTCCTACTTTTCCCTCTCACACTTTACATTTCCACTCTTTTGTCTCTCTCACACAACAAAAACACTTTTCACTCTCTCCCAACCATACCAAGTTAGAAGGAGATTTTCAAGTTCAAACTTTCAAATTCCATTCTCTCTCACTACTTTGTTCCAGGTTTGATTTTACATTGCAATTTATTTGTGTTTTAGAACATTGTGGTTAGGGTTTATGAGAGTTTCTTTGGAAAATAACTTCTAGGCATGCAATGTTGTTTTGATTGAGTTAATTTGATTGGTTGAGTTGGGATACTTGTCTTTGTACTGAAAATTAAAATCTCCATGATTGATAGAGCAAGTGATGTTGTGTTGTTCAAGTTTGGAAATTTTTTTATTTACTTTAGAAAAGCTTTGGATTGCATGCAACTTGTTCTTTATAAAATTGATGTTGTTGAATGTTAAGTTTCTGAAGGAACCTTGAAAACATTGGTTGAAAATTGAATTTATAGCATTGTTGTTGCAGCGAGCAGAATCTGGAATTAAAAAATTCACAGGGTTCGCTTTGGTTCGCAGTGCGAACCTGGGGCGAGTGTTCGGTTGGAGTTCGCAGTGCGAACTCAAGGTGAACAAGACATCAACTATTTCTTTTATGTTTTCTTATTTCATGCTTAAGTATACATGTTCTCTTTTCACTTTTCCTTGCTTGCTAATATTTTATCATGCTGGTGTTAGTTTGGTTTTGTTTAGTGCAGATGGCTCCTAAAACAAATGCGATCGCTTCTAAAAAACGAAAGACCATCGGAGGCTCCACCTTCTGTGAACCACAACAACATGCGTATGGCATCAATTGCTTTAGGGGTCAGAAGCAGGCACCAAGGTATCTCAACCTAGAAAAAAGAAAGATTCATTCTAAGAAGAGCTTTAGCATTAACCCCGAGGGTCCTTTCTGTGCAGCAGCTTTAGTGTGGTACCACAAGAAGTGGGACAAGTTGGTTCAGCCTATTGATAGCTTCAATGTGGATGTGGTGAGGGAGTTCTATGCGAATGCCCTCCCGCATGACGATGAGGTGTTCACTTGGACCACAAAGGTAAACAGAAGGGAGATTAAATTTGACAGAGACATGATTAATGAGGTGTTGGGTAAACCTATTACTCTCGGGGCTGAAGAGATTGATGAGTACCACAGAGATTTAAGGTTACATAGGAATATGAAGGAGATGACTGGAACCTTGTTGAGAGAAGGAAAATATGTTCAGTTGAACCCATCTGGGGTTCCAATCCATTACAACAGAGAGGATATGCGTCCTTTGCCACAGCTGGTGCTACTCTTGGTTTTACATAATATAAAGACAAGGATGCATTCCTCCACTGTTTCCATTGATATCGCACATCTGGTACATAGCATCCTAATTGATACACGTATTAATGTAGCACGCATCATCACAGACGAGATGCGGGCGGTGATTGAGAGTGGTATACAACCTGGGGCTAGAGCTAATTGCCCTTTGGTTTTTCCTTGCCTTATCATGTTCTTATGTGTGCACGGGCGTGCACGATTACCATCCTGCCATCACATTACGTTGACTGCTCCTATTAATGATGCTTATGTTTCCAAGAACTACAGGCCAAAGGGACAAAGAGGTAGAACTACACGTGTTGCAGGTGTAGGTACGAATTCTAGTTCCAGGGTTGCGAACTTCCATGGCTTTAAACCAAATCAGAGGGAGGTTTGTAACTATAATTGGGACTAGATGTAGGCTACCCAGTGGGCTATGATTTATATTCATGATTCTATGTAATTTATGCAGTTACAGTACCGCGAGGTCACAGTTGATCACTCTATCATGTCTAGGGAGCAGTTCCTAGCACATGTTGGTTGGCTTGAGGCCAGGCCATTTTCTAGAGAGAAGGCGGGTGGTGTAGCTGACGCTGAGGATGAGGATGATGATGGTGACAGTGATACTTAGGAGACGGAGTCTGATACTGATGCGGATTAGTCTAATGATTGTTATTTTTTAGCATGATCCTAAGCTTACTTCCTTGTGTCCTACAAAGTGAAGTTTTCTGTTTAAGCTTTTGATCATTGCTATATATTTTGTTATTATTGTATTTTATTTTGTTGTTGTACATTATCCATGTAGTTGTACTATTTTGATGTACTATGTACCACTTTTGGGTACTTTTGTTGGTGTTTTACACCATGACAGTTTGTCTTATGAGTTGAATTTTTCAGTTAATAAATGTTCAATTTTAGTTTAATATTATGGTTGTTTATTTGTTTTGGTTTTATGGTTCTTCCTTGATGTTGAATGTTGAGAACTTCTAGATTGGTTGCTCTTTTGCAAAAAAGCATCCAATGAAGATTCTTCCAAGATTGGATGGTGATGATAAGATTTTTAATGTGATGAATGCATGAAAGGTACATGGTTACCGCTTTCTAGAATTATAGAATGATTAAAAAAATTGTGCTTTGTACAAATGTGTATTTTTGTTTCATTTTACAAATTATTTGAATGCTTGAGTCACTTAGGTCCAAAAGCCACAAATTGTGAGAAACCTCCATTGTTTACTAAATGCGTGGATAACTGATAACTTTGTTTAATTTGTTTGATTCATGCTTAATCTTTTGATTATTTTGATTTTTTGGAAGCATTAGAAAGGATCAAGGTACTTGTTTATATTGAGCACAACTATATCCAAAAGTAACTTACCTCAGAATCACGGACTCCCAGGTCGGAAAAAGTAATGCCATTACGACTACACATAAGACATCAGTAATTCCAAAGGGGCCTCAACTGAGCGGGGGATCGCAAGTCAGCTTATTAAGGATTAACTCCACGTAAGCCAAACACGACTATACCACCCTCCTAATCATAAGAGCACTTAAGTCCGGGTATAGGACTTATCTCACCACACAAAAATCATCATCACCCATCCCATAAGAAGAAACAGATAGAACACATTCTAGAATAATAGAGATAGTAAAAGTAAAGTGCAATGAATGCAAAGCAAGTAGAGCGTAAAGATAAACACCCACACAAGCAAGAAAACAAACAACACTAGGCTAGACTATCTCTTGCAGGAGCAATCATTCCCCCAACACACAAATAAAATAGAATGCTCGTGTCATGCTGATGCAAAAAAAAAAGAAAAAAAAAAGGTAAAATTTAGGGTATGACAGCTGCATCTATTTAACTATCTTGAACCAGAGGATATGAAGAATTACATTTTTCATATGATCATGGTGGAAGGTAGTTAAATATATAGAAGACCCTGAATTTTGCCATGTGAAAGAAATGGAATGCAACGTGATACAATTAGACTATACGCATTTCTTTTGAGAACTTATTTGTTGGGGATTGACTGAAGTTTTCTGTTGGGGAAATAGACCAGTCACATGATATATGCAATGCAAGTTTGATTTTTCATGATCCATGAAGCCATGTGAACTATGCAACCATGTGGGTCAAAGGTAAACTCTGATTTTGGTATGGTGGTGAATTGAATTGAGGAACTCATAAGTTAGATAAGAAGGTTTCAGGATGCCTCTCTGGCTGGAGATTTCAGTTGAATCTTTTCTGATGGGGATGTCCAACTGTTGGACATAAATCATCAACACCAAGGTTGGAAGTGTAGCGTGCGATTTTTGTCGGTGACGCGACCACTTTATCGCCATGGGTTCCTCCACCGCAAGTTGATTTCTTATTTATCCCGTGAAGCTGGAAGGGAAAGGGAAGCTATCTAAAACTAACCTTGCACGCGAATGTTTAACTGAACAAACGCTAAAAGAGATTCGGGGAGTTCGGGGCCAGGTTATACAATGGGGAGTTGTCAATCACCCATCCTATATATGGTTATCCACAGGTTGTTAGCAATAGGTTCTGCTTTTATACTTGATGGTGTTGTCATACCCCAAATTTTGACAACTAAGATTTCCCATCATTGTACAAATCATCATCACAATATGGATATACCTTCATGCCTCATCAATCTCCTTCAAGAATTGTTGAGCATTCACTACAATCAAGATTAGGGTTTTTGAGCCGTCTCATAGCACTTAGACAAAGGATCAATCAAGAAATGACATGATCTTCAACTTTTCTAACCTCTTAAACACCCACAAAGGATCAAAAGGACTCCTACATCAAGAATCAAGCACAGGGTTGCAACATTCCAAGGGGATTAAGCCTCAAGATCGCCAGTGTCACCAAATTAGGGTTTTGGTCGACCAGGTCCTCCAGATGGAAATTTTCATTTGGGTATGAGCCAATGCTTCAAAGCACAACCCAAAATACTCTAAGGGACCTCATGTACCCAATCACCAAGTCAATTTAGCCTCAGGGGATGCATCTACCAAAAATCAGGAATTAGGGTTTCTTGACCTAATTCACCCCTAAGTTGACTTTTGGGACAAAACATGAGCCAAGACCTCAAGACATGATTTTAGGGTCTCTAACGCACTATATTGATCCATTTGTAACAATGAATTGATCCAAGAAGCTTGATCCACAAGTTTCAATTTCATCAGGACCACAATTAGGGTTTCGAGGAAAAAGTCAATTGTACCTTTGACCTTTGACCAGGACATGCTCCCAAACCTTGGGACATGATTCAATACACCCTATAACACCTATGGAACATATCCATTAGGTTTAATATAGGTCAAGGACTTGATTTCACCAAGGATAGCGCAGTTTGGAATTCATCTGATAAAAAGTCAACTGTGCACAAAAGTCAAGTTTGACTTTTTGGAATTTTTCACAATTATGGTTCATTGACCCTAAAACAATGTTAATATATGATTGGAATCATCATTCATCAAGAAAAATCAAAGAAAGTGGGATAACTTGTAAAAGGGGTAACCATAAAACTTAGAATTTTTCTAAGTTATGGAACAAAGTGGCTAGGGTACCAACTTCCATGGACCATAACTTGAGATCCAAGCAACCATTTTAGATGATCCAAAGATGGATTTGTAGCTCTCATGGCATACTTTAAAAGTGTCAACTACACCTCATTCCAATTCCTCATGTATTTTAAGTTATGGAGTGATCAAAGTGGCTAAAAACATGAAAATGACATTTTTCCAAAACTTAGTGAAATTTTCACTAAGTCAGAATCTGCCTTACTTTTTCCAAAATGTAGGGACATTTTTCACCTTGATCCAAGTCAAACCAGGTCTAGGGGTGGACATCAAAGTTAAAGTATGCCATGAGGGCTTTCTAACAAGTACCAGATCATCTCCAAATTCCATTTGAGCAAGGAAATACAACCCTTGAAACATAGCATCATGAACTGTTTTTTCCAAGACAGATTTGGCATATTTGATGCATTTTGCTCGATTTGATCAAATCTGACAAAACCAAGCCTTGTCATCATTTTGGACACATCTGAGGATCAAATCCAAGGGGGATGATATGATCTCCAAGCCTCACAAGTCCATGAATCTACAAGTAGCATGCCAAACCTAAAAAAGCCTAAAAGAGGCCAAGACTCCAATTTTGTTTCCAAGCATTCAATGGATGCACCAAGGTGGCATGAACTGAGCCTATTCCAACTGAATGAGTCAATGATAAAGCTCTGAACCAAAGAACCATAGGCCTGTGCTCTAACCTCTAGTCAATGGCTAGAGGAGACTTGAGATTCCAATGTGATCCAATTGGCCAAAGGCCTGCTGCAGCCACCATTCACTATTGCTTGCAAAACAAATTTTCTCTACTATAAATAGAGCTCATTTGTGCTCAGTTTGAGTACAAAGCAACCAAACTGATGCTTTCCTCAAAATCCCTCTCTTTAGGCCAAAATGCCTTCTTTTGCAAGGTATCTCTGAGTTTTTGAGTTAGAGAGTATTTCCATCATAGCTCATGATCCAAACACATCCAATATGTCATATATAAGTTGTCAAAACTCTCATATGTGACCTGTAACACCAAAATCACAAAGTCCCCTTTCAAAACCTCAAAATTGGACTTTTTTGCATTTTTCAAGCCATGTCTTGATTCAGTCACTTTCAAAACCAGATAAAGCCTCAAACACATCTCCAAATATCATCCTTGAACTGTCCCAAATGGTTCCCCACATCTGGAACACCATTTGAGAGAGTTGCCATATTGGTCACTTTTGCCCCTTTTGCAAGAAAGAGCTCAAACTTGTTCTTGAGGATTCCAGTTGTTGGTGATCATTCTAAAAGCTTCTAAGGGATCAATTGAGAGTGTCTAAAGCGTCAAATTACTTCTGGCACAAGAAACTTGGCAGATTGCACACAAAGCTCCAAGAGGTAAGTGCATCATCACTTGAACTTTCTAAAATATGCATTGCTTTAAAGTCCACTGATCATAAACATCTCATACATGTTATATATGTTGTGTTTGAATCAATTTGCCATGTAATTCTTGATTGTATCATGTGTTATTGGTTCTTTTTACAAAAAATCAAAAAAATGTTAAAATATTTTATTCCACTAAAAAATCCTATTTATATTATTTATTTAATGTAATTAGAATTTTTTGATTTAATTTAATTTTAATTGTTTTTAAACATATTTTAAATGAAGTTCTCACTTTGATCTTTCAAAATCAATTGAATTTTAAAGCTTTCATATGATTAAAACTTGATTTTTCAAAATATTTTCCAAAGTGTATAACTTGTTTTTGAATATAATTGATATTTTATCATTTATTATTTAAATTACCTTTGAAAAATACCATTTTTATTCAAAATTAGGGTTTCTTCCCGATTTTAAATTTTCAAACATCTTTGGGCCTCTTGATAGAGTGTAAGTCCCATCCCTTTTGTACATAAACAATTTTGGGCCTCAGACATTGTATAAGTCTCTCTGTGTTAAAAAAGAATCTCGGCGCGATCGCCATTTCAAACGAAAAATCATCTGGGCCTACCCTCGTGTTGTAAGTCCCATTTATTTTCTTTAAATAGTCTTTGGGTCTCTCCTTAAGTTGTAAGACCCAACCTTTTTGAGAATAAACAATTTTTTTGGGCTCGGTCATTGTATAAGTCCCGATACAATATTCAAAACAACGGTGCGATCACTGTTAAAACCTTGGACCTCTCCTTTAGTATAAGCCCCAACAATCTTTTTCAAAGCAATTTCCCTTTTGATTTAGATTCAAATATATATGTTGTTATCAAAAATTTCTTTAATTTCTTTGAACAACTAACAACACAGCATGGAAGCTTGCTCGCCTGTAAGTTTTAACGGCTTTCATTTACTCGCTTTCATATATATAACTGTATTGTGGGAAACTGCGCATGGTTAGTCTTCTTTCATATCCTTTTAAAATACTCGTCATATATCAACTGTATATATACTAGTATAGTTATTTAGAGTTTTCCCTTGCAACTAGGTCTAGAACTAGGTAAAGCCCTGTTGGTCACTCTTAAATACAAACAAAACTAGATCCCCATAGGATTATCGGATACAATCTTGTCTCCTCTTGGGCTTAAACAATACGGAACAAAGAGAAAGGCAGTATTCTTCGTGAACCTTTTCTCAGACTGTCACCCCTAGAAATTGTCAATAAAATTCTACTCCCCGGAGGTGATCTATTCTCGGTGAATGACATCTCTTGAGTTTCTTCAAACCTCGAATTTTCATGAAATGGTCTCTTCTCGGTGAATTTCATATCTTGAACTTCTCTTGGTTTTGGACCCACAGGCTTCCTAAAAGCATCCCCGCCTCCTCTTGGGCTTTGTACAAGGACCCTCCGACTTCTTAGAAGTTCTCATGCCTTCTCTTGGGCTTAATACAAGGACCCTGACAACCTCTTAAAGGTATAAGACAGAACTTAGTCATCCTTTGCTAGAGCAGTCTTTCCAGTGTCAAAACTCCAGCCATTTTAGGGTTGATTCTCATCCCTTAAGTGCCTGTGCCTCCTCTTGGGCATCATACAAAAGATAAAACTCTCCCACACCAGTAGACTTGGACAGTCTAATCCCCTTGAGTCTCAAAGACATTCTCAAGTTCCTTTTAAACATAGGGAGAAACCCCGGTGGCTCTGGATCAATCTCCAGCAGAAACCCAGCCTCTCTCATGAGAGTTCCCCAACCAGGGTCAGCTTATCCCAAATCAGAACCTCAAGGCATCTGATACCTCAACTCTTCTGTAATCCTCAGCAAGAGTTGACTCCCCACTTGGACCTGCCCAAGATCTCAATTATCCTCTGCAAAAGATTGCCTTCTCTTAGGCTTTGTATAATGATCTTTCCTCAACACATTTGCCTCCTCTTGGGCTTTATACAATGATTCTCCCCAGCGGAGCTAACCTTTTCAGACTCTCTTGTTGAGTCCATCACTTCTCAAGACTCTCTCGTTGAGTCAATCACTTTTCAAGACTCTCTTGTTGAGTCAATCTCCTTGTAGCCTCCATCCCAGGCTTCGTACGAGACAACAAATCACTCTCTTGTTGAGTATAAAAGACTCTCTTGTTGAGTCAATCAACTTTCAGACTCTCATGTTGAGTCAATCACCTTTTCAGACCCTCTTATTGAGTCAACCCTTTTAACCTCAATCTTTGGCTTTGTACAAGACAGATAAAAATACTCTCTTGTTGAGTCAATCTTTGTCCAAACTTGGTATAAAGATTTCCCATAGCAGGAGCTAGCCTCCTCTCAAGTTGTGTAGAATAATTTCTCCAGCTTGTTCAGCCACAATCCTGGACTTTATATAGGACAGATAAAAGCACTCTCTTGTTGAGTCAAACCCTTTTAGCCTTAATCTTAGGCTTTGTATAAGACATAAATCTTCCACTCTTGAGATTGGGACAAATATCTTTCCCAGCAGAGTCATTTCCTCCCAGCCTTCCTTTAGGCTTTGAGGAATGATTTTCCCCAAGAAGAGTCAAACTCAGTTCAGCCTCCGTCTTGGGCTTTGTACAAGACACATAAAATATCCTCACCAGAGTCAGTTAAATTTCTCATTTCAGCCTCAATCTTAGGCTTTGTACAAGACACATACAAACCTCCCCAACGGAGTCAAAATCCCTTTTAGCCTTAATCTTAGGCTTTGTACAATACAGATAGAACATTTTCCCCGAAAAAGTCAAACTTCTAGCCTCCTCTTAGGCTTTGTATAATGATATCCCCAAAGAGTCATTCTCTTTTTGCCTTAATCTCGGGCTTTATACAAGACACCGATATATACACTCTCTTGTTGAGTCGGTCTTATCCAGCCTCCTCTTAGGCTTTGTATAAAGAAATCCCCTAGCCGGATCAATTAACCTTTTAGCATCAACCTTGGGCTTTGATCAAGGCACACAAAAATCAACGATCTTTCTTTAGAGATGACAAGTTCTCTCTCAGTCAAATCTTTAGCTTCAATCTTGGGCTTTGAACAAGATACAAATAACCTTTAGCTTCAATCTTGGGCTTTGAACAAGACACCAAAACATCTTTATCCTCCCTTAGAATAGGAGGAACTACGATTGCTCTGATTTCCCTGTTTCGTTTAAACGGGAATACGTAGGCATAAGATTACGAAATCTTAGCGAGCATACCAAACAAAAACTCTAGGTCCAGTACCTTCACACATCAATCAAAACTTAGGTCCAATACCTTACCAAAAACATCGGAAAAACCCAAAAATCAACAAAAACTCACTCACTCACTCATATTTCCCAACTCATTAACGGATAAACACTATCAAGTACAAAGCAATACCTAAAGCTAACATCCTGTGGATAACAACATATAGGATGGGTAATTGACAACTCCCCATTGTATAACCTGACCCCGGACCCCCTAATCTCTTTAAAAGCGTTTAATCAGTTAAACATTCGCGTGCAAGGTTAGTTTTAGATAGCTTCCCTTTCCCTTCCAGCTTCACGGGATAAATAGGAAATCAGAAAGTAGCACCCATTCCTCCTCATTGCAGTGACGAGAAGAACCATCGATAAGTTGGTCGTGTCACCGACGAAAATCGCTCGCTACAGTAAAATGGAGACTCTGCTGGGGAGAATCATTAAGGATATGTTTTACCTTAGTCATCATCGTCCCCATTTTCCACAAAAAAATGGCGACTCTGCTGGGGAGTCATTGACTGTTAGGATTATAGGCTATAGCTCTTAAGAGGTCTAGGATGTTAGTTTTAGGATAAATATATATATATATATATATATATATATATATATATATATATCGCTTTTCCTAATTGATATCCGTGTTTATTTTTCTGCTAATGGGACTGCGGGTGATGCCGCATCTGGAAAGATTGAGAATACACCTAAGATAGGTGATGGCACTAGACGGGTAATCTTATAGGGAGTGACTCCCAAATAAGAGACCTCGGTCGACCATCGAATCAGTGGAGACACCCTTTACGGATTCAATGCCTATACGACTTCGGTTGTTGAAAGCAGATTTTTCGATTGTGGTTATCCATGAAACTGAGGATTTAGTAGGCTGAGACCTTGTTACTATTTTGTAGTGCGGAAGCTATCGGAAATAGTTATCACGCGATACTACCCTCATTTGAGATTGCTCTAAGATACTGCAGCTCGCTCGGGTGAACCAGCCTGCTGTTGTTATCCCAAGGGGGGTCAATGATTTTGAGGACAGGTACAAAAAATCTCCAGTACAACCTTTGGGGATGGGTAGAGCCATGACTTCATGACACCAAACCTTTGACCCCATGTTTTTTCTATCTTTTTGTGTGTTGCATTCATGCATTCATTTCATTAAAAAACTCTAAACAAAGAAAAATCTTCTCTTCTAGTCTCTCTTTTTCAAATTAAACTAAGACAATGATTGCAAATGTCAAAGAAAAAGATTGCGTTATGGATTTCGGCAGAAGGAAGACTCACAAGTACACCTTCAAGGTTCCAAAATTAGAGGATTTGAGAGGGTTGGCAAGGATGATCACCAACCCTGATGCTTTCAGAGTTAAGTACTGAGGGCTGCTCTCTCTGTTAAGGGTGCATGTAATTAAAGGAATCCTGGCTACGCTCATTCAGTTCTACGATCCGGTCTATCACTGTTTCACATTCCCGGATTATCAGCTCACACCAACATTAGAGGAGTACTCTCACCTGACTGATTTACCCATTACTGACCAAGCTCCCTTTTCTGGACTGGAAGAAATTCCAAAGGATCAGACCATTGCATAAGCTATCTATTTGGACGAGTCAGAAGTCAGGACTCACATGACCACTAAGGGTGGAATCCAAGGTTTGCCAGCCAAATTTTTGATAAAGAAAGCTCTGTACTTTGCTAGTATAGGGAACATGACTGCTTTCGAGAGCGTCTTTGTTTTGCTCACCTACGGGTTATTTATGTTTCCCAACATTGATAACTTCGTTGATATCAACACCATTAAGGTTTTTCTAATTGGAAACCCTGTACCGACCTTGCTCGCAGATGCTTATCATTTTGTACACTTAAGGAATTTGTACAACGGAGGAATGATCACATGCTGTGTACCCTGCTATACAAATGGTTCACTTCCCATTTACCTAAGTTTGTCGCTTTTGGGGATCATAAGAGTGTTCTACGTTGGTCACAAAGAATCATGGCTCTTAGCAACTCTGACATAAATTGGTACAATCGAATCTATGACGAAATCAGAATCATTGACCGGTGTGGAAACTTCCATAATGTACCCCTCATAGGAACTAAAGGAGGAACAATTATCATCCAGTTTTAGTTCGTCGTCAATTTGGATACCCAATGAGACATGTCCCGCGTAATGTTCATCTGGAAGGTCTTTTCTTCAAGGAAGGAGAAAATGACAGGGCACTAAAGACAGAAATAGTGCATGCCTGGAAACATGTTCACAGGAAAGGAAGAGAGTCTCTAGGAAAACCGGGCTGTGTCTCGGTGGAACCTTATCTCCACTGGGTACAAACCAGAGCTCTCAAGCTGTGGAAACCTTACCCTCGTCAGGAAGTTCTTCCGTTAAAGGAATCTATCCTTTACTTTATGTATGATACGGAAAAACTTCAGGTTACCCTCAGCAAAGTTCAACAGGAGAAGAAGTCTTGGAAGAACAAGTACCGCATTCTCAATGTGGAGTGTAACAAAATACAACAACTGTTAAAAGAAAAGGATGCTCTGATCGAGATTTTAGAGCAACATGCTATAGAGAATCAAGAAGACCAAAGGAATTTGCTCGCTCCTTTCACTTGGCAAAGGAATGACAACCCGACAACGGCTCAAAAGCCCAGGTCAAAGAAAAGGAAAATACCAGAACCAGCACCCGAGCCCTCCTTAGAGAGGACTCTAGATCCATTAGCTTAGACATTTCCTTTTAGAGCACTTTGTAAACTACTATATTTCCATTTCCGCCATCTTTGAATTCAATAAAACGGGGTTTCCATTGTATGATATTTGCAATCCAATTGTTGAAGTTTCTTTTGATTAAACAATTAATTTATTAATATAATCATTGCATATCATTCATCATTCTCACCTAACACATTCTTCTTATCTACGAGTCTCACGTTTGTGTCTCGATTCTAGAGTCAAACTGTCTTATTCGTACAATACTCGGGCCAATCGACAAAGGAGGATGGATAATCTCGAGGAAGAGAACAGAGAGTTGAGAGAAGAACTCGACGCTCTGAAAGAAGATCTGAGGAAAATTCACAATGACATGCAAGCTCTGGCAGAAGCTCAGATTCAAAGGATTATGATCTCAGAGATCACGTCGATGCCCATAGTGGAGAAGTATGATCCTTGGTATACCATGCCTAAAGATTGTCCCTAGGACATACCTATTAACTATATCCCGGAAGGATATGTTCCACCGATCACTGAAGGTCCGGAAACTGCACCAGGAACCACTGTGCCTGAAGGCTACAAACTTCGGGAAAACGAAGATGCAAGGGGTATAACAGCAACTCCTGAAGGTTACAAACTTCAGAAAGCACCAAGAGTCACAACCGTAATGACTATACCACCACCCGTGGTACACACTGTCCTAGAAGGACAGATTCCCCAAATACCTTCTGATGGAAACGAAAGTATGGACGGGAGAATGAAAGAGTTCCAGGAATAGTTCATGGAAATGCAGAAGGAACTGCAAGCCATTCGCGGTCAGGATTTATTTGGAAAGGATGCCGCAGACCTCTGTTTGGTCCCCAATGTGAAAGTTCCTCACAAATTCAAGGTGCCCGAATTTGAGAAATACAAGGGTAACTCTTTCCCTCAAAGTCATCTGGTCATGTACACTTGGAGAATGTTAACTCAGACAGAGAACCAACAGCTACTGATCCACTATTTCCAGGATAGTTTAACCGGTGCCGCGCTCAAATGGTACATGGGATTAAACCGCACTAAGATCGTCACTTTCAGAGATCTTGGCGCTGCCTTCGTTCAACAATATAAGAATAACCTGGACATGGAACTGGACAGAGATCAACTCAGAGCCATGTCACAAAAGGACAAGGAAACCTTCAAGGAGTATACTCAGAGATAGCATGAATTGCAGCTCAGATTTGTCCACCTCTTGAGGAAAAAGAAATGACAAAGATCTTCTTGAAAACCTTGAGCTCATTTTACTACGACCGAATGGTCGCAGGTGCGCCCATCGACTTTACTGAGATGGTAGGCATGGGAGTTCGTCTTGAAGAAGCGGTCCGAGAAGGACGTCTGGTCAAAGATGGCGGATCATCAAGCAGTACTAAAAGATACGGTAGTGCTCTCCCTAAGAAAAAAGAGCATGATATTGGTAATATCTCTCTCGGAAAGCAAAGGCGACGGTACCAACCAGTAGCAGCGGTAACTCCTGCTATCAACCCTGTGCCTGTTCCTACGTATCAACTTCAGGTTGCTCAAAGCCAACCAAATCAACAATAATATCAGCAAAGGACACAACAGCCTTTTCAGCAGGCTCGTCCACCGTACAACAACAACCGTACAACACGACCACCAGGGTTCGATCCTATACCAATGTTGTACGCGGAATTATTTCCGTTACTACTGGTCAAGGGACACGTCCAAACCAGGTATCCTCTTACAATACCGGAAAATCTGCCTTTTTGGTTCAAAGCGGATCAGACTTGCCATTACCATCAAGGAGGACCAGGGCATAACATAGAAAACTGTCTCAGTTTCAAATCCGATGTGCAGAAGCTTGTCAGGAGCAGGGTCCTATCCTTCAAGGATACAAATCCAAATGTTCAGGCGAACCCGTTGCCTCAACACAAGAAAGCTGCGATAAATTTGATAGAAGAAGAGTCTAAGCACAACTATCAAATTCATGATGTACTCTTATTGGGAACTAACCTGGTCAAGATGCATTACAGACAGAGCGGATACGGTCATGTACCATCTCATGACTATCACCAGTGTGATATCTGCTCTAAAGACAATCAAGGATGTTCTGTGGTGCAATCAACTCTACAGGAATAGATGGATCTCGGATGGATCCAAGATCACCGAATTCGTGAAGTCAACATGACTTATACAAATTCCAACATCATTCAGAACCACGACATCCGTGCGATGAATGTCAACTTGGTGGAAATACACTCAAGACAAAGCCAGCATCATGATCTGCCACGACACGATTACGATTCCTGTCCTATCTGCTCAATAAATGATCAGGGATGCTCTTTTGTACAAGAGGCCCTCCAACGACAGATGGATGTTGGATGGATTCATGATTATCACGATAGAAGTCATTATCAAGTGAACATGATTCAAATCTTTGATATTCGCTTAATGAATACCAGCTTGGTGGAGTTACACGCTACACAGGTCCAACTCGGTTTCCTGATTTCGTATAATTATCAGAACTGCAAAGTATGTCATGAGAGTGATCAAGGATGTGCTCTCGTTCAAAGGACCATGCAACACTTGTTAAACCACTGGTGGCTTCCAATCTATATGGATGAAGACACACGAAAAGTCAGCATGACTAACGGGAACCCTACTAGGCATCAAAGTCGGGACGTTCGATCAATGGAAACAGACCTAGTAAGGTTACACTGCATACAAAGAGGACGTGGCCAGGTGCCACCACACAACTATGAACGCTGTAGAGTTTGCTCGGAAGATAATTAAGGATGTTACCTCCTGCGAGCAGCCCTTCAAAGTCAGTTAGACCACAAAGAGATTCGATCGTGTCCAAGTTCTGGATCGATCAGCTTGATGCCAAACTATTCCGCTGATCAAATCAAAGACGTTGTCGTAATCTCTGATCATAAGAGGACCAAAGATGTTTGTGTCATCATCCCTCTACTTGACGAATCAAAAGTTCCCAACCAGGAACTGATTGAAATTACTTACAATGGTCAAAAAAATTAAAGGGCTCCTGTAGTTATCTATCTGCCGGGACCGCTACCGTATAAATCAACTAAGGCTATCCCTTACAAATACGGTGCAACAACAATTGAGAATGGAAAGGAAACTCTACCACCCTCCGTCTTAAATATTGTAGACATCAGTCGAGTAACACGGAGCGGTCGGATCTTCAACCAAGGAATTGGAGAACCCAGAAAAGAAAAGGAACCTCAAACCGAAGTTCCTAATCAACCAGTCGGTCAATCCAATGATCCCGACCTTTCAAAGAACAACGATGAGATGCTGAAGCTCATCCAGAAGAGTGAATACAACATTGTTGATCAACTGTTGCAAACTCCTTCAAAAATCTCAGTGCTATCTCTTTTACTCAGTTTAGAAGCTCACAGGGAAGCTCTACAGAAAGTCTTAGAGCAGGCCTTTGTGGAACAAGATGTGACAATAAGACAATTCTACAACATCATCTCCAACATCACTTCCTGCAATAACTTGGGGTTTAGTGATGAAGAACTGCCGAAAGAGGGCCATAGTCATAACATGGCACTCAACATTACAGTCAACTGGCAGGATGATGCATTAGCCAGCGTACTGGCAGACACCGGGTCAGCTGTAAATGTTATGCCAAAGTCCACTTTGATGCGATTATCATACCAAGGATCTCCGATGAGAGGCAGTGAGGTCATCGTCAAAGCATTTGACGGATCCTGAAAAACAGTTATCGGCAAAGTCGACCTTCCCTTAACTATCGGTCCTACACTTTCCAAGTCATTTTCCAGGTCATGGACATCCGGGCAGCATACAATTGTTTATTAGGAAGACCTTGGATACACGAGGCTGGGGCAGTCACTTCGACACTTCACCAGAAGCTGAAGTTCGTCAAGAACGACCAACTAGTCACAGTCTGCGGAGAGCAAGCCTTGATCGTGAGTAACTTATCATCATCCACTTGTGTAGAACCAGAGGAGGTAATCGGAGCCCAGTTCCAAGCACTTTCAATGAGCAAGGATAATCAATTAGATAAAGTAACTTCGATTTCCTCGTACAAAGATGCTCTCGAAGCGATCAAAAGTAACAATGCGAAAGGATGGGGACAACTTGACATTCCCACTAATAACAAAGCAAATAAGGTCTTGGGTTTTCTTCAAACTGTGACCCGACTGCTACTAACGATGAAAGTCTTCATCCCATTCAAAACTTCTTCCACAGTGGAGGTTTCCTTCACCCAGTGTATCAAGAAGTACATACCATCAACGAGGGTGATTCCTCCGATACATATGAAGAATGGAAGTCCTATCTCAACGAGGACGGTTATATGTCTCAAGGAGAGGTGCATACGCCATTTTGCTATCCCGCATAGAGTCTGAGATATATACCAAGGTCAAATGTCAAAATGATATACGGAGATTGTGATTCGGAAGGATGCCGTGCTCCACCAAACTCATTAGAGGAGGACACTCTGATGAAAGACAACTTTGACCATGACTATTATGGCCCAATGGATGGCCTGCCTATGTGGAAACCGTACCCAGGAGACTCGGGGCAAGAGAATCAGCCCAACGATGCATATCAGCTAAGCATCATCCAAAAGAATACCTGCGTCCCCACAGAATCATGAGATCATTACTCAGGGCATTCAGAGAATATTCAGTACAACGACGAATTTGCAAAGATCGCAGGAGAAGAGTTCCTTAACTATGCTTTTCCTGAGGTCAACGTCATCGAAAGGGATGACTCCTCTAGTTCCAAAGAAGTGTGGGACACCTTAGGACAACCGAGTGGCAAATTTGACATTTTAGTCAAGTACACCACTCCTGAAAGCTCTCGTATCAGGCTCGAAGACATCCAGCCAACTGGATGGGGAGATGTACCTAAGAGTACAAACACTATGCAAGATACAGCTGAAGAGTCCTCCTACGACAACTCTGCCTGGGAGACAGATTCCAATGACCCTGCTCTGCCAGAAATCAGCATTATTTCTAAAGACAAGCCAAGAAAGAAGGTACCAGACTTTGTGATTCACCAAGGAGTTCGCCGCCAATGGGTTGCAGTCAACGTTCCGAAAGTTGTTCATAAGTCTAAATTACTTGTTTTAAACCCCATTGAAACATACGATCTAATGCCTTCTCCCAACTTTGAATTCCCGGTATTTGAGGCTGAAGAAGAAAATGACGAAGAAATTCTAGAAGAGATTTCCCGATTACTCAGACAAGAGGAAAGTTCCACCAAACCTCACAAAGAGCCATTGGAAATGGTCAACTTAGGTGCAAAATAAGAGAGAAAGGAAGTCAAGATTGGGGCACTACTTAGTCCAACTGTCAAAGAAAATTTGATACAACTTCTCAAAGAATTTCCCGATTTATTCGCTTGGTCCTATCAGCATATGCCAGGATTAGATACCAGCATCGTGGAACATCATCTACCATTGAGATCAGAATGTCCGCCGGTAAAACAAAGGCATAGAAGAACTCATCCAGACGTGGCCATAAAAATCAAAGAGGAAGTACAGAAACAGATTGACACGAGTTTCCTCGCCACATCAGAATATCCTCAATGGCTAGCCAACATAGTACTAGTTCTGAAAAAGGACGGAAAGGACATAATGTGTATAGACTACAGGGATCTGAACAAAGCAAGTCCAAATGACGACTTTCCCTTACCACACATTGACATGCTGGTAGACAGTACAACAAAATTCAAAGTTTTCTCCTTCATGGATGGATTCTCGGGCTATAATCAGATAAAAATGGCGCCAAAAGACATGGAGAAAACTTCGTTCATCACCCCATGGGGCACCTTTTGTTACAAGGTAATGCCGTTCGGTTTGAAGAACGCCGGGGCAACCTATCAACGGGCCATGACTACTCTGTTTCACGACATGATACCCAAAGAAATCGAAGTGTATGTCAATGATATGATTTCCAAATCTAAGACAGAAGAGGAGCATGTGATCCACTTTTCAAAACTATTCGAGCGCCTTAGAAAATACAAACTCTGCTTGAATCCCAACAAATGCACATTCGGTGTCCGTTCTGGGAAACTGCTAGGGTTCATCGTCATATATCAACTGTATATATACTAGTATAGTTATTTATAGTTTTCCCCAGCAACTAGGTCTAGAACTAGGTAAAGCCCTATTGGTCACTCTTAAATACAAACAAAACTAGATCCCCATAGGATTATCGGATACAGTATTGCCTCCTCTTGGGCTTAAACAATACGGAACAAAGAGAAAGACAGTATTCTTCGTGAACCTTTTCTCAGACTGTCACCCCTAGAAATTGTCAAAGAAATTCTACTCCCCGGAGGTGATCTATTCTCGGTGAATGGCATCTCTTGAGTTTCTTCAAACCTCAAACTTTCATGAAATGATCTCTTCTCGGTGAATTGTATTTCTTGAACTTCTCTTGGTTTGGGACCCACAGGCTTCCTAAAAGCATCCCCACCTCCTCTTGGGCTTTGTACAAGGACCCTCCGGCTTCTTAGAAGTTCTCATGCCTTCTCTTAGGCTTAATACAAGGACCCTGACGACCTCTTAAAGGTATAAGACAGAACTTAGTCATCCTTTGCTAGAGCAGTCTTTCCAGTTTCAAAACTCCGGCCATTTTAGGGTTGATTCTCATCCCTTAAGTGCCCGTGCCTCCTCTTGGGCATCATACAAAAGATAAAACTCTCCCACACCAGTAGACTTGGACAGTCTAATCCCCTTGAGTCTCAAAGACATTCTCAAGTTCCTTTTAAACATAGGGAGAAACCCCGGTCGCTCTGTATCAATCTCCAGCAGAAACCCAGCCTCTCTCATGAGAGTTCCCCAACCAGGGTCAGCTTATCCAAAATCAGAACCTCAAGGCATCTGATACCTCAACTCTTTTGTAATCCTCAACAAGAGTTGACTCCCTACTTGGACCTGCCCAGGATCTTAATTTTCCCCTGCAAAAGTGTAGTGGCAAAATCATGAGTGTAAAATATTGATTAACTTAACTCGAAAAGCAAGAGTCACCACCGCACTTTTATTTTATCCAAAAAGGAAAGGAAAAAGAGCGAACAAAACCTACACAAGCTCTACAACAAGAACAAGTGAAGAGAGTTCGGGTAAGGGGGTTAGTTACGCAATGGGAAGGTGTTAGCACCCAAAACGTCTATAGTACTCTATAGGAGCCCTTTGAAATATCTACTGCTTTTGGTCTGAAAAGGTTTGCTTGAAAAGTGATTGAGGAGATGAGAAGAGAAATTGTTTTTAAGATTTTTGTGTTTGAAGAGACTTGTCGCCTCATGCCTACGTACCCACGATGTGCAATGGAGGATCAAAACCCCGTAGTTCGTGGTACAAAGAATGAAATGTGTTTGTTTTGGTTGTTTTTAAAATGTAAAGACAAGTCGTCATTTCTAAGCGAATAATTCTGCTTAAAGAAATGAATCATGTCTAAACTTATGAAAAAGTTAAAGGAAGAAGTGCACAAGGGCACAAAAAGAGAGTGATGAGTTGATGTTTTTTAAGTCTTTTGAAAAAGGTGTCAACATGCTTATGTAGTTTAGCATTTGTTAAGAAATGAAAAGAAAAAGAGTAAAATCACTTGACAAAGTCAAGGTTTGATTATGAAAGAAGTGAAAGTTTGAAATCAAGAATGTTTTGAAAAAGAGAGAGAGTTTTGAAAATTGAAGAATGGGTGGAGAATAAGTGACTATCCTATAGCATAAAGTAAAAGCTAAGGATAAGAATAGCCTAACCACACAAGTAAGCTTCATAGTCTTCGAACCATAATTCCAAAGCAAAGGGAAGAGGTCCTAGTTCTAAGTCCAAGGTTCCAAGAATTGCATTGGATGTCCAAGGTCTAGGTACAAAGCTCCATGTCCATTGCAAAGGATAGTAACCATAGTCCAAGATTAGAAGCACAAGTTTTTTAGAGGTTTTGGCCTTTATTAATATTTTTGGTCCAAGTGGACAAAGAGAAAAAAGCATAAGCATAAACATGTGTCCAACGGACAAAGGAAAAATTGCGGAAGCATAAACATATGTCCAACGGACAAAGGAAAAATTGCGGAAGCATAAACATGATATGAAATGATAAAAATGAAGCATAAAAGTAAAAGAGATAAGGAGCGAGAAGGAATGGTAAAGGATTAGTATAATAGTAATGTTAGTAAGTTAGTGATTAGTTGTTAGAGTTAGTGATCAATAATAATTGAATAATTGCGCTTAGGTCAAGATTAATGAAAACTCATTAGAGGATTGATAAGACCAAAGCCTCCTAACAACAAGTTTAATAAGTTTTGAACCAAAAGACAAATAATCAACTATTCTTGATAGTTTTTCGATGTGGGACAAATATTGCGCTATGTTAAGCAATCGCCGAGTAATTTACGGAGTAATTACCCTACAATGAGGCCGGTCAATAGATCTTTGTGCTAATGCATGCTAGATGAACGATATGTAAATCGTCATCCGAAAGCAATACTGCACGAAAAGAAAAAATGGTAACGATCTAGTCTTGATCAAAATTCAACAAAGGAATTCCAAGATCTCTTAGACTTTCATCGATAAAAAAGAAAAAGAATTAAGATGAAGAGAAAATGGATCTAACATTTATGATCCACACAATCAACAAAAATGAGAAAATGTAAATAAAATCAAGAATTAAATGAAAACTCATGATATATTTTTTTATGACTTTTTTTCAAGAAATGTTTTAAAAAAACAAAAATCAAGTAGTAAATCAAAATCTAAAACAAGAAGAAATTTTATATAAAAAAGATTTAGAGAGAAATGAAAAAAAAATGAAAGAAATTAAAATAAAGAAAATAGAAAGGGAGAGAGGTATGTTAGAAATTTGGTGGTGGTAGTGGTAACGGGCTAGGCCCAGGTTCCTTTTTAAAAAATTAAAAAAAATAAAAAAAAACAAGGAAATGAGATATTAAAAAGAAAAATGAAGAATCGGGAAATACATTCCATCATCTTCTTCATGAGTCACGACGCACTATTCACAAAGCCATGGAAGATGGAGTTCCACCGAATCGGAGCGGAGGAGCTCCGTTGTGGTATCGTTTCGACCGGGGAAGCGAGAGGAGTCCAAATATGTAATCGATTTCAACCATTGTTAACAAAATGTAACGTGAACGGAGATCAAAGCTTCGTCGAAAAAAGCTTCAATACCTTCAAAAATGGTGAGTTATGTTTCGAATCTTCTTTTCCTCTTCTTCTTGTGCGAAAGTGACTCTGAGATTGAGAGTTTGGTTTGTTGTAATTGTCGTTGATGAATTGAATTTGTGGAATTGAATTTGTGTTGACATTGAATCTGTGCGTTGAAGGTTGTTGTTGTTGTGTTGATGAGATTTGTTGAATGTTGAAGAAGCTAATGCTTGGAGCTTGAAATCGTTTTTTTTGTGAATTTGCAGGTTTATGTGGAGAATTGAAATTTGGTTATTGGAGATTGAAGAAGGTGAATTGAAGCTTTTTTGAATTTGGCAGAGTATTTTTGGCTGTGAAAGCTTGGAAATTAAAAGAGAATTGCGGTCCATTTATAGAAGAAGAGGTGAGCAATTGCTGCCGTTTGCTTTCAATTTTTCTGCGTTTTAAATAGTGCTTGCGAATTGGTGTGTATTGCGTGACTTTGTTGAATCACCTCTGCCGTTTTGATGTTGCGTCGCTGCTGCTGCGTCGTTTTGCTCGTGTGGCTTGGAGACTTGACTTGGCTTTATGGCTGCGTGTGGTTTGATATGGCTTGGAAAGTATGTACAGCAGCTGAAGCTTGGTGTAGTTTGGTAACATTAGCGTGGGCTCATGAGGCCTTTTTGGAACGTAGGAGCGATGGTGGTAATTTGTTGGGCCGTGAGCGTGTAAACATTTCTTGCATAAAGGGAATTTAACTTGTTTCTTTTCATGATTATGGCTCATATTTTGGCAATTTTTGGTTCATGGGCTTTCGGCATTGATTTGTGATCTTTTTTTTTTTTTTTGCAATGGATTCTTATTTTGCTAAGAATTTTTAAGTGAGATGAACTATGGATCTTTGCAAGTTAGAATGATCAAGACGAAAATAATTTGGATAATTGGAAAAGGATACTTGATTTAAGGAAGAAAATGGTTAATTGAAAATATGGATGTGAATTGGATTGGATAAAAAGAAATGGTTATTGACTTTAAATTGAATTAGAAATGGGTATGGTTTGGAATTGAAATGGATAATGATTTAGAAAATTTGGTTTAGAAAAATGGAGAATTAAAAATTGGTTAAAGAGTATGGTTAAAAAGGATAGATTAGAAAATGGATATTTATGGATTATGGATAAGAAATGGATATAGTAAATGGATAACCAAAATGGAAATGGATAACAAATCTTTACTTTTAGCCCACAACCACTCTTGACTTTTTTTCACAAGCCTTTGATAAAGTGCACACAGCTGCCACTGAATAAACCACAACTGAACAACAACCATTTGAATATGATGAATATCACCACACAACAACTTGACAATCACTGCTTTGAGGAATAGCTCACTGAAACAGATATCTTGCACTTGAAACAATTGCTTGATAGTTTGACCAAGATTAGGTCAAACATCCATCTGAACTGGATCATGAACGAACAACCACATTTGACTTGAAATCATTTCATTGTCTTTGACCAACCTGCACAACACACAGAGAGAGAAACTGGCAAACTGCAGCTTTTTTTGGTATTTTGGTTAGAGGTTAGTAAACAAACCAGGTAAGAATAATATACTGATACTCAGGAGAAACAACGATTGTGATCCTATTTGTGGTATGAGATGCAAATGAAATGTTCGAAATCTTAGGGGTAAAAATTAAGGTCTTACAGCTGCCCCTATTTAAGTTTCTTATATCAGGAGATATGAAGGTTGAAAACTTCGTCTCGACAAGATTGAAGATACTTAAATACAGAAAACCAAATTTTTAGCCATAAGATGTCACAAAATGATATGAATGCAAAGGATGAAACAGACTGCGGGGAAACTTGAAACAAGAGAGTTATGGTAAATTGAGAGAGACGACATGAAAAGACACGTCGGGGAACACAAGCTATTTCTGGGGATCTGTCAAGGTGACAAGAAGTATCCATCAATAGTTGGAAAGAGAGGGACAATACCCTGGAAGACGAGTAGTAACATCCAAGAATGGCATTGGATAGAAACTACAAACGAGACAAAAGGTATGTCAAAAGATGTCCAAGAATGGCATTGGACAGCAACAAGAAAGTTTCTGGTGAAAACAAAAACGTCATCCAAGAATAGCATTGGATGGAGGTGAAAAACACTCTATTGGGGATAAGATATCCAAGAATGGCATTGGATAAAAGGAACTACAACATTCAAGAATGGCATTGAATCGGGCAACAGCAAACATCAGAGTCATCCAAGAATGGCATTGGATATAAACAAAATTCCATTTGAAAAATTCATTGGGGGACATCCAAGAATGGAATTTGATGGCAAGGGTAAACATCAGAGATATCCAAGAATAACATTGGACTTGGTTGGGGAAAAGGTGTCCAAGAATGGCATTGGACAAAAGTAATCTCAACATCCAAGAATGGCATTGAAGTAAGAAAAGTTCTGGAAAATATATCAGAAGTATCCAAGAATGGCATTGGATAAAGCGAGCAGGAACTTTCAGGAATGGCACTGAAAGGTAAAGGTAAACCACTACATTAAGGAATGGCACTGAATAATAGTGAGAAAGAGCTTTCAGGAATGACACTGAAAGGTAAAGGTAAAAAATCATTCAGGAATGGCACTGAATGAACAGATAAAACTTTTAGGAATGACACTGAAAGATATCCAAGAAAATATGATGGGGATTACAGAAGAGATAAAAGACTTCCAGGAATAGCACTGGGAGAAACAAGAGGAACAAGATATCCAGGAATGGCACTGGAAATCGAAAGAGACAGACATCCAGGAATGGCACTGGAGTGAGAGAAAGCAAAGATCTAGGAATAGCACTGGAATGAAAGGAGACAAAGATCCAGGAATAGCACTGGAAGAAAACAAACATCTAACAACAACAATAGATGCACAGGGAAACGACAACATCCAGGAATGGCACTGGAAAGAAAGAAGATAAGGAAGACATCCAAGAATAGCACTAGAATGAAAGAAGACAGGTAAACAACAACATTCAGGAATGACACTGAATGAAAAAGGTGGGTAAAAGTTTTGGTAGGCGCCAAGTAAGTTGGACTTTGATCACAAGGTAAGATGTTGAAAGCAACAGGACCTCGGGAAATGCATATGAGCACGAAACACACTTTGAGCTATGAAAATATTTCTATGTATGATAGATGAATGATTTATGTATGCAATGCAAATGATAGGGACAACTGAGATAGACTCTTTTGTGAGGGAAGAACGGAACTCTGATTCCTCAATACAGGGAACACTACCCATTATGCTTAGAAAGAAGATGTGAACACATCTCTGTCACACTTATGAATTGTATCAGGCTGATAGTCTTTTGAGGAAAGACATCTTGAGGATTCTTGAAGAAGACTGCCCCAGATTGATTGATGAGAATAAACTGAACATAGCTTCAGTTTGACTGCTGCAGGGGAAAAATGAACTGATCATGGCTTCAATTCTTGAAATGATTGTTGAGAATAAACTGATCATGGCTTCAGTTGCTATTGTTGGGGATGAACTGATCATGGCTTCAGTTCTTGAAATGAGAGTTGAGAAGGTTAAACTCAACATGAGTCTTGAAAGAGATCTTCTGGCTAACCAATTCTGAGAATAACTTGCACTGAGCAACAAATCTTGAATTGATTCACAACAGGCTCTGGAGGTAATGTGCCCCGGATAGGATCACTGACCGAGTTTCTCAACTGTTTGAAATTTCTTGCTGAGGAAAGTTTTCCTGCAAATAGGATTATTCAAACATGGTAATTTTAATGCAAAGCTCAATGCAATTTTGAAATCAAAAATCATTTTTGGAATGATATTATTGATGTAAAGAAAAATGAATCACTTGTCAAAACGCGGATGGTTTAGACATGCAAAGTGAAAGAGAAACCAAAGGTAAGACATCAAAGCAAATGATTGGCAACAACTATAGGAGTCAGTTTACGCAACCTTGCTGTAGTATGCTTTCAAAATAAACCTGGCTTCAATTAGGTCTTTTGAAGGTTGTAACATGGTCTGGTTCACGGTTTTTGAAACAAAGGATATAGGCTTAAAGTTTATTTGTACCTAACCCATTCTTCGTGATGATCTCCAGTCCTATGCTCAGTTAATTCAAACTATGCATTCAGGTTCCAGGAGATTTTGGAATTGCAACACTGTTATGATGATGACTCAAGGGCCAAAGGATTTTTTTGAGATGGCAATCACTCTCTTACAACGTTTTGTTGTTTTTTATGAAGACCCCAGTCATCTCGTTTTGTCTTTGAGGATTTTGGCAACCTCTTGATTTTTCTTTTGTTATCCCTAACTTTTGCCTGAACTGTGTCATTTGAGCTTACAGTCAGCGGGATGCCCCAATTTTTGCCTAAGTCTCCTTCGTAGGTTTTGACTTAGCGGGCTTTTCTTTTGATTTTTTTTTCATCATTTTTTTTGAAAGATAGTGACTGCCTGGCTTAATGATTACGGTGAACCATCATTGGCTTTTGATTTGAAAGACATCTTCGACACTTCTTTGATGTGTGCGAAGGAAAGCTTGTGATTGCAATGATTCTCTTGTGTTTAAATACACAGCCAAATCAACTGAGAACTACCCATCCCCAGGTTAAAATTGCGGGTTTTTTCGTACAGAAAGAAACTCCAACTTCTAGGCTCGAAGGGGTTGACAATGGATTAACTTCCTTATTTCTCCAGTGTTTGGGAGTTGAAACAATGTCTGTACATCCTCAGCCAAGTTTTAATTGAAAGCATACAGTTTAGCAATTTCGGGTATTTCATTTTCATCATCCTCCCTCCAATCTTTGCATGAACAAAAACTAATAAAGAAAGTGAACAGGAGATATATTTCTTTTTTTTTTTGTGAAAAAGAAAGCATAAAGATGCACACAGTGGATATAAATGAATTGAATCAAAACATTGCATTGCTCATTTCATTGAAATTACCATGAAAGTACAAATAAAGTTCGAAAGCAAACAAACAATACAATCAAAGGAAAATGCAAACAGAAAGAAATAAGGCCCAGTGACTAATCAGCAACAAGGATGAGCTGTCATGTCTGAAACACTGGCTTTAGGAGATGATTCGTCTGAACTGACTCAAACTTTACTTGGCATGCTCTGGCAAAGGATTGTTGACAACATTGGGATTATCATCAAGAAAAGTCAGAATCTTTGAGTTCACCAATTCTTGTACTCTAGCTTTCAATGCATAGCAACCTTCCAAGTTATGGCCTGCCCCACCTCGATGGAACTCACAGTGAAGATCAGCCCTATAGTCGGCTGGGAGAGGATTTGGAGGAGGAGGTAGATCCCTCATTGTAATCAAACCTTTCTTTATAAGACATGGATATAATTCAGTGTAGGACATCGGGATAGGATCAAAGTTAACTCTATTGCGATTCTGATTTTGTCTAACAGGCTGACGAGGGGCTTGAACTGTTTGAGCATTGACAACAAGAGCAACTGCAGCTACATATTATTGTCTGTGACGAGGTTTCCCTTCAACTGAAACAGCATGGGTATCACCATCCTTTTTCTTTTGAAAATTCCCAGCATACTTTTTAGCACCACTGAAGGCTTCAGCATTGGCAATCTTTCCTTTCTTGATACCTTCTTTGAGTCTTTCTCCAATACTGACTAGGTCAGCAAAACCAGATGATACACTGCCTATCATCTTTTCCCAAAAGAGTGGTTGAAGAGTGTCCATGAACAATCCAGTCAATTCTTTTTCAGCCAAAGGTGGCTCCACTTGAGCAGCTAGCTCTCTCCAGCGCTGAGCGTACTCCTTGAAGGATTCTTTTTCTTTCTGAGACATATTCTGCAATTGGCGGCGGTCAGGTGCCATGTCCAAATTGTACTTATATTGCTTTAAGAAAGCATCAGACAAGTCCATCCAACTTTGGATACGGCTCTTCTCAAGTCCCATATACCATTTCATTGAAGCCCCACTCAAGCTGTCTTGGAAATAGTGAATGAGCAGTTTGTCATTTTTGGCATGAGCAGCCATCTTGCGGCAGTACATCACCAAGTGGGTTCTGGGACAGGTGTACCCCTTGTATTTCTCAAAATCAGGAGTCTTGAATTTTGGAGGTATAACCAAGTCAGAAACCAAGCACATGTCCATTGCAGCAGCATTAAAGACATCACTTCCTTCCACGGCTCTTATCCTTTTGTCTAGAGTTTGCCATTGCTCTCTGACTTCTTCAATGTATCCAGGTTCTCCCTGAATTTTAGATTGTGGACCAACATCATGGTACACGAAAGGATTCTCAGGAATAGCTTGAGCAACAAAATGCACAACAGGCAGAGGTTCAGTGAACAATATAGCTGAAGATACTGGCGAGACAAACACAGAAGTAGTTGCAAAGGGTGGCGAGTAATTCGGAGGTAACCCAAATTTTGGCCAAGTAGAAGCTGGTTGCTGAGTTAGTGGAGGGTCAACAGCAGCAGTTGAAGTTTCAACAATCACAGTCCTCTGAGGTAGTTCACCTCTAGCAATCAGAACTTGCAGCATTTCTATGAGCTTGGTCATACCGGCCTTCAACTCATCAATTTCCATTCTGACTTTGGCGTTGTGTTGTTCTTGGTTTTCCATTCTCAATCTGACAGCAGCTTTAGTTCCGTAGTTGTGTTGAGGAAACAGCTTGACGGTGAACATATAACTGGAGAAGGAGACAGTTGAAATGAGTTTCTGGATAACTCGGAAGAATGCATATGTATGCTCATGGATGCAAGTGTGCATGGATGCAACAACCACAAACAAGATCACTCAAAGCACACAGGTTCAAAGGTTCGAGTCACGAGCATGGAGTCGAGGTTAAGAACCAACCCACAAAGGTATGTGCTAAGGATATAACATCTGCCGAACAAGGTTCTAAAGAAGTTCCCAGAGTCTACAACCCATCTTTCGGATATTATCAATTTCCCAATTGCTTGGTAGTCAATAATATTCTCAAGAGAGTCTAGTCTGAGCGTGGTATCGCGTAACAACTGATTCAATTTTGCACCTGAATAGCCACCGCACCACGTCCTAATAAGGCCAAGATGGGTTAAAGGATTCAAAAGTTCCCAGTTTCGGGTCCCCGGATCAAGAAGCAAAACGGGTATGCCATTTCTGGTCTGCCATTACTACTTGGGAGGAGTGCCTCAACTGAGTCCTCGGGAATGGTCGCTAGAGTCGACAGTTTTCCAAGTTACATTCCATCATCTGCACCAAATGCGCAGGATGGAACATTACCAAAGAAAACCTCGTCCGGACGTGGAGTTTTCGTGTATACTACGTCTGGCCAAATGCCAGACAAGTCACACTACTTTCCACCCTAGTCTTAGGTGTACACTCAAGTCTGGGTACAAGACTTATCTCACCACACAAAAGAATTCCCAAACAGAATAAGCAAGTAACAAGCAAGTCAGGAAAAAAGCAGTAAATAAATCAAAGTAGGCTAAACCCCTGAAGGGATGGACCAGCAAGAGGTCAATCTGTCCCCAGCAGAGTCGCCACTTTTCTGTAGCGGCAAAATCATGAATGTAAGCTATTGATTAACTTAACTCGAAAAGCAAGAGTCGCCACCACACTTTTATTTTATCCAAAAAGGAAAGGAAAAAGAGCGAACAAAACCTACACAAGCTCTACAACAAGAACAAGTGAAGAGAGTCCGGGTAAGGAGGGTTAGTTACGCAATGGGAAGGTGTTAACACCCAAAACATCTATAGTACTCTATAGGAGCCCTTTGAAATATCTACCGCTTTTGGTCTGAAAAGGTTTGCTTGAAAAGTGATTGAGGAGATGAGAAGAGAAATTGTTTTTAAGATTTTTGTGTTTGGAGAGACTTGTCGCCTCATGCCTACGTACCCACAATGTGCAATGTAGGATCAAAACCCCGTAGTTCGTGGTACAAAGAATGAAATGTGTTTGTTTTGGTTGATTTTAAAATGTAAAGACAAGTCGTCATTTCCAAGCGAATAATTCCGCTTAAAGAAATGAATCATGTCTAAACTTATGAAAAAGTTAAAGGAAGAAGTGCACAAGGGCACAAAAAGAGAGTGATGAGTTGATATTTTTTAAGTCTTTTGAAAAAGGTGTCAACATGCTTATGTAGTTTAGCATTTGTTAAGAAATGAAAAGAAAAAGAGTAAAATCACTTGACAAAGTCAAGGTTTGATTATGAAAGAAGTGAAAGTTTAAAATCAAGAATGTTTTGAAAAAGAGAGAGAGTTTTGAAAATTGAAGAATGGGTGGAGAAGAAGTGACTATCCTATAGCATAAAGTAAAAGCTAAGGATAAGAATAGCCTAACCACACAAGTAAGCTCCATAGTCTTCGAACCATAATTCCAAAGCAAAGGGAAGATGTCTTAGTTCTAAGTTCAAGGTTCCAAGAATTGCATTGGATGTCCAAGGTCTAGGTGCAAAGCTCCATGTCCATTGCAAAGGATAGTAACCATAGTCCAAGATTAGAAGCACAAGTTTTTTAGAGGTTTTGGCCTTTATTAATGTTTTTGGTCCAAGTGGACAAAGAGAAAAAGGCATAAGCATAAACATGTGTCCAACGGACAAAGGAAAAATTGCGGAAGCATAAACATATGTCCAACGGACAAAGGAAAAATTGCAGAAGCATAAACATGATATGAAATGATAAAATGAAGCATAAAAGTAAAAGAGATAAGGAGCGAGAAGGAATGGTAAAAGATTAGTATAATAGTAATGTTAGTAAGTTAGTGATTAGTTGTTAGAGTTAGTGATCAATAATAATTGAATAATTGCGCTTATGTCAAGATTAATGAAAACTCATTAGAGGATTGATAAGACCAAAGCCTCCTAACAACAAGTTTCATAAGTTTTGAACTAAAAGACAAATAATCAACTATTCTGGATAGTTTTCTGATGTGGGACAAATATTGCGCTATGTTAAGCAATCGCCGAGTAATTTACGGAGTAATTACCCTACAATGAGGCCGGTCAATAGATATTTGTGCTAATGCATGCTAGATGAACGATATGTAAATCGCCATCCGAAAGCAATACCGCACAAAAAGAAAAAATGGTAACGATCTAGTCTTGATCGAAATTCAACAAAGGAATTCCAAGATCTCTTAGACTTTCATCGATCAAAAAGAAAAAGAATTAAGATGAAGAGAAAGTGGATCTAACATTTATGATCCACACAACCAACAAAAATGAGAAAATGCAAATAAAATCAAGAATTAAATGAAAACTCATGATATATTTTTTTATGACTTTTTTTCAAGAAATGTTTTAAAAAAACAAAAATCAAGTAGTAAATCAAAATCTAAAACAAGAAGAAATTTTATATAAAAAATATTTAGAGAGAAATGAAAAAAAATGATAGAAATTAAAATAACGAAAATAGAAAGGGAGAGAGGTATGTTAGAAATTTGGTGGTGGTAGTGGTAACGGGCTAGGCCCAGGTTCCTTTTTAAAAAATTAAAAAAAATAAAAAAAACAAGGAAATGAGATATTAAAAAGAAAAATGAAGAATCAGGAAATACATTCCATCATCTTCTTCATGAGTCACGGCGCACTTTTCACAAAGCCATGGAAGATAGAGTTCCACCGAATCGGAGCGCCGGAGATCCGTTGTGGTATCGTTTCGATCGGGGAAGCGCGAGAAGTCCAAATATGTAATCGATTTCAACCGTCATAAATGAAATGCAACGCGAACGGAGATCAAAGCTTCGTCGGAAAAAGCTTCAATACCTTCAAAAATGGTGAGTTATGTTTCGAATATTCTTTTCCTCTTCTTCTTGTGCGAAAGTGACTCTGAGATTGTGAGTTTGGTTTGTTGTAATTGTCGTTGATGAATTGAATTTGTGGAATTGAATTTGTGTTGACATTGAATCTGTGCGTTGAAGGTTGTTGTTGTTGTGTTGATGAGATTTGTTGAATGTTGAAGAAGCTAATGCTTGGAGCTTGAAATCGTTTTTTTGTGAATTTGCAGGTTTATGTGGAGAATTGAAATTTGGTTATTGGAGATTGAAGAAGGTGAATTGAAGCTTTTTTGAATTTGGAAGAGTATTTTTGGCTATGAAAGCTTGGAAATTAAAAGAGAATTACGGTCCATTTATAGAAGAAGAAGTGAGGAATTGCTGCCGTTTGCTTTCAATTTTTCTGCGATTTGAATAGTGCTTGCGAATTGGTGTGTATTGCGTGACTTTGTTGAATCACCTTTGCCGTTTTGATGTTGCGTCACTGCTGCTGCGTCGTTTTGCTCGTGTGGCTTGGAGACATAACTTGGCTTTATGGCTACGTGTGGTTTGATATGGCTTGAAAAGTATGTACAGCAGCTGAAGCTTGGTGTAGTTTGGTAACATTAACGTGGGCTCATGAGGCCTTTTTGGAACGTAGGAGTGATGGTGGTAATTTGTTGGGCCGTGAGCGTGTAAACATTTCTTGCATAAAGGGCATTTAACTTGTTTCTTTTCATGATTATGGCTCGTATTTTGGCAATTTTTGGTTCATGGGCTTTAGGCATTGATTTGTGATCTTCTTTTTTTTTTTGCAATGGACTCTTCTTTTGCTAAGAATTTTTAAGGGAGATGGACTATGGATCTTTGCAAGTTAGAATGATCAAGATGAAAATAATTTGGATAATTGGAAAAGGATACTTGATTTAAGGAAGAAAATGGGTTAATTGAAAATATGGATGTGAATTGGATTGGATAAAAAGAAATGGTTATTGACTTTAAATTGAATTAGAAATGGGTATGGTTTGAAATTGAAATGGATAATGATTTAGAAAATTTGGTTTAGAAAAATGGAGAATTAAAAATTGGTTAAAGAATATGGTTAAAAAGGATAGATTAGAAAATGGATATTTATGGATTATGGATAAGAAATGGATATAGTAAATGGATAACCAAAATGGAAATGGATAGCAAATCTTTACTTTTAGCCCACAACCACTCTTGACTTTTTTTCACAAGCCTTTGATAAAGTGCACACAGCTGCCACTGAATACACCACAACTGAACAACAACCATTTGAATCTGATGAATATCACCACACAACAACTTGACAATCACTACTTTGAGGAATAACTCACTGAAATAGATATCTTGCACTTGAAATAATTGTTGGATAGTTTGACCAAGATTAGGTCAAACATCCATCTGAACTGGATCATGAACGAACAACCACATTTGACTTGAAATCACTTCGTTGTCTTTGACCAACCTACACAACACACAGAGAGAGAAACTGGCAAACTGTAGCTTTTTTTGGTATTTTGGTTAGAGGTTAGTAAACAAAGCAGGTAAGAATAATATACAGATACTCAAGAGAAACAACGATTGTGATCCTGTTTGTGGTATGAGATGCAAATGAAATGTACGAAATCATAGGGGTAAAAATTAAGGTCTTACAAAAAGATAGCCTCCTCTTAGGCTTTGTATAATGATCTTTCCTCAACACAGTCAGCCTCCTCTTGGACTTTATACAATGATTCTCCCCAGCAGAGCTAACCTTTTCAGACTCTCTTGTTGAGTCCATCACTTCTCAAGACTCTCTCGTTGAGTCAATCACTTTTCAAGACTCTCTTATTAAGTCAATTTCCTTGTAGCCTCCATCTCGGGCTTCAAACGAGACAACAAATCACTCTCTTGTTGAGTATAAAAGACTCTCTTGTTGAGTCAATCAACTTTCAGACTCTCTTGTTGAGTCAATCACCTTTTCAGTCCCTCTTGTTGAGTCAACCCTTTTAGCCTCAATCTTGGGCTTTGTACAAGACAGATAAAAATACTCTCTTGTTGAGTCAATCTTTGTCCAAACTTGGTATAAATATTTCCAATAGCAGGAGCTAGCCTCCTCTCAAGTTGTGTAGAATAATTTCTCCAGCTTGTTCAGCCACAATCCTGGGCTTTATACAGGACAAATAAAAGCACTCTCTTGTTGAGTCAAACCCTTTTAGCCTCAATCTTGGGCTTTGTATAAGACATAAATCTCCCACTCTTGAGATTGGGACATATATCTTTCCCAGCAGAGTCATTTCCTCCCAGTCTTCCTTTAGGCTTTGAGGAATGATTTTCCCCAAGAAGAGTCAAACTCAGTTCAGCCTCCGTCTTGGGCTTTGTACAAGACACATAAAATATCCTCACCAGAGTCAGTTAAATATCTCATTTCAGCCTCAATCTTGGGCTTTGTACAAGACACATACAAACCTCCCCAACGGAGTCAAAATCCCTTTTAGCCTCAATCTTGGGCTTTGTACAAGACAGATAAAATATTTTCCCCAGAAAAGTCAAACTTCTAGCCTCCTCTTAGGCTTTGTATAATGATATCCCCAAAGAATCAGTTTATTTTTGCCTCAATCTTGGGCTTTGTACAAGACACCGATATATACACTCTCTTGTTGAGTCGGTCTTATCCAGCCTCCTCTTAGGCTTTGTATAAAGAAATCCCCCAGTCGGGTCAATTAACCTTTTAGCATCAACTTTGGGCTTTGATCAAGGCACACAAAAATCAACGATCCCTCTTTAGAGATGACAAGTTCTCTCTCAGTCAAATCTTTAGCTTCAATCTTGGGCTTTGAACAAGATACAAATAACCTTTAGCATTAATCTTGGGCTTTGAACAAGACACTAAAACATATTTTTCCTCCCTTAGAATATGAGGAACTACGATTGCTCTGATTCCCTGTTTCGTTTAAACGGGAATACGTAGGCATAAGATTACGAAATCTTAGCGAGCATACCAATCAAAAACTCTAGGTTCAGTACCTTCACACATCAATCAAATCTTAGGTCTAGTACCTTACCAAAAACATCGGGAACACCCGAACATCAACAAAAACTCACTCACTCACTCATACTTCCCAAGAAACTTTCCCAACCCATCAACAGATAAACACTATCAATTACGAAGCAAAACCTAAAGCTAACATCCTGTGGATAACCACATATAGGATGGTTAATTGACAACTACCCATTGTATAGCCTGACCCCGGACCCCCCAATCTCTTTAAAGTGTTTGTTCAATTAAACATTCGCGTGTAAGGTTAGTTTTAGATAGCTTCCCTATCCCTTCCAGCTTCACGGGATAAATAAGAAATCAGAAAGTAGCACTCATTCGTCCTCATTGCGGTGAGGAGAAGAACCAGCGATAAGGTGGTCGCGTCACTGACGAAAATCGCTCGCTACAGGTGTTTATCCGTAAATGGGAAAGTTTCTTCTTTGGGAGATGTGTGAGAGAGAGAGAGAGTGAGTTTTTGATGATTTTGGTGAGGTACTGAACCTAAAGGTTTTGATTGACGTGTGAAGGTACTGGACCTAGAGTGTTTGATTAGTACGCGAAGGTACTGGACCTAGAGTTTTTGATTGGTATGCTCGCTAAGATTTCGCAATCTTATGCCTACGTATTCCCGTTTAAAGAAACAGGGAAATCAGAGAAATCGTAGTTCCTCCTATTCTATGGGAGGAAAAGATGATGTTTTGGTGTCTTGTTCAAAGCCCAAGATTGAAGCTAAAAGGTTTATTTGTGTCTTTTTCAAAGCCCAAGATTGAAGCTAAAAGGTTTGACTGAGAGAAGATTTTGTCATCTCTAAAGGGAGACATCTCGTCTGTTTATCACAGTTGTTGGGTAACTGTTTATAAAGGAGAATTACTTTAACTGGGATATGAGAATCCAACAATGCCATAATTTCCTTTATGGGGATTTGTCTTGAAAGAGAAAACTTTAACTCAGTGTTGAGCAATGCCATTTTTCCTTAAGAGTCTTTCATTCTAAGAGAGGGACAGTAGCGTGGATGTAAATAATCCAGAGGCTTGCCACTTACAGCAATTAGATGAAAGAGGAAGTTTGCCAGGAAAAGAGATAGACGACAGCTTGGATATTTGAATCAACAAGTGTGCCACTTACAGCAGTTATCTGGGATTAGGGTTTGTTTTGACTTATCTGTTTTAATGTGTGATAACACGGAGAAATGACTTCCTACAGAGAGATTTTTATTTCCTCTGAGGGGATGTTGCTTTTTGTGTGCCTTGATCAAAGCCCAAGGTTGAAGCTAAGAGATTTATTGACTCCACTAGGGAAGTCCTTATACAAAGCCTAAGAGGAGGCTGGAAAAGACTGACTCAACAAGAGAGTGTTTATATATGTCTTGTACAAAGCCCAAGATTGAGGCTAAAAAGAGACTGTCTCTTTGGGGGATATCATTATACAAAGCCTAAGAGGAGGCTAAAAGTTGACTTTTCCAGGGGAATATTTCCTCTGTCTTGTACAAAGCCCAAGATTGAGGCTAAAAGGGGTTTTTGACTCCGCTAGGGGATATTTGTAGGTGTCTCATACAAAGCCCAAGATTGTGGTTGAAAGAAGTTTTGACTCTGCTGGAGAGATTTATAGGGTGTCTTGTACAAAGCCTAAGATTGAGGCTGAAAGGTAGTAGACTGACTCAGCTGAGGATTTTTATGTGTCTTGTACAAAGACCAAGATTGAGGCTAACTTCACTGGAGAAAATCATTATACAAAGCCTAAGAGGATGCTGACTCTACTGAGGAAAATCATTATACAAAGCCTAAGAGGAGGCTGAAAAGAAGATTGATTCTGCTAAGGGGTATTATTTCTCAAAGCCTAAAAAGAAGGCTGGGAGGAATTGACTCCACTGGGGAAGATATTTGTCCCAAGCTTAAGAGAAGGTTATGAATATTTTGACTTTGTTGGAGAAAGTTTATATATGTCTTGTACAAGGCCCAAGATTGAGGCTAAAAAGGGGTTAACTCAACAAGAGAGTGTTTATGGTGTCTTGTACAAAGCCCAAGATTGAGGCTAAAAAGAGGATTGACTCAACAAGAGAGTGCTTTTATGGTGTCTTGTACAAAGCCCAAGATTGAGGCTAAAAAAGCTGGGGAAAAATCATTATACAAAGCCTAAGAGGAGACTGAAAAAGACCGACTCAACTAGAGAGTGCCTTAAGGTGATTGACTCAGTAAGAGAGTGCTTTTGAGAAAGAAGATTTACTCAACAAGAGAGTGTGGAAAGGTGATCGACTCAACAAAAGAGTACTTTATTTGTCTTGTACAAAGCCCAAGATTGAGGCTAAAAAGGGTTAACTCAACAAGAGAGTGTTGAAAAAGTGATGGTCTCAACAAGAGAATGCTTTTGGGGCTAACTCTGCTGAGGAAAGTCATTATACAAAGCCTAAGAGGAGGCTGGCTTCTGCTGAGGATTATTGAGATCCAGAGGCAGGTCCAAAAATAGGGAATCAACTCTTGCTGAGGATTTACAGAAGAGTTGAGGTATCAGATGCCATGAGGTTCTGATTTGGGATAGTGTTATACTGATGATAAGCTGGCCCTGGCTGGGGAAAATTTAAAGTGAGAGTTTAAAGACTGAGTTTTGAAAACCTATAGGGGTTTCAACTCTACTGGAGATTGGTTAAATGACCAGGGTTTCTCCTGTATTTGTAAGGAACTTGAGAATGTCTTTGAGATCCAATAGGGGATTAGACTGTCCAAGTCTACTGGTATAGACGAGTTTATCTTTGTATGATGCCCAGAAGGAGGCTGGTGTTTTAAGGGATGCGAATCAACCCTAAATTAGTAAGAGATTTTGACTCTGGAATGACTGCTCTAGCAAATGATGACTAAGTTTTGTCTTATACCTTTAAGAGGTCTTCAGGGTCCTTGTATTAAGCCCAAGAGAAGGCATGAGAACTTCTAAGAAGCCGGAGGGTACTTGTATAAAGCCCAAGAGGAGGATGGGGATGCTTTTAGGAAGTCTGTGGGTCCAAACTTAAGAAGAGTTCAAGAAAGGTTTCACCGAGAATTAATCCTTTAGTGAACAATTCTAGGGTTTGATGAAATTCAAGAGAGGTTTCACCGAGAATTAATCCTCTCTGGGGAAATGAACTTCTTTGACAATTTCTAATAGTGACAGTCTGAGAAAAGTTTCACCGGGAATAATGCCTTTCTCTTTGTTCCATATTGTTTAAGCCCAAGAGAAGGCAAGACTGTATCTGAAAATTCCTATGGGGAACTAGTTTTGACTGTTGAAAGAGTGACTACTGGCTTTACCTAGTTCTAGACCTAGTTGCTGGGGAAAACTCTAAGCAGATATACAAGTATATATATAGTTGATATATGACAAGTATTTAAAAGGATATGAAAGAAGGACTTACATGCGAGTAGGCTTCCAACAATACAATTATATATATATATATATATATATATATATATATATATATATATATATATATGACATGTATTTAAAATAATGAAAGAAGGACTTACAGGTGAGCAAGCGTCCAGCAATACAATTATATATATAAAAGAATGTAAAAGAAAGCTGATAAAAACTTACAAGCGAGCAAGCTTCCATTGTAACAGCTGTATGGTTAGTTGTTCAAAGAAATTAAAGAAAGTTTTGGTAACAACTATGAACTTGAACCTAAATCAAAAGGGAAGTTGTTTTTTGAAAAGATTGTTGGGGCTTATACTCAAGGAGAGGCCCAGATGAAAAATAGTAATCGTACCGTTGATATGAAAATTGTATCGGGACTTATACAATGACTGAGGCCCAAAAAAGGTTTTCTGTACAAAGGGATGGGTCTTACAACTCAAGGAGAGGCCCAAAGGTTTGAAAAAATAAAGGAAATGGGACTTACAACACAAGGGTAGGCCCAGATGAAAATGTTTTTAAAAGCGACGATCGTGCCGAGATTTTGAAAACACATTGGGACTTATACAATGACTGAGGCCCAAATTGGTTTTTATTTACAAGGAATGGGTCTTACACTCTATTAGAGGCCCAGAGGTTTATTTTTGTACAAGTGATGGGACTTACAACTCAAGGAGAGGCCCACATTATTTTGTTTAAAAGGCGGCGGTCGCGCCGAGATTTTAAAATCGCAGTGGGACTTATACAATGACTGAGGCCCAAAAAGGTTTAATTTACAAAGGGGTGGGACTTACACTCTATCAAGAGGTCCAGAGTTTTTTTGAAAAGATTTGTTAGGGTGATAATGATCAAAAACCCTAATCTTTTTTATGAAAAATGTATTTTAATTCAAATAAAATCATCAAACATGTGAAAAAAGGTTATGATCTTGGATTTATATTTGAAAAATCATGTTTCATTCATGGGATGATTTAAAAATCATTTGAATTTTGCAAAACCAAGAGAAAGAAATATTTTTAATGTCTAAAAACAAATAAAAATATAATTCTTTACAAAAATATTAAATATATGAAATAAATAATATTTTTATGAAATTTTCACGGAATAAAATATTTTAATATTTTTGTGAATTTTCAAAAAAAGAATCAATAAAAAACAATTAAAATTGAGAGAGAAATTAATTTTTGAATTAATTAACAAAAAACCATAAAAATATTAAAAATAGCAAAATGTGGGAAGGTAGCAAAAAAGGTCTGGGTGGGGTTTGAACCCACGACCTCATACATAAACACACATGCGCGCTACCAATGGGGTGGTGATACATCCATGTATCAAAACCACCCAATGTGCATATATGGGGTGCCTGGTTTTCAGGCCTGGCCAAGGCCAAGGCAAGGCAAGTTTTGGCAATTTACGTGAAGCCTCTAACTTTCTCATTTCTCCATGGATTGGGACAAAATTTAGGTGCATCTGACCTAGAACTTCACGAGGAATCCAATGGCGCCCTTGGAATTTTCAGGAAGTGTCCCTATTTTAAAACCCGATAGTGGTTTCAAAATAGGCCTAGATTTGCATGTTCTATGCTATCTCACTTCTCAGTCAACAATAGCAAGGCAAATTAGTTCAAACACAACATATACAACATGCATGAGATGTTTATGATCAATGGACATCAAAGGAATACATAATTCAAAGAGTTCAAGTTGTCATGCACTTACCTCTTAGAGCTTCTTGTGCTAACTGTCAAGATCATTGTGCCAGAAGTAATCTAATGCTTTGGAAACTCTTGATTGATCCCTTAGAAGCTTTTTGGCTGATCAAAACCAACTGGAATCCTCAGGAACAAGTTTTGGCTCTTTCTTGCAAAAGGGGCAAAAGTGACCAATATGGCAACTCTCTCAAATGGTGTTCCAGATGAGGGGAACTGTTTGGGACAGTTTAAGGATGATATTTGGAGTGTGTTTGAGGCCTTGTTTGGTTTTGGAAGTGACTGAATCAAGACATGACTTGAAAAATGCAGAAAAGTTAAATTTTGAGGTTTTGGAGGTTGACTTTTTGATTTTGGTGTTTCAGGTCACAAGTGAGTGTTTGAATAACTTAGATATGACATATTAGAGGTGTTTGGATCATGAGCTATGGTGGAATTGCTCTCTAACTCAAAAACTCAGAGATAACTTGCAAAAGAAGACATTTTGGCCTAGAGAAAGAGATTTTGAGGAAAACAAGTGTTGTAGCACTTTGGTGTACTCAAACTGAGCACAAATGAGCTCTATTTATAGCAGAGCAAGTTTGTTTTGCAAGCAATAGTGAATGGCAGCTGGTATAGGCCTTTGGCCAATGTTGATCCAAGGGAATCTTTAGTCTCCTATAGCCATTGACTTGAGGTTAGGGCACAGGCCTATGGTTCTTTGATTCAGCGCTGATTCTTGACTCATTCAGTTAGGAATATGTCAGTCCATGCCACCTTGGTGTATCCATTGAATGCTTGGAAACAAAATCGGAGTCTTGGCACCTTTTTAGCCTTTTTAGGTTTGTTATGGCTGTGTGTAGATTTTTGGACTTTGAAGGCTTGGGGATCAGATCATTCTTCTTTTGTTTTATCCTCTGATGTGTCCAAGTGGATGACAAGGCTTGGAGTTGTCCAATTTTTCCAAATCGAGCAAATACATAAAATCTGCCTTGTACAGGGCAGTTGGAAGCACTACTACGAAAAACCCATTTAACAACGGTTGGGAATGACATATAATAACGCAGGCGAGGACGTTGTTATGTAGATTGTTGTTGTATATATGATACTTACAACGACGGCCTTGTGTTGCGTTGTAATAATGAGGAAAGCGCGCTAACTATCACAACGGTTTTACATTAGACCGTTGTAATAAATATAATTATCCTCGGTTCGATTCCCAGCAGCACAGTTTTAATATTTATTTTTTGCTGGACAACGCGCCAGATATTATAACAGTTAGGAAATATAACCGTTGCTAAAGTTTCAGCAAAATTAACAAATATCATCCTACTTTTATAATTAATCCCATTTTTTTACCTGTATTATTGTTCTCCATATCTCAGCACAACAGAAAAATACAATTCACATTTTGTGATACAGTTTTCATAATAATATTAATCGTGTCATATTCATAATATCACATATACCAGATTACAGTTTATCAGAACAAACATACAGTTTACACACATTACATAACTTCACATAACCTACATAAATAAAATATCACATATACCATATTATAGTTTACACACATTACATAACTTCACATAATTGTAACTTGGTGTATTGGTATCTTGTCTCTTGATGTCTTGTCTCCTGGCCTGGTGTCTGGACTCAAAATACCTATGCTTTCAAATAATTATACTTGTTAGTAAAAATACTTCTAAACTATAACATACAATTAATATATTATGAATAAATAATAAATTACGTACTTGTTAATTTTCCCATATGCCTTCTTCAGGATCGAGTCGTATAGCATGCACGACATCTCCATCAACTTCATCATATGAGGTAGGAACTTGTGTTGTGTAAGAAGGTGTGGACGGAATATCAAGACTTTCATCACTAAGAGGAATGTATTTTCCTTGGAGAACGATTGACCATTTCCCTGATTTGTCTGACAGATCGGAAACATAGAAAACTTGTTTTGCTTGAGAAGCCATGATGAATGGTTCTGTATTAAAAGATGCCTTGCCAAGGTCGACCCAGGTGAATCCTAAGTTATCAATGTCTACACCATTACTATTATTGGGAACCCACTTGCATTTAAATAAAGCCACTTTGAAAATAACATAATCAATCTCCAAAATCTCATCAATGACACCATAAAACGCGGTAGTTGCCAATACCAGATTCTTATCTTTCGAACTAGAGAAATACATCGATTCGGCTTCAACCATAACACCACTATTTTGCATTGTACTACGATCATCTTTTGATTTTGTATAAAAGGTATAATGACCAATGTCGTATGCACTCCAGGTAATGACACAAAATTTTGGCCCATACGACAACCATATAAGTATCTCGGATGCACTAGGATCATTAGATACACTTTTATTAAACCAATCCATGAATCTATTGTTATGTTCTATCAACAACAACTTGTCATTCATTCGGGGATATTTTTTCTTCATAAGTCTTTTGTGTGTATCTATGAAAGGTTGAACCTCATCTATATTATTCAAAATATAGAAATGTGATTGAATAACTACATCCCGAGCCATTGACCTAACATTTAGACCTTGAATACCTCTTCCGTCTGTGTCAGCATGACGAGACTTTGGAATTCCTATAGAATCTGCATTCGACAAATGGTTTGTACAAAACTCAACAGCTTCTTCTGTGATGTACCTTTCAACAATCGAAGCTTCCGGTTGGTGATGATTCTTCGTATATCCTTTAAAGATCTTCATATATCGCTCTATTGGATACATCCACCTTAAATAAACTGGACCACAAATTCCAATTTCTCTTACGAGACGAACAAGTAAGTGAACCATAATGTCAAAAAAAGATGGCGGAAAATACATCTCCAATTGACACAAGATTATGGCAGCCTCATCTTCTAATTCATCCAATTTTTTTAAATCAAGAACTTTATTACATATGGCATTGAAGAATAAACAGAGTCTCGTTATAGTTACTCTCACATTTTTTGGAAGGATCCCACGGATAGCCACTGGTAGAAGTTGTTGTATCAATACATGACAATCATGAGATTTTAAACCAATTAACTTGAGATCTTTCATTGATACAAGTTTCTTGATGTTTGATGAGTAACCTTGCGGAACTTTAATACCTTGCAAACACTCGCAGAACATCTTCTTTTCCTTTTTAGATAGAGTGTGACATGCTGGAGGCAGATAAGTTCTTTTTCCTTTCTCTATTGGAGCCAACTGTTTTCGTATACCCATCTTCTCCATATCAAGACAGGAAGTCTTACTATCTTTAGTCTTGCCCGGAATGTTTAGAAGTGTGCCAATCAAACTATCACACACATTTTTCTCCACGTGCATCACATCAAGACAATGTCTAACATCAAGACTTGACCAATATGGAAGATCAAAGAAGATGGACCTCTTTTTCCATATATTTTTCGTAACTGCCCCTTTTTCTTTTCCTCTCTTCCCACCTTTTTCTTTTTCTCTCTTCCCACCTTTTTCTTTTTCTCTCTTCCCAAGGACAACATTAATGTATTCTTTCCGTTGATAAACTTCATCACCGGTTAAAGGTTTAAGAGCCTCACCAAACTCTTGCTCTCCATTAAAAATCTTTTACAATCTACGATAAGGATGACCCGGTTTTAGAAATTTTCGATGCCCAAGGTAAACGGTCTTTTTTCCAAACTCAAGTTGGTGATAACAAGTATTATCTTCACATATAGGACACGCTTTATGTCCTTTGACGCTGTATCCCACCAAGTTACCGTAAGCTGGAAAGTCGTTAATTGGACAAAATAACATTGCACGCATATTAAACTTTTCCCCAGAATATGCATCATCAACTTCAACGCCTTCATCCCACAAGAGTCGTAAATCATCAATTAATGGACTAAGATAAACATCTATGTCGTTACCAGGTTGTCGTGGTCTAGAAATCATCATACTTAACAGTATATACTTGCGCTTCATGCACAACCAAAGAGATAGGTTGTAAATAGTGAGAAGAATAGGCCACAAAGTATGATTAGTGCTCATATTACCAAAGGGGTTCATTCCATCGGTGGCAAGCCCAAGCCTAAGATTTCTTGGCTCGACTCCAAAATCCGGAAACAACGAATCAATTTTCTTCCATTGTAAAGAATCAGCTACATGGAGAATGTTTCCATCACGAATCCTTTCATCTGCATCCATCTAAGATTCTTTGCGTCATTCGAATTAGCAAAAAGTCTCTTTAATCGTGAAAGTATTGGTAAGTACCATAACACTTTAGCAGGAGGATGCTTCCTACTAACATTGTCATAGTGATCATTGTCATCACCATTGGTAGCCTTCTGCTTGTAACGCGACACACCACATTTCGGACATTGAAACAAGTCTTCATACTCTTTCCAGAATAATATGCAATCATTAGGGCAAGCATGTATCTTGATATACTCCAGACCCAGTGGACACAATATCTTCTTGGCCTCATAGCAACGATCCGACAATTTGTTATCTTCTGGTAGCATTTGCTATAGCAATTCAAGTAATTCCGTGAAACTTTTATCCGACCATCCATTTTTTGCCTTCAGATTAAACAACTTTAACACCGTCGACAATCGTGTGAACTCTTTGTATCTCTTATATAAAGGGGTGTCTTTATCACTACATAAATTATCATAAATATGAGCATTCATAAAAGAAGATTCCCCAATATCACGAAACATATCCTCTAGGTGATCTTCCATATATTCATCTTCCTCCACTCTTTGACTTTGTGACGCCCGACTTTCCTTATTATCCACCTCACCATGCCACGCCCATATTATATAATTTTGACATATACCATCACAACAAAGGTGATTGTGTATTTCTTTCTTTGTACCCTTTTTGATATTAGCGCAAATAACACAAGGACAATAAAAGATACCATCATTGCTGGGAAGATGTTTATCAGCGTATTCAAGGAATTCACAAACTCTGTTCTCATAAACCGGATCTAATCTATTGGCTTTCATCCAACTACGATCCATTACAACTTCTGAAATTTATACATGTATAATAATGTGAATGACACACCAAAATCTAATCCAAAAACTCAAGCATATGCATATACAATATGAACAAAGAAAAAATCAATGAAGATGTACTCTAATACTAAACGTAAAGCATATGAAACATCTCATTCTGACTTGAGCATATACAATATGAACAAAGAAAGAAGGAATGAAGATGTTAAAGAGAACCTAACTTCGAAGCTGAAGAAGCAAATGAATGATGAAGACGGTCAATATTTGAGCATAATCCAAGAAAAAAGGAATGAAGATGTTGAAGAGAACCTTACTTCGAAGCTGAAGAAGCAAATGAATGAAGACGGTCAATATTTGAGCATAAACCAAGAAAAAAGGAATGAAGATGTTGAAGAGTACCTTATTTGAGCAATATTTGAGCTCCAAATGAATGGATACGAAGAGGGTAAAGGTTAGGGCGTCTCTGGCTCACTTGTTCGATTATGGCGTCTTATGAAAGAAATGCATAATAAGTTTTGTTTTAATTTATCAGTAAACCTTTTAATCTCGGTGGAGAAACAAACCGTAGTGGAATCTTAAGTAAAATGTACTCTATTACTACGGTTGCTCATCTTAACCGTTATAAAATAATTTACAATTTATTTTATAAATAATGGACTTAATTGACACACGCTAAATGTACTCTAAAAAATGGAAAAAAAATGTAGTTGCAGGGAATCGAAGCTTGATACATTTCATTTATTACTACGGTTGCTCATCTTAACCGTTGTAAAATAATTTACAATTTATTTTATAAATAATGGACTTAATTGACACACGCTAAATGTACTCTAAAAAATGGAAAAAATGTAGTTGTAGGGAATCGAAGCTTGATACATTTCATTTATTACTACGGTTGCTCATCTTAACCGTTGTAAAATAATTTAAAATTTATTTTATAAATAATGGACTTAATTGACACACGCTAAATGTACTCTAAAAATTGGAAAAAATGTAGTTGCAGGGAATCGAAGCTTGATACATTTTATTTATTACTACGATGGTTTCATTCAACCGTCATTAAATGACTCAGCTTTTAAATGGGCGTAAAATTTTTAACCTATTACAACGGCATAAAAGGATGCGTTGTAAGCCTGGCGTTGTTGTTTTAGCGTTTTGTAGTAGTGAAATAGTGATTTTGAGGGGATCATATCTCCCTGCTCAGGTTGAGTTATGAGAGACTCTTGTGCTTTTTAGAAAGCCCTCAGATGATACAAAACATGTGTGATCATAGTTTGTTTTGAAACTATTTGGATCCAATTGAAAAAACCTCATGAACATTGATGTCCAAGGCTGGTAACCTAGGCAGATTTTCACTAAGTGTTGGAAAAAGTGTCATTTTCATGTTTTTGTGATTTTGATCAATCCATAACTCAAAATCCATGAAGAATTGGAGTCTGAGGTAGTTGAAGCTTTTGTATAGTGTAGCAAGACCTACAAATACAACTTTGGATCACCCAAAATGGTTGCTTGGATCAGAAGTTATGGTCCTTGGAAGTTGGTACCAAAACCATTTTTGTTCCATAACTTAGAAAAAATTTTGGTTTCTTATGGTTGCCCCTTTTGCAAGAAACCTCACTTTTCTTGATTTTTCTTAATGAATGATGATCAATACCATACATTAACATTATTTTTGACTTAAGGGAACCATATTTGTGAAAAATTCCAAAAAGTCAAACTTGATTTTGTGCACAGTTGACTTTTTATCGGATGAAATCCAAACTGTGCGATCCTTTATGAAATCAAGTCCTTGACCTAAATCAAACCCAATGGATGGATTCCATAGGTGTTATAGGGTGTATTGAATTATGTCCCAAGGTTTGGGAGCATGTCTTGGTCAAAAGTCAAAGATACAGTTGACTTTTTTCCTCGAAACCCTAATTGTGATCCTGAGGAAATTGAAACTTGTGAACCAAGTTTCTTGGGTCACTACATTGTTGAAAATGGATCAATGTGGTGTATTGGAGGCCCTCAAATCATGTCTTGAGGTCTTGGCTCTGGTTTTGTCCCAAAAGTCAACTTAGGGGTAAATTAGGTCAAGAAACCCTAATTCCTGATTTTTGGTAAATGCACCCCCTGAGGTTATATTGACTTGATGATTGGGTCCATGAGGTCCCTTGGAGTATCTTGGGTTATGCTTTGAAGCATTGGCTCATGTCCAGAGGAAAAATTCCATCTGGAGGCCTTGGTCGACCAAAACCCTAATTTGGTGACACTGGCGATCTTGAGGCTTAATCCACTTGGAATGTTGCAACCTTGTGCTTGATTCTTGATGTGGGAGTCCTCTTGGTCCTTTATAGGTGTTTGAGAGGTTAGACAAGTTGAATATCATGTCATTCCTTGATTGATCCTTTGTCTAAGTGCTCTGAGAGGGCTCAAAAACCCTAGTTCTTGATTGTGGTGAATGCTCAATCATCTTTGAGGAGATTGATGAGGCATGAAATTACATCCATATTGTGATGATGATTTGCACAATGATGGGAAATCCTGGTGGTCAAAATTTGGGGTATGACAGATGCCCCTATTTAATTTTCTTGGACCCGAAGGTGTGAATGGCGAAGGTATTCGGGCATTCGGGGTGCAAGAGGATTAAATATCGGAATACCCAAAATTTTGACGGTGGTTATGAATGGTTGTTTGATCATTCATCTTCTTTCACTAAGCAATGATACTTAGAAAAGGGTAAAAACTTCCCCTCGATCCTGGTCTTTAGCCACAGAACTGGTCTCAGTTTCTGATATAAACTTCCCCTCAATCCGGGTCTTTAGCCACGGAACTGGTCTCAGTTTATTTTGTCAATAAACTTCCCCTAGATCCTGGTCTTCAACCAAGGAACTGGTCTCAGTTTCTTTTGTCAATAAAATTCCCCTCGATCCTGGTCTTCATCCAAGGAACTAGTCTAAGTTTTCTTTTTTTTCCAGTTCCTTCCTTGACAAGGGACGTTATGTGTAGCAGTTTTTCATGAAACTTCTCGCCAAATTTTCCTGGGGAGATGCCATTTGATGGGAAAAAGTTTTGACGTCAGACTTGCTGGGGAAACCCATTCGTCTGAGCTTTAGAGGTGTTCAAACTTCTATGTTAGAGACGTCATTTGTTGACTCTACTAGGGAAAACGAGTCTCTTGAGAGGTTGTTTCCTGCTTGGGGATATTACATTATACTTTTCTTTGAGATCTTCTTGGAGAAATGCCATGCGATGTAATCCAATTTTGAGGTGCTGATGACTTCATTAACATTGTCTTTCTGGAGAGAAAAACCAATGTGTTGCTGAGAGTCTTTAGTGGCGAGGCTTTCCCTGGGGATTTTCCTTAATCTGGGAAAGCGTAAATATCATCTTCAACGATGAAGAGTGATGTTTGTCGGATGTCTTCTTGCCTTTCAGAAGTTCAAGTTATCAAAGTGATCGAGGACCATCTCCAATCCAGAAATAAACTAGGGGAGAGAGATTGTTTAGACAAAACATTTCCTGACGAGGAAAGAACTGATAACTTGATTGATAAGAGGACTTTTATCACTTGGGGATATGACTGACCAGAGTGATAGTGATGTAATATGAATATGAGTATGAATCAATAATGCATGATGTATGTATGTTTATGCTGACAAAACTGACGCGACATACAGACTAATAGATGAACACGACTGGATACTCGGCCACGGTGGGGGATGAAAAGTATCAATGGTTCAAGATAGCAATCCTGCCTTGCCTAGGAAAGACGGTCCCTATGGGGAGAAAGAATTGTTCAATCGGTCTTAAGAGATACGAACTCTGCCGGGGATGTCAGATGAAACATGGTCTCTGACACAGTTGATCCTTCATTCAGGCGTACTGGTTTAGAAGGAGTACTTTAATTCTGCATTTTGAGGTTCAATTACCTCTGAAGAAGCGATCAATGTTCTTTCGATGTTCAGCAGTCAAAAGAATTGCCATCTTTATTTTAAAACCAGAAAAAATTTTGACAAGTAACTTCATTTTATTTTATTTCAAGAATCGTTGATCATGTTAAAATGTCATTCTGTAAAGCTAAAACAAATAAGAATTACAAACAAAAGTACTAGGGCTCAAATTTTATTGATAGGATGGAAATCAGCCAAGCGCGTGATCCCATAGAGTATTTACAAAGTTAAAAAATGGTAATTTAAGGGAAAAGGGCTACATTGCAAGATAACGACCGCCATCCTTCTACCAACTTTGAATTCTGGACATCCTGAGCTTCTGTAGAAGATGACCTTGACTGGAAATTTTTCGACGAACAATGTTACCGCTGGGGATTTAACCTTGTAGTTACTTGCCATTAATCCCTAACTTTTGCCTGGATTGTACTTTGAGATTTCCAATCCATCGGGATGATTTTTGCTTGTGTCTCTAATTTTTACCTGGACCGCCCTTTCGGGTTTTCAATCCACCGAGACATTTTTTTTAATTTTTTTATTTAGGCGAAGTATTTCTTGACTACATCAACATTCGTTGGGTAGGCAAATTCTTCTCCATCCATGGTTGTAAGTCTCAAGGCGCCGGCTGAGAAAGCTTTCTTGACCACATAGGGGCCATCGTAATTTGGAGTCCATTTGCCCCGAGAATCAGTGAGAAATGATTGTATCTTTTTTAGCACAAGGTCTCCTTTCCAGAAGACACGGGGTCGAACCTTTTTGTCGAACGACTTCCTCATTCTTTGCTGATATAACTGACCATGTCACAAAGCCGTTATTCATTTTTCTTCTATCAAATTCAATTCGTCGTGTCGACTTTGACATCATTCAGCCTCTGTTAGCGTAGCTTCCATCAATACACGGATTGATGGGATCTCTACTTCTATGGGAAGCACTGCCTCCATGCCATATACTAGAGAGAAAGGGGTTGCCCCTATTGAAGTGCGGACAGATGTGCGATAACCGTGAAGAGCAAAGGGTAGCATCTCATGCCAGTCTTTGTAGGTTACAACCATCTTTTGAACAATCTTCTTGATGTTCTTGTTCGCCGCTTCTACCACGCAATCATCTTAGGTCGGTAGGGAGATGAGTTATGGTGTTCGATCTTGAACTTAGCGTACAACTCTTTCATCATCTTTTTGTTCAAGTTAGATCCATTATTAGTAATGATCTGGCTTGGAACACCATAACAGTAGATGAGATTGTTCTTGATAAACCGGACCACCACTTGTCAGGTTACATTGGCGTATGACGCTGCTTCGACCCACTTGGTGAAGTAGTCAATGGCTACCAGGATGAACCGATGTCCGTTTGAAGCCTTGGGTTCGATCATGCCAATCATGCCGATTCCCCATATGGAAAAGGGCCATGGGGAAGAAAGAACTTTGAGATGTGTTAGCGGTACATAGATTTTGTTTGAGTATATCTGACAATTGTGACACTTCCTCATGTACTTGTAGCAATCAGATTCCATGGTTAACCAGTAGTACCCTACTCTCAGAATTTTTCTCACCATTGTGTGTCCATTGGCATGAGTGCCAAAGGATCCTTCATGAATTTCTTTCATCATCATGTTTGATTCTGGTCTGTCTACGCATCAGAGCAAGACCATGTTGAAGTTTCTCTTATAGAGTGTATCACTACTCAGAAATAAGCTGTCTGCCAATCTTCTAAGAGTCTTCCTGTCTTTTCTGGATGCCCCAGGTGGGTACTCTTGTGTCCGAAGGAAGCATTTGATATCGTGATACCAAGGTTTACCATCTATGATTGCTTCAATTGCAAAGATGTAAGCGGGCCATTCTAGGCGCATTATGTCAATCTTAGGTACGTCGTTCCATTGACCTACACTAATCATGGAGGAGAGAGTGGCTAATGCATCAGCTATGTGATTCTATTCACGAGGGATGTGATGAAACTCGATTCTGTTGAAGAATGGTAACAACTTTCTCGCGTAGTCTTTGTAAGGAATCAGTCCTGATTGGTATGTGTTCCAATCTCCTTTGATTTGATTGATAACCAGGGCTGAGTCTCCATACACATCCAAGTTCTTAATCCTCAAGTCAATCGCTTCTTCAAGACCCATGATACAAGCTTCGTATTCGGCCTCGTTGTTTATGCATTTGAAGGTCAATCTGACAGTGAAAAGAATATGGGTACCCTGAGGTGTTACAATGATTGCCCCAATTCCATTTCCGTAAATATTGACAGGCCTGTCAAAGATTAGTCCCCATTGGGAACCTGTTTCTGGCCCTTCACTGGGTAGCAGTTCATCGCAAACTTTCATTTTCAAGTACATGACATCTTCGTCTGGGAAGTCAAACCCGACTGATTCCCGATCGTCAATCGGTTGATGAGCCAAATGATCGGATAAAATACTTCCTTTGACGGGTTTTTGAGCATGGTACTCAATGTCGTATTCTGATAACAACATCTGCCAACGGGCAATCCTTCCCGTGAGAGCAGGCTTTTCAAAGACATACTTGATTGGATCCATTTCAGAGATTAACCAAGTAGTGTGACAAATCATGTACTGGCGAAGACGTTTGGCTGCCCAAGCCAGAGCGCAGCAAGTTTTCTCGAGCATAGTATACCGAGTTTCACAGTCGGTGAATTTCTTGCTTAAGTAGTAGATGGCCGACTCTTTTCTTTTCGTTTCGTCTTGTTGGCCAAGTACACAGCCCATTGAGTCTTCCAAAACTGTTAAATAGATGATCAGTGGTCTTCCCTCCTCTAGAGGTGATAGAATAGGTGGATTCAACAGATACTCTTTGATACTGTCGAAGGCAGTTTGGCAGTCTTCTGTCTATACGCAGTCCTGATTCTTTTTGAGTAATTTGAAGAGGCGCGCATGTCGCGGTCATGAGGAATATAAATCTGGAAATGCAATTCAAACGTCCCAGGAATCCTTTGACTTGTTTTTCAGTCTTTGGAGAAGTCATTTCTTGAATGGCCTTAACCTTGTCAGGATCAACCTCAATTCCTTTCTGGCTGACGATGAACCCTAAAAGTCTTCCTGAGCGGACACCGAATGTGCACTTGTTAGGATTCAAGCAGAGTTTGTACTTTCTCAGACGCTCGAATAGTTTTGACAGGTGGGTCACATGCTCCTCTTCTATTTTAGATTTGGCAATCATGTCATCGACATACACTTCGATTTCTTTGTGCATCATGTCGTGAAACAGAGTTGTCATGGCCCTTTGATAGGTCGCCCCAATGTTCTTCAAACCGAACGGCATTACCTTGTAACAAAAGGTGCCCCATGGGGTGATGAAGGAAGTTTTCTCCATGTCTTCCGGCGCCATTTTGATTTAATTATAGCCCGAGTATCCATCCATGAAGAAGAAGACTTTGAACTTCGCTGTACTGTCTACCAGCATGTCTATGTGTGGTAAGGGAAAATCATCCTTTGGACTGGCTTTGTTCAAATCCCTGTAATCTACACACATTCTGACTTTTCCGTCCTTTTTCGGAACTAGCACTATGTTGGCTAGCCATTGAGGATATTCTGAGGTGGCGAGGAAACCCGCGTCAATCTCTTTCTGCACTTCCTCTTTGATTTTGATGGCCATGTCTGGATGAGTCCATCTCAGTCTCTGTTTCACTGGAGGACATTTTGATCTTAGCGGTAGATGATGTTCCACGATGCTGGTATCCAATCTTGGCATGTCCTGATAGGACCAAGCAAATACATCGGGAAAATCTTTGAGAAGTCTTATCAAACTTTCTTTGACAGTCGGACTGAGCAGTGCCCCAATCTTGACTTCTTTCCTTTCTTCTTTTGAACCCAAGTTGACTGTTTCCAACGGCTCTTTGTGAGGTTTAATGGACCTTTCCTCTTGTTTGAGTAATCAGGAGATCTCTTATGGAATTTCTTCGTCTTCTTCTTCTTGAGCGTCAAATATCGGGAATTCAAAGTTGGGAGAAGGCATTGGATCGTATGTTTCAACGGGGTTTAAAACAAGCAATCTGCATGACGTAATGATTCGTTTTTAGAAGATATAGAGAGAAATGCAAGAGTGTGTGTAGTGTATTTTCTGAAAAATGCTTGTTATTGTTTATTTTTGGTTGTTTTAGGATTACCATTTTCTGAAAAAGCGAAAAGTGAAAACAACAATAAATGCAGAAATTACAGAATGATGTTATTTATTTATGATTTTGTCGATTCTTGAAACTACAACCCTATAAAACAAAACTCTGTCGCTTTGGGCGAAGTGAAGAGGGACATTTACAGAAAGTGAGCCCTATAAAAACAACCGTTTCACTTGGGCAGGGTGAAAGGTTAAAACAAAGATGGAAATTACTTAGACTTATGAACGACTTTCGGGACATCGACAGCAACCCATTGGCGGCGAACTCCTCGGTGAATCACAAAGTCTGGTACCTTCTTTCTTGGTTTGTCCTCAGAAATAACGCTGATTTCTGGCGGAGCAGGATCATTGGAGTCTCCCTCCCATGCAGAGTTGTCGTAGACGAACTCTTCTGTTGTATCTTGAACAATGTTTTCATTCTCAAGCGGATCTTCCCATCCAGTTCGCTGGATGTCTTCGAGCTTGATACGAGAGCTTTTAGGAGCGGAGTACTTGCCCAAGAAGTCGTACTTGTCACTCGGCTGTCCTAAGGTGTCCCATATTTCTATGGGGGTAGAGGAGTCATCTTTCTCGATGACGTTGACCTTAGGAAAAGCATAGTTAATGAACTCTTGTCCTGTAATCTTTGCAGATTCATCGTTGTGCTGGATATTTTTGGAATGTCCCGAGTAATGATCCCATGATTTAGTGGGGACACATGTATTCTTTTCAATGATGCTCAGCTGATAAGCGTCGTTTGGCTGACTTTTTTGCCCCAAGTGTTCTGTGTACGGCTGCCAGATAGGCAAGTCATCCATTGGGTCATAATAGTCATAGTCAAAGTTGTATTTCATCAGAGTATCCTCCTCTAATGAGTTGGGCGGAGCACGACATCCTTCCGGATCACAATCTCCGTATATCATCTTGACGTCTGATCTTGGTATATATCTCAGACTTTGTGTGGGATAGAAAAATGGCGTACGCGTTTCTTCATGAGACATATAACCTTCCTCATTGAGATAAGACTTCCACTCTTCATCTGTATCGGAGGAATTGCCCTCATTGATGGTGTGTACTTCTTGAGACACTGGGTGAAGGAAACCTCCACTGTGGAAGAAGTCCTAAATGGGATGAAAACTTTCGTTTTTAGTAGTCTGGGTACAGGTTGAAGAGAAACCAAGACCTTGCTTTGTCTTGTTATCGGTAGGAATTACTAGTTGTCCCCATCCTTTTACGTCGTTACCCTTGATCACTTCGAGAGCGTCTTTGTATGAGGAAATCGACGTTCTTCTCTCTGATTGATTCTCATGGCTTAATGACAGTGCTTGAAACTGAGTTCCAACAACCTCTTCTGGTTCTACATAGGAGAATAATGATAAGTTGCTCACGATTAAGGCATTATCTTCACAGACTGTGACTAGCTTGTCATTCTTGACGAACTTCAGCTTCTGGTGAAGTGTCGAAGTGACTGCCCCAACCTTGTGGATCCAAGGTCTTCCTAATAAACAACTGTATGCTGCCTGGATGTCCATAACCTGGAAAGTGACTTGGAAAGTGTGAGGACCAATAGTTTTGGGAAGGTCGATTTCGCCGATAAATGTTTTTCTAGATCCGTCAAAGGCTTTGATGATGACCTCGCTGCCTCTCATCGGAGATCCTTGAAATGATAGTCGCATCAGAGTAGATTTTGGCATAACATTTAGAGCTGATCCGGTATCTACCAGTACGCTGGCTAAAGCATTGTCCTGGCATTTGACTGTAATGTTAAGCGCCATGTTGTGATTTTTGCCTTCTTCCGGCAGTTCTTCATCACTGAATCCCAAATTGTTGTAGGAAGTGATGTTGGAGATAATGCTGTCAAATTGTCTTATTGTCACATCTTGTTCCATAAAAGCTTGCTCTAAGACTTTTTGTAGGGCTTCCCTGTGAGCTTCGGAACTGAGCAGAAGAGATAGCACAGAGATTCTCGGAGGAGTTTGCAACAATTGGTCTACAATGTTGTACTCGCTTTTCTGGATGAGCTTCAGCATCTCATCGTTGTTCTTTGAAAAGTCGGGATTACTGGATTGACCGACTGGTTGATTGGGAACTTCTGTTTGAGGTTCCTTTTCCTTGGTGGGTTCTCCAACTCCTCTGTTGAAGATCCAGCCGCTCCGTGTTACTTGACTGATGTCCGCAATGTTTACGATGGAGGGTAATGGAGTTTCCTTTCCATTCTCGATTATTGTTGCACCGTACCTGTAAGGGATAGCGTTATCGGATTTGTACGGTATTGGACCTAGCAGATAGATAACTACAGGAGCCTTTTGATTTTTCTGACCATCGTAGCCAGCCTCTGTAGCGCGGTTTTTGTGGTTTCGAATCATTATCACTTTGGTACTATAGTTCTATTCATTTTTTATCCTATTGAGCTGATTAAGGAAGGGAAATAGATGTCTCCAATTAACCCTGCTTGCATACTGAGGTTAAACAATCAAAACTGTTGGTTTATAGATGCTATCAAAATAGGGGGTATGTCTTTAGGTTATTTCGCTTTAAGAACGGAGTGTCATGACTGTACAGGAGGATTTTGATAAGGTACTAGGTCTGATGTTTTTGATGGATGTGTGAAGGTACTGGACTGTAAGTTTTTTGATTAGTATGCCTGTAAGTTTTTTGATTAGTATGCTCGCTAAGATTTTGTAATCTTATGCCTACGTATTCCCGTTTAACGAAACAGGGAAATCAGAGCGATCGTAGTTCCTCCTATTCTATGGGAGGAAAGAGATGTTTTGGTGTCTTGTTCAAAGCCCAAGATTGAAGCTAAAGGTGTTTTGTATCTTGTTCAAAGCCCAAGATGTGAAGCTAAAGGGTTTTGACTGAAAGGGAATTTGTCATCTCTAAAGAGGAATTGTTGATGTTTGTATGCTGTGAGCAAGGCACACATTTGATGCTAAAAGGTTGATTGACTCAACCGGGGATTTCTCTATACAAAGCCTAAGAGGAGGCTAGAAGTTTGACTTTTCTGGGGAAAATGTTCTTTCTGTTTTGTACAAAGCCCAAGATTGAGGCTAAAAGGGTTCACTCAACAAGAGAGTGTTTTTATGTGTCTTGTACAAAGCCCAAGACGGAGGCTAAAAAGGTTTGACTCGAAAAGAGAGTACTTTTATTTGTCCTATACAAAGTCCAGGATTGTGGCTGAACAAGCTGGAGAACTTGAGAGGAGACTAGCTCCTACTAGGGGGGAATCTTTATACCAAGTTTTGGATAAAGACCGACTCAACAAGAGAGTATTTTTTATCTGTCTTGTACGAAGCCCAAGACGGAGGCTAAAAAGTTAATCGACTCAACAAGAGAGTATTTTATACTCAACGAGAGAGTGTTTTTTATATGTCTTGTACAAAGCCTAAGACGGAGGCTAAAAGAGTGATTGACTCAACAAGAGAGTCTTTTATACTCAACAAGAGAGTGATTTGCTGTCTCGTACGAAGCCCGAGATTGAGGCTAAAAGAAGATTAACTCAACAAGAGAGCCTTGAAAAGTGAGTGACTCAACAAGAGAGTCTGAAAAGGTTAGCTCCGCTGGGGAGAATCTTGGTACAAAGCCCAAGAGGAGGCTATCTTAATGCTGAGGGTTATTGAGATCCCTAGGTAGGTCCAAGTTGAGAACTCTCATGAGAGAGACTGGGTTTCTGCTGGAGATTGATCCAGAATGATCGGGGTTTCTTTCTATGTTTAGAAGGAACTTGAGAATGTCTTTGAGACTCAAGAGGATTTAGACTGTTCGAGTCTATTGGAAGAGTTTTATCTTTTGTATGATGCCTAAGAGGAGGCACGGGCATTAAGGGATAAGAATCAACCCTAAAATGGCCAGAGTTTTGACACTGGAAAGACTGCTCTATCAAAGGATGACTAAGTTCTGTCTTATACCTTTAAGAGGTCGTCAGGGTCCTTGTATTAAGCCCAAGAGAAGGCATGAGAACTTCTAAGAAGCCGAAGGGTCCTTGTACAACGCCCAAGAGGAGGCGGGGATGCTTTTAGGAAGCCTGTGGGTCCCCAAACTAAGAGAAGTTCAAGAAATGCAATTCACAGAGAAGAGACCATTCCAGGAAAGTTCGAGAATTTGGAAGAAACTCAAGAGATGCCATTCACGGAGAAAAGATCATCTCTGGGGTGTTAGAGTTTCTTTGACAATTTCTAAGGGTGACAGTCTGAGAAAAGGTTCACCGAGAATACTGCCTTTCTCTTTGTTCCATATTGTTTAACCCCAAGAGGATGGAAGACTGTATCTGGAATCCTATGGGGGATCTAGTTCTGTTTGTATTCAAGAGTGACCAACAGGCTTTACCTAGTTCTAGACGTAGTTGCCGGGGAAAACTCTACATAACTATACTAGTATTACACAGTGGATATGTGACAAGTATATAAAAGGATGTGAAAGAAGACTTACAGTGAAACAACCCCACAATACAGTTATATACATGTGAAAGCGGTAAAGAAAAATGGATAAACACTTACCCGTTGTAGAGCTTCCATGCTGTGTTGTTAGTTGTTCAACAAAGAAATTAAAGAAAGTTTTGATAACAACACGAATTCAAAATCAAAGGAGAAAGTGCTTTGAAAAGATTGTTGGGGGCTTACAGCTCAAGGAGAGGCCTAAATTTTAACAGTGATTGCACCGTTGTTTTGAATTTGTACAGGGACTTATACAAGTGACTGAGGCCCAAAGAGGTTTTCTGTACAAAGGGATGAGTCTTACACTCTCTCAAGAGGCCCAAAAGTGTTTTAAAGAAAAGAAATGGGACTTACAACACGAGGGTAGGCCCAAGGTTCTTTCTGAACTAGCGATCGCGCCGAGGTTTTTGGAAATGCAGTGGGACTTAACATTGACTGAGGCCCAAAGTTTTTGGTATTCAAAAGGGGTTGGGTCTTACACTCTATTAGAGGCCCAAAGAGATTTTAAGAAAAAGAATGAGGCTTACAACTTTAGGAGAGGCCCAATTGGTTTGTTTGAAAACGGCGATCGCGCCGAAATTTCTGACGGTATCGGGACTTATACAATACACTGAGGCCCAAAATTGTTTATTTACAAAGGGATGGGACTTACACTCTACCAAGAGGCCCAAAAGATTTTTAAGAAAAAGAATGAGGCTTACAACACGAGGGGAGGCCCAATTGGTTTTTTTTATTTAAACTGGCGATCGCGCCGAGATTTTTTTGAAAACACCGTGGGTCTTATACAATGACTGAGGCCCAAAATGATTTTATTTACAAAAGGATGGGACTTACACTCTCTCAAGAGGCCCAAAAGTGTTTGAAAAAGATTTGTTTAGGGTGATTAAGATCAAAACCCTAAATTTATTTCAAAATGTATTTTAATTAAATAAAAATTCAATTAAAATAATCAAAATTATCAAACATGTGTGTAAAACAAGTTGTGATCTTGGATTAATGTTTGAAAAATCATGTTTTTACCCACAAAATGATTGAGAACCATTTAAGTTTGGAAAATCAAGGAGGAAAAAATATTTTAAATTTAAAAAAAACAAATAAAAGATTAATTCTTTGAAAAAATATCAAGTATATGAAATCAATAATATTTTTGGGAATTTTTGGCAAAATAAAATATTTTAACATTTTTGTGAATTATTAAAAAAAGAATCAACTCAAGATCATTAAAACTCAGAGAGAAATTAATTTTTGAATCAATTAAATAAAATCACAAAAATTCAAATATTTGAAAATTCAAAAAAGGGCGCCAAGAACACCAAGTTCTTGCCCGCGCCCTCTGTTTTGCCCAGATTTGCATTTTCTCCTCAATCTCACTGATTACTTGATGAAATCACACAATCCACATATCAATCTACTCGTTTCACCTCACGATCATGTCTATGGTCTTTAATTTCATTTATTTTAAGCATGGAATAAGAAATCAAGACAAAACCTCAAGAACCCTAAAATTTGCATGAAGGCTGAGAATTTTGGCACACGATTCAAACAAAGCAATTAATTGAGGGGAAACATTCTATGCATGATTATGAACATTTGGCAAAAGTATTGTGCGAGGAAATATGCATAGATTAAGAGATGACCAAGTTTAGGCTTACTTGAAGGTCGTGGCAGCAAGAGCAATGTGATTTTTGATTTGGAGGTGTTACAGATGAGTTGTGATGATCTGAACAGCTTCCCTACACCATATGGAGTGTGTTTGAATGCTTGGACTTGATTGGAAATGACTGGATCACTTCATAGCATCTCAACCGCAACTTGGTTGAAAACATGAGCAACTGGCTGGTGATTATGATAAATCAGTGTTACAGTTGTGTGTTTAGTGTTTGATCAGCTCACATATGATGTTTATGAGGTGTTAGAGCAATTGGTTTGAGTGGAATTGCTCTCTACTGAAAAATTCGATAGTGACTTGCTAAGAAAGGCATTTTTGAGAGTGAGAAGATGATTTTGAGAAAGGCAAGTGTTGTAGGCCTTTGGTGTACTTAAACTGAGCACAAATGAGCTCTATTTATAGTAGAGCAAGTTTGTTTTGCAAGCATCAATGAATGGTGGCTGGTACAGGTTTGTGGCCAATGGTTGCATTTTGGAATCTCAAGTATCCTCTAGCCATTGACTAGAGGTTAGAGCACATGCCTTTGGTTCCCTAGTTCAGAGATTATCCTTGACTCATTCAGTTGGAAAAGGCTCAGTTCATTCCACCTTGGTGCATCCATTGAATGCTCCAAAACAAAATTGTAGTCTTGTCCCCGTTTTAGGGTTTTTTAGGTTTGGCATGCTATTTTTAGTTCCAAAGACTTGGGAGGCTTATGGATCAGTGTCTGTTCCTCCTTGGTCTCCCCTTAAGGTGTTTAGATGGATAAAATTGTTTGTCATTTGCACAATTTGATCAAATCAAGTAAAATGCACAAATCTGTCTTGCCATGACAGTTTGCAGCAAGGCATATTGACACTGTCATAACTCTTAGCTCAGATGGAGTTTCATGGAGTTCTTGGCCATTTTGGAAAGCTCTCATATGATACAACCTATGTATGATCATATTTTGTTTTGATACTTTTTGGATCCAAGTGAAAAATGCCCCTACATTTTGGAAAAAGTGAAACAGATTCTGACTTAGTGAAAATTTCACTAAGTGTTGGAAAAAGTAACATTTCATGTTTTCAGTCATTTTGATCCAACCATAACTCAAAATCCATGATAAATTGGAATGAGGTGTAGTTGACACTTTTAAAGTATGCCATGAGAGCTAAAAATCCATCCTTGCATCAACCAAAATGGTTGCTTGGATCACAAGTTATGATCCTTGGAAGTTGGTACCCTAGCCACTTTGTTCCATAACTTAGAAAATTTCTAAGTTTTTTATGGTTACCCCTTTTACAAGTTATCCCACTTTTCTTGGTTTTTCTTGATGAATGATGATTCCAATCACATATTAACATCATTTTAGGATTAGGGAACCATAATTGATCAAAAAATCAAAAAGTCAAACTTTGACTTTTGGGCACAATTGACTTTTTATCAAATGAATTCCAAACGGTGCGATCCTCTATGAAATCAAGTCCTTGACCTAAATCAAACTTGATGGATTGATTTCATAGGTGTTATAGGGTGTATTGAATCATGTCCCAAGGTTTGGAAGCATGTCCGGGTCAAAAGTCAAAGGCACAGTTGACTTTTTCCACAAAACCCTAACTGTGGTTCTGATGAACTTGAAACTTGTGAATCAAGCTTATTGGATCAATCCATTGTTGCAAATGGATAAATGTAGTGTATTAGGGACCCTTAAATCATGTCTTGAGGTTTTGGCTCATGCTTTGTCCCAAAAGTCCACTTAGGGGTGAATTAGGTCAAGAAATCCTAATTCCTGATTTTTTATGAATGCATCTCCTGAGGTTAAATTGACTTGATGCTTGGGCCCATGAGGTTCCTTGGAGTATCTTGGGTTATGTTTTGAAGCATTGGCTCATGCCCAGATGAGAATTTCCATCTGGAGGCCCTGGTCGACCAAAACCCTAATTTGGTGACACTGGTGATCTTGAGGCTGGATCCACTTGGAATGCTGCAACCTTGTGCTTGATTCTTGATGTGGGAGTCCTCTTGATCCATTGTGGGTGCTTGAGAGGTTAGAAAAGTTGAAGATCATGTCCTTTCTTGATTGATCCTTTGTCTAAGAGCTCTGAGAGGGCTTAAAACCCTAATCTTTGATTGTAGAGAATGCCTAATAATTCCTGAGGAGATTGATGAGGCATAAAGGTACATCCATATTGTGATGATGATTTGTACAATGATAGGAAATCTTAGTGGTCAAAATTTGGGGTATGACAGCCTCAATTGGTTCGAGGTTGAGAATTTTTCCACTATAAAGAGGAACTCTTGATTCATGGAGTAGAGGGATTATGACGTATATGTCTTTGGCCATTTCATGATTAGAGAGTAAGACAACGTCTTTGCTTTGATCAGGGAAATAGTCTGGTATCACGTTGATCGAATCAGAACTTGAGCATGGTTAAATCTCTTTTCGGTCCAACTGATTTTGATGAGCTGACCGTACAAGGTAGCATCCTTGGTTATTCTCTGAGCACACTCTACATCGCTCATATTTGTGTGGTGTCACACGGCCATGTCCGTTTTGTATGCAGTGTAACTTCACTAGATCTGTTTCCCTTGAGCGGACATCCTGACTTTGATGCCTAGTAGGATTCCGTCAGTCATACTAATCTGTTGTGTGGATTCATCCAAGTAGATTAGAAGCCACCAGTGGTCCAACAAGTGTTGAAGTGTTCTTTGGACAAGTGCACATCCTTGGTCGTCTTCACGACACACTTTACAGTTCTGATAATCATGTGAAGCCATAAAATCGAGCTTGACTTGCTTAGCGTGTAATTCTACCAGACTGGTATTCATCAAGCAAATATCAATGATTTGAATCATATTGACTTGATGGCTACTTCTATCACAGTAATCCTGGATCCATCCGAGATCCATCTGACACTGGAGGACCTCTTGCACAAAAGAGCATCCCTGATTATTTATTGAGCATATCGGACAGGAATTGTAATCGTGTCGTGGCAGATCATGATGTTGGCTTTGCCTTGAGTGCATTGACACCAAGTTGACATTTATTGCCAGAATGTTGTGGTTCTGGACAATGTTGGGATTTGTGTGAGCCATATTGACCTCACGGATTCGGTGATCTTGGATCCATCTGAGATCCATCTGTTCTTGTAGAGCTGATTGCACTACGGAACATCCTTGACTATTCTTTGAGCAGATATCACACTGGTGATAATTGTGAGATGGTACATGACTGTATCCGCTCTGTCTACAATGCATCTTGACCATATTGGTTCCTAATAGGAGTACACCATGAATTTGATAGTTGTGGTTAGATTCTTCCTCTATCAAATTTACTGCAGTTTTCTCATGTTGAGGCAACGGGTTCGTATGAATATTTGGATTAGTAGCTTTGAAAGATAAGACCCCATTCTTGACAAGCTTCTGTACATCAGATTTGAAGCTGAGACAGTTTTCAATGTTGTGCCCCGGTCCTCCTTGATGCTAAGGGCAAGTTGGATCTACTTTGAACCAAAAAGGCAGATTTTCCGGTACTGTAAGAGGAGACCTGGTCTGAACGTGCCCCTTGACCAGTAGTAGTTGAAACAGTTATGTGTACAACATCGGTATAGGGTAAAACCCTGGTTGTCGTGTCGTACGATTGTTATTATTGTACTGAGGACGAGCCTGCTGAAGAGGCTGTTGTGTCCTTTGTTGATACTGTTGTTGATTTGGTTGGTTCTAAGCAACCTGAGGTTGATACGTTGGAGCCGGCGTTGGGTTGATAGCAGGAGTTACTGCTGCTACTGGTTGATACCTTCGCCTTTGCTTTACGAGAGAGATATTACCGATATCTTGCTCTTTTTCTTAGGGAAAGCACTACCGTATCTTTTGGTACTGCTTGATGGTCCTGTATCTTTGACCAGACGTCCTTCTCGGACTGCCTCTTCAAGGCGTACTCCCATGTTCACCATTTCAGTGAAGTCACTGGGCGCACTGGCGACCATTCGGTCGTAATAGAATGAGTTTAAGGTTTTCAAAAAGATCTTCATAATCTCCTTTTCCTCAAGAGGGGGACAGATCTGGGCAGCAATTTCACGCCATCTCTGAGCATATTCCTTAAAGGTTTCCTTGTCCTTCTGCGACATTGCTCTGAGTTGATCTCTGTCTGGTGCCATGTCCAGGTTATATTTATATTACTGAACGAAGGCAGCGCCAAGATCTCTGAAAGTGACGATCTTGGTGCGGTTTAAACCCATGTACCATTTAAGTGCGGCACCGGTTAAGCTATCTTGGAAATAATGGATCAGTAGCTATTGATTCTCTATCTGAGTGGACATCTTTCAAGCGTACATCACCAAATGACTTTGAGGGCAAAAGTTGCCCTTGTATTTTTCAAAGTCAGGCACCTTGAATTTGTGTGGCATTTTCACATTAGGGACCAGACAAAGGTCTGCGGCGTCCTTTCCGAGTAAATCCTGACCGCGAATGGCATGCAGATCCTTCTGCATCTCCAGGAATTGCTCCTGGAACTCATTCATTCTGTCGTACATGTTTTCGTTTCCACCAGAAGGAATCTGTCCTTCTGGGACAGTGTGTACCACGGGTTATGGTATAGTCATTACGGCGGTGACTTTTGGTGTTTCCCTGTCCCAAAGTTTGTAACCTTCAGGAGTCGCTGTCATGACTCTTACAACTTCACTTTCCCGAAGTTTGTAACCTTCAGGCCCAGTGGTTCCTACTGTAGTTTCTGGGTCTTCAGTGACTGGCGGGATATATCCTTCAAGGATAAAGTTGATAGGCATGCCCCAGGGACGATCTTTAGGCATATTGTACCGAGGATCATATGTCTCCACTATGGGCGTAGATGTGATCTCCGAGATCACAGTCCTTTGTTATTGTCTCTGAGCTGCTGCCAGAGATTGTATGTCACAGTGAAGTTTTCTCAAATCTTCCTTCAGAGCGTCAATTTCTTCTCTCAGCTCTCTGTTCTCTTCCTCGAGATCGTCCATTTTCTTTTGTCGATTGGCCCGAGTATTGTACGAATGAGACAGTTTGACTCTAGAATCGTGACACATACGTGAGATTCGAAGGTAAGAAGAATGAGTTATGTGAGAATGATGAATGATATGTAATGATATATATTGATTTTGTTGTTTATTTTAATCAAAAAGAAACTTCAACAAATAGATTGCAAATATCATACAGTGGGGAGACCCCGTTTTATTGAATTTGAAAGATTGCAGAAATGGAAATACAGTATTTTACAAAGTGTTGTAAAAGGAAAACTCTAAGCTTATGGATCCTGGGTCCTCTCTGAGGAGAGCTCGGGTGCTGGTTCTGGTATTTTCCTTTTCTTTGACCGAGGCTCTTCAGCCGTTGTCGGGTTTTCATTCCTTTGCCAAGTGAAAGGAGCGAGCAAATTTCTTCGATCTTCTTAATTTTCTACAACATGTTACTCTAATATCTTAATCAGAGTGTCCTTTTCTTTTAACAGTTGCTGAATTTTGATACACTCCACATTGAGAATTCGGTATTTGTTCTTCCAAGAGTTCTTTTCCCGTTGAACTTTGTTGAGAGTGACCTGGAGTTTTTCCGTATCAGACATAAAATAAAGGACATATTCCTTTATCGCAATAACTTCTTGACGAGGGTAAGGCATCCTCAGCTTGAGAGCTCTAGTTTGTACCCAGTGGAGATAAGGTTCCACGGAGATACAGTTCGGTTTTCCTAGAGACTCTCTTCCTTTCCTGTGAACATGTTTCCAGGCATGCACTATTTCTGTCTTTAGTGCCCTGTCATTTTCTCCTTCCTTGAAGAAAAGACCTTCCAGATGAACATTTCACGGGATATGCCTCATCGGGTATCCGAGTTGACGATGAACTAAAATTGGATGATAGTTGATTCCTCCTTTGGTTCCTATGACGGGTACATTAGGGAAGTTTCCACATTTGTCGATGATCCTTATCCCGTCGTAGATCCGATTGTACCAATCTATGTCAGAGTTGGTAAGAGACATGATTCTCTGTGACCAACGTAGAGTACTCTTATGATCCCAAAAAGCAGTAGACTTGGGTAAATGGGAAGTGAACCATTTGTATAATAGGGGTACACAGCATGTGATCATTCCTCCGCTGTACAAATTCCTTAAGTGTACAGAATGATAAGCATCTGCGAGCAAGGTTGGTACGAGGTTTCCAATTAGAAATATCTTAATGGCATTTAGTATCGACGAATTTATCGATGTTGGGAAAAAGGAACAACCCGTATGTGAGTAGAACAAAGATATCTTTGAAAGCAGTTATGTTTCCTACATTGGCAAAGTATAGGGCTTTCTCTACCAAAAGCTTGGCCGGTAAACCCTGGATTCCTTCCTTAGTGGTCTTGTAAGTCCTGACTTCTGACTCGTCCAAATAGATTGCTCTTGCAATGGTTTGATCTTTTGGAATTTCTTCCAGTCCAGAAAAGGGAGCTTGGTCAGTGATGGGTAAATCAGTCAGGTGAGAGTATTCTTCCAACGTTGGTGCTAGTTGATAAGATGGGAATGTGAAACAGTGATAAACTGGATCATAGAATTGAATCAGCGTAGACAATATTCCATCAATCACATGGACCCTTAATAGAGACAGCAGTCCTCCGTACTTAGCTGTGAAAGCATCAGGGTTGGTGATCATCCTTACCAACCCCCTTAAATCCTCTAGTTTTGGAGCCTTGAAGGTGTACTTGTGCGTCTTCCTTCTACCGAAATCCATAACGCAATCTTTCTCTCTGATATTTGCAATTATTTGTTTTAGTTTAATTTGAAAAAAAGAGAGGAGAGAAAAGAAGATTTTTTTCTTTGTATAAGAGTTTTTTAGATGAATGCATGAATGCAGCACACAAAAACATTAAAAAAACATAGGTTCAAGGGTTCAACGTCATGAGCATGGAGTCATGGCTCTACCCATCCCCAAAGGTTGTATTATGGTGAATTTTTGTACCTGTAGAATGGGTTAAAAGTTCCCAAAATCATTGACCCCGCTAGGGATAACAACAACAAGCTGGTTCACCCGAGCGAGCTGTAGTATCCTAGGGTAATCTCAATTAAGTGTAGTATCGGGTGTAAACAATTTTGATAGCTACCGCACTACCAAATGGCCACATGGTTACTGTCTACTAAATCCTCAGTTTCACGGATACCACATTGGGACAATCTGTTTTCACAACGGAGTCGTTAAGCATTGAATCTGCAAAGGATATCTCCACTGATTTGATGGTCTACCAGGATAGCTTATTCGGGATTCACCCCCTGTAAGACTACCCTTCTATGCCATCACCTATCTTAGGTATCTCTCATACTTTCCACATGCGACATCACTCACATTCCCATTAGCAGAAAAATAAACACGGATATCAAGTAGGAAAAGCAGTATATATATATAGTATGTTTCCTAAAACTAACATCCTAGACCTCTTAGGAATTCTAGTCCTAGTCCTAGACAGACAAAATGACTCCCCAGCAGAGTCGCCATTTTACTGTTGGAAAATGGGGACGATGATGACTAAGGTAAAACAGACCCTAATGGCACTCCCCAGCAGAGTCACCATTTTACTGTAGCGTGCGATTTTTGTCGGTGACGTGACCACCTTATCGCCATGGGTTCCTCCACCGCAATGGTAGGAGTGGGGTGCTACTTTCTGATTTCTTATTTATCCCGTGAAGCTGGAAGGGAAAGGGAAACTATCTAAAACTAACCTTGCACGCAAATGTTTAACTGAACAAACGCTAAAAGAGATTCGAGGAGTCCGGGGTCAGGTTATACAATGGGGAGTTGTCAATTACCCATCCTATATGTGGTTATCCACAGATTGTTAGCAATAGGTTCTGCTTTTATACTTGATGGTGTTTATCCGTAAATGGGAAAGTTTCTTCTCTGGGATATGTGAGAGAGAGTGTGAGTTTTTGATGATTTTGGTGAGGTACGGGACCTAAAGGTTTTGATTGACGTGAGAAGGTACTGGACCTAGAGTGTTTGATTAGTACGCGAAGGTACTGGACCTAGAGTTTTTTATTGGTATGCTCGCTAAGATTTCGCAATCTTATGCCTACGTATTCTCGTTTAAAGAAACAGGGAAATCAGAGCAATCGTAGTTCCTCCTATTCTATGGGAGGTGTCGCGGTGAGAATCGGATACCAAGCTATTGGATTAACTTGAATCACAATTTTTGAAATTCACCACCGGTCTTTATTTTATCCAAAGGAAAGGTTTAAAGAACGAAAAAAAACCTAAGAGATCTAAGGTTCGGGGGTTGGTTACGTCTAGGAAAGGGATTAGCATCCTAAACGTCCGTAGTATTCTACGGGAAACTCTTGTTATTATTTATGTTATTTATTGCTCGCTTGCTAAGGGTATGTGCTAAAGGAAATGATCTAAAGGTCGATGGTGATGCTTAAAGAAGCAATCGAATTACAGGGGAAAAAATGGCTCGATGTGAATCGAGAGTTTATTTTGAAAAATGGTTGAAATAAATGGAGAAGGTTGTAGAGGTAGCATAAACTGTAACATGGCAGTCAACAGAGGAAAATCTTTCCTTTGGAATGAGATATAGGCAATTAATACAAGGTAATATAATCAAGTACCAGGCACGAAATAAGGAGAAATGTCATGACATAATTGAAAGCGCACGAAGTCAATAAATGACACACAAGATAGGAATAGGATAAATGTCAGATAGGAATTGAATCCATAAACTAAAAAATTAGCTAAATAAAAAAACTAAAAATTTACATTTTTATCACAATGAAGAGATTAATAAAAAAACAATTAAAGTAAAATATTTTGGGATTTTTGTTTTAATTAATTAACAAATAAAATAAACGATATTGAGACTTTACTAATCCTAATTCAAAAATTAAGTATATAAGAAAAAAAAATCAATCTAATTAAAACATATAGACTTCAAAAATTGTTTTTAATGAAATAAAGTAAAACAAACAAGTTGGACAAAACCAAGATGCAATACAGGCCCAAAGGTGGCGTTAGTTTTAGGTTGGACCGGGTCGGGTTAGCACCCAAACCCGGTTTGGTTTTCAATCAAAAAACGAGAAAGGGTCAAGAAAACCCTATTTTCTCACCATCTCTTTTGTTCGTATGTCCTTTCCTGTTAATCATCCTCACTCGCTCTTCTCTCTCGCCTCGCCACCTTTCTCTCTCGTCAAGCTCTCAATGACACACCTCACAACTATCGCACCCTCACGAAATCATCTCACCACCATCATTAGCAAGAAATTCAACGCTCAATCTCGTTCCCAAATCAAACAAAATCCACATTCAAGTTCAAACTGAAAACAACAGGTCGAAGCTCTACGATTTTTCAATGGAGTTAATACAGATTTAAAAATGGGATTGTATCGATTACGTACCTTTGAAGAGTTTCAACGAAACGGTTCGCCGACAACTTCCGGGTACGTTCATATTTTTTCCTGCTCTTTCAATCTTTCTCGATCCAATGCTGTTGTGTATGAGCGTTTTTGGTTCCTTCCGTGCGAGTATCCTGATGTGTGAATTTCTTTTGTTGTGAATTTTGAATTTCCTTCCTGGTGTATATGCCTTTAATCTGAATGCGTGTATGAATTTTGGAATTATGCGTATGCCTTTGCTGTGTGGTTTTATGCTTTTTTGTTGCAAACTACTAAATCTCTGACTCGTGTCTTCCCCTCTTCTTCTGATAGTATGTGTGTGTGAATTCTTGGAACACTTGTGTGGAATACTTTTTCAAGTGCTTGAGGTTCTGAATGTGATTTGTGGGTTTTTTTCTATGAATCTCTCTGTCAAAACGTGTTTTTTCTAGTGTATGAAATTTCTCTTTGTGTTGTCTCTGCTAACTGCTATGTGTGTGTATGTTCTGAAATTTTTCTTTGAGAGTGGGTTTTTCTGCAGAATACTAGTGGTACTGGTATGTGAATTTTTCTGCAAAATGTGGAAACTGATGACTTTTTTGTGTATTTTTCCCCCCTTGAATCCCCTGCGTATGCTCTTTTTATAGGTAGCTTGTGATTTCATTACGAGTTAAATGCTGCAATTACAACTTGAATGTGAAAATTTGGCTGTCGGTTCTGACTTTGGAAAGTATATTATATTGAATCCTTGCATTGAACGTGTGAGTCTGATTGTGTCTTAAAAATCATAAAACCTTGCCAATTTGAATTGCCTTTGTCTGATTGTGTTTCAGAAATATGATATCTCGCATTGAACAAATCTGATCTTTTGCCGTGACCTGATTTTCTTTGGTTAATGAACGTATAAGTTTCTTTCCATTTCCATCTTGATGTGCTGGGACATGTTCAATTCCTTATTCAATTCAATGTTCTCCTTGAATATTCTAATTAATGATGATGCGAACTTGGCGTTACTTGCAGGAGTAGTCCTCATTTTGAGACAAGCAGTGGAAGGCATAGAAACAGCACCAGGAAAAGTATCAGTAACATGAGGGAGTATAATATGCAACCAGCCCTTAGTTACCACATGTAAGTCTTTAGTGATAAAGGAAGTCAGCCGTGTATCATTTAGTGATGAAAGTTCATTGATTTATTACTCTAAATGCTCTTTGAAACATGATAAAGGCGTCTGATTTTTTTTACCTCGAAAACTTTCTATTTTTATTCCAAATTTATCCTTATCGTATGATGACAGGTAAATGGACGGATGATCTTTCCCTCCATTGTTTCGGTTAATGATGCTCCGTCAGCATGAGATAACTTTCTTAAAGCAGCGCCGTCAAGATCAAGTGTGCAGTACCAAGCGTGTGGCCTTTGTGGATAAGAATGCTTTCAAGTTGGGCCACCCACAAGTACAATATGAATTAAACGTAAGGGGACCCGCGACATAGCCTTTAGCAGCTGAAATCCTCTTCCTCTCCACATTATGCTTTGTATTTGAAAATAATTGTAACTTGTGACTTATTGATTTTTCTTGTAAAGACCATAATAACCATGGTTGTCCAGTTTGGGAGAAAAAATTTCATCCTAATGATCACTTTGGACCTCTCGGAGACAAATAAAGTTGGCACGGTAACCAATTACTTTGTCTGTGATACGGCCAGGAAAGAGCCCACGAAGGGTAGTAGCCGTATAGGTCATTGGAGGCATATGAATCCATCCAAACTTCTAATATTATTTAGATGTTATAATGCAGTAGCCACAATGTTTGTATGTCTTTGCAATTAACGATGCGATTTATGGTGTGTTGAACCTTTTGTAGCATGAACTTTAATTCTTGAGCTAGTGGGTCTAGGCATGTATTGTGAATCTTAATCATTTTCCTTTATCTCGTATGCTTTCAAATCTGGATCCTTGAAGAAATGATTATGGAACCTTAAACCAAACACAAAGTTTCCTTGAATTTTTAATCTCATGACTTTGACATAAACATGAAACATTAGATGTATGAGTTTGAACCCATGGTAACTTGAATTTGTAAGATCTCAAAAATTTGAATCTTCATGAACTTGAGTACTTAAATCCCGTAATGATTTTGAATTTCAAGTGAATCATTTCTTGAACTGGATTCAAAACTTTAATCCAAACTCACAACTTCAAACCAACAACAACAAGATCCAAACTTCATTTTTCTTTAAAACATAAGTGATGAATTTAAACTTTGAATCTTGTCACGATTCATTTCAAGATCCTTTGAATTCCACTCCTCCATCCATAAATAACTTGTACCATAAGAGATAAGAAAATGATGCATCGGACATAATGAATCTCTTGAAAAAGTTCTTGAGGAAATATGAGATCTGAAGTATGGGAAGTTTGTCATAAAACTCTAATATAAGATCATGCTCTGGGGGATCTCTAAGGAAGACGAATCTTGGAACAGAACCTCAACCATATGATCTTTTACCCTGATCCACTTGATCATGATAATCTGGCTTTTAACAATGATCCTCCACACAAATTCAACACAACTTGTAAGGAAATCAGAATCTCAAAGGGAATACACGTAGCCTCCATGACTCTTGAACCTTCTGCAGCAACCCTAAATTCACAAAGGAAAACAAACAAACACAAGTCTGATAAATTGGTTAGCTATGCACAGATGCTTGACCTAGAAATCATGTGATATGCTATGCAGACGATGCGAAATGAAAACAGAATCTTTGGGTCAAAAATTAGGGTATGACAGATGCCCCTATTTAAGTTTCTTCTATCCGGAGATATGGAGATTGAAATCTTCGTGTCGACGAGATAGGAGATACTTAAATATAAACATGCATAATTTTTGGCCCTAGGATGCCATAAATGCGTATGATATGAAATGATATGATATGATAAATGCAAAGACAAGGATCCTGTGGGGATGGTGTCACAGGAGAAAAGGTGTTACAGTCGTGTCAGAAATGAATTGAAACAAAGAAAAGTATCTGGAAAACATCATCCAAGAATGGCATTGGATGAAAAAAAGGCACCAAACATCCAATAATGGCCTTGGATGAAAGGGAAACTCACAATATCTAAGAAGGCAACAGATGAGAATGAGACAAAATAATGTAATCCGAGAAAGCATCGGACACAAAGAAACCAGTCATCCAATAATGGCTTTGAATGAAAGGTACACTTACAATATCTGATAATGGCTTCAGATGAAAGTGAACAAGGTAAAGAAAATAGACATACAATAATGGCTTTGAATGAAAGGTATAATCACAATATCTAATAATGGCTTTAGATGAATGTGAGCAAGGTAAAGAAACCAGACATCCAGTAATGGCTTTGAATGAAAGGTATAATCACAATATCTAATAATGGCTTTAGATGAATGTGAGCAAGGTAAAGAAACCAGACATCCAATAATGGCTTTGAATGAAATGTACAATCACAATATCTAATAATGGCTTTAGACAAAGTGAACAAGGTAGAGAAACCAGACATCCAGTAATGGCTTTGAATGAAAGGTAAAATCACAATATCTAATAATGGATTTAGACAAAGTGAGATAAAGTAATCAGTCATCCAATGATGGCTTTGGACGAAGGTATATCACAATATCTAATAATGGCTTTAGATGAATGTGAACAAAGACTCGATCTGGAAGAACATCAGAAAGAGGGACCCATCCGGAAGAACATCAGATGGTAAAGAAACCAGTCATCCAATAATGGCTTTGAATGAAAGGTATAATAACAATATCTAATAATGGCTTTAGACAAAGTGAACAAAGACTCGATCTGGAAGAACATCAGAAAGAGGGACACATCCGGAAAAGTATCAGATGGTAAAGAAACCAGTCATCCAATAATGGCTTTGAATGAAAGGTGTAATCACAATATCTAATAATGGCTTTAGATTACTGTGAACAAAGACTACATTCAAGAATGGAATTGAATGCAACAGAACCAGACATCCAATAATAGCTTTGAATGAAAGGTACGACTCAAAATCTGAGAAAGCATCAGACGCAAATGAGACAAAAGGTGAAATCCAAGAAGGCATTGGATAAAAGTGACAATATTTGTTTGGTAGGTGCCAAGTAAGTTGGACTTTGACCACAAGGTAAGACGTGGATAACAACACGACCTATGGAAAATGAAAATGAGTGCAAATGAGGATGACACTCTTGCTATGCATATGTATGTGAATTATGCCATGATATATGATCAAATGCATATGTAATGCAGACGTCGACGACACGACTTGACTCTTTTTATGGAGAAGACAAGACTGGAAGACTGATTCCTCGACACGGAGATCACTGCCATTCTGCTCAGGGCTGGAGATGCTACTGAACACATCTCTTCCACACTGGTAAATTGTATCAGGTTAATGATCCTTGTAGGAAGAATGAGAGCTGCTTGGGGACTCTTGAAGTAACTACCCCAGATTAGTTGACTGTTGTAGATGAATTGATAATTGCTTCAGCTGGAATGATTCTGTAAATGACTGAATTATTGTGCTCTTGGAAAGCTTGCCCCAGCATGAGTCTTGAAAAAAAATCTTATGTATAAACCAATTCTGAGAAGGACTTGCCCCTGAACAACAAATCTTGAACTGATTCTTCAACAGGATTTGGAAAGGACTTGCCCCTGATTGAATCACCGACCAAGATTCTCAAATGTTTGAAAATTCCTTAAGAGGGAGCCAGTTTGCAAACAAAATTGTTCATACAAACATAGTAAACGCAAAGTTCATGCAACTTTTGAAATCAACATCATTTTTGGAAAGATGCAAAAGCATATGAGTCATTAGTCTAAACACGATGGTTCAAGATATTTAAAGGTGAAAGGTAAAGCAAAAGGCGTGATGCCAAAACGACTGATCCGCAAAGATCTTTAGGAGTCAGTTTACGCAACCATGCTGTAGTATGCTTTCAAAATAACCCTGCTTCAATTAGGTCTTTTGATGGTTATAACGTGGCCTGGTTCACGGTTTAAGAAACAAAGGATAAAGGCTCAAAGTTCATTTGTACCCACCCAATCTTCATGATGATCTTCAATCCTACGCTCAGTTAACTCAGACTATGCACTCAGGTTCCCATAGGTTAGGAATTTCACTGATGATAGTGATGTTGATGGTTCAAAAGTCAAGGGATTCTTGAGATGGCAGTCACTGCTTCCTTACAACTTTTGGTTGTCATACAAGCTTGTTCTCATTTCTCTTTTCATAAGGTAAGGTCGTGAGCTTCCCGTCTTTCTTAGCTTTTTCCTAGAAAGGGACTCGGCTCATTCTTTGAATAAGGTAAGGTCATGAGCTTCCCATCTTTCTTAGCTTTTGCCTCAAAAGGGACTCGGCTCATTCTTTGAATAAGACCTTCTTGACGATCCTTCTTCATTTATCACTTTAGGAACAACTTGTACAACATTTATTCATTTAATTTGGAAGAGTTGAAAAACTGTGAATGCCTGGTTTAATGATTACGGTGAACCATCATCAGCGTTCGACTTGAAAGACATCTTCGACACTTGCTTGTCGTGTGCGAAGGAAAATTTTGAATGCACAATCAAGTTAACTGAGAACTACCCTGCCCCAGGTTAAGATGGTGGGTTTTTAATTGTAAAGAAAATAAACTCCTACTTCAAGGCTCAAAGGGGTTGACGAGGGGTTATCTTCCTTATTTCTCCAGTGTTTGGGAATTGAAACAATGCCTTACATCCTCAGCAAAGTTTTGATTTGAAAGCATACCAACAGCAATTATGAGTAATTTGTTTTCATCATCCTCCCTCCAATCTTGGAATAATCGAAAAGAAAGTGGAAAAGAGATAATAATTTTTGTTTTTGTTTTTTTTTGTTGTTTTTTTTTATTATTTTTTTTTGTTTTCGAAAGATAAAGCGTAGAGATGTAAATAACAAAAGCCAATGAATTGAATCCAAAAGTTGCAATGCTCATTTTATTAATTATGAAAGTATAAATACAACTCGAATGCAAACAGCTAATATAAATAAGGAAAATGCAAACAACAAGAAACAAGAGTTAGTTGTCCTGTCTGAAACACTGAAGTCTGCTGAAGTCAGTTGAAGCCTCACTTAGCGTGCTCTGGCAAAGGATTGTTCTTGACATTCGGATTGGTGTCACGAAAGGAGAGAATACCAATTCTGATCAGCTCTTGTACTCTAGCCTTCAACGCAAAGCAACCTTCCAAGTTATGACCTGCACCACCTTGATGGTATTCACAACGAAGATCGGTCCTATAGCCGGCTGGAAGAGGATTTGGAGGAGGAGGCGGAGGCCTTGTAGTAATCAAACCTTTATGAACTATCCCAGGATAAAGTTCAGTGTATGTCATTGGAATAGGATCAAAATTATTCCTATTACGGTACTGACTCTGTCCCACAGCCGGACGTTGAGGAGCTTGAGCTGGTCGTGGAGCAGCAACAACAGGAGTAACAGCAGCAATATCAGGGTGGTCAACATACTGTGGTCGAGGACGAGGCCTTCTGGTTTCAAACATAACAGCATTGGTCTGATCTTCTCTCTTCTTCTGGAAGTTCCCATAGGATTTCTTCGCTCCATTAGAAGATTCAACAGCTTTGGATACTTTACCATTCTTAAGTCCTTCCTCAAGTCTTTGACCAATAGTAACCAAATCCGTGAAGCTGGAGGAAACACTACCAATCATCTTTTCCTAGTAGAATGGAGACAAGGTGTCCATAAACAATCTAGTTAATTCCTTCTCTGCCAAAGGAGGTTCAACTTGAGAAGCCAACTCTCTCCAGCGCTGAGCATATTCCTTGAAATACTCTTTATCCTTCTGAGACATGTTCTGTAGCTGACGGCGGTCAGGAGCCATGTCAAGGTTATACTTATATTGCTTCATGAAGGCATTAATAAGATCCTGGAAATAGTGAATACTGTTCTGTTCAAGATTCATATACCATTTGAGAGAAGCTCCACTCAGACTATCTTGAAAACAATGGATAAGCAACTCCTGATTCTTGGCATGAGCAGCCATATTTCGAGTATACATGACCAAATGAGCTCTTGGGCAAGAATCACCTTTGTACTTCACAAAATCGATAGCCTTGAACTTAGCAGGCATAACAAGGTCAGAAACTAAACCCATGTTTTCTGCATCAATGTTGAAGAAATCAGTACCCTTTACGGCTTTAAGTCTCTTGTCTATAGTTTGAAACTGTTCACGGACAACCGCGGGTTCAACGAAATCTTCATGGTCTTCACCCTGAGCATTGGTAACATTGTACTCATAGAGAGGGTTTTCAAAAGGAGGTCAAGTAGTCTGGGCAACAACATGAACCACAGGTCTAGGCTCGGAGAAAACTGGAACTTGAAAAACTGGTCCAGTAGTCTGACCAATCATACTAGTAGATGCAAGAGGTAGAGAGTAGTTGTGAGGTAAACCAAACTCTGGCCAAGTTGAAGGTTGTACCTGAACAGGCTGAGGATCAACAATTGAAACTTCTTGAATGACAGTCCTTTGGGGTTGCTCTCCTCTAGCAATCAAAACTTGGAGCATTTCAGTGAGCTTTTCCATGCTTGACTTAAGGTCGTCGATCTCCATTCGCATCTCAGCATTGTGTGCTTCTTGCTCTGCCATTATGCGTCTGTAGTTAGCTCTAGTCTGGTATCGATGTCGAGGAATCAGCTTGACAACTCACAGGTAACACTGGAAGATAGAGACAGCCGGGAATGAGTTGCTGGACAAACGGATGTATGCAAAGATGCAAATGATATACCATGCGATGCAATGGTTTCAAGGAACTCAACAGTAGGTTGCAAACATTTCGGAAAAACTGAAAAAGTTTCATTTTATAATCCAGGATTTTTTTATTGATTTTGCAAATGAAAGAACAACTGAGTTCCTTGAAACCAAAGGGTTATTCATGAATGCATGAATGGATGCATAAACACAGGTATACACATATACAGGCAAACAAGCCAAGGCCTAGGTTTGAAGATCACGAGCATGGAGCCATGGTCTACCCTTCCCAAGGTATGTACTAGAGGTTTATTTGTACCTGCCGAACGGGTTCTACAAAGTTCCCAGAGTCTACAATCCATCTTTCGGATATTATCGATTTTCCAAATCACTTGGTAGTCAATAATATTCTCAAGAGAATCTCGTCTGAGTGTAGTATCGCGTAGCGACTATTACAGAAATAGACTCCCGCATAGTCCCCGCACTACATCTTAATAGGCCAAGTTGGGTTAAAGGTAACTACGGTCCCTAGTCTCGATGGCCTTTAGATCGAAACCATATCGTCTTCACGAATGAACTCGCTGGACAAATATTTTATTCGAGAGGACCTAGACTGAGTGGTGAAGTCTCTATTCACTTTTTCAGGAATCGACTCCCTCAAAGTATCCTTGAATTCTCACCATTTTCCTATCTTAATTTCACTCTAGTCCGGGTGTAGGACTTTGTCTCACCACACAAATAGTACCCTGCACACAGAAAACCCAAGTAGAACAAGTATATATACAGATATAAAGGCATATAGGCAAACAAGTGAATAAATAACATAGATATAAACAAGTTAAGGGAAACCCTCGAAAAATCCCCAGTGAAGTCGCCATTTCTGCCGCGGTGAGAATCGGATACCAAGCTATTGGATTAACTTGAATCACAATTTTTGAAATTCACCACCGGTCTTTATTTTATCCAAAGGAAAGGTTTAAAGAACGAAAAAAAACCTAAGAGATCTAAGGTTCGGGGGTTGGTTATGTCTAGGGAAGGGATTAGCATCCTAAACGTCCGTAGTATTCTACGGGAACCTCTTGTTATTATTTATGTTATTTATTGCTCGCTTGCTAAGGGTATGTGCTAAAGGAAATGATCTAAAGGTCGATGGCGATGCTTAAAGAAGCAATCGACTTACAGGGGAAAAAATGGCTCGATGTGAATCGAGAGTTTATTTTGAAAAATGGTTTAAATAAACGGAGAAGGTTGTAGAGGTAGCATAAACTGTGACATGGCAGTCAACAGAGGAAAATCTTTCCTTTGGAATGAGATATAGGCAATTAATACAAGGTAATAGAATCAAGTACCAGGCACGAAATAAGGAGAAATGTCATGACATAATTGAAAGCGCATGAAGTCAATAAATGACACACAAGATAGGAATAGGATAAATGTCAGATAGGAATTGAATCCATAAACTAAAAAATTAGCTAAATAAAAAAACTAAAAATTTACATTTTTATCACAATGAAGAGATTAATAAAAAAACAATTAAAGTAAAATATTTTGGGATTTTTGTTTTAATTAATTAACAAATAAAATAAACGATATTGAGACTTTACTAATCCTAATTCAAAAATTAAGTATATAAGAAAAAAAAATCAATCTAATTAAAACATATAGACTTCAAAATTTATTTTTAATGAAATAAAGTAAAACAAACAAGTTGGACAAAACCAAGATGCAATACAGGCCCAAAGGTGGCGTTGGTTTTAGGTGGGACCGGGTCGGGTTAGCACCCAAACCCGGTTTGGTTTTCAATCAAAAAACGAGAAAGGGTCAAGAAAACCCTATTTTCTGACCATCTCTTTTGTTCGTATGTCTTTTCCTGTTAATCATCCTCACTCGCTCTTCTCTCTCGCCTCGCCACCTTTCTCTCTCGTCAAGCTCTCAACGACACACCTCACAACTATCGCACCCTCACGAAATCATCTCACCACCATCATTAGCAAGAAATTCAACGCTCAATCTTGTTCCCAAATCAAACAAAATCCACACACAAGTTCAAACTGAAAACAACAGGTCGAAGCTCTACGACTTTTCAATGGAGTTAATACAGATTTAAAAATGGGATTGTATCGATTACGTACCTTTGAAGAGTTTCACCGAAACGGTTCGCCGACAACTTCCGGGTACGTTCGTATTTTTTCCCGCTCTTTCAATCTTTCTCGATCCAATGCTGTTGTGTATGAGCGTTTTTGGTTCCTTCCGTGCGAGTATCCTGATGTGTGAATTTCTTTTGTTGTGAATTTTGAATTTCCTTCCTGGTGTATATGCCTTGAATCTGAATGCGTGTATGAATTTTGGAATTATGCGTATGCCTTTGCTGTGTGGTTTTATGCTTTTTTTTGTTGCAAACTACTAAATCTCTGACTCGTGTCTTCCCCTCTTCTTCTGATTGTATGTGTGTGTGAATTCTTGGAACACTGGTGTGGAATACTTTTTCAAGTGCTTGAGGTTGTGAATGTGATTTGTGGGTTTTTTCTTTGAATCTCTCTGTCAAAACGTGTTTTTTCTGGTGTATGAAATTTCTCTTTGTGTTGTCTCTGTTAACTGCTATGTGTGTGTATGTTCTGAAATTTTTCTTTGAGAGTGGGTTTTTCTGCAGAATACTAGTGGTACTGATATGTGAATTTTTCTGCAAAATGTGGAAACTGATGACTTTTTTGTGTATTTTCCCCCCTTGAATCCCCTGCGTATGCTCTTTTTATAGGTAGCATGTGATTTCATTACGAGTTAAATGCTGCAATTGCAACTTGAATGTGAAAATTTGGCTGTCGGTTCTGACTTTGGAAAGTATATTATATTGAATCCTTGCATTGAACGTGTGAGTCTGATGGTGTCTTAAAAATCATAAAACCTTGCCAATTTGAATTGCCTTTGTCTGATTGTATTTCAGAAATATGATATCTCGCATTGAACAAATCTGATCTTTTGCCGTGACCTGATTTTCTTTGGTTAATGAACGTATAAGTTTCTTTCCATTTCCATCTTGATGTGCTGGGACATGTTCAATTCCTTATTCAATTCAATGTTCTCCTTGAATATTCTAATTAATGATGATGCAAACTTGGCGTTACTTGCAGGAGTAGTCCTCATTTTGAGACAAGCAGTGGAAGGCATAGAAACAACACCAGGAAAAGTATCAGTAACATGAGGGAGTATAATATGCAACCAGCCCTTAGTTACCACATGTAAGTCTTTAGTGATAAAGGATGTCAACCATGTATCATTTGGTGATGAAAGTTCATTGATTTTTTTACTCTAAATGCTCTTTGAAACATGATAAAGGCGTCTGATTTTTTTTGCCTCGAAAACTTGCTATTTTTATTCCAAATTTATCCTTATCGTATGATGACAGATAAATGGACGGATGATCTTTCCCTCCATTGTTTCGGTTAATGATGCTCCGTCAACATGAGATAACTTTCTTAAAGCAGCGCCGTCAAGATCAAGTGTGCAGTACCAAACGTGTGGCCTTTGTGGATAAGAATGCTTTCAAGTTGGGCCACCCACAAGTACAATATGAATTAAACGTAAGGGGACCCGCGACATAGCCTTTAGCAGCTGAAATCCTCTTCCTCTCCACATTATGCTTTGTATTTGAAAAGAATTGTAACTTGTGACTCATTGATTTTTCTTGTAAAGACCATAATAACCATGGTTGTCCAGTTTGGGAGAAAAAATTTCATCCTAATGATCACTTTGGACCTCTTGGAGACAAATAAAGTTGGCACGGTAACCAATTACTTTGTCTGTGATACGATCAGGAAAGAGCCCACGAAGGGCAGTAGCCGTATAGGTCATTGGAGGCATATGAATCCATCCAAACTTCTAATATTATTTAGATGTTATAATGCAGTAGCCATAATGTTTGTATGTCTTTGCAATTAACGATGCTATTTATGGTGTGTTGAACCTTTTGTAGCATGAACTTTAATTCTTGAGCTAGTGGGTCTAGGCATGTATTGTGAATCTTAATCATTTTCCTTTATCTCGTATGCTTTCAAATCTGGATCCTTGAAGAAATGATTATGGAACCTTAAACCAAACACAAAGTTTCCTTGAATTTTTAATCTCATGACTTTGACATAAACATGAAACATTAGATGTATGAGTTTGAACCTATGGTAACTTGAATTTGTAAGATCTCAAAAATTTGAATCTTCATGAACTTGAGTACTTAAATCCCATAATGATTTTGAATTTCAAGTGAATCATTTCTTGAACTGGATTCAAAACTTTAATCCAAACTCACAACTTCAAACCAACAACAACAAGATCCAAACTTCATTTTTCTTTAAAACATAAGTGATGAATTTGAACTTTGAATCTTGTCACGATTCATGTCAAGATCCTTTGAATTCCACTCCTCCATCCATAAATAACTTGTACCATAAGAGATAAGAAAATGATGCATCGGACATAATGAATCTCTTGAAAAAGTTCTTGAGGAAATATGAGATCTGAAGTATGGGAAGTTTGTCATAAAACTCTGATATAAGATCATGCTCTGGGGAATCTCTAAGGAAGACGAATCTTGGAACAGAACCTCAACCATATGATCTTTTACCCTGATCCACTTGATCATGATAATCTGGCTTTTAACAATGATCCTCCACACGAATTCAACACAACTTGTAAGGAAATCAGAATCTCAATGGGAATACACGTAGCCTCCATGACTCTTGAACCTTCTGCAGCAACCCTAAATTCACAAAGGAAAACAAACAAACACAAGTCTGATAAATTGGTTAGCTATGCATAGATGCTTGACCTAGAAATGATGTGATATGCTATGCAGACGATGCGAAACGAAAACAGAATCTTTGGGTCAAAAATTAGGGTATGACAGGAGGAAAAGATGATGTTTTGGTGTCTTGTTCAAAGCCCAAGATTGAAGCTAAAAGGTTTATTTGTGTCTTGTTCAAAGCCCAAGATTGAAGCTAAAAGGTTTGACTGAGTGAAGATTTTGTCATCTCTAAAGAAGACATCTCTTCTGTTTATCACAGTTGTTGGGTAACTGTTTATAAAGGAGAATTACTTTAACTGGGATATGAGAATCCAACAATGCCATTATTTCCTTTATGGGGATTTGTCTTGAAGGAGAAAACTTTAACTCAGTGTTGAGCAATGCCATTTTTTCTTAAGAGTCTTTCATGCTAAGAGAGGAACAGTAGCGTGGATGTAAATAATCCAGAGGCTTGCCACTTACAGCAATTAGATGAAATAGGAAGTTTGCCAGGATAAGAGATGGACGACAGCTTGGATATTTGAATGAACAAGTGTGCCACTTACAACAGTTATCTGGGATTAGGGTTTGTTTTGACTTATCTGTTTTAATGTGTGATAACATGGAGAAATGACTTCCTATAGAGAGATTTTTATTTCCTCTGAGGGGATGTTGATTTTTGTGTGCCTTGATCAAAGCCCAAGGTTGAAGCTAAGAGATTGATTGACTCCACTTGGGAAGTCCTTATACAAAGCCTAAGAGGAGGCTGGAAAAGATTGACTCAACAAGAGAGTGTTTATATATGTCCTGTACAAAGCCCAAGATTGAGGCTAAAAAGAGACTGACTCTTTGGGGGATATCATTATACAAAGCCTAAGATAAGGCAAAAAGTTGTCTTTTCCAGGGGAATATTTCGTCTGTCTTGTACAAAGCCCAAGATTGAGGCTAAAAGGGGTTTTAGACTCCACTAGGGGATATTTGTAGGTGTCTTGTACAAAGCCCAAGATTGTGGCTGAAAGAAGTTTTGACTCTACTGGAGAGATTTAAAGGGAGTCTTGTACGAAGCCCAAGATTGAGGTTGAAAGGTAGTAGACTGACTCAGCTGAGAATTTTTATGTTTCTTGTACAAAGCCCACGATTGAGGCTGACTTTACTAGAGAAAATCATTATACAAAGCCTAAGAGAAGGCTGACTCTACTGAGGAAAATCATTATACAAAGCCTAAGAGAAGGCTGAAAAGAAGATTGATTCTGCTTAGGGATATTATTTCTCAAAGCCTAAAAAGAAGGCTGGGAGGAATTGACTCCGCTGGGGAAGATATTTGTCCCAAGCTTAAGAGAAGGTTATGAATATTTTGACTTTGTTGGAGAAAGTTTATATATGTCTTGTACAAAGCCCAAGATTGAGGCTAAAAAGGGGTTAACTCAACAAGAGAGTGTTTATGGTGTCTTGTACAAAGCCCAATGTAGTGAACGGTTTTTGTCGGTGACGCGACCACCTTATCGCTGGTTTTTAGGTTTCTCCCCACAATGAGGAGGGGGTGCTACTTTCTGATTTCTTATTTATCCCGTGAAGCTGGAAGGGAGAGGGAAGTTATCTAAAACTAACCTTGCACGCGAATGTTTAACTGATTAAACGCTTTTAAAGAGATTGGGGGGTCTGGGGTCAGGTTATACAATGGGGAGTTGTCAATTACCCATCCTATATGTGGTTATCCACAGGATGTTAGCTTTAGGTATCGCTTTGTACTTGATAGTGTTTATTCGTTAATGAGTTGGGAAAATTTCTTGGGAAATATGAGTGAGTGAGTGAGTTTTTGTTGATTTTCGGGTTTTTCCGATGTTTTTGGTAAGGTATTGGACCTAAGTTTTGATTGATGTGTGAAGGTACTGGACCTAGAGTTTTTGTTTGGTATGCTCGCTAAGATTTCGCAATCTTATGCCTACGTATTCCTGTTTAAACGAAATAGAGAAATAAGTGCAATCGTAGTTCCTCCTATTCTAAAGGAGGAAAAAGATGTTTGGTGTCTTGTTCAAATCCCAAGATTAAAGCTAAAAGGTTTTGACCGAGAGAGAATTTGTCATCTCTAAAGAGGGATTGGACTTCCTCTGAGGGGATTGTTGATTTTTGTGTGCCTTGATCAAAGCCCAAGATTGAAGCTAAGAGGTTGATTGACTCCACTACGGAAGTCCTTATACAAAGCCTAAGAGTAGGCTGAAAGAGATTTGGCTCTTTGGGGATGTCATTATACAAAGCCTAAGAGGAGGCTGGAAGTTTGACTTTTCCAGGGAAAATGTTCTATCTGTCTTGTACAAAGCCCAAGATTGAGGCTAAAAAGGGATTTTGACTCCACCGGGGAGGTTTGTATGTGTCTTGTACAAAGCCTAAGATTGAGGCTGAAATGGGAAATTTCTGACTCGGGTGAAGATGTTTTTATGTGTCTTGTACAAAGCCCAAGATTGAGGCTGAAATGAGTTTGACTCTGTTTAGGAAATTATTTCTCAAAGCCTAAAAGAAGGCTGGGAGGAATTGACTCTACTGGGGAAGATGTTTGTCCCAAGCTTAAGAGAAGGTTATGAAGATTTATGTCTTGTACAAAGCCCAAGATTGAGGCTAAAAGGGTTTGACTCAACAAGAGAGTGCTTTTAGTTGTCCTATACAAAGCCCAGGATTGTGGTTGAACAAGCTGGAGAAATCATTATACAAAGCCTAAGAGGAGGATAACTGTTGCTAGGGGAAATCTTTATATCAAACCTAAGAGGAGGCTGAAAAAAGATTGACTCAATAAGAGAGTGATTTTATCTGTCTTGTACAAAGCCCAAGATTGAGGCTAAAAAGGTTGACTCAACAAGAGAGTCGGAAAAGGTGATTGACTCAACAAGAGAGTCTTGAAAGTTTATTGACTCAACAAGAGAGTCTGAAAATTGATTGACTCAACAAGAGAGTCTAAAAAGTGATTGACTCAACAAGAGAGTCTGAAAAGGTTAGCTCCGCTGGAGAGAATCATTAGACGAAGCCCAAGAGGAGGCTGACTGCACTGAGGAAAGGTCATTATACAAAGCCTAAGAGGAGGCTATCTTTTTACCGGGGATAATTGAGATCCTGAGGCAGGTCCAAGTGGGGAATCAACTCTTTCTGAGGGTTCCAGAAGAGTTGAGATATCAGATACCTTCAGGTTCTGATTTGGGATAGTGTTATACTAATGATAAACTGACCCTGGCTTGGGGATTTTTAGGAGAGAGACTGGGTGTTAGAACCCAAGGGTTTTAAATCTGCTGGAGATTGATCCAGAATGATCAGGGTTTCTCCTATGTTTGTAGGGAACTTGAGAATGTCTTTGAGACTCAAGAGGGGATTTACACTGTCCAAGTCTACAGGTGCGGAAGAGTTTTATCTTTTGTATGATGCCCAAGAGGAGGCAAGTGTTTTAAGGGATGAGAATCAACCCTAAGTCCGAGATTTGACACTGGAAAGACTGCTCTAGCAAAGGATGACTAAGTTCTGTCTTATACCTTTAAGAGGTCTTTAGGGTCCTTGTATTAAGCCCAAAAGAATGCATGAGAACTTCTAAGAAGCCGGAGGGTCCTTGTACAAAGCCCAAGAGGAGGAGGGGATGCTTTTAGGAAGCCCGTGGGTCCCAAACCAAGAAAAGCTCAAGAAATACTATTCACTGAGAATAGATCATTTAGTGAAAGTTCTGAGGTTTGAAGAAACTCAAGAGATGCTATTCACCGAGAATAGATCAACTCTGGGGAGTAGAATTTCTTTGACAATTTCTAATAGTGACAGGCTGAGAAAAGGTTCATGGAGAATACTGTCTTTCTATTTGTTCCATATTGTTTAAGCCCAAGAGAAGGCAAGATTGTATCTGGAAGTCCTATGAGGATCTAGTTTTAACTGTATTCAAGAGTGACCAACTGGCTTTAGTTAGTTCTAGACCTATTTGCCGGGGAAAACTCTAAATAACTATACTAGTATATATACAGTTGATATATAACCAGTATTTAAAAGGGTATGAAAGAAGACTTACAGGGGAGCCGCTTCCCACAATACAGTTATATATATTAAAGCATGTAAAAGAAAGCCGATAAAAACTTACAGGTGAGCAGGCTTCCATGCTGTATTGTTAGTTGTTCAAAGAAATTAAAGAAAGTTTTGATAACAACTGTATATTTGAACCTAAATCAAAAGGGAAGTTGTTTTGGAAAGATTTGTTGGGGCTTAAACTTAAGGAGAGGCCCAGGGTTTAACAGTGATCGCACCGTTGTTTTGAATATCGTCTCGGGACTTATACAACGACTGAGGCCCAAAGAGGTTTATTTACAAAAGGGTTGGGTCTTACACTCTATTAGAGGCCCAAAGATGTTTTGAAACAGAGAGGTGGGACTTACAACACGAGGGGAGGCCCAGATGATTTTGTTTTAAAAGGCGACGACCGCACCGTGATTTTGAAAATACAACGGGACTTATACAACATCTGAGGCCTAAAATGGTTTGTCTACAATAAGGGTTGGGTCTTACACTCTATTAGAGGCCCAAAGGTTTGAAAAAAAAGAAAAGAAATGCGACTTACAACACAAAGGTAGGCCCAGATGGTTTTCATTTTGAAATGGCGATCGCGCCGAGATTTTTTAACATAGTGGGACTTATACAATGACTGAGGCCCAAAGAGGTTTTGGTTAAAAAAGGGATTGGGTCTTACACTCTAATAGAGGCCCAAAGTGTTTGAAAAAGATTTGTTAGGGTGAAAATCAAAGAAACCCTAATTTCATCATTTTTTTAAAGTAATTATTCAAAGAAAATTAATTAAAATGATAAAAACACCAAATAAGTTTGAATAAACAACTTGTGATTTTTGGTTGAGGTTGGAAAAATGATGTTTTAATCACAAGATGAATTAAAACTCATTTGGTTTTGATTTCCAAGGTGATAATTCCTTTTTGAAATGTTTAAAAATAATTAAAAATGAATTTATTTACAAAAATATCAACTATATTAAATAAATAATATAAATTTTATTTTTTGGTGGAATAAAATATTTTAATATTTTTGTGATTTTTTGCAAAAAGAACCAATAAAAAATAATTAAAATTGAGAGAGAAATTAATTTTTCAAATCATTTAAGAAAATAATATGAAAAATAGATTAAAAAAATGGAAAAAGTGGTAAAAAAGGGTCTGGGCGAGGGGGATTCGAACCCCATACCTCCAAGCCAAACACATGAGCGTGCAACCACTGGGGTGGTGATACATCCGTGTATCAAAATCACCCCATAAATATATAAGGGGTGCCTTGTTTTAGGCCTGGGCAAGGCAAGGCCAGCTTTTGGGCCATTTACGTGAAGCCTCTAACTTTCTAATTTCTCCATGGATGGGACAAAATTTATATGCATCTGGCCTAGAATTTCCCGAGGAATCCAATGGTGGTCATGGTTTTTTCAGATGAGGTCCCTATTTAAAAACCCGATAATGGTTTTGAAATAGGCCTATATTTGCATTTTCTATGCTACCTCATGTTACAGACCAGAATTACATGATGAATTGGTTCAAACACAACATATACAACATGTATGAGATGTTTATGATCAGTGGACTTCAAAGCAATGCATAATTCAAAGAGTTCAAGTTGTCATGCACTTACCTCTTGGAGCTTTTGGTGCTATCTGCCAAGTTCCTTATGCCAGAAGTAATTTGATGCTTTGGTCACTCTCAATTGATCCCTTAGAAGCTTTTAGAATGGTTAGAACCAGCTGGAATCCTCAGGAACAAGTTTGAGCTCTTTCTTGTAAAAGGGGCAAAAGTGACCAATATGGTAACTCTCTCAAATGGTGTTCCAGATGAGGGGAACCAATTGAGACAGTTCAAGGATGATATTTGAAGTGTGTTTGAGGTCTTATCTGGTTTTGGAAGTGACTGAATCAAGGCATGGCTTGAAAAATACAAAAAAGTCCAATTTTGAGGTTTTGGAAGTGGACTTTGAGATTTTGGTGTTACAGGTCACATGTTAGTGTTTGGACAGCTTAGATACAATATATTAGAGGTGTTTGGATCATGAGATGTGATGGAATTGCTCTCTAACTCAAAAACTCAGAGATACCTTGCAAAAAAGGCATTTTGGCCTAGAAAAATGGATTTTGAGGAAATCAAGTGTTGTAGTGCTTTGGTGTACTCAAACTGAGCACAAATGAGCTATATTTATAGTAGAGCAAGTTTGTTTTGCAAGCAATAGTGTATGGCAACTGCAGCAGGCCTATGGCCAATGTTATGCAAAAGGAATCTCAAGTCTCCTCTAGCCATTGACTTGAGATTAGAGCATAGACTTTGTAGCTTTGGTTCAGAGATAAGTTTGGACTGAATTCAGTTGAAATAGGCTCAGTTCATGCCACCTTGATACATTCATTAAAGGCTTGGAAACAAAATTGGAGTCTTGGCATCTTTTAGCCTTTTTAGGTTTGTTAAGGCAACTTGTAGATTCTTGGAATTGTGAGGCTTGGAGATCAGATCATCGCCCTTAGATTTGATCCTTATATGTGTCCAAATTGATGACAAGGCTTGGATTTATCAGATTTGGCAAATCGAGCAAAATGCACAAATTCTGCCTTGTAAAAACCAGTTCATGATGCCATGTTCCAAGGGTTGTATCTCCTTGCTCAAATGGAATTTGGAGATGATCTGGTACTTGTTGGAAAGCCCTCATGGCATACTTCAACTTTGATGTCCACCCCTAGACCTGGTTTGACTTGGATCAAGGTGAAAAATGTCCCTACATTTTGGAAAAAGTAAGGCAGATTTTGATGTCAGACTTGCTGGGGGAAACCCATTCGTCTGAGTTGTAGAGGTTTTCAAACTTCTCTATTGGAGATGCCATTTGTTGACTTTACTGGGGAAAATGAGTCTCTTGAGAGGCTGTTTCCTGCTTGGGGATATTACATTATACTTTTCCTCGAGATCTTCTCGGAGAAATGCCATGTGATGTGATCCAATTTTGAGGTGCTGATGACTTCATTATCATTGACTCTCTTGGGGAGAAAAATCAATGTGTTGCTGAGAGTCTTTAGTTTGTGAGGCTTCCTCCGGGGATTTTCCTTAATCTGGGAAAGCGAAGATATCATCTTCAATGGAGAAGAGTGACGTTTGTCAAATACCTTCTTGTCTCTTCAGAGGTTCAAGTTATCAAAGTGGTCAAGGGACCAACCCCAATCCAAAAATAAGCTGGAGGAGAGATTGTTCAGACACAACATTTCTTGACGAGGAAAGAACTGACAACTCGATTGAGAGGACTTTTGTCACTAGAGGATAAGACCGACTAGAGTGATAGTGATGCAATATGAATATGAATGTAAATCAATAATGCATGATGTATGTATGTTTATGCTGACAAAACTGACGCGACATACAAACTAATGGATGAACACAATTGGATACTCGGCCACTGCGGGAGATGAAAAGTACCATTTGTTCAAGATAGCAATTCTGCCTTGCTTAGGAGATATAGTTCCTGCGGGGAACAACATTGGTCGGGCTTAGGAGATAAGAACTCTGTCGGGGATGTCGGACAGAATATTCGTATCTGACACAGCTGATCCTTTATTCAGGCGTACTGGCTTAGAAGAAGTACTTTGATTCTGCACTTTAAGGTTCAATCGCCTTTGGGGAAGCGATCGATGTTCTTTCGATGTTCAACAGTCAAAAGAAATTGCCATCTTTATTTTAAAAGCAGAAAAAATTTTGACAATTAAATTCATTTTTATTTTATTTCAAGAATCGTTAATCATGTTAAAATGTCGTTCTGTAAAGCTAAAACAAATAAGAATTACAAACAAAAGCACTAGGGCTCAAATTTTATTGATAGGATGGAAATCACCCAAACGCGTGATTCCATGGAGTATTTACAAAGTTTAGAAAATGGTAATTTAAGGGAAAAGGGCTACATTGAAACATAACGACCGCTATCCTTCTACCATCTTTGAATTCTGGGCATCCTGAGATTCCGTCGAAGATGACCTTGACTGGAGTTTTCCTGACGGATGGCATGACTGCTGCTAGGGGATTTGCCCCTTTGTTGGACGTAGTTACTTGCCATTATCCCTAACTTTTGCCTGGATTGTACTTTGAGATTTCCAATCCATCGGGATGATTTTTTATTATGTCTCTAATTTTTTCCTGGACCGCCCTTTCGGGTTTTCAATCCACCGAGACGTTTTTTTATTTAGGCGAAGTATTTCTTGACTACGTCAACATTTGTGGGGTAGGCAAATTCCTCTCCATCCATGGTTGTGAGTCTCAAGGCGCCACTTGAGAAGGCTTTCCTGACCACATAGGGGCCGTCATAATTCGGAGTCCATTTGCCCCGGGAATCAGTGAGAAATGATTGTATATTTTTGAGCACGAGGTTTCCTTTCCTGAAGACGAGAGGTCGGACCTTTTTGTCAAACGCCTTCTTCATTCTTTGCTGATACAACTGACCATGGCATAGTGGCGCTATTTTCTTTTCTTCGATCTGATTCAGTTTGTCGTGCCGACTTTGGCACCACTCAGCTTCTGTTAACTTAGCCTCCATCAATACCCGGATTGATGGTATCTCAACTTCTATGGGAAGTACTGCCTCCATGCCATATACTAGAGATAAAGGGGTTGCCCCTGTTGAAGTGCGGATAGATGTGCGATAACTGTGAAGAGCAAAGGGTAGCATCTCGTGCCAGTCTTTGTAGGTTACAACCATCTTCTGAACAATCATCTTGATGTTCTTGTTAGCTGCTTCTACTGTTCCGTTCATCTTAGGTCGGTATGGAGATGAGTTATGGTGTTCGATCTTGAACTCGGCGCATAACTCTTTCATCATCTTGTTGTTCGAGTTGGATCTATTATCAGTAATGATCTGGCTTGGAACACCATAACGGCAGATGAGATTGTTTTTGATAAATCGGACCACCACTTGTCGGGTTACATTGGCGTATGACACTGCTTTGACCCACTTGGTGAAGTAATCAATGGCTACCAGGATGAACTGATGTCCGTTCGAAGCCTTGGGTTCAATCATGCCAATCATGTCGATTCCTCAAATGGAAAAAGGCCACGGGGAAGAGAGAACTTTGAGATGTGTTGGCGGTACATGGATTTTGTCTGAATATATCTGACACTTATGACACCTCCTCATGTACTTGTAGCAATCGGATTCCATGGTCAACCAGTAGTATCCTGCTCTCAGAATTTTTCTCGCCATCGTGTGTCCATTGGCATGAGTGCCAAAGGATCCTTCGTAAATTTCTTTTATCAGCATGTCTGCTTCTGGTCTGTTTACGCATCGAAGCAAGACCATGTCAAAGATTCTCTTATAGAGTGTATCAACGCTCAGGAAGAAGCTGCCTGCCAATCTTCTGAGGGTCTTTCTGTCTTTTCTGGATGCCCCAGGTGGGTACTCTTGTTTCTGAAGGAAGCATTTGATATCGTGATACCAAGGTTTTTCGTCTATGACTGCTTCGATCACGAAGATGTACGTGGGCCGCTCAAGGCGAATTATATCAATCTTAGGTATGTCGTTCCCTTGACCTACGTTAATCATGGAAGAGAGTGTGGCTAATGCATTAGCCATATGATTCTCTTCACGAGGGATATGATGAAACTCGATTCTGTTGAAGAATGGTAACAATCTTCTCGCGCAGTCTTTGTAAGGAATCAGTCCTAATTAGTATGTGTTCCAATCTCATTTTTTCTGATTGACAACCAAGGCTGAGTCTCCATACACATCCAAGTTCTTGATTCTTAAGTCGATCGCTTCTTCGAGACCCATGATGTAAGGTTCATATTTCGCCTCGTTGTTTGTACACTTGAATGTCAGTCGGGCGATGAAAGGAATGTGGGTACCCTGAGGTGTTATGATGTTTGGCCCAATTCCGTTTCCATAATGGTTGACAGCTCCATCAAAGATTAGTCCCTATTGGGAACCTGGTTCTGGTCCTTCATTGGGTAGCGGTTCATCGTAATCTTTCATTTTCAAGTACATGACATCTTCGTCGGGGAAGTCTGTTGAGTCCCTGCTTTTGAGGTTGACATTAATTTTGGTAAAACTAACTTAGCAGAAAGATGTTAGACAAGATGTCCTAACATGTTAAACTAACTGCAGGATGAGATGTTAGACAAGATGTCCTATCAGGAGGATTTAATCTGTTACAGTTTTGAACTAACTGGTTTTGGTAACAGGTGTGATTGGAATATGACTAGGATTCTAGGTGGCACCTGAGATTGTGGAATCAGAGATTCTGATTCTAAATGGATTTGCGGTTTCCTTGTGAAGGAGACATTTTTGGTAACTTGGGATTGAAGAAAGAATTAGGTCGCTAATTCTGAGGAAGATTTATGTTGTGTTTTAGAAGCCCAAGTCCAGATGTGGTTTGCAATATAAATAGGTTAGAATTAACCTAGTTTGTGGTTGGTTGTTGCAGCTGTTTTAGAAGTACTAGGGTTTGTACTTGTGAGCCTCTCGTGTATTGTGTGAATACTTGAGAAAGACTGTTTTATTGAGTTGTAATATTTCAGTCATTGCTGTGATTGGAAGGGAATTGAGAAGGGTCTCATACCTAGGAGAGTCTTAGGTAGAAATCTAGGAAGGGTAGTTTCTAGGTGATAAGCTATAAACGTTGGAGTTTAGCTTAGAACCAATTCTACATAGTGATTTCATTTCTGGCTTGGTAGCCCCCAGACGTAGGTGTTGTTGTTCACCGAACTGGGTCAACAATTCTGGTGTTATTTACTTTCTGATGTTTACTTTCGTTCTTCCTTAGATCCTTGTGAGAAGCGGAGATCAAGTGTCACGACATCCTGTCTGACATCTTCGTGATCTGATTAACCATAATTTCAATTGGTATCAGAGCAGGCATCCTGCTCTGTATCTGGGTGAGATTCAGGGACTATAGTTTCTGGTACGATGGATAAAGAAGGAGGAATTCTGAATAGACCACCAATACTTGATGGTTCCAAATATGATTATTGGAAAGTTCGCATGGTGGCGTTTATCAAGTCTATGGATGGAAAGGCTTGGAAGTCTGTGGTCAAGGGGTGGGATCCACCAAAGATCAAAGACAAAGATGGGAAGCTCACTGAGGAGCTGAAACCAGAAGAAGATTGGGATGATGAAGATGATAAACTTGCTCAAGGAAACTCCAAAGCCTTGAATGCCTTGTTCAATGGGGTGGACAAGAACATCTTCAAACTCATTAAGAATTGCACTGTTACAAAGAATGCGTGGGAAATCCTGAAGACTGCGCATGAAGGGACCTCTCGTGTCAAATCCTCAAGGCTCCAGCTTCTCACTACTAAGTTTGAGAACCTGAGAATGAAAGAAGATGAAAATATACATAACTTTCATATGAATATTGTTGATATTGCCAACACATCTAGTGATCTTGGAGAGAAAATTCCTGAAGCCAAGTTAGTCAGGAAAATTCGGAGGTCTCTCCCCAAGAGGTTTGATATGAAACTGACGGCTATTGAAGATGCTCAGGACATTAATACCATGAAGGTAGATGAGCTTATGGGATCACTCCAAACCTTTGATATGGAAATTAGTGAAAAGGAGGAAAAGAAGAAAAGTCTTGCTTTGGTGACCAACCAAGAAGAGGGAGACACCAAAGAGGATTTGTCCAAAATTGTAGGGTTCTTGGAAAAACAGTATCATCAACTGGAAAAACAATTGGATGAGAAGTCTAAGACAAATGTCAAGGCTCAGACTTCTGACATCTACAGATCAAGAAACTTTGGGAGAAGACCTAGCTATGACAAGAAACTCAACCGAGGGAATGGAGTTCAGTGCTTTGAGTGTGGGGGCTTTGGACACAAAAGAGGTGAGTGTCCCACATACCACAAGAAGGAGAAGAAAGGTTTGTCCACTTCATGGTTAGAGGATGACTCCACAAGCGATGGAGAGACTACTAAGAAAGTGTCTGTAATGAATGGAGTATATAATTCTGACAAGGAGTTAGATAATGTATCACTCAATTCTAATGGCTTTGTTGAACTGTTTCAACTAGGACAAGATCAGCAGAATCTTATCTCACAACTGTGTGATGAAAGACGGAACCATTTGGGAACGATCTCAGAATTGGAGGATAAAGTGGAGTGGTTAAACTCCAAACTCAACAACCTGACCAAGTATGTAAGGATGATGAACAATAGTTCAGACATGCTAGATGAAATCCTTATGTCAGGAAGAAATACCGGAAGTGGAAAGGGTCGGGGCTATAATGATCAATTTGAGATCAAAGGACATAGGACTGGAGAGAACTCAACCCAAGTGATGTCAAGAAGGATGTCTCAACATCATCAAAGGCCTCAGAACAACTCTCCAGGAAAACAAAAACAAGACAAACAATGTTACTACTGGGGGAAGTTTTGGTCATATATAGGCTCACTACTACAAGTTGAATGGATATCCTAAATCTTTAAAACAATCTAGAAGAAGAAGGAAGACTCCCAAAGGGAAGAAGAAATGGATACCTAAGGGTCAAACTGTAGCCTTCATTGCCCATACCTCTCTTAGAGCCTCAGCCAAAGAAGACTGGTACTTTGACAGTGGTTGCTCCAGACACATGACTGGTGTGAAAAAGTTCTTGGCTGACATTAAACCTCATCCCATTGGTCATGTCACCTTTGGAGATGGCTCAAAAGGAGTAATCAAAGGTGTTGGCAAATTGAAGTATGAAGGTCAGCCTTGTCTTGATAAAGTTTTGTATGTTAAGGGATTAACTGCAAACCTAATAAGCATCAGCCAACTGTGTGACCAAGGTCTTAAGGTAAACTTCTCTGAATCTGAGTGTCTGGTTACAAATGATAAAGAAGAACTCATTATGAAAGGTGCCAGATCCAAGGATAACTGCTATTTGTAGGCTCCTCACGAAACTCAGAGTCCGTCCACCTGTTTGGTGTCTAAGGAGGATGAAGTAAAGCTATGGCATCAGAAACTGGGGCATTTGCACTTAAAAGGAATGAAAGAAGTCATATCCAAGGAAGCTGTCAGAGGAATTCCAAATCTTAAGATAGATGAGGGAATGATATGTGGAGAATGCCAGATTGGGAAACAAACTAGAATGTCACACAAAAGGCTTCAACAACAAACCACCTCAAGGAACTTAGAGCTTCTTCATATGGATTTAATGGGACCTATGCAAGTTGAAAGTCTTGGAGGAAAAAGGTATGCCTATGTTGTTGTTGATGATTTTTCTAGATACACTTGGGTGCACTTTATCAAGGAGAAATCAGAGGTGTTTGAAGTTTTTAAGGGATTGTGCCAGAGACTTCAAAGAGAAAAGGACTGTGGTATAATCAAAATCAGGAGTGCTCATAGGAGGGAATTTGGAAATAGTAAGTTTGATGAGTTCTGCTCCTCAGAAGAAATTAGTCAAGAGTTCTCTTCTACCATCACTCCTCAACAGAATGGTGTGGTTGAAAGAAAAAATATAACTATTCAAAAGTGTACAAGGGTCATGCTTCATGCAAAGAAACTTCCGTATCATTTTTCGGCTGAAGCAATGAACACAGCTTGCTACATTCTAAATAGGGTAAGCATCAGGTCGGGAACTTCTGCTACCTTATATGAATTATGGAAGGGTAGAAAACCAACGGTGAAATACTTCCATGTCTTCGGAAGTAAATGCTACATTATGGCAGACCGTGAGCAGAGGAGAAAGATGGATCCCAAGAGTGAGGAAGGAATCTTCCTAGGATACTCCACAAACAGCAGAGCATACCGTGTCTACAATCCAAGAACTCAAGTTGTATTAGAATCCATAAATGTTGTGGTTGATGACTCTCCTATGGAGGTTGAAGCTATAAATGACATTGGAGCATTCTTCCCAATGGAGGAGGAAGATGTCACAGAAGATGTTGAAATACCTCAAGACGACTCTGAAGATATTGTAGTACCCAATGATGACAATCATGAGTCTACTGTGTCCGAGAGAGTTGACAAAGGACCTTCCATCATAATACAGAAGGATCATCCTAAGGAACTCATAATAGGGGTTCCAAATGGAGGTAGGATGACTAGATCACGTGATGTGGTGGCAAGCGCCTGCTTTGTGTAAAAAATGGAACCAAAAAAAGTTAAGGAGGCCTTGACAGATGAATTCTAGATTAATGCAATGCAAGAAGAGCTTAAGCAGTTCAAGAGACATGATGTTTGGGATCTGGTACCCAGGCCAGAAGGATCAAATGTGATCGACACTAAGTGGGTCTTTAAGAACAGGTCTGATGAACATGGAGTTGTCACAAGAAACAAGGCCAGACTCATCGCACAAGGATATACCCAGATAGAGGGAGTGGACTTTGATGAGACTTTTGTACCTATAGCTAGACTGGAATCTATACGACTGCTCCTTGGAATAGCTTGTCTTCTGAAGTTCAAACTCTTTCAAATGGATGTTAAAAGTGCCTTTTTGAATGGATATCTCAACGAAGAGGTCTATGTGGAACAACCCAAAGGCTTTGTTGATCCAACATTTCCAGATCATGTTTACAAGCTGAAGAAAGCCTTATACGGGTTGAAATAAGCACCAAGGGCCTGGTATGAAAGGCTGATTGAGTTCCTTGTTACAAATGGCTACAAAAAGGGAGGAATTGATAAAACTCTCTTCGTCAGAGAAAAGGAAGGTAGCCTTATGATAGCTCAAATCTACATTGATGACATTGTTTTTGGTGGAATGTCGGAAGAAATGGTTCAACATTTTGTTAAACAAATGCAGTCAGAGTTTGAAATGAGTTTAGTCAGAGAATTAACCTACTTTCTTGGTCTCCAAGTCAAACAAATGGAAGACTCCATTTTTCTCTATCAAGGGAAATATGCCAAGAATATTGTCAAGAAGTTTGGCTTGGAAAATGCAAAACACAAGAGGACTCCTGCCCCTACACACTTGAAATTGACAAGAGATGAGAATGGTGTAAGCATTGATCAGAGTCTCTATAGAAGCATGATTGGAAGTCTCATATACCTTATAGCCAGTAGACCTGATATAATGTTCTCTGTAGGAGTCTGTGAAAGGTATCAGGCTGAACCCAAAGCAAGTCATATTAATCAAGTTAAGAGGATTTTGAAGTATGTGAATGGGACATACAATTATGGTTTACTCTACACACACAGATCTGACTCTGTATTAATAGGATACTGTGATGCTGACTGGGCTGGGAACACAGATGATAGAAAAAGTACCTCAGGGGGATGCTTCTTCCTAGGAAACAATTTAATTTCCTGGTTCAGCAAAAAGCAAAATTGTGTTTCTCTGTCCATTACTGAAGCTGAGTGTATTGTTGCAGGGAGTAGCTGCTCTCAAATGATGTGGATGAAACAAATGTTGACTGAATACAATGTCCCACAAGATGTTATGACACTCTTCTGTGACAACTTAAGTGCTATAAATATTTCTAAGAATCCCATCCAGCACATTCGAACTAAACACATTGACATCAGGCATCACTTCATTCGAGATCTGGTGGAAGATAAAGTCATCACTCTGGAACATGTGGCCACAGAAAATCAATTAGCTGACATCTTCACTAAAGCTCTAGATGCAAATCAATTTGAGACATTGAGAGGCAAGCTTGGAGTTTGCCTTTCTGATGAGGCATAACTTTCTAATGGTTGGGGTGGGAATAATATTCTGGTCTCTGAATATGTATTCTCACCATAGTGATAGGATTTTTTAGTATTCTCTCTTATTTTTCGCTTTGTTTTTTTTGGTTGTGTAAGGGCTGAATGCCCAGGATATTTTTCTTTTCTGTTGGGTGTGTAAACTTTTACTCTGCACTGGTTTATTGGTTTTTGAGTTAGTCTTTCTACCTTTGTCATATTGTTGCAAAAAAGGGGGAGAATTACTAACATCACTAACCATTGTTGACTGCTGATTATCTACTAACTACTGAGGGGGAGTAGATCTGAACTGATTGAGGGCGAGACATGTTTTGATTCCACTGCTGCTCTGATAGTGGCCTCCCTGATTTGTTTCTACAGGTTGATGGAAGTTAGTTTTAGCCAAAATCTGCCAAAGGGGGAGATTGTTGAGTCCCTGCTTTTGAGGTTGGCATTAATTTTGGTAAAACTAACTTAACAGAAAGATGTTGGACAAGATGTCCTAACATGTTAAACTAACTACAGGATGAGATGTTATACAAGATGTCCTATCAAGAGGATTTGACATCTTTGTCTGTTACAGTTTTAAACTAACTAGTTTTGGTAACAGTGTGATTGGAATATGACTAGAATTCCAGGTGGCACCTGAGATTGTGGAATCAGAGATTCTGATTCTAAATGGATTTGCGGTTTCCTTATGAAGGAGACATTTTTGGTAACTTGGGATTGAAGAAAGAATTAGGTCGCTAATTCTGAGGAAGATTTCTGCTGCGTTTTAGAAGCCCAAGTCCAGCTATGGTTTGCAATATAAATAGGGTAGAATTAACCTAGTTTGTCGTTGGTTGTTGCAGCTGTTTTAGAAGTACTAGAGTTTGTACTTGTGAGCCTCTCGTGTATTGTGTGAATACTTGAGAATGACTATTTTATTGAGTTGTAATATTTCAGTCACTGCTGTGATTGGAAGGGAATTGAGAAGGGTCTCATACCTAGGAGAGTCTTAGGTAGAAATCTAGGAAGGGTAGTTTCTAGGTGATAAGCTGTAAATGTTGGAGTTTAGCTTAGAACCAATTCTACATAGTGATTTCATTCCTGGCTTGTTAGCCCCCAGACGTAGGTGTTGTTGTTCACCGAACTGGGTTAACAATTCTGGTGTTATTTACTTTCTGCTGTTTACTTTCGTTCTTCCTTAGATCCTTGTGAGAAGCAGAGATCAAGTGTCACGACATCCTGTCTGACATCTTCGTGATCTGCTTAACCAGAATTTCAAAGTCAAATTCGACTGATTCTTGTTCGTCAATCGGTTGATGATGATTGGCTAAAACACTTCCTTTGACGGCTTTCTGAGCATGGTACTCGATGTCATATTCTGATAACAACATCTACCAACGGGCTATCCTTTCTGTGAGAGAAGGCTTTTCAAAGACGTACTTGATCGGATCCATTTCGGAGATTCACCAAGTAGTGTGACAAATCATATACTGACGAAGACGTTTGGCTCCCCAAGCTAGAGCACCACAAGTTTTCTCAAGCATAGTGTACCGAGTCTTGCAGTCGGTGAATTTCTTGCTCAAATAGTAAATGGCAGATTCTTTTCTTTTTGTTTCGTCCTGTTGCCCAAGTACACAACCCATCGAGTCTTCCAAGACTGTTAAGTACATGATCAATGGTCTTCCTTCCACTGGAGGTGATAGAATCGGTGGGTTCAACAGTTATTCCTTGATACTGTCGAAGGCGGTTTGGCAGTCTTCTGTCCATACACAATCCTGATTCTTTTTTAGTAATTTGAAGATTGGTGCACATGTCGAGGTTATGAGGAATATAAATCTGGAAATGTAGTTCAGACGTCCCAGGAATCCCTTGACTTGTTTTTCAGTCTTTGGAGAAGGCATTTCTTGAATGTCCTTGACCTTGTCAGGATCAACCTCAATTTCGTTCTGGCTGACGATGAACCCTAAAAGTTTCCCCGAACGGACACCGAATGTGGACTTATTGGGATTCAAGCGGAGTTTGTACTTTCTCAACCGCTCAAATAACTTTGACAGGTGGGTCACATGCTCCTCCTCTGTTTTAGATTTGGCAATCATGTCATCGACATATACTTCTATTTCTTTGTGTATCATGTCATGGAACAGAGTAGTCATGGCCCTTTTATAGGTTACCCCGACGTTCTTCAAACTGAACGACATTACCTTGTAACAAAAAGTGCCCCATGGGGTGATGAATGATGTTTTCTCCATATCTTTCGGCGCCATTTTGATTTGATTATAGCGCGAGAATCCATCCATGAAGGAGAATACTTTGAACTTTGCTGTACTGTATACCAGCATGTCAATGTGCGGTAAGGAAAAGTCATCCTTTGGACTGGCTTTGTTCAGATCCCTGTAGTCTACACATATTCTGACCATTCCGTCCTTTTTTGGAACTGGAACTATGTTGGCTAGCCATTGAGGATATTCTGATGTGGCGAGGAAACCCGCGTCAATCTATTTCTGTACTTCCTCTTTGATTTTGATGGCCATGTCCAGATGAGTCCGTCTTAGTCTTTGTTTTACCGGAGGACATTCTGATCTTAACGGTAGATGATGTTCCACGATGCTGGTATCCAGCCCTGGCATGTCCTGATAGGACCAAGCAAACACATCGGGAAATTCTTTGAGAAGCTTTATCAAACCTTCTTTGACAGTTGGACTGAGCAGTGCCCCAATCTTGACATCTTTTCTCTCTTCTTCTGAACCTAAGTTGACCGTTTCCAACGACTCTTTGTGAGGTTCAATGGATCTTTCCTCTTGTCTGAGTAATCGGGAGATCTCTTCTGGAATTTCTTCATCATTTTCTTCTTCAGCCTCAAATACCGGGAATTCAAAGTTGGGAGAAGGCATTGGATCGTATGTTTCAAAGGGGTTTAAAACAAGAAATCTGCATGACGTGATGATTATTTTTTAGAAGAGATATAGAGAAATGCAAGAGTGCGTGTAGTGTAATTTTTGAAAAATGCTTTTTTTTATTATTTGAGTTGTTTTTTAGGATTACCATTTTCTGCAAAAGCGAAAAGAGAAAACAACAATAAATGCGGAAATTACAGAACGACGTTATTTTATTTATGATCTTGTCGATTCTTGAAACTAAAGCCCTATAAACAAAACTCTGTTGCTTTTGGCAAAGCGAGAGGTACATTTACAGAAAGTGAGCCCTATCAAAACATCTGTTTCACCTGGGCAGGGTGAAAGGTTAAGATAAAGACAACAATTACTAGACTTATGAACGACTTTCGGAACGTTGATAGCAACCCATTGGCGGCGAACTCCTCGGTGAATCATAAAGTCTGGTACCTTCTTTCTTGGTTTGTCTTTAGAAATAACGCTGACTTCTGGTGGAGCAGGATCGTTGGAATCTATCTCCCAGGCAGAGTTGTCGTAGGAGGATTCTTCAGCTGTATCTTGCATAGTGTTTGCACTCTCAGGCAGATCTCTCCATCCAGTTGGCTGGATGTCTTCGAGCCTGATACGAGAGCTTTCGAGAGCGGTGTACTTGACTAGGAAGTCGTACTTGCCACTCGGTTGTCCTAAGGTGTCCCACACTTCTTTGGAACTGGAGGAGTCATCCCTTTCGATGACGTTGACCTCGGGAAAAGCATAGTTAAGGAACTCTTGTCCTGCAATCCTCGCAAATTCATCGTTGTACTGGATATTTTTTGAATGCCCCGAGTAATGATCCCATGATTCGGTGGGGACGCAGGTATTCTTTTTAATGATGCTCAGCTGATATGCATCGTTCGGCTGACTCTTTTTCCCCGAGTCTCCTGGGTACGGCTGCCAGATAGGCAGGCCATCCATTTGGCCATAATAGTCGTGGTCAAAGTTGTCTTTCATCAAAGTGTCCTCCTCTAATGAGTTGGGTGGAGCACAGCATCCTTCCGGATCACAATCTCCGTATATCATCTTGTCATCTAACCTTGGTATATATCTCGGACTCTGTGCGGGATAGCAAAATGGCGTAGGAACCTCTCCCTGAGACATATAACCATCCTCGTTAAGATAGGACTTCCATTCTTCATCTGTATTGTAGGAATCACCCTCGTTGATGGAATGTACTTCTTGAGACACTGGGTGAAGGAAACCTCCACTATGGAATAAGTTCTGAATGGGATGAAGGCTTTCATCGTTAGTAGCAGTCTGGGTATAGTTTGAAGAAAAACCAAGACCTTTCTTCGCCTTGTTATCAGTAGGAATGACAAGCTGTCCCCATCCTTTTGCATTGTTACTTTTGATCACTTCGAGAGCATCTTTGTACGAGGAAATCGATGTTCCTTTTTTTGATTGGTTGTCATTGCTCACCGAAAGTGCTTGGATCTGGGTTCCAACAACCTCCTCTGGTTCTACACAAGTGGATGACGATAAGTTGCTCACGATTAAAGCTCTCTGCAGACTATGACTAGTTGGTCGTTCTTGACAAACTTCAGCTTTTGGTAATGTGTCGAAGTGACTGCCCCAGCCTCGTGTATCCAAGGTCTTTCTAACAAACAGCTGTTTGCTGCCCGGATGTCCATGACCTGGAAAGTGACTTGGAACGTGTGAAGACCGATAGTTATGGGAAGGTTGACTTCACCGGTAACTATTTTTTGGGATCCTTCAAATGCTTTGACGATGACCTCATTGCCTCTCATCGGAGATCCTTGGTATGATAATCGCATCAGAGTAGACTTTGGCATAACATTTAGAGCTGATCCGGTGTCTACCAGTACGCTGGCTAATGCATTGTCTCGGCAGTTGACTGTAATGTTGAGTGCCATATTATGATTTTGGCCCTCTTCCGGTAGTTCCTCATCACTGATTCCTAAGTTGTTGCAGGAAGTGATGTTGGAGATGATGCTGTCGAATTGTCTTATTGTTACATCCTATTCCACAAAGGCCTATTCTAAGACTTTCTGCAGAGCTTCTGTGTGAGCTTCGGAACTGAGTAAAAGAGATAGCACTGAGATTTTGGAAGGAGTTTGCAACAGTTGATCAACAATGTTGTACTCACTCTTCTGGATGAGCTTCAACATCTCACCGTTGTTCTTTGAAAGGTTGGGATCACTGGATTGACCGACTGGTTGATTAGGAACTTGTGTTTGAGGTTCCTTTTCTCTGGTGGGTTCTCCAACTCCTTGGTTGAAGATTCAACCGCTCCGTGTTACTCAGTTGATGTCTGCAATATTCACGATAGAGGGTAATGGAATTTCCTTTCCATTCTCAATTGTTGTTGCACCGTACTTGTAAGGGATAACTTTATCGGATTTGTAAGGTATTGGTCCCGACAGATAGATAACTATAGGAGCCTTTTGATTTTTCTGACCATCGTAGCCGACCTCAATTGGTTCAAGTTTGAGAATCTTTCCACCATCAAGAGGAACTCTCGCTTCGTGGAGTAAAGGGATTATAGCACACACATCTTTGGCCACTTCTCGCTTAGGGATTAGGACAACATCTTTGCCTTGATTGGGAAGATAGTCTGACATTGAACCAGAGCTTGACCATGGTTGAGTCTCCTTATGGTCCAACTAACTTTGAAGGGTTGCTCGCACGAGGTAGCATCCTTGATTATCTTCAGAGCAAACTCTACAACACTCATAGTTGTGTGGTGGTACCCGACCACGTCCGCTTTATATGCAGTGTAACCTCACTAGATCTGTTTCCATTGATCGAACGTCCTGACTTTGATGCCTAGTAGGGTTTCCGTTAATCATACTAACTTGTTGTGTGTCTTCATCTAGATAGATCGGAAGCCACCAGTGGTTCAACAAGTGTTTCAGCGTTCTTTGACGAGTGCACATCCTTGGTCACTCTCACGAGATACTTTACAGTTTTGATAATCACGCGAAGTCAGAAAACCGAGCTGGACTTATGTAGCGTGTAATTCCACCAAGCTGGTATTCATCAAGCGAATATCAAAGATTTGAATCATATTAACTTGATAATGGCTTCTATCATGGTAGTCCTGAATCCATCCAAGATCCATCTGACGCTGCAGGGCCTCTTGTACAAAAGAGCATCCCTGATTGTTTACCGAGCAGATCAGACAGGAATCGTAATCGTGCCGTGGCAGATCATGATGTCGGCTTTGCCTTGAGTGCATTGCCACCAAGTTGACATTCATCGCACGGATGTAGTGATTTTGAATGATGTTGGAATTTGTATAAGTCATGTTGACCTCATGAATTCGGTGATCTTGGATCCATCCGAGATCCATCTGTTCCTGTAGAGCTGATTGCACCACAGAACATCCTTGACTATTTTTCGAGCAGATACCACACTGGTGATAGTTATGAGAAGGTACATGACCGTATCCGCTCTGTCTGCAATGCATCTTGACTAGATTAGTTCCTGATAAGAGTACATTATGAATTTGATAGCTGTGGTTAGACTCCTCCTCTATCAAATTTACCGCAGCTTTCTCGTGTTAAGGCAGCGTGTTCTTCTGAACATTCGGATTTGTATCCTTGAAGGATAGGACCCCGCTCCTAACAAGCTTCTGTACATCGAATTTGAAGCTGGGACAATTTTCTATGTTATGCCCTGGTCCTCCTTAATGGTAAGGGTAAGTCTGGTCCGCTTTGAACCAAAAAGGCGGATTCTCCGGTATCGCAAGAGGAGCCCTAGTTTGGACGTGCCCCTTGACCAGTAGTAGTGGAAATAGTTCCGCGTACAACATTGGTATAGGGTCGAACCCCGGCGGTCGCGTTGTATGGTTGTTGTTGTACGGTGGATGAGCCTGTTGAAGAGGTTGTTTTATCCTTTGCTGATATTGTTGTTGATTCGGTTGGCTCAGAGCAACCTGAGGTTGATACGTAGGAACATACGTAGGGTTGATAGCATGAGTTACTGTTGCTACTGGTTAGTACCGTTGCCTTAGCTTTCTGTGAGAGATATTACCAATATCTTGCTCTTTTTTCTTAGGGAGAGCACTACCGTATCTTTTGGTATTGCTTGATGGTCCTGCATCTTTAACTAAACGTCCTTCTTAGACTGCTTCCTCAAGACAAACTCCCATGCCCACCATCTCAGTGAAGTCGCTGGGCGCACTAGCGACCATTCTGTCGTAGTAAAATGAGCTCAAGGTTTTTAAGAAGATCTTTGTCATCTCTTTTTCCTCAAGAGGTGGACAAATCTGGGCGGCGATTTCATGCCATCTCTGAGCATATTCCTTGAAGGTTTCCTTTTCCTTCTGCAACATGGCTCTAAGTTGATCTCTGTCCGGTGCCATGTCCAGGTTATACTGATATTGTTGAATGAAGGCAGCGCCAAGATCTCTGAAAGTGACGATCTTGGTGCGGTTTAAACCCATGTACCATTTGAGTGCGGCACCGGTTAAACTATCTTAGAAATAGTGGATCAGTAGCTGTTGGTTCTCTGTATGAGTTGACATCCTTCGAGCGTACATCACCAAATGACTTTGAGGGCAAGAGTTACCCTTGTACTTTTCAAATTCAGGCACCTTGAATTTGTGAGGAATTTTCACATTGGGAACCAGACAATGGTCTGCGGCGTCCTTTCCGAATAAATCCTGACCGCGAATGGCATGCAGTTACTTCTGCATCTCCAGGAACTATTCCTGGAACTCCTTCATTCTGTCATCCATACTTTCGTTTCCACCAGAAGGTATCTGTGGAATATGCCCTTCCGGGATAGTGTGTACCATGGGTGGTGGTGTAGTCATTACGGTAGTGACTCTTGGTGCTTCCCTCTCCCAAAGTTTGTAACCTTCAGGAGTTGCTGTCATGCCCCTTGCATCTTCGCTTTCCCAAAGTTTGTAACCTTCAGGCCCAGCAGCTCCTGCTGCAGTTTCCAAATCTTCTGTGATCGGCAGAATATATCCTTCCGGGATATAGTTGATAGGCATGCCCCAGGGACGATCTTTAGGCATGTTATACTGAGGATCATACTTTTCCACTATAGGCGTCAATGTGATCTCTGAGATCACAATCCTTTGTATTTGAGTTGCTGCCAGAGCTTGCATGTCTTTGTGAAGTTTCCTCAGATCTTCTTTTAGAGCATTAACTTCTTTTCTCAACTCTCTGTTATCTTCCTCGAGATCATCCATCTTCTTTTATCGACTGGCCCGAGTATTGTACGAATGAGACAGCTTGACTCTAGAATCGAAGGACAAACGTGAGATTCGTAGGTAAGAAGAATGCGTTATGTGAGAATGATGAATGATATGCAATGATTATATTAATTAATAATTTTTTTGTTTTAATCAAAAGAAACTTCAACAATTGGATTGCAAATATCATACAGTAGGGAAACCCCGTTTTATTGAATTCAAAGATTGCGGAAATGGAAATACAATAATTTAAAAAGTGTTGTAAAAGGAAATGTCTAAACTTATGGATCTTGAGTCCTCTCTGAGGAGGGCTCAGGTGCTGGTTCTGGTATTTTCCTTTTCTTTGACCGGGGCTCTTGAGTCGTTGTCGGGTTTTCATTCCTTTGCCAAGTGAAAGGAGCGAGCAATTTCCTTTGGTTTTCTTGATTTTCTACAGCATGTTGCTCTAAAATCTCGATCAGAGCGTCTTTTTCTTTTAACAATTGCTGTATTTTATTACACTCTACGTTGAGAATGTGGTACTTGTTCTTCCAAGACTTCTTCTCCTGTTGAACTTTGTTGAGAGTGACCTGGAGTTTTTCCGTATCAGATATAAAGTAAAGGACATATTCCTTTAACGGAAGAACTTCTTGACGAGGGTAGGGCATCCTCAGCTTGAGAGCTCTAGTTTGTACCCAGTGGAGATAAGGTTCCACAGAGACACAGTCCGGTTTTCCTAGAGACTCTCTTCCTTTCCTATGAACATGTTTCCAGGCATGCACTATTTATGTCTTTAGTGCCCTGTCATTTTCTCCTTCCTTGAGGAAAAGACCTTCCAGATGAACATTGCTCGGGACATGTCTCATCAGGTATCCAAATTGATGACGAACTAAAACCGCATGATAGTTGATTCCCCTTTTAGTTCCTATGAGGGGTACATTAGGGAAGTTTCCACAACGGTCGATGACTCTTATCCCATCATAGATTCGATTGTACCAATCTATGTCAGAGTTGGTAAGAGACATGATTCTCTGTGACCAACGTAGAGTACTCTTATGATCCCAAAAAGCGGCAGACTTAGGTAAGTGGGAAGTGAACCATTTGTATAGCAGGGGTACGCAACATGTGATCATTCCTCCGTTGTACAAATTCCTTACGTGTATAGAATGGTTTCCAATTAGAAAAATATTAATGGCATTGATATCAACGAAGTTATCAATGTTGGGAAACAGAAATAACCCGTAGGTGAGCAGTACAAAGACGCTCTCGAAAGCAGTCACATTCCCTATACTAGCAAAGTACAGAGCTTTCTTTACCAAAAAATTGGCTGGTAAACCTTGGATTCCACCCTTAATGGTCATGTGAGTCCTGACTTCTGACTCATCCAAATAGATAGCTCTTGCAATTATTTCATCCTTTGGAATTTCTTCCAGTACAGAAAAGGGAGCTTGCTCAGTGATGGATAAATCAGTCAGATGAGAGTACTCCTCCAATGTTGGTGCTAGTTGATAATCCAAAAATATGAAACACTGATAGACCGGATCGTATAACTGGATCAATGTAGACAGGATTCCTTCAATTACATGGACCCTTAACAGAGACAGCAGTCCTCCGTACTTAGCTCTGAAAGCATCAGGGTTGGTGATCATCCTTGCCAACCCTCTCAAATCCTCTAATTTTGGAACCTTGAAGGTGTACTTGTAAGTCTTCCTTCTACTGAAATCCATGACGCAATCTTTCTCTCTGACATTTGCAATCATTGTCTTAGTTTAATTTGAAAAAAGAGAGACTAGAAGAGAAAATTTCTTTTGTTTAAAGTTTTTTAATGAAATGAATGCATGAATGCAGCACACAAAAACATAAAAAAAACATGGGGTCAAAGGTTCGGTGTCATGAAGCCAAGGCTCTACCCATCCCCAAAGGTTGTACTATGGTGAATTTTTGTATCTGTCCTCAAAATCATTGACCCCCTTTGGGATAACAACAGCAGGCTGGTTCACCCGAGCGAGCTGCAGTATCTTAGAGTAATCTCAAATGAGGGTAGTATCGCGTGACAACTATTTCTGATAGCTTCCGCACTACAAAAATAGTAACATGGTCTCAGCCTACTAAATCCTCAGTTTCATGGATACCACAATCGAACAATCTGCTTTCAACAACCGAAGTCGTTTAGACATTGAATCCGCAAAGGGTATCTCCACTGATTCGATGGTCTACCGGGGTTGCTTATTCGAGAGTCACTCCCTGTAAGATTACCCGTCTAATGCCATCACTTATCTTAGGTATCACTCAAACTTTCCAGATGCGGCATCACCCGCACTCCCATTAGCAGAAAAATAAACACGGATATCAAGTAGGAAAAGCGATATATATATTTATTCCTAAAACTAACATCCTAGACCTCTTAAGAGCCATAATCCTAGTCCTATACAGAAAATGACTCCCCAGCAGAGTCACCATTTTCCTGTAGCGAGCGATTTTTGTCGGTGACGCGACCACCTTATCGCTGGTGTTTGGGTTTCTCCCTACAATGAGGAGGGGGTGCTACTTTCTGATTTCTTATTTATCCATTGAAGCTGGAAGGGAAAGGGAAGCTATCTAAAACAAACCTTGCACACGAATGTTTAACTGAACACACGCTTTTAAAGAGATTGGGGGGTCCGGGGTCAGGTTATACAATGGGGAGTTGTCAATTACCCATCCTATATGTGGTTATCCACACAATGTTAGCTTTAGGTATCGCTTTGTACTTGATAGTGTTTATCCGTTAATGAGTTGGGAAAATTTCTTGGGAAATATGAGTGAGTGAGTGAGTGAGTTTTTGTTGATTTTTGGGTTTTTCCGATGTTTTTTGGTAAGGTACTGGACCTAAGTTTTGATTGATGTGTGAAGGTACTGGACCTAGAGTTTTTGTTTGGTATGCTCGCTAAGATTTCGCAATCTTATGCCTACGTATTCCCGTTTAAACAAAATAGGGAAATCAGAGCAATCGTAGTTCCTCCTATTCTAAGGGAGGAAAAAGATGTTTGGTGTCTTGTTCAAAGCCCAAGATTGAATCTAAAAGGTTTTGACCGAGAGAGAGTTTGTCATCTCTAAAGAGGGATTGGACTTCCTCTGAGGGGATTGTTGATTTTTGTGTGCCTTGATCAAAACCCAAGGTTGAAGCTAAGAGGTTAATCGACTCCACTACGCAAGTCCTTATACAAAGCCTAAGAGTAGGCTGAAAGAGATTTGGCTCTTTGGGGATGTCATTATACAAAGCCTGAGGAGGCTGGAAGTTTGACTTTTCTAGGGAAAATGTTCTATCTGTCTTGTACAAAGTCCAAGATTGAGGCTAAAAAGGGATTTTGACTCCGCCGGGGAGGTTTGTATGTGTCTTGTACAAAGCCCAAGATTGAGGCTGAAATGGGAAATTTCTGACTCGGGTAAGGATGTTTTTATGTGTCTTGTACAAAGCCCAAGATTGAGGCTGAAATGAGTTTGACTCTGTTTAGGAAATTATTTCTCAAAGCCTAAAAGAAGGCTAGGAGGAATTGATTCTACTGGGGAAGATGTTTGTCCCAAGCTTAAGAGAAGGTTATGAAGATTTATGTCTTGTACAAAGCCCATGATTGAGGCTAAAAGGGTTTGACTCAATAAGAGAGTGCTTTTATCTATCCTGTACAAAGCCCAGGATTGTGGCTGAACAAGCTGGAGAAATCATTATACAAATCCTAAGAGGAGGCTAACTGTTGCTAGGACAAATCTTTATATCAAACCTAAGAGGAGGCTGAAAAAAGATTGACTCAACAAGAGAGTGATTTTATCTATCTTGTACAAAGCCCAAGATCGAGGCTAAAAAGGTTGACTCAACAAGAGAGTCAGAAAAGGTGATTAACTCAACAAGAGAGTCTTGAAAGTTTATTGACTCAACAAGAGAGTCTGAAAATTGATTAACTCAACAAGAGAGTCTGAAAAGTGATTGACTCAATAAGAGAGTCTGAAAAGGTTAGCTCCGCTGGGGAGAATCATTGTACGAAGCCCAAGAGGAGGCTGACTGCACTGAGGAAAGGTCATTATACAAAGCCTAAGAGGAGGCTATCTTTTTGCCGAGGATAATTGAGATCCTGAGGCAGGTCTAAGTGGGGAATCAACTCTTGCCGAGGGTTCCAGAAGAGTTGAGATATAAGATACCTTGAGGTTCCGATTTAGGATAGTGTTATACTGATGACAAACTGACCCTGGCTTGGGGATTTTTAGGAGAGAGATTGGGTGTTAGAACCCAAGGGTTTTAACTCTGCTGGAGATTGATCCAGAATGATCAGGGTTTCTCCTTTGTTTGTAGGGAACTTGAGAATGTCTTTGAGACTCAAGAGGGGATTTAGACTGTCCAAGTCTACCGGTGCGGAAGAATTTTATCTTTTGTATGATGCCCAAGAGGAGGCAGATGTTTTAAGGGATGAGAATCAACCCTAAGTTCGAGATTTAACACTGGAAAGACTGCTCTAGCAAAGGATGACTAAGTTATGTCTTATACCTTTAAGAGGTCTTTAGGGTCCTTGTATTAAGCCTAAGAGAAGGCATGAGAACTTCTAAGAAGCCGGAGGGTCCTTGTACAAAGCCCAAGAGGAGGCGGGGATGCTTTTAGGAATCCGTGGGTCCCAAACCAAGAAAAGTTCAAGAAATTCTATTCACCAATAATAGATCATTCAGTGAAAGTTCTGAGGTTTGAAGAAACTCAAGAGATGCTATTCACCGAGAATAGATCAACTCTGGGGAGTAGAATTTCTTTGACAATTTCTAATAGTGACATCCTGAGAAAAGGTTCACGGAGAATACTGCCTTTCTCTTTGTTCTATATTGTTTAAGCCCAAGAGAAAGCAAGACTGTATCTGGAAGTCCTATGAGGATCTAGTTTTAACTATATTCAAGAGTGACCAACTGGCTTTACTTAGTTCTAGACCTAGTTGCTGGGGAAACTCTAAATAACTATACTAGTATATATACAATTAATATATGACCAGTATTTAAAAGGGTATGAAAGAAGATTTACAGGGGAGCAGCTTCCCACATCACAATTATATATATTAAAGCATGTAAAAGAAAGCCGATAAAAACTTACGGGTGAGCAAGCTTCCATGCTGTATTGTTAGTTGTTCAAAGAAATTAAAGAAAGTTTTGATAACAACTGTATATTTGAACCTAAATCAAAAGGGAAGTTGTTTTGGAAAGATTTGTTGGGGCTTATACTCAAGGAGAGGCCCATGGTTTAACAGTGATCGCACCGTTGTTTTGAATATCGTCTCGGGACTTATACAACGACTGAGGTCCAAAGAGGTTTTTTTACAAAAGGGTTGGGTCTTACACTCTATTAGAGGCCCATAGATGTTTTGAAATAGAGAGGTGGGACTTACAACACGAGGGGAGGCCCAGATGGTTTTGTTTCAAAAGGCGACGACCGCACCGTGATTTTGAAAATACAACGGGACTTATACAACATCTGAGGCCCAAAATGGTTTGTGTACAACAAGGGTTGGGTCTTACACTCTATTAGAGGCCCAAAGGTTTGAAAAAAAAAAGAAAAGAAATGGGACTTACAACACAAGGGTAGGCCCAGATGGTTTTCGTTTTGAAATGGCGATCGCGCCGAGATTTTTTAACACAATGGGACTTATACAATGACTGAGGCCCAAAGAGGTTTTGGTTAAAAAGGGATTGGGTCTTACACTCTAATAGAGGCCCAAAGTGTTTGAAAAAGATTTGTTAGGGTGAAAATCAAAGAAACCCTAATTTCATCATTTTTTTAAGGGTTAAATATGTTTTTAGTCCCTATAAAGTTTGAAATTTCATTTTTAGTCCCTCCTGGGTTTTGGCAACGGTTTTACCTGGTTTTGGCAACGATTTTTTTGTAAAAACCGTTGCCAAAAGGTAGGGAAGGACTAAAAATGAAATTTCAAACTTTATAGGGATTAAAAACATATCTAACCCTTTTTTTAAAGTAATTATTCAAAGAAAATTAATTAAAATGATAAAAACACCAAATAAGTTTGAATAAACAACTTGTGATTTTTGGTTGAGGTTGGAAAAATGATGTTTTAATCACAAGATGAATTAAAACTCATTTGGTTTTGATTTCCAAGGTGATAATTCCTTTTTGAAATGTTTAAAAATAGTTAAAAATGAATTTATTTACAAAAATATCAACTATATTAAATAAATAATATAAATTTGATTTTTTGGTGGAATAAAATATTTTAAAATTGAGAGAGAAATTAATTTTTCAAATCATTTAAGAAAATAATATGAAAAATAGATTAAAAAAAATGGAAAAAGTGGTAAAAAAAAGGCTTTGGGGCGAGGGAGATTCGAACCCCAGACCTCCAAGCCAAACACATGAGCGCGCAACCACTGGGGTGGTGATACATCCGTGTATCAAAACCACCCCATAAATATAAAAGGGGTGCCTTGTTTTAGGCCTGGGTAAGGCAAGGCAAGGCCAACTTGAAGCCTCTAACTTTCTCATTTCTCCATGGATTGGGACAAAATTTATATGCATCTGGTCTAGAATTTCCCAAGGAATCCAATGGTGGTCATGGTTTTTTCAGATGAGGTCCCTATTTTAAAACCCAATAGTGGTTTTGAAATAGGCCTAAATTTGCATTTTCTATGCTACCTCATGTTACAGACTAGAATTACATGATGAATTGGTTCAAACACAACATATACAACATGTATGAGATGTTTATGATAAGTGAACTTCAAAGCAATGCATAATTCAAAGAGTTCAAGTTGTCATGCACTTACCTCTTGGAGCTTTTGGTGCTATCTGCCAAGTTCCTTGTGCCAGAAGTAATTTGATGCTTTGGACACTCTCAATTGATCCCTTAGAAGCTTTTAAAATGGTTAGAACCAGCTGGAATCCTCAGGAACAAGTTTGAGCTCTTTCTTGCAAAAGGGGCAAAAGTGACCAATCTGGTAACTCTCTCAAATGGTGTTCCAGATGAGGGGAACCAATTGAGACAGTTCAAGGATGATATTTGAAGTGTGTTTGAGGTCTTATCTGGTTTTCGAAGTGACTGAATCAAGTCATGGCTTGAAAAATGCAAAAAAGTCCAATTTTGAGGTTTTGGAAGTGGACTTTGAGATTTTGGTTTTACAGGTCACATGTTAGTGTTTGGACAACTTAGATACAACATATTATAGGTGTTTGGATTATGACGTATGATGGAATTGCTCTCTAACTCAAAAACTCAGAGATACCTTGCAAAAGAAGGCATTTTGGCCTAGAAAAAGGGATTTTGAGGAAAGCAAGTGTTGTAGTGCTTTGGTGTACTCAAACTGAGCACAAATGAGCTCTATTTATAGTAGAGCAAGTTTGTTTTGCAAGCAATAGTGTATGGAAACTGCAGCAGGCCTTTGGCCAATGTTATGCAAAAGGAATCTCAAGTCTCCTCTAGCCATTAACTTAAGATTAGAGCACAGGCTTTGTAGCTTTGGTTCAGAGATAAGTTTGGACTGAATTCAGTTGGAATAGGCTCAGTTCATGCCACCTTGATGCATTCATTAAAGGATTGGAAACAAAATTGGAGTCTTGGCATCTTTTAGCCTTTTTAGGTTTGTTGAGGCTACTTGTAGATTCTTGGACTTGTGAGGCTTGGAGATCAGATCATCCCCCTTGGATTTGATCCTCAGATGTGTCCAAATTGATGACAAGGCTTGGATTTATCAGATTTGGACTAATCGAGCAAAATGAACAAATTCTGCCTTGTAAAAACCAGTTCATGATTCCATGTTCCAAGGGTTGTATCTCCTTGCTCAAATGGAATTTGGAGATGATCTGGAACTTGTTGGAAAGCCATCATGGCATACTTCAACTTTGACGTTCACCCCTAGACTTGGTTTGACTTGGATCAAGGTGAAAAATGTCCCTACATTTTGGAAAAAGTAAGGCAGATTTTGACTTAGTGAAAATTTCACTAAGTGTTGGAAAAATGTCATTTTCATGTTTTCAACCCTTTTGATCACTCCATAACTTAAAATCCATGAGGAATTGGAGTTTGATGTAGTTGAAGCTTTTGTAGAGTGTAGCAAGACCTACAAATCCAGCTTTGGATCACCCAAAATGGTTGCTTGGATCTCAAGTTATGGTCCTTGGAAGTTGGTACCCTAGCCACTTTGTTCCATAACTTAGAAAAATTCTAAGTTTTTTATGGTTACCCCCTTTTACAAGTTAACTCACTTTCTTTGATTTTTCTTGATGAATGATGATCAAATCACATATTAACATTGTTTTAGGGTCAAGGAACCATAATTGTGAAAAATTCTAAAAAGTCAAACTTGATTTTGTGCACAGTTGACTTTTTATCGGATGAAATCCAAACTGTGCGATTCTTTGTGAAATCAAGCCCTTGACCTAAATCAAACCTAATGGATATATTCCATAGGTGTTATAGGGTGTATTGAATCATGTCCCAAGGTTTGGGAGCATGTCTTGGTCAAAAGTCAAAGGTACAGTTGACTTTTTCCTCGAAACCCTAATTGTGGTCCTGATGAAATTGAAACTTGTGGATCAAGCTTCTTGGATCAATCCATTGTTACAAATGGATCAATGTAGTGTATTAGAGACCCTCAAATCATGTCTTGAGGTCTTCGCTCATGTTTTGTCCCAAAAATCAACTTAGGGGTGAATTAGGTCAAGAAACCCTAATTCCTGATTTTTGGGGAACTGCATCCCCTGAGGTTAAATTGACTTGATGATTGGGTCTATGAGGTCCCTTGGAGTGTCTTGGGTTGTGCTTTGAAGTATTGGCTCTTTCCCAGGTGTAAATTTTCATCTAGAGGCATCAGTCGACCAAAACCCTAATTTGGTGACACTGGCGATCTTGAGGCTTAGTCCACTTGGAATGTTGCAACTTTGTGCTTGATTCTTGATGTGGGAGACCCTTTGACCCTTTATGTATGTTTGAGAGGTTAGACAAGTTGAAGATCATGTCAGTCCTTGATTGATCCTTTGTCTAAGTGCTCTGAGAGGGCTCAAAACCCTAATTCTTGTTTGTAGTGAATGCTCAACAATCTTTGAGGAGATTGATGAGGCATGATGGTTCATCCATATTGTGATGATGATTTGCACAATTATGAGAAATCTTGGTGGTCAAAATTTGGGGTATGACACCCAAGATTGAGGCTGAAAAGAAGATTGACTCAACAAGAGAGTGCTTTTATGGTGTCTTGTACAAAGCCCAAGATTGAGGCTGAAAACGCTGGGGAAAAATCATTATACAAAGCCTAAGAGGAGGCTGAAAAAGGTCGACTCAACCAGAGAGTGCCTTAAGGTGATTGACTCAGCAAGAGAGTGCTTTTGAGAAAGAAGATTTACTCAACAAGAGAGTGTGGAAAGGTGATCGACTCAATAAGAGAGTACTTTGTTTGTCTTGTACAAAGCCCAACATTGAGGCTAAAAAGGGTTAACTCAACAAGAAAGTGTTGAAAAAGTGATGGTCTCAACAAGAGAGTGCTTTTGGGGCTAACTCTGCTGAGGAAAGTCATTATACAAAGCCTAAGAGGAGGTTGGCTTCTGCTGAGGATTATTGAGATCCAGAGGAAGGTCCAAAAATGGGGAATAAACTCTTGGTGAGAATTTACAGAAGAGTTGAGGTATCAGATGCCTTGAGGTTCTGATTTGGGATAGTGTTATACTGATGATAAGCTGACCCTGGCTGGGGAAAATTTAAAGTAAGAGTTTAAAGACTGAGTTTTGAAAACCTATAGGGGTTTCAACTCTATTGGAGATTAGTTAAATGACCAGGGTTTCTCCTATATTTGTAGGGAACTTGAGAATGTCTTTGCGATCTAAGAGGGGATTAGACTGTCCAAGTCTACTGGTATGGACGAGTTTATCTTTGTATGATGCCCAAGAAGAGGCTGGTGTTTTAAGGGGTGAGAATCAACCCTAAATTAGTCAGAGATTTTGACTCTGGAATGACGGCTCTAGCAAAGGATGACTAAGTTATGTCTTATACCTTTAAGAGGTCTTCAGGGTCCTTGTATTAAGCCCAAGAGAAGGCATGAGAACTTCTAAGAAGCCGGAGGGTCCTTGTACAAAGCCCAAAAGGAGGCTGGGGATGCTTTTAGGAAGCTTGTGGGTCCAAACTTAAGAAGAGTTCAAGAAAGTTTTCACCGATAATTAATCCTTTAGTGAACAATTCTAGGGTTTGAAGAAATTCAAGAGAGGTTTCACCGAGAATTAATCCTCTCTGGGGAAATGAACTTCTTTGACAATTTCTAATAGTGACAGTCTGAGAAAAGTTTCATCGGGAATAATGCCTTTCTCTTTGTTCCATATTGTTTAAGCCCAAGAGAAGGCAAGTTGTATCTGGAAATTCCTATGGGGAACTAGTTTTGACTGTTGAAAGAGTGACTACTGGCTTTACCTAGTTCTAGACCTAGTTGCCGAGGAAAACTCTAAGCAGATATACAAGTATATATATATACAGTTGATGTATGACAAGTGTCATACCCCAAATTTTGATCACTAAAGTTTCCCATCATTGTGCAAGTCATCATCGCAATATGGATGAATCATCATGTCTCATCAATCTCCTCAAGGAATTGTTGAGCATTGACTGCAATCAGAATTAGGGTTTCAAACCCTCTCAGAGCCTTTAGACAAAGGATCAATCAAGGAATGACTTGATCTTCAACTTGTCTAAACTCTCAAGCATCCACAATGGATCAAAAGGACTCCCACTTCAAGGATTAAGCACAAAGCTGCTCCCTTCTAGGTGGATCAAGCCTCCAGATCGACAGTGTCACCAAATTAGGGTTTTGATCGCCCAGGGCCTCCAGATGGAAAATTTCATCTGGGCACAAGCCATTGATCCAAAACATAACCTAATTTACTTCATGAAACCTCATGAACCCATGCATCAAGTCAATTTTGCCTCAGGGGATGCATACATAAAAAATCAGGAATTAGGGTTTTCTTGACCTAATTCACCCCTAAGTTGACTTTTGGGACAAATCATGAACCAAGACCTCAAGAGATGATTTGAGGGTCTTTGATATACTATATTGATCCATTTGGAACAATGGATTGATCCAAGAAGCTTGAGCAACAAGTCTCAAATTCATCTGCACCACAATTAGGGTTTCGCGAGAAAAGTCAACTGTAACTTTGACTTTTGACCAGGACATGCTCCCAAACCCTAGGACATGAATAAATATACCCTATGACACCCATGGAACATGTCCATCAAGTTTGATTTAGGTCAAGGACATGATATCCTGAAGAATTGCACAGTTTGGAATTCATCTACTAAAAAGTCAACTGTGCACAAAAAGTCAACTTTGACTTTTTGAGATTTTTCACCAAAATGGATTTTTAACCCTAAAATGATGTTAATGTATGATTTGAATCATCATTCATCAAGAAAAATCAAGAAAAGTGAGATAACTTGTAAAAGGGGTAACCATAATAACTTAGAAAAATTTCTAAGTTAAAAATAAAGTGGCTAGTGTACCAACTTTGGAGGACCATAACTCCTAAACCACAAGGCCAATTTTTTCCATCCAAGGCTTGATTTGTAGATCTCATTGCCCTCTACAAAAACTTCAACTAGGCCTAACTCCAATTCATTATGGATTTTGAGCTATAAGTGAGCCAAAGTGGCTGAAAATGTGAAAGTACACCATTTTCCAACACTTAGAAAAAATTCTGTCCAAGACAGATTTTGTTGAAACACCAAAACTTGTGAGATCTTTTCACATAGTTGCAAGCTGAATCAATTCCAAAGTTAAACATCAATGTTTTTGCATATGTTGCCAAGAATCCAAAGAGCTCAACAGCATGAATTGATTCAACTTGAGCCAAGAGAAATCCATGCCCAAAGCCATGCTGCTGCAAGCTGTTTTGGAAAAATCAGTTTGCATGTTTGCTTGCCACACACGATTTTGAACCAAAAACTGAGGATCAGCATGCCACCTGTGTTCAAACCAATCACATTGCATCTAATCCAACTGATAAATCTGAGTCAAAAAGCCAAAGAACCTTCCAACTTGAAATTCATCCACTTTGGCACATTTTGCCTTGAATTCAAAGTGCATTTATGTGGAATAGTGCATTGTCAAGATTCTCACTCTCCTCAGTCAAGTTCTCTGATTAAACAACATTAAAAACATCTGAAGAATGTGATTTCAGTCAAGGCATAACTGATCTATTTGGAGCAGCTGTCATGCCTAGTTCAAGAGGCCTTTATGCCAAGCCAATCCATGCAAATGTGATCTGATCCAACTGCCATTCACTATTCCTCCAAGACAAGAGTTGATCACCTATAAATAGAGGTCTCAATGGATCATTCAACTCACACCAAAGCCAGTTACAACACTGCTTTCTCTCATTCTTTCTTAAACTTCAAGTTTTCTTGTTTTTGAGCAACCACTATCGGGTTTTGAGTTGCAGCCATAAGCAATCAATTCCAATTGCTCAAACACATCACATATGATGTATTTGAGGTGTCTAAGTGCTTAAACATCATATGTAACACTCCCAGCTCAAAATCACTCTTCAACCAAGCCATTATGCTTCAATTCTGCAGGTGGAGGTCTTCAGCTTGATCCAGAGAATTTCAAAGTGTTCCAAAGCTTGCAACACACTCCATAACATCCATTGAAGCTATTCAGATCATCACAACTCATCTGTAACACCTCCAGCCCAGAAATCACTTTGAACTTGCTGTCACGACTTGGAGGTAAGCACATACTTGGTCATCTCTCAATCTATGCATATTTCCTCGCACAATAATTTGGCCATATGTTCATAATCATGCATGGAATGTTTTCCCTCAATTAATTGCATTGTTTGAATCGTGTATCAAAAATCCTAGCCTTCATGCAGAAATTAGGGTTCTTGAGGATTTTTCATGATTTCTTGTTGTATGTTTAATTTAAATGAAATTAAAGTACATAGACATGATCGTGAGGTTGAGACGAGCATAATGATATGTGGATTGCATGTTATGATTAAGTATTCATGGAGATTGGATAGAAAATGCAAATCTGAGAATCCCAGAACACGCGCGTGTTCTTCAGCTTGTTCTTGGCGCCATTTTTGAATAATTTGAATATTTGAATTTTGTGATTTTGTTTAATTGATTCAAAAATTAATTTCTCTCTGAGTTTTAATGATTTTGAGTTGATTCTTTTTTTAATAATTCACAAAAATGTTGAAATATTTTATTTTAGCAAAAAAATCCCAAAAATATTATTTATTTCATGTAATTGATATTTTTGCAAAGAATTAATGTTTTAATTGTTTTTAACATTTGAAATATTTTTTCCACCTTGATTTTGCAACTTTTAATGCTTTTTAATTATTTTGTAGGTCAATACTTAATTTTCGAAGCATTAATCCAAGATCACAATTTGTTTTCCATGTGTTAAACAATTTTGATCATTTTAATTGAATTTTTATTCAATTAAATACATTTTGAAAACAAATTAGGGTTTTGGATTAATTCAACCCTCATAAATCATTTTCAAAATACACTTTGGGCCTCTATTAGAGTGTAAGACCCAATCCTTTTTTTGACCAAACCTTTTGGGCCTCACTTATTGTATAAGTCCCGATACCGTCAAAAAACAAACGGCGCGATCGTCGCCTTTTCAAAAACCATCCGGGCCTCTCCTTGAGCTATAAGACCCATTCAAAACTTTTTGGGCCTCTATTAGAGTATAAGACCCAACCCCCTTTTAACCAAAACCTTTTTTGGGCCTCACTTATTGTATAAGTCCCTCTGCGTTAAAAGAAAACCTTGGCGCGATCGCCATTTTGAACGAAAAGTCAACTGGGCCTACCCTCGTGTTATAAGCCCCACTCTTTTTCTTTAAAATTTTTTGGGCCTCTTGAGAGAGTGTAAGACCCATCCCTTTGTACAAAAAACCTTTTTGGGCCACAGTCACTTGTATAAGACCCTCTGTACAAAATTTAACAGTGCAATCACTGGTAAAACCCTGGGCCTCTCCTTGAGCTGTAAGCCCCAAATCTTTCTTTTTCAAAGCACTTTCTCCTTTGATTTTGAATATACTGTTGTTTTCAATCTTTCTTTGTTAAACAACTAACAAAATAGCATGGAAGCTCTACAACCGAGTAAGTGTTTACTCGCTTTCATTTACTGCTTTCATATCATATAACCGTATTATGGGGCTGTTTCGCTGTAAGTATTCTTTCATAAACTCATATCTACTGTGTAATAATAGTATAGATATTTTGAGTTTCCCCGGCAACTACGTCTAGAACTAGGTGACGCCGTTTGGTTTAGTCGTAGAAATAGACACCTAGATCCCCAAATAGGATCACCAGATACAGTCTTTTCTCAGGCTGTCCTCCTTAGGAATCGTCAAGAAACTCTACTCCCAAAGATGAATGTATTCTCCGTGAATGGCATCTTTGACTTTCTTCCAAATTCTCGGACTTTCCTGACTTTGATCTATTCTCGGTGAATAGCATTGCCTTGAAATTCTCGGGGTTTGGGGACCCACGGGCTTCTTAAAAGCATCGGCCTCCTCTTGGGCATTGTACAAGGACCCACAGGCTTCCTATAAGCAACCCAGCCTCCTCTTGGGCTTAGTACAAGGACTCGTCGGCTTCTTAAAAGTTTCCAGCCTCCTCTTAGGCTTCGTATAATGATCTCTTCCTCCGGGAATGATAGCCTCCTCTTGGGCTTCATACAAGGACCCGTCGGCTTCTTAAAAGTTTCCAGCCTCCTCTTGGGCTTCGTACAAATTGTCCCGACGACCTCCTACAGGTATAGGAACAGAACTTAGTAATCTTTATAGATCAATCCTTTCTAGAGTCTACTACTGTTTCTCAAAGCATAGTACAAAGGATAAAGCTCTAGACTCGGACAGTCTATTTTCCTTGAGTCTCAAAGACATTCTCAAGTGTCCCTTTCGTCAGATAGGAAGAAACCGTAGACTTGGACAGTCTCAATACCCTCTGGATTTCCCCGCTTCCTTAAAGAACAGGGAACAACCCCGATCCTCAGATCAAATCCTCGAGTACAGTGTTGCTCATATAAGAACTGATTTTCTCTTTCAAAATCAGTATACTGGACCTGTCACTTAACTGACGCAGTAACCATAGCCTCCTCTTGGGCTTTGTACAAATGATTATCCCCCGCGGAGCAAACCTTTCGCCTCCATCTCGAGCTTTATACGAGATACAAAAAGGCTCTCATTGAGCCGAACAAACAAACAGCCTTCATCTCGGGCTTTATACGAGATACAAAAAGACTCCCTCGTCAAGTCAAAATAACTTTTAGCCTCTCTCTCAGGCTTTGTATGAGACACATAAGAAACTCCCTCGTTGAGTCAATCACCCTTTTCGCCTCCATCTCGGGCTTCATACGAGATACAAAAACACTCTCTTGTTGAGTATAAATGATTCTCTTGTTGAGTCAAACCTTGTTTAGCCTCCTCTTAGGCTTTGTATAATGATTTTCCCTAGCGGAAATTAGCCCCCTCTTAGGCTTTATATAAGAAAACCACTGGTTAATCCAATTAACCTTTTAGCATCAAACCTGTGCCTCGTTCACAGTAAACAAACATCAACAACTCCTTCCCTTTCATCTAATCGCTGTAAGCGGCAAACCTCTGGATCATCTACATCCATGCCACTGTCCTTCTTTTAGCATGAGGAATTCCTAAGGAAAGATGGCGTTGCTCTATACTGAGTTAAAGTCTTCTCCTTCAGGTTAAAACCCCTTCTTCGGAAATTATGGCATTGCTAGGATCCGCGTATCCCAGTTAAAGTAATTCTCCTTCTCCCCTCTTTAGAGATGACAAATTCTCTCTAAAGTCGAGACCTTTCAGCTTCACATCTTGGGCTTTGAACAAGATACAAATCACCTTTCGCTTCACGTCTTGGGCTTTGAACAAGACACCAAAACCCCATTTCCTCCCATAGAATAGGAGGAACTACGAACGCTCTGATTTCCCTGTTTCGGTAAACGGGAATACGTAGGCATAAGATCGAAAGAAAAGATCTTAGCGAGCACAATCCACAAAAACCCAAATCCCATATCAAAAGCAGTAATTCAAAAACATTCGTCCTAACATCCTAATCCTTATTCCCCGTCAGAAACCCTTTGCCTAGATAAAAAGAAAGAAACCCGTATTGGCGAAAATACAAATAACCAGTACAAAGGCCCCCCACATTGTAGCATTCGTAACCTAACTGACCGCTGTTTAAATTCAGTATGCAAGCAGGGTTAATTGGAGACATCTATTTCCCTTCCTTAGTCAGCTTACAATAGGATAAAAAATGAATCGACCTGTAGTTTAAGCTCAACCGCAGAGAGCGACCAGCGCTTAAGAACCGCGTCCAAAATCGCTCGCCACAGAAAAAGTGGCGCCCACCGTGGGGCCGGATTAACTCATTCTGCCTTAGGGCATCATCCCCGTTTTCCACGGAAAATGGGAACTCGGCTGAGGAGAAAGATTGACCTATGCTGGTCCATCTCTTAGGCTGAGAACCACAGATTGGGGCTTCCGCCGGGGAACCCATTTCTGTCAGGAACTTAAGTTTCTTAGCTTCATTAGGTCTAGGATGTTTAGGACAAATATATATACTGCTTTTCCTAATTGCTATATGTGTTTATTTTTCTGCTACTGGGAATGCGGGTGATGCCGTATGTGGAAAGATTGAGTATACACCTAGGAAAACCAACCCTTTCGTTGTGCGGAAGCTATCGGAAATAGCTGTTACGCGATACTACCCTCATTTGAGGCTGGTGATCTATTCTCGGTGAATAGCACTTACTCTAAGATTGCACACAACTCGCTGGCGATCCGCTTGTTGTCTGCCTTCCTGGGAGGAGCTAATGATAATGAGTACAGGTACAAAAATCACCTTAGTAAACCTTTGGGGATGGGTAGAGCCTTGACTTCATGACAACGACCCTCTAACCCCATGTTTTTTCTATGTTTTTGTGTGCTGCATTCATGCATTCATCTAAAAAACATTAAAGCATTCAAAAAATTTTCTCTTCTAGTCTCTCTGTTTTTCAAATTAAACTAAGACTGTGATTGCAAATATCAGAGAAAAAGGATTGCACCGATGGATTTCGGTAGAAGGAGAACTCACAAGTATACCTTCAAGGTTCCAAAGCTAGAGGATTTGAGAAGGTTAGCGAGGATGATCACTAACCCAGAGGCTTTCAGAGCCAAGCACGGTGGTTTGCTACCACTGTTAAGAGTCCATGTGATTGGGGGAATCATGGACGCGCTCGTTCAATTCTACGATCCAGTTTATCACTGCTTTACATTCCCGGATTACCAGCTCGCACCAACGCTGGAGGAGTATTCTCATCTGATCGATTTACATATCACTGATCGAGCTCCATTTTCTGGACTGGAAGAAATTCCAAAGAATCAGACTATTGCAAGAGCAATTCATTTGGACGAGTCTGAGGTCAGGACTCACATGACTACCATGGGTGGCATCCAAGGTTTGCCGGCCCAGTTCTTAACAAAGAAAGCTCTGTACTTCGCTAGTATAGGGAACAGGACTACTTTCGAAAGCATCTTTGTCTTGCTCACCTACGGGTTATTTTTGTTTCCCAACATTAATAACTTCGTCGATATCAACGCTATTAAGGTTTTTCTCATTGGAAACCCTGTGCCGACCTTGCTCGCAGATGCGTATCATTCTGTACACTTAGGAAATTTGTACAGCGGAGGGGAGATCACATGCTGTGTACCTTTGCTTTACAAATGGTTTATTTCCCATTTGCCTAAATCTGCTGCTTTTTGGGATTGCAAGAGTGTCTTACGCTGGTCGCAGAAGATCATGTCTCTTACCAACTCTGATATAAATTGGTGTAATAGGATCTATGATGGGATCAGAATCATTGATCGTTGTGGAAACTTCCCCAACGTACCCCTCATAGGAATTAAAGGGGGAATCAACTACCATCCGATATTGGTTCTTCGTCAATTTGGATACCCAATGAGGCTCGTTCCGCAGAACGCTCATCTGGAAGGTCTTTTCTTCAAGGAAGGAGAAAACGACAGAGCACTGAAGATGGAAATAGTGCACGCGTGGAAACACGTTCATAAGATAGGACGGGAGTCTCTAGGAAAACCGAACTGTGTCTCGATGGAGCCTTATCTCCACTGGGTACAAACTAGAGCTCTCAAGCTAAAGATGCCTTATCCTCGTTACGAAATTCTTCCGCCGAGGGAATCTGTCATGTCCTTCATGACGGAAACTGAAAGGCTTCAGGTTACTCTCAACAAAGTTCAAAAGGAGAGAAGGTCTTGGAAGAACAAGTACCGCACCCTCAACATAGAGTGTAACCAAATGCAGCAACTACTGAAAGAGAAAGATGCTCTGATTGAAATTTTAGAGCAACATGCTGTAGAGAATCAAGATGACCAAAGGAATTTGCTCGCTCTTTTCACCTGGCAAAGGAATGACAACCCGACAACGGCTCAAGAGCCCCAGTCAAAGAAGAGGAAGTACCAGGACCCATTAGCTTAGGTTTCTATTTCTGCACTTTGTAATCTACTGTATTTCCATTTCTGTAATCCTTTGAATTCAATAAAAAGGGGTTTCCCCACCGTTTGATATTTGCAATCTAATTGTCAAAGTTTATTTTGATTAAATCAACAAACAATTAATATAATCATTGCATGTTATCATTCTCACATCGCGTATTCTCCTTACCTACGAATCTTACGTTTGTGTCTCGGTTCTAGAGTCAAACTGTCTCATTCATACAATACTCGGGCCAGTCGTCAGAAAAAGATGGATGATCTTGAGGAAGAGAACAGAGAGTTAAGGGAAGAGCTCGACGCTCTGAGAGAGGATATGAGAAAGCTTCGTAACGACATGCAAGCCATGGCAGAAGCTCAGCTACAAAGGACTGTGATCTCGGAGATCACCTCGACGCCCATAGTGGAAAAGTTCGATCCTAGGTATTAGATGCTGAAAGATCGTCCCTGGGGCATGCCTGTTAACTATATCCTGGAAGGATATGTTCCGCCGATCGTTGAAGATCAGGGAACTTCTACAGGAGCCGCTGGTCCTGAAGGTTACAAACTTCGGGAAAGTGAAGATGCCAGAGGCATATTAAAGACCCCTGAAGGTTACAAACTTCGGGGAACGCCAAGATTCAACGCCGTAGTTACGGTACCACCCCCTGTGGTGCATTCTGTCCCGGAAGGACAGATTCCACAGATACCTTCTGAGAGGAAGGAAACTATGTTTGAACGAATGGATGAATTCCAGGAACAATTCTTGGAGATGCAGAAGGAGCTGCAAGCCATTCGCGGTCAGGATCTTTTTGGAAAGGACGCCGCAGACCTCTGTCTGGTCCCCAATGTGAAAGTTCCGCACAAATTCCAAGTGTCTGACTTTGAAAAATACAAGGGTAACTCTTGCCCTCAAAGTCACTTGACAATGTACGCTCGACGGATGTCAGCTCAGACTGAAAATCAGGACCTGCTGATTCACTACTTTCAGGATAGTTTAACCGGTGCCGCCTTAAAATGGTACATGGGTTTAAACCGTGCCACGATCAGCACATTCAGGGATCTTGGCACTGCCTTCGTCCAACAATACAAATATAATTTGGACATGGCACCCGACAGAGATCAACTCAGATCGATGTCTCAAAAGGACAAGGAAACCTTTAAGGAGTACGCCCATAGATGGCGTGAAATTGCCGCTCAAATTTGTCCACCTCTTGAGGAAAAAGAGATGACAAAGATCTTCTTAAAAACCTTAAGCTCATTTTACTACGGCCGAATGGTCGCCAGTGCTCCCAGTGATTTCACCGAAATGGTCGGTATGGGTGTACGTCTTGAGGAAGCCGTCCGAGAAGGACGTTTGGTAAAAGACACTGGTTCAACGAGCGGTACTAAAAAATACGGTAGTGCTCTCCCTAAGAAAAAAGAGCAAGATATTGGGAATATCTCTCTCGGAAAGCAAAGGCGTCGTTATCAACCAGTAGCAGCGGTAACTCCTGCTATCGGCCCCGCGCCTGTTCCTACGTATCAACCTCAGGTTGCGCAGAGCCAACCTAATCAGCAAAGGACTCAACAGCCTCTTCAGTAGGCTCGTCCTCAGTACAATAACAACCGTACAACACGATCATCAGGGTTTGATCTTATACCTGTGTCGTACGCAGAACTATTTCTGTTACTTCTGGCTAAGGGGCACATTCAGACTAAGTCTCCTCTTACTGTACCGGAAAATCCATCTTTTTGGTTTAAAGCGGATCAGACACGCCCTTATCATTAAGGAGGATCGGGGCATAACATAGAGAATTGCCTCAATTTCAAATCTGACGTGCAAAAGCTTGTTAGGAGCGGGCTCTTATCTTTCAAAGATACGAATCCTAATGGTCTCACGAACCCGCTGCCTTAACACGAGAAAGCTACGGTCAATCTGATTGAGAAAGATACTAACAATGTCTATCAAATTCACGATGTACTCTTGTTGAGGACCAATCTGGTCAAGATACATTGTAGACAGAGTGGATATGGCCATGTGCCACCTCATAACTATCACCAGTGTGATATCTGCTCTAAAAGTAATCAGGGGTGTTCTGTAGTGCAAGCAGCTCTGCAGGAACAGATGGATCTCGGATGGATCCAAGAGCACAGAGTTCGTGGAGTTAACATGGTCTACACGAATTCCAACATCATTCAGAACCACGATATTCGTGCAATGAATGTCAACTTGGTGGCGATGCACTCAAGGCAAAGCCAATATCATAATCTGCCACGGCACGATTACAGTTCCTGTCTGACTTGCTCGGTAAACAAATAGGGATGCTCTTTCATACAAGAGGCCCTCCAGTGTCAGATGGATCTTGGATGGATCCAAGACTACCATGATAGGAATCCCTATCAAATCAACATGGTTCAGGTTTTCGATATTCGTGTGATGAATACCAACCTAGTAGAGTTACATGCTGAGCAGGTCCGACTCAGATTCCTGATCTCACATAACTATCAAAGTTGTAAAGCGGGTTGCGAAAACGATCGAGGTTGTACCCTTGTCCAGGAGGCACTTCAGCACTTGTTAAATCACTGGTGGATGCCAATCTATATGGATGAAGATACTCAGCAGATTAGTATCAGTAACAGAAATCCCACTCGGCGTCAAAGTCATGATGTCCGATCAGTGGAAGCTAACCTAGTGAGGTTACATTGTATTCAAAGTGGGCGTGGCCAGGTGCCCCCACACAACTATGACAGTTGTAGCGTCTGTTCGGAAAGTAACCAAGGGTGTTACCTTGTGAGAATAGCTCTTCAAGGTCAAGTGGATCGCGGAGAAATTCGTCCATATCCAGGTTCTGGACCCATCAATTGGTCGCCGAACTACCTTGCTGAGCAAGTTGAGGATGTCCTCACGATCTCTGGTCATCACAGGACCAGGGATGTTTTTGCCATCATCCCTCTACTTGACAAATCTAAAGTTCCCAACCGGGAACAGATCGAGATTATTTATGATGGTCAGAAAAATCAGAAGGTTCCCATAGTCATCTATCTACCGGGACCCTTACCGTATAAATCAGCTAAGGCTATCCCTTACAAATACGGTGCAATGACAGTTGAAAATGGAAAGGAAATTCCATTACCCTCCATCGTGAATATTGCAGACATCAGTCGTGTAACACGGAGCGGTCGAGTCTTCAACCGAGGAGTTAGAGAGTCCAACAAAGAAAAGGAACTTCAGGCAGAAATTCCTGATCCACCAGTCGGTCAATCCAGTAATCCCGACCTTTTGAAAGACAAAGATGAGATGCTAAAGCTCATCCAAAGGAGTGAATACAACATTGTTGATCAACTGTTACAGACTCCTTCAAAGATCTCGGTATTATCACTGTTACTCAGTTCAGAAGCGCATAGGGAGGCTCTACAGAAAGTCTTAGAGCAGGCCTTTATGGAACAGGATGTAACAATCAGACAGTTCGATAGTATTGTCTCTAACATCACTTCCTACAACAATTTGGGATTTAGTGATGAGGAATTACCCGAAGGGGGTCGCCGTCATAACATGGTGCTCAATATCACAGTCAACTGCCAGGACGATGCTTTAGCCAGCGTACTGGTAGACACAGGGTCAGCCCTGAATATTATGCCGAAGTCCACTTTGATGCAATTATCATTCAAAGGTCCTCCGATGAGAATCAGTGAGGTCGTCGTCAAAGCATTCGACGGATCCAGAAAAGCAGTTATCGGCGAAGTTGATCTTCCCATAACTATTGGTCCTCATACTTTCTAAGTCACTTTCCAGGTCATGGACATCCGGGAAATGTACAGTTGTTTATTAGGAAGACATTGGATACATCAGGCTGGAGCGGTTACTTCAACCCTCCACCAAAAGCTAAAGTTCGTTCTGAACGATCAACTCGTCACAGTCTGTGGAGAACAGGCTTTGCTCGTGAGTAACTTGTCATCATCTGCTGGTATAGAACCTGAGGAGGTTATTGGGACGCAGTTCCAAGCACTGTCGGTGAGCAAGAACAATCAATCCAGAGGAGGAACGTCGATTTCCTCATACAAAGATGCTATCAAAGCGGTCGAGAGTACCGATACAACAGGATGGGGACAGCTTGTCATTCCTATCGACAATAAAACAAAGAAGGGTCTTGGTTTCTCTGCAACCTGTACCCAGACAGCTGTCAACGATGAAAGTCTTCATCCCATTCAGAACTTCTTCCATAGTGGAGGTTTCCTCCAACCAGTGACTCAAGTAGTCCATGCTATCAATGAAGAGGATCCCTTTGACATAGATGAGGATTGGAATCCCTATCTTAACGAGGACGGTTATGTGTCGCAGGACGAAACGCAAACTCCATTTTGCTATCCCGCACAGGGTCTGAAATTTATACCCAGATCAGATGTTGAAATGATCTATGGAGATTGTGATCCGGAAGGATGTGGTGCTCCGTCAAACTCATTAGAGGAAGACACTCTGATGAAAGACAATTTTGACTACACCTACTGTGGCCCAATGGATGGTCTGCCAATGTGGCAACCTTATCCAGGAGACTTGGGGCAAAAAAGTCAGCCGAACAATGAAAATCAGCTGACCGTCATTGAACAGAATACCTGTGTCCCCGCCATGTCATGGGATCAACACTCAGGTCATTCAGAAATTACTCAACACGACGATGAATTCGCAACGTTTGCAGGACTTGAATTCATCAACTACGCTTTTCCTGAGGTCAACATCATCGAGAGAGATGACTCCTCCGGTTCCAAAGAAGTTTGGGACACTCTGGGAGAACCAAGTGGAAAATACGACTTCATGGTCAAGTACACCGCTCCCGCAAGCTCTCGTATCAGGCTCGAAGATATCCAGCCAACTGGATGGGAAGATGCAGCTAAGAGCACAAATACTTTGCAAAATGCAACAAAGGAATTCTCCTACGACAACTCTGCCTGGGAGACAGATTCCAGCGATCCTGCTCCACCAAAAATCAGCGTCATTTCTGAAGACAAATCAAGGAAAGTGCCAGACTTTGTTATTCACCGAGGAGTTCGCCGCCAATGGGTTGCTGTCGATGTTCCGAAGGTCGTTCACCAGTCAAAGTAATTGCCATCTTTAAGCCTTTCACCCTGCCCAGGTGAAACAGATGTTTTGATAGGGCTCATTTTCTATAAATTTCCCTCTTTGCTTTGCCCAAAGCGAGTGAGTTTTGTTTTATAGGGCTGTAGTTTCAAGAACCGACTTGTGCATTAATAAAATAACGTCGTTCTGTAATTCCCGCATTATTTGCTGTTTTCTCTTTTTGCTTTTTTCAGAAAATGGTAATCCTAAAAAACATTCAATAATAAAAACAAGCAGTAAAATAAATACACTGCACACACTTGCATTTTCTCTATCTCTTCTAAACACGAATCATACCGTCATGCAGATTGCTTGTTTTACACCCCATTGAAACATACGATCCAATGCCTTCTCCCGACTTTGGGTTCCCGGTATTTGGGGCTGAAGAAGAAGAAGACAACGAAATTCCATAAGAGATCTCCTGATTACTCAGACAAGAGGAAAGGTCCATTGAACCTCACAAAGAGCCGTTGGAAATGGTAAACTTGGGTTCGGAAAAAGAGAGAAAAGAAATCAGGATTGGAGCACTGCTCAGTCCGGCTGCGAGAGAGGGTTTGATAAAGCTTCTCAAAGACTTCCCCGATGTATTCGCTTGGTCCTATCAGGATATGCCAGGGTTGGATACCAGCATCGTGGAACATCACTTACCGTTAAGATCGGAATGTCCGCCAGTAAAACAGAGGTTGAGACGCACTCACCCGGACATGGCCATCAAAATCAAGGAGGAGGTACAGAAACAGATCGACGCGGGTTTCCTCGCTACATCTGAATATCCTCAATGGTTAGCCAACATCGTACATGTTCCTAAAAAGGACGGAAAGGTCAGAATGTGTGTCGACTACAGAGATCTGAACAAGGCTAGTCCAAAGGACGACTTTCCTTTACCACACATTGACATGCTGGTAGACAGCACAAAAAAGTTCAAAGTTATCTCCTTCATGGATGGATTCTCGGGCTACAACCAGATCAAAATGGCGCCGAAGGACATGGAGAAAACTTCATTCATTACCCCATGGGGTACCTTTTGTTACAAGGTGATGCCGTTCGGTTTGAAGAATGCCGGGGCAACCTATCAAAGGGCCATGACCACTCTGTTTCATGACATGATACACAAGGAAATCGAGATATACGTCGATGATTTGATTGCAAAATCAAAAACAGAGAATGAGCACGTTGAACATCTGTCAAAATTGTTCGAACGTTTAAGAAAATTCAAGCTCCACTTGAATTCCAACAAGTGCACCTTCGGTGTCCGTTCGGGGAAACTACTAGGGTTCATCGTCAGCCAGAAAGGAATTGAGGTTGATCCTGACAAGGTCAAGGCCATTCAAGAAATGCCTTCTCCGAAAACTGAAAAATAAGTCAGAGGATTCTTGGGACGTTTGAACTACATCTCCAGATTCATATTCCTTATGACCGCCACGTGTGCGCCGATTTTCAAATTACTGAAAAAGAACCAGGATTGCGTTTGGTCAGAAGACTGCCAAACTGCCTTCGACAGTATTAAGGAATATCTGTTGAATCCGCCGATTCTATCACCTCCAGTAGAAGGAAGACCACTGATCATTTACCTCACAGTCCTAGAGGACTCGATGGGATGTGTACTTGGCCAACAAGACGAAACCAAACGGAAAGAGTCTGCCATATACTATTTGAGCAAGAAGTTCACCGACTGCGAAACTCGGTACATGATGCTTGGGAAAACTTGTTGCGCTTTGGCTTGGGCAGCCAAACGTCTTCGCCAGTACATGATTCGTCATACTACTTGGTTGGTCTCCGAGATGGGCCCAATCAAGTACGTCTTCGAAAAACCTTCTCTCACGGGAAGGATTGCCTGTTGGCAGATGTTACTATCAGAATATGACATAGAGTACCACGCTCAGAAAGCCGTTAAGGGGAGTATTTTAGCCGATCATTTGGCTCATCAACCGATTGACGATCAAGAATCAGCCGGGTTTGACTTCCCAGACGAAGATGTCATGTATCTCAAAATGAAAGATTGCGTTGAACCGTTACCCAGTGAAGGGCCAGAACCAGGTTCCCAGTGGGGACTTATCTTTGACGGAGCAGTTAATCATTACAGAAATGGAATTGGGGCAATCATTGTTACCCCTCAGGGTACCCATATTCCTTTCACTGCCAGACTTATGTTCAAATGTACGAACAACGAGGCCAAATACGAAGCTTGTATCATGGGTCTCGAAGAAGCGATTGATCTAAGGATCAAGAACTTAGACGTATACGGCGATTCAGCCTTGGTTATCAATCAGATAACAGGAGATTGGAACACATACCAATCAGGACTGATTCCTTACAAAGACTATGCAAGAAGGTTGCTACCTTTCTTCAACAAAGTTGAGTTTCATCACATCCCTCGTGGTGAGAATCACATGGCTGATGCATTAGCCACTCTCTCTTCCATAATTAGCGTAGGTCGATGGAATGACCTACCTAAGATTGACGTTATGCGCCTTGAACGGCCCGCCTACATCTTCACGATCGAAGCAGTCATAGACGACAAACCTTGGTATCACGATATCAAATGCTTCCTTCAGAAACAAGAGTACCCACCTGGGGCACTCAGAAAAGACAGGAAAACCCTCAGAAGGCTAGCTGGAAGCTTCTTCCTGAGCGGTGACACGCTGTATAAGCGGAATTTTGACATGGTCTTGCTCCGATGCGTCGACAGACCAGAAGCAGACATGCTTATGAAAGAAATTCATGAAAGATCCTTTGGCACTCATGCCAACGGACATACAATGACGAGAAAAATTCTCAGAGCAGGGTACTATTGGGTGACCATGGAATCCGACTGCTACAAGTACATGAGGAGGTGTCACAAGTGTCAGATATACTCCGACAAGATTCATGTACCGCCAACGCATCTCAAAGTTCTCTCCTCCCCTTGGCCTTTTTCCATATGGGGAATCGACATTATTGGCTTGATTGAACCTAAGGCTTCAAACGGACATCGGTTCATCCTGGTAGCCATTGATTACTTCACCAAGTGGGTCGAAGCAGCGTCGTACGCTAATGTAACCCGACAAGTGGTGGTCCGATTTATCAAAAACAATATCATCTGTCGTTATGGTGTTCCGAGCCAGATCATTACGGATAATGGATCTAACTTGAATAATAAGATGATGAAGGAGTTATGTGCAGAGTTCAAGATTGAACACCATAACTCATCTCCCTACCGACCCAAGATGAACGGAGCGGTAGAAGCGGCTAACAAGAACATCAAGAAGATCGTTCAAAAGATGGTTGTAACCTACAAAGATTGGCACGAGATGCTACCCTTTGCTCTTCACGGTTATCGAACATCTGTCCGCACTTCAACAGGGGCTACCCCTTTCTCTCTAGTGTATGGCATGGAAGCAGTGCTCCCCATAGAAGTAGAGATCCCATCAATCCGGGTATTGATGGAAGCTAAGCTCACCGAAGCTGAATGGTGTCAAAGCCGACACGACGAATTGAACCTGATCGAGGAAAAGCGAATTACGGCATTATGTCACGGTCAGTTGTATCAACAAAGAATGAAGAGGGCGTTTGACAAGAAGGTCCGACCTCGTGTCTTCAGAAAAGGAGACCTCGTGCTCAAGAAGATACAATCGTTTCTCTCTGATTCGCGAGGCAAATGGACTCCGAATTATGATGGCCCCTATGTGGTCACGAAAGCTTTCTCAGGCGGCACCTTGAGACTTGCAACCATGGACGGAGAGGAATTTGCCTACCCCACGAATGTTGATGTAGTCAAGAAATACTTCGCCTAAAAAAAAACCCGAAAGGGCAGTCCAGGCAAAAGTTAGAGACATGAAAAAAATCATCCCGGTGGATTGGAAACATCATAGTACAATCCAGGTAAAAATTAGGGATAATGGCAAGTAACTATGTTCAACAGAGGCAAGTCCCTTAGCAGCAGTTACATCACCCACCGGAGGAAATCTCCCGTCAAGGTCATCTTCGACAAAAGCTCAGGATGCTTCGAACTCAAAGTTGGTAGAAGGATAGTGGTCGTTATGTTTCAACGTAGCCCTTTTCCCTGTAAATTACCATTTTCTAAACTTTGTATATACTCTTTGGAATCACGCGTTTGGCTGATCTCCATCTTATCAATAAAATTTGAGCCCTTGTGCTTTTGTTTGTAATTCTTACTTGTTTTAGCTTTACAGAACGACGTTGTTTAAACTTAATCAGCGATTCTTAAAATGAAACAAAATGAATTTACTTGTTAAAACTTTTTCTGCTTTTAAAATTAAAGATGACATTTCTTTTGACTGTTGAACATCAAAAGAACGTCGGTTGCGTCTCCAAAGGCGTTCGAGCCTCAAAGTGCAGAATCAAAGTACTCCTTCTAAGCCAGTGCGCCTGAATGAAGGATCAACTGTATCAGATGCGATTTTCCCGTCTGATACCCTCGGCCGAGTTCTCATCTCCTAAGCTCGATCAACATAGCTCCCAACAGGGACTATCTCTCCTAGGCAAGGTGGAATTTCTATTTTGAACCAACGGTACTTCTTCGCCCCACGATGGCCGAGTATTCAACCGTGTTCATCTTTTACTCTGTATGTCGCGTCTGTTTTGTCAGCATATACATACATACACCATGCATTTTGTTTGCATTCGCATTTCATATTGCATCACTATCACTTGAGTCGGTCTTGTCCCCTAGTGATAACAGCCTTCTCAATCGAGTTTGTCGGTTCTTTCCTCGTCAGGAATTGCTTCGTCTGAACAATCTCGTGTCCAGTGTATCTCTAGAACAGAGTCGGCACTTGACCACTTTGATAACTTGAACCTCTGAAACATCAGAGCAACCTTCAATAGATGTCACTCTTCGCCATTGAAGATGATATCCTTGATTTCCCGGATTAAGGAAGATCCCCAGAGAAAGCCTCTTAAACAGAGATTCGGCAGTACATCCGTACTTCTCCGAAAATCCGCTGATGAAAAGTTCATCGCCACCTCAAAATTGGATCCCATCATATGGCGTTTCTCTGGGAAGATCCCAAGAAAAGTATGATGCAATATCCCCCAAGCGACAACAGTCTCTCAAGAGACTCGCTTTCCCCCAGTAGAATCGATAAATGGCGTCTCCAACAGAGAAGTTTGTGCAACTCTACAACTTAGACGGATGGGTTCCCCAGTAAGTCTGACGTCAAAACTTTTTCCGTCAAATGGCATCTCCCCAGGAAAATTCGGCGAGAAGTTTGAGGAAAACCGCTACGAATAGCGTCCCTTGTCAATAAAGTTTATTGACAAAAGAAACTAAGACCAGTTCCTTGGTAGGAAACCAGGATCGAGGGGAAGTTTGAATCAGAAACTAAGACCAGTTCCTTGGTAGGAAACCAGGATCGAGGGGAAGTTCACAAATCAGAAACTAAAACCAGTTCCTTGGTAGGAAACCAGGATCGAGGGGAAGTTTACCTTTTCTAAGCATCAGTGCTTAGCAAAAGAAGATGAATGCGCAAGCTGCCATTCATAGCCATCAAAATTTTGGTTATTCCGATATTTAATCCTCTTGCACCCCGAATGCTCGAATACCTTCGTCATTCACGCCTTCGGGTCCAAGAAGATTAAATAGGGGCATCTGTCATACCCCAAATTTTGACCACTAAAGTTTCCCATCATTGTGCAAGTCATCATCACAATATGGATGAATCATCATGCCTCATCAATCTCCTCAAGGAATTGTTGAGCATTGACTGCAATCAGAATTAGGGTTTTAAGCCCTCTTAGAGCCTTTAGACAAAGGATCAATCAAGGAATGACTTGATATTCAACTTGTCTAAACTCTCAAGCATCCACAATGGATCAAAAGGACTCCCACTTCAAGGATTAAGCACAAAGCTGCTCCCTTCTAGGTGGATCAAGCCTCCAGATTGACAGTGTCACCAAATTAGGGTTTTGATCGCCCAGGGCCTCCAGATGGAAAATTTCATCTGGGCACAAGCCATTGATCCAAAACATAACCTAATTTAATTCATGAAACCTCATGAACCCATGCATCAAGTCAATTTTACCTCAGGGGATGCATACATCAAAAATCAGGAATTAGGGTTTTCTTGACCTAATTCACCCCTAAGTTGACTTTTGGGACAAATCATGAACCAAGACCTCAAGAGATGATTTGAGGGTCTTTGATATACTATATTGATCCATTTGGAACAATGGATTGATCCAAGAAGCTTGAGCAACAAGTCTCAGATTCATCTGCACCACAATTAGGGTTTCGCGAGAAAAGTCAACTGTAACTTTGACTTTTGACCAGGACATGCTCCTAAACCCTAGGACATGAATAAATATACCCTATGACACCCATGGAACATGTCCATCAAGTTTGATTTAGGTCAAGGACATGATTTCCTGAAGAATTGCACAGTTTGGAATTCATCTGCTAAAAAGTCAACTGTGCACAAAAAGTCAACTTTGACTTTTTGAGATTTTTCACCAAAATGGATTTTTAACCCTAAAATGATGTTAATGTATGATTTGAATCATCATTCATCAAGAAAAATCAAGAAAAGTGAGATAACTTGTAAAATGGGTAACCATAATAACTTAGAAAAATTTCTAAGTTAAAAATAAAGTGGCTAGTGTACCAACTTTGGAGGACCATAACTCCTAAACCACAAGGCCAATTTTTTCCATCCAATGCTTGATTTGTAGATCTCATTGCCCTCTACAAAAATTTCAACTAGGCCTAACTCTAATTCATTATGGATTTTGAGCTATAAGTGAGCCAAAGTGGCTGAAAATGTGAAAGTACACCATTTTCCAACACTTAGAAAAAATTATGTCCAAGACAGATTTTGTTGAAACACCAAAACTTGTGAGATCTTTTCACATAGTTGCAAGCTGAATCAAGTCCAAAGTTAAACATCAATGTTGTTGCATATGTTGCCAAGAATCCAAAGAGCTCAACAGCATGAATTGATTCAACTTGAGCCAAGAGAAATCCATGCCCAAAGCCATGCTGCTGCAAGCTGTTTTGGAAAAATCAGTTTGCATGTTTGCTTGCCACACACGATTTTGAACCAAAAACTGAGGATCAGCATGCCACCTGTGTTCAAACCAATCACATTGCATCTAATCCAACTGATAAATCTGAGTCAAAAAGCCAAAGAACCTTCCAACTTGAAATTCATCCACTTTGGCACATTTTGCCTTGAATTCAAAGTGCATTTATGTGGAATAGTGCATTGTCAAGATTCTCACTCTCCTCAGTCAAGTTCTTTGATTAAACAACATTAAAAACATCTGAAGAATGTGATTTCAGTCAAGGCATAGCGGATCTATTTGGAGCAGCTGTCATGCCTAGTTCAAGAGGCCTTTATGCCAAGCCAATCCATGCAAATGTGATCTGATCCAACTGCCATTCACTATTCCTCCAAGACAAGAGTTGATCACCTATAAATAGAGGTCTCAATGGATCATTCAACTCACACCAAAGCCAGTTACATCACTGCTTTCTCTCATTCTTTCTTAAACTTCAAGTTTTCTTGTTTTTGAGCAACCACTATCGGGTTTTGAGTTGCAGCCATAAGCAATCAATTCCAATTGCTCAAACACATCACATATGATGTATTTGAGGTGTCTAAGTGCTTAAACATCATCTGTAACACTCCCAGCTCAAAATCACTCTTCAACCAAGCCATTATGCTTCAATTCTGCAGGTGGAGGTCTCCAGCTTGATCCAGAGAATTTCAAAGTGTTCCAAAGCTTGCAACACACTCCATAACATCCATTGAAGCTGTTCAGATCATCACAACTCATCTGTAACACCTCCAGCCCAGAAATCACTTTGAACTTGCTGTCACGGCTTGGAGGTAAGCACATACTTGGTCATCTCTCAATCTATGCATATTTCCTCGCACAATAATTTGGCCATATGTTCATAATCATGCATGGAATGTTTTCCCTCAATTAATTGCATTGTTTGAATCGTGTATCAAAAATTCTAGCCTTCATGCAGAAATTAGGGTTCTTGAGGATTTTTCATGATTTCTTGTTGTATGTTTAATTTAAATGAAATTAAAGTACATAGACATGATCGTGAGGTTGAGACGAGCATAATGATATGTGGATTGCATGTTATGATTAAGTATTCATGGAGATTGGATAGAAAATGCAAATCTGAGAATCCCAGAACACGCGCGTGTTCTTCAGCTTGTTCTTGGCGCCATTTTTGAATATTTGAATTTTGTGATTTTGATTAATTGATTCAAAAATTAATTTCTCTCTGAGTTTTAATGAGTTTGAGTTGATTCTTTTTTTAATAATTCACAAAAATGTTGAAATATTTTATTTTAGCAAAAAAATCCCAAAAATATTATTTATTTCATGTAATTGATATTTTTGCAAAGAATTAATGTTTTAATTGTTTTTAACATTTGAAATATTTTTTCCACCTTGATTTTGCAACTTTTAGTGCTTTTTAATTATTTTGTAGGTCAATACTTAATTTTTGAAGCATTAATCCAAGATCACAATTTGTTTTCCATGTGTTAAACAATTTTGATCATTTTAATTGAATTTTTATTCAATTAAATACATTTTGAAAACAAATTAGGGTTTTGGATTAATTCAACCCTCATAAATCATTTTCAAAATACACTTTGGGCCTCTATTAGAGTGTAAGACCCAATCCTTTTTTTGACCAAACCTTTTGGGCCTCACTTATTGTATAAGTCCCGATACCTTCAAAAAACAAACGGCGCGATCGTCGCCTTTTCAAAAACCATCTGGGCCTCTCCTTGAGCTATAAGGCCCATTCAAAACTTTTTGGGCCTCTATTAGAGTATAAGACCCAACCCCCTTTTAACCAAAACCTTTTTTGGGCCTCACTTATTGTATAAGTCCCTCTGCGTTAAAAGAAAACCTCGGCGCGATCGCCATTTTGAACGAAAAGTCAACTGGGCCTACCCTCGTGTTATAAGCCCCACTCTTTTTCTTTAAAACTTTTTGGGCCTTTTGAGAGAGTGTAAGACCCATCCCTTTGTACAGAAAACCTTTTTGGGCCACAGTCACTTGTATAAGACCCTCTGTACAAATTCAACAGTGCAATCACTGGTAAAACCCTGGGCCTCTCCTTGAGCTGTAAGCCCCAAATCTTTCTTTTTCAAAGCACTTTCTCCTTTGATTTTGAATATACTGTTGTTTTCAATCTTTCTTTGTTGAACAACTAACATAACAGCATGGAAGCTCTACAACCGAGTAAGTGTTTACCCGCTTTCATTTACTGCTTTCATATCATATAACTGTATTATGGGACTGTTTCGCTGTAAGTCTTCTTTCATAAACTCATATCTACTGTGTAATAATAGTATAGATATTTTGAGTTTCCCCGGCAACTACGTCTAGAACTAGGTGACGCCGTTTGGTTTAGTCGTAGAAATAGACACCTAGATCCCCAAATAGGATCACCAGATACAGTCTTCTCTCAGGCTGTCCTCCTTAGGAATCGTCAAGAAACTCTACTCCCAAAGATGAATGTATTCTCCGTGAATGGCATGTTTGAGTTTCTTCCAAATTCTCGGACTTTCCTGACTTTGATCTATTCTCGGTGAATAGCATTGCCTTGAAATTCTCGGGGTTTGGGGACCCACGGGCTTCTTAAAAGCATCGGCCTTCTCTTGGGCATTGTACAAGGACCCACAGGCTTCCTATAAGCAACCCAGCCTCCTCTTGGGCTTAGTACAAGGACTCGTCGGCTTCTTAAAAGTTTCCAGTCTCCTCTTAGGCTTCGTATAATGATCTCTTCCTCCGGGAATGATAGCCTCCTCTTGGGCTTCATACAAGGACCCGTCGGCTTCTTAAAAGTTTCCAGCCTCCTCTTGGGCTTCGTACAAATTGTCCCGATAACCTCCTACAGGTATAGGAACAGAACTTAGTAATCTTCATAGATCAGTCCTTTCCAGAGTCTACTACTGTTTTTCAAAGTATAGTACAAAGGATAAAGCTCTAGACTCGGACAGTCTATTTTCCTTGAGTCTCAAAGACATTCTCAAGTGACCCTTTCGTCAGATAGGAAGAAACCGTAGACTTGGACAATCTCAATACCCTATGGATTTCCCCGCTTCCTTAAAGAACATGGAACAACCCCGATCCTCAGATCAAATCCTCGAGTACAGTGTTGCTCATATAAGAACTGATTTTCTCTTTCAAAATCAGTATACTGGACCTGTCACTTAACTGATGCAGTAACCATAGCCTCCTCTTGGGCTTTGTACAAATGATTATCCCCCGCGGAGCAAACCTTTCGCCTCCATCTCGAGCTTTATACGAGATACAAAAAGACTCCCTCGTCAAGTCAAAATAACTTTTAGCCTCTCTCTCAGGCTTTGTATCAGACACATAAGAAACTCCCTCGTTGAGTCAATCACCCTTTTTGCCTCCATCTCGGGCTCATACGAGATACAAAAACACTCTCTTGTTGAGTATAAAAGATTCTCTTGTTGAGTCAAACCCTGTTTAGCCTCCTCTTAGGCTTTGTATAATGATTTTACCTAGCGGAAATTAGCCTCCTCTTAGGCTTTATATAAGAAAACCACTGGTTAATCCAATTAACCTTTTAGCATCAAACATGTGCCTCGTTCACAGTAAACAAACATCAACAACTCCTTCCCTTTCATCTAATCACTGTAAGCGGCAAGCCTCTGGATCATCTACATCCATGCCACTGTCCTTCTTTTAGCATGAGGAATTCCTAAGGAAAGATGGCGTTGCTTTATACTGAGTTAAAGTCTTCTCCTTCAGGTTAAAACCCCTTCTTCGGAAATTATGGCATTGCTAGGATCCGCGTATCCCAGTTAAAGTAATTCTCCTTCTCCCCTCTTTAGAGATGACAGATTCTCTCTAAAGTTGAGACCTTTCAGCTTCACATCTTGGGCTTTGAACAAGATACAAATCACCTTTCGCTTCACGTCTTGGGCTTTGAACAAGACACCAAAACCCCATTTCCTCCCATAGAATAGGAGGAACTACGAACGCTCTGATTTCCCTGTTTCGGTAAACGGGAATACGTAGGCATAAGATCGAAAGAAAAGATCTTAGAGAGCACAATCCACAAAAACCCAAATCCCATATCAAAAGCAGTAATTCAAAAACATTCGTCCTAACATCCTAATCCTTATTCCCCGTCAGAAACCCTTTGCCTAGATAAAAAGAAAGAAACCCGTATTGGCGAAAATACAAATAACCAGTACAAAGGCCCCCCACATTGTAGCATTCGTAACCTAACAGACCGCTGTTTAAATTCAGTATGCAAGCAGGGTTAATTGGAGACATCTATTTCCCTTCCTTAGTCAGCTTACAATAGGATAAAAAATGAATCGACCTGTAGTTTAAGCTCAACCGCAGAGAGCGACCAGCGCTTAAGAACCGCGTCCAAAATCGCTCGCTACAACAAGTATTTAAAAGGATATGAAAGAAGGACTTACAGGCGAGCAAGCTTCCAGCAATACAGTTATATATATATATATATATATATATATATATATATATATATATATATATATATATATATATATATGACATGTATTTAAAAGAATGAAATAAGGACTTACAGGTGAGCAAGCTTCCAGCAATACAGTTATATATATATATATATATATATATAAGCATGTAAAAGAAAGCTGATAAAAACTTACAGGCGAGAAAGCTTCCATTGTAACAGCTGTATGGTTAGTTGTTCAAAGAAATTAAAGAAAGTTTTGGTAACAACTATGAACTTGAACATAAATCAAAAGGGAAGTTGTTTTTTGAAAAGATTGTTGGGGCTTATACTCAAGGAGAGGCCCAGATGAAAAACAGTAATCGTACCGTTGATCTGAAAATTGTATCGGGACTTATATAATGACTAAGGACCAAAAGAGGTCTTCTGTACAAAGGGATGGGTCTTACAACTCAAGGAGAGGCCCAAAGGTTTGAAAAAAGAAGGGAAATGGGACTTACAACACAAGGGTAGGCCCAGATGAAAATGTTTTGAAAAGCGACGATCGCGCCGAGATTTTGAAAACACAGTGGGACTTATACAATGACTGAGGCCCAAATTGGTTTTTATTTACAAGGAATGGGTCTTACACTTTATTAGAGGCCCAGAGGTTTATTTTTGTACAAAAGATGGGACTTACAACTCAAGGAGAGACCCAAATTATTTTGTTTAAAAGGCGGCGGTCGCTCTGGGATTTTAAAATCGCAATGGGACTTATATAATGACTGAGACCCAAAAAGGTTTATATTTACAAAGGGGTGGGACTTACACTCTATCAAGAGGCCCAAAGTTTTTTTTGAAAAGATTTGTAAGGGTGATAATGATAAAAAACCCTAATTTTTTTTATTAAAAATGTATTTTAATTCAAATAAAATAATCAAACATGTGAAAAAAGGTTATGATCTTGGATTTATATTTGAAAAATCATGTTTCATTCATGGGATCATTTAAAAATCATTTGAATTTTGCAAAACTAAGAGAAAGAAATATTTTTAATGTATAAAAATAAATAAAAATCTTTACAAAAATATCAAATATATTAAATAAATAATATTTTTGTGAAATTTTCATGGAATAAAATATTTTAATATTTTTGTGAATTTTCAAAAAAAGAATCAATAAAAAATAATTAAAATTGAGAGAGAAATTAATTTTTGAATTAATTAACAAAAAACCATAAAAATATTAAAAATAGCAAAATGTGGGAGGGTAGCAAAAAAGGTCTGGGTGGGGTTTGAACCCACGACCTCATACACAAACACACATGCGCACTACCACTGGGGTGGTGATACATCCGTGTATCAAAACCACCCCATGTGCATATATGGGGTGCCTGGTTTTCTGGCTTGGCCAAAGCCAAGGCAAGACAAGTTTTGACAATTTACGTGAAGCCTCTAACTTTCTCATTTCTCCATGGATTGGGACAAAATTTAGGTGCATCTGACCTAGAATTTCCTGAGGAATCCAATGGTGCTCTTGGAATTTTCAGGAAGTGTCCCTATTTTAAAATCCGATAGTGGTTTCAAAATAGGCCTAGATTTGCATGTTCTATGCTATCTCACTACTCAGTCAACAATAGCAAGGAAAATTGGTTCAAACATAACATATACAACATGCATGAGACGTTTATGATCAATGGACATCAAAGGAATGTATAATTCAAAGAGTTCAAGTTGTCATGCACTTACCTCTTGGAGCTTCTTGTGCTAACTGTCAAGATCCTTGTGCCAGAAGTAATCCACTATTTTGGACACTCTTGATTGATCCCTTAGAAGCTTTTAGGATGATCAAAACCAGCTGGAATCCTCAGGAACAAGTTTTGGCTCTTTCTTGCAAAAGGGGCAAAAGTGACCAATATGGCAACTCTCTCAAATGGTGTTCCAGGTGAGGGGAACCATTTGGGACAGTTTTAGGATGATATTTGGAGTGTGTTTGAGGCCTTGTTTGGTTTTGGAAGTGACTGAATCAAGACATGGCTTGAAAAATGCTGAAAAGTCAATTTTTGAGGTTTTGGAGGTTGACTTTTTGATTTTGGTGTTTCAGGTCACAAGTGAGTGTTTGAACAACTTAGATATGACATATTAGAGGTGTTTGGATCATGAGCTGTGGTGGAATTTCTCTCTAACTCAAAAACTCAGAGATAACTTGCAAAAGAAGGCATTTTGGCCTAGAGAAAGAGATTTTGAGGAAAGCAAGTGTTGTAGTGCTTTAGTCTACTCAAACTGAGCACAAATGAGCTCTATTTATAGTAGAGCAAGTTTTTTTTGCAAGCAATAGTGAATGGCAGCTGGTACAGGCCTTTGGCCAATGTTGATCCAAGGGAATCTTTAGTCTCCTATAGCCATTGACTTGAGGTTAGAGCACAGTGTTTTACCCCCAAATTTTACCCTCATTTTCCTGTTATTTGTTTTTTTATTACCTTTCTCATTATTCTAATTTGATAATTATCCTAGCTCTTATTTGCTCTGTGACTAGTTTAATTTCAATTTGGCACCAATTTATTTTATTTTAGTTGTTTTAGTTTCATTTAATTTAAATCAATCATATTTAAGTCAAATTTTAGTTAACTAGGCTAATTATCCATTTAGCTCCTTTCAAATTAGTTCTTAATTTAAATGTTAATATTCTGTTTTATTTTCATAACTTTGTTATTTATATTGGTAAGAGCAATTCCACGTTGCATTTTTGGTTTCCCATTCTATTATTTTGGACCAATGAGGATTGAGCTTGTGGGGTTTGACTTTTCAACCATTCTCCCAACCATTGAGAGTGTGGCACGTGGTATCCAAGATGACCAAAGGGGACCAAATCCTTCCTCCTCTTTCGTTCTTGCTGAAGAATTGTGGACGAGGAAGAAAATTCAGTGTATTTTGTATCAATCCAATTCATTACAGTCATTCAATCGCAAGGTCGTTGGCGCGGATTCTTCAATTTTGAAATCTCCAAATCCTTTCCTCTTCAATCTCAGCTTTGTGTTGCGCAGAAAGTGGTTTAGAGAAGACTACCATTTCCAGCATACGACTGCTCCGTCTGCAAACCTGTCCACGCTACCTCCAATCTTTGCTCCATTTGGTACCCCTCTCAACAGCATCAATGGGAGAGCTTTGAATTCATTCACCAAGTGATGAGTACGCCCCTGCACGTCTGAAATGTCGCAACGTATTTCTCTCCCAGAATTGGACTAAGTTTGAAATTCAAACAAAAACCCTAATCGTTCAGCTTATGCCCACCAGATGCTTGAGAATTTGACCCGGCCCATGATGTCTCTCATCAACCCAATACCTTGCCTATTTAAGGAAGTTCATTTCAGTTCTAGGGACACCAAGAATTTCTACGAAAACCTACTAAATATTGGATTTCCAAAGAGGAGGGAGTAAGGATTAGCATCAAGGATTTGTGGCCAATTCAAGGAGAAGCAAGCTCAGTTGGTAACATTCTTTTTCCTTCAACTCTAATCTCTTTACTTGTTCATAGCATGATAGTTTAAACTTTGTTGATAAATGACTGTTACATGTTGTCTTGGTATGTTATGTACAGAGTTTATTGCCATCCAAATTTGTCCATGTTATTAACCTTAAAATGATGTTGCACATTCCATTTTGATGTTGACACAAGTTCTTGTTTTCATTTGAGCATATGTGATGATATGTGAGTTTTGCCCCTTTTGAAAATGTTTGAGTTTGGTACCGATAGTTGTGTTGAATTCATAGACATGCTTCCCTTGGTTTTGTTTGTTGTTAAAGGTATCCCTTTGATCGTATCAACTGCCAGTGAAAATGAAATGACTAATTGTTATGCTGACTATTGGCCATTGCAAGTCTTGTTTGTTTGACATGTTAAATGATATTTGAACTTTTATTTTCATATGACCGTGCCTTGTTGCTATATATGAAACCAACTATGAGTAACTTCTACTTGATCTTAAATTGATTCTGTCCTATGCTATGCCTCACTTTTGGTGGTGTGTTTGATCTTTGCCTCTATTGTATTTGATCATTGATATACTTGGACCCTCTCGAGTTTGTTTAAGATTTCACCATGCTATTTTGAAATATGAAACTTTGCTGTGTTGTTTTACATAGCTTGTCAATGAATATTGATGCATGACTGTCTTTAGATGTTTGTGGTGATGGTACTAGGTGTTTAAATGAATTTTGCATCTTGTTTGAAATCATTATTCCATCTCTACCCTATGTATGTTTCTACTGATCATGTCCTGTTTTTGTCCTAAATGTGTGAGTCTCAATATGTTGTTCATATGTTTGTTGGTTTGATTTCATGATGTTATCCATTGATATATTACCTTTGCTGTTGTTTGCCTGGTTAAGTCTTAATGTCCTTGATTTCTGTTCATGGATGATGACACTCTCTTTATGACACAACTGTCAAGGTTAATACTTGTTTCTATTGACATATTTTAGTAATGTGTGTACTTGAATGTAATGTGACCAACATATGAACCTTTGCACCCTCTTGAAATGCTAGAACATTTGAATTTGTTTGTTTGCTGTTGTAATGATGGATGAGGTTAGTAATTGATTCTTGGCATGTTTTATATTAATGTTGGAGCATGTTTGTATACATTGGTTTTAACCTTGCTTATGGATGATTGAGGTTTGTTTGTCTGTTTCACAGCTGTTGTATACATGTTTATCTATTTGTCATCTACATGTTATATTTCTACTTGAATGTATGTTTGCATAAACACTGTGTTTATAAAGTGTATGTTTAGCTTGATATGCTTTAATGTGGATTCCTAAGCTGCGGTCTGTCAAATGATAACACTTGAATGAATTTTGATATGCCATGATAATATGAATGGATCTGTTAAGTGCTTATCTTTTTATGCTTTGTTGCCTCTTATTTGCTTTAAATCTTTAATGTCATCTCAAAACATGTGTGCCAACTTTTGTCAATATATTTGAAAATAAATCTTGTTCATGTTTGACCATTGGTGTGAATCATTAAGCTTACATAATATGCTTGTCTGCCATCATGCCATGCTCATTACACCATGTTAAGCTACATCATCATATTATGTTAGATTATCACCTCTGTTTGTTTTAATGTTTAAATGCTTGGCGTGTATGATGTTATGAACCTCATGTTAATTTATTTTTGAGAAAGTTCTGATTATTCTGTATTAAACCTAGTAACCTCTATCATGCGTGTGTATGTGTTGAGAAGCATGTTGGTATGTTTTGTTTATTCACTAATCCGTGTGATCTAAATGTTATACATGTTCATATGTATTGCTATTTTACCTTAAAATGATGTTGTAATACTACCACGAGCCCATGTTAAAATGTTGTAATGATTTTGGCTGTTGATCTCGGAATGTATGGTGTGTTAACTTTCATGATGATATGCTGCTAAGTTGTTGTTCTTGCGCATTTTTGAATATGGCTGAGATGTGTGCGTTTGTTTTGGTTGATGTTAGTATATCCATGTTTGTTTATCACTTGAACACCACACATGCTTTACAATGAATGATATGTGGAAGTATGCTGTTAGGTTTTGTTTTTTATAACTGAAGTTTAGAGCCAAATGTTAATGCTCATTATATGTATGATTGACTTGAAAGCATGCCAAGTCTTGTTTGATACTATCTCTAAACTTGTTTATGCTTTGGATGTTGTCTGAATGTTCATGCTGGTTTGGTTTGTTCATGGAATATGTTTTTCAAATTGTCATGGTTTATGTCTTTGTGAATGGAACATAGTTTGTTATCATTTTTAAAGATTGGATACTTTTGCCTTCTGCTCACCAATACCTTGTTCACACACGAGTTCAGTTAAACCATTTGGATTATTTTGCTCATAATAACATGTTGATGTAATTTTGGTTTATACTTGTTTAATGTTGTTGCTTCTACATTGAAGTTTAATTTGTCTGAAACACTATATGCAGTCATATCATGCTAGGGTATTTTGAATGAAGTCTTGTTCTCATGTTATCATGCTTCGTTTCATGACTGTTTACCTCTGCCATGTCTAATGTTGAACTGATGGTTTGAATGTACTGACTGTATTGGTTTTATTTCCAACTCATGCTAGTTTTGTAGCTCTTAATGTTTGTTATCGTGTATTAGAATACAAGAGTTTTTGTTATCATATAGCATGCTGATTGATTTTGGAAACAACATGTTAATTAAAACCGAAAGCATATTTGGATTCATCACTTTTTTAACTAACTGATTTTCATTTTGGACCCTGGTTTTATTTGCTTTCTGCTTATGTGATTGACCATTATCTTGTTCAAGTAAGGAATGCATCTTATTCTATGTTTAAAATGCTCCAGTTTGGTGCTTTATTTTGTGTCATTTGGTTAGGTTTTGGTAGATTTAGAATGTTTGGAAGTTGAGTAGTTAAGTTTTGTTGTTTGGTTTGAAGCACGTTTCTAACGTCTGCATGTTATTCATCTTTTTCCATGTGTGCATTTTTGGTTTGCCTTTGTTTATTAATGACAGCATTAATTCACTTGCCATGCGTTCTCATTAATTATTGGTTTTATGTTTGTCTGCTAGTGTTGTAATAATCACATGTCAATTACACATGATACACTACACCACTACTCAACGTCTGCTCCACGCGTGCTGTTTCTTTTTTTTTACATTTTCCATGCTTTGTTGGTTTATATGTTTATGGTTGCGTGTTTATGAATGGAAGTATTTGATGTCCCAACGGTTCACCATATGCCTTGCCGTTCGCCTTTCACCACAATGTCCTAGGTTCGATCCAGCGCAACCTTTTGGCGTTTTTTCTTTTTTTTCACCTTTGCTTTGTCTTCCACTTCCTGGGCCTAGCGCCCATGTGCTTTCCACACCCCTGTCTGGCCCAATTATATTTTCCTTAATTATTTTTAACTGATCCAATTACTCTCACACCCCCCCCCCCCCATGCGTTTTAAATTCTTTTTGTTTTTTTTATCATGTTTGTTTGATGTTTAATTTTAATCTCATTTTAATATCATGTGATTAATTAATATATTTCATAATTGTTAATTAATTGTTAATTATATTTCTAATTATAGTTAATTGTTAATTGTTTCATGTTGTTAATTTTAATTGTATCTTGAATTACTTTGCTAATTCTAATGGTGTTATTTATTATTTTTAATCATGTTATTAACTCATAAATTATCCATTTGTGTCTTGAATATGAGTTTTGGTTAATAGTTAATTTCTAAATAATTAATTATCCATGTATTGTTTTTTTTTTAACTGCCTTGTGTGTTAATTGTTGATTGTTAATTGCCTTGTCAATTAATTATCAATTGTTGGTTTAATTATTAATATCTTTTTAAAAAAAGCATCTTTGACTTGTTTGATTCTTGAATTAATATGTCCATGTTGATTGGCCATATGCTTGACTTTTATATGAATATTATCCTTCTTTAAATGTCATCCTTAAACATTCTCTATGTTTGTCTTCCTAAAGATTGAAGCATGTTGATGTGTTCTTGTATATCATTCCTATATGTTTGCCTTCCTAAAGATTGAAGCATATTGATGTACTCTTTTAATCATGTTCATCCTATCCATATCTTTGTCATAAACATATTTCCATCCTCATGCTTATGTTGTTTTATCTATCAATGTCCTATCTTTTACCATGTTTTATTTATTGTTATTATCAACTATTTTTCCCCCTTATTCCAAAGGAAGGTTAATTATTGTTGACTCTTAAAGTCATAGCCCCCATCTTAACCTAAGTGACCTCTTAGGAAGAAACTTTGTTTCTTGGCCTCATCAGAGCCATAGAAATTATAACTAGCCTTAGGAAGAGTTCTTCAACTCTTTGTGATATTCATCATAATGAATTTATCACTTTCCCTACTGACTAAACTTCAACTTAGGTCCATTTCAACTAGATCTAGAGAGTTCCTAAACTCTACAATGAGCTTGTGCTCATTTCCCCTCTGAATATTGACCATAGTCAATCATTCAGTAGAAGTAGAACTACGCATACTCTGATTCTATTCCCGAGGATACGTAGGCGTAAAGTGCGATGCTTTATCGAGTATACTTAGATACTAACCCCTAGGGTTTTCAAGCCTTTAGCATAGAACCTTTAGCAAACATAAGATAACATTAGAACAAGAGGTTCCTGTAGAATACTACGGATACTTAGGGTGCTAATACCTTCCCTTTGTATAACCAACCCCCGAACCTTAGATCTCTTCCCCTTAGGTTTTTCTAACGATCTTGAACCTTTCCTTTGGATAAATCAAAGTCGGTTGTAAAAGAAAATGATGCAAATTAATTAATAATTTGTTATCCGATTTTCACTGCAACACACAGGCCTATGGTTCTTTGATTCAGTGCTGAATCTTGACTCATTCAGTTAGGAATGTGTCAGTCCATGCCACCTTGGTGTATCCATTGAATGCTTGGAAACAAAATTGGAGTCTTGGCACCTTTTTAGCCTTTTTAGGTTTGTTATGGCTATGTGTAGATTTTTGGACTTTGAAGGCTTGGGGATCAAATCATTCTCCTTTTGTTTTATCCTATGATGTGTCCAAGTAGATGACAAGGCTTGGAGTTGTCCAATTTTGCCAAATCGAGCAAATGAACAAAATCTGCCTTGTACAAGGCAGTTGGAAATAGTGATTTTGAGGGGATCATATCTCCATGCTCAGGTTGAGTTATGGGAGGCTCTTGTGCTTTTTAGAAAGCCCTCATATGATACAAAACATGTGTGATCATAGTTTGTTTTGAAACTGTTTGGATCCAATTGAAAAAACCTCATGAACATTGATGTCCAAGGCTGGTAACTTAGGCAGATTTTCACTAAGTGTTGGAAAAAGTGTCATTTTCATGTTTTTGTGATTTTGATCAATCCATAACTCAAAATCCATGAAGAATTGGAGTTTGAGGTAGTCGAAGCTTTTGTAGAGTGTAGCAAGACCTACAAATCCAGCTTTGGATCACCTAAAATGGTTGCTTGGATAAGAAGTTATGGTCCTTGGAAGTTGGTACCAAAACCACTTTTGTTCCATAACTTAGGAAAAAATTTGGTTTCTTATGGTTGCCCCTTTTGCAAGAAACCTCACTTTTCTTGATTTTTCTTAATTAATGATGATCAATACCATACATTAACATTATTTTTTACTTAAGGGAACCATATTTGTGAAAAAATCCAAAAAGTCAAACTTGATTTTGTGCACAGTTGACTTTTTATCGGATGAAATCCAAACTGTGCGATCCTTTATGAAATCAAGTCCTTGACCTAAATCAAACCCAATGTATGGATTCCATAGGTGTTATAGGGTGTATTGAATCATGTCCCAAGGTTTGGGAGCATTTCTTGGTTAAAAGTCAAAGATACAGTTGATTTTTTTCCTCGAAACCCTAATTGTGATCCTGAGGAAATTGAAACTTGTGAAACAAGCTTCTTGGGTCACTCCATTGTTGTAAATGGATAAATGTGGTGTATTGGAGGCCCTCAAATCATGTCATGAGGTCTTGGCTCAGGTTTTGTCCCAAAAGTCAACTTAGGGGTGAATTAGGTAAAGAAACCCTAATTCTTGATTTTTGGTAAATGCACCCCTGAGGTTATATTGACTTAATGATTGGGTCTATGAGGTCCCTTGGAATATCTTGGGTTATGCTTTGAAGCATTGGCTCATGCCCAGAGGAAAAATTCCATCTGGAGGCCTTGGTCGACCAAAACCCTAATTTGGTGACACTGGCGATCTTGAGGCTTAATCCACTTGGAATGTTGCAACCTTGTGCTTGATTCTTGATGTGGGAGTCCTCTTGATCCTTTATAGGTATTTGAGAGGTTAGACAAGTTGAAGATCATGTCATTCCTTGATTGATCCTTTGTCTAAGTGCTCTGAGAGGGCTCAAAAATCCTAGTTTTTGATTGTGGTGAATGCTCAATCATCTTTGAGGAGATTGATGAGGCATGAAAGTACATCCATATTGTGATAATGATTTGCACAATGATGGGAAATCCTAGTGGTCAAAATTTTGGGTATGACAGGAAGCAAGGCAACAACCACATGGGTTAAAAAATGATCCTCAACCACGAAGGTTGGGAAAAGCTCGACAATCGCGAGGGTTGGAAAAAGGTTATTAGCCATGGAGATTGAAAAAAAGGTCGCCAACCACGGAGGTCAGAAAAAGGTTATCAAACATGGATATTGAAAAAAAGTTCGCCAACCACGGAGGTTGTAAAACAAGGTCACCAACCATGGAGGTTAGAAAAAAGGGCCTCAACCACGAAGGTTGGAAAAAGGGATCGTCAACCATGAAGGTTAAAAAAGGATACCAAGCAAGTTGGGCTTTAAAAGATGCCAAGCATGTTGGGCTTTCGGGGATGTACCAAACAAAACTGGGCTTTAAAAGACACCCAGTATGTTTGGATTTTAGATTTACCAATAATGTTGGGCTTTAGTTTTTCTGGTTTGTTTTGCAAGGCATCATGTTATGCCAGATGAATGCGATGATATGTATGAGTGAAGACCGAAGAGACATGATTAATGCATGTGAATGATCTATGTAAACATTTTGAGGATCCATCAAGTGCTAATGTTGTGGGAGATAGAAGTTTGAGGTTAGGATGAAGACATGATTCTCCGACACCTACTCCAGGCTCAACAGTTGCTGACGCACTTCTGCTTTTGTTTTAAATTAGTGAGAGAACTTGTACCTCATTAGCCTACTTTTCCCTAGTGTGTTGAGTATTTATATGGATTGCCCCAATCACAAGTTATGAAGCAATTTTTTCGTAGGATGATTTCCATCTTAATTGCCCCAGTGTTTTGAAACTGTATGTCCCTGATTAACCATCTCCAGGAGCGGCTGACTTCTCGTGCTGTTGAGGTGGCATGCCCTAGTACGAGCCTTGAAGTGATTTTGCCATGGCTGACTGACCTTGGAGGGATGCCCTTGACTGACTGATCTTTAAGAGATCTGTCCAATCTCGACATGGTTGCCCTAGATTGACAGAATCTTGGACCGACTTGTCCTTTTGCTCAACGGAGTTCTTAGGCATTTTGCCCCTTGATGTGATCAAACTTTCCAATGTGGAAACCTTCTTGATGCCAAGTGCTTGTTCGCAAGTAAAATGTTCATTTAGAAAATGATAATGCTAATGCTATGCTTATGTAGGTTTTGAAATCCAAGCATGTTCATTGAAATGATGACATATAGTGAATGGATCACTAGTTAGGATGCCATATCAACACCAACACAAATGATAAGCAAATCTTTAGGAGTCAGCTTTGACACAATTTTACCTTAGTATTCTTTTGAAATAAACCCGCTTCAATTAGGTCTTTTGAGGGTTGTATCGTGGTCTGGTTCACAGTTTCACAAAGAAAGGATATAAGGCTCAACGATTATTTTTACCCACCCATTCTCCTTGATGTTCTCCAATCCTACATTCAGCTACTTTGATGCAAGCGCTCACCTTTCAAAAGGTTATCGAATGGCAGAAATGATGGTAAAGGGACCCATGAGGTTTTCGTAGTGGCAGTCACCCGCTTTTTGATCTTTGGTTCGTAGTCACACGAATTTGTTCTTATTGAGGACTTTTGTTTTTTATCCTTCTTTATTTTTGTTTTCCCTAATTTTTGTGTAGACTGTTTTTTGTGTTTGCAGTCTATCGTAATGCCCTAATTTTTTTCCTAAGTCACTCGTTTTCGAGTTTTTGATTTAGCAGACTTTTCATTTTTTTTCTTGCTTTTTGTTTTATTTTGAACTTCTTTTTTTTGTTTGGAACAAATCTTGCGACATCTGTTTGTTTGATTTGTGAGGGTTGTGACTGCCTTATTTCTTGGTCGGTGAGGGCAACCATTGTGGATTTATGGTTTCGACCTCTTGTGAGGGATATGACATGGTTGATCCTCAGATGGGGTAATCCTCCTTTTGAAATTTGAACGTACGGTCAAACTAACTGAAGACTACTCTACCCTTGGTTAAGATTGAGGATTTTTTTTGTATAGAAAGAAACTCTTACTTCTATGCTCGAAAGGGTTGACTAGGGATTATCTTCCTTATATCTCTGGTGTTTAGGGATTCAAACAATGCCTTACATCGTCAGCAAGGTTTTATTCAAAAGCATACAGTAAGTAATATCGTGTTTTTTTTTATTTCGTCATTCTCTTTTTGATTTTGCTTAAACAAGAGTTTGATATTGACAAATAAAACATGAGTGAACACAAATAGATTTATTTAAAACATGCATATTCATTTCATTATTATTCATATTCAAAAACAAACAAGTTCTCAATTGAACAATACATTGACACACAAGAAAAGATTACAAATGAAAAGATTGAAAGGCAAAATGATTGATGGCGTGATTAGCCTTTGTATCCACCACAGATTGGTGTCCTCTATCTCTGTCTTTGATTTTTGTTTTGTTGTGCAGTTTGTTGAGTTTATAGAATCTGAGCTTGAGGAGGATATTGATATTGGGCTGCAGCAACATGCGAGAATGGGTAGTACGGCATGGGAGGCAGAGATGCTTGAGGATGAATCTGAGGAGTAGCATAATGTGGGAACATTTGAGCAGGGTACATTAAGACATAATTTTCCATCTGATTAGAAATCTGACCAAGTTGGATCCCATGAGGAGCGTTGGGTGCCCCAGGATAAGCAATTGAGGGTACAACAGCAGAAGATGCCTAGGATAGGCAAAAGACACTCCAGAGTCGGCCGACTGAAAACCTTGGTAGAGGTGTTGCCCAACAGGTTGAATGGTTGGAGAAATATGCATATGAGTAGGAGGACCTCTATTCTCTGCTTCAGCAGATGTTTTAGCAGTCACGAGTACAGAATTCTGGCAAGGTTCCGCTGTAAAGCATAGCGACTTCTAATCAAGGAGCTCTTGGACTTTGTTCTTGAAGATGATACAGGCTTTGGTAGAGTGCCCTATGTAACCAGCTTGGTATCCGCATGTGGCATTAGGATCGTGCTTAGGACGGTAGAGAATCCTAACAGGCTCGATCTCTTTGGGCACAATTGCCCCAGTATGAATCAGAATAGGCAATAGTTGCGTATAGGATATCGGAATTGGATCAAAGCGAGGACGTCTCCTCACTTGATCGTTGTTCCAACGGTTGCTTGGCTTCTGCTTCTATTTCTGATTGTTTTGAGAGGGTTTCTGATTAGGTAGGGGAAACCGTCAGATTGCTTGCAGTTGCATTCTGGATTTTAACCGCCTCTAATCCGTTCTCAGATCGTTCACCTATCACAACCTGATCTGAGAAGTTCACTGTCATACTGTCCAGAAGTAGTTCTACAATCATATCAACCTTATGTTCCTTGCACATTGTGTTCTTATGACCAACTTGTTCCATGATTCTTTGGCTATCGGCGTCGGGGAATCGTTGTCTTCTGGTTAATGAAGGGAAATGTGAGCTTTTTCTGGTTTGTATGCATGCAGTGCAAATGTATGTATGCATATGTCATTTATGTGGATGGAATGCAAATAGATATGCAACATCCATTGATTCAAAGGTTAGATGAAATAGTTTAAGTTCAAAAGTTCGACATACATATGAAGATGCAATAATGTAGTTAAAAGTACAACATATTTTGGATATCTGATGTACTAAACTCTGAGCAAGGTTGAACATAACAGGATCAAAAGTCCGGAGCCACGAGCATGGAGCCAAAGTAACACCCAACCCACAAGGTATGTACTAAGGTTAAATCATCTAAACAAGTAACTAGGTTCTAAGAAGTTCCCAGAGTCTTAACTCCATCTTTTAGATATTATCGGTTTGGATGACTACTCGTCAACCAATAAATTCTCAAGAGAAGCTCGTCTGAGTGTAGTATCACGTAACAACTAATCCAAGTCTACACCTGAATACTCACTGCACTACATCCTAAAAGTCCAAGATGGGTTAAATGTTCGAAGGTCCATAAAATCACGGACTCCCAGGTCAGAAAAAGTAATGCCATTACGACTACTCGTAAGACATCAGTAATTTCAAAGTGGCCTTAACTGAGCGGGGGATCTGAAGTCAGCTTATTAAGGATTAACTCCACGTAATTCAAACATGATTATACCACCCTCCTAATCATAAGAGCACTCAAGTCCAGGTATAGGACTTATCTCACCACACAAAGATCATCATCACCCATCCCATAAAGAGAAACAAATACAGCACAATCCAGAATAATAGAGATAGTAAAAGTAAAGTGCAATGAATGCAAAGCAAGTAAAGCGTAAAGATAAAGACCCACACAAGCAAGAAAGCAAACAAAACTAGGCTAGACTCTCTCTTGCAGGAGCAATCATTCTCCAGCAGAGTCGCCAGCTAAAGCTAGCGGAATATACCCAAGCGCATCGCACGCTCGATGGTACAACAGAGTCGCCACCGAACTTTATTTATTCCTAAAGGAAAGGCAAAATATCGATAAAAGTAAAACCCAAGGGAAAGAGAAACAGGGAAGGGAGTCGGTTATGCGAGGGGAAGGTATTAGCATCCCTCACATCCGTCGTACTCAACGGGAACCATTTTACTTGTTCTTGTTTTTCGCGTGTGCATTTATTGTGAGAGGGTGAGGGAGTGATTGAAAGTGAATCATAGAGAAGGAGGGATTCAGAGAGGAAATTTCATGGAAGGTTGATTGAAGCTGATTGAATTCTGCAGAACTGTGATGAGAGTGCAGAGAGTTTGAATATGCTTCAAGGAGGTTGAGAGTTTAATGAAGCCATGATTGGTGATGAGAGTCAGAGAGATTTGGAGAGTGATGAGGTGATGACTGAAATGATTGGTGAGGAAGAAATAATTTAGAGAGAATTTTCATAGAATTGAAAATTCAGAGGGTTAGTTTGGTGAATGTGATTTGTGAAAAATGTGAGTGAACCCCCTAAAATGTGAAGAAGAATATATGAAGTGAGGGATAGAATAGGGATTTGAGGTAAGAGTTAGTTATAGATTCAGTTACTATGCCAGGCTGTAATTAGTTGGTTATGAGAAATTTCAGTTAGTTACAAAAATTTTGTTGTGACTGTTATGAAGCAAAGTTAGTGACTTTGTTAGCTTGTGTTGTTAAATGTTATGAGCAGTTAATTTACCATGTGCTGTTAACTGTTAGTGTATTAGGTTTGAAGTGAGTTAGCAAGAATTTTAATTCAGTTTTGTTGGTTTGTCGTAGGTTAAAGCTGTGAAACAGTTAGTGAAGAGTTAGTAAATGTTAGAAATTTGGTTAGTGGTGTTAATAAAGTTAATTTGGTTATGTTAAGAATGGCTTATTACTGAAGTTAATTTATTTACTGAAAATAATTGATTAGTGATGATATTTTGTTAAAACTGGATCTGGAAATTAATAAGGTTCAGCTATTAGTTATGACAGAAGTTCTTTTGAATTTCATGTAAACTCAGCTTTTAATTCGTGACGCGTTGCTTTTATTTTGAAATCTATTATCCAGTTGGAATGTATAACTTTGAACTGTTGAAAAAGTTAGTTGTTGTAATTAGTTAGTTAGGATAAGTTATTTAAATTGTGGAGTGAGTCAGAATGTTAATGAAGTTAAGAATGAATGAAATTTGTTGCTATGCACTAGAATTGGAAATTCAAATGTTGAGAAACTGCTAGTTAGAAAAAAGTTAAGCTGTTAGTTTTCTGCCATGGCAATTGTTTTGGTGTAGCAATTAGTTGTGCAATTAATTTGAACAAACTGTATTGGGTATTTTACTGTGAAACTGGCTGCCATGATGCTTTTGGTTAGTTACTTACAGTTGGTTTTATTTTGTGGCAGCAGCTGCAATGACTAGCTCAAGGTGTAATGGCCTTAAAACAACGAATGTTTCCTTCGACTGCCAGGATAAAGAACTATTGTTGAAGCTGGCGCTGTCATGGATGAGATAGACCACATGGGAAATGAAGGAGGAATAGAGCGCGATTAACATTTTGAAAGTGAATCAAAATGTTGCAGATGAGCGTAGAAAAGAGAGATCACCATAGCTTTTCAGTGTGTCAGGATGGTCAAGTAGATCCATGTAGTAAAAGCATATCCATTCACAAACGACCAATGATTCTCACCTGGACCAAGCATACTAGAACTTTCACCATCAAACTCAAAGGTGCGAGATGGTCCTCTTGACTCCTTTCCGCTCATTGCTTTCTAGTGTTAATCACGGAGCCCAAATTGTAGTGAGTAGATGATGCTTTTGTGTAATGTATAGCTTCAAATATATCTTTGTTCAATTATTGAGCCGCTGATAAATTAAATGGCAGGCCATGTAGGATGAATGTACCGACAAGGACGTCAAGGAAAAGGAAAACTACGGAATCACAGAGGTTAAACGTATTGGCAGAATGTTGTTGCTGTATAGAGGGAGGAATTTGCTGTCGACCTGCTGTATTAGATTGGATATTAGAGACTGCTAATTGGAATATGAAGTATTTTCGTAAGCGCAACGCTAAACATCCTTGGAAGTACAATGTTTTGTGTTTGTAAGAACCTGCTGAGTTGTTTTGATTCGGTCGGAGGCTCGAATGCTATCTACACCATAAAAATAACTTCTACCGAGCCTTCTAGCATTAAATTATCTACTGTTTTGTTCCCGACATTCATCGTAAGTTTATTCCACATCGGTTCTTTAATTTCTTATTTCCAGCTTTTGAATCCGTTTTAGTTTAAAGTTATTTTTCAAATAATTTACAAGTTTGCTTCTCGCCAAAAATGCAGACCGGGCAAGCTGGATCATCTTGTTGATTTCAGGTGTCATACTCTCTAAACTTTCAGCATGATAGACATGTCCACAAATAATCTTTCATGATCTGCAAGTTTATTAGTAAAAGCTGAAAATTTTAATAGGAGCAAGCTTTTCTCCAGAACTCATTCCTACCTTAAAGTGTATAACAGGTACTACTGCATAAAGGGTAGCAGGGACTTGTCAACTTTGCAATGGCAAATGCACCGTCGTCATATGTGGAGGTATGTATTCATCTTGGCTAGTTTTTCACTAAAATACGTGGATTGAATGCGTTAACCATCTCTCCAATTAATGTCGGCACAATGATCCCATTTCAACCAAAACATAGGAGAAACAATGAAAGGGTTGGTGAGGCTAAGCAATGATTGAAAACAATGACGAATCGCTGTGAACTATTTTGTATTGGTGCAGGTGATGTCGAATTTGCAGGGCCGGCCGACACATATAGAAGCCTAAGGCGAAATTTTAAATAAAATTTTAAAATTTAAATTTAATTTATTCATTTATGCTAAGATAAAAATTATTTACTAAATATTAGTTCAATGTAAATAAAATACAATTTGTAGTTTATAAAAGAAAAAAAATCCCATTATTGTCAATAATATTGAGATGATTGCATAATAAAACGATACAATAATATATTTTATTCCTTATTTTTATCATCCACATATAATAAAACAAACCGTTGTACATATTAAAAAATTAAAAATAAACTAAAAAATAAAGAATTAAAAATAAAAACAAGCATTAAAAATCTTAAATGCAAGTCACATATACTTATTTCTAAACCACAGAAACCAAGATGAAAAAATGGAGAGATTACACACCAGTAATAAAGAGATCACTTTTGTTATTTCACCTGATTGCATCATCATAGGCCCCCATATAATATTGCAAATTAAATTAGAGACCCAAGGCATCAGCCTAGGTGGCCTGCCCCTTGGGTCGGGCCTGCGACTTTGAGATGGGAGTTGGTAACGATACTTCCGGTTTGGAACAATTACATCAGTTTTCCAATGAGTATAAACATCTTGGATATTGGGAAAATGAACATCAGCATCACATTTCAAGTTGTGAAAATGAATGTGTCATACCCTAATTTTTACCCCTAAAATTCCATCTTATTTGCATCATTTGCATAAGCCTCAAGCACATTTTGTGTGTGTCTTTTATACATTACTAACCCCATGAAAATACAAACAAAAATGTCTTGCTTGCTTTGTTTATAAGTTAGAGTTTTGCATCAAGGAGTTCAAGTGTTTGATCAGTCAGGGCTTAGTGTGATCATCAACATCTCAAGTCCTCCCACTAATTCATGGTGATCAAGTGATTCCCTTCATCAATGATCAAGTTTGAGATTCCATAAATTCAAGTTCATCAAGCTCAAATTCACCTAGTACTCCAAATTAGGGTTTTTGACCAGAGACAGCTTGGTGTTGACTTTTTCATCTGAGCATGATCTCATATCCCAAGACATATGATTCAAAGGTTTCAAATACATCTTTATGATCCATTCATATGATCCAATTGGCTCAAGAAATTTGATCTATTGATAGTTGAAGAATTTTGATTCTCTTACTAAAAGTCAACAAATGCTCAAAGTCAAAGTTTGATTTTTGACATTTTTTGGTCAACTATGGATTTTTCAAGTCAAGGATCAAGGAAATATGGAAAATAATTGAGTTTGATCAATTTAAACCAAGAAAATCAAGAAAAGATCAAAAGTTGTCAAAATTAGGGTTTTAGAATTTTTTCTAAGTACCAAACTTCATGTTTAAGTGACCAACTTTCCAAGACCATGATTTTTGATTCAAGGATCCAATTGAAACACTTGAGGGCTGCTCTTAAAGATGGTATTTGATACTACAAATTGATAAACTTTACAAGGCAAAAACTTTCTTGAAGTGGAAGACATTAATGATGAAAGTTGAAGGTTCAAGTTGTTGCAAATGTTAAAACACTTAGAAAATTTTCTAAGTTTTTAACCTTTCCAAGTGCATGACTTTATGGCCATTTTGTGATCAATTCAAGAAACCACTTTTCATGCCCAAGGGATGTACTTAAAGATGACATTACATACTTCAATATTGTGGAAAGATTGAATCAAAAGCTCATGAGAATTGGAAGTTATGAAGTGCTAAAGTTGAGATCTCAAAGTTGTTAAAATTGCCAAAATACTTAGAAATTTTCTAAGTGTCAAACAACTTCAAGATTTAATTTTGATGGGCAGTTTTCTCCATGATGCAAGTTGAATTTATTCAAGTGATCAACATGAAAGTTGTAGCATGTAATGTCTTATTTCCAATGGCACCAAGAGCATGAATTCCTTTTGCTTGAGCATGAAGTTTCGAAGAGGGGAAGTGGACATGGTAGAGCTGAATTATGGATCAAATTAGAGGTCACATTTTCATGATAAACCAAATCCAACATTGTGACCTTCTTTTGCAGACTAATTGTACCACTAAACCTCAGTAAATGGACATGATTTATAGGCTTAGATGTGCATTACAAAAGAGCTTGAAGCTTTGTCCAAATTCCATACCATAAATGGCATAAAGTGAACTTGCCAAAACTCAAAAGTGGAACTTTTCTTAACCACTTTGCTTTGAGCCTTGTGAACAAATTTTGTTGAAGATCTTACTCCATTTAAACATCAGAAGGAATGCATATAAGTTCTGAAAAGCTCTCTTTCTCCTTTGATTCACTCCATCTCACCATGGAACCATAATGCAACTTAGATCATTTTTGTAACTTGATGAACAAACCAACTGTGAAATGGAATCAAGACCAATTCCATTCACTGCTGAGAACCAAATCCAACCTCTATAAAATCCCCTCAAAGCTCAGAACCAAACACACATAAAAACCACTCTAAAACTCCATTAAAGAAGAACTTGAAATCCATTTTTCGAATTCTTCAAATCTATCAAGTTTTATGCAATTTTTTCATTGAATCACCATCAATATATCATAACAAAACTTTTGTATGCATTGATTCCCAACTGTAACACCTCCATCACCATTTCCCAACTCCCATTTTCTTCACTTGAAAGTGGATTTTGGCAGAATAATTTGGAAGGTTCCAAGGCAAAGTAAATATATCATTAGACTTCTGGAGGTTCAAGGAAGCTAAAGGGATCAAAACATCTCATCTGGAAGTGCTCTAGAAGGTGCATTAGACACACTCCAATAGGTATTTTTTTTTTATTTCGAACTCCTTATTTAAGGCTTCATTTCCATCCATTTAAGTTACCATTGTGTTTGCTTTGACATGTTGAATGAAAGTCCAATGAAAATGGGCATTGCTTGATCATGTATTCCATTAATTTCATTTTTAAGTTTTAGGTTTCTTCTGGTTTTTATTCAATTTCGTAAGCTACATATAATATAAATAACATCTAATGGCATATTTGAAATCCTTGTAAAAGTCTGATCAAGATGCTATATCCACATTCCTTGTTTGGTTCAAAAATGAAAAAGTTGCATTTTTTTGAAAAAATAAAGTTACAGTAACGATCTCAAGGTAAAAGATGAAGTACCTCTTTTTCTTTTTTCAAATGGTGTTATAATATATTATACATTGAATGCGCGTTATAATTGGCAAGCCAGCCTTGGCGTAGTGGTGTGTGAGTGTGTCTACTGTGTGCATGCTTAGGGTCTTGGGTTTAAGACATATAAGGACCGTTTTTGCCATTTTCCTTGATTTTCACCCTTTTTCTCTCTTTTGGCAATTTCTTTTTTATTTCCTTTTTATTTTTGTTCTTTTTTATTTCTTTTATTTTCCTTTGATTAATTAATTTACTTTTTTTCCTTTTATTTGATTTTGCATTAAAATATCAAAATTCCAAAATATTTTATTTACTCATGATTAATTATTATTACTATTTTTATTTTATGTTAAAAATCATTAAAAAAATGTTATTATTACTTACTTTATATTAAAAAATCCAAAATATTTTTATTAACCATTTATTATAATATTAAAAAATCCCTAAATTCTTTTTCTTATTTGTCTATTTAGGATTTTAATTTGTTCCTTTTATTTCGAATACTTTTGATCCCACTTTAATGTACTTTGATTAAATGGTTTGGCCACATTTTGTTGATTTACTTCTTGTCCATTGTGTAGCGTGCGATTTTTGTCGGTGACGCGACCACCTTACCGCAATGGTTGGAATTGGGTGCTACTTTCTGATTTCCTATTTATCCTATGAAGTTGGAAAGGAAAGGGAAGCTATCTAAAACTAACCTTGCACGCAAATGTTTTCTTTAACAAATGCTAAGATATTGGGGGTTCGGGGTCAGGTTATACAAAGGGAAGTTGTCAATCACCCAGTGTATGTATGGTTATCCATAGACCTTTTTTGGCATGTTTTTCTGTTGGTTTAAATACTTTCTGGTGTTTATCTTTTGTGGGTTGGAAAAGTTTCTCCTTTGGGAGTGTTGAGAGAGTGTTTTTGTTGTTTTCGGGTTTTCTGTTGTTTTTTGGTAAGGTACTGGACCTAAAGTTTTTGATTTGTGTGCTCGCTAAGATTTCCCAATCTTATGCCTACGTATTCCCGTAAAGATATCGGGGAAATCAGAGCAATCGTAGTTCCTCCTATTTCTATGGGAGGAAAGAGTTTGGTGTCTTATTCAAATCCCAAAATTGAAGTTGTTTGAGTATTTGTGTCTTGTTCAAATCACAAGATTGAAGCTAAAGGGATATTTGAGTCTTGTTCAAAGCCCAAGATTGAAGCTAAAAGGGGTGACTGAGAGGGAATTTGTCATCTCTAAAGGGAGATATCTCACATATTCATCACAAAATGTTGAGAAATTGATTATAAGGGAAATTACTTTAACTGGGATATGTGAATCCAGCAATGCCATAATTTCCTTTATAAGGGGTGATGTCATGAAGGAAGAAACTTTAACTCAGTATTGAGCAATGCCATTTTTCCTTATGAATATTTCATGCTAAGAGAGGGGCATTGGCATGGATGTAAATAATCCAGAGGCTTGCCACTTATAGCTGTTAGATGAAAGATGAATTTTGACCAGGATAAAAGAAGGACTCCAGTTGGATTTTGAATCAACAAGTGTGCCACTTACAATAATTATTTGGTAAAAAGGTTTTGGTTGTCTGTTTTGATGTGTGATGTATAGAGGTAATATCCTCCTGCAGAGTGGACCCATGGTCTCATCTTAGGGGATGTTGATTTTTGTGTGCCTTGATCAAAGCCTAAGGTTGAAGCTAAAAGGTTGACTCTACTAGGGGAGTTTTATATCTGTCTTGTACAAAGCCCAAGATTGAGGCTGAAAAGGGATTGACTCCACTGGGGAGGTTTTATCTGTCTTGTACAAAGCCCAAGATTGAGGCTGAAAAGAGATTGACTCCACTGTGGAGGTTTTATCTGTCTTGTACAAAGTCCAAGATTGAGGCTGACTTTACTGAGGAAAATCATTATACAAAGCGCCAAAACTGGACAAAGACAGCGCAACAAAGACAATGCTTTTTAGACAAAGCGCTGCTATAGGTCTTTAAAAAATTTCGCTAAAAAAAAGAGTTGTAATAGATAGCCTTTAGAAAGCGCTTTTCAAAAGCGCTCTTAAATGCCCTAAATGGTAGCCACCTTAGAAAGCGCTTTCTGGAAAGCGCTGCTATAGATAATAATTTAGAAAGCGCTTTAGAAAAGCGCTGTCTAAAGGTTAACCGTAGAAAGCACTTTTAGGAAAGAGCCCTCTAAGGTAATTAAATTCTCCAACTTTAGAAAGCGCTTTATAAGGAAAACGCCCTCTAAGGTAGTTTATGAATTAAAATAATGGTTACATTTCATTTCATTTTCTGAAACTTTTATCCATATTCTTCTCTCGACCGCGCGTTTTAGAAAACCCTTGCTTTCTTCTCTGCTGAAACCCATTCGCCATTGCCGTCGTTCTTCTCTGCCATTGCTTTCGTGAAGTTTCACTGTTGTTCTTGCCATTGTCAGACGTGAAGTTTCACTGCCATTGAAGACGAAACGAAGAAGATGTACGTTGTTCTTGCTTCATTAAGTTTCGTTGTTCTTCTTGTTGTTCTTGCTTCATTAAGATTCATTGCTTTCGTGAAGTTTCATTGTATGTTGTTCTGTTGTTCTGTTGTTGATGTTTAGTTTGTTGATGGTATGGTATTCGTGTGAAAAATGATGGTATGGTATGGTATGTTGTTCTGTTGTTTTGTTGTTCTGCTTGTAGTGTTGGTGTTATTGTTGGTGATGATGTATGGTTCTGATACTTGGTTTGTTCTCCCTGTTAGATGTTGTTGATATTTCTGGTGTAGTATTTGTTGATGTTGGTGTTGGTGTTTCATACTCATTCTAACACAAAAACCAGGCACCATTTTAAAAATCGTTAATTGATATTTTTATATTTAAAATTTTTTATCAAAATAGCTTATAACATTTTATATATTATTTTAAACTTATGTGGAGTGTAGTATAATTTCATAAGCTTAAGTTTTTCATTACTTATAAAATAAGTGCCAGGGTAGTACAATGCATTATTGAAATCTGCATAATGTAGTTTAAAACATCAGTTCAAAATTTTAGACATTGTTGAAGAAGCGATTGAGTTTTGTACTGAATATTTTGTCATTTAATTTTTGTTTTTTTCTTTCTTACAGGTAAAATGTCTAGTAACCAGGAAGATACGCACGAGACACATGATACACATGAAGCTCAGAATGAAGCTTCGAAAGTAGAACATGAAATAAAACGAGGAAAAACCATTATGAAGTCAATCATCTGCGCTAGAGATAAAGGGACGAAATTTGATGTACATTGGAGTGACGAGAACCAACTAGTTGAGCCTAACGGTTCAATGTTGTCTTCATACATTGGTTCACTTGTCCGTCAGCACATTCCAATCACTAGTGATAATTGGAGGAGTAAATCGTTGGATGCCGGTAAAGAAAAGATATGGACTGAGATACAGGTACTTACCAAATATGATTGATGTTATTAGATTTTTGTTGACGATTAAGTCTTTAATTTACTTATACTAACACACTTTATGTTTATATGTGTATGTTTTTTCGTAGAGATCCTTTAATATTGAAGAAAACCAGAAAAAGTATTGTCTTCAATTGGCCGGAAAGAGACACGGAGGGTTTAGAGCCTTATTATCAAACAAATATCTTAGGGATGAGGACAAAAATTTTGTTGAAGCAGAACTTCCACCGTTGTATGCGGATGTGATTACACCGGAAGAATGGGGCATTTTTGTAGACAAACGGAAAACCGAAGAATTCAATGTAATGTTATCTTGTCATGTCTATTGATTGTATTATATATTTGTTTCATTAGTTTGTTTTGATATGACTTAAAATTTTTTATCCAGAAATTGAGTGCCATTAATCGCGAAAGAGCATCAAAACCCGCGTATCCATACAGAAAAGGGCGTTTGGGATATGCACGGTTACAACAAAAATTGGTAAGTATATATTAATGCTATGATTTTATTAATTGTATTATTGTGTTATAATTGATGAACTTATTATTTAACTAAATGTGTAGTTAGAAGAGTCTAAAAGTGAAGAATCATCACTTCCGGACCATGTTTTTGTGAAGACATGGCTTCTCAAGAATTTTGATGAAGACAGCATTGGTTATGTCATTTACTATGCTTGCTTAAAATGGAATTGGATCAAGGACTTTGAAGCTACATTGTAGAATTGAACAAAATTGTGCATTGGTTCAAGTGTTGAAGAACTCTCAAGGATTGATCAAAGGTATAATCAAATTACTCATTAGAAATGTGCATACAAGTGTTCAAACTAGTCTTTATTTATGTCATAATCATTGGAAAACATTTTTAAGCGTCAAAAGATTGTTGCAGTTCTGTTTCTAAACGTTTTTCTCAAAACTGACTTCAAGTAACCGGTTACTGACCGTATGTTAACGGTTACTCTGGGAATTTTTTCAAAAAATATTTTAACGTTGCATGAAGTAACCGGTTACTGACAGAGTGTTAACCGGTTACCACTGATCAGAATTCAAAAATAATTGCATCTTTTCATGCTTCTTCATCAAACCTTTTCCATACGAACCATGGCATCCCTTAATCAATTATAGCTGTTTATAGAGGTGTTTAAGCATTATAAAAGCATAAAATTGTCATATTTTAAACTCACCTTCTTTGCTAAAATTTTCAAACAATCATTCTTCTCTATTCTTGCATTTTCAACAAAGTGTTCTATCAATCTTTTCTAAAGTGAAACTTTTGCACAAGAAACTTTCATATATATTGCATAAGTTTCATCCTCATTGTGTTGAACACTTGTATAACATTCTTAGAGTGATTGCTACAAAGAAGAAGATCAATCTCTAGATTGATATATTGAAGATCCAAAATTTCTACATATATACAAAATTCAGATTTTTTGTTATTTTGATTACAACTTATTTTTAGGATTGTTAAAGATAAGTTTGTAAGGTTTTTCCTTGTGATCCGGATTGTGGATACAAGAGTTCCATTTGTGAGAGATTTGTTCTCGATTGGACTTTAAGCATTTGTAAATCCAAGAGGGTTGTTCTTGGTTGTTAGAGTAGTATAGAGAGACATAGTTTTGTCTTGTCTACGAATCTAACATTTAGTGAAATTCTCTTTCAAGTTGAAAGGGGAGTGGAGTACTCTCGACGTGTGAGGGGAACCACTATACGTCTCGGTGTTCATTTACTTTCCGCATTTACCAATTCATCACTTAGAAATCTCTAGGAAAGAAAAAAATAAAAAATCGTCAAAAATCGGGATAATATTCTAAGAACCTAATTCACCCCCCCCCCCCCCTCCCCCTCTTAGGCTCACTTATAACTTACAGTTTTGTGGAAGGAAGCTCGCGTGGGTAAGGATGGAGCTGTTAGAGAAGATGTTCAGCATGTTTATGATAAATGTGTAAGTATAACATTATGTCTCAAAGTTAATCGAAATTTTATTAAAATATAATTAATTTTTAATCCCCACTAATAATTTTTGATTTGTCAATGAATTTCAGGAGAATCTATCTAAATCCTTACCCACAGATGAGGATGATTGCAGGAGCATTCTTAGTCGAGTACTAAATGTTCCTGAGTATCCCGGTCGGGTGAGAGGTAAAGGATTTGGTGTGACTCCATCTTCCCTGTATAAGCAACCAAAGAGAAAAAATCCCAGCAACCAAGAAGTCATGCAATTGATGATGGCACTACAAGCGCAAGTCCGTAAATTGCAACAGGATAAAGAGAGATATGAGGCGGAAAAGTGCGGTTCCGGTTTGAAAGATACTAGTGACAAAGCTAGTATCAATTCTCCAAATAAAATTCCCGAGGTAATTAGCACATATTTATTTTAATTAAATTAACACATTTATTTTAATTGACCTTTATACATATTAACAGTTACATATTTATTATTGCTTCAGGGCATTTCATCTTGCCAGCTGTATTTGTCGTTACCGACTTATCGCATGGTTGGCAAGGGAAAAGTGCATAACCTTGTGGGAGCGTTACTTCACCATCAATCGCTCCCTAATGGATATCTGAAAGTGTCGGTTGATATCGCTTTAGATACGGATGCGGTACTACCCATACCTGACTCGGTTTCAGAGGTTACATTGCTGCGGGATGCAATAGGTTCGTTTGTTGCATGGCCGTTAGACCTCATTTCCATAGATGATGAGGTATGTTGAAAACCATTGCGAATCTCTTAGTATTCAAATGTCAATTCTGAGCGATTATGAAAATCATTCTGAACCATTACTTACATTTTTTTTACATGGTAATGTTAGACTCCTACAAAACCCGCAGCTAAGAATAAAGGGGTTTTGCGGCAAAACGAGTCTGTTGAATCACATAGAGAGGTAGCTTTTAAGTGTTATTCTATTATCCGAATTCAAAAGTTTCATGATTTTCTACTTTACCTAACTTATATGATTGTTAGGTTCCTGCTCATGCTTCACAACAGACCGGCATGAAAAAAGCTCCTACAAGGACCGTGCAGGAAAAAAGAGCTCGTTTTCAGTCGTGCCTAGAAACACTTATGACAATGTCAGATTTGATGGATGGTGCTATTCGTCAAATAGAAATGGTCGAAGGTGTTTTTGGATTTCCGCATTCCGAGATAATCGGAAAAGAGGACATGGAGCAGATATTCAAGCATACTGAATTATGCATCGGTGTTATGCATTCATACATCTGGTACTCCAATCAATCTATTATTTATTTAGTTGAACATTTTATTTACACATTTCAATGAAAATAGTCTAATGTTTATTATGTTTTTATTTAAGGTGCCTGTATGAAAAATTCATGCGTGGGACGGAATTGTCAAACAGATTCTGTTTCTTCTCTTGCAGCCTTGTTAATGCACCGAGAATTGGTATGAATGCAATTGAAGTAAGAGACCACTTACTTGAACGATTTATGGCCAGCAACACAGAAAGTCTGTTTCTTTTACCGTATAATACTGGAAACGGGTCAGATTTTCATTCTAATTTCATTCTAATCTTTAATTTGTATCTTTTGCGTAGAAATTATCCATCTAAACTTTTGTTATATTTTACAGTGGACACTGGTTGTTGGTTGCCATTAATCCTATAACAGAAGTGGTCTATTATCTTAATTCATTGGATACTGATTGGTCCACATATCAGAATATGAAGGATATGGTTGACACGTAAGTGAGATTGTTCGAAATATTCGTGTGTATTTGTATATTTAATTATTTTTGTGACATTGTTCTAAGTTTACGTTTTTCTTTTATAGAGCTATACTACTATACCGTGCACAAAGAGAGACTCGAGTAGCACGGGCTAGATCAACCAATATTACATGGGTCAAAGTGGAGGTATATTAATTTTCACAATATTGCTTATTAGTGATGCTACTTGATAACACAAAACATCTATATATTATTTCTTATTTGTTTGTCTATGTGTAGTGCCCTCGTCAGCATAATGGCATAGACTGCGGGTACTTCGTTTTGAGGTTCATGAGAGAAATCCTTCAAATGGGACAATTGGAGATTCCTATTACGGTATGCATGGTTTTATAACTTAGGATTTATTTTAATATTTATCGGATATGTCATATAATTTATTATTTTTAACTAAATAATGCGTATTTTGTTTTGTTATGTAGTATTTCGATGATATGGCGTGTCCTTATTACACTAGGAAACAATTGCAAGACACTAATGAGAAATTGTGCGAATTCTTTATTGCAAGAAGAATTCTTTCTTGAATGTATAGTTTTGTGAATGTAAATTCTAGTTTATTGAAATGTAAATTCTGCATTAATGTAAATTCTAGTTTTGAAATAGAATTTGTTAATGGAAATGCGTATCCATACTGGTTTATTGAAATGTGAATTATACAGGTTTATGGAAATGTGAATTATACAGGTTGCTGCATAAAAAAAATGGTTAAAATGGGATTTTTTAAAAAAATCTTCAAAATTACACGTAGACAAAAGACAGCGCTTTTGAGAAAAAGCGCTGTCTAAAGGTATACATTAGACAGCGCTTTGAAAAGCGCTGTCTAAAGTCTCTCTTTAGAGAGCGCTTTTAAGGAAAAAATGCTCTCTAAAGGTATATAAAAAAAATCATTATACGTATACATTAGACAGCGCTTTCAAAAGCGCTGTCTAAAGTCCCCCTTTATAGAGCGCTTTTGAATAAAAAAGCGCTCTCTAAAGTATATAAAAAAATTCTTTAAAATTTTAAACGTATACATTAGACAGCGCTTTTGAAAGTGCTGTCTAAAGTCCCCCTTTTAGAGAGCGCTTTTTCATAAATAAAAAAACGTTGTCTTTACCTACGACAGCGCAGCCTTAGACAGTGCTTTTAAGCGCTGTCATAGACCAAAAAAAGCGCCCTCTTTTCCCTTGTTTAGCGTATATATGGTTATCCATAGATACCTTTTTTGGCATGTTTTTCTGTTGGTTTAAATACCTTTTGGTGTTTATCTGTTGTGGGTTGGGAAAGTTTCTCCTTTGGGAGTGTTGAGAGAGTGTTTTTGTTGTTTGCGGGTTTTCTGTTGTTTTTTGGTAAGGTATTGGACCTAAAGTTTTTTATTTGTGTGCTCGCTAAGATTTCCCAATCTTATGCCTACGTATTCCCGTAAAGATATCGGGGAAATCAGAGCAATCGTAGTTCCTCCTATTTCTATGGGAGGAAAGAGTTTGGTGTCTTGTTCAAAGCCCAAGATTGAAGTTGTTTGAGTATTTGTGTCTTGTTCAAATCACAAGATTAAAGCTAAAGGGATATTTGAGTCTTGTTCAAAGCCCACGATTGAAGCTAAAAGGGGTGACTGAGAGAGAATTTGTCATCTCTAAAGGGAGATATCTCACATATTCATCACAAAATGTTGAGAAATTGATTATAAGGGAAATTACTTTAACTGGGATATGTGAATCCAGCAATGCCATAATTTCCTTTATAAGGGGTGATGTCATGAAGGAAGAAACTTTAACTCAGTATTGAGCAATGCCATTTTTCCTTATGAATCTTTCATGCTAAGAGAGGGGCATTGGCATGGATGTAAATAATCCAGAGGCTTGCCACTTATAGCTGTTAGATGAAAGATGAATTTTGACCAGGATAAAAGAAGGACTCCATCTTGGATTTTGAATCAACAAGTGTGCCACTTACAATAATTATTTGGTAAAAAGGTTTTGGTTGTCTATTTTGATGTGTGATGTATAGAGGAAATATCCTCCTGCAGAGTGGACTCATGGTCTCATCTTAGGGGATGTTGATTTTTGTGTGCCTTGATCAAAGCCTAAGGTTGAAGCTAAAAGGTTGACTCTACTAGGGGAGTTTTATATCTGTCTTGTACAAAGCCCAAGATTGAGGCTGAAAAGGGATTGACTCCACTGGGGAGGTTTTATCTGTCTAGTACAAAGCCCAAGATTGAGGCTGAAAAGAGATTGACTCCACTGGGGAGGTTTTATCTGTCTTGTACAAAGCCCAAGATTGAGGCATCATTATACAAAGCCTAAGAGGAGGCTGGCTGGGGGAAATTCTTATATGAAGCCTAAGAGGAGGTTGGCTTCTGCTGAAGATTATTGAAATCCAGATACAGGTCCAATATGTATTGGGGAATCCAAAGGTTTTATTCTTTCTGGGGATTGAAGGAGAGTTGAAATATCAGAGACCATGAGGCTCTGATTCTGTTAGGGTTTTATTGATGTTAAATTGACCCTGTCTGGGGTTTTTAAGGTGAAGGTTTAAACCTTGAGTTTGAAAACCTATGGAGGTTTCAAACTCTGCTAGAGATTAGTGTGTTGATGAAATGATCAGGGTTTTTTCCCGTGCTTTCAGGAAACTTGAGGGTTTCTTTGAGATCCAAGAGGAGATGAGACTTTCCAAGTCTACTGGTATGAAGAGGTTGACTCTTAGTTGGAGAATAATCTTTGTATGATGCCCAAGAGGAGGATGAGGTTTTAAGGGATGAGAAACAACCCTAGAATGGTTAGATATTTTGGAATTCTGACTCTCTAGAGGATTGAACTAGTAGAGATGACTAAGTTCTGTCCTATACCTATAGGAGGTCTTCGGGTCCTTGTATTAAGCCCAAGAGGAGGCTGGGAACTTCTAAGAAGCCTGTGGGTCCTTGTACTAATCCCAAGAGGAGGCTGGGGATGCTATTAGGAAGCCTGTGGGTCCAAGCCTAAGAAAAGTTCAAGAAAGGTTTCACCGGGAATAAGTCATTTCTTTGCAGAACAGTTCTAAGGTTTGAAGAAATTCAAGAGAGGTTTCACCGGGAATTAATCCTCTTTGGGGAAATTAATTTCATGTACACATATATTTCTAAATTAGGACAGTCTTGAGAAAAGTTTCACTGGGAATAATGTCTTTCTCTATTCCATGTTGTATAAGCCCAAGAGGAGGCAAGATTGTATCAGGAATTTCCTATGGGGAACTAGTTTTAACTATGCTGAAAGAGTAACCATTGGTTTGATCTAGACCTAGACCTAACTGCTAGGGAAAACTCTAAGCAAGTATATACAAGCATATATATATATATATATATATATATATATATATATATATATATATATATATATATATACAGATGAAATATATAAACAAGTATGTATTGAAGAGATAGTGGAACTTACAGTTGTTCATGCCCAAGCATAGTAACTACAGCTGTATAGTTAGTTATTCAAGAAATTGAAGAAAGTTTTGATAAAACTTTGAATTTGAATCTAAATCAAAAATAAAGTTATTTAAAAGGAAGTTTGGGGCTTACACTCACAGAGAGGCCCAGATGATCTCTTTTGAAAAGGGGACGATCGTGTCGTAGTTTTGAAAACCACAGAGGGACTTATACAATGACTGAGACCCAAATTATTTATGTACAAAGGAGGTTGGGTCTTACACTCTATTAGAGGCCCAAGAGTTTATTTTTATACAAGAGATGGGGCTTACAACTCAAGGAGATGCCCAGATGAAAAACAGCGATCGCGCAGTTATTTTGAAAATCGTATCGGGACTTATACAATGACTGAAACCCAAATTATTTATTTACAAAAGAGGTGGGTCTTACACTCTATTAGAGGCCCAAAAGTGTTTGAAAAAGAAGGAAAATGGGACTTACAACCAAAGGGAGGCCCAGATGAAAATTGTTTTGAAAACGCCGATCGCGCCGAGATTTTTTTAATATCATATCGGGACTTATACAATGACTGAGACCCAAAAAGGTTTATTTACAAAGGGATGGGACTTACACTCTACCAAGAGGCCCAAAATATTTTGAAAAATGTTTGAAAAATTAAAATTAAGAGAAACCCTAATTTTAATTAAAAAATAAATATTTTTTAAAGGAAATTAAATATAAAATGATACAAAATATCAAATATATTTAAAAACAAGTTGTCAACTTTAAAAACTATTTTGAAAAATCATGTTTAATCACATGAAAGCTTGAAATCCAATTGGTTTTGAAAAAACAAGGTGGGAATTTCATTTTAAAAATGTTTAAAATAAATAAAATTAAATTAAATTCAAAAATCAAACTATATTAAATAAATAATACAAATGTGATTTTTTGTAGAATAAAATATTTAAACATTTTTGTGACTTTTTAAAAAAAGAACCAATAAAAAATGATGAAAAATGAGAGAGAAATTAATTTTTGAAATCAATTAATAAAACATAAAAAATTCAAAAATTCAAATATTTAAAAAATGGCGCCAAGAACACATGTTCTTGGTCGCTCGTGTTCTTTCTCCCCAGATTTGCAAAACCTCACATATCTCTTTTATTACTCAATGAAAATTACTTTTGTAAACATGAAACTTGCTCGTTTATGAACATGGATTCCAATGGTACCAATTAATTGCATTTATATTAAGTGTGGAGTGAGAAATCAGAATATGAACTCAAGAACCCTAATTTCTGCAAGAACACTATGAAATCCTATACACGGTTCATACATAGCAATTGATTACGGGGAAGCATTCTACATAAGTGCAGAAACATGTTTGTAACTTGAAAACACATTTATGATGCATGAATTATAGAGTTTGAGAGTGTCAGGCTTACCTCTTGCAAGAAGAATTCGAATTCTATGTTGGAGGTGTTACAGATGTTGTGTAATGACCTGGACAGCTTCAATGGACCTCAAGTAATGTGTTTGTAGGCTTGGAATGGATTGAATCAGCTTGAAACTTGTTGTGGCACCTCAACTGCAAATAGGCCAAAAAGCTTGAGCAAATGGGGGGTGAATTTGTGATTCTGATGTTCCAAATGAGTTTTCAGGTTATGGATCACTCATATATGATATATGTGAGGTGTTGGCATGATTTGTTTTGACAGAATTGCTCTCAAATGGAAAATTCGAATGTTACTTGAATTAGAAGCAAAATCTGGTTTTTTGAGAGTGATTTGGAGGAAAGCATGTGTTATGGTGCTTTGGGGTACTTGAATTGATTAGAAAGAAGCTCTAGTGAATAGAGTCTAGATCACTCCATTATCCATTGAACTTTGTCTTGTTGCCAAAGTCTCCTCTAGCCATTGACTTGGGTCAATCTTGCAGGCCTATGGTCTTCTGATGCTTGAGTTTATCTTGACTCATTTGCAATGTTGTGGACTGATACATGCCAGCTCTATGCATCCATTCAATGCCTCATGACAAATTTGAAAGTTTTGGATTTGAACTTTGAATGTCACATGCCAAATGATGAGGTTTTGGACTTGCAAGACTCTATAGTGTTGTAGCTCTGCAGAGATCATGTTCATTGTACTTTAGAAACTTGTCTTGTATGGTGACAAGGCTTGCCAAGTCATGGAAATGACAAAATCGTGGGGCAAGTGCAAGACTGTCTTGCAAAACCAATCTTGGAGGTGTTATGTTTCCATGCTCATAACTCCCTACTCAAGTTGAATTAGGATGAGTTCTGGTACTCTTTGGAAAGCTTGTATATCCTACTTTAACTTTGATGTCCAACATTGGTCTTGAATCAACTTGGATCAAAGTGAAAAATGGCCTCAAAGTTGGTGAAAATCCAAGACAGATTCTGTCCAAAATTTTCACTAAGTGTTGGAAAAATTGGTCATTTTCATGTTTTTTGTGATTTTGATCAATCCATAACTCAAAATCCATGATGATTTGGAATCTGATGTAGTTGAAAATTTTAAAGTATGTAATGAGAGCTTTCATTTGAGCTTTGGATGGAAGCAAATGGCTTTATGGTTTGGGAGTTATGACCTTGCAAAGTTGGTACCAAATCAATTTTGTTCCATAACTTAGAAAAATTTAAGTTTCTTAAGGTTGCCCCTTTTTCAAGTAACCTCACTTTTCTTGATTTTTCTTGATGGATGATGATCCAAACCATGAATTAACATTGTTTTTTACTTAGGGAAGCCTTGTTTGTCAAGAAATTCAAAAAGTCAAACTTGGTTTTTGGCACAGTTGACTTTTTATCAAATGAATTTCAAACTTTGTGATCCTTTATGAAATCAATTCCTTGACCTAATTCAAACCTAATGGATGGATTCCATAGGTGTTTTATAGTGTCTTGAATCATGTCCCAAGGTTTGGGATCATGTCTTGGTCAAAAGTCAAAGGTACAGTTGACTTTTCATCAGGAAACCTTAATTGGCCCAGATGAATATTATTCTTTGCATTGCTTGTGAACCAAGCTCTTTGAGTCAATCCAACCTTGTGAATGGATCAATATGATGGATTTGAGGTCTTCAAAACACTTCTTGAGGTCTTGGCTCATGTCTTGCTCCAAAAGTCAACTTAGGGGTGACTTAGGTCAAGAAACCCTAATTCTCGATTTTTGATGAATGTATCCCCTGAGGCTAATTTGAACTTATGATTGGGTCCATGAGGTCCCTTTGAGCTTTTTAGACCATGTTTTGAATTATTGGCTCATGCCTAGATGAAAATTTCCATCTGGAGGCCTTAGTCGACCAAAATCCTAATTTGGTGACACTGGCGATCTTGAGGCTTGATCCACTTGGAATCTTGCAACCTTGTGCTTGATTATTAATGTGGGAGTCTTCTTGCTCCTTTATAGATGCTTGAGAGGCTAGACAAGTTGAATATCATGTCAATTATTGATTGATCATTTGTCTAAGTGCTCTGGGATGGCTCAAAACCTAAATTCCTGGTTGAGGTGAGTGCTCAACAATCCTTGAGAAGATTTATGAGGTATGATGGTACATCCATATTGTGGTGATGATTTTCACAATGATGGGAAATCTTAGTGGTCAAAATTTGGGGTATGACACATTGTTGACCTAATTTTATGATGAATCCATTTGTTTATGTTTGGTCCAAATGCTTGATGAGATTGTTTAATACTTTGATGTCATAGTGATTGATGTTGGATCCATGTACCATGCTTTTATTGATGTTCATTTGTTGATGATAGTACCTTGTCTTGATGATCCACATTTTCCATGAGTATGTCTTATTGAAGCATCTCTTTATACTTTGAGGATTAATAGTGATGTGTGTTGATGTTTAATCATAGTTTGAGCCATGCTTATACTTGATGATCCATGATTGATTTTTCTTGAGTTTGATACTATGCTTTGATCATACTTACATGCTCACTTAATTCTTGATGTACTTGATTGAGTTTGATGATATTGCTTATTGAGTTCTATTGATGATGCCTTGTACATATACCTTATGATTTGTCTTTGTGATATATCCTTTTAATCCAAGGGAAATGATCTTCTTGTTGACTTCTTGTCATGTCATGTGCATATATATAGTTGTTGCATTCCTTATTCACCCTCTACTTAGACCTAGTTCAAACCTTAGGATCTTCTTAACTTTAAAAAAACTTCATTCAAACCTTTGCCACTTTGGCTTTTCACTTAAAACTCCTTTCAAAGAGATTAGACATGAGTCATCTCTATAGAAGAGATATCTCTCCTATCCCCATAACATAATCAAACCTTTGAGATACTTTCCCATTTAAGAGAGGTATGTGTCATACTTGTTGATTCTATATCCAAGTTGGAGTCCTTCTCTTAATATGATGCAAAAATCTACTTTCTCTATGTTTGAGGTGGTATATTTGAGAATTTCATCTTAAGATGACAACTTGTATCTTCTACTAAAGCCAACCAACAATCGTGTTTTTACCCCTAGTTATCTGAACTACGATTGCTCTGACTTCCTATTAAGGATACATACGCACAGGATTGCGAGATCCTGGCGAGCTACCTTTTTCTTTTTTCCCTTTTCAATAATACAAATAAAACATTCCCCATACTTTCCCAATCAATAGCAAATAACTTTAGCCAAAAACATAGATATTTCAAGAGGTTCCTGTAGAGTACTGCAGATACTTAGGGTGCTAGTGCCTCCCCTTATTATAAACAACTCTCGTACCTTAGATCTCTTTATTTCATTATTTTGCATTGCATATTTATGGGTTTATTTGACCTTTTCCCCTTCCCTTGGATAAATTAAGTTCGGTGGTGACATTTTGTTTTGCGAGTCAAGTTAACTAATAGCTTGGTTTTTTATTCTCACCGCGACAAAATGGTTGAGTCGGACGTTGCAATTCTCGCATATGCCATGCTGCTGAAAAGGAGATTGTTTCCGTTAATTATTTCCATGTAGGAAAAAAGTTCAATGCTTCAAATTTGCTTACAAAGGAATTGCTGGATGTCAGACGGTAAATCGGTGAATGTCAAGTGATGGGAGAACGGTGCAATAGTAGCAACACCATAATTGTGTCAACAAGAAAATCTCTGAAGTATCGTAAATAGACTACGCAGTAGCTTAAACTAGTGATGTTTTGATTCTAGTATCTCTGATTCTAGTCATAGTGCTCTCTTGTGCTCCAAGAGTACTCACTGGTTTTGTTTGTTTGATGGCAAATTCTTGAAACCAAATGAGGTAGCACGGTCAACTAGTGGTGGTAAATTCCTCAAACAGCCTCTTATAACACTTAGTTCCATCTTATACACATCCTCTAAATCCTTTTGTGACAAACCACTTCTCAGATACTTGCTTCCAAAGTCAAACCAAAGGGTTAATAACCTTGGATGTGCCCAAAATAGGCGAAGTCCTCTTGCTGCACATGACCTTGCACGCCATAACAAGTTTAGGCATGTTCTTGAACTTGACTGGGCACTATTTGAATCCATAACAATGAGATGTACGCTCATACAAGGTTCCTTGTCATGAGCATCCATTCCTATGATATAAGCCATGAACTGCTATTTTCCCATAGCTTCAGCAAGTTCCTTAAATGAGAGTTGAACAAATTTCTCGTGGCTTTTGTATGTCAAACAATTTGGGAACTTTTTGAGAGATTGATTTGAGCAATGGTTTATGCGCACAACAATTTCATTCCCAAAACGTCTGCTGTAAACCACATCTGTTGTGCTTGGATTTAAGAAGTAATGTGATGTGCTTATGTAATTTGAACTTGAATATAATGACTTGTTGAAATGTAATATAAAAGACAAATATTTGAAATAAAATGTACTTGATTTTTATCTTATTTTCCTTAATTCCAATTTAATATTTGAAGCAAAAAGTCAAACATCAAATATGTAAGTTTTATCAACTTTTGATGTAAGATAAAATAAAAATGCAATAATACAAGAAGAAGAAAAAGGAAAAAAGCAAGAGAACTTCGAATCAATTGTGCATGAATTAGCAACATATTGATGAATGATAATGATACAGCTGAATTGCGAACAGAGAATTAACAGTGAACAATCAATTCTTGGACTATTCATTGTTGAAGCGGTAAAGCGGCAAACAAAAATATTTATTTTTGGAAGAATTCCCTTCGGGATTTATGTCGTGTCCACAGAGATCGGTTCGAGGGAAAGAATGTCGTTCGACAATCTCTCGCGTTTATGAGTTTGGATTAAAATGGGTTTAAAGTAAATGCAGACAAATAAACATTAACATAAAAAGAAATCATTAATCAGAGAGACGAACTTATCTGGCATGTACATAATCGACTCCTCACAAACTTAAACTTACCGACCAGTTATACTCCACCTACAATACTCCTCAATATCATCCAGCATCGCTCACAACAAAGGTTATGTCTAACACAAAGTTGAGAGAACAACCGTGTTACCATCGTCGCACTCTCGCACCCGACTCAAGACACGAAGGCATTAAGATTCGACGCCTATTGAAGATTGTTAGCTCTAAATCTATCTCCAGAATCCATAAACTAACAGATAATCATCCCTAATCAAAGTTTGCGATGTTTATCTCTAACACAACTAAAACTCCGAGCATAAAGCAAAAATCAAGGATAATCACCAATAAAGATTTGTAAAGCAGATATCATACAATGCCATGGGCGACAAATATACATGAGTTCAAAGTAAATACATATACAACAACCCAACAAAGAAGAAAAACACAAAGAAGAAGAGAAATAAACTAAACATCTCGCGAATTGTCAACGCCGGTCGACGAGAAGTCTACCCCGGATCATCCGTGTGCAAGCTTCCATGTTGTTTTCTAAGCTAATCTACTGAAAAATGAAGTTGATGGAGTTGGGAGCGAAAATCCCCAAAACCATAACCTAAAAAATGACAGAAATCTCTTAAATACAATTACAAAATTCGCGCAATCGCAATGCGAACGATTCATTCGCCCAGCGAACCATAAAAAATGGCACTTAAGTGCCTTTGAAATGCTAAACCGCCTCTGCAAAATTCCAGAAGTTCGCAGTGCGAACGATTTATTCGCAAAGCGAATGCTCGGTACATAGTTCGCAAAGCAAACTTTGGTCTTTTTCTCCCCTGCCATAATTCTGGGAGCACTCGCTGAGACCTCGCCAGACATTCGCAAAGCGAACATTCGCTGGCAAGCTCGTAAAGCGAACTTAACAGCAAACCAACCCTTATTTTGACCACAACTTCTGAACCGCAACTCTGATTTACGCACAGTCAGAAGCGCTGGAAAGCTTATTCAATGCTCTATACAACAATGGCAAAATCTCATTGCTTGAATACCTACAAAAATGAGAGAAAATCAATTAAACTCAATGATATTTACACGATACGCAATATATACACTAAAATGTAAAGTAAACGTATTTATAAACAAATCGGGGTTTATTCGAACGATATTAACAAAAAAGTATCGATAAGTGCAACAAAACTTATATACAAAAATAGGTACAATTTGTACTTATCAAACTCTCCCCAACTTAAACTTGTTTGTCCGCAAACAAGAATCAAGCAAACTTAAAAACACAAAAGCAATAACCAAAGAATCACGAATCAACAGGTTTTGAAAAATGGAAACAAATGATTGGTTCAAATGAAAAATGGTACACACAAAGTAAATACTTACCACTAAACTACGACGATAACATTGTCACGAGACAAATGCAAAATACAAAAATCATGCCAAACATCCTAAAACAACACAAGTTCCAAAGTGAATCAGACCTAGCAAAAACAACCATCGGTAGATGAAAAACACAAAATAAGGTACTTATCACTCACACAACAATCATGCAAACAATAGACTAAATTATGCAACCATCCAAAAATTCACATTGAACATACAAAGGCAAGAATCACAAGGGCTTTCAAGGTTGTAGCGTGGTCGGGTAAACAAAAAAGGGATATTTTCTAAAGGTAATTGAAATAAAAACTTGCCTAAACCTAAGGGAGTGATCAACTCACAAAGACTCAAACACAAAATTCCAATTAACTTCTTCCAAAATCCCAAGTGTTACACAAAACACAATACTTATTTAGCACAATTATTTGAACTCTTTTTGTTTCCTTTCTCAAGGATTTTCTTTTTCTTTCTTTTTTTCTCTTCTTTTCTTTTTCATATTTTTCTCTTTTTTCTTTTCTTTTTCATCCTCATAGAAACCAACCAATGAGTAAACAATCATTCTCTCCCCAACTTGAATTCAACCACATCATCATGTGAATACTCCCTACTTTATAAAGCAAGTCAAAAATTCATACAACAACACAAAGTTGAGGGTTCAAGAAAAAACAAAATCCATTCAAAAATAAGTGAACTAAATACTCATAGACAAACATTAAGCTCAATTAAAACATGGATCAAAAAGCTCAAAGGGGTTACGAATGATCACACGCTCACAAGGTGAATGACTATTTGGATAGGTAGTTGTGCTCAAAATGAAACAAAATGCCTTGATCCTTTTCATGCTTTCATATAATCAACACAAACAAAAGATTAAACATAACAAAATCTAGTTAGAACAAGAATGTTGGTACTCCGCGCATATATGAACAATGGAAAGCTACCTCACAAAAAGGGTGGGAACTAAAGTGATTCACAACAAGAACAAGTATACAAAAGAATGAATGGCATGGAAGTTTGTAAAATGTCTAAGTATCGTGAATATGCTAAAGTCAAGAAAGCGATAAACACATACCTTGGACGTGTACAAAACTTAACAATATCATTACCATACATCCGCAAGTTGAAACGATCAAACTTGGAACATCACCACAAATTTCCTCAAGCTACTCAAAACAAGCTCTTAGACAAACACGAAAAACTATTAATATAAACAAACTAAAAGACCGGGTGAAAACGCATTAAACAAGTTGTAAAGTGAAGATTTGAGAATTTCACGAAAAATCCGAGTACAACTTGTTTAATGAATGTTCACCACACTACCTAAGCTAAACCATAACAAAAGAAAATAATACAACATGTTTGTTTTACGTCGTAAGCTCGACGCCTTTACAGTGCTTAGCTAGCAACTTCCTTCCTTCATGCCATGGTGATGCCTCACCGCGCAAACCAAAAGCAAGTGCCCTAACCAAACATTTAAACAAACGTTACGGGAACAAAATGTATACAACACTTGAACAAACATAATGGAAATAGACAATATATACGATATATACAAAACTCAAAAACAAATAAACTATCGCAATGCGACTCAATATCAAAACCGATCCCCGGCAACGACGCCATTTTGTTGAAGCGGTAAAGCGGCAAGCAAAAAGATTTATTTTCGGAAGAATTCCCTCCGGGATTTAAGTCGTGTCCGCAGAGATCGCTTCGAGGGAAAGAATGTCGTTCGACAATCTCCCGCGTTTACGAGTTTGGATTAAAATGGGTTTAAAGTAAATGCAGACAAATAAACATTAACATAAAAAGAAATCATTAATCAGAGAGACGAACTTATCCGGCATGCACATTATCGACTACTCACAAACTTAAACTTACCGACCAGTTATACTCCACCTACAATACTCCTCAATATCATCCAGCATCGCTCACAACAAAGGTTATGTCTAACGCAAAGTTGAGAGAACAATCGTGTTACCATCGTCGACACTCTCGCACCCGACTCAAGACACAGAGGCATTAAGCTTCGACGCATATTCAAGATTGTTAGCTCTAAATCTATCTCTAGAATCCAGAAACTAACAGATAATCATCCCTAATCAAAGTTTGTGATGTTTATCTCTAACACAACTCAAACTCCGAGCATAAAGCAAAAATCAAGGATAATCACCAATAAAGATTTGTAAAGCAGATATCATACAACGCCATGGGCGACAAATATACATGAGTTCAAACTAAATACATATACAATAACCCAACAAAGAAGAAAAACACAAAGAAGAAGAGAAATAAACCAAACATCTCACTGATTGTCAACGCCGGTCGACGAGAAATCTACCCTGGATCATCTGTGTGCAAGCTTCCATGTTGTTTTCTAAGCTAATCTACTGAAAAATGAAGTTGATGGAGTTGGGAGCAAAAATCCCCAAAACCATGACCTAAAAAATGACAGAAATCTCTTAAATACAATTACAAAATTCGCGCATTCGCAGTGCGAACAATTCATTCGCCCAACGAACCATAAAAAATGGCACTTAAGTGCCTTTGAAATGCTAAACTGCCTCTGCAAAATTCCAGAAGTTCGTAGTGCGAACGATTTATTCGCAAAGCGAATGCTCGCTGCATAGTTCGCAAAGCGAACTTTGGTCATTTTCTCCCCTGCCATAATTCTGGGAGTACTCGCTAGGACCTCGCCAGACATTCGCAAAGCGAACATTCGCTAGCAAGTTCGCAAAGCGAACTTGACAGCAAACCAGCCCTTATTTTTACCACAACTTCTGAACCGCAGCTCTGATTTACGCACGGTCAGAAGCGCTGGAAAGCTTATTCAATGCTCTATACAACAATGGCAAAATCTCATTGCTTGAATACCTAAAAAATGAGAGAAAATCAATTAAACTCAATGATATTTACATGATACGCAATATATACACTAAAATCTAATGTAACCGTATTTATAAACAAATCGGTGTTTATTCGAACGATATTAACAAAAAAGTATCGATAAGTGCAACAAAACTTATATACAAAAATAGCTACAATTTACACTTATCATTCATCCATCTGCATCTCGAAATGTATGATAAAATTGAATGCTCGTGTCATGCTGATGAAGATAAAAAAAAAAGAAAAAAATAGGGTAAAATTTAGGGTATGACAATGACCACCTTCAAAGTCTGGAACGCTCCCAGAGTCTGGATCACCACCAGAGTCTGAATCACCATCAGAATCTGGATCAGTATCGGATTCACCTTCAGAGTCTTCTTCAGCTTCAAAGTCACCTTCAGACTCTGGTTCATCTTAAGACTCACCTTTAGAATCAACTTCTGATTCTACGCATCTTCAGAACCTTCAGATTGAGAAGTATCTTCAGAAGTTAACTCAGGTGTTAACACTGCACCAGAGTTGGATTGAGATTCACTTTAACCCCTCGCTTCTGATTCTTTCAGAACGACGTCTCTGCCGAATTCAACGTTGTTAGTGACAAGATAGTAAAGCTTATACGCAGATGTACTGTGGTACCCTACAAGCAACATGACTCTGCTTCTGTCATCCAACTTCCTTTTCTTCACATCTAGAACATGTTTGTAACACACAGAACCAAACCCCTTCAGATGGCTCACACTTTGCTTATCTCCAGCCCACTTCTCTAAAGGAACAATTTCCTTCAGCTTCTTGTTTGGACACCTGTTGAGCATATATGCTGCAGTGGCGACAGATTCTCCCCACAATGTGTGAGGGAGCTTCTTCTCCTTCAACATACTCCTCGTCGTATCAAACAAAGTTCAGTTTCTTCTTTCAGCAAGACCATTGTGTTGAGGAGTGTATGGAGTAGTCACCTCATGCTCGATTCCATTCTCCTCACAGAACTTTCTAAACTCGGTAGAGTTATACTCACCTCCACCATTAGTTCTGAGAATCTTTAAAGTCTGACCACTCTGATTCTCATCCTTGATTCTGAATTTCTTAAATTCAGCAAACACCTCGTGTTTGAACTTTATACAACCCACATCATTCTTGTGAGCTCATCCACAAATGACACAAAGCATTTATTCCCTCCAAGTGAAGGTACTGGAAATGGTCCACACACATCAGAATGCACTACACCCAAAGCATGTTTTGCGCTTGGAGGCACTTCAGATGCAAATGGAAATCTTGGTTGCTTCCTTTTTATGCACACATTGCATGACTTCTCTGGATTCTTAATAGCAGGAATTCCATGTACCAACTTCTTCGAATTCAGATGGCCCAAGCTAGTGAAGTTCAAATGACCAAATCTTTTGTGCCACAATTCATTTTCCTTCACAACACTTGTTGCATTCAGGCATTCAGAGTCTGCAGTTTTAACATTCACTTTGAATGTTCTATTCCTCCCCTGTTCTGACTTCATAATCAACTTCTGATTACAGTTATACAACTTTTGATTACAGTCATACAACTTCAAAAGATTTCCCTTCATGTTAACTAAAAAACCTTTCTCAACTAATTGGCCTACACTCATCAGATTGCTTTTAATGCTAGCCATGTACCACACATTCTGAATCAATGCGGCTTTACCATTATTCATAACTACTCTGGCATTTCCCATACCTTCAGCGCTGAGGTATTTATCATCAGCACATCTAATATTTGTCCTCTTTCTAGAGTCAAAGTCAATCAACCATTTCTTATTTCCAGTAAGATGATTTAAGCAGCCAATGTCCATATACCACCAGTCTGTCAAATACGCATCATTTGATTCAGAAGCCATCAATAGCACAGATTCATCATCAGAATCTTTTCTTGCTATGTTTATTTCTTCTAACTTCCTTTCCTTGTTTGACCAACAATCAGCAACGAAGTGGCCAAACTTCTTACAATAGTAGCATTGAACCTTTCTCTTGTCATATTTCTCCTTCCCCTTCTGAGTACTTTTTTGCCTTCTAGATGTTGAGGTTTCTAACTTCTAAGAACTGCCATGTTTTTTCCTGGCCTCTAACCAAGACTGCTTATGGTCCTTCTTGACAAAAGAAGCTTTCAAAGTTTGCTTTACCTCTCTCTCAGAGGTTCTTTCAGTCAGACGCAACTCTTATGCCTCTTGACTGGTTCGCAGCTCTTCTATTCTCATGGTGCTCTGATCCTTAGAATGTTCAATTTCTACAACAATGTAATCAAACTGATGAGTAAGAGATCTAAGTGCCTTCTCAATGATTCTTTCATCAAAGAGTATTTCTCTACACGACTTCATCTTATTTGTGATCAGAATCACTATAGAGATGTAGTCAGGTACCTTCTCATTGTCCTTCATGCTGAGATTCTCATACTGCTTACATAGAGACTGAAGCTTCACCTTTTTCACTGATGCATCACTAGCACCGTACTAGTGTGTCCCACGCAGCCTTTGCCGTCGTCGAATCAACGATTTTCTCAAACACGTTCGCAGCTACACACTGATGGATGTAGAACAACACTTTCTGATCCTTTTTCCTCGTTTCTCTTGGCGAGTTTCTCTGTGCTTCCGTCGCATCCACTGCAATCGGAGTATAACCGTCGTTGATGAGATCAAGAACATCTTGAGCGCTAAACAACACACGCATCTGAATCATCCACCGATTCCAGATCTTGCCATCGAACACTGGAAGCTTGGTACTCATATTACCATTTTCGTTCATCTTTGACCTTGTACAATCACTCTGATCTCACCAACACTAGTGTTTCCCAATCCTACAGAATCAAGAAATGTGATTCTGTTATGATTCCGATCAAGAAATTCAACACGAATTCAAGAAACGAAATCAATCACACAACGCCTCACTGTTCACTCGTGTTTCCCTGTGTTTCTCTATGGATCTGAACTGGAGCTCTAGATACCAATTATTGGTACACAAGGTGAAAAAGATGAAGATGGAGAAAGAGATATAAGAAAGAGAATAACAAATTCTAACAAACTTTCACTACTCTGCTAAAACAGTTACACACAAAATGGTTGCACACACACTGCACTACAATACTCAGTGGATAAAACTCTTGACAACTACAATACTATATATACACAAATAAAAGTGTCACGTAACTAAATACTAAAATACTAAATTACCCTTCAACATATTAATCAAAAACATTCATTTATTATTTTATTTTAAATCATTTTTTCCACAAAAATTAAAATATTATTTTTCTCTACTTCTCTCCCTCGAAAACTCTCTCTTTCACATTCCCTCCAAACTAACCAACAAAGTCTAAGTTAATAAGAACTATATCTTCCTATTTGTTGGAATTGTTGGCTCAGAAGCATCAATATCAAGTTAAAAGCAACACATAAATGAGAGATATTATATATTCACTAAAAACCTTAAAATAATGCGAATTTTTCTATTTATAAATATTTAAATTTCCACAACTATAACCAATATGAGACTCTATCTCGCACTTAACTTTTTATTCTCAACACTATTTTCATTTCAAACAAACAAAATTCTTGATTTTGTGTGATCATGTTAATGAATTGATTATGTTAATTGACTTGGTTCGCCCTTTCATTCCTCTATACTTGCCCAGCAATCAACATTTCTCAACTTCTCCTATAATAATTGATGATTACTTTTTTTTGGCTGAAAATTTCTGTAAAAAAATTATAAGAGATAATATTGTATATTGCAGGAAACATATGCAAAGAGGATGGAATAAAGTCAACACTTTTTAAATTTCCACGAACGTACGTTTTCCAAATTAGAAATGTACGTACGAAATAAATATGAAATTCCAAATTTTTATTATTACTTGAGACAATCTACGTGTGAGTATGTGACAGGTTGAGTTATTTAATATTAAGCAACATGTTTTTATATATATGAGTTACATCTGAAAGAAAATAAAAAGAAATTACACCATTGAATTAGTCAAATATGCACGAATTACGGCATGACTTAGAAATTACACCATTGAATTAGTAAAATAGGCATGAATTGCTTAAGTTGGATATATATTATTACAAAAGTCGCAAAATAGTTGCTTACTATATTATATTTATCATCCAAGTGTTGGTTGTTTAAGAATTGGTCGTTGTGATGATCTTTAAATTTACTCTTGATCTCCATCCCGTAATAAGAGGATTAATTAATTAATAATATTAAATTACTATATTTGTGTTTTTGGGCATTTGCCCTCTTAGTTTACTAAATAAAAATAAATTACTATACTTGTCTAATAATTTAACAAAATCATTTTAATTATTACATATTGAATATTAACTATTGTCACATAGGCATGGCTAATAATAATAATTTTGATTTTTTTTTAATGTTACTGTCTTAGAGATCATTTAAATACTTATAAAAGATACAAATGTTGATGATTTGAATTTAAATTTTAACTTTAATTAAAATTCTCGTATGATTTTCAATGTGAATAAAATATTTTTTTTTTTTGAGATTTTATTATGAGGATTTCAATGTAAAGATTTTGTTTTTTTAAACCTTTGAAAAATCTTAGTCATCTAACAATTGTTAGTTGATTCAGTGATGATTGACCCTGAATTTGGTAAGGAGGATCACGATTCGATCTCCACAACTACAATCAGGAGGGGGCTGAAAGCCTGAAACTACTTGATGTCAGAACTGACCCCCAAATTAGATTAGACAGTTCTGTGGGCCAGATACTGGTGGTAAAAAAAATCTTAATCATTTGAAATATTTAGTTGTGTTAATTAGATTTTTTTAAAAATTTTTTTTAGTAATTTTAAATTCATATAAATATTAAAACCAACCAAATTAATAGACTAATAAAATAAACTGTAAGACTAAAAGTTTATGTTATATAAATCTAAAATCGATTTTTGTAAATTTATAGTGGATTCTTGTCGCTTGTTTTTTTTAATTTATTTTTTTAAATTGTGTGTTAGAATATTATTTACTAGGGGTGGACAAATTTAAACCAACCGATTGAAACCGACCGACCCGTTGTCTTTTTTGTGCAAATGGATCGGGTCGGGTCGGATGTCGGATTGATTCGGTTGCTTAATTTGGATATTATAGGTTGCTTCGGTCAGGCTCGGATGCTAATTTTGGATCCGACGAAAACTGAAACCGACCGAACTTAATTAATATAATTTTTATTTATTTTTATTACTAGATGAATGACTCACTATAAAAATGAGATTAATAATGTTGCAGAATACTATCATTTTTATAAATTGATGATTGCATTGTATACTCTCAAAAATACAAGATATTTAATATAAAATTTTGTATATTATTTAGTTTATCGGTTAAAGTATGATAATGATCAAAATTAATGTCAAATAATATTAAAAATATTATTCCGTAATAATAATTTTTATTAAAAAAATAGTTTTATTCTAAAAATTTAATATTTTTTATACAAAATTTAAAAAAAATCATTTTTATAAATTTTTTCTAATAAATATTAAACCGACTAAACCGATCCGACTTAACCGCCAAACCGACTTAACCGAATCCGACGAAAACCGAAATTTTATCGGTCGAAATTGGGCCATAAAAATGAAACCGTGGTTTACGTCGGATTTAAATTTTGAGCCCGAAACCGACCGTAACCGACCGATTGTCCACCCCTATTATTTACATTAAAAAAAGAAAGTAAAACCACCTGAAAAGTCAACTATGTTGCCAAGTAAATAAACCCAAGATGCCACTCTAGTAATATTAATCAGTTTATGCTACTCATAATTGTATTCCTAATGAAGCAAACAACGATGAGAATGTCCCTACATTTTCTTTCAGTATTGATTGGTGTCCTTACTATTTTTGTTTCGATACATGCTCAGGATCAATCAGGTTTATTTGTTTATCAATTTGTTTATATATAGCTTCTTCATCACATATTTGTTGCTACTAGTAATTATTATTTTAGTTGAAATTATCTTAATTTGTTCCTATATGTATATCTCAGGATTCATCAGCATAGATTGTGGTCTCCCTGAAAAATCAAGCTATGCTGAGGCAACCACAGGCATAAACTACATTTCAGATGCAAAATTCATAGATACTGGTGTATCCATCAGGATACCCCCGGTAGGCAACACTGTCCTACAGCAACTAGAACATGTGAGAAGCTTTCCTACTGGAGTGAGAAACTGTTACAAAATAGATGTAACAAATGGTACTAAATACTTAATCAAAGCCTCATTCTACTATGGAAACTATGATGATCAAAATGATCCACCACAATTTGATCTTCATTTTGGACCTAATATGTGGGATACAGTGAAGTTCACAAACTTATCACGCATCAGAACCAGTGAGATCATTTACACTCCATCACTAGATTACATACAACCATGTCTTGTTAACACAGGCAAAGGAACTCCTTTCATTTCGGTCATAGAATTGAGAACTTTGAACAAAGAAGCTTATGTCACATACTCGACTAAATCAGTGTTATCGAGTTTCTTTCGATTTGATATAGGTTCCATCACAAACTTAGAATACAGGTAAGAGTTATATATAACTTCTCTGATACGCATTAGAACATGTCATACAGTGTCAGACACTAGAAATAAATATCTGATAATTTTTTTGGTCATGTACAAACAAACGACAGGTACAAAGACGATGAATATGACCGGGTCTGGTTTCCTTTTAAATGGGATGAGATGAAAAAACTAAGCACCAATGAAGATATATTAACCCAGAATATTTATAAACCACCAGGAGTTGTTATGAGCACTGCTGTTACACCATTTAATGAAAGTGCTCCTATACAATTTAATTGGAATTCGGATAATCTAAATGACCAATATTACTCATATTTGCACTTCACTGAGGTTGAGAAGCTGGCTGAAAATGAAACTAGAGCATTCAATATCACAGTGAATGGAGTACTAATGTATGGACCTGAGATACCTGCATACAGATCAGTAGATACCATATTTAGTACAGTAACTTTGACTGGAGCCAGAAAGTATATATTTTCACTTACTAAGACACAGAATTCAACTCTTCCACCTATCATCAATGCCTTTGAGGTTTATAAACTAATAGACTTCTCACTATCAGAAACAAACCAGGATGATGGTATGTTAATCTTTTAAATTTTCATGTGATTTTGTGTCATTTGTGGTGTAAAGTAAACTAAATGTGCGAATTAGTTTGAAATCCTTTTGAAACTTTTTTTGAATGTTGAATATTAGTTGATACTATCACAAGCATCAAGAAGGCTTATGGGGTGGCTAGAAATTGGGAAGGAGATCCATGTGGTCCTGTGAAGTATATATGGGAAGGTCTAAACTGTAGTGTTGGTGATAGCAATAACCCTCCGAGAATCACATCTTTGTAAGTTTGCAATTCCTTAAATAAACTATATGCATAGATTGAGAAACATTGATTTTCCACTGAAATTTTGTTTGCAAATGTGATCAGGAATCTATCTTCAAGTGGATTGACAGGGCAGATAGTATCTTCTATATCAAAGCTCTCTATGTTACAAAATTTGTGAGTTCATAACCTTTTTCTCACCTCACTAAAGATGATATACCAATCTCTTTTACTTATAACTTTGTAGCACTTTTGATTAAATACTATATTATAACAATTATTTCTTAATTGACTTATGTTCCGTATGCATTTGAATTTCATTTAGAGACTCTGATAGTTTAAATACTCTGATTTATAATAGAATTTAAGTGTAATCATTTTTCATCTAAAATTAGTTACAAATTTGTTTTCTATCTCTTTTATCATCTTCTTCATCTGCAACTTTGTGCTCCAACAATCGGTATCTATACCTTTCGTTCAGTTTTAGGAATGGAAAACTCGAGTGTACGTGAGGCGTGTGTGATTGATTCTGCTAATTCAATTCACAATGAATTGAAGATCTGAATCGAAATAGAATCACATTTATTGATTCTGAGGGATTGGGAAATATGAGTGTTGGTAAGTTTTTGAGGGAATTTTGCACAGGATCGAAGATGAATGGAGGAAACGACAGCTTGAACAAAAAGCCTCCAGTCTTTGATGAAAATAATTAGAATCGATTGATGATTCAGATGCGCGTGTTGTTTGGCGCTCAACATGTTCTTGATCTTGTCAATCAACATTAAACCATATTTTATGTTTAATTATGTAGTTATTAGTTGTTAGGGTTAGTTCCTATTTTATAGGAAGGTTAGTTATTCTTTTGCTTGCACCCCAAACTTTCTCTTTTGTATATATATGGCACTGCCATTCTATTGTAACTTCAAGTTCATCAATGCACATACACACAAATCATATTATGGTACCAGTAGTGTGAACAATTTTCAGTTTCACTATTCACCATCTTCTTCCTTCCATTCTTGAACTTCATTTTTTTCATCACGGTGGATAGCGATAAAGATGAGTCTCCCACCACCACCAACAAGAACACCACCGACAAGAATCCTGCCCTTGATCATTCAAGCCCTTACTACCTACATTCTTCTGAAAATCCAGGAACGACTCTTGTTTCACCTCCATTATTGGAGAACACAAGCACATTTTGAATGTTGCTCGTGCCATCATGTTTCATTCCCACCTCCTAAAGATTTTTTGGAACTTTGCTTTCAACCATGATGTTTTCCTCATCAACTGTCTTCCATCACCTGTCACTCATGCAAAATCTCCTTATGGGCTCTTACATGGAACACCACCTGATTACAACATCATCAAAGTTTTCTCCTGTCTTGTCTTTGCCTCCACACTCATGCAGGGCCGACAAAAATTGGACCCTCGTGCCTCTAAGTGTATCTTCCTTGGTTACAAACAAGGTATAAAGGGGTTTATTGTTATGAATCTGTTAACACGTATAAAGGGGTATAAAGGGGTTTATTCCTCCTCCCAACATTAATTCTCCTAATCAATCCAGAATTCTTGATTACACTCTCCCATTTTTAGACATACCAGACAAACCTTTACATCACTTTCCACCTTCTAAACCCAACACTTCTTCTTCTAATACACCAATTCCACTTCTTCTTCTCCTCAATCACCCATTGATACAACCACTACTACTAATCCTTCACCCCTTCATAACACCATTCCTCCCACTCCTCCTATTGTTCCATCTCGAACCTCCACACGCATCATTCAAAGATCAAAATACCTTGCAAACTTTGTCTGCAACACCATTTCTTTTTCTCATCATCAGTCTACATCCACCACACCTTATCATATTCATCATTATACCAACATCAACCATCTTCTTATTGATTCCTCTCATCACCTACGCTCTATCATCACTGACATAGAACCATCCACATTCAAACAAGCTTTCCAACATGTTTGTTGGAAACAAGCCATGTTTGTTGAACTTCAAGCACTTCAACAAAACAACATATAGACCGTGTCTCCTTTACCTCCTAACAAGAAAACCATAGGTTACATGGATTTATAAAATCAAATGACACACAGATGGATCGATAGAATGCTACGAGGCACGATTTGTTGCAAAGGGATACACACAAACTTAAGGCATTGATTACATAGACACATTCTCACTTGTTGCCAAAATGACCACAGTTTGACTCCTCTTTGCCCTTGTCGCTTCTCAGAACTGACATCTTGTACAACTTGATGTTAACAACACATTTTTACATGGTGACCTCGATGAAGATGTACACATGATCATACTCTTATTTGCAAACTCCAAAAGTCCATTTATGGGCTAAAACAAGTAAGTAGACAGTGGTTCTCCAAACTCTCCTCCTTACTCTTTTCCTTGCACTACAAGCAATCACCATCTGATCATTCTCTTTTCAATTATTTTCATCATAGCAAATGCATTATTCTCCTAATATATTTTGATGACCTCATCCTATCTGGTAATGACATTGTTGGCATACAAAACCTCAAGCACATCCTTGACACTCATTTTCAAAATTAAAACCTTAGGGATCTTCACTTTTTCCTTAGCCTCGAATTTTTTCGTTCACCCAATGGCATATCAATTTGTCAACGTAAATATGCCCTTGAATTACTCCAAGACACCAGTCTACTTGCTGATAAACCTTGTTTTACCCCCATGACAAAGACTCATAAATACACCAAGGATGATCACTCTCCACCCACTGATGCTACATCTTTTAGAAGACTCATTGGTCATTTGATTTATCTTTGTACCACTCGCCCTGACATCAGTTTCAGTGTTTAACAACTAAAACAATTCATGGCTTTTCCTTCATCTCTTCATCTCCAGGCTGCTTACAGGGTTCTTCGTTACATCAAACACTCAACATCTCAAGGTCTCTTTTACTCATCTACTTTTCCTTTGCAACTCAGGGCTTTCAGTGATTCAAATTGGGCCTCTTGTTCCGATACTCGTTGCTCCATCACCGATTTCTGCATATTCCTCGGAGATTCTCTCATCTCATGGAAATCCGAGAAGCAACACGGTTTCTCGCCCTTCCTCGGAGGAAGAATATCGTGCCTTTGCATCCACAGTTTGCGAAATACAATGGCTCACTTATCTTCTCCATGATCTGCACGCCAACTTCATTTCTTCAACTGTTTTTGTTGTGAAAAACGATGACTTTAATCAAAATATAAAACTGGTTTCTTGAATTATCAAGAACCAAAACAAGGGTCTAACGGAAAAGAGAAAACAAGAAGAAGAGGAGAGAAACAACAATGATTGGGCAAATATAATCCTATTTACTATTCACTTTCTCATTAACATTTACAAATGATTACAAGTGAATATCACAATTTGTCACACCCAACAAACTGAGTGTACTAGCCTATTTATAGACTAACTAGGTAACTTGCAACCCAAGAAACCTAAACAATTGGATCCTTAACACAAGGCCCAATTCGACAGAATAAACTATTTCGACAGAATACATATAAGAACAGACTTCGACTACTATATGTACATAACAGGCATCAGCATGTGAACAACCTTCGACTGCATGCTTGCCTCTGTCGAAATACATGAAAGCTACCTTCGACACAGCTGAGTTTCGACCCAAATCTCACAAATCTCCACCTTGGATCTAACTCAGCAGCAACAAAGAAAACAACTAGCTTTCATCATGCAGCTTTATCAACTGCATACAGTGGAAAAACTTGCAACTTGGAAAAGTTTTGGTGATCATATCAACAGCATTTTCTTCAGTCGAAACCTTCAGCACCTGGACTTCACCACGCTCGATTATCTCTCTGACGAAATGCAGCCTCACATCAATGTGCTTAGTTCGCTCATGATAGGCTTAATTCTTCGACAGGTGTATTTCACTTTGACTATCACATTTAACAGTGATACTTCGACCTTGAAGTTTCAGCTCCTTTGCAAAACCTTCAAGCCACAATGCTTCCTTCACAGCTTCAGTGAGGGCAATATATTCAGCTTCAGTGGTTGATAAGGCAACAACCTTCTGAAGCGTCGCTTTCCAACTGATTGTTGTGCCAAACATTGTGAAAACATATCCAGAAATAGACTTTCTGGAATCCATACAACCTACATAATCAGAGTCAACAAATCCTTCAATTTCGACTATGTTATCACCATCACAGGCTCCACCATAAATCAAGACTCTTTTCAGAGACCCGTTTATGTACCTGAGAATCCACTTTACAGCTTGCCAGTGCGCCTTTCTAGGATTGGCCATATACCTGCTCATAAGGCTCACTCCATATGCTATGTCTGGCCTCGTACATACCATAGCATACATCAAAGAACCCACTACACTAGCATATGGAATGCTATTCATATAGATTCTTTCAGCTTCAGTACTCGGACTTTGAGTAATACTAAGCTTAAACTGAGGATTTGTAGGTGTCACAACAGGCTTCGAATTCGACATACCAAACTTGTCGAGAAGCTTCCGTAGGTATGTCTCTTGAGATAAGCACAACTTCGACTGCTTTCTATCTCTCCGGATGTCAATCCCAAGAATCCTGGCTGCAGCTCCAAGATCCTTCATTTCGAACTCCTTAGTGAGTTCAGCCTTCACCTTTGTTACATCCTCAACCCTGTTGCTAGCTATGAGGATATCATCCACATACAGCAGCAACATAACAAGTGAGTTTCCAGGTCGAAATCTGAAGTAAACACAGTGATCTAACTGACTTCTAGTGAAACCAATGTATGCCATGAACTTGTCGAATCTCCTATTCCACTGTCGAGGAGATTTCTTCAGGCCATACAAAGACCTATTCAGCTTGCACACATAATCTTCTTTACCCTTTTCTGCATACCCTTCAGGTTGACGCATCAGGATCGTTTCATCTAGATCACCATACAGAAATGATGTCTTCACATCCATTTGCTCAAGTTCCAAATCGAACTTTGCCACCATGGCCAACAACATTCGAATGGATCTATGCTTTACAACAGGAAAGAACACATCATTGAAGTCGACTCATTCTTTTTGAGTGAACCCCCTAGCAACCAGCCCCGCCTTAAAGCGCTTCGACATCACTCATTCGATTCCTTCCTTGACCTTGAAAATCCACTTACAACTGACTAACCTTGCTCCTGCAGGTTTCTCAATCAGCTCCCAAGTGTTATTATCATGAAGAGATTTCATCTCGTCATCCATGGCTTTTCGCCATTCAGTCTTGTCTCGACTCCTTATAGCTTCCTTGTAATCTCTAGGTTCTTCGTCAAGTACCTCACTTGCAGAGATTAAGGCAAAAGCTATAAGATCTGCATAACCAAGTCTCTGAGGTGGCTTGATGACTCTTCTCGACCTATCTCTAGCCAGTAGGTAGTCATCGACAGTTTCTTCAACCTCATCAGCATCTTGCTCTTCGACTTCATCAGGGATATGCACTTCAGCATCACTATGCTCCACCTCAACAGGCATCTCAACCTGTTCCAGCTCCTCTTCAGAGATTTCTGCACTTCGACCAGCATCACCAGTTTTCTTAAAAGCCATTTCGACCTCATTGAAAACTACATCACGACTTGTGATACATCTTCTGTGACCTGGTTCTAGGCACCACAGCCTATAACCCTTGACTCCCTCAGGATATCCAAGGAACATGCATCTCAGAGCTCTAGGTTTGACCTTGTCTTGCCTAATGTGAGCATAGGCTAAACAGCCAAATACTCTCAGTTTGTCAAGATCTGGTGGATGATTCGACCAAACTTCTTCAGGTGTCTTCATTCCCAACGCAGTCGAGGGACATCTATTTATCAGATAAGCTGCTGTCGAAACAGCCTCTGCCCAAAACACCTTCTTCAATCCAGCACTAACCAACATGCTTCTAACCCTTTCAAGGATTGTTCGATTGAATCTCTCAGCTAAGCCATTTTGTTGAGGAGTACCTGCTACAGTCTTATGCCTTGCAATCCCAGACTCAACACAGTAACTGTCGAACGCTTCGTTGCAGAATTCAAGGCCATTATCAGTTCTCAACCTCTTAACCTTTCTACTAGTTTGAGTTTCGACCAGAACCTTCCAACTTTTGAAATTCTCAAAAGTTTCATCCTTCGTCTTCTGAATGAATACCCATAACTTTCTGGAATAGTCATCAACGATGGATAGAAAATACCTTGCACCTGAGTGTGAAGGATTCCTTGCAGACCCCCAAAGATCAGCATGAATGTAATCAAGGGATCCATGTGTTCTTTGCTTGCCTTTGTCAAACTTTGCCCTACAGGATTTACCAAGTACACAAGATTCACAAAACTCCAGCTTTTCGACTTTGTCACCTCCTAGCAGGTTCTGTTCCCCAATTCGACCAGGCCTCTTTCGCTGACATGGCCCAATCTCATGTGCCATAACTCTGTCTTTGACATAGGTTTCGTGGATACAAGATTTGTCGAACCACTTACAACCTCAGCCTCCAGGGTATACAAGCCTTGGTTTTTCACGCCTCTCAAGACTTCCTTCGACCCCTTCATGACTCTCAGGGTACCTTGCTCTCCTTTGAAAACATATCCCTTTCTGTCGAATTCACCAAGAGAAATTAAATTCCTCTTAAGGTCAGGTACATACCTAACCCCAGTCAATAGCTTTATTGACTCATCATGGAGCTTGAATCTAACAGATCCAATACCTGCAATCTTGCAAGCTTTATTGTCTCCCAACAGCACTGATCCTCCATCTTGATCACATAATTCTTCAAACACATTCTTGTTTGGAGTCATATGCCAAGTACATCCAGAATCCATAATCCACTCTTCGCAAGAGTTGCTGCTCGACACCACAAGGACATCAGATGATTCATAACCATCTTGCACTATAGCTGCATTCCCATTGTCCTTACCTCCATGATTATTCAGGCGCTCAGGGCACACCTTTCGTGTATGACCCTCCTTCTTACAGTGATAACATTTGATACCAGACATATCACCACCAGAAGATTTCTGCTGAACCTTTCCTTTCTTCTTATCAAACCTACCATCTTTCTTCGACGATCTTCCTTTCACGGACAACCCTTCGCCAACTGATGAAGGTTTCTGCTCTTTTCTTTCGTTCAAATCCTTCGAATACAAGGCTGCTTGAACTTCTTCAAAGGTCAGGGACTCCCTTCCATACAAGCGGGTTTCTTTGAAGTGAGCATGCGATCTGGGCAAAGCACACAATAGCAACAATGCTTGATCTTCATCATCAATCTTCACATCAATGTTTTCAAGATCAAGAATCAGCTTGTTGAAAGAATCCAACTGCTCAGCCAAAGCTTTGTCTTCATTCATCTTGAACGAGTATAATGCTTGCTTCAGGTAAAGACGATTCACCAAGGATTTGGTCATATAAAAACTTTCCAGTTTCGTCCATAATCCCGCCGCCGTCGTCTCTTTTGATACCTGTCGGAGTACCTTATCACCAAGGCTCAAAAGAATTGCGCTGTGTGCTTTCTCGATCATTGTCATATTTTCTTTTTCGTCACGCAGCATCCATGGCTGCCATTCCCTTCAACGCTTCCAAACATCCCTGCTGCACCAGTAGGGCTTTCATCTTCAAGCTCCACAGACCGAAATCATTCACTCCGGTGAACTTTTCAATCTCATACTTTGTTGAAGCCATCTTCTCCACGCTCACCGCACCAATTTGTTGTGAAAAACGATGACTTTAATCAAAATATAAAACTGGTTTCTTGAATTATCAAGAACCAAAACAAGGGTCTAACGGAAAAGAGAAAACAAGAAGAAGAGGAGAGAAACAACAATGATTGGGCAAATAAAATCCTGTTTACTATTCACTTTCTCATTAACATTAACAAATGATTACAAGTGAATATCACAATTTGTCACACCCAACAAACTGAGTGTACTAGCCTATTTATAGACTAACTAGGTAACTTGCAACCCAAGAAACCTAAACAATTGGATCCTTAACACAAGGCCCAATTCGACAGAATAAACTATTTCGACAGAATACATATAAGAACAGACTTCGACTACTATATGTACATAACAGACATCAGCATGTGAACAACCTTCGACTGCATGCTTGCCTCTGTCGAAATACATGAAAGCTACCTTCGACACAGCTGAGTTTCGACCCAAATCTCACAGTTTTATATTGCGACAATCAATCTGTCAGATACATTGCAACTAATGCTATCTTCCATGAACGCACAAAGTATATTGAGATTGATTGCCATGTCGTTCGTGAGAAATTACTTGCTAAACTATTCCAACTGTTACCTGTTCCTAGCTCTGCCCAACTTGCAAACATTCTAACGAAACCTCTTGATCCACATCCTTTGCATCTCATTCTTTCCAAGCTTTGTATCTCAGCTAACTTTGTTCCATCTTGAGAGAGGGTATTAAACCATATTTTATAAGAAGGTTAATTATTCTCTTGCTTGCACCCCAAGCTTTCTCTTTTGTATATATATGGCACTGTCATTCTATTGTAACTTCAGGCTCATCAATGCACATACACACAAATCATATTAATCAAAAAATGAAGTTTCTATCATATATATATATATATATATATATATATATATATATATTTTAAAAAAAATTATGTAATGCATAAATCTAATTTCACACTTTACCCTTTTTTTCAGGGATTTATCAAACAATAGCTTAAACGGTCCTTTACCAGATTTTCTGACACAACTGCGGTCACTAAAAGTATTGTAAGTTTCATGAAAATGCAATTTATTTGATTATTAGTATAAAATAAAATATTATGTCATATTTATTTGTCATGAGTTTGCAGAAATGTGGGAAAGAACAATCTTACAGGGTTAGTTCCAAGTGGACTACTTGAGAAATCAAAAAGAGGTTCACTATTATTGAGGTGTGCCTCATACTCAAATCTATATTAATCCAACATTAAAATTATTTCTTTTAATACTTTACTAATCATATATCATATATGATATGATAATTAATATCTATACACATTTTACTTCTTTCAGTGTGGATGATAATCATAATCTTTGTACAAAGGAATCATGCAAAAAGAAGAAATCGTCTGTAGCACTTATTGCATCATTGTCTTCATTACTTGTGATCCTCTTGCTTTTACTTGGATTTTGGATATTCAAAAGGCGAAAAGGTACTTTTTAGAGGCCTTTTTTAATCTATGGATAGTGTGGTACTTAATTATTATTTTTTTCCATATTTTCATTCTTTTTTTTTTATTGTCGCAGTATTTATGTTTTCATATTCTAAGAAAGAAGGTTCAAAGAAATCAAAACATCAAATATTCAGTCATGCTGAAATTCTAAATATTACTGAAAACTTCAAAACTATTATTGGAGAAGGAGGATTTGGAAAAGTTTACATCGGCATTCTACAAGATCAAACCCAAGTCGCTGTTAAAAGGCTTTCACCATCATCAATGCAAGGTTATAAGGAATTTCAATCAGAGGTTAGAAATTATGTTCAAGTTTGAAAAAAAAAATAGTTTATTTAAGTTATATTTAAATGGAGAATCATGTATGTTCAACAGGCACAACTTCTAACAATTGTTCATCATAAAAATTTGGTCTCCCTCATTGGATATTGTGATGAAGGTGAAATAAAAGCATTGATTTATGAGTACATGGCCAATGGAAATCTTCAACAACACTTGTTAGGTAATTTATATTAGCAATATTTTAAAAGCTAACAAGTGAAGAATATTTTTTCCTATATGTCTTCATTTTTAAATGATTGTTTCAAATTTCATGACAAATGTTTATTTGGTTTAGGGGGAAATTCAAATATCTTAAAATGGAATGACAGACTTAACATTGCAGTTGATGCGGCATACGGTAATGTACTATTTATGACAACATCTTTCTTGTATTATATACCTTTAGACTGTATTTAATTGGTGATGTTTTTTAGGAATTGATTATATGCATAATGGAATTAAACCCCCTATTGTGCATAGAGATTTGAAGCCTTCCAACATATTATTGGATGAAAAAATGCATGCCAAGATTGCAGATTTTGGTTTAAGTAGAGTTTTTGGTAACGAACTTGATTCACATATATCCACACGCCCTGCTGGTACATTTGGCTACCTTGATCCTGAGTAAGTATTTACATAAAAATTAAATTAGAATAAATATATAGAAGAATGACAGTATTATAATTTTAAGGATCAATCATAAAATTTATTTGTTTGGTTTGTTTATAGATGTCAGAGAACAGGAAACATAAGTAAAAGAAATGATGTCTACAGCTTTGGAATAATTCTCTTTGTGTTGATCTCTGGTCGTCAAGCAATAGAAAGAGTAGACGGAGAAAGCATTCACATACTTGATTGGATTAGTCCTATAATCGAAGGAGGAGATATTAAAAATGTAATTGATCCAAGGTTGAAGGGAGAATTCAGTATAAATTCAGCATGGAAAGTTGTAGAAATTGCAATGTCATGCGTTTTGCAAATTGCTACTGAAAGGCCAGATATTAGTCAAATGTTGGCAGGGCTAAATGAATGTCTGTCTATGGAAATCGTTCAGAAAAATAATGGAAGAGAAACATCTATAAGTGAAGTGCATTCTGTATGTATGGAATTAGACTCTTATCCTTCAGCCAGGTAACCATTATATGATAATCCACTACAATTTTCGTTGTATAATAATCCTCGTTTGTATGATATGTAAATAATAATGATTATTTAAAAACTTATTTAAGAACAAAAAGAGCTAAGTATCATATACTTATGTATGTATTGTATGAATGTCTTAATTAAAAGCAATATTTTTCTCCTAGAGTATTAAGAAAAACAATGTGCATGAAATATGTGTGTGTATAAATTGTTAGATGTTACTAGAAAATATATATATATATATAGGGTTAATTGTGATTTACCCCCCTGACATATGAGCGAATTTTGATTTACCCCCCTCCATGCCTTTAGGCAACGGTTTTTTTGAAAAAATCGTTGCCAAAACCTGCCTATGGCAACGGTGGGGGGTAAACCAAAACACGCTCATATGTCAGGGGGGTAAATCACAATTAACCCATATATATATATATATATATATATATATATATATATGTTGAATATACCTTTTCAAAAAAAGATCAATTTTAAAATGTTTTATTTTGAATAAGGGTGTGCATGGGTAACCAATTAATGTAAACCAACACATTTTTATGGTTATAATTTATAAATCAAACAACTTGTCATAAAAATCAATTTGAAATTCATAACCGGTTTAAAACAAATTTTAAATAAGTTTTGAGTTTAATCCAAATTATTTAATTGAATCTAAATTTTATTCTCTTTAAATTAATATCAATTTTTAAATTTAAATACTTAAAACAAATCTTATGGTCTTCTAAATGAAATTAATATTGTGTATAAAAAATGAAATTAATATCAATTTTTAAATTTAAATACTTAAAATACTCTTATTTTCAATTAATTAGATTTCATAGTATCAAAATACCTTGATTAGTATATATATATATATATATATATATATATATATATATATATATATATATATATATATATATATATATATATATATATATATATATATATATATATATATAACAATTTTCGTCAATCCAACCATTGAAACAATCTGAATTTTTTTTTAATATAACCATAATTTTCAAAAAAAATTCCAAAAAAACCAACTTTTCAGAATAATTACAGAAATAGTTGGGTTTGAAAATCCAATACAAGGGTGGCGCCATTTCGAAAATCCAATACAAGGGTGGCGCCATATGAAATGGCGCCTCAGTTAGAGGCCACAAGCCATTTCATATGGCGCCTCAGGCCATATATTTGCCCTAAAAAAATTCCCTGAGGAGTAGCCATATGAAATGGCGCCTCAGGCCATTTTTTTTAAAGTTTAATTTATATTTTTTTAATATACTAAAAATTATATTATTTTATAGGTTACCCTTAGCCTATAAATAAGGGTTCTCCCTCACTTGTTTTTGCACAACAACACAGCAACACAAACCCTAATTGCCTCTCTTTCGTCACCAATTTCCCAAAGCCATCCGGTCATAGGGCTTTTAGGGGATGCATTTGGTCTAAGGCATCCTTGACTTCCAGAATTGTGAAAGGTTTGTTGCACCAGTCAATGTGAGTATCCTTCAGTTTCCCTCGAATCACACTATAGACTTCTTCAACTTCTGTAGGGTTGGAGGATGAAAACAGTTTTGCAAAATAACTTGTCAGTAAATCCTCGCAGTGTTCTTCGCCCCTCCACCATTTTCCATATTCATCTCTTAACTTTTGGATATTATTGGTCTTCCTCTTTTGCTATGCTTTCTTGTAAAAGAACTTGTTATTTTTATCTCCATGTTGAAGCCATACAACTGAGTCACCAAGGATCTAGATGGAGGATAGGTAATGGTGCGAAGGTATCATTAAGAGAGACTTTGGAAAATTAGTGAGGGAAGGGAGGCAATTAGGGTTTGTGTTGCTGAGTTATTGTGGAAAAACAAGTGAGGGAGAGCCCTTATTTATAGGCTAAGGATAACCTATAAAATAATATAATTTTTAGTATATTAAAAAAATATAAATTAAACTTTAAAAAATAAAAATTAAAAATTAAAAATATAAATATAAATATAAAAAACAAGTGAGGGAGAGCCCATATTTTTTAGGGCAAATATATGACCTGAGGCGCCATATGAAATGGCTTGTGGCCTCTAACTGAGGCGTCATTTCATATGGCGCCACCCTTGTATTGGGTTTTCAAACCCAGCCATTTCTGTAATTATCCTGAAAAGTTGGTTTTATTGGAATTTTTTTCTAAAATTATGGTTATATTAAAAAAAAATTCAAACAATCTGCACAAGTAAAAGACAACTATCGCCCTACTAAAGTTATTGAACGCAGTTTCGTAATACTTAAAATAATCGGCATATAAATACTTATCACATGATTGCAAAATATAATATTATAAATAAATTCATTTCAATTTAATAATTAACTGTTTTAAAAAAAAACAGAATTTATTAATGTGTTATTAGAGAAATTTGACTTTCATTCTAATGATGATTCATGAAAAGAGATAAGTATGTAAATTTAATACATAATAAAATTTGGGTATCTAATACAGATACCGATTTATATTTGGATAACAAAATAGATACTTGCTTTTATATTTTAGCATTTAGATTGGGTTTTAAAAGTGAAACAATTTAGAAATCAGAGTTAGATAAAAATTGTTCGGTGTAAGGTAACTTTTGTACAAAATATATGCTTTTGGATTGATTGTAATATACACTTAACCAGAAACAAAATGAGCAATGGTTGAAAAGATTAAATCAGTTAGTGTTTCAATTAACTAAAATTCAGTTTAAACGAGATGTGTAAATATAAACTTTTCAATTGAACAAGATATCTATTATTACAATTTTCAGAGTTAATAAAAAATAAGAATGTTTAGGATCTCAATCTAGCACAAACTTAAATCTTATATACAAAATCGTTACTAATGCAGTAAAGCCTAATATCATGATATCCTAAGAAAATGTTAAATCTAAACATGCAATTCTTTTTAATTCTTGGTATTTGATTTACTGTGTTATTTTCTTTTAACTACTTTTCTCTCTTATCTTGAACATGTTAAAACAATTTTTTTTAAGTAATAAAACATTTAAATTAATCACAAATTTTAAATACTACAATTCACGTCCCCTCCCCCTCTCTCTTGTATTTGGAGTCACTTATCCAATAAGTGGACACATAGCCTAAATCATTTTAAAGATTAATCGTCCCAGGAGGAAGATGACTTCAAGATATTCAGTAAACAAACCATCGTCTTTTAATGGAGAAGGGTATAGTTCGTGGAAAGAGAAAATGAAGTTTTTCATAGAAAGGATGGATCGTGGTATTTGGAAGATTGTTAATGCATGTCCATTTCTTCCTATACATGAAATAAATGGTGTTGTAGTAAACAAATCTAAAAAGGATTGGACCAAAGATAATAAAGAAAATGTGCAGCACAATTTGAAGGCAAAAACTATCATCATTGCGACTCTCGATCTTGATGATTTTTTGTGAGATTGTAAAGAAAATGCGAGGCGTCCTCCATATTACCTAAGAAGGAACTATTGAGGTAAAGAGGGCAAGGTTGGACACATTAACTCACGAGTATGAACTTTTCAAAATGAATCTTGAAAAGAATATAAATCAAATGCAAAAACGATTTACCCATATCGTGAGTCATATGAGAACTCTAGAAAAAAAACATTTTCAAATAAGGAATTGGTTGTGAAAATTCTGAGATGCCTAAATCATAGTTGGCAACCTAGATGTAGATGTATGTGTTGTTTAAACTGGACTAGGTTAATATCTGGTCCAACATCTGTCCCTTGAGAAACAAAATTGCAATTGGCATAAAAGCAGCTACCCTGTTCTGTTTGGGTGAGCTCTAGGGAAGATATTTTTTGTTCATATGGACAAAACAAATAATGGAGGGTATGTCAATATACCACCTTTTTTGGATGACACTAATTATCATTATAGGAAAGCTAAGATTATTGCCTTTCTTAAATCCATAGACAACAAAACTTGGAAAGTTGTGGTTATAGGTTAGAAACACCTTGAGATCACTTCTCAAAATGGTACAACAGGCTTAAATCCAGAAGCTGATTGGTCCAAAAATGAAGATAATGAAGCTCTTGGAAACGAAAAAGCCTTGAGTTCTATATTCAACGGTGTCCACAAGAACATGTTCAGACTAATTAAAATATGTACTGAAGCTATATAAGCTTGGGAAATTCTCAAGACTGCTCATAAAGGCACATCCAAAGTGCGTATATCAAGGTTACAACTCCCCACAATACAGTTTGAGAATTTGAGAATGAAAGAAAATGAACCCATATATGATTTTAACATCGGACTTAGGGATATTGCCAACACTTAATTTGCCTTAAGAGAGAAGATGTCTGAAGAAAAGCTTGTCACAAAAATCCTAAGATGTGTCTACCTATAAAGTTTGACATGAAGGTTACAACTATTGAAGAAGCCCAAAACTTAAGCAACATAAAAGTTGATGAAATCATTGATTATTTACAAACCTTTGAGATTGTTATAAGTAATAAATCTAAAAAGAAGAACAAAGTATTGCCTTTTTTTCCAACACTAAAGAGGTTGAAGATCAAGGTGAAATCCTATCAGATGTTATAACACTTATTGGAAGAAAGTTAAACAAATCCTTGAGAAGGCTGGGCAGACAATGGAGGACAAATGTCCAAGACAAGAGGTCATATTTTAGTTCCCAGAGGAAGAGGAAATATGAATACAAATCTAACCAAAGAAAAGGAGTTCAATGTCATGAATGTGAAAGGTTTGGTCACATCAAATTTGAATGTCCCACCTTTCGTAAGAAACAAAAAGGGGATTGTCAATCACTTGGTCTGATTCTGATGATGAAAGTGAATGTGAAATAGCTAATAAAATGATAGCCTTCATTGGAAAATATGATTCTTGTAGTGAGTATAGTGATAAAGATATCTCAGCAAAAGAGCTTGCTGAAACTTATAGAGAATTGCTCACTGAGTGGAAGGAATCTTGCATGAGAGAAGAGAAATAAAAGAAAACCATAAGTGATATATTCATGGAAAAGTAGAAGATTGGCTCAACCATTGTAGATCTGGAAGAGGAAGTCACATTATTAAAGTTCAAACTTCACAATATGACAAAATTTGAACGTATGTTGAACATTGGTTCTGATATGTTAGATGAGATCTTGGAGATTTGGGAGAAAAATACTATAGGGTTTGACTACAGTTCCATGAACAAAAGGTCAAAGTCCTACTAAGAAGTTTGTTGTTGCTGAAAAGAAATCTAAGGTTCTGATGAAGGACCAAATGTTCCAATATCCTGCTCAACATGTGTACCCTCGCAACAAAGGCAACAAGAAATCTTGGAGGTGTCACCACTATGGAAGATATGGCAATATAAGATTTTTTTGCTGTAAATTGTATGGATACTCTCAATTTTAAAGTCAACCAAAGCCCAAATGAAAGAAAGGGAAGAAAAATCAAGAAAAGAATGAGTGGAAACCCAAGGAAACTATCACCTATCTTATAGCTTATACATATTTTAGAGCTTCATCAAGAGAAGATTGATATTTTGATAGTGGATGCTCAATGCACATGACTAGTGAAAATATTTATCTTGAAGAGTTGAAGTTTTACTCTAACAGTTATGTAACCTTGGGTGATAAAGCTAGAGGAAGAATCAAGGGCATAGGAATTCTGGTTAGTCCAGGTTTTCCTTGTCTTAATGATGTGTTGTTGGTAGAAGAATTAACTACTAACTTGATCAGCATGAGTCAACTATGTGATCAAGCTCTGAATGATAGCTACAACAAGTTTGAATGTATTGTTTCTAGCAAAGATTAGGAGGTGTTAATAAAGGGTTCAAGATCCAACGACAACATTTATATGTGGATCTATTATCCCTCGTCAAAGATTTAGAGCACTAAGAGATCATATCTAAAGATGCTATCAAATAAGTGCCAAAACTCATGATTGAAGAAGTTAAAATATGTGGAATAGTCAAGATGTCCCAGAAGATGCTCTAGTATCCTACCTCCACTAAAAGTTTGAAGTCACCTTCTATGAATCTCATGGAATCCACACAAGTAAAATGCCTGGGTGGAAGACATGGCTTCCTATGTGTGAATAATAATAAATGAAAATTCCTTTATGACTTTGGGTGTGGTATGCTAGACAAGATGTTGGAACATTATGTCCAACAATTGATGTATAAATGTGAGATGAGTTTTGTATAAGAACTCACTTATTTTAGTGGTCTTCAAGTAAAACAAAGAAGAGAAAGTATATGTTTTAGATTTGAAAAGCAAATGGGCACTATTGGAAATTGGTTGAATGAGAACTTATTTCTAAGGAAACGTGTAAATGGAAACTTTTCCTCTCTTGTGATCATTACCACACAAGAAATAATATGCTTTATTCCTATTTCAATTCATTTCAAAAACTCCTTTGTGTTCACTCACCTGAAGAACAATATCTCTCATTTTCTCTCAAACTGTTCATCTCTCTTTCTCTCTGAGCTATAAAATTCCTTCAAAAATGAGTCAAAAACATGATGTTGCTAAGACTTCTAAGCCCAAACCTATCACCAAAACCTATGGGGTTAAGATGCTAGAGATTAAAATGGGGGAAAGAGAAACGCCAAAGAAAATTAGGGTTTCTGAAGCTAGCAAAAATGGTGATGAAAATATCATGTTTTTAAAACCCAAAACCTCTTAATATGGTTATTCCAGTTGACATTTAAACTAAAAGAACAAAGAGCACTACCTCCATGAAGAAATCCTCTGAAACGGTTAGTACTTTTGGAAAGAAACCTTATATGCATGCTCATAATACTCCTAAACCTATGAATGTCAATAAGGGAGTTGTTCCCAATCTCATTGGGGAAAATATTGGCCATGCTAAAACCAATGTTGAAGAACCTAATGTGTAAATACATGTTGGATCACATACTTATTCACATATTGAACTAAATGTTGAGGCATTTGTCCTAACATCTGGTGAACCACAAGTTGAACCCCCTACTGAACTAGTTATGGATATTCCTGTTTTTTAAACTAGTTTGGATGATACTTCATCTGAAGACTGGAGTAATATTGAAATTCATCATGTTGAAACTGAAGTTAAGAGTAAGAATGGTAAAGTCAAACAAACCATTAATACTCTTAAATCTAATTTGGATGGAAATCATGAGTCAAATGAAGAAGTGAGAAATGAGGATCCTTAAAATTAAAAGGATAAGGGTCAAGAGGAAAGAAATGATGAGGTCGATGATGATGATATTCCCATTGCTCATATAATGAAAAAAATTATTGAAAGTGTGTTCAAACCTCAAGACAAAGATTCTTAAGTGAAAGCTAGATAAGTGGTGAGTGTAGATGAAGAAAATGAATCTAATGAGCAACCTGCTGTTAAAGTTATAACTAAGTTTATGGCTCAAGGAGTAACATATAAGAAGAAAAGTGTTCCTTCCAAAAGCTCCCTAAAGAACACTGAAATTATGAAGAAGAAAACTCATAAAAGCTCACATGTCAGTAAGAGGATAAAGGTTGATAATAAATCAATTGAGAAAAAGTATCTAAAGAGAAATCTTGTTCAGTCAAGTGACCCTGAGACAGATGCTGAAGCAAATTTCCAAGACATTGTTTCCACCATCAGGAGAAAAGTTGGTGTTGCTCCAATGGATAATGTATCTTTCCATTCAGAAACAAGTGTTAAGAAGTGGAAATATGTCTATCAAAGAAGGATTTCTTGTTAAAGATAACTGAGAAAAAATGTTCTTGAGTGGCAATATATTATAAATCAGCTGTAGGATGTTGGATTGATGAAGACTGTTTCAGATAAATAATTTATTGTGAACTTATCTTCTGATTTCAATGTTGAAGGAAGTCAAAAGTATAAGAAGATTTATGTTAGAGGGAAGTGTGTGAAGTTTTCACCCTCCATTATTGATGCTTATTTGGGAAGAAACAAGTCAACAGAGTGATAAAAAGTTCTTTCCAAGGACAAGATTACAAGGGAAATCACAACTAGACAAGTGAAACAATGACCCAACAAAGGGTTACTTTCTTGTGGTAAATTGAGTGTTAAGTATGTTGTTTTAAACAAGATTGGTGCAAAAAATTAAGCATCCACTAATCTTAGTTCAAGCATCTCTCCTGCATTGGCCAAATTGGTCTTTCTAAGTAGAACCAAGTCCAAGCTTAACTTTGGAGAGTATGTGTTTGATCAGACCATGAATCATGCTGATTCATTTGCTGTGAAGCTACCAATAGATTTTCCTTGCTTAATCAATGGCATTATCTTGAAACAACATCTTTAAGTCTTTCATCATAAAGAAAATTCAAGAAAAGAAGGTATTGCATGAACTGATAGAAGTGTCCTAGGATCTACAAGAAAAGATTATTGCAAGCACCATCGGGAAAAAGAAGGTCGGTGAATTGATTGATCTAATGACCAATGAGAAAGAGGGTGAAGATGAAGAAGAAGATGACAGTGAAAAAGGAATATAGAAATAAAGACGAGGAATCTAAAAGTGAAGAGGAGGAGGGATTATCTTAAGAATAAGGTCTTTTGGATAACTGATGTTAACTGAATTCTCCTTGTAGTTTTAATTCAGTATAGTTTTTTTTGGGCCCTTGTATATGGACATATTTTAGTTCCCTGTTCTAGATATGTAATGGCTTGACTACCTTTTGGTTTCTTTTTGCCAATAATTGTTCTAATGTTATAGCATCTTATTCAACATTTGCGATATTGGTTAATGTTTCTCTACACCTGATTTGTTGTGTGTGTGTGTGTGTGTATGCTAACATACTGAAATATGTAATGTCTGATTGACTGATTTTTCTGGGTTATTCCTTTGCCAAATTATGGAAAAAAAGAGGAGTAATGGTTTATAGTGGAGTGGTGTGACTACTGACTTGACTACTAACTAAGTGTATGCATGCATGTCTAACTAATCATGAATGATTGTATAACTGACTGTTATGGAGCATTGACAATGTGTTGCAACCACTTGGCTTTTAACTTGTGCTACTAACCTCTGTTGCTGCTGAAGTGTTACTCTATTTTGTTCTTTTGCTGCTATTGTTTGCTCTATGAGCTTGTGTGTGATGTGCTTAATGCTCAACTTATGATGCATATCTTGATTGTTTTTGGAAGTGTTATTTTACCAAAAGGGGAGATTGTTGTTCCTTTTTGGATTGGATGCATTATGCAAAACAACATGGTATGGACACATGTTGGACATAATGTTCTAGCTGGTGTGGCATATCTGACCCCAACTGCTTTTGTGAAGAAAGGACACATGTGAGAACGGATGTCCCAACATGTGGCCCTTGTCTTCGGGACAAGGTTGTTGTTGTTTTGGCACATATTTCTGCAATATTTTGCAACAAGATTTGTTGCTAACTTTTAGCAATATGTGACGTGATTTGTTTGGCACTTATTTGAAGATCAAATCAATTTAAATGGAGATTTAAATTTGAATTTGAATTTAAACCAAATCATATTTTTTTTTGGAGACTTTTTTCGGAGCAAATCAAATCCAACTACATCAACTATTATTCTTGACGAAATCAAATCAAATATCCAAAGGAGAAAAATCCAGAATTGTATTGCTATTTAAGGAGACTTATTTCTCATGTTTGATTGTGTGCTCTAGGATTGAATATCGTTATGTTAGGGTTTATGTGAGTTTTTTTATTTGTGTTTCTTGTACACCGTGATATTGCTTCATTCATATCATAAGGCATAATAGTTGGTTTGTTTAGTTAAGTTGTATACTCAATATTGAATCATTATGATTATTATTGTTGATCACTAGGGTTAGTGATTAAGAGAAAGTGAGAGGAGATTCTCATGTTTAAAGGGATTATTAAATATAAATACACCGAGGGTAGAATTAAGAAGAGGGGTATTTAACAAGGGGCTTATTCATCTAATACACTTTGTACTAATTCTATTAAAGAGTGGATTTCCTTTCTTGGGTAGAGTGCCCCCCCCCCCCAGATGTAGGTGTTGTTTGCACTGAAATGGGTTAAAAATCCTTGTGTGCTTTTTTATTGTTTTTAATTTGATTATTTATTACTGTCATATTATGCTAAATCTGGTTTAACAAGTTGGACAAGTTGGATAAGTTGTCCCAGACATTTGGTCCAACATTTGTCCCTTGAGGAACAAAACTACAATAGCCATTGGTGTGACCTTCACCTCAGAAATCAGATTGTAAAGCCCAGACCGGATTAACATTTGTTGGAACTAGAGTTGCAGAAGCAATTTGCTTTGATAAGGCTTGAAGTTGTCCTAACAGAGCAACTTTAGCTCAATCTTACATGTCTTCTGTAATGCCCTGTATAATATATATCTAGAATAATACAATACAAGCATTTTATTTGGTACTGACACATCAAAAGCGCCTAATGGCATAGTTCACATACTTGTCCATTTCTAAAACATAAATACAACCCATGGCACAAGTCATGGAAACTAGCCAAAGAAAAATAAAATCTAAGAATATACAATATCCTCAATTGTATACAACAAATGCACAGCGGAATAAGCTCTACTAAGCTTCTCTTGTAACCTCCAAGCATAGCTCCACTTGTAAATCAAACCTGCAAGTACCTGAAATATAGCAACTATAGTGGGGTGAGATACATCAAATTTCAGTGAGTTCCCTATCTTATAGGTCCTCTCGGCTTTACAGGGTTCTATCAATCCTAACTCAAGTCAAGGGGAAGGGAAAATGACTTTGAGTTCACAATCTCACCAACTCACACTATATGGAAACATGTCATGAGTCTGTTAACTCATAAATATTATCACTAATCGGCATTACAAACCAAGGCATCTTTCCCCGGCCAACCCTACAAGAGAGTTCAACACGGGTCACGGATCCTTAAAAGCGTAGACATCCATTCCCGACCAGTCCTTCCAAAGGATTATGGACACGGGTCCCGGAGCTAACATAGATAACTTTCCCCGACCAGCCTACACAAGAGGTTATGGCACGGGTCACGGTTACCTACACACGGTACTTTCCCCGGCCAGCCTACACAAGAGGTTATGGACACGGGTCACTAATACCACCCACTAAGTAACTTTCCCCGGCCAGTCCTTCCAAAGGATTATGGACACGGGTCAAGGTCACTTACTTAATAAACATTTTCCCCGGCCAGCCCTTCTCAAGAGTTATGGACACGGGTCACAGATATTTATTAAGGGATAAAAACAGTCTGATTACGTGATCATATACACTACGTGATTGTATTAGACAATCACAAGGCCACATTCGCCTTATTACAAAAATTACAATGATTTACACACACGTGTTCCATACTAGTGTTTCGCTCTTTCTATACCATGTTGTACTGGACACACGCCTGATAAGTGCAAATTGTAGCTATTTTTGTATATAAGTTTTGTTGCACTTATCATTACTTTGTGTTAAAATTGGTCGAATAAGCCCCGCTTTGTTTGTAAATGCGTATAGTTTACGTTTTAGTGTATATATTGCGTATCGTGTAAATATCATTGAGTTTAATTGATTTTCATTTATTTTTACAGGTGTTCCACCAATGGGATTTTGCCATTGTTGTATAGAGCATTGAATAAGCTTTCCGGCGCTTCAAACCGTGTGTCAAACGGAGTTACGGTTCAAAAATTACGAATAAAACAGTGCAAAATTTTTCTGCTGACTGGTGTGCTGCGCCCCTGCTTCGCCGGGCGGTGCAGGGGCGGTAGAAAAAGTGAGAAATGTGATTTCCAGTAGCGTTCCATGATTTTTTATTCCGTCGGGCGACCCAGAATTCCGCCGGGCGAAACTGGACGGCCAGAAACTCCATTAAAGGCCCAAAAACACAATTTTTAGGTTATGGGTTTGATATTTTTGGTTCCAAATCCATCCAATAGCATTTTTTGAGTAGAATTAGGCTAGAAAACACATTGGAGCATGCATTAGGATGATCCGGAGTCGAATCCTTCATTAATCGGAGCCGACAACTCATGAGATGTTTGGTTTTTCTCCATTTCTTCTCTATGTATTTCTCTATTTGTTGGGTTATGTTTGTATTGTTACTCTAAACCTATGTACATGTATTGATCATGGTTGTATAATATATATGCTTTACAAATCATTATCGATGTCTTCCTTGATCTTTTTGCATTTATGTTTGGATTTGTGTTGTGTTAGAGATAAACATCACGAATCTTGATTAAGGATGGATATCTATTGTCTAGATGCTAGAGATAGATTTAGATAATAATCTTTTTGGTGTCGAAACTTAATGTCTTCCGTGTTTCGAGACGTCGTGCGCGAGAGTGACGAAGAGAGTGATACGGTTGCTCTCTCAGCTCAGTGTGCCAGAGATGGACACTATTGTGAGCGATACGTGATGATTTTGATGAGTATTGTATGTTGAATGCGACCGATCGATAGGTTTACGTTTGTTTTGAGTAGTGTATATTCATGCTTGATAGGTTTCTTCTCTTCAAAGAATGTACTATTTTTATGTTCATATTTACTTTTCCGCATTTAATTCAGACCATTTAAACCCAAACTCATTAACAATTAAATTGTCGAACGGCAGTTCAGTAGCACCGATCTCTGTGGACACGATAATTCCCGAAAAAATACTTCCAAATCTTTTTGTTGCTTGCCGCTTTACCGCTTCAACAACGCCTCAGCCTCTCATGCACGAGCGTTGTTATTCAGAGTTTCTATCACAATTCTAGTCACAACCTAGAATTATACCAATCTTAACTATGCCATTTGTTTTCGAGGTAAAGTTTCCTCACTCTCCCTAACTCATTTTAACATGCATATTATCTCATTCATTTTAACAACAATATTAGATAGATATGGCATAACACAAATATTACAAATAAATACATATAATCACACATCACATAAAACATCACTTTCGGTTTCCCTCCAATTCATTTAATCGGGTAACGAAATCAATATTTCTCACTCTTATCCTGTAGGATATTTTCATAGCTTTACATCGGCTATAAATATGCCTCGATCGGATTTACGATCCAAAAGATGTCAATTCCAACATTTCACAAAACATTACTTTCCTTCATTTTCCACTAAATGAAATATCCCACATCAAGAACGTCCCGATCCGAGTTACGGATCAAAAGTTATGAAGGAAACAAAACGGAAAAGCTGTCATGTTCGCTTTGCGAAGCAGCCAGCGAATGCTCGCTCTCTCATTCGCAGTGCGAAGCTCTTAGCGAGCCAAGGCAGAACTAAAACGAGGTAAAGTTCGCATTGCGAACCTCTGGCGAACGTTCGCCCTCACCTTCGCCGTGCGAATAGTCAGCGAATGCTCGATTTCCCCTTCGCTAGGGGATTCGCAGTACGAACCTGCGGAAATGCAGAAATTCTGCAACGTGCAGCTGAGTTCCCTTGGGTTCAAAACCAATCCAAAACATACCCAAACATCCAAAAATCAAATACAAATGATTATACACTCATATAGCTTATACTACTCAGTTTGTAACACATTTCAACCGTTAAATTTCATCAATCAGCGATTTAAGCAATTTCTCATAAACCCTAACTTAAACTAAAATCATCTCTAACTCTAGAACTTAAGTTTCTATCTAGAACCCACCTGATAAACGAAGAGGAGTTTTAAAAAGATGATGATGATCCATGCGTTCCTCTTCTTCATCTTTCTCCACTTTCTCTTCTTTCTCTTCTTTCTTTCCGTTTCCTCTTCTTCTCCTTTTTCTATCTTTTCTTTTCTCTTTTCAAATATATATAAACCAATATTATATAGTATAATCCAATAGAGTAAAATATCTCCAATTAATATTTTGTCATCTCAACCAATTGATCAATTATTAGAGTTATCATAAAAGTCTATCTTGAACTAATAATAAATTGATCTCTTCAGAGTTCATTAGTTACTCTATTGATCCCAAATGTCGATACTTAAAGTACTTAGAGGATTCCCTAAATCCAATTAATCAAAGATAGAGCACATAGATGCACATATTTCTGCAATATTTTGCAACAAGATTTGTTTCTAACTTTTAGCAATGTGTGACGTGATTTGTTTGGCACTTATTTGAAGATCAAATCAATTTAAATGGAGATTTAAATTTGAATTTGAATTTAAACCAAATCATTTTTTTTGGAGACTTTTTTTGGAGCAAATCAAATCCAACTACATCAACTATTATTCTTGACGAAATCAAATCAAATATCCAAAGGAGAAAAGTCCAGAATTGCATTGCTATTTAAGGAGACTTATTTCTCATGTTTGATTGTGTGCTCTAGGATTGAATATCGTTATGTTAGGGTTTATGTGAGTTTTTTTGTTTATGTTTCTTGTACACCGTGATATTGCTTCATTCATATCATAAGGAATAATAGTTGGTTTGTTTAGTTAAGTTGTATACTCAATATTGAATCATTATGATTATTATTGTTGATCACTAGGGTTAGTGATTAAGAGAAAGTGAGAGGAGGTTCTCATGTTTAAAGGGATTCTTAAATATAAATACACCGAGGGTAGAATTAAGAAGAGGGGTATCTAACAAGGGGCTTATTCATCTAATACACTTTGTACTAATTCTATTAAAGAGTGGATTTCCTTTCTTGGGTAGAGTGCCCCCCCTCCCAGATGTAGGTGTTGTTTGCACTGAAATGGGTTAAAAATCCTTGTGTGTTTTTTTATTGTTTTTAATTTGATTATTTATTACTGTCATATTATGCTAAATCTGGTTTAACAAGTTGGACAAGTTGGATAAGTTGTCCCAGATATTTGGTCCAACATTTGTCCCTTGAGGAACAAAACTACAATAGCCATTGGTGTGACCTTCACCTCAGAAATCAGATTGTAAAGCCCAGCCTGGATTAACATTTGTTGGAACTAGAGTTGCAGAAGCAATTTGCTTTGATAAGGATTGAAGTTGTCCTAACAGAGCAACTTTAGCTCAATCTTACATGTCTCCCTTCACCTAGCATTCACAATCAGAAGAAAAATACCTCAATAGCACTTAGCTAGATAAAAACTAAATAAGAATAGAAGTTGAAAAAGTAGAATAAAATGAAAAATTAAAAATAACAAAAATAAAAATAATTAATAAGAATAAAAATAAAATTAAAATTAAAATACTAAGGCAAAATACTCATTTTGGTCCTTTAACTTTACCTCGGGGTTCATTTTGGTCCCTTAACTTTAAAAAGTGTCATTTTAGTCCTTTAACTCTTCAAAACGTTCCATATTAGTCCTTTTGTCTTATTAGCGACGAATTTAGCGACTGATTTTTGAATTTTTCCGTCGCTAATAAGACGAAAAGGACTAATATGGACCGTTTTGAAGAGTTAAAGGACCAATATGACACTTTTTAAAGTTAAGGGACCAAAATGAACCCCGAGGTAAAGTTAAAGGACCAAAAAGAGTATTTTGCCAAATACTAACAATAAAAATAGAAGAAAAAAAATTCAAATAGAAAATAAGATAGAATTCTAAGTATTAACAATCACTAACTAAAAAATAGAAACTAAAACAAACTAAAGAAAAAGTAATGATAAAACAGAAAAATTCTTAGTAACAAAGAAAATTCAAAATTAAACCTAAAAATTTAAAAATTACAAACTGCACACAAATATTTCCTTGTTGAAACCAACAATCCCCGACGACGCCAAAAACTTAATGGTTCTTTCGACAAGTGTACCAATAGTGTCGAAGTAATAATTAAAAATATTGTCTCCATAAGGGTTGTTATTTAAAAAAGTAATTATGTGAGAAGTAAATTAGTAACAAATGGGGGTGGGGGGTTGATTTTATCTTGTTCTAAACCAATACCGAGAAAATTAAGAGAATAAAAGTCAAGACAAGAAAAGAGATTAGGTTCTTTTTATGTCGAATCCCCTTATTCTTACCTGTTGATGAACTGTGTATTTATCGATTTTCAATTAAATTATTATCTCACTATAAATTAAGAAGACCACTACAACTAATTCCTTGGTGTGCAGTTCACTAATTTATACGATAACTCCCTAATTTCTTAGGTTAATTCAATGTTAAATTAGGCATTCTACATGCGTTAATTCAAAAGCAACGACTTCTAATTACATATCGGCTATCCCTAATTAATTTAAAATTCGAATAAACTGCCCTAGATCAGATAAGTAGACTGATAGTAAGAAATCCCTACGTATCTAGATTGATTCTTACGCTCGTAAATGATAAAAAAAAGCGTTATACTCAAGAGCAATTTAAATAAGATAATTATCAGAAAAGTACTCAATAAATCTCAAACAGACATGTGATCCAACAGAGTAAAAATAAGGTTCATCTTAAAAATACCTAATCTAGAGGAACTTAACTACTCATTGATAAATTAACAAATACCATGAGTTGATAGAAGAATAGATCTTTAATGATCTGAATGCTCTCAAAATTCGCCCCTTGAATATCCCTAGCTGTCACTTTCTCTCAAAGTTTCATAACTCATTAAAAGTAGCCAAAACTGACTTTAAATAGCAATCTGCGTGTCAACCAAAAAGTGATTCATAGTTCCACATTATAGTAGTATCGCGCTGCGATGTAAGTCTTATCGCGCCTAAGGATGTCAATTTTCATATGTTAACGAGGATCCCCGTGGATGTTATCTGGTCGGAGCTCCGAAGTCGGGGATTTTTCCCTATGTGGACGGGGATGGAGGGAAAAGTTCCCTCGATAACACTTCAGGATGGGGATCGGGGAATTATATAATATATAATTATATAATTTTGCATGTTTTTTTATAAAAGATAATTAATATATTAGGAAACGAATAGTCATTAGTGGATAATTTTTTTCGTATAATGTATTCTTTCACTACCCAAGTACCCAACCATAAAAGTGCACTCATTGTTAAGTATTAACAAGTTTGAGTAGCGTGGATAATAGTCCCACATTGGATAAAAATGTGGTGACTTGAGGATTTATAAGTGAGAGAACCCACCCACCTGTGACCTTAAGGTTTTGGGTGAGTATGTGGCGTGTCTCTCACAAAGGTGTTGCTCTAGAAAAAGAAATCTGACAATGTTCAATGCTCCCTAGTAGAAATCTTCCCATAACAGTGGTATCAGATCCTAATTCTATTGAAGGACCGACTCACTTGTATCGAAAGTACTCCCCACAGGTTGTGGTTAGGAGGTGTCCCGTTGAAGAGTGTCAACGGCGGTACAAGGGCAGAAATTGTAGTTGCATTGTTGAAGCTTCCGCTTAAGGGGGAGCATTGTGGAAGTATTGTGGATAGACTCACACTTGAGGGGGAGTGTTAAGTATTAACAAGTGTGAGTAGTGTGGATAATAGTCCCACATTAGATAGGAATGTGGTGACTTGAGCATTTATAAGTGAGAGAACCCACACACCTATCACCTTAAGGTTTTGGGTGAGTATGTGGTGTGTATCTCACAAAGTTGTTGCTCTAAAAAGAAATCCCACAATGTTCAATGCTCCCTAGTGAGAAATCTTCCCCTAACACTCATTACATACAGTGTACACATCGTCTCATTTTCTTCTTCTCTAAATTATCTTTGTCTCTTCCATTCCTCATCTCTTATGTTCTCATCATCATCATAACAACCACTCTTATTTGTTCATTATGATTATGGTAATTACTATTCAACTTCACTATAATTCAATTAGTACTTGTTTTTCATTCAATCAGTAAACTAGTGGTTATGTTATCACAAATAAAAATACTTTTTCATTTTTTTATTGATGCAAGATGTGTTTTTTTTAAATAAAGATGCAAAATATATGTTTTTTAAATAATAATTACGAAATACTATTGTCATGGTTTTGATCAAAAAATATAGAAATTTTTTTAAGACTCGATCTCCGTGAATCTTCAATTCTCAGTGGAGATCTGTGGGGATGGGGATGGGGATGGGAAAAATATTGCCCTATGGCGAAGATAGGGGACGGAGATGGGGAAAATTTTGGGGACGGGGTAGAGAACAGGGAAGCATCCTCCGCACATTCCCTGCCCCGTTGACATCCCTAATCGCGCCACAATGTGATGCATCGCGGGTGCGAGAATTCCAAAAGCAAAATGCATGTTTTCTTCTATTTTTCTCCACAAATTTCACTAAGTCATTATTTTTTTCTTGTCTTGGATTTTTGTTCAATTCTTCACACTTTAACATTCCTTTTACTCATTATTCTTCTGAATTCATCCGAATTTTCTCGAAAAAATCACGCAATGATGTGTGTCATCAAATATCATTTATAAATTAACTCCTGTTTAAAATTACGATTTTTTTCATAAAGAGAAACGGTAGGTACAAGAGCTTTATGGTCAAGCCTATGCCTAGGCCTTAGTCTTTGAGAAAGAATCTAGTGAAATGTTTTTGTAATAACCTTTACCTAAATGAAACTTAAAAGACTTTAACATAAAACCTAGGTTAGTGGCCATGTGAATTTTAAATTAGTCTCTGTACTTGCATATATGTCTAAATTCTTTGGGAAATTGCTTTGTCCAAATACTTTATAGATAAGCAAATTACTTACGGACAAGTGAAAATTAAAGCATCGAGGAGTTTAATAAGTCGGATTTCCATCATTCTTTGAAGTTTATTAATATTGGTGTGTACAAGTGTGACTTGAAAGTCTCATATTACTTAGAAAAGTGAAGGTTGTGCATTTTATAAGTGAGAGGACCCACACACATATCACCTTAAGTTTTGGGTGAATATGTGGTGTCTCTCTCACTTGTATGTTGCTCTTGACCTAATATAGATGCTCCTATTGATGATCCAAAAGTGGTAGCAGAGCCGATGGTTCAATTAAGGGATGACTCCTTATATTAAAAGTCTTTCTAACAATGTGGTGGTCATTCGGCATGTGAAGTTGTAGTGCCTGCAACGGCGATACAAGTGTATATAGATGAAAGATATTTCGCTTGATGAGGAGCATAATAGATGAACTCACACTTAAGGGGGAGATTATTGTGTACAAGTGTGAGTATGAAGTCTCACATTACTTAGAAAAGTGAAGGTTGAGCACTTTATGAGTGAGAGGACTCATACATCTATCACCTTAAGGTTTTTGGTGAATATGTGGTGTCTCTCTCACTTGTGTGTTGCCCGAAAAAGGAAGTCGCACAATGTTCAATGCTCCCTGGTGAAAAACTCCAACATATGGTATCAAATCTTGGTTTAAAGATACGGTGGGCCACCTACAATGAGGTTTCCACTATCGGGCCACCCACTATTTATTTTCACGCTCCAAATGTCTAGTCCTGGGCATGAGGGGGTGTGTTAAGAGCCTCATATCGAATAATATATGGCCTGGACATGTGTTTATAAGTGGGGGCAATCCTCACCCTGCAAGCTGATTTGTTAGGATTAAGTTAGACTCAACCATATTTCTTGACAATTATCATCATTTTTGTATGTTTTCATCTAATTTATGTCCATTTTACTATGATATTTTTTGCTCTTGCTTATTTTAGAAAATAGTGAAGAACAAAAGACTATAACTTATATCCAAGTGATCAAGGCCGAGTTTGAAAATTCTTGAAGAAGGGATTAGAAAACAGAGTAAATGAGAAAAGATAAAGGGAATTAAATTACAAGTGACTCATAATTTGTAATTACGCCTATAAATATCAGGGCGACAAATGACCAGAAATGAAAATCGAGCCAAAAGATAGGGACCTGCAATTCTCCATTACGACCTTAATGGACTTTATGCCCCCATTAATTGTTGGAGAAATTTCCAAAATATTAAATTGATAAATAATAATGGTTAAATTAACAAAATAAATGGTCAAAAGTTGTAATTGTCTAGAATAGAACCTGAGATCTTATAATGATTGGGTGCATGGTCAAAAGGTGCAACCATCAGATCAACACAACTTTTCATGAAAAGGTATGTTGTTATTGATATACAATGGTTCATGAATGGTCATGTTGGAATCAAATGAAACATTGTTTCTCCACACCAAGCGGTACAAGTTTTCTTATAAATAGAGATACTTGTCAGCCATAAAAAATATATGAAAATAAATATTTTTAGAGCAAAAAAAATATATCGAAGTCATTTCTTTATTTTCTAGTGCACGAGAATAAATGAGGAAACTTTATTCAGTAAAATATCATTAATCGATATGCTTAATGTGAATATGCGATTCATGTTAAGGTTTCTAAAGTATCCTGAAGGGGATTCGCCGGTTAACCCTTTTGCATCCAATTTGCATAAACTGGTGGGGGCGAATTGAACCTAAAGCTTAGTGTATACACACACTTTGGAATTATTTTGTGCAACTTCCTCGTACTGTCTTCATCATCTTCTTCTGGTTCATATTTTGCAGCAGACCTCAACACAAGATCTAACAATCTTTAGGTTCGATTATGATTTTTTATGATTAATTTATGGTTGCAACTTTGATGGAGAAATGGATCAATGCTCTCTTATTCATAATAATGGTAAAAGGTACATAATAATTCTATTAAATTAATATATATATTCATAAAATGTTTTAAATTCATGTATAATATTATATGATGAAAATAATGTGTATTTATGTTAAGTTTAACATGTGATATTAAATTTATACATGCATGATTTATAAACTATTCAAATATGTGAAATGAAATAATTATGAATATGCATGGTTTATGTTAAAAACTTGCATGTAAAAGGTATGCTAAATATTTTTCTTTGGTGAAAATAATTTATTTTAATTAATAATGAATTATTTCTGGATGAGATTATTTGGTAATAATTAAAAGAAATAAAATCATGAATTTGGATATATGGTAAATTTATTGATAACATAAAATGGTGAAAATAACATGTTAAAAATATCAAGAACGTGTTTCAATTAAAATATTTATTCAAGAATTTATAAATTAAAATGATTTATCTCATATTATATGTGTATCATAATATGAAAGTATTATTTCTTATTTATCTTGATATTAAAAGTAATTTGGTTATATTTTATCTGTAAGTTGATAAGTTTTCATCGAGAAATGTTACAAGAAATATTAGTGATGTTGGTGTATTGTTCATTTTGTGATTTTTATTTAGATATACCATAAAATATTGTTATATATGAAACATAGATTTATCAGATAGAATTTGTTATGCATATGTTAGTCATGCAAGAAAATTGTTTATTTTAAAAAGAATCGAAATAAATTATATGGTGTTATCATTATATGAAGTTTACGAATTACATGTTTGAACCCACTGTACTAAATAAAAGTTAGTCATCACAAATTTGTATGATCATGGTTGTCAAAATGGTTAATGCATTAAATATATTTTAGATATATTTAAGTGAAAGTAAAACTTCAAAATAAAAAAGGTTGGTAAATGAAGATTGACATAAAAGTTGTGTACATCACAAAATAAATGACTAAAGTGTCATGGTGATAGTTTGTCAAAACTATCACACAAAAAAATACTTTGTATATGATAATTGTACCAATGTGCTAAAAGTGTCATATATTAATGATAGTTGGTGAATACTATCAAGATTATGTAAATTAATTATAATAGTTGAAAGATTGAATATTCAAAGTTTGTTAAAGTTTTAAAATGTTGTAATTCTTTGACGAAAGGATTGACAAGGGTATGATGCATTTGATATAATGTTGAAGACAACGAAGACATCATTAGGGGTGTGGAACAAGCCCATATCCAATTAATCATCGATAGTGGAAACTCAACTCACACTTGATTATCATTAAGTCTTGAGTTCAATGATGAAAGTACATTATTAGAGTGATTGAAGTACTTGACAATAGATACATCCCAATGAGTAAAAGTACTTGAACCATAAGATTAAATATAGAAGGATGAGGTTTTTCTCTTAATAGACATATAGCATATGTTTTCTGGAATGCATAATTATGGGTGCATTTCTGATTTAGTCTACCTATATGAGAATAAAGTGGTGCCGCTTCATATAGTTCAAGGGCTTGACTCTTAAATTCTCATTAAAAGGATATGAGACACAAGGCCTTATTAAATGTGTCATACTAATAATTCGATCAATGGTACCGAGATTTCATGTGTGAGTTATGCACACTTGTTCTAATGAATAATTGGTTCAAAGCTTGTCTACTGATAAGTGCAGATTGTAACTATTTTTGTATATAAGTTTTGTTGCACTTATCGATACTTTTTGGTTAATATCGTTTGAATAAATCCCGATTTGTTTATAAATACGTTTACTTTACTTTTTAGTGTATATTTTGCGTATAGTGTAAATATCATTGAGTTTAATTGATTTTATCTCATTTTTTTGCAGGTATCCAATCAAGGATGTCTTGCCATTATTGTATAGAGCATTGAATAAGCTTTCCAGCGCTTCAAACCGGACGAAAAACGAGTTACGGTTCAAAAGTTATGGCCAAAACAGTGATGTTTTGTTGCTGTCTACTGTCAGCTGTGCCGGGCGGTCAAAGCAGCGTCGGGCGCTCCAGAACAATGCTGGAACTTACAAAATAAGCCGCCTTTTGCCGCCGGGCACCCCAGAATACCGCCGGGCAAAACTGGGCGGACAGAAACACCATTAATGGTCTAAAAACACAATTTTTAGGGGATGGTTTTGGGTTTTTGTGATCCCAACTCTATCAAAATTCATTTTTTCATTAGATTAGCTTAGAAAACATCATGGACGCTTGCATTTGGATGATCCGGGGTGGATTTCTCATCGATCGGCTCTGACAATCCGTGAAGTGTTTAGTTCATTTCTGATTTTCTTCATGTCTTTCTTCTTTGTTGGGTTTATATATGTTTGTACTTTGATCATATGTACATTTGTCGCCCATGGCATTATATTTAATTTGCTTTATGAATCTCTATTGGTGATTGTTCTTGATTTTTGCTTAAATGCGCGGGGTTTGGGTCGTGTTAGAGATAAACTTCACAAACTTCGATTAAGGATAATTATCTGTTAGTTTCTGAACTCTTGAGATAGATTTAGGGCTAACAATCCGTATGGGTGTCGAAACTTAATGCCTCTGTGTCTTGAGTCGGGTGCGAGAGTGTCGATGCGAGTAGCATGGTTGAGTGTGCCAGAGATGGACATGTGCTGTGAACGATACCGGGTGATATTGAGGAGTATTGTAAGTTGAGTGTAACTGGTCGATAGGTTTAAGTTTGTGATGAGTGGAATATATACATGCTTGATAAGTCTTTTCTCTCTGATGAATGAATTTTCTTGTGTTAATATTTACTTTTCTGTTTGTATACTTTAAAACCATTCTAAACCCAAACTCATTAACAATAAAACCGTCAAATGGCAGTTCAATTCCAATCTCTGTGGACACGATAAATTCCCAGAAAAATACTTCCAAAATGTTTGTTGCTTGCCCTATTCTGCTTCAACAAAATGGTGTCGTTGCCAGGGATTGGTTTATTGTTCTTGCATTGCGATAGTTTCGTTGTTTTTGAGTTTTGTAGATACCGCACATATTGTATATTTTCACTTGTTTATATTTATACTTGTATATTTTTAATGTTTGTTCAAGTGTTTGGTTAGGACGATTGCTTTTGGTTGCGCGGTGAGACATCACCATGGCATGAAGAGAGGAAGTTTCTAGCTAATCATTGTAAAGGCGTCGAACTTACGACGTAAAACAAGCATGTTGTATTTTCTTTTGTTGTTGTTATGTTTAGTAGATAGTATGGTGCTATTGTCTAAAAAAAATTTGATCGGACCAGTTCTTAAATTTCAAATCTTCACTTTTAAATTTTTTTAGACAATTTTTGCCGGTTTTTAGTATGTTTATATTAATAGTTTTTGTGTTTGCCTTTGAACTTGATTTGAATAGATTGAGGAAATTTGGTGATGTTCCAAGTTTGATCGTTTCAACTTGTGGATGTATGGTAATGATATTGTTAAGCTTTGTACACGTCCGAGGTATGTGTTTATCGCTTTCTAGACTTTAGCATATTCATGATACTTAGGCTTTTTACAACTTCTATGTCATTCATTCTTTTGTATACTTGTTCTTGTGTGAATCACTTTAGTTCCCAACCTTTTTGTGAGGTGGTTTTCCATTGTTCATATATGCGCGGAGTACCAACTTTCTTGTTCTACTTGGATTTTATTATGTTTAATCTTTTATTTGTGTTGATTATATGAAAGCATGAAAAGGATCAAGGCATTTTTGTTTCATTTTGAGCACAACTACCTAGCCAAACAGTCATTCACCTTGTGAACGTGTGATCATTTGTAACCCCTTTGAGCTTTTTGATCCATGTTTTATTTGAACTTAATGCTTGTCTATGAGTGTTTAGTTCACTTATTTTTTATTGGATTTTGTTTTTTCTTTGACCTCAACTTTGTGTTGTTGTATGGATTTTTTCCTTGCCTTAGAAAGTAGGGAGTATTCACATGATGATGTGGTTGAATTCAGGTTGGGGAGAGAATGATTGTGTACTTATTGGTTGTTTTCTATGAGGGTTGAAAAAGAAAAGAAAAAAGAGAAAAATATGAAAAAGAAAAAGAATAAAAAAAGAAGGAAAAAGGAAAGTTTTGAAAAAGAAAAACAAAAAGAGTTTAAATAATTGTGCTAAATAAGTATTGTGTGTTGTGTAACACTTGGGATTTTGGAAGAAGTTTGATTGAAATTTTGTGTTTGAACTTTTGTGAGTTGATCACTCCCTTAGGTTTAGGCAAGTTTTTGTTTCTATTAGCTTTAGGAATTGCCCCTTGTTTGTTTGTCCGACCACATTACAATCTTGAAAAGCCCTTGTGATTCTTGCCTTTGTATGTTCAATGTGAATTTTTGGATGGTTGCATAATTTAGTTTATTGTTTGCATGATTGTTGTGTGAGTGATAAGTACCCCATTTTGTGTTTTTCATCTACCGATGATTATTTTTGCTAGGTGTGATTCACATTTGAACTTGTGTTGTTTTAGGATGTTTGGCATCATTTTTGTATTTTGCTTTTGTTTCGTAACTATGTTGTCGTCGTAGTTTAGTGGTAAGTATTTACTTTGTATGTACCATTTTTCATTTAAACCATACAGTTGTTTCCGTTTTTCAAAACCTGTTGATTCGTGATTCTTTGGTTTTCACTCTATTTCTTTGAGTTGTTTGATTTTTGTTTGAGGACAAACAATTATGTAAGTTGGGGAGAGTTTGATAAGTTCAAATTGTAACTATTTTTGTATATAGTTTTGTTTCACTTATCGATACTTTTTGGTTAATGTCGTTTGAATAAACCCTAATTTGTTTATAAATACGTTTACTTTTTAGTGTATATTTTGCGTATAGTGTAAATATCATTGAGTTTAATTAATTTTATCTCATTTTTCGCAGGTATCCAATCAAGGATGTCTTGTCATTCATGTATAGAGCATTGAATAAGCTTTCCAGTGCTTCAAACCGGGCGAAAAACGGAGTTACGGTTCAAAAGTTATGGCCAAAACACTGTTGTTTTGTTGCTGTCTACTGTCAGCTGCGCCTTAGCAGCGCCGGGCGAAGCAGCGCCGGGCGGTTAAAGCAGTGTCGGCCGCTCCAGAACAATGCTGGAACTTACAAAATAAGTCACCTTTCGCCGTCGGGCGCCCCAGAATACCGTCGGGCGAAACTGGGCGGACAGAAACACCATTAAAGGTCTAAAAACACAATTTTTAGGGGATGGTTTTGGGTTTTTGTGATCCCAACTCCATCAAACTTTATTTTTTCGTTAGATTAGCTTAGAAAACATCATGGAAGCTTGCATTTGGATGATCCGGGGTGGATTTCTCATCGATCGGCTCTGACAATCCGTGAAATGTGGTTCATTTCTGATTCTCTTCATGTCTTTCTTCTTTGTTGGGTTTATATATGTTTGTACTTTGATCATATGTACATTTGTCGCCCATGGCGTTATATTTAATTTGCTTTATGAATCTCTATTGGTGATTGTTCTTGATTTTTGCTTAAATGTGCGGGGTTTGGGTCGTGTTAGAGATAAACTTCACAAACTTCGATTAAGGATAATTATATGTTAGTTTCTGAACTCTAGAGATAGATTTAGGGCTAACAATCCATATGGGTGTCAAAACTTAATGCCTTCATGTCTTGAGTCGGGTGCGAGAGTGCCGATGAGAGTAGCATGGTTGAGTGTGCCAGAGATGGACATGTGTTGTGAACGATGTCGGGTGATATTGAGGAGTATTGTAAGTTGAGTGTAATTGGTCGATAGGTTTAAGTTTGTGATGAGTGGAATATATACATGCTTGATAAGTTTTTTCTCTCTGATGAATAAATTTTCTTGTGTTAATATTTACTTTTCTGTTTGTAGACTTTAAAACCATTCTAAACCCAAACACATTAACAATTAAACCGTCGAATGGCAGTTCAATTTCAATCTCTGTGGACACGATAAATTCCCGAAAAAATACTTCCAAAATGTTTGTTGCTTGCCCTATTCTGCATCCAACATCTACCAATCTATTCGGGCATGAGTGAAAACTTAACTTACTAAGTATTGGTTCAAATCGTAAGATACCTTTATCTGAAACCATGAAATTTTCTGAATAATGGATTTAGATATATTTTGAAAATTGTGGGGGATTGTTGGAGAAATTTCCAAAATATTAAATTGATAAATAATAATGGTTAAATTAACAAAATAAATGGCCAAAAGTTGCAACAGTCTAGAATAGAACCAGAGATCCTATAATGATTGGGTGCGTGGTCAAAAGATGCAACCACCCGATCAACACAACTTTTCATGAAAAGGTTTGTTGTTATTGATATACAATGGTTCGTGAATGGTTATGTTGGAATCAAATGAAACATTGTTTTTCCACACCAATTAGTACAAGTTTTCTTATAAATAGAGATACTTGTCAGACATAAAAAATATATGAAAATAAATATTTTCAGAGCAAAAAAATTATATCGAAGTCTTTTCTTTATTTTTCTAGGGCACGAGAATAAATGAGGAAACTATATTCAGTAAAATATCATTAATCGATATGCTTAATGTGAATGTACGATTCATGTTAAGGTTTCTAAAGTATCCTAAAGGGAATTCGCCGGTTAATCCTTTTGCATCTAATTTGCATAAATTGGTGAGGGCAAATCGAATCTAAAACTTAGTGTAAACACACACTTTGAAATTATTTTGTGCAACTTTCTCGTACTATCTTTATCATCTCCTTCTGATTTATATTTTGCAACAGACTCCAACACAAGATCTAACATTAATATCATATCACAGGCGTAAAAGTCCCAAGATCAGGATTTTTCACCTTTATGGCCGTTTTCGTTTTCAATTCTATTTGTTATGTGCTAAAAGCCACTTCATGTAACTATAGAACAAATTCATGCTATAAAAAGGGGCTTAGACCTTTAGTCTTAGGATTGAAACTTGTTAGAAATAGTTATACTTATATATTTTGTTTTTACTTGTAATTGGAGAACGAGTACTATTGTTGTACTTTTCTATTTCATTTGAAATTCCAAGTTCTATTTACTTTATCATTTGTCTAAGTTATTTATGCAATCATGTATGTCTATTGTCATGCCTAATTTTATCATTGTCAAAAGTGAGTAGAATTTACAATTATGAGGGTTGTCTAAATTACATATTTCATGCAGCTCTTAATCTCAAACCTTGTTATGAGAAAATTAGTTTTGCTCTAACTTTTAAGGTTTTTACAAATGTCTCTACAAAATATAGATAACATCATATATTAGTTGATGAAACGAAAGGTGAAGACTAGTATCTAATACATAAATGTCAAACGGTTAAATCAACACATGAAAATAATTTTGGTTTAACTAAAAAAATATTGTTTTCCTGTAAAAAAAAGATTTGCTTAATGGGTCTTATCATTGAAACAATCATATAATTAGATGGTTCATTAGGTTAAGATACAATTATATACTCTAAAAAGAGATATAATCTACATTTATCCATTAAAAAATCTACAAACGCTAAAATTCTCATAATAGATTGACATGTCTGTGTTAGATAGAAAATCATAATTATATGGCTATATTTTACTCCATCTGTTCCTTTTTAAATATCACTTTTAGAATAACTTTTTTTTTTTTTATTGTCACTTGCAAAATTCAAAGTAGTATTAATTGCACTTTTGTTTTATGAGTTCAGATCCACCCATTTCCCTATCCTCCATTTATTCAAGTTTCTTTAATAGATTTTTGCCACGTAGAATTTAATGATTTGAACGGTCAAGATTAAAAACTAAAAAAATATTTTTATTAAATATGGACTATTGAAATCCTTTAATGTTTTTAACCATAGAATTAAATGTTTTTAACCATATATCATATTTTTAATCTGGACTATTGAAATTCTTTAATGCCACATGACAAAGATATGTTAAATAAAATGGATTAAATGGAGGATAAAAAAATGGAGCAGATCCAAATTCTAAAATTATCACTAAGTAATCATTACAGAGCGAGAAAATGTTAGATAAATATAATAAAGAATTAGGAGTATTATAGGTAAAATGAGCATTATTGATTGAAAAGTAATTAACTTGATTAGTTTTATTGGTAAGTGTAAAATATCCAAAACAAAAAAAAATAACACTTAAAAACAAACCGAAGGAGTATTAAAGTTTCAACCTAAAAAAATATTTAAACCAATCAAAATCATATTGTTTTAGCTAATCAGATAATTCATAAGAATTGATAATTAATCATATATGGAACGATCTTATTTTATTAGGCAAATATACTATGCACTTGCAACATATCAATTAATAGCTAAAGATGATGACTATCCTTAGAATGCACCACCTCAGATTTCCCCGCCTAATTGATAATATTATCAAGTTGATGGTAATTTTCTTTAGTATGATCATTTATTTATATGCACTTCTTTATCATGTACACCCTCTGGTCACTATTATAAGAAATAAAAAAAAATTTAGGTTTATTGAATAATTGATGTATCTGATATATAATAATGTCCAGATACATCATTTAGAATCTAGAGGGGTGTTGGTGGGGAATGTTTTCTTGTTGTAAAGATTGGAATACTCCTAGTATTCTCGTTTCTTCTTCTAATCCCAATTGCTTTAAAAAAAAAACATCATTTATTCAATGACTATAAAAAGGTTTTTGTTGCTTATAATAGTGACCGGAAGGTGTACCTCCTAGTTATTCAGTCTCATTATTTACCTCTTATGCCATATTAATTTTGTGAGCATAATTAACTTTGTCATTATGATTTTCATCTCTGATCACAATTGATTTATTTCTTATATATTTTATGATTTTTAACCTTTTTGCCTCATGTTCTTGATCTGCTTTAGCTTTTTTTTTTTCATTTACTAAAAGCATGATCCACAGTTTTACAAAAGTTACAAATGTTTGGTAGCTTTTCATACACAATACCAACATAGAAAGAACAACATGTTCTTTCAACCAGTATTTTATCGTACCCGATATATCGATATCCACCAAGATGTGCTCATAGTAACCAAAACTACGATAAAAATAGAACTTGTTTGTGTTATTATCCATGTTGATTGGTGTAACAATATTTCCGACTATGGAAAATATAATTTTTGGCCGCCAATACTCATGTGTTAATCTAAATATTTGGACACACACATGAGAGTTGGTTTGGTGTTAGAGATACTGACTGAAAGATAATTTCTTAACACATCTCATAAGTTTTTTAGGTATTTTGTGTGCTTACAAAAATACCTCTCTATTCTGGATGTACAAATTAGGACGCACTTTTTTTTTTTGAATTTTTCAGTTTTTCTCAGATGTGCACATCCGGTAAAAGTTCGCATTTGCAAATACGGAATAAAACCAGATGCAGAATACCAAAAATCCAACAATATTTCTCACATTCATAACATAAAATCGGGATTACATTCAGAAAATCCAACAATGCTTTCATTGGAATAAAATTCATAAGTGCATTAAAAAGGCAAATGAATAAAAATTCAATATATTTCACTTCAAAAATGTACATTTTGTCGTTCGATTATACAAAAGAGTTAAAACAAAAGTCTCTGTCTAAATCTATCGGAGCTTGACCTTTGGACTTTTCCGCATTTGATGCCTTTTCAATTTCATTCAATCTATCGAATTCAACCATCCTTTCAACAAAACTATCTGGCCACGATTCGGCAATTGCGGTTGCATGCGTCGCCCATTGCGGTGATTTAGGTGGTATGGGGCATCCGGGTTTCAAGATAACTTGTACAAAGTGCCTTGATTTCGCAAGCCATCTGATACACATCATGCGATCATTTGGATTGGACGGTGGTGCGGTGCGGAGTGGAAACAAAATTTTTGAAAAACGGTATCGAGTCAAGTCAATACACACCATATCGTACGCACATGCGATAAGATGACCCATCTCGGGGAAGCTCATCCATTTCGATACCGGGGTCGGACCACTCAACTACGCAATAAGTGACTCGTAAACCTTGTCGTATTTTTCTTTATTTTCATACAAACGCAAGTATGCTTCTTTATGCGTCTCCAACTCTAGGATAAGTTGATGACGGACAAATTCATGATCTTCCTCTCCTCTACCGAGTAGAGCCGAAACGGCTCGGTAACCGCAATTACCATCTCCTACAACATCGATGATACCGTCGATATGCTTGTGCATAAAAACCGGCGTCTCGTCGATAAAGGAAATTATAGGTGGAATCGGTGTAGGAGAAATCGTCGGAGAAATCAACCGACTTTACGATAATCCCTTCAACTTTCGGAGAAATCGTCGAAACTAATTCTTTTGAGATGTTATTGGGGTGCATCATATCTATTTATAAACAATAATAGAACAATAAATATATATAACTAAAACCTATTAAAAATTGCTGAAAATTAAAATTAGTAAGTTCCAGGCATTTTTTCGGATGTGCACATCTGGACAAGTTCATGCTCAATATGTACCGGATTTACACATCCGAAAGCCGCGTAACTTGTTTTTTCCAAAAAGTATATTGATAATGTGAGCAATGTAGTGGATGAAGTTGAATATTTACCTGAAATTCAATCTTCTCTTGCTCCCTTTGATTTGTTGCACCAAAAAGTTGGAGTTTTTGAGTGAGAAATGGTATGATGAAGTAGGGTTTTTTAGGTTGGTGAGGGTGAGTGTGGAAGAAGAAAGGTTGAGAATGGGAAGAATGGGGGGAGTGATCATGCAGGTTCAAATATATCAACAATTCTTCCGGATCTGCATATACGGAGACCTTCTGCATATGCACATCCGGGACAAATATTTTTTTAACGTCATGGTGCGTCCTAATTTGCACATCCGGAATCAGGGGGCATAAGTGGAATTTCGCGCGGTGTCTAAGAAACTTATGGGGCGTATTAAGAAATTCTCTAACTGAAATCCTTGCTTCAAGTGAATAACTCGAGAATGTCTGAGTTGATATTCTAGGAATGAACCGATTCCACCCTCTTAAGGTCTTCCACAGATAAAAATGATAGCTCATAGAATCCTTTACCAAAAGAAGTGATTTCCTAATTTCCAATAAACTTCCACCGATCCATACGTTTACCGCAAATTTCTTCTATCTTCAACGATTTAGTTCCATTTGGCCATATCATATAGTCAGGAAAATTATTTTGGGGATTTCTTAATACACCACCCAAGTTTCCTAGGCACCACGTGAAATTTCTTTATTGCCCCCTGATTCCGGATGTGCACATTCGGACGCACCAATTTTTTAAAAACGTTGATGTGTTCCGGATATGCATATCCAGAAATATTACGGATCTGCAAATCCGAAACAATTTCTTATTAATTCGCGCCAGACCTTCTTCCTCCCCTTCATTCTTCAAATTTTCATTTTCCAAATACCAAACTCTCTCAAACTCTCAAATTCTCAATCCTACAAATCTCGACTTTTTTCACTCGAGTTCGGCGCAGTGCAATTCTACAACGATCAAGACACTCCAAATCCTCTGTATCTCAATTTAATCGGTAAGTTTTCGAACTTTAGAGTTTTAGATTTATTTTCTAGTAATCGATTTAGAGTAGACTTTTAGGTGTAGAAATTGTTAGGTAGTATGAATAACATAGGTTAGAGACAATGTAGGTATTGTTTGCTGCTTTAAACGGACGACCAGGGCATTGAAATGCCCTTTTCCATTGTACAGTAGCCATGGCTACTATTTTTGAGCTTGAAAATACGTACCGGATGTGCAGATCCAGAAAGATTTTAACGTTAAATATTCGGAGTGCTTCCGGATGTGTAGATCCGGAAACACTCAACGTTAAATATTCTGAGTGCTTCCGGATGTGCACATCCGGAAGACACTTGGTTTTTTTTTTGGTTTGTTTGTTTTTTTAAATTATTTTTAAAAAATTCTAATTTATTTATTATGCTTTGTAGATTACATGGCTGGCAGAGACGATCGTATCATACATGGACGGACAGCTCAGCACGCATCTGTTCGACGTGAGCGGATGCAGTCTACAGCCGAGGCTTCCGATACAGAGGGAGTTGGGGTAGCCCCTACAGCTGAGGGACATCCTACACCACAGCCATCCACATCACAGGTTCGGGCCACTCCCCCATCAGCCGCCGATTCTACATCTCGGAGGCGTCAGGTTTCTATTACTAGTTCATCAGGGTCCTAGCCCGCACGCAGGCGTCGTCGGGAGACTCCAGCTCCATCAGCTGCTCCTATTTCATCCCTTGTTCCTGTTTCTGCTCTCGAGGGTGATCACCCAGCACATGAGGGTGGTGACGTCGATGACGATTTTGATGAGCTTGACGATTACCCCGGGGGACCGTCTGATATGTCCCTACTTGTGGGGTACTCTGAGCATACTACCAGAAATGTCTGGCTAGGAGAGGTAACCTTTCTCGGTTTATTTATAGAATTGTTTTCGTTGAAAATATGTTCATTTGTAACATTGTTTTATTTGGAAATTTTCAGGAGAAGGATTCACAGAAGTTCTATAACCATGGGGGCAAGGTTATGGACATGCTTGCGGCGCTGCCAGGGGATGAGTGGTTCACGTCTGCACTTGCTACCTCTGGTCTTGGAGGCCTGTCTAGGATTGGGTATCCCTAGATCATGTACGGTATGCTGATGGCCTTTGTTGAGAGATGGCACCCTGAGACATCCTCATTCCATCTACTGTACGGCAAGATCACGATCACACTCGACAACATCTCGTGCCTTTTACATCTACCGATCACGGGTACCCTTCTCCGTCACGGTAGGATGTCGAAGGGGGACGCGATGGAGATGCTGATTGAGGAGCTTGGGGCTACCCCAGAGGAGGCACTTACGGAGGTGACCCAGTTGAGAGGCGTACACGTCCAGTTCTCCTTTCTAACACGCATATTTGGTCAGGAGCTTGAAGAGGCACAACGGGCCGCAGGGGATGCAGCTGAGGTGGATATCTACAGGCAGCGTGCCCTGAGACGCTACTACCTATTTTTGCTCGGCACGTAGTTGTTTGTGGACACCAGCGCCTATTATGTTGATGTCGTTTACCTCAGGTACCTTTTGGATCCCACAGAGATCCATGGGTACAACTGGGGGGTGGCTACCTCTGGGAAGCCAAGACTGTGGTAGGCAGTTGTACGCTATACATGGTAACAATCTAATATTCTAAGTCATTTTTTCATTTCTTTTCTTTCTATATTCATTATAATGTTTGACACCGATGTTATGTTTTCCATTTCAGGCGTGGATATTACAGCACTTTCCCAAGATTACTGGTTGAGGGAGTGTCGACGGGTACACTGAGGATATGCCACGTGCTGCTGCATTTCTCCTGCTCGAAGGAAACAAGGCGCCCGACCCCTACAGAGTGTATCTTGATCGGATGGCTGCTGAGGACGTTTTTTATCACCCATATGTCGATCACCATGTGACGCGCCCTGTAAACGCCCTATATAATATTTATCTAGAATAATACTATACAAGTGTTTTATTTGGTACTGACACCCTCATAAGTGCCTAATGGCATAATTCACATACTTGACCATTTAAAAACATAATACAATCTATGGTACAAGACATGGAAATTAGCCAAAACAATAAAAATCTAAGAATAAGGTACAATATTCCTCATTGTACAAGAAAAAAATACACAGCGGAATAAGCTCAACTAAGCTTCTCTTGAAACATCCAAGCATAGCTCCACTTGTAAATCAAACCTGCAAATGCTTCCTAAAAATAATCAACAATAATGGGGTGAGATATTAAATCTCAGTGAGTTCTGTAACACCCCAGTTTTTGCCAGTTTTGTCAGTTTTATTTAATTGAGTCGTTTTTTTATTATTTTATTATTATTATTTTATTTCTGACTTTTATCTGAAAATATGTTATTTTTCGTCGTGATTATATTTTGTCGCGTTTTGGGAACATTTGCGAGATATTTGAGTGTGGGGGTATTTTGGTCATTTCATTTTATTTTGAATAAGTTAGTAAGAGTAGAATGAGAGAAAAATAGTAAGGGAAAGAAAAAGAGGAGAAGAAAAGTAGAGAGAAAGAAAAGAGAAGAAGAGAAGAAAAGAGAGAAAACTTGGAAAATCTAGGAACCGATTCAACCGACTTTTCAAATGCAATTTAATCGGGTAAGGGTGCGAAACTTGATTATACTATGTTTGTGTATGATTATGTATGTTTGTGTGGAAGTTTTGTTGGTTTTCGAATATAGGTCGAAATGAGGTAATAGATAGAAATCGGTGTTTTCGCGGTTAGAAATCGATGTAAACGTAGTAGAATACTTGTTACCATGATTAGGTTATGTTTTGATTGATATATGTTGGTTTGGAAATGTTTTGGGGAAGAAAATGTGCATTTGGGTTATGTAACAGCGCTGCTGGGAATTCTGGTTTTCGCAGGTTCGCACTGTGAATCCCCTAGTGAAGGAGAAAGCGAGCATTCGCTGGCAGTTCGCACTGCGAAGGAAGTAGCGAGCGTTCGCTGGGTGTTCGCACTGCGAACATTGGGTTATTTTGTGTTATTTTACTTCTGACTTGGTTCGCTGGGACATTCGCACTGCGAATGATGTAGCTAAGGACTCGCTAGGAGCTTCGCATTGCGAATGTGACAGCTTTTCCCAATTTGTTTCCTTCATAACTTTTGATCCGTAAGTCGGATCGGGGCGTGGTTTGATGCGTTAGAAAGCTTATAAAGTGTTCTTTCTTATGATGATGGTTTTGAGATTGTTGGCTGATTAAATTATGTCGGGAATTGGAAAATGTGTCGTTTTGTCGAATTTTACGGTTGTAATTGTGTGTAATTAATGTATATCATGCAATGTGTTGTTGGTATGGATATGGTATAACTTGTGTGCTGTTGTGAAGTGAAATTGCATGAAATACATGTTGTGATGATGATGTGTGGCCTAAGGGCAAGAAATTGCAATGTGTTGTATTTAATGGTATATGCATGATTGTGGATGTGTATGTGTGTGCATATGAATGTCATGAGTCATTGTATGCCAAGCATCATGATATGCATCTTGTGCGATCGTGTGCCCTTGTGGGGTGTGAGCGATCGGATCGTGTGCCCGTGTGGGGTGTGAGCGATCCAGAAACGTCGTGTGCCCGTGTGGGGTGTGAGCGACGGTTGGTTCCAGAGGGAATCTTCTATAACGTCGTGTGCCCATGTGGGTTATGAGCGATGATTATAGACGATCGTGTGCCCATGTGGGGTGTGAGCGATCGGGTCGTGTGCCCGTGTGGGGTGTGAGCGATCCATAAGCACCGTGTGCCCGTGTGGGGTGTGAGCGGTGGGGAACATCGTAGGCCCGACGGGGAGTTATAGTGATGTAACGAGCGATGATTCCAGCAGAGTTCCTGAGTGAACTAGTGATGAGAAATCTTAGAAGTCGGTACCGCATGTGCATTGCATAGAGTCGTTGTGTCGGTCTCTGTGCATTTGCATAAATCATGAATTGACTGTGTATGGAATTGTACAATGGGATTGATGAGATGAAATATGTATAATTGTGTTGATTAGGAGTGTATTGTATACGATTGATATGCATTGGTGACGTATATATGAAATATGTGTTGTATTTGATTGTGGTGCATTTGTGGTGAGAATATTCTATATGTGTATTTTGTGTTATATATAATTGTATGCAATTATATTATGATTGTGTTTCTCACCCTTCTGCTGTTTTATAATGCTCTATGAGGCATTGCAGATTAGAGTTGCTGGAGGTCTTTTTGTGAAGCTTAGGTCTTCATTCTTTTGTCGGTCGGCTCTGATATGTGGCACCGGGTAGTCGGGGTGATCGAGTGTGATTATTTGTGCTATGTATATGTATCTTTTGAATTGTACATGTATGATTGTATAGGACAGATGCACTTTTATGATATATATATATATATGAGATTTTAGTTACGGATTTTCCGCTTTCATTCTGTTTCTGATTATGTGGGTGTAGTACTACCTGAAGTGTTGCATGTCTTTATGAGCAGGTGTTGTATGTTTGTTTCAAATTGATGTGACCCCTCGGGTCTATGCCGTGCATGTTTTAAATATACTCTGATGAAATTTTGAATTTTTATTTATCGCTTTAATAGCTTGGGGGTATAGATTGGGGGTGTCACATTAAGTGGTATCAGAGCCAGTCTGTGTCAATTTGTGTCAGTCCTTATTGGTCTTTGTGGTTCGGTGAGCTGTTTGTTTAACCATAGTTGCTGTTATTAGAAATGAACAGAATATGGCTGGTAGGAACGACGCTGCTTTAGCTGCTGCGATGCAGGCTATGGCTCAGGCTGTGCAGGGTGCACCGAATGCTGCGGGTAATGATGAGTTCAGGAAGAATAAGCCGTCTGTCTTCAAAGGAAGATATGATCCTGATGGTGCACAGATTTGGTTGAAAGAGATTGAAAGGATTTTCCGAGTGATGGATTGTGACGAGGATCAGAAGGTGAGATTGGGTACTCACATGTTGCTGGAAGAAGCTGATGATTGGTGGGTTGGTACTCGTCATGTGTTGGAAGCTGCAGAGGAGTAGGAAGAGATTACTTGGGAAGTGTTTAGCCAGGAGTTCTTGAGGAAGTATTTTCCTAAAGATGTTAGAGGAAAGAAGGAAATAGAGTTCTTGGAATTGAAACAAGGTAGTATGTCTGTTGTTGATTATACTGCTAAGTTTGTTGAGCTGGTGCAGTTTTATCCTCATTATGCGGAAGCGACTGCGGAGTTTTCTAAGTGTGTTAAGTTTGAGAATGGGTTGCGTCCTGAGATTAAGCAAGCAATTGGTTATCAGAGGATTCGAAAGTTTGCGGATTTGGTGGATTGTTGTAGGATTTTTGAGGAGGATAGTAAGGCTCGTTCTACTCACTATAAGAGTGTGAGCGAGAGGAAAGGGAAGCAACAGTTTCGTAGTGGCTCGTATGTAACACCAGCTGATAAAGGTAAACAAAGGAGTAATTTTGAAAGGAGGTTAAGTGGAGGAGGAACATCTAATTCTTTGAAATGTTACAAATGTGGCGAAGTGGGGCATCGTCAGTTCGAATGTAGGAAGGATTTGAGGAAGTGTTCTAATTATGGCGGTGTAGGACATGTTGCTGCTGGTTGTGCCAGGAAGAATGTGCTGAAGTGTTACAATTGTAGGGAACCTGGTCACATTAGTACCAAGTGTCAGAAACCGAAGCAAGCTCCAGCTGGTGGGAAAGTTTTTGCGTTGTCAGGGACTCAGACTTCAAGTGCAGATCGTCTGATTAGAGGTACTTGTTTTATTAATAGTATGCCTTTAGTTGCTATTATTGATACTGGAGCGACTCATTCGTTTATTTCGTCTGAGTGCACGAAGCGTTTGAATCTTGTGTTGTCTTCGATGGATGGTGAGATGGTTATTGATACTCCAGCAATGGGGTCAGTAACTACTTCTTTGGTTTGTTTGAGTTGTCCTTTGACCATTTATGGTAAAGATTTTGAAATGGATTTGGTGTGTTTGCCGTTGGAGGGTTTAGATGTGATTTTGGGAATGAATTGGTTGCAATTCAATAGGGTTCATATTGATTGTTATCATAAGCTGGTAAGGTTTCCTTCTCTTGAGGAAGACGAAGACTTGAGTTTCTTATCTACCAAAGAGTTGAAGAAACTTTTGGCGGATGAAGCTCAGTTGTTTGGGTTGTTTGCATCGTTGAATATGGATAGTCAAGTTTCACTTGATGTGTTTCTTGTTGTGTGTGATTTTCCAGAAGTGTTTCCTGAGGATATTTCAGATGTGCCGCCAGAGAGAAAGGTGGAGTTTTCTATAGATCTAGTTCTTGGTACTAGACCTGTGTCTATGGCACCATATAGAATGTCGGCATCTGAGTTGGTTGAGTTAAAGAAGCAATTGAATGACTTGTTAGAAAAGAGGTTTGTGAGGCCAAGTGTTTCTCCTTGGGGTGCTCCAGTTTTGTTGGTGAAAAAGAAAGATGGAAGTATGCGATTGTGTATTGATTATCGCCAGTTGAATAAGGTGACGATTAAGAATAAGTATCCTCTTCCGAGATTTGATGATCTGATGGATCAGTTGGTTGGTGCTTGTGTGTTTAGTAAGATTGATTTGAGATCGGGGTATCATCAGATAAGGGTGAAAGAGGAAGATATTCAGAAGACGGCTTTTAGGACACGTTACGGTCATTATGAATATTTTGTGATGTCGTTCTGGGTTTCTAATGTGCCAGGTGTGTTTATGGAGTACATGAATCGTATTTTCCACGAGCATTTGGACCGTTTTGTTGTTGTGTTTATTGATGATATCTTGATTTATTCTAAGTCTCGTGAGGAGCACGCGGAGTATTTGCGTATTGTTTTGCAGGTTTTGAAGGAAAGGAAACTTTTTGCAAAATTGTCCAAGTGTGAATTCTGGTTATCGGATGTGAGTTTTCTTGGACACGTAATTTTAGGTAACGGTATTGCTGTGGATCCATCTAAAGTAGACGCAGTTCTACAATGGGAGGCTCCGAGATTTGTTACTGAAATTCGAAGCTTTTTGGGATTAGCCGGATATTATCGGAGGTTTATTGAAGGTTTTTCTAAGTTGGCACTTCCTTTGACCCAGTTGACTTGTAAAGGGCAAGCGTTCATTTGGGATATTCGGTGTGAAGAGAGTTTTAATGAGCTGAAGAGAAGATTGACGACAGCTCCGATTTTGATTTTACCGGATCCTAATGAACCGTTTGTGATCTATTGTGATGCGTCTCTGATTGGTTTAGGTGGTGTTCTGATGCAGGAAGGTAAGGTGGTGGCTTACGCTTCAAGGCAATTGAGGATTCATGAGAAAAATTATCCTACTCATGATCTTGAGTTAGCGGCTGTAGTTTTTGTGTTGAAGATTTGGAGGCATTATCTTTTTGGTGCGAGGTTCGAAGTCTTTAGTGATCATAAAAGCTTGAAATATTTGTTTGATCAGAAAGAATTGAACATGAGGCAACGTAGATGGTTGGAATTCTTGAAGGACTACGACTTTGGCTTAAATTACCATCCTGGTAAAGCTAACGTGGTAGCCGATGCGTTGAGTCGGAAATCGTTGTGTATGTCCGCTTTAATGGTTAAGGAGTGGGAACTTTTGGAATTGTTTAGAGACTTGAGTTTGGTATGTGAAGTGACTTCGGATAGTGTGAGGCTGGGTATGCTGAAGGTTACTAATGATTTTCTGATGACGGTAAGTGAGAAACAGAAGTTGGATGTGAAATTCGTGGATTTAATGTTGGTTGGCGGTAAGGATGCGAGTAGTGACTTTGAAGTGGATGTTAATGGTGTTTTGAAATTTCGTGGGCGAATTTGTATTTCGGATGATTCGGAGTTGAAACGAATGATTTTGGAAGAAGGACACCGGAGTAATTTGAGTATACATCCGGGAGCGAATAAGATGTACCAAGATTTGAAAAAGATTTTCTGGTGGTCTGGATTGAAAAGAGATGTGGCTCAGTTTGTGTATGCTTGTTTGACGTGCCAAAAGTCGAAAGTGGAACATCAGAGGCCTAGTGGTTTGTTGCAACCGTTGGATATTCCGGAATGGAAATGGGATAGCATTTCGATGGATTTTGTAACGGGGTTGCCGAACACTCAGAGATGGCATAATGTTATTTGGGTGGTTGTTGATAGGCTGACTAAATCGGCTCATTTCATTCCGATTGATATCAGTTTTTCTTTGGAGCGGTTAGCTGAGATTTACATCAGTGTGATTGTGAAGTTGCATGGCGTTCCGTTAAGTATTGTTTCTGATCGAGATCCAAGGTTTACCTCGAGATTTTGGGAAAGTTTACAGAAGGCTTTGGGTTCTAAGTTGAGGTTGAGTTCGGCTTATCATCCTCAGACGGATGGTCAGACGGAGAGGACGATTCAGTCTTTGGAGGATTTGTTGCAAGCGTGTGTACTTGAACAAGGTGGTACGTGGGATAGTTATCTTGCATTGATTGAATTCACGAATAATAACAATTTCCATTCAAGTATTGGAATGGCACCGTTTGAAGCGTTATATGGACAAAGGTGTCGAACACCGTTGTGTTGGCACGAATCTGGTGAGAGAACGGTGGTAGGACCGGAGTTGGTGCAGCAGACTACAGACAAGGTGAAGTTTATTCGGGAGAAGATGAAAGCTTCTCAGAGAAGACAAAAGAGTTATCATGATCGGAGACGGAAAGATCTTGAGTTTCAAGAGGGCGATCATGTATTTCTGAGGGTTACGTCGGTAACGGGTGTTGGTCGTGCATTGAAATCGAAGAAGCTTACCTCTCGGTTTATTGGTCCTTACCAGATATCTACGAGAGTTGGTGTTGTGGCGTATAGGGTGGCGTTGCCGCCGAGTCTGTCGAATTTACACGATGTGTTCCATGTTTCACAGCTGCGGAAGTATGTTCCAGATCCGTCTCATGTGATTTCGATGGATGAGGTTGAGGTAAGGGAGAACCTTACGGTTGAGGCTTTACTGGTGAGTATTTTGGATCGCGAGGTGAAGAGGTTAAGGGGCAAGGATATTGCACTGGTGAAGGTAGCGTGGGGAGGCGCTGCTGAGGGCAATTTGACTTGGGAGTTGGAGAGTCGGATGCGGGAGTCGTATCCAGAGTTGTTCGTCTCAGGTAATATTTTCGAGGACGCAAATTTCTAAGTGGGGGAGAGTTGTAACGCCCCAGTTTTTGCCAGTTTTGTCAGTTTTATTTAATTGAGTCGTTTTTTATTATTTTATTATTATATTATTTTATTTCTGACTTTTATCTGAAAATATGTTATTTTTCGTCGTGATTATATTTTGTCGCGTTTGGGGAACATTTGCGAGATATTTGAGTGTGGGGGTATTTTGGTCATTTCATTTTATTTTGAATAAGTTAGTAAGAGTAGAATGAGAGAAAAATAGTAAGGGAAAGAAAAAGAGGAGAAGAAAAGTAGAGAGAAAGAAAAGAGAAGAAGAGAAGAAAAGAGAGAAAACTTGGAAAATCTAGGAACCGATTCAACAAACTTTTCAAACGCAATTTAATCAGGTAAGGGTGCGAAACTTGATTATACTATGTTTGTGTATGATTATGTATGTTTGTGTGGAAGTTTTGTTGGTTTTCGAATATAGGTCGAAATGAGGTAATAGATAGAAATCGATGTTTTCGCGGTTACAAATCGATGTAAACGTAGTAGAATAATTGTTACCATGATTAGGTTATGTTTTGATTGATATATGTTGGTTTGGAAATGTTTTGGGGAAGAAAATGTACATTTGGGTTATGTAACAGCGCTGCTGGGAATTCTGGTTTTCGCAGGTTCGCACTGCGAATCCCCTAGCGAAGGGGAAAGCGAGCATTCGCTGGCAGTTCGCACTGTGAAGGAAGTAGCAAGCGTTCGTTGGGTGTTCGCACTGCGAACATTGGGTAATTTTGTGTTGTTTTACTTCTAACTTGGTTCGCTGGGACATTCGCACTGCGAATGATGTAGCGAAGGACTCGCTAGGAGCTTCGCATTGCGAATGTGACAGCTTTTCCCAATTTGTTTCCTTCATAACTTTTGATCCGTAAGTCGGATCGGGGCGTGGTTTGATGCGTTAGAAAGTTTATAAAGTGTTCTTTATTATGATGATGTTTTTGAGATTGTTGGCCGATTAAATTATGTAGGGAATTGGAAAATGTGTCATTTTGTCGAATTTTACGGTTGTAATTGTGTGTAATTAATGTATATCATGCAATGTGTTGTTGGTATGGATATGGTATAACTTGTATGTTGTTGTGAAGTGAAATTGCATGAAATACATGTTGTGATGATGATGTGTGGCCTAAGGGCAAGAAATTGCAATGTGTTGTATTTAATGGTATATGCATGATTGTGGATGTGTATGTGTGTGCATATGAATGTCATGAGTCATTGTATGCCAAGCATCATGATATGCATCTTGTGCAATCGTGTGCCCTTGTGGGGTGTGAGCGATCAGATCGTGTGCCCGTGTGGGGTGTGAGCGATCCAGAAACGTCGTGTGGCTGTGTGGGGTGTGAGCGACGGTTGGTTCCAGAGGGAATCTGCTATAACGTCGTGTGCCCATGTGGGGTGTGAGCGATGATTATAGACGATCGTGTGCCCATGTGGGGTGTAACCGATCGGGTCGTGTGCCCTGTGGGGTGTGAGCGATCCATAAATACTGTGTGCCCGTGTGGGGTGTGAGCGGTGGGGAACATCGTAGGCCCGACGGGGAGTTACAGTGATGTAACGAGCGATGATTCCAGCAGAGTTCCTGAGTGAACTAGTGATGAGAAATCTTGGAAGTCGGTACCGCATGTGCATTTCATAGAGTCGTTGTGTCGGTCTCTGTGCATTTGCATAAATTATGAATTGACTGTGTATGGAATTGTACAATGGGATTGATGAGATGAAATATGTATAATTGTGTTGATTAGGAGTGTATTGTATACGATTGATATGCATTGGTGACGTATATATGAAATATGTGTTGTATTTGATTGTGGTACATTTGTTGTGAGAATATTTTATATGTGTATTTTGTGTTATATATAATTGTATGCAATTATATTATGATTGTGTTTCTCACCCTTCTGCTATTTTATAATGCTCTATGAGGCATTGCAGATTAGAGTTGCTGGAGGTCTTTTTGTGAAGCTTAGGTCTTCATTCTTTTGTCGGTCGTCTCTGATATGTGGCACCGGGTAGTCGGGGTGATCGAGTGTGATTATTTGTGCTATGTATATGTATCTTTTGAATTGTACATGTATGATTGTATAGGACAGATGCACTTTTATGATATATATATATATATATATATATATATATATATATATATATATATATATATATATATATATATATATGAGATTTCAGTTACGGATTTTCCGCTTTCATTCTGTTTCTGATTATGTGGGTGTAGTACTACCTGAAGTGTTGCATGTCGTTATGAGCAGGTGTTGTATATTTGTTTCAAATTGATGTAACCCCTTGGGTCTATGCCGTGCATGTTTTAAATATACTCTGATGAAATTTTGAATTTTTATTTATCGCTTTAATAGCTTGGGGGTATAGATTGGGGGTGTCACAAGTTCCCTATCTTATGGATTATCTCGGCTTTACAGGGTTCTAGCCAATCCCAACTCAAGTCAAGGGGAAGGGAAATGACCTTGAGTTCACAATCTCACACTATATGGAAACATGTTCATGAGTTCAACAACTCAATATTTATCACTAATCGGTATCACATACCAAGGCATCTTTCCCCGACCAACCCTACAAGAGAGTCTCAATACAGGTCACGGATCCTTAAATGTAGACATTCATTCTCAGCCAACCCTTCCAAGAGTTCTTGACACGGGTCCCGGAAGCTAACATGTATAACTTTCCCTGGCTAACCTACTCAAGAGACCCTTCAACACGGGTCACGGTTACCTACACATGGTACTTTCCCCGACCATCCTACCCAAGAGGATATCAACATAGGTCACTAATACCACCTATTAAGCAACTTTCCCCGGCCATCCCACACAAGAGGATATCGACATGGGTCACGGCTACTTACTTAATAAATACTTTCCCCGGCCATCCCACACAAGAGGATATCGACACGGGTCACTAATATTTATTAAGGGATAAGAACGGTTCTGATTATGTGATCTCACACACAAACGTGATTGTATTCGACAATCACAAGGCCATAATGCCTTAAGGCCATGATTCGCCTTTCACAAAGAACACAAGGTTCACACACATGTTCCATACTAGTGTCCCACTATTCTCTAGACCATTACTCATCAAGGATGCACATCTATACATCGAATGCACGAGCATCACCATCTAGATTTCTCTATCACAATCCTATTCACAACCTAGAATTATACCATTTTGTTTTGGGGTAAATTTTCCTCACTCTTCCTAATTAGTTTTAAGCATGCATATTCTCTTGATAATGTTTAACAACAATATTAGGCAAAGCGTATTACAATTGCATTTTAGAATTACATGTGATAATTCAAACATAAGTTATACCACTTTTGGATTTTCCTCCGATTATTTAATCGGGAAATAAAACCTATATTTTTCACTTCCATTATATAGAATATTCTCATAGCTTTCCATCGGTACCAAGAACACCTCGATCTGAAGCACGGTTAAAAAGATATTAATATTCAAAGGTATTTTTCAAAACATAACAGTGGTAACCGGTTACTCACCATAGGGTAACCGGTTACTCAAGCTTCACTGTTCACACAGAATCAAATTGAGAGTTAGAGACACTTTTGGGTAACCGGTTACTCACCATAGGGTAGCCGGTTACTTAGTTCATTTTTTGCGCAGAACGCCAATTTTTCAAAGGGTAACCAGTTACTCACCAGAGGGTAACCGGTTACTCTGGGCGCAGATGCAAAAATAATTATTTTCATGAACTCTCTTCCATTTCAATCTCATTCAAAACATAATCAAACACACAAACAAGTATCAACAGATGATTATACATGCATATTGATTGTTCTATACAATTTATATCTCATTTCATCCGTTCGATTTCATTGATTTGCAAAATCACTCATAACCTAGTAATTTCTATTCTAGGTTTCCAACCCACTTCTACACTTAGAGTCCTACCTAGAACCCACCTGATAATCGAAGAGGAGGTTGAAGAAGATGATGAACAATGATCCAATCTTCTTTCCAAGTTTCTTCTCTTCTCTTCCTTTCTCTTCTCTTCTTCTTACCAACTTTCTTCTTCTTTTTTTCTCTTTTCAACTATATATATATATATATATATATATATATATATATATATATATATATATATATATATATATATATATATATATATATATATATAAAATACCAATATTATATAATATTATCCAATAGATTAAAATACCTCCAATTGATATTTTATCGTCTTACACCAACTGATTAATTATTAAAGTTACCTTAATATACTCTCTTGAACTAATAATTATTGATCTGTCTCTTTAATAAAATAACTAATTTGTTCGTAGTTCGCCAGTTGCTCTATTGATCCCACTTAACAATACTTAGAGCACTTAGAGGATTCCATTATTCCAATTGATCAGAGATATAGCACATAGACACTCATCTGATCTCATTTGATATCCAATTAAGCATTTAGATAATACGGGGTATTACACTCTCCCCCCTTAAATTGAAATTCGCCCCCGAATTTCTTCCACTCAACAATAATCACAACTTGTATAACTGTCTTAGACCCACACTTAACTTTACTTCCATTCAATTTCTGACATATTCCAATTCCAACTTAACTTCACATACCAAAATTCGTATTTTTCACAACTAACAATTTCACGTCCGTTGTCATACTCTTGTTCCAATATTGAGTTAACTTCTAACTTTGCTTCTCCTCAACTCATATGTTCTTCCATACAAAACACTTGGTCGCATCTTACTTCGGAAAGAAGGTACCATTCTATATTCTTCTACTGAGTCACAAAACAAAACTGTAACACCTTATCTCAAATTGGGACAATAAACACTCAACACATCTTCACGACGTAATTCAGTGGTTCCTTACCTTTAATACAATTACCGACGACTATACTTTCATAAATCCTTTAACATTCGAAACCACTTCATAAATTAGTCAAACGACTCCTTACCAGTTCCATCTGATCTGATGTCGTACATGGTACTCGTTACATCTGATATTTCCTTTCTTTCGTGTCACACCAAAAGGTAACACACTTAGAACGAAATCTTCTTATTTCCATACTTACAAGCAATAATCCTTCTAACTTCTTATTATTCTGATATAACTCGTTCATCTATCACCTTTCACTGCGTAATCCAAAAATTCTAATAGTGGAACACCACGAATTCTTGAGCACTACCAAGTAGCTAATAGTCTTCGCAGAAACACACTTATCCACTGGGATCCTTACTAACAAAAGTACAAGAAACTAAGTGACATATTATGGTAGAACAATTTCCTCGCCATTACACAATATTATAACATCGGTCCAACACTCTCCAGACGATAGGTGCAGAAGTTACACAGTCACAATCATAACATATACCACTCCAAATCCGGTCTAAACTCAAAATAATTCATTCAAAAATAGCTTAACTACCTTCGGTTCTGGTTACCACATTCCGTAACAACTCTCCTTGCGGTTTTCTGACTCACTCAAGGTTTCTTGTTGATTTTGAGATCTCAATCAATCAATTGTGACACCATCACGAAATTTCAATCCTGTGCGAGTCACCACTTATCAAAACTTAAACCATTCAAGGCACAACTGTGAGTTTCCATACTACTCACCAATTCATATACAACACTCCACATACACCCACATTTTCGAAGGCCATGCCATTTTCTCAATTGAATCTACTTTTCTTAATCGTTATGTTACATAAACGATCCAAGTTATATGTTTAACTTCAGAACGTCCAATTCTTACTCGTACTTGGAAAGATAACTTCCAAATTCCTACTTCTGGTTAAAATACAACTGTACACATCTGGTACCACTCTCCCGGAGCCTAAATCCAATACCATGGACGCACGAAAGTTAACAATTACTAACTCTGACCAACCGGTTACACCTTAATAACACCAATTACGCACCAAACTATTCCTTGCGAGATCAATACTTCGTGAGTATTCTCTGACTTCATCCTTAAGGCTCTCAACAGTAATGATAACAATACACCTAAGACTTTCCCACACTTAACACAATTCACAAGATTACTTTCCAAAAGTCAAACTCCCTTGTCGTCCAAACAAATGGTCAACTATGCAACACCCTTCCAGAAGTCACGATTTCAAAAACACAAACCCTTCCTTCATTTACTTGCAATCCCATTTACATTCGCACAATACTCTCCACTCGGAGCAACATAAGGTAACAAAATGCAGATAATGGTTCCTAAGGGATTTCACAATTTACACACATGTTAATCGATCCATCATTCGAGCTAATCGGTTAACTCCTCAAAATTCAGTGTAACGCACCATCCTTGCACGTGTTAATCGGTTAACCTCATTGTGTTAATCGGTTAACACTGCTGCAAAAGCTGGGAAAACAATTTCTTTTAACTCAAAAACCATCCTGACTCAAACCATCAATCCGGCTTGCTCTAACCCACAATGTCATTCTCAACTCACGGCCTCTTAACTTGTATAACATTCCCCAACAATGATAAGCTCAAGGTAATACAGAACAAAGTTAAAATGTGCGGATTACACACTCCAACCAAGTGACAGGGCAAAATTCCAAATTCCGACGCAGTCACACGACAACTTTAGCGGGATAGTTCGTTCTCTACTCATACTACCACACTAGCGGAAAGCCAATAATGACGACATTCTAAGGTTTTCTCCACAACTCATGCTTGATTCGTCCATAAGCAAAATCCAACACACAATCATCATACGGTACCACAAAACCGATGGACATAACATATCAAGCGCATAATCTTGTTCTCTCACTTGAACTCTTTGGTGAGAAATAAAACAACAACGTTCTTAGTCCAACAAAAGGTAGATTCCGAATATTCTGATTATTCACAAATATAGAAGTTTCTCTATACTTGCAAATAAATCGGGGCAATGCATCCTCTTGAAGAACCTTTCCATCATCACATACACACTAACCAGAATTTCTTACCTTCCACTACCCATTGCACACCATACTTACACCTAATTACTTAATGGAAGATTCGCAACCGACAATTCTCATCAACTATTTACAAAACCATTCTGGTATAAACCGTTCCACAATTTACTCTTACCGTACTCTTACTCCTTAAAATACAATATTCACTGCTCCACAAGGTACGTCCCTTCATACTTGTCTCAAGAATAAGAATCCATCACGTACACTTGTGACCACGATGCTACCACTACGCTTGTTCTTAATACCAAGGTGTGACTTTCCTCAGTTCAGCTCGTACTACTAGGGTTCACGTGGGTGAATCATCTTTGATTACACTTCCTTAATTTTTAGCTTCAACAATAACTTAATAACTCTGTTGCACATTCGTCCAAAATATGTTCTTTTGTCACTTCCTCATAACATACCGTTAATATTGTTTTCCACATCGCGTTTACTTCGCTCTCCATGTAATCCTCTTAGGTCCAAATATAAAACCATCTTACTAAGATTTCCTTGAACCCAAGGTACTTACTCTGTTTCTTGACACAACTTCTTCTGGTCCGTATCACTACACTTTCTGTTACTAAATAAAGTCCAAACTTTCTCCGACACAACACCTTATACTGTTCCTTGGGTAATTTAACAATTTCAAATTGGTCTCTTACTAAAAACAGATATCCTGATGTATCATCTCGAACTTAATCTCTCTACATAACTAAATATACGCAATTCATCACACACTCTTCGTCCGACACATACTTATTTCACTTGAAGTATGTAAACACATCCTTGTGTCCATTCACACACTTCTCTACTACTTTAGGTTCCCATAGAAACCAAACTTCCTTAAATCTCACTTTTTGCCAGTTGGAAGACATTGTTCCGAACACGTTCCTTAAGGTACTCTCGTCCATTCAAGATACCATAACGACCTTAGAAACTGAAGCACTAATACTTATCTCACTTCCGGACCTTACGCCACACGTTCCACAAACAACTTTTCTTTTTCACAGAATGAGATTACATGAAATCCTTATCCATACTAGTGGTCAATCCAGCTCCACTAGCGATTTACATATTCCTCAATATCTCAACCAATCGTCTAATAGAGATCCTTAACTTTCAGACTCCATCAATTCCAAAGGATTACTTGAACAACACATCACTCTTAAATTCCATGCTACCCAAAGCACAACCTCTACTAAGACCTCACTGAGCTTACCAAAACTCCTCACTACTAACTCTTGGCTTGAGTCTTCCCTCACAACACAAGTTCTGAAAACACTTCGGAGTCCTCGTGGTTGCTCAACCATGGTTCTACCTATCACATACATAGCATTAGGTTGATCAGGCCCAACACCACATAGTATGATATTAAGAGTCATGCTGGCAAGACACGCCTAAGAGGCAGGAATAGATTTACTTATGATGTTTCAAGGCTAGGTCGAGGATACGACCTACTCTGATACCAAGTGTAAACGCCCTATATAATATTTATCTAGAATAATACCATACAAGTGTTTTATTTGGTACTGACACCATCATAAGTGCTTAATGGCATAATTCACATACTTGACCATTTAAAAACATAATACAATCTATGGTACAAGACATGGAAATTAGCCAAAACAATACAAATCTAAGAATAAGGTACAATATTCCTCACTGTACAAGAAAAAAATACACAGCGGAATAAGCTCAACTAAGATTCTCTTGAAACATCCAAGCATAGCTCCACTTGTAAATCAAACCTGCAAATGCTTCCTGAAAATAATCAACAATAATGGGTGAGGTATTAAATCTCAGTGAATTCCATATCTTATGGATTCTCTCGGCTTTACAGGGTTCTAGTCAATCCTAACTCAAGTCAAGGGGAAGGGAAATGACCTTGAGTTCACAATCTCACACTATATGGAAACATGTTCATGAGTTCAACAACTCAATATTTATCACTAATCGGTATCACATACTAAGGCATATTTCCCCGGCCAACCCTACAAGAGAGTTTCAACACGGGTCACGGATCCTTAAATGTAGACATCCATTCCCAGCCAACCCTTCCAAGAGTTCTCGACACGGGTCCCGAAAGCTAACATAGATAACTTTCCCCGGCCAGCCTACTCAAGAGGCCCTTCAACACGGGTCATGGTTACCTACACATGGTATTTTCCCTGGCCATCCTACCCAAGAGGATATCGACACGGGTCACTAATACCACCCACTAAGCAACTTTCTCCGGCCATCCCACACAAGAGGATATCGACACGGGTCACGGGTACTTACTTAATAAATACTTTCCCCGACCATCCCACACAAGAGGATATCGACACGGGTCACTAATATTTATTAAGGGATAAGAATGGTTTCGATTATGTGATCTCACACACAAACGTGATTGTATTCGACAATCACAAGGCCACAATGCCTTAAGGCCATAATTCGCCTTTCACAAAGAACACAAGGTTCACACACATGTTCCGTACTAGTGTCCCACTATTCTCTAGACCATTACTCGTCAAGGATGCACATCTATACATCAAATGCACGAGCATCACCATCTAGATTTCTCTATCACAATCCTATTCACAACCTAGAAGTATACCATTTTGTTTTGGGGTAAAGTTTCCTCACTCTTCCTAACTCGTTTTAAGCATGCATATTCTCTTGATAATGTTTAACAACAATATTAGGCAAAGCATATTACAATTTCATTTTAGAATTACATGTGATAATTCAAACATAAGTTATACCACTTTTGGATTTTCCTCCAATTATTTAATCGGGCAATAAAACCTATATTTTTCACTTCCATTATGTAGAATATTCTCATAGCTTTCCATCGGTACCAAGAACACCTCGATCGGAAGCACGGTTAAAAAGATATTAATTTTCAAAGGTATTTTTCAAAACATAACAGTGGTAACCGGTTACTCACCATAGGGTAACCGGTTACTCAAGCTTCACTGTTCACACAGAATCAAATTGAGAGTTAGAGACACTTTTGGGTAACCGGTTACTTAGTTCATTTTCTGCGCAGAACACCAATTTTTCAAAGGGTAACCGGTTATTCACCAGAGGGTAACCGGTTACTCTGGGCGCAAATGCAAAAATAATTGTTTTCATGAACTCTATTCCATTTCAATCTCATTCAAAACATAATCAAACACATAAACAAGTATTAACAGATGATTATACATGCATATTGATTATTCTATACAATTTATATCTCATTTCATCCGTTCGATTTCATTGATTTGCAAAATCACTCATAACCTAGTAATTTCTATTCTAGGTTTACAACCCACTTCTACACTTAGAGTTCTACCTAGAGCCCACCAGATAATTGAAGAGGAGGTTGAAGAAGATAATGAACAATGATCCAATCTTCTTCCCAAGTTTCTTCCTCTTTCCCTCTTCTCTTCTCTTCCTTTCTCTTCTCTTATTCTTACCAACTTTCTTCTTCTTCTTTTCTCTTTTCAAATATATATATATATATATATATATATATATATATATATATATATATATATATATATATATATATATATATATATAATACCAATATTATATAATATAATCCAATAGAGTAAAATACCTCCAATTGATATTTTATCGTCTTACACCAACTGATCAATTATTAAAGTTACCTTAATATACCCTCTTGAACTAATAATTATTGATCTGTCTCTTTAATAAAATAACTAATCTCTTCGGAGTTTGTCAGTTGCTCTATTGATCCCACTTAACAATACTTAGAGCACTTAGAGGATTTCATTATTCCAATTGATCAGAGATATAGTACATAGACACTCATCTGATCTCATCTGATATCCAATTAAGCATTTAGATAATACGGGGTATTACACCGTTAGATGAGGTTTCGCTGTTCTCAGGATGGTTGGCATGCAGTTCGACCATTACTGCTCGATACCTGCCGGAGCGCGTCTTGCGCCAGTTCGGTTACACGCAGACAATCCCCCGGATGCCTCATGAGTCTGCTCCTCTAGGCTTGATCCGTGTGCAGATAGATGAGATATATGTTAACTTCCAGTCCCACTTGGTACCGGAAGAGGCTCGGGCGACCATAGCGCCAAGAGATTGGAGCGTTGCTGTCGGGTACATCACGTGGTTCTACACTTTCTCACACCCATGCATGGTGCCCACTGCTGATGGATCGCCACTCAGACCTGCTCATCAGAAAATATTAGAGTAGCGGCAGTCTCAGCTGGACCATACTCAGGATGTCCTACCTCGCTGTCGTGAGATAGAGCAGATAGCGTGGGCGGCCATTGCGGACGGTCACCTCCCTGAGGGCTCTGGTGCCATACTTGTCGTGGATAGGACTATTAAGATTGCTCAGGGGGCACTTCAGTACCGCAGACATCGAGGCAGGACGGCAGGTCGGGGCAGAGGAGCAGGGGAGCCAGGAGAGATCATTTGCCATACGCAGTAGTTTTTTTTATGTATTCTATTTTTATTACATGTATGTATTGTATTTTGACAGAGGTTTATTATGTATATATATCATTTTATTTTATATATGGATGTTGTCGAATGTATATTAAGTTGCGACGATATATTAACATATGCGACCTGCCAACAAAACGGATTTTTTTAAAAAAAAATTAAAGTTCTGGTTTTTTCCGGATATGCAGATCCAGAAGTTTTCCGGATGTGCATATCCGGAACACATCAACGTTTTTTAAAAAATTGGTGCGTCCGGATGTGCACATCTGAAATTAGGGGGCAAAAACAGAAATTCACGTGGTGCCTAAGAAACTTGGGTGGTGTATTAAGAAACTCTCATTATTTTTGCATTGTTCAAAACTAGCAATATATTCCTACTCGGGAATGACAATCTCTATTTGATCTCCCTTAATTATGAGGTTTAGGCAACTTATTCATGGGATTGACACATATTGAATTGTTTAGGGTTTGCGCAAAAGAAAGCTTGTTGATCATGTTATTAGTATGTTGAATTAGGGATGCCAAAAAAACCCGTACCCGTGGGTACCCGCGGATAAAATCCGTCACGGGTACGGGTAAGATGGCTTAACGGGTATCCACGGGTAATATAAATGGATATTTAATTACCCGTTTCATTACGGGCACGGATACATATTTAATGGTACCCGTACCCGCGGGTATCTGTATCCGTTTATAATTAATAAAATTAATTAAATATCCTTTAAAATTAATATATACTAATTACTTATTCTTTGGAAAAATTAATCACATATTATAGAATAGATTCTACTAAATCACATGTGTAATTTATGTGTAATTTATGGTATTTGTACTAAATCAGATGTGTAATATATTGTTATATGTTTGATGTTTCTATAAATTAATATGCATTATGTGATCATTTTTCTCACATTCTCAAAGCATAGTTTCAATAGGAGGGCGGAAATGCTTCAACTGTTACAGAATGTTTGCCTGGCTAGGGAATACATGGATGTTGTGGTTTGGAATGGCTCTGTTAATAACTCTTATTCTGTGAGAGAAGGGTATAAACAGATGTGTGGCGGCAACAACTTAATTATTGAGGAGAACCAATCTAGGGCTTTAAGTGTGGTATGGAGTTCGCGTGTTCCGGTAGCCATTAAAACATTTGGTTGGAGAATTTTGATTTATAGAATTCCGACCAAACAAGAATTAATGAAAACATGGATTAGCTTAAACGACGTGGAGTGTGCTTTTTGCTCTCTAGAGGTTGAAGATTTATCTCATCTCTTCTTCAATTGTATGGTGTCCCACAAGGTTTGGGATTTGGTGGGCTTATGGACAGGCTGTCATTGCGTTTTTGACGGAAATCCTTCGAAGCATATGAAGGATTGGGTCGCTAGTAATAACAGGATTCGTAGGAAAGCTAAATTGGAGGTGGCTTGGTTAGCGACATTATGGGCTATTTGGAAGAGTAGAAACGACAGAATTTTCAACAACGGCATTAGCAATGTAAATGATATTGTTTGGAATGTTAAGATCTTAGTGTGGAAGTGGATGAGCACCAGTGATATTTCTTATCCCAACTCGAATTTTTTTTATTTTTGTATGTCTTTTGGCGGGTAATCATTTTCGAGTTGGTTGGAAATTTCCGTCTTTGTTGGTTCTGGTGTATTGGGTTGGAGTACCCCTTGTACTCCTTTTAAATGAATTTGCTTTTATAAAAAAAAAAGAGCATAGTTTCAATATATATTTGTTTCAAGTTTGTTGAATCATGACTTTCATGAAAAATTATAGATAGATTTTCTATTTACACATAATCTTCTAATTACAAAAAAACTAAAATTTCTATTTAACAAAAGAAAAATTAGTAAATTACAATTATAAAAAAATTCATGGATATCCGTTAATACCCGCGGGTATCTCAAAATCCACGGATACCCGTCTACTAAATACCCGCACGGATATGGGGCGGATACAAGTATCATATTTACTAAACGAAACGGGTAGCGGGGGACTAGTATCCGTCCCCACGGGTACCCATTGCCATCCCTATGTTGAATACTATAAACATGTGAATATTTGGGTTGAGAAGAAGAATTAAGTGGAGTTAGACAAGACCAAAATTAGGTTGCGATGCCCAATGATGGTCATGGCGACCAAAGGAGATTGTCCTCAAAAATCCAGTGTAGTGCGAAAGTGATACTTCTCTGCTCATAATTTTTTGATAATCCCAAAGGTGAGAGTGTAGCACAATTTTTCACGAACCTTGTATCCAATAATTAGTGAATCTAACATTTAACGAATCTATAATGAGTATTTTTATGAAACTGGTTTAAAAAAATGGAAATAGAGTTTGTAACTTCTTCTTTTTCAAAACAATCTATTCTAAAGTCTTTCTAAAAATTAAGCAACTAAAAACCTAACACGAATTTCAAGACAAAATGTCTTGTATTTCTGCTAGACCCATATGACATCTCTCATCCAAAACGCAAGATAAAATCTTGATTTTTTTAGTTGTTTTGAAACACACACTAGAGTTTTCTTAATTAATTGATTTCAATTTGATTAGTTTGCCTGAGTCAATTTCACCCCTTCGTTCCTCTGTGCTTTTGAAACAATCAACCTTACCCACCTTTGCATCATTTATATAAAAGTAATATTTCTGTAACACTCAATTTAATTTACACCATACTTTTTAATATGTATTTATACTCGCCATTTTTTAAATGATTTATTGTCTCATTTTGGAATCCGTGATAAACTAAATAAATTGCACATACACTGTAAATATCAAAGCCGTTTTTGAGAATTTGCAAGGAGACCTGCAGCATAGATCCTCATAGTTTTTCAAGATTACACTATGGAAAAAATGGTATCTATACATCCATCCCATAGTTAATTTATGATTAAATAAGACTTAGTGATAAAATTTCACAATACAACTGAAAATAACTTCAACTTCTCACACAGGGTTTCTCAAAAGTTTGAGACGACCCTAATAAATGTATACGGTATAAAAAACTGGTGTCAAGATAACATATCTCTTTATATAATTAGAGTTTATTGCTTCATTTTGTTAAAAAAATTCAAAATATCTTTTATATGAGAGATAATATTGTATATTACATAGACATATGCAAAGAGGTTGGAGACAAGTTAACACTTTCTTATTTCCACGATGCGTACTTTTTCCAAATTCAAAGAAATACGAAAAGTACAGTTACAATTTTTTTTTATTTTTTTTTTTCTTTGAGATCATCTACGCGTGATGTGCTTTGGAAAGGAAATAAAAGAATTTGTTGTTAATCAACTAGAAATTAAATAATTCAAACTACATTGTTGAATAATTAAAATATGAATGAGTTACGAGATGACTTGGAATTTACACCATTGAATTAGTAAAAATATGAATGAATTGTTTACAGGGATATTTATTATTGTGAAAGTCATAAGATAGTGGCTGATTATATCGATTAGAGGATACATCAACTAATAATAATAAATGATTAAATTAGTCTAACAATTTTACTAAATTATTTTAATTATTACATATCATAGCTCTCAATTTTATTAATATTTGAAAATTACAATTATTAAAAAATCACACACACAAATAATTTCATAACTCCGATTTGTGCATTAATATTGACTTTCAACTTAACTATATCAACTTTTGTCAATTAAAAAGTTGAAATAGAATTTGTAGTTGTGGATACAAAATATTAAAATATGATTTTAGTGTTTGAAAATATTAGATAAAAATATTTATGTAATTTAAGAAAATCTTTAAATACGATTTTAGTGCTTGAAAATATAATATTTTTGGTTTTAAATCTTTGTGCATTTTTCTTTGTTTATTAGTCCTTAAAAATATTTTTTTTAGTTTTTTATTTTATCTTATTTAAATTATTAGAAAATCCATTCATATTAAAATGAGTTTCTATAATATTATTTTAAATCCATAAATAAATAAAAAATGTAAATGTTTTTTGTGAAAACGATACTGAAATAACAAAGTATAATCGATTTTTTGATTGACAAGAAATCCACAAGGGTAGACAATAGAGAAGCAAGCGGAACACAATGAAATTAATTATAAACTGTTACATTTTACTTTTTCTTTGAAACAAGATTACAAGTGTTATAAAATAGCAAATAATCTCTCTCACCCTAATTAGGATTTGTGTTATGCAATGAAGAGATACTAGTATGCTATTTATAGGAAAACTAACACACTAAACTGACGGGCTTTTGCACATAGGCCAATTACACAAGCTAACTTAGAGAACAATCTAACTTAACCAATTGGACATAACAAACAGTCCTAATTCGACATGCTAACAATCCTAGCATACTTCGACTACTCCATACTTGAGCATACTTCGACTATAACACTGCAGGGCTTCGACTACAGCATGTGAACAAACTTCGATGTCATGCTAAGATCCTGTCGAATTGTCGAATCAAGAAGCTACCCTTCAACCATACTAGAGTTCAATCAAATATCTCACAAATCCCCACCTTGGAACAAACTCTATAACATCAAGGGAACAAACTAGCTTTCTTCCTGCAGCTTTATCAACTGCATACAGTGGAAAAAATTGCAATTTGGTAATGTCTTGGTGATCATATCAGCAGCATTATGATCTGTCGAAACCTTTAGCACTTGGACTTCTCCACGCTCGATTACATCTCTAACAAAATGCAGCCTCGCATCGATGTGCTTGGTTCGCTCATGATAGGCTGAATTCTTTGACAGGGGTATAGCACTTTGACTATCACATTTAACAATTATAACTCGACCTTGAAGTTTCAGCTTCTTAGAAAGACCTTCAAGCCACAATGCTTATTTCACATCTTTAGTGAGAGCGATATATTTCGCTTCAGTGGTTGATAAGGCAACAACCTTTTGAAGTGTTGTTTTCCAACTGATTGTTATGCCAAACATAATGAACACATATCCAGAAAGAGATATTTTGGAATCCATTCAACCTGCATAATCAGAGCCGACATACCCTTCGAATTTTACTTTACTATTTTCACCACATGCTCCATCATAAATCAGTAATTTGTTTAGAGACCCATTTATGTACCTTAGAATCCACTTCAATGCTTTCCAGTGAGCCTTTCCAGGATTATCCATGTACCTGCTTACAAGACTTATTGCATACGTTATGTCGGGTCTAGTTCATACCATAACATACATCAAAGAACCTACTATGTTAGTATATGGGATGTTATTCATATATGATTTGTCGACTTCAGTACTAGGACTTTGAGTCGAACTCAACTTGTACCGAAGATTAGTCGCTGTTAGAATAGACTTTGAATTCAACATACCAAACTTGTCGAGAATCTTCTTCAGTTATGTCTCTTGAGATAAGCATAATCTCGATTGCTTTCTATCTCTCCGGATGTCAATCCCAAGAATTCTGGAGGAAGCTCCCAAATCCTTCATGTCGAACTCCTTATCGAGTTCATCCTTTACCTTCATAACATCTTCGATACTTTTGCTTGCTATGAGGATGTCATCCACATAAAACAACAAAATAACAAGTGAATTTCCAGGTCGAAATCTGAAGTAAACACAGTCGTCAAACTGGCACCTAGTGAAATCAATGTGTGCCATGAACTTGTCGAATCTTCTATTCCATTGTCGAGGAGATTATTTCAGGCCATACAAAGACCTATTCAACTTGCACACATAATCTTCCTTTCCCATTTTTGCATACCCTTCAGGTTGCCTTATCAAGATTGTTTCATCCAAATCACCATACAAGAAGGCTATCTTCACATCCATCTGTTCAAGTTCTAGGTTGAACTTAGCCACCATAGCAAGTAGCATTCGAATGGATATATGCTTTATAACAGGTGAGAAAACATCATTGAAGTCGACACATTTTTTCTGAGTGAACCCCCTAGCAACCAATCTTTCCTTAAATCGCTTCGACATCACTCACTTAACTTTGAAAATCCAATTATAGATGACTAACCTGGCTCCAGTAGGTTTCTTGATTAGTTCCCAATAGTGGTTATCATGAAGAGACTTCATCTCATCATCCATGACCTTCAGCTATTCAGTCTTACTTCGACTCCACATAACTTCCTAATAGTTTTTAGGTTCTTCATCTAGAACCTCACTTGCAGAGATTAAGGCATAACATATGAAATATGCATACCTAAGTCTTTAAGGTGGCTTGATGACTCTTCTTGGCCTATCTATTTCCAACAAGTAGTCATCGACAGTTTCCTCAACTTCCTCAGTATCTTCAGCATCTTGTGCTTCTTCTTCAACATGATCTGGGATACGCAATTCAACATCGATATGCTCCACCTCAACAAGAATCTCTTCCGATTCCAGCTCTTTTTCATATATCTGTGCACTTCTAATAATGTCACCAATTTTATTAAAAGCCATCTCAACTTCATTGAAAACTACATCTCGACTGGTGATACACCTCCTGTGACCTGGCTCTAGGAACCATATCCTATAAGCTTTGACTCCTTTAGGGTATCCCACGAACATACATTTCAGAGCTCTAGGTTTGACCTTGTCTTGCATAATGTGAGCATAGGCTAAGCAGCCAAATACTCTAAGTTTGTAGATATATGGTGGATGTCCCGACCAAACTTCTTCACGTGTCTTCATATGTAACGCATTCGAAGGATATTTTTTTATCAGATATGTTATTGTCGAAACATCCTACGCCCAAAACACCTTCTTTAACCCAACACTAGTCAACATGCATATAACTCTTTCCAAAATTGTTCGATTAAACCTTTTAGCCAAGCCATTTTGTTGGGGAGTACCTGCAGTAGTTCTATGACTTGCAATACCAGAGGCTACACAAAAATTGTCAAATGCCTCATTGCAAAATTCAAGGCCATTGTCGGTTCTCAACCTGTTGACCTTTCTGCCAGTCTGATTTTCGACCAGAGTCTTCCAAATTTTGAAATTATCAAAAGTTTCATCCTTAGTCTACTGGATAAATACCCATAACTTTCTATAATAATCATCATCTATGAATAATCAACATGGATGTAATTAAGGGGTCCATGTGTTCTTTGTTTGCCTTTATTGAACTTCACTCTACAAAATTTTCCAAGTACACAGGGTTGACAAAACTTCAGCTTTTCGACTTTGTCTCCACCAAGTAGATTTTATTTCCCCAATTCGATCAGACCCCTTTCACTAACATGGCCCAATCTCATGTGCCAAATTTCTGTCTTCGACAAAGGTTTCATGGATGCAACATCTACAGAACCGTTGAAAACTTCAGCCTCAAAGGTATACAAGCCTTTTTTCTTCATGCCTCTTAAGACTTCCTTCGACCCCTTCATGACTTTAGGGATACTTTTCTCTACTTGGAAAACATATCCTTTCTTGTCGAATTCACCAAGAGAAATCAAATTTCTCTTCAAATCAGTAAATACCTGACTTCAGTCAACAACCTTATTGACTCATCATGCAGCTTGAATCTCACATATCCAACACCTACAATCTCGCAAACTTTATTGTTTCTAAGAAATACAAATCCATCATCTTGATCACATAGTTCCTCGAACAAGTCTTTTTTTGGAGTCATGTGCCAAGTACAACCTGAATCCATAATCCACTCTTTACTTGAAAATGGTTGTAGGAAACATCTTTACCACTCCAAACATGATTTGGAACATCAAACTTCAACAGAACACATGGAGTGAGGTTTAAAAGATGTACAACTATGCTCAACTCTTCTCCCCAAAAGTATTTCGGAAACTTTAATTGAGAAAGTAAACATCTCACCCTTTCAACCAAAGTTTTATTCATTCTTTCAGTTAACCTATTCAATTACGGTGTCTTTGGAGGAGACTTTTGTTGACGTATACCTTGATCTCGACAATACTTGTCGAAAGTTTCAACATACTCTCCCCCGTTATCGGTTCGTATACACTTGAGCTTTTTCCCCATTGCTCTTTCGACCGATGCTTGAAACGACTTGAAGGTATCTAACACTTGATCTTTCGTCTTCAAGATATAAGTCCATGTTTTTTGAGAATAATCATTAATGAAATTCATAAAGTAATATGCACCACCAAGTGACTGTGTCTTCATTGGAAAACACACATCAAAATGTATTGAATCTAACACTTCCGATTTTCCCTTTGGTTCTGATGACATAAAGGAAACTCACTTTTGCTTACCTACCAAACAACGTGAACACTTTCTCAAGTTTGCATTGGAAACACCAAACAATACATTCTTGTTTTCCAAAATTCTCAAACCTTTTTCACTCATATGAACCAAATGATTGTGCCATAATTCGGATGAGCTATCAATGTCACAAGTGTTGATGTAGCACTTTGAAACCCAAAGTTGGCGATATACAAGTTTGAATTCCTTTTTCCTTTAGCAACCACCATTGAGCCTTTTTTCAACTTCCATTCATTGGCCGTAAAAATTATCATATCCTTCATTATCCAACTTTCCAACGAATAAAAGATTAAATTGAAGTTCTAGAATGTGTTTCACGCCTTTGAGAACTATAGAAGTCTCATTGCTAGTTTCGACACAAATATCTCATATTCTAATGACATTAGCATGCCAATTATTTCCCATACAAACAACCCCAAAGTCACCGGTCTCATAAGTTGAAAAAAGATCACATCTCGAGGTTGCACAAGTAGAAGCACCACTATCAACCACTCAATCCATCTCATCACATGATAGATTGACATTCTCTACACAACTATCACAAACAACAAAGAAATCATCAAAAATAGCAATATATTCATTATTGGTACCTTCTTTTTTGTCGTTGTTGTATCTCTTCTTCTTGTTTTCCCTTTTCAACTTCCGACAATACTTTTTTATGTGTCCCTTTTCCCCAAAATGATGACTCAATATTAGAGAATCTATTTCTCCTAGTGATTTACCACGTGATGTCCCACAATTACTTGAACATATATTTTGTGTCTCCCCTCGATTCAGTAACCAACACCTCGGAATATAAAGACGAACATGTGACTTACGCCTCAACTCCTCACTCAACACACTACTTTTAGCCAAGTCCATCGAGATGATACCATTTAGAGCAAAGTTAGACAAGGATGTTCTAAAGGTCTCAAAGAATTAGGAAAAGTACCAATAAGCCACAAACCTTGAATTTCGCCATCAAGTAAGATTCATCACTGACAATTGATTTAGAATCCCTTGGAAAATGTTCAAGTGGTCAGTCATTGGTGAACCATCGCTATACCTCAATGACATCAATTGATTGAACAAGAACAACTTATTGTTCCCCATCTTTATTGCATACAACTCCTTAAGTTTGGTCCAAAGAGAGCAAGTGTGAGTCACCGAGCTCATATGATTCAAAACATTATCATCCACCCATTAACGAATGCAACCACAAACTTGTCTATGCAACAACGCCCATTCTTTATCACTCTTTCCTTCGGGTTTTTAATAGATAAAGTCGTCAAGTGAAAGCCTTTAACATAAAGCAAATCTTCCATCTTTCCTTTCCAAACATTATAGTTGGATCCATTCAAACTCACCATCCTAGATGTGTTCGTCTCCATCGTTACACAAGTCAAACCACGACTTTGATACTACTTGTTAGGAGGAAATCCACAACGCAATGGAATAATCAAACAACGCAACAGAATAGTCCAACAATACAATCTCTACCAAATATCAAATGCAACGACAATTAATAAAACACACCAAACAACACAACACAATTTTAGCGTGGAAAAACCTCTGTTAACTAGGAGTAAAAACCACGGGACCCTTAGGCCACTTAATATCTCACTTATAATCAACAATGGTACAAGAAAGGTTATCTCTAACACTAGTTAGAGGCATACATAAACATCATCAAGATCTACAATTAATCTTGGAATACAATAAGAATCAAGGGAGACAATAAACCATAAAAACCACAAAAAACTACATCTGAAAATCTATTCGGCAGACACGTCTAGAAAACTCAAAATTCAATCTCCATTGTTAAGAATTTACCTCTATGAGTGCTGAACAATGTCACCAAAAATTAAGACGATTCAACAGTTGGATTGTGAGAAAACTCTGATATCGTGGGATTGATCTGTGCTGAATTGGAGCTGCGAGAATTTCACTCTTCTTTTTTTTTTTTTCTTTTGTTGTTTCTCACCTTATCAATTGTTGACTTAATTCTCTTTGTTGAATTATAACAAATGATTACACACACATGGGCTACTAACCCACATTCATTTGGGTCACTCCAAATATGAGTGATAACCTAAAAATTTGATATGCTAATAATATAATTTTTAAAAACCTAAATTTCTATGCATGTCATTGATATATCAAACCTAAATTTTTATTTGGCACTTTGAGAAGCATGGGGACTACACTGTTTGTTCATCTTACCACTCTAGTCTACAAAACCGGATTGCTAGGAACCCTGGTCCTTCATGTGTTCCTTTTCAGAGACTTTAGAAAGAGATTTGAAGGGCCAAGATTCATGTTAGGACTCGAAATTCTATCTAGAGGCTGGCAAAGAATATTCTCACATTAAAAGACAATATTCCCCAGAAAGGCCTCAGGCTGGATAGTTCTAGCTCCTTTTGTTCCTCTACTATCGAATCTGCCCAACACCTTTTTTTAGAGTGTGAGTTTGCGAAGAAAGTCTTCTTTCCTTCTATTCTTAGCTACAGGATTCCAGTAGATCTGCATATCAATGACTGGTTACTAAATATCTTATCTTGTGCTAATTTTTTTAGCACACATTTGCTTTGCTCCATTCTCCAAAAGATTTGAAATGCGCGTAACATCTTGTTATACTAACATAAGAGTATGGAGCCAAATAGGGTTGTTGCAGATGCTCTTGATTTTGTGACTGAATTCAATTTATTGAACCATGAGTTAAGTGTTAAGAAGCGTGGGTGTGAGAAACCTGTTGAGGCTTCTATTCCTGGAAATGTCCATGTTGTGCAGGTGGATGTTGGATGCCACTTAGATTTGTTTGTCTCCTTTGTCTGCAGCAAGCTATTGTTCTCGCTGCGAGCAAGAGGGAGTTTATATCTGTTGTCCCTGAGGTTGTTGAAATCCTGGCAATTAGATGGTGTCTTACTTTGTCTAAAAGTTTGAAGCTAGGAAGGATAATCATCCAGTCGGACTCATCATTGTTGTTGATTGTATTAACTCTGTTAAGGGTAATGCAGTTTTGAAGCCTGTTGCTGCAGATTGTCGCGCTCTCCTTAACTGTTTCCTCTAGGTTCTATCATGTTTTTAAGTAGAGCTTTTAATAGTGATGTTCACAATCTTGTTGAATTGGATAAATTGTATGGTTCAAGAACCTGGATTGATGGCTACCCCTTTGTGGGTGTTGTTGCTTCCTCTATTGGTTCTTCTTTGATGAATTTGTTTGTATAAAAAGAAAATTAATATTATAACTTGTAATCCAACAGTATATTTTGTAAACTAGATATTAAGCAAATAGTTATCGTCTATATTAAGTTTGACATTATAATTTTAATTGATCCGGACTTTTATATATATATATATATATATATATATATATATATATATATATATATATATATATATATATATATATATATATATAAGTTACATCAATATTTCATTTAGATTAAATGATACACTGTTGAATAACATTTTAATGAATACAAATGTTATAAAATAAACAGTTGAATTAAAAAATATATGTTACATAGATTCAATAGTAAATTGTTATTAAAAAATTATTGTGAAATGTCATTGAGCAACATTAACCATCCATTTTTTTGTCTGACTTTTGTTGTCAAATTATGTGTCTAAATACCATTATGGTGAGAAAAAGAAAGGTCAAACCATCAGAAAAGTCTACTATATTGCCAAGAAAATTAGCCAAAGTGCTACTTTAGCATATATAACTAGAGAGTACAATACACAGATAATACTACAAAATGACAGCAATAAAATTGACAGCGGAACACGACTCTCTTGCAGTATAAATAAATCTCTGTATAGCACTCATCATTCATTAGTTGCAAACAATGATGAGAATGTCCCTACATTTTCTTTCAGTATTGCTTGGTGTCCTTTCTATTTTGGTTTTGATACAAGCTCAGGATCAATCAGGTTTATTTTCTTCATCACATATTTGTTACTACTAGTAACAATTATAGTTGAAGTTATCTTAATTTGTTACTATATATATACATTTCTCAGGATTTATCAGCATAGATTGTGGTCTATCTGAAAATTCGAGCTATGCTGCGACAAGCACAGGCATAAATTACATTTCAGATGCAAAATTCATAGATGCCGGTGTAAGTAAGAAGATACCGCCCCCTCTAGGCAACACTATTCTACCGCAACTAGAACATGTGAGGAGCTTTCCCAGTGGAGTGAGAAACTGTTACAGAATAGATGTAACAAATGGTACTAAATATTTAATCAGAGCTTCTTTCTTTTATGGAAACTATGATAATCTAAATGAGCCACCAGAATTTGATCTTCATTTTGGACCTAATATGTGGGATACAGTGAAATTCACCAACTTATCACGCATCAAAACCAGTGAGATCATTTACACTCCATCACTAGATTACATACAACCATGTCTTGTTAACACAGGCAAAGGAACTCCTTTCATTTCAGTTATAGAGTTGAGAACTTTGAACAATCAAGCTTATGTAACATACTCAACTAAATCAGTGTTATCGAGTTTCTTTCGATATGATTTAGGTTCCATCACAAACTTAGAATACAGGTAACAGTTATATATAACTTATCTGATACGTACTAGAACATGTCATACAGGTGTCAGACACTAGAAATAACTGATAATTTTTTTGGTCATGTACATACAAACAATAGGTACAAAGACGATGATTATGATCGAGTCTGGTTTCCTTTTAAATGGGATGAGATGAAAAATCTAAGCACGAATGAAGATATATTAACTCAGAATATTTATAAACCACCAGGAGTTGTTATGAGCACTGCTGTTACACCATTTAATGAAAGTGCTCCTATACAATTTAATTGGAATTCAGATAATCTAAACGACCAATATTGCTCATATTTGCACTTCACTGAGGTTGAGAAGCTGGCTGAAAATGAAACTAGAGCATTCAATATCACTGTGAATGGAGTACTAATGTATGGACCTGAGATACCTGCATACAGATCAGTAGATACCATATTTAGTACAGTAACTTTGACTGGAGCCAGAAAGTATATATTTTCACTTACTAAGACACAGAATTCAACTCTTCCACCTATCATCAATGCCTTTGAGGTTTATAAACTAATAGACTTCTCACTATCAGAAACTCGCCAGGATGATGGTATGTTAATCTCTTAAATTTTCATGTGATTTTGTGTCATTTCTGGTGTAAAGTAAATTATATGTGCAAATTGGTTTGAAATCCTTTTGAACATTTTTTTAATACCAAATAGTAGTTGATACTATGACAAGCATCAAGAAAGCTTATGGGGTGGCTAGAAATTGGGAAGGAGACCCATGTGGTCCTGTGAAGTATATGTGGGAAGGTCTAAACTGTAGTATTGGTGATAGCAATAACCCTCCAAGAATCACATCTTTGTAAGTTTGCAATTCCTTAAATAAACTATATGCATAGATTGAGAAACATTGATTTTCCACTGAAATTTTGTTTGCAAATGTGATCAGGAATCTGTCTTCAAGTGGATTGACAGGGCAGATAGTATCTTCTATATCAAAGCTCTCTATGTTACAATATTTGTGAGTTCTTAATCTCATTTGATTAAATAAACTAATGACTATATACTATAAATTATCTACATAAATTTAACTACACACTCTATCATTTCTTTTTAGGGATTTATCAAACAATAGCTTAAACGGTTCTTTACCTGATTTTCTGATGCAACTACAGTTACTAAAAGTATTGTAAGTACCATGAAATTTAATACCACTTATTATTAGTATAAAATAAAAACAATTGTGTCATATTTACAACGTGTGTGCAGAAACGTGAGAAATAACAATTTAACAGGATTAATTCCAAGTGGACTTCTTGAGAGATCAAAAACGGGTTCTTTGTCACTAAGGTATGCCTCATACTCCAAGTTATATCAATTAGCATAAAAAAGAAATATTTGTAATAATAAATCTCTTTTTCTCCTATAATAATTATAGTAACACATTTGACTTTTTTCAGTGTGGATGTGGGATTAAAATCTTCTCCTTAACTAGGTAACCACTGTATGATTACCTCTCCGTCCTATATTCAGTGACACTCTGGATTTTCTAGCGTGGTATTCTTCGTTTGTATGATATGTAATATATAATTTTTATTGTGAATGTTTGATAAGAGTAAAAAGAGTTGTGTGCCAAATAGTAATTGTGTGAGTGATGCTTAATAAAAAGCAATACTTTCCTCCTAAAATATTAGGAAGAATAATGTGTATGAACATAAATAAATTGTTAGTTTTGTCATATGCATTGGGGAATGTCCAGATGAAGAATTGATATCCTAATTGTTGAAAATATTTCTTTGATATATAGTTATTATAACTTCCTCAACCAACGTGTTATATATATATATATATATATATATATATATATATATATATATATATATATATATATATATGAAATCATGATGAATACCCCTTGTTTTAGGAAATGAGGTTTTTTTTTAGGGTTAATAGTGATTTACTCCCTGACATATGAGCGTGTTTTGGTTTACCCTCCACCGTTGCTAAAGGTAGGTTTTGGCAACGGTTTTTTTGAAAAAACCGTTGCCAAAAGGCAGGGAGGGGGGAAAAGCAAAATTCGCTCATATGTCAGGGGGGTAAATCACTATTAACCTTTTTTTTTATAATCATAAGTATATTGAAATGGAGTATTAGGGATACTCTAACCCAATAAACAAAAAGCCGGGCAAACAAACAGCCACTAAGACACAATTACAACGAATCTAAGGGATGTTTAAGTCAATCATAAAAGGCACGCCTAGGAAAGTGTTTATTCTTAATAGGCAACCAAAGCCACGAAAACAAAACAATTCTATCTAGAATGCCAACCGGTTTAAAGAATTTGGTTTCTAGATCTCCAAATACACCAACAAAAAACACACCAAAATTAAACTAGCAATAGACCTATCGCATTTCTCCGAGAGTAAGATCATCCAGTTCAGAAGATGGAGATGGAAATCAACTCTCAAAAGGAAAGGAACTTCCAACCAAGCCGAAATTTTGCCCCAATTGCAACTTTGAGACAGGAAATAAGAGGTGATTACGGGATTCATCACAACTAAAGCAGAACACGCAGACCTTATCGTGAACATTAACAACAATACCCCTGCAGCTCAAATTGAATCGCCAAGCAAAAATTTTAACCTTCAAAGGAGACTTGGAACGCCAAATGACTTTCTAGGCAGAAGTGAGAAAACTCTCCAAGCCAAGCTCGAACTGCTCATTCGCAATGACATTACAACAGGAATTCACCGAAAACAATCCCAACTTACCAGCAGGCTAAGAAAACCGATCAGGAATATTAAACTGGATGTGGACATCCTGCAGAATTGTCAATAATGCATGATGCTCCGACAAAACGAAACTACCTGCCTCATACGAATTGAAGACAAGGTTCCAATTCCACACGAAGTTTTCCCAAAAACCAAATTCACCAATAACACCCTGCTTGTCCGCAGTGGCAGCATGAATAGCAGGAAAAAGATCAGTCAGTGGAGAATTTCCGCACCAGCGCGCGAACCAGAAGGGAATAGATCTCCCATCTCCAATCTTACACACAATCAACTTTGAAAACCATCCCTCCTCCAACCAGTTAGGAATACTCATCAGATCACGCCTCCACAAAGAAAGTTTATTAGGATTAGAAAGAATCTCATTATGCAGAATTTTCGTCGCAAAATAACCGTACCTAGCAGAAACCAGACCCCACCAAAGAGCATTGTTGTCATTTAAAAGTCTCCACAACCATTTGGATAAAAGAGCAATGTTGAAAGCACCAGCATCTCTGATGCCTAATCCACCTAATTCGACAGGTTTACACACCGTTTTCCAGCTAATCAAAGCCAAACCACGTTTCTCCGCCAGACCAGACCACAGAAAATTTCTTTGAATGGAAGTAATTTGTCGTAAGACCTTCACATGAGCTTTATAGAACGATAAAAAATGGATCGGCAAGCTAGACAAGACAGACTTCAGTAAAGTCACTCTTCCCCCAATCAATAATAATTTGCCCTTCCAGGACGACAACCGAGATTTAATCCTGTTGATGATCGGGATCCAAAACGCAACACGCCTATGATTACCCCCGATGGTGAGGCCAAGGAAAGTGAAATGCAAAGACTTCTTTGAACAAGCTAAGAATGTAGAAGCAACTACCATAAAAGAATCCTCGACACCCACGCCATACAAACAACTTTTTTTTTGCATTTAATTTCAAACCCGAGACAAGTTCGAACCAGCGCAATATAGTCTTCAAGCCCCAAATATTAGACCACAAAGCTTCACAAATGAGGATTGTAACACCTGTAAGTTTTAAGATGAAATTCACAAATGCAGTAAAACACATCCCAACAGCGCTTGAAAAACACAGATGAAACCCGTCCGGACCAGGACTTTTGTCGCCATCACAATCAAACACAGTCGCAACAACCTCTTCTAAAGAAAATTGTTCCTCAAGCATCCTGCTATCCTCCAAAGATAACTTAGAAAGGACACCCAACTCCAAAGCAGGCCTATGTCTAATTTCCTTAGAAAATCTGTCTTTGAAATGATCAGTAACAACACTTTTGATCGACTCCACCCCTTCCAATAAAGAAGATCCTTCCTTCAGAGCATACATGGAATTCCTCCTAGATCTGGAATATGGTGTTCAAGTCGTCGTCTTTCCGCCATTTCGCTCTAGCCTTCTGTTTTATCAAGCTTTCCTTGATTACCAAATTATCCCATATTGTCTCGTTGGCTCTGCTCCTTTTGTGAAATAGATCATCAGAGATAATGTTGGTTAATTTGGGTTCGAGTATCCTTGTATTGTTTCTAGTTGAATGATTTATTGCTTATTAAAAAAATGATGAATAATTCATGTCAATGTCTAAATGTGAGCCTAAAGAAGACTACGTTATTTTTTTTTTGGAAATCTTGGTATTTGGCCTTGCAACCGACTAATTCAAGAGGGACCAATATCCACCGTCCACTAGTGGGGGCCCCGTTTCAAGCCAGAGCAGAGCTCCGTATGGACTGACTCACACAAGAGTTGATTGCACCTAATAGGATTCGAACCTGAGACCTTGAGAGGACTACGTTATTGATTTCTTGGATGATGATTTACAAAGTATCATTTGTCTATTGATAGGCTCAAGTCACCACGCTCTTAATGGTGGTGAATGTTTCTATATTATTTTAGTTCTTTCTAGATGTTTCATGATAGATTAGTATCATGATATTTCTAGGTTCTTCTATCATTTTCATACACTTATAGTTCTAATTTCTTCTACCTTTTTCATACACATTATAGGTCTAGGTTATTCTACCATTTTCATACATTGTATTTAAGAATATTCTAGAAATTTGTAGCAATTTCAACACTCTTCCTTGATACAAATTTCTATGACTTTAAGCATAGCTCGTAGCTCTTCAAATCTTGGTATTGGAAACGCCTTCGTTAATATGCCAACAATTTGATCTTCTATCTTACAATAGTCGAGTTTGATCTCTTTAGTTGCTTCAACTTCTCTAATAAATTGATACTTGATTGCTATGTGTTTTGTTCTGCTGTGATGCAATGGATTCTTTGCCATTGTAATTGCTAATTTGTTGTCCTAATTTATTGTAGTAGGTTCATCTTTTTTTCTCCCATGTCTCCAATTATCCGTCGGAGCCATATAGCTTGACTCGTTGCTTCAGCAGCTTCACATACTCTGCTTCTATTGTTGATTGTGAAACTGTGGCTTTCTTCTTCGAGGCCTAAGAGAAAATTCTTGATCCTAATGAGAAAGTATAGGCAGAGGTGCTCTTCATGTCATATACCGAACCATCCCAATCACTGCCAATGTAGCCAAGTAATCTAGTGTCAGTTTTGGTAGTGTACCATATATCGAACTCTTTTATTTCTCATAGTTACCTAAAAATTCTTTTTTCTTCTCCAAAGTGTATTTGACTTGGGTTTTGTATGAATCTTGATAGAAGACTTGTAACATACATTATGTATGGTCGTGTAGCTATCAAATATAAGAGGTTTCCAATTAGACTTCTATATTTGGATACATCAGCTTCTGGTGCTCCATCATTCTTCTATAGTTTCTCATTTGTTATGAGTGGATTAGCCACAGGTTTGAAATCGTACATCTTGAATTTATTAAGTAAGTCTTCTGTTTATTTGTTTTGTGAGATGATTATCCCATCATTTCTATGACTTGCCTCTATACAGAGGAAGTAACTCATCAAACCAAGGTTGGTCATTTCAAAGTTCGTTATCGTGTCTTCGTTGTACTCCATCATCATCTTAGTGTTTTTTATCGTGTAGGTAAGATCATCTACATATATATAGAGAGAGTAAAAGAGTGTAGTGGCCTTGAGACTTGATGTATAATGTAGGCTCACTCTTGCTTCTCCTGAATTTTTGATCCCTGAAATACTGATTGATTCTGCTATACCATGCTTGAGGTGCTTGCTTCAAAACATATTGTGTTTTTCTTAGTCTTAACACTTTGCTTTCTTCCCCTTCAAACATGAATCCTTGTGGCTGCTCCACATAGATCTCTTCTTCAAGTAAGCCATTGAGGAAAGAAGATTTTACATCTAGTTGATGGATACTCCATCCTTTTTGTGTCGCAAGAGCTATTAGAGCTCTTATGGTATCAAGACAAGTTACTGGTGCAAAATGTCTCATTATAGTCGATCTCTGGTTGTTGTGAGTAACCCTTAGCTTCTAGCATCGCCTTGTGTTTCTGTATGGTGTCATCAGGATTGAGCTTTGTCTTACAGATCCACTTAACCCCGATGATATCTTTTCCATGGGGAAGATTTACTAACTCTCATTTGTTGTTTTTCTTGATCATCTTTATCTCTTCTTCCATTTCCTTGACCCATACTTCATGCTTTCATGGTTCTTCAAAGTTTCCAGGTTCAAGCATGGCAAAGTTGTAGGTTTCATATATGTCCACCAAATATTTTACTCGTCTTGGAGTAGACTCTAGTGATGATAGTTCACTACTACGGAAAAGACATTTAACAACGGTTGGGAAATATATATAACCACACACGACCAGGCATTGTTATGTAGAGTGTAACACCCCATTTTGATTATTTAATCGTCGTGCGTTATTTTCGTTTTTATTTGATCTAGTTGTGGGTGTGTGTCAGAGTGCGTAGGGGGCAATGTTAGTAATAAGGGGGAGTGTGTCTAATAATAGTAATATGGAATCTATTATTATTATTATTGATATTATTATTAGTATTATGATTAATAATATTATCATTAGTGACATTAGTATTGAAATTCTGGCACAGATATCAGATGTCCTACACAGATGTTGAGACACGGATATCCAACACAATGAACAAGATAACAATAAAGATAACAGTGCAGAAAGTAAAGAACACAGTGATATGTTTACCCAGTTCGGATCAACAATCCTACTCTGGGGGCTACCAAGCCAGGGACGAAATCAATATACGATAGTATCAATTCACAGATCACACAGCAACCACACCCGGTTACAATCCGCTCACTTAATCACTACCCTTCCTATGACTTCTACCTAAGACTCAACTAGGTATGAGTCCCTCCTCAAATCCCTCTTCAATCACAAACCGTGACTGGTTCCTTTCAACACAAGTAACAAAACAAAAGACACACTTTCAAAAACACACAATTCTCAATACTTCAAAGCTTATGAGAACTGACACACAAGAAACTCAATGCTTAAAAGCTTATGAGTAACTGACAGAACTTACAACACAAAACCAGTCCTTATAATGTTATCAGAATGATACCAGTTAGGCTCACAATTAACAATCAAAAACCCTAACAAAACACACGTAAGTTCCACACCTAACCTAGGTTTACACCAGTCAATATATAGCATTAAACCTGGACTGAGTTGGGCTTCAAAACGCAACTGAGAGACTGCACATAATTCTGCAAAATAAGCTCCAAGAAAATAGGTCTTCAATATAATATTTCCTAATATGTCTCCATATTTAGAAAGTAGTGAAAATCCGAAAACCAACACAAAATCTCAACTCAATTACTTTGGACGCCACATAGGATAACTAAATATTCACAAAATATTCAGTAACAAATAACAACTAACAAAATCTTCTTTTTAAACCAATAACAGACGTGATGTCCTATGATCTAGGATGGGACATCTTTATCCGACATGTTGAATGCAGTAAATTAGAACATCTTGTTTCAACATCTTGCTGCTAGAATAGTTTTAGCAAATAACTGCCAACCACATAATCAAAGAAATAACAATCTCCCCCTTTGGCTTATTTTGGCTAAAACTACACAACAAACAATCTTGCAAAGATAAATCAAGCAAAACAAAAATATCAGAGACAGCAGCGAAAAACACAGCATAGCAGCAAAAAAAACTCCCCCTCAACTGCAGCACCAGCACAAGCACACCACAAGCACACTACTCCCCCTTTTTAGCCATAAATATGACAAAGGCAAGTAGAACAATTATTAATTTTGAGAAATGATCAAATCATAAACCAGAATAAACAACATCAGAAAGTAGATGCAAACAACATCACATGACCAAATGTCATGCACAAACTTCAGCATCTTTCCCTTCATAAACACCTGCACAAGCTGCACTACCAGAATTACCTTTATTCTTTTTAATCTGGCAGCCAAAAAGAACATTAATTGCTATAATTCTTCATGAATACAAACCCCAAGCCTTCTCCTCAGGTTTTCAAACTGAACTGCATCCAGAGCCTTGGTAAATATGTCAGCAAGCTGATTTTCTGTTCTAACATGCTCAAGAGTAATGACTTTGTCCTCCACAAGTTCTCTGATGAAATGATACCTGATATCAATGTGCTTAGTCCTGCTATGTTGAATAGGATTCTTAGAAATATTAATAGCACTCAGGTTGTCACAAAATAATGTCATGACATCTTGTGTGACATTATACTCAGATAACATTTGCTTCATCCACACCAGTTGAGCACAACAACTTCCAGCTGCTATGTACTCAGCTTCAGCAGTAGAAAGAGATACATAATTTTGCTTCTTACTAAACCATGAAATAAGATTATTTCCCAAAAAGAAACAACCTCCAGAGGTACTCTTCCTATCATCAGCACTTCCAGCCTAATCAGCATCACAATATCCTACTAAAATGGAACTTGAATCATGGGAATATAACAACCCATAATCACACGTACCACTCACATACTTAAGAATTCTCTTAACTTGATTAATGTGACTGACCTTGGGTTCTGCTTGGTATCTTGCACATACACCAACTGCAAAGGTTATGTCTGGCCTACATGCTGTAAGATACAGCAGACTACCAATCATGCTTCTGTATAAACTCTGTTCAACATTCACTCCCTTTTCATCTTTGGATAACTTCAAGTGAGTAGGAGCAGGAGTTCTCTTGTGCTTGGCATTATCCAATCCAAACTTCTTCACAATATTCCTAGCATATTTGCTCTGACAAATAAAAATGGAATCTTCCATCTGCTTGACTTGCAATCCAAGGAAGTAAGCCAATTCACCTACCAAGCTCATTTCAAATTCAGATTGCATTTGTTTGACAAAATCTTGGACCATTTCATCCGAAACCCCACCAAACACAATATCATCTACATAAATCTGAGCAATCATCAGTTTCCCATCTTTCTCCTTGACAAAGAGTGTTTTATCAATACCACTCTTCCTGTATCCATGTTTGACTAAGAACTCAGTCAGCCTTTCATACCAAGCTCTTGGAGCTTGTTTTAAGCCGTACAAAGCCTTCTTTAACTTGAAGACATGATCAGGAAAATTTGGATCCACAAACCCTATAGACTTCTTCATTAAGATAGCCATTCAGAAAGGCACTCTTAACATCCATTTGAAACAATTTGAATTTCAAAAAACATGTCACTCCTAGAAACAATCTGATGGATTCCAAGCGAGCCACAGGAGCAAATGTTTCATCAAAATCTACTCCTTCAATCTGTGTGTATCCTTGAGCAACTAGTCTGGCTTTGTTTCTGGTAACAACTCCTTGTTCATCAGACTTATTCTTATATACCCATTTTGTTCCAATCACATTTGTTCCTACTGGGCGTGGTACCAGTTCCCAGACTTCATTTCTCTTGAATTGACAAAGCTCATCCCGCATAGCACTTATCCAGAACTCATCTGTCAAAGCCTCTTTAACATTTTTTTGGTTCAAGCTTTAAAACAAAACATGCATTTAACACAGCCTCCCTCGATCTGGTTCTTACACCTTCATTCAGATTTCCAATAATCAACTCCTTAGGGTGATCCTTTTGAATCCTTATAGAGGGTCCCCTGTTAGCATCCTCTACCTCTTCATTCTCAGGTCTAGTACTAGTCTCTTGAACATTATCTTCTACGGACTCAGTGTTTTGCGAGATTTCATTGTTCATGGGAAAGGATGTTCCAACATCATCTGGGACATCTTCGTCTATGCCAGAGTCATCAACCACCACATTTATGGATTCCATCATCACCTTAGTTCTGGAATTAAATACCCTATATGCTTTGCTGTTTATAGCGTATCCGAAAAATATCCCTTCCTCACTCTTAGGATCCATCTTTCGCCTCTGCTCACGATCCGCCAAGATATAGCACTTACTCCCCAAAACATGGAAATATTTCACATTTGCCTTTCTTCCTTTCCATAGCTCATAAAGAGTAACAGAAGTACCTGATCTAATAGTCACCCTATTGTGTATATAGCAAGCAGTATTCATGGCTTCAGCCCAAAAATGATATGGAAGCTTTTTGGCATGAATCATAACCCTTGCACACTCTTGAATAGGCCTATTCTTGCGTTCCACCGCACCATTTTGCTAAGGAGTGATTGGTGATGAGAATTCATGAGTGATTCCTTCAGATGAACAAAACTCTTCAAACCTGTTATTTTCAAATTCCTACCCATGGTCACTTTTGATACGAACAACACCACAATCCTTTTCTCATTGAATCCTTTGACACAATTCTTTAAAAGCTGCAAATACTTCAGACTTTTCTCTGATAAAGCTTATCCAGGTGAATCTGGAGTAATCATCAACGGTAACATAGGCATACTTCTTCCCTCCAAGACTTTCAACCTGCATAGGTCCCATTAAGTCCATGTGAAGCAGCTCTAGAACTCTAGAAGTTGTGGTAAGATGTTGAAGCTTTTTGTGTGACATCCTTGTTTGCTTCCCAACTTGACATTCCCCACATATTCTATCCTCATCAATCTTCAGCTTGGGAATACCTCTAACAGCCTCACTTGACAGAACTTTCTTCATCCCTTTCAGATGTAAGTGACCCAATTTCTGATGCCACAGTTTGGTTTCATCTTCCTTTGACATCAAACAGGTAGACAAACTTTCTAATTCTTGAGGATTCCACAGATAGCAGTTATCCTTAGACCTGGTTCCCTTCATAACTACTTCATTTTCTTCATTGGTTACTAGGCATTCATATTTTGTGAAATTTACTTTGAGCCCTAGATCACACAGTTGGCTTATACTAATCAAATTTGCAGTCATCCCTTTGACAAATAGAACACGATCCAGATTTGGTTGTCCTTTGTAGTCAAGCTTTCCAACACCTTTTATTTCACCTTTTGATCCATCCCCAAAAGTGACATAATTGGTAGAGTGAGGCTTGATATCTGACAAAAATTTCTTCACACCAGCCATGTGTCTTGAACAACCACTGTCAAAGTACCAATCTTCCCTTGCAGAAGCTCTGAGAGAGGTATGCGCTATGAAACCAGCCACCATATTTCTAAGAGTCCATCTTTTCTTTACTTTAACCCAAATTTGTTCTTTATTTGGTTGATGAACAGTTTTGGGATAACCATGCAAATTGTAGCAAAAGGACTTTAAGTGACCAAACTTTCCACAATAATGACATCTCCATGGTTTATACTTTGAACTATATACTATCTTCTGATGTTTCAGCTGATGTTGAAACATGTGATTTGACATCTTCTCCTCTTGCTTTATTTTCTGAGGGACAAACTTTACTACAGACTGCTTGTAGTTCTCCGCTTGATTATTAAAACCAAGACCTTGTACATTCCCAGTATTTCTCCCAGTCTGAAAAATCTCATCCAACACTGTGGAACCATTGTTCAGCATTCTTATAGATTTGGTCATATTGTCAAGTTTTAACTTTTGCAATACAACCTCCTCTTTAAGATCAGCAATGATCGATAGATGTTCTTCCTTCTCAGCTTCTAGTTGAGCTATCAGAACCTTCTGTTCTAATATTATCTGGCACCTCTCTTCATTCTTGATACACAACTCTGAGAACCCAGTGATAACTTCTTGTTTAGTAAGTTCTCCAATGTAAGATTCTTTGTCAGAATCACAACTTGTTTCTTCATCAGACTCATAAGTTGTTTCTCCATCAGATTTACAGATCCCAGTCAAGGCTGTCACCAATTTTGTTGATTCTTCTTCAAGATCACTCTCAGACTCTCCTTCTGACCAAGACACAGATAAGCCCTTCTTCTTCCTTTTGAGATACGTGGGACACTCAGTTTTTATGTGCCCAAATCCCTCACACTCAAAACACTGAACTCTCTTCCCTTGATTGGAGTCTTCTTCAGTTCTGGACCTTCTGCCTACATCCTGGTTTTTACTGATGTCGAGTGACTTGTTCTGAACATTAGCTCTTGACTTCCAGTCCATCCTTTTCAACACTTTGTTAAATTGTTTTCCAAGAAATACTAGATCTTTAGACACCCCTTCATCTCTGACCAGGTTACCTTCATCTTTTGAATCACCAGCATTTGACACAAAAGCTATACTCTTCTTCTTTTCAGACTTTTCACTGATCCCCAATTCAAATGTTTGAAGTGATTCCACAAGTTCATCCACTTTCATCTTATCTATGTCCTGAGCTTCCTCTATAGCAGTCACTTTCATGTCAAATCTCTTAGGTAGAGATCTGAGGATTTTTCTGACCAGTTTGCTATCAGACATCTTTTCACCTAGGGCACTTGAAGCATTAGCTATCTCAATAATATTCATGTGAAAATCATGAATGCTCTCATCTTCCTTCATCTTCAAATTCTCAAACTTGGTAGTGAGAAGTTGAATTTTTGACATCTTCACCTTTGAAGTTCCTTCATGAGCAACCTTCAAGACCTGCCAAGCCTCTTTTGCAATGGTGCAATGTTCAATTAACCTGAAAATATTTTTGTTAACACCATTAAACAAGGCATTCATGGCTTTGGAATTTCCCAAAGACCCTTTGTAGTCTGCATCATCCCAGTCTTCCTTTTCCTTCACCACATCAGTAGGATTACCTTCTCCATCTCTAACCTTTGGGGGTTCCCATCCTTTGATAACAACTTTCTATAATTAATCATCCATGGATTTGATGAATGCTATCATCCTTGGTTTCCAATAGTCATAGTTGGAACCATCAAGCAGAGGTGGTTTGTTCAAAAATCCTCCATCCTTGTCCATTGCACCAGAAAGTACCTTCCCTGAATCTCTTGATGCCAATTGAAATTCTGGCACATATATCAGATGTCCTACACAGATGTTGAGACACGAATATCCAACACAATGAACAAGATAATAATAAAAATAACAGTGCAGAAAGTAAAGAACACAGTGATATATTTACCTAGTTCGGATCAACAATCCTACTCTGGGGGCTACCAAGCCAGGGACGAAATCAATATACGATAGTATCAATTCACATATCACACAGCAACCACACCCGGTTACAATCCGCTCACTTAATCACTACCCTTGCTATGACTTCTACCTAAGACTCACCTAGGTATGAGGCCCTCCTCAAATCCCTCTTCAATCACAAACCATGACTGGTTCCTTTCAACACAAGTAACAAAACGAAAGATACACTTTCAAAAACACACAATTCTCAATACTTCAAAGCTTATGAGAACTGACACACAAGAAACTCAATGCTTAAAAGCTTATGAGTAACTGACAGAACTTACAACACAAAACCAGTCCTTATACTGTTATCAGAATGATACCAGTTAGGCTCACAATTGACAATCAAAAACCCTAACAAAACACACGTAAGTTCCACACCTAACCTAGGTTTACACCAGTCAATATATAGCATTAAATCTGGACTGGGTTGGGCTTCAAAATGCAGCTGAGAGACTGCACATACTTCTGCAAAATAAGCTCCGAGAAAATAGGTCTTCAATCTAATATTTCCTAATATGTCTCCATATTTAGAAAGTAGTGAAAATCTGAAAACCAACACAAAATCTCAACTCAATTACTTTGGACGCCACATAGGATAACTAAATATTCACAGAATATTCAGTAACAAATAACAACTAACAAAATCTTCCTTTTAAACCAATAACAGACGCGATGTCTTATGATCCAGGATGAGACATCTTTATCCGACATGTTGAATGCAGTAAATTAGAACATCTTGTTTCAACATCTTGCTGCTAGAATAGTTTTAGCAAAATAACCGCCAACCACATAATCAAAGAAATAACAAGTATTATAATTTTTTTATTAAATTAATATCTGATGTAATTAATTAACAATGGGCTGATAGAAATTAATAAGGGTGGTTTGGTAATTATTGGATAATTAGTGAAAATTGGTGAGGGTTAGCCATAATCAGAACTTTAGAGGTAGAAAGAGAAAGGCTAAGGAGAGGAAGAACAAGGGTGTGCTATGGCTAACATCTTCATCAGATTTTCGCAGGAATTAATCAAAGATTCAAGGTAAGGGGGGAGAACGGGTTTAATATTGGTGAATTAATCATGTGAGGGTAGTGGGGAGTCCTTAACCCCGTAAGAATTCGTATGTATAATTCAGTTTGAATTTATCTGTGTTGGTGTGTATGATTGCTGTGAAATCCTTGTTGTGATGCCATGTTGGATCTGGAATTCGTATAATTCTTGGTGAATAATTCTGTTGTTGCTGCTATATACATTGTATGTGTTGCTGGACTGGTTTATGCAGGTGAATATGACCATAATTAGATCTAAGAACCGTAAATTGGATTAGTAATGATAGGTAAAAGAAATAAGATGAAGAATTGGACCTAAAACTAGTGTAGAAACAAGTTTAGGATTGGATTGGAGGGGAAAAGTGAGGATCCCGTAGCAGAAAACCAGACTGGGTGGGGAAATAGCGTTTGCGTAACAGATCTAGCAATACGCGTAACAGGCAAGGCGTTACACGTAATGCTGGGCGTAATGAGGGGAAAAACGCGTAACACACATGTTAATACGCGTATGGCAAGGCAGAATGTGAGGCAATACGCGTATGGAGAGAGGGACTACGCGTAATAGGAGGGCCGTACGCATAATGTGTTGGAATTTGGAAAATTCAGTGTGAAAACGTCTTTGTCCGTACGCGTATGGCACAAGGCAATACGCGTAAGGACTTGGGCACTTGAGGCATTACGCGTAAGGGGGAGAGGCATTACGTGTATGCTTGGGCGGGAGAGTGTGGCAATACGCGTATGACTCAGGTCAGTACGTGTATGACCAGTGTGCGTAGAAAATTTTGGTATTCTGCGATTTCTTTCCCGATTTCGCGTCCAATATAGTTTCTTATGGTTTGGGAGGTTGGGATTAGATGCCAGAATTTGAGTAGTATGAAATTGGTGACGAAAATAATTAATTTAATAATTTTAGGGAATTAATTAATTAATAGTTGATTGATGTTGTGTGAAGTAATCGTATGGTGTTGGATGTTGATGTGTGATTCAGGTGTGATCAGGAGGATCGTGAACATGTATATATATGCTATTGTACATGTGTTTTTATGCATAATTATGTCATGCAATTCATGGTGTTGGTGGGATGAATCATTGCTCAGGAGGAGTGTATGTGATTCATCCGTACTCCGATATGGAGAATGGTGGGGATAGATCATTGCCAAGTAGGGGTGTATGTGATCTATCCGGGTTCGATTGAATGAACCATGATGTTGGTACCACATGCATTGTGTCTGTGTCGAGTCGCATTGCATTACTACTTTGTTGATTGATTGGTGATTAAATGTGACAGTAGGTCGTGATTGTATGTTTGTATGATGTATGTGAGAAACTACCTTCTAATATGTATTATTCACAGTTTAATATTGAATTTAGTTCTCACCCCTTTGTTGTTGTTGTGTCTGTGCTTCTACGGAAGTACAGATAATCCAGGTACTTAGGTTGCTGGAGTGCGTGTTGCTTGTTCGAGTCGTAGGAGTCGCTCTGATACGTAACACGGGAACTTTGGGATTGATTGTCATTTTGTTTTGAATTTAGTTACGTATCTTTCATTTGTTTGAATTTATGGCGGACCACGAGTATTAGTGGAGTTTTTCATAGTTGTTGGCATGTGGCCGTGAAATGAATAAATAAATTATTTTCCGCTGTTTTATTTCATTTAATAAAAGGAGTTTGAGGTTGGTTTTATGAATGTGGCATCCTACTTTATTTTTGGTGTAAAAACTCTGATTATTTCATAGAATTTTGTGTATTTTTCATAAATGGGAAAGTGGGGTGTTACAATTGGTATCAGAGCAGGTCGGTACGTCCGGCCAGATGTAGTAGTTGAGTCTATCCTTAGAATAGGAGTCTATCGTGTGTTCTGACCATATGTTGATTGTTGAACAGTTTGGCAGGAAGGAATGATGTTGCTCTTGATGCTGCTATGCAAGCCATGGCACAAGCTGTAGAGAACGCTAATCAGGCTGGAGGTGCTCAGTTTCGTGACTTGGCACAGTTCCAAAGCAATAAGTCACCTACATATGAGGTAGGTATCTTGGATCCAGAGGCTGCACAGAAATGGCTGAAGGTTATGGAGAAGATCTTCAGGACCATGGAATGTAGTGACGCTCAGAAGGTACGGTTTGGCACTCATATGCTGGAAGGGGAGGCTGAGGTCTGTTGGGACAACAGTCGCCAAAGATTGGAAGCTGCGGGTACTGAGATTACTTGGGCAGTGTTTCAAGCTGAGTTTCTGGAAAAGTATTTTCCGGAAGACATTCGTAGTGCAAAGGAGGTTGAATTTTTGGAGCTGAAACAGGGTGATAAGACTATTGCTGAGTATGCGGCTCGATTCGAGGAATTGGTACAGTATTGTGCTCATTACAATACTGAAGAAGCCATGACTTCGAAGTGCTTGAAGTTTGAGAATGGGCTACGTCCCGAGATCAAACTGGGCATTACTTGTCAGAAGATAAGAAATTACCCAGAGCTGGTAAGCATAAGCAGAATTTATGACAATGATAACAGGGATTTGGAGGTACTCCTTACAGTGCTCCAGCTGATAAGGGGAAACAGAAAACTGATGTGGGGAAGAAGCCAAAGGAGAAAGAAGTAGGTTCTGATACTCTCAAGTGCTTCCGATGTGGTGGCGCGGGTCACCGTGCTAACAACTGTCTGAATGAGGTGAAGAAGTGTTTCAAATGTGGGAAGCCTGGTCATGTTATAGCAGATTGCAGAGCCACTATGCCTACTTGTTATAATTATGGAGAGAAGGGTCACATCAGCACTCACTGTGAGAAGCCGAAGAAGTCTCAGGCGTATCAAACTGGTGGGAAAGTGTTTGCCTTGGTGGGAGCTCAATCCACTGATGAAGAGCGTTCCGTCAAAGGTACTTGCTTTATTAATGATATTCCTTTGATTGCTATCATTGACACGGGTGCAACACACTCGTTTATTTCTGTTGACTGTGTGAAGAGATTAGGGATTGTGCCATCTACTCTAGAGCAGAGGATGACGATTGAAACTCCGTCTATTGGTTCCATGGTTACTTCTTTGGTGTGTTTGAAGTGTCCGCTGACCATGTTTGGTAGAGATTTCAGAGTGGACTTGATTTGTTTGCCACTCGGTAATCTCAATGTTATTTTGGGAATGAACTGGTTGGAGTTCAACTGGGTTTATATTGATTGCTTCAGGAAGACGTTACTGTTTCTTACTCCTGAAGAGGAAGCATTAGCAGATTCGCTATCTAGCAGGGAATTGAGGGCGTTGTTGGAGGATGAAGCGAAGCTGTTTGCGGTGTTTGCCTCGTTATCTGTTGAAAGCAAGACTTCAGTTAATGAATTACCAGTAGTGAATGAATTTCCTAAAGTGTTTCCAGATGACATCACAGAATTGCCTCCGACAAGGGAAGTTGAATTCACTATTGATCTTGTACCAGGTACCAGACATAACTCTATGGCACCGTACAGGATGTCTGCATCAGAATTGGCAGAGTTGAAATCTCAGGTCGGAGAATTGCTCGATAAGAAGTTTATTAGACCAAGTGTGTTGCTGTGGGGAGATCCAGTGTTGTTGGTGAAAAAGAAGGATGGTAGTATGCGTCTGTGCATTGATTACCGTCAGTTGAATAAAGTGACCATTAAGAATAAGTATCCACTTCCGAGGATTGATGACTTAATGGATCAGCTGGTAGGAGCTCGTGTTTTCAGCAAAATTGATTTGAGGTCGGGTTACCATCAGATTAGAGTAAAGGAAGGTGATATTCAGAAGACTGCTTTCAAAACTCGCTACGGACATTACGAATATGCAGTGATGCCTTTCAGAGTGTCTAATGCGCCGGGTGTGTTTATGGAATATATGAATCGTATCTTCCACTCTTATCTGGATCAGTTTATTGTGGTATTTATTGATGATATACTAATTTATTCTAAGTCTGACGAAGACCATGCAGGATACTTGAGAATCGCATTGCAGGTGTTGAAAGATAACAAATTGTTTGCAAAGTTCTCGAAGTGTGAATTCTGGTTAAAGACTATGAGTTTCTTGGGTCATGTAATTTTTTGTGATGGTATAGCAGTGGATCTATCTAACGTAAGTGCAATACTTCAGTGGGAAGTTCCGAAGAAAGCAACGGAGATTAGAAGCTTTTTGGGTTTGGCAGGTTATTATAGAAGATTCATTAAAGGGTTTTCTAAATTGGCATTGCCATTGACTCAGCTAACCAGGAAGAATCAAGCTTTTGTTTGGGATACTGCCTGTGAGGAAAGTTTTGAGGAACTGAAGAAGAAATTGACTACATCACCAGTGTTGATTTTACCAAGTCTAAACGATCCTTTTGTAGTGTATTGTGATGCGTCTAAGATGGGATTAGGCGGTGTGTTGATGCAAGATGGCAAGGTAGTGGCGTATGCTTCACGGTAGTTGAGGGTGCATGAGAGGAACTATCTTACTCATGATCTTGAATTAGCTGCGGTAATTTTTGTATTGAAAATTTGGCGACATTATTTTGTATGGCTCAAGATTTGAAGTATTCAGTGATCACAAGAGTCTAAAGTATCTATTCGATCAGAAAGAGTTGAATATGAGGCAGAGAAGACAATTAGAGTTCTTGAAAGACTATGATTTTAATTTGAGTTACCATCCGAGAAAAGCTAATGTTCTGGCAGATGCTCTGAGTCGGAAGACAATCCATATGCCAGCCTTGATGGTGAAGGAAATGGAATTGATTGAACAATTCAGAGACTTGAGTATGGTTTGTGAAACTACACCGGAAAGTATTAGATTGGGTATGCTGAAGGTGAATAATGACTTTTTGGATGTAATTAAAGAAAATCAGAAACTGGATGTGAAATTAGTGGACTTGATGCCTACACGAGGGGATGATTCTGATAGTGACTTTAAAGTGGATAATGTTGGTGTGTTGAGGTTCCGGGGCAGAATTTGTGTACCGGATAATGAGGAATTGAAAAAGACAATCTTAGAGGAAAGTCATCGGAGTAGCTTGAGTATTCATCCGGGAGCTATAAAGATGTATCAAGACTTGAAGAAGTTATTTTGGTGGTCCGGTATGAAGAGGGACATAGCTCAGTTTGTTTATGCTTGTTTGATATGTCAGAAGTCAAAGGTGGAACACTAGAAACCGTCGGAATTAATGCAACCGTTGGAAATTCCGGAATGGAAATGGGACAATATTTCTATGGATTTTTTTACTGGTTTGCCAAATACGGCGAGAGGCTTTGATTCTATTTGGGTAGTGGTGGATCGACTTACGAAATCCACACATTTTATACCAATTAACATCAGTTTCCCATTGTCGAAGTTGACGGAGATTTATATCAGGATAATTGTGAAGTTACATGGTGTTCCGTCGAGCATAGTGTCGGATAGAGATCTGAGGTTTACTTCAAAATTTTGGAAAAGCCTGCAGGAAGCCTTGGGGTCTAAGTTGAAGTTGAGCTCGGCTTATCATCCACAGACCGATGGTCAGTCAGAAAGGACTATTCAGTCGTTGGAAGATTTGCTGAGAGCCTGTGTGTTGGAGAAAGGTGGTGTGTGGGATACTCATTTACCATTTATTGAGTTCACGTATAACAATAGTTACCATTCTAGCATTGGAATGGCGCCTTTCGAAGCTTTGTATGGTAGGAAGTGTAGAACACCTCTGTGTTGGTATGAAACAGGTGAGAATGTGGTACTGGGACCAGAAATTGTGCAACAGACTACCGAGACAATTCAAATGATTCGTGAAAAGATGAAGGCGTCTCAGAGTAGGCAGAAATGTTATCATGATAATCGGAAGAAAGATTTGGAATTCAGTGAAGGTGATCACGTGTTCCTGAGAGTTAACCCAGTGACCGGTGTGGGTCGTGCTTTGAAATCAAAGAAATTAGATCCTAAGTTTATTGGACCGTATCAGATCTTGCAGAGGATTGGTACAGTTGCTTATAGAGTGGCGGTGCCGCCTGAACTTTCGAACTTGCATGATGTGTTCCATGTGTCGCAACTTCGAAAGTATGCATCTGATCAATCTCATGTTATTCCGAGGGATGAGGTGGAGATCAGGGATAATCTTACTGTGGAGGCGATGCCGATAAGGATCGAGGACTGCAAGATGAAGCAACTCAGGGGGAAGGAGATCCCTTTGGTGAGAGTAGCTTGGGGAGGAGCTACTAGGGGAAGTGTAACCTGGGAGCTGGAGAGCATGATGCGAGAGTCGTATCCGGAGTTGTTTCCATCAGGTACATTTTCGAGGACGAAAATAATTTAAGTGGGGGAGAGTTGTAACACCCTATTTTGATTATTTAATCGTCGTGCGTTATTTTTGTTTTTATTTGATCTAGTTGTGGGTGTGTGCCGGAGTACGTAGGGGGTAATGTTAGTAATAAGGGGGGGTGTGTCTAATAATAGTAATATGGAATCTATTATTATTATTATTGATATTATTATTAGTATTATTATTAATAATATTATCATTAGTGACATTAGTATTATATTTGTTAGTTCTTGTGTTGGCTGGAATTTTGGTAAAACAAAGTTGAACAATGCTTATGTCATATGTCTGATGTCATAACATTAGTTCTTATCATTAGCTGTTGCAGGGTTGCAGTTTTGTGGTCTGATGTTATACATGATGTCTTGACATCAGTTGACAGAACATCAGAAAACCATCTGTTATGGTTTTTGTATTGCAGAATGTTAAGGTGTTGAAGAATTAAAGTGCTGAAGAGTGATGTCACATGCGATGTCTTGACATCACTATACCAGAACATTAAAACATCAGGTTATGATGTTTTTAGGGCTGCACGTGTTTCTGTTATTGGAGAGATATTCTGCTGAAGAGAGTGAGAGATTGTAGGCGAATATCTTGGTAAAGATATATTCTGGTGCAATCATAAGTGGAGCAGATCTTATTGCTATGTTTAAGGTCCGTTTGATTTAAAAAGATTTGAAGATCAAATCTGTTTTAAATTATGTTATTAAGGCCAAAAGATATGAAGATTTAATTGAAGATTAAGTTGAAGATTTGATTGAAGATTTAATTGAAGATTTAGTTGAAGATTAAATTGAAGATTAAATTGAAGATTTAATTGAAGATTTATTTAGTAGCAGAATCGTTTGGAGATTTGGAACAGAAGATTTGATATGATTTGAAGGCCCAAATCCAGTTGGGAAAAGGTTATAAATAGAATGCTTGTAACCTAGAAGAGGCACGGGTCCAAGATGTAGAACTTTAGGGCTTTGTCTAAGTGAACCACTCGGGTTGTGAGATGGTCACTATGTTTAACTCAGAAACCTGTAGGTAATGAGTTTGGTATTGTTCTTGGAGGAAGCTTTGAAGCAACTCCAAAGGGGTGTCATGGAAGTGTGTCTTCTAAAGTCTATGTGATAGAAAAGATTAGGAAATCAAGCTGTTGATGCAGTGACAGTGTAGTTGACTGCTAGACATCATTGAGATGATTGGAAGTGAGATGGATTCTCTTACCTAGGGAGGACTTAGGTAGAAGGGTCATTGGGTAGTGATTGAATTAGGTAGATTGTCAACTGGTCTGTTGAGTCTGTAATTTGATACTACTTGTCGCTCCCGGGATTTTCATCCAGGTACAAATGCGAGAGTGGCGCAGAAAAACAGAGTCGCCAGCCATGTAAATTTATCCCAAGAGAGGGAAAGGGAACACCGCATAAACCTTAGGAAGAGGAAAGGAATGGTCATCGCAACCATAACCTGGGTTCGGGAGTCGGTTACGCGAGGGGAAGGTGTTAGCACCCCACGCGTCCATCGTACTCGATGGGATCCACGCTTGTTGTCTACTCTAAGGGTAAGTTATACTATCATCTAGGGCTGTACTAAAACGGAGAGGGAAAACAAGGACAGACTCGGTAGGACGTCGACGTCCTAGGCCTACGTACCCCCTTTGTGCAATGGGGAATTCAGAGTCAACGTAGTTCGGACCAAGTTATTTTTGTGTTTTTTATGAGCGACGTTAAGTTCGCGTCCGGCAGTTAGGGTCGATGCCTGTTTGCGTCTCAGACGGAGGGTAACGTGCCCTTTTTGAAAATAGCCTTTAAGTTGAAGGTCTCGAAGGACAAAAAGGTTTGAGGTTGGTTTGTGTTTTTTAGGACAGAAGTGGCTTAAGTTAGTTCCTAAGCTGCATTGCACCAAAGTCTAGGGCACAGGGGCGAATACTTAACGCATCGTCCCAAGACAGGACGCTCGCTAAGCACTCTAGAAAGATGAGAGGAAGCCCCTCATTTCTCATTCCCCATACTTAAGGCTCGTGCGCAATACACCTTATTATTATTAAGTGTGTTAAAGAAATTTGAGATGAGAAGAGAGAAGACACGAGGGTAACTCTAAGGGGAAACTAAGAGTCCTAAGGTTATCATGCATGGATGGCCCTAGGGTTAGTGAGGTTTGAAGACAACCTAAACCCTAAAGAATAAAGATAGGAGAGAAAGAGGTAAGGGTAACCATGGATACGTATCCATACCCTTAAGGAACTTACCTTGATCCTGCATAAAAGGTTAGTGAGAAACAGACGTAAATAAGAGAAATGAGGTGAATGACAATCATGCAATGGCAAACAATAATGAGAATAATCCAAACATGAATCAAAGAAACAAAGAACATCCCCAAAGCAATTGGCACAAATGCCTTTTCAAACAGATAACCATATAAGGTCAAAGATGCGCCTGCAAGAAAATCTCAAGTGAAAATAACTCCGATAATTAGAAAAAATGATTCCTAAAATTCCCAAATTAATCATTAGGGATCCTCAACTAGAGGCAAACAACATATAAAAAATCCCTGCAAAAATTCAAAGTGTTAGCCATTCAAATAATCACACGAAAGTCAAATAAGGGATAGGGTTCAATGCCAAAGAGGGGGACCTAAATGCAATGTAAAATAAATTTAAAAATGAAAGAAAAATATTTTTAAGCACTTTAGAATGTTAATGAATGAATGCAAAAAGAACGAGTGAAAAATGCTTTAGGATTGTAGAGAATTAAAATGAAGAAATTTATGTATGCATGCGATGAGTAATTAAAAAGGAGATTAATGAAACAATTAATTTAAATGATAAAAATAAAATTAAAATACAAAATAAAATTTGTAAAAATTTTATAAAGTAATTAAAATGACGTATGAAATTTTTTAGGATTTTTTAAATGCAATTTACTAATTTTAATGATTAAAATATGAAAATAGTAATTGAAAATAAAATAAAATGAGAAACGGGCTAGGGGTGTAATCAGTAAAAAAAGTCAATGGGAATTGAAGTGGGCTGGAGATGGGGGGTGAGCATAGCGCGGCCCAGATGCTAAGTCCATCAAAAAATAATAAAACTGGGGGGGTGCGTTAGTAACTTACTTGTACAGGAAAGCAAGAAGTGGGCTCAAGGGGGGGTGCCGTTAGCACGGCCCGCCCAATTGACTATTCAGCAAACAAAAATAAAAAAAGAGAACACCATACTCCCTCCATGTGCCGCGCACATGGCTCATTAATGCGTTGTCACGGTACAGGCCACACGATCAAAATGAAATAAACAACAATGGCTATGATTCGAAGGTGCACGGTGGTTAGCATGGTAAGGCACACACGAAATTAATAAAATAAAAACATAAAACAAAAGCCATGTGGCACGATCATGGACGTTGGATTAAGGAGATCAACGGCTAAAACATCATCTTCTTAACTTGAACCCTTGGCCGGCCGGCCACCACACCTCGCCGGAGCTCCACCGTCGGCCGCCACCTGCCACCACCCAACCTGCCCAGAAAATGCGTATGGGTACACTATCCGACCCAGAATTTCGCGAGGAATCCAAATATGGCCTTAAAAATCACAAATTATTAGTGTATAATAAAAAATGCATGGAATTATGTTAGGGCATCAAACTTTAAATCATCATAGCAAGCCATACAGACACCCATAATTAAAAATAATTATATCAGAACGATCAGTGATGAAAACACAACAACACTCACGTAAAAAATTGGAGTTTTAGGATCCTTCAAAATCCTTCAAACCGGAGATGGCATACCTTCAAACTTTGCTTTTGGCTGCGAATGGAGGTTGATTTTCACTCTAGGGACTACCAAGAGAAGCTTTGTGGAAGAATTCTGGAGAAACTCCTTGTGGATCGTGAGTTGTGGTGAGAAATCCATTTTTTAGGGTTTTCTTGAGAACTCCTCCAATTTCCCGTGCATGAACCCTAACCAATGCATGAATAGGTTTTAAATACTTAGGGTTATCCTTCTGATGATTAGTTGGGCCTGAATAATCCATTGTTTAATTATTTTTGAATTATTTCATTTAATATTGAATTTTAACTAATTAAATCCAATAAAAATAAAATAAAATGAGGAAAAATCAAATATATGCTCTTTGGGTCGTGCATGGCTTTATGTTTGAGTTTGGTTTAAGAAACTTATGGCCCATTTGTCAAAATTTGGATTTTAGGCATAGTTTGCTTTTTGCACCTCCTCAAAATTGCCCAACTTTGACTAAGCATAACTCCTTCAATTTTTATCTCCTTAATGCAAACTAATACTTTTTAGAAACCTCAAGACGTCCTATAACCAACCCTTTTGGTCCCATGTCAATTTGATCTTCCATGTTCAAGTTATGAGCTTTTGAAAAAGGTTGACTTTTGTTGACTTTCAAAATGACCTATAATGTCTTGGCTCATATCTCCCAAATGAAGCATTTATGGACTTGGCTTGTGAGACACAAAGTTGTAGGGAATTAAATTTCCTTCAAGATGGGCTTTGGTTGAGGAATTTTTGATGAAGTATGTAGAAGTTAGGCCTGGTCAAAGTATAGTTGACTTTTCCTACAAAAAACCCTAATTTAGTAACTCCTGATTCTTGATGATTCTGAGATTTCCTTGATGAATCATGATCAACCCTTGATCAAATGATGAATTTCACCCCATAATCTTGATGTTGACCAAAAATCTTGAGGTTTGACTTTGTGTTGACCACAGTTGACTTTTTGACCAAGTTAACTGATTTTCAATCCATTGGCCAATTGAACTTCTCCTGAATCAAACTGATGGACAATCTTCCACTCCTAAGTACTCAGGGACCCAAGGAATACCATGGAACCAAGTCTTGCCCAAAAAATCAGAAATAAACTGATTTTATAGCAAACCCTAGTTTTGGTACCCTCAGTCTAGGAGGAAATAACACAGTCTCCAAATCCAAATTCCTCTGAATATGATGTGTATCCTCTCCAACAAAGATAAGATATGCCATTTCCTGATGATAAAAACCCAAGGAGCTTGCCCATTGGAGCCATAAACCCAAGAATCTCAAAACCCTAATTCATGCACTGGTTAGAAGAGAGTAATCCACTTGAAATCTCTTGCCACTTGTGAACTCTTGATGATGTAGTAGACCAGATAAGACTTTTCTGAACTTCCTCAAGCACCTTGACCCCATGCTAATGATATGCATACATGGTAATGCAAAAATGAAAATGAAACCTAAGCCAGTTAGTAAAAAAGTAAGGAGGGCAAATTTTGGGGTGCAACAGCTGCCCCTATTCAATCAACTTGGTCCTGAGTGTATGATAACGACAGCTTTCAGATAATCAGGATACACGGAGATTGAATACCAAAGAACCCTGAAATTTGCAATCCTTCACTGGAGAATTAGCTATAAATGCAGCTATGCTGGGTATGAAACGAAACAAACTTTCCAAAGTTATGTCATCTCTGCTGATAAAGAGAAACTGACGAAAGAAAATCTCCAAAAGGTTGTTGTTCTCTGCTGATAAAGAGAATCTAACAACATAAATGTCATCCCTGCTGACCAAGGGAAACTAACGAAAGAAATTCTTCAAAAGATTGCTGTCCTCTGCTGATAAAGAGAATCTAGCAAAATAAATGCCATCCCTGCTGATAAAGGGAAACGGACGAAAGAAAATCTTCAAAAGATTGCTGTCCTCTACTGATAAAGAGAATCTGGAAAAATAAATGCCATCCCTGCTGATAAAGGGAAACTGACGAAAGATAATCTTCAAAATATTGCTGTCCTCTGCTGATAAAGAGAATCTAGCAAAATAAATGCCATCCCTGCTGATAAAGGGAAAATGACGGATGAAAATCATCAAAACATTGATGTTCTCTGCTGATAAAGAGAATCTAGCAACATAAATGCCATCCCTGCTGATAAAGGGAAACTGACGGATGAAAATCTTCAAAACATTGTTGTTCTCTGCTGATAAAGAGAATCTAGCAACATAAATGCCATCCCTGCTGACAAAGGGAAACTGACGAAAGAAAATCTTCAAAACATTGTCGTCATCTGCTGATAAAGAGAATCTAGCAACATAAATGCCATCCCTGCTGACAAAGGGAAACTGACGAAAGAAAATCTTCAAAATATTGTCGTCCTCTGCTGATAAAGAGAATCTAGCAACGTAAATGCCATCCCTGCTGACAAAGGGAAACTGACGAAAGAAAATCTTTAAAACATTGCCGTCCTCTGCTGATAAAGAGAATCTAGCAACATAAATGCCATCCCTGCTGACAAAGGAAAACTGACGAAAGAAAATCTTCAAAATATTGTCGTCTTCTGCTGATAAAGAGAATCTAGCAACATAAATGCCATCCCTGCTGACAAAGGGAAACTGACAAAAGAAAATCTTCAAAACATTGTCGTCCTCTGCTGATAAAGAGAATCTAGCAACATAAATGCCATCCCTGCTGACAAAGGGAAACTGACGAAAGAAAATCTTCAAAATATTGCCGTCCTCTGCTGATAAAGAGAATCTAGCAAAATAAATGCCATCCCTGCTGATAAAGGGAAACTGACGAAATATAATCTTCAAAATATTGTTGTCCTCTGCTGATAAAGAGAATCTAGCAACATAAATGCCATCCCTGCTGACAAAGGGAAACTGACGAAAGAAAATCTTCAAAACATTGTCGTGCTCTGCTGATAAAGAGAATCTAGCAACATAAATGCCATCCCTGCTGACAAAGGGAAACTGACGAAAGAAAATCTTCAAAACATTGCCGTCCTCTGCTGATAAAGAGAATCTAGCAACATAAATACCATCCCTGCTGACAAAGGGAAACTGACGAAAGAAAATCTTCAAAACATTGTCGTCCTCTGCTGATAAAGAGAATCTAGCAACATAAATGCCATCCCTGCTGACAAAGGGAAACTGACGAAAGAAAATCTTCAAAACATTGCCGTCCTCTGCTGATAAAGAGAATCTAGCAACATAAATGCCATCCCTGCTGATAAAGGGAAACTGACGAAAGAAAATCTTCAAAACATTGCCGTCCTCTGCTGATAAAGAGAATCTAGCAACATAAATGGCAACTTCGCTGGGGATAACATGAAACGAAACTTCTGGTTTTAAACCACCTCGCTTTAAAATCTACTGGTAAGATGACTCCGTTGGGGAAGGAGAAGCCTAAATAAAAGACTCTATCGGGGAGCACAAGTATGAGGAACGCATCTCTCCAAAAAAATCTCCTGAGTTATGCCATCTCTGCTGAGAAAGAGAATTGGCGAAGAAAGTATCAAACCTGGCTTATGCTTCGAATGCAAATGAGAATGCTATATGTTTGATGCAATGCAAATGCTTATGATATGCAAAAGGGGTCCCTCCAGCAAAATAAATGCTGGAGAGAAAAGACTAATTTAGCTGGGGATGACAAAAATAAATTGTCCTCTGAACAGGAACTCCGCTGAGAAGGATCGTAGTGACCGGCTCTTTGGATCAACAACTTCTGCTGGGGATGAAATTCCAAACGAACGTCCTCTCTGCTGGGGATTATACATAACTTTTTGAAAAGGGAGGCCACGGCCTGAATCAGAAGAGTGCCAAATATCACTTGGATTTAAAACCTGCTAGGGATGTCAACCCCCGTTGGACAAACTGCTACGAGGATTACCACCAAACTCTGCTTGGGGGGAACAGTAAATGCTGACATCCACCCTGCTAGCGGATAACATCAAGCTTACTTATCTGTTGAGGATCAGATTGCACCGTTGCTGCTGGAGAAAAACATTTCTGACTGGCTGAGGAAAACAAGTGTTCAGACTCTGTGGGGAAATAATGTCTTGATCCAGAGAATACTTCCCAAGTCTCCTGCTGGGGAAGGTCTGTTCTGCTGAGGAAAGTGCAATCTCGATGCTGGGGAGAACAAATTGCTGGGGAAGTACAATCCCGTTGCCCTGCAGCTTGTCTTGTCTTTGTGGTCATAAACGGCTCTCTGAACTTTCCACCTGCCCCAGACCGCCAGGTCTAATGGAAGAAATCGTCTTAAAAGGATTTTACAGAAGACCGGGCCTTCGCACTGCCCCGGGGTCTTCAAACTCTTGGAGATATTTATCAGATCTCGACATAACTTCCCCATACGACACAATCTATGAAGTAACTTGCCTCGAAAGGATTTGCAATGACCTGAAATACTCTGACTCAGTATTTTGGGCCTTGAGGAGGTGTTTTCAATTAACCATTTTCAGGAGTGGATGATCTCCCATGCTCTAGAGGTGGCCCGCCCCAATATGAGCTTTGAAGTGACTTTGCTCCTGATCTTAGAATGAATGCCCCAGAATAACTGAATTTCAGAGGGACTTCTCGACGTGACTGCCCCAGATTGGCTACATCTTAACACGACTTACTGGGAGAGCCCACTCTACACTGAGTCTCTTGGCAGCATGCCCCTTGATATGATTGTCCTTCGGAATTTTCAAGCAACCCAACTTGGCAGGATCAAGCTTCTTGACTGACTTTCACTATGTAAGCTACATTGATGCTTAGGCACATGTATGCTAACAGAACAAGTTATCTATGAGAATTCTAATGCAACACTCATGTTAACCTTGAAGTTTTTATTGAAAATGTGTCGCCCAACCTTGTGAACGAATCACTAGCTAGGATGCGACCTTGATTTTTGAAAACAATGTGCTCATGCAATACCAACAAATCTTATTAGCACAACTTATAGGAGTCAGGAACGCTATCCTGTTGAAGTACGCTTTCGGAATAAACCCTGTTTCAATTAGGACTTTTAAGGGTTGTAACGTGGTTTGGTTCGCGGTTTCAGAAAAAAGGATTTATGGCTCAAAACTTATCGGTGCCCACCCACTCTTCGTGATGTTCTCCAGTCCTATGTTCAGCTAATTTGACGCAAACGCTCATCTCTCGAAAGGTTTATGATCTTTAAGGAACCTATGCCACTAATGACAGTCACCCCTTTTTATCTTCTGTGTCTGTAATCACACAAATTTGTTCTTATCGGGGATTTTCTTTTGTAGCGCTTTTCGCTTTTTCTTTCTTTTTTTAATCCCTAATTTTTGCCTGGACTGACTCTTTTGAGTTTCTTCGATTTTGAAGTCCAGCGGGACGCCCTAACTTTTGCCTAAGTCACTTGTTTACAAGTTTCGACTTAGCGGGCTTTCTTTTTTATTCCCCTTTTGAACAAAGCGTGTGACACTGGTTGTCTTACTTGCTTGAAAGGGTTGTGACTGCCTCACTCCTTGATTGTTGAAGGATAACCATTGTGGTTTCACATCTTTTGACCTCTTGACGGTGGGATAGAAAGTAATGGTTCCTCGGATGCACGCTCTCCTTGGAATTTGAATGCTTGGTCAAACTAACTGACGCCTACCCTGCCCCTGGGTTAAGTATGAGGGTTTTTTCCGTACGAAAGAAGCTCCTACTCCAAGGTTCAAAGGGGTTAACGAAGGTTTATCTCCTTATCTCTCCAGTGTTTTTGGGTTTGAAACAATGCCTGTACATCCTTAACAGGGTTCTATCCTTGAACATACGACCAGAGATTATGCGTTTTCGTCTCATCATCCTCCCTCGAGAGTTCTAAACAAGAAAATTGGTATTGCAGTGCATATAAACATTTAAGAGTGAATACGAATGGATTACTTCAAGGAAAACATACTCATTGCATTAATATCATCATAAAAATAAAGTCTTGCATACATACGATGCTTTTAACAAGAAATAAAATTACAAATGAAAATGCAGTAAAGAAGCCGAAGATTGCCATTGCTGAGGAAGCCTAATTCTGCCTGGACGTACTTGCAGACTGAGTGTTCATTTGAGAGAGGAGGCTTCCATTGATGTACATATCATCTTCAGCGAATACAATGATCTCTGAGTCCACCAGGTCTTGCACCTTATGCCTGAATACATTACATTCATCAATCGTGTGCCCGAACGTTCCCGAGTGGAACTCGCACCTAGCAGTCATGTCATAATCGGGGGGAATAGGGTACGGTACTGGCACGGTACCCCTTGTTTGAATCAGAGACTTCTTGAGCAGGCGCGTAAACAGCTGACTATAAGGGATAGGAACAGGATCAAATATCCTTTTGGGCCTTCTTGGTCTCGGTTGCCCCTGTCGCTGATAATTCTGCTGTCGGTGCTGATTTGGGTGCCCAGTCTGGCCCTGTACTTTCCTTTCCGCATTCGGCTGAGGCACAAACAAGGGTTGTGGAGGAGATCCCTGACGCGAGGTAGATCCTTTGGTAAAAGAGGGAGTCCTCAGTCCCTTTGCAACACTGGGAGTAACATCACTTTGTTTACCAGTGCCAACTGATGTAAACTTGATTGCCCCTGAATCAATGAGGTCTTGGACTTTGTACTTGAGCATCTTACAATCTTCAACATTATGACCGGGTACCCCTGAATAGAACTCACACCTATCATGGATATTGGGACCCATACGAAACTTGGTGTGTGGAGGTCCCGCAGCAATCAATTCAATTAGTTGAAACTTGAGTAAGTGCTGAAGCAGCAGAGCGTATGGTATCGGAATCTGATCAAACTTCTTTTCAAGCTTTTCTGGATTAAGACCCTCAAGAAACGGTTGTTGATGGAAAAGCTCTGGCGGTGGAGAGGATCCACGAGGCAATTCATGGTCTGGAGGAGACCCCAAAGAGGTGGGAAGGGTAAGGACCTCTGTTGTGGAAGCGGGCACAGGATTGTCTTCCTTCTTCAACACTGTTTTCAAAATCTCCATGATCGAACTCATCTGAGTCTTCGCCTGATTGATCTCCTCCCTTAGCATCCTCTGCTCCTGGAGCATGTCTTCCCCAAATTGCCTCATCTGGCCTCGCATTTCCTTCAACTCAGCTTGAACTCGCTCCATGATCAGCTCTTGAACGGCCTGAGGAGTTAAGTCTGCAATTTTGAGATTGGAACAAGATAAGAATACCGGAGATAAACACCTGTCATGCAAAATGATCATACAAAATGATTATGCAAATGCAAATGGACACGTTTTGAAAATTCACAAGGCGATCCACCCCTTGATTCCGGTTTAGTTGACAAGATATAATGGAACTTCTGCTCATATAATAAGAGAACCAGAGGAAAGTCAAATGTCAACAATCGCGAATCCAAGATAACAAATCTGAACATGAAAACCATAGGCCCCAACCAACAAGTCTGGTGGTGATCCACATACAATAAAAGAGAGAAGAAAACTAAGGCATGTCATTAAAATTCACAAGTGTCAATCCCCCCCCCCCCCCATCCATTGTGCTTTCTACACCAGTCTTGAATTTCCTTGAACAAATTTCTGGTATCGGGATGCTTCGGTCTCTGAATCAGTCCTTGAATAAGAAGGTCTCTCCTGTGTATGATCCCATCCAAGTATCGGTAATGTAACTCCCAAGAGTCTTCTCCAGAAACACCCTCCATGCTAGGTCCCTCATGTCTAGATCTTTTCACCTCAGCCTGGACTTTCAGTTCTTCCATGGAGGCTATAGCTTTATTGAGTTGATCTTAGACTGCTTGTTTCTGGAATACCCCTGATAAGACCTCGGCGTCTTTCTTCTTGAGCTTTGACTTCAACTGATCAATCTTAGCTAGGTAAGCGTCTTTCTTTCTTTTATTCTCAGCCATGGCAGTCTCTTGGTGATCATTGAACCTGTGAATCTTCAACAAAGCCTTGCCTAATTCCTCCTCCTTGGACCGGAGAACATTACTGATACCATCCAAAGCTTGTTTCATTCTTTCTCTGGATGCGACCATGTCAGCAAGCTCTTTTTCTGCTTTAGCAAGGAGCTCTGTCTTCAACTAGGCGATATGAACAGCTTCACCCCGCTCATGCTTCCACTGATAAATCTCTCTCTTTAGCTCACTATTTTCTTCCCGCAACCTCTCTTTTTCTGCCCATAACTTGTCATACTTCTCTATCTCAACTGTGGTAGGAGGCTCGATCACCAAAGGATACAAAGGTGGTTCCACCGGGAAGGGAAGAAGCTCCTCTTCTGCTCTCTTCTTGATCCACTCTTTATAGGGAGGAAAAGCTTGGTTATTACATTTTCCTAATGACATCTTACCCTTCTTGGTTACCTGTTTCCAAGCATTCACAACCTTCTTTATCATTTCTTGATCCTTAATACCATTGAAGAATAAGGACTCTCTGATGTCTCTCTCATCCGGTGGACCTCTCAAAGGATAACCAAACTGTCTGATAGCTAGGGAGGGATTATAGTTTATTCCACCTTTCCTCCCTATCAAGGGAACATTAGGGAATTCTCCGCATTTGCAAATGATCTCCATTCCTAGCAAGTCACGATTAATCCAAACGATGTTATCAGCAGTCAAGCCCATAACCCTCTTAGACCACTTCAGAGAATCTTTCGTATCAACGAAAGCGCCAGATTCAGGGAGACGACTTAGAAATCACGTAGACAAGAGTAGTGCACAACAACTCACAGTCTTCCCACGCCTATTCTCATTCTTATAGTGAACTGAATGGTACACATCACCTAGCAAGGTAGGTATAGGATTCTTCGAAATAAAGATTCTGACGGCATGCATATCCACCAGATCAGGAATATTCGGAAACAAAACAATCCCATAGATACACATAGCTAGGCTGGCTTGGAAAGCAGTCCAGTTCTTCTCTTTGACATGTATGCAAGCCTGATCGAACAAGAACTTCAACAAGAAACCCTTAACTCCTTGTTTTTCTGCAATATTACTGTTAAGAACGGATTCGTCAATATGAAGAGCAACAGCTATATCTTTCACCCCGGGGTGTTCTTCAGAAAAGAAAACTATATCATGACTGATAGGAATTCCCAAAATAAATGAGAACTCCTCCAACGTTGGGGCCAGGATGTAGTCCGGGAAAGTGAAGCAACGCAGAGACGGCTCGTAAAACTGAAGGAGTGTGTGAATGACATCTTTCTCATACTGGGAGATATTATAGACAAATTTCAGAAGTCTTCCATACCTTCCACTGAACTCTGTGCGAACTCCAGAACTAGTCATATTAATCAACTTATGAATCAATGTCAAAGTCGGATCTGGGAACGAATAGGCAACAGTCTTCTTTCTTGGGATATCCATGCTGAAGTAACCTCAGAAAACCGGAATCAAGAGTAGGATGCAAGCCCTACAAAATGTCAAACATGTCAGAATGCAAGAAAAATGATATGGTCATGCAAACATGGGGTCAAGGCACACTGCTGGATGTGCTGTGCTGTTAGCTGAACGAGAAACCAGAAAACCAAAACTCTGAACCACTGAGGAACCCAAATAAACAGACATTGATGAGAAATCCAGAAAACCGGGTAGGTTGAAAGTCTCGGTTACCTACAAACCTGCAAACGCCCATCCCCTCTCACATGTGGGTACTAGGATGTTCAGTATCCCGGGCTCTCAGGTCAAGAAATGATGATACGTTCACCATTTCTGGTTTGGCATCATCATCATTCGAGGAGGCCTCAACCGATTCTCCAAGGCGGAAGGTCCTCAGCTTTGGCACTGAGGTCGAGAAACAATAGTACATTCATCCTTCTGGGTACCGTACTAAGGTCAATCGAGGAGTGCCTCCACTGATTCTCTTCAAAACGTAGGGGCCATCCTATGCGAGTTCCAAAGCGGGCCCTCGGGTGTGAATGGGTTTGCCACAAGATGTGGTCTGCCACTGTCACCACTAAAGAGGGATGTTTCCACTAAGGTCCTCAATGATCGGTCACCAGAGTCGACAGCTCTCTAGATCAACACCCCAACATGCGCAAGACACACACGTTAGAATGCGTCCCAAGATAGCCTCGTCTGGTTGTGAATTTCGTGAACACACAAACGTACCAAGCGGGCACGTAGGTCCCACTACTTTCCACTCTAGTCCTAGGGTATTCTCAAGCCTTGGTATTGGGCTTAGCTCTCAAACCCACCCAACCTGCAAAACAAAGACAGCCAGCACAGCACAGCAGTATGACAGTAATAAAAAATGAAATGCAGAAAATGCGGTAAAAAAATAAAAATAAAATAAAAATACAACACTTAAAGCAAATCAAAACCAAACACCCAAAGAGAACAAAGACAAGCAAGCGTTGGGACAAACTCGCTTAGGGATGGACCAGCATAGGTCAACCAGAGTCCCCAGCAGAGTCGCCAGCTGTCGCTCCCGGGATTTTCATCCAGGTACAAACGCGAGAGTGGCGCGGAAAAATAGAGTCGCCAGCCGTGTAAATTTATCCCAAGAGAGGGAAAGGGAACACCGCATAAACCTTAGGAAGAGGAAAGGAATGGTCATCGCAACCATAACCTGGGTTCGGGAGTCGGTTACGCGAGGGGAAGGTGTTAGCACCCCACGCGTCCATCGTACTCGATGGGATCCACGCTTGTTGTCTACTCTAAGGGTAAGTTATACTATCATCTAGGGCTGTACTAAAACGGAGAGGGAAAACAAGGACAGACTCGGTAGGACGTCGACGTCCTAGGCCTACGTACCCCCTTTGTGCAATGGGGAATTCAGAGTCAACGTAGTTCAGACCAAGTTCTTTTTGTGTTTTTTATGAGCGACGTTAAGTTCGCGTCCGGCAGTTAGGGTCGATGCCTGTTTGCGTCTCAGACGAAGGGTAACGTGCCCTTTTTGAAAATAGCCTTTAAGTTGAAGGTCCCGAAGGACAAAAAGGTTTGAGGTTGGTTTGTGTTTTTTAGGACAGAAGTGGCTTAAGTTAGTTCCTAAGCTGCATTGCACCAAAGTCTAGGGCACAGGGGCGAATACTTAACGCATCGTCCCAAGACAGGACGCTCGCTAAGCACTCTAAAAAGATGAGAGGAAGCCCCTCATTTCTCATTCCCCATACTTAAGGCTCGTGCGCAATACACCTTATTATTATTAAGTGTGTTAAAGAAATTTGAGATGAGAAGAGAGAAGACACGAGGGTAACTCTAAGGGGAAACTAAGAGTCCTAAGGTTATCATGCATGGATGGCCCTAGGGTTAGTCAGGTTTGAAGACGACCTAAACCCTAAAGAATAAAGATAGGAGAGAAAGAGGTAAGGGTAACCATGGATACGTATCCATACCCTTAAGGAACTTACCTTGATCCTGCATAAAAGGTTAGTGAGAAACAGACGTAAATAAGAGAAATGAGGTGAATGACAATCAGGCAATGGCAAACAATAATGAGAATAATCCAAACATGAATCAAAGAAACAAAGAACAGCCCCAAAGCAATTGGCACAAATGCCTTTTCAAACAGATAACCATATAAGGTCAAAGATGCGCCTGCAAGAAAATCTCAAGTGAAAATAACTCCGATAATTAGAAAAAATGATTCCTAAAATTCCCAAATTAATCATTAGGGATCCTCAACCAGAGGCAAACAACATATAAAAAATCCCTGCAAAAATTCAAAGTGTTAGCCATTCAAATAATCACACGAAAGTCAAATAAGGGATAGGGTTCAATGCCAAAGAGGGGGACCTAAATGCAATGTAAAATAAATTTAAAAATGAAATAAAAATATTTTTAAGCACTTTAGAATGTTAATGAATGAATGCAAAAAGAACGAGTGAAAAATGCTTTAGGATTGCAGAGAATTAAAATGAAGAAATTTATGTATGCATGCGATGAGTAATTAAAAAGGAGATTAATGAAACAATTAATTTAAATGATAAAAATAAAATTAAATTACAAAATAAAATTTGTAAAATTTTTATAAAGTAATTAAAATGACGTATGAAATTTTTTAGGATTTTTTAAATGCAATTTACTAATTTTAATGATTAAAATATGAAAATAGTAATTGAAAATAAAATAAAATGAGAAACGGGCTGGGGGTGTAATCAGTAAAAAAAGTCAATGGGAATTGAAGTGGGCTGGAGATGGGGGGTGCGCATAGCGCGGCCCAGATGCTAAGTCCATCAAAAAATAATAAAACTGGGGGGGGGGTGCGTTAGTAACTTACTTGTACAGGAAAGCAAGAAGTGGGCTCAAGGGGGGGTGCCGTTAGCACGGCCCGCCCAATTGACTATTCAGCAAACAAAAATAAAAAAAGAGAACACCATACTCCCTTCATGTGCCGCGCACATGGCTCATTAATGCGTTGTCATGGTACAGGCCACACGATCAAAATGAAATAAACAACAATGGCTATGATTCGAAGGTGCACGGTGGTTAGCATGGTAAGGCACACACGAAATTAATAAAATAAAAACATAAAACAAAAGCCATGTGGCACGATCATGGACGTTGGATTAAGGAGATCAACGGCTAAAACATCATCTTCTTCCCTTGAACCCTTGGCCGGCCGGCCACCTCACCTCGCCGGAGCTCCACCGCCGGCCGCCACCTGCCACCACCCAACCTGCCCAAAAAATGCGTATGGGTACACTATCCGACCCAGAATTTCGCGAGGAATCCAAATATGGCCTTAAAAATCACAAATTATTAGTGTATAATAAAAAACGCATGGAATTATGTTAGGGTATCAAACTTTAAATCATCATAGCAAGCCATACAGACACCCATAATTAAAAATAATTATATTAGAACGATCAGTGATGAAAACACAACAACACTCACGTAAAAAATTGGAGTTTTAGGATCCTTCAAAATCCTTCAAACCGGAGATGGCATACCTTCAAACTTTGCTTTTGGTTGCGAATGGAGGTTGATTTTCACTCTAGGGACTACCAAGAAAAGCTTTGTGGAAGAATTCTGGAGAAACTCCTTGTCGATCGTGAGTTGTGGTGAGAAATCCTTTTTTTAGGGTTTTCTTGAGAACTCCTCCAATTTCTCGTGCATGAACCCTAACCAATGCATGAATAGGTTTTAAATACTTAGGGTTATCCTTCTGATGATGAGTTGGGCCTGAATAATCCATTGTTTAATTATTTTTGAATTATTTCATTTAATATTGAATTTTAACTAATTAAATCCAATAAAAATAAAATAAAATGAGGAAAAATCAAATATATGCTCTTTGGGTCGTGCATGGATTTATGTTTGAGTTTGGTTTAAGAAACTTATGGCCCATTTGTCAAAATTTGGATTTTAGGCATAGTTTGCTTTGTGCACCTCCTCAAAATTGCCCAACTTTGACTAAGCATAACACCTTCAATTTTTAGCTCCTTAATGCAAACTAATACTTTTTAGAAACCTCAAGATGTCCTCTAACCAACCCTTTTGGTACCATGTCAATTTGATCTTCCATGTTCAAGTTATGAGCTTTTGAAAAAGGTTGACTTTTGTTGACTTTCAAAATGACCTATAATGTCTTGGCTCATATCTCCCAAATGAAGCATTTCTGGACTTGGCTTGTGAGACAAAAAGTTGTAGGGAATTAAATTTCCTTCAATATGGGATTTGGTTGAGGAATTTTTTATGAAGTATGTAGAAGTTTGGCCTGGTCAAAGTACAGTTGACTTTTCCTACAAAAAACCCTAATTTAGTAACTCCTGATTCTTGATGATTCTGAGATTTCCTTGATGAATCATGATCAACCCTTGATCAAATGATGAATTTCACCCCATAATCTTGATGTTGACCAAAAATCTTGAGGTTTGACTTTGTGTTGACCACAGTTGACTTTTTTTCAATCCATTGGCCAATTGAACTTCTCCTGAATCAAACTGATGGACAATCTTCCACTCCTAAGTACTCAGGGACCCAAGGAATACCATGGAACCAAGTCTTACCCAAAAAATCAGAAATAAACTGATTTTATAGCAAACCCTAGTTTTGGTACCCTCAGTCTAGGAGGAAATAACACAGTCTCCAAATCCAAATTCCTCTGAATATGATGTGTATCCTCTCCAACAAAGATAATATATGCCATTTGCTGATGATAAAAACCCAAGGAGCTTGCCCATTGGAGCCATAAACCCAAGAATCTCAAAACCCTAATTCATGCACTGGTTAGAAGAGAGTAATCCACTTGAAATCTCTTGCCACTTGTGAACTCTTGATGATGTAGTAGACCAGATAAGACTTTTCTGAACTTCCTCAAGCACCTTGACCCCATGCTAATGATATGCATACATGATAATGCAAAAATGAAAATGAAACCTAAGCCAGTTAGTAAAAATGTAAGGATGGAAAATTTTGGGGTGCAACACTACTAATAGTGGACTTCCTTCCTGGCTTAGTATGCCCCCAGATGTAGGTTGGTTGAACCGAACTGGGTGAACAATCCTTGTGTTGATTTACTGTTACTATTATTGCCTTGTTCATACAGCAGATTGCGATGTTGTGACATTGCACTTGACATCACACATCTGTACCAGAATTTCAATTGGTATCAGAGCAGGCATCCTGTCTGTTTCTGGATGAGATCTTGGGAAGATACTTTCTGGTTCATGAGCAAGGAAGATAGTGTTGCTGAGATGGTGCTTGGACTTGGCCAGGTCACATGTTGTTTGAATGGTCCCTTGAAGTGGAGGATGGACTATTCATGACAGGGTATGTATTGGACCTATCTGGTGTGTAGCTTTGGTAGAGAACTGCTGTTGTGAGTTTTCAAACCTTTTTGTTGGCACTTGGTTTATGGTGATGGTGTACAAGGATGAGTGAGTAGTGCCTGAAAGTTGTTGAGGAGTTGTTGTGTGTTCCGCTGCGTGGTATCTGATGCTACCCTGGTTGTTTCTTGTGATGAGGCTTTTGGGCAGGTATCATCTTGGAAAGACTTTAGAGTGTGGTCTCCTCAGCAGAAGAAGATTATATTTCAAATAAGGTATTGAAGACCAATCTGTACAGAATGTTGATTCCTTCTTTACCAACTTCCCTGATGGTGAAAGAAGAGGGTGGAGCCAAAGCAAAAGAGTATCACTGTCAAATCTTTCATGCGGGAGTGAAAATTTTGATAAGTTATCTCTTAAGCTTGTAGTGGTGACCTAATTAGGAGGGTCTTTTTGGTTATGATGTCACATGTAGTTCTGGCATATCTGAAGATACATGAACGGGAGGGAGTCAAGACAATAGATGAGGCTGATGTGTTCTCGTATGGTCCCTACAAGAGATTTGTGTGGATCAATTTGGGTGTATTCTCCAAAGCCATAACAGGCGTTTTATGTGATGTAGACTGATGTCAGAACTTATGTTGAAACATCATTCAGGTCTTTGCTTTCTCTGCCAAAGAAAGTCAAGCCACTTTCCTAATCTGAAGTGATCAGTGGTGTGGATTTTTAAAGGAGGGATCAGCTAGTGCCACAAGTGTACAGGAAAAGAATGTCAGATCAGATCAAATGGTGTACCTTGTGATAAATAGCTTGACAGTAGCTGAGTATTTGTCTGCCTTTGATAATGTTGTGCATTCAACTAATGACAATATACATTGACGGGAGACTATGTAGTTGTCTGAGGTAAAAGTGCAGGACTACAGAAGTGTTGAGAATTTATTTTTCTCTATGTGGTTGTTTATGTCTCTGGGTGGTGTGTTGGAGAATTTTCAAGGGTTAAGCACTTTGGAGTTGAATCAACTGGTGGGGTTGATTGGTGACTATGTACTTGGAGTATCATCCAAATTGTCTGGGATGAGTTTGGTTTAGAAGAGGCAGATTAATTATGGAAGACAAGTTGCTGGTTCTAAAAGACGTGAAGACATCATAATCTTGATGATTACAGCTTGGATTAGTTTACTTCTAATCTAAGTGGTTTGGAGCATGGTGGTTGCTCTGGTTGTGAAGGTCAAGGATAAGTGGCAGTTATCTCTGGTTTTCTACTGACGGCTCTACTAAAGGAAGTGGCATTCTTTGGTATAGCTATGGGGTAGTCTTGAACTACTTATTTTCTGAAGATTCAGATGTGGTAGGTTTGAAGTCTTTGGAGTTTCTGAGCAGGATGGAGGTTGTCTACTCAAACTTGATTATTGAATCAAGTATATGAGAGCATGGAAATCTGTTTCTGCAAAGGGAGGAGGTTCATCTGAGTGGCAGAAGGAAGAGCTGAATTCAACAGTTGGATGTCATAATGTTCTGACATCTAGCTTAACATCAGAAGTCTCAGCTGGTGATGTGGCACATCAGCTAATGATAGGGTGATCTACAGGAATGAACAATAGGATGCTTCAAAAAGATTGTTCTCATGGCAGTTTGCGGGAGCTGCAGGAAGGAGGAGATGTTACATGACCATGGCTTAGGGAGTCTAAGTGTGTTTGCTTTTGAGCAAGTGGAACATGTGACTTGAAGATCAAGTTTCCTTGGTGGATCAGGATATCTTTGTGAGAGTTCTGACAAACGTGAAAAAGGTCAAAATGTGGCATTTGGCTATTTTCATATGAGGATTCATGCTTGAGGTGATCAAACTGTGGCATTTGGTTGGTCTCAGTAGTGGATTCGAAGAATCACGATAATCAGAGTGTGGCAGCTGGTTATTATTGAGGATTGTCTTGGAACAAGTTACTCTTGAGCAGAAGGGTGATGAGTTGAAGACTCAAGGAGATTATTCTTCGTGAAGGTGGATGAGCTCTTTGGATTACTATGCAATAGTAAGTCCAGTTGGTGGAGCATATCAAGAATCATTGTGATGGTGTCTTGGTGTGTGGCAAATGTTCTAACTGGTGTTGGGATATTATCTGGTTGGATATCCTTGGTGAAGGATGATTATGCTCTGGTTCAGGAGCTTGGTGCCTATATTATGCCTAAGGAGCGTCTACTTTGTTATACGGGAGAATGATGAAGTAGGAGGTCTGCCTTGGATGGAGAATGCTGAAGTAGATCAGTTATTGATTGCTTGGATATTATGAGTCAGGGATTCTTTTAGGGCTTAATATTTAAAGATGACAACCTGAGGTAGCCTTATCAGCTGTCTGTATCAGAAGTGTGTGAATGAAGAAGTGAGAATCATCTGCTGGTTGCTATCAAAGACCTTGGGAGTTATCTGATGTGTGGATGGAATTTAGATTTCTGAATTGAGTGAGAGTTTATCAGAAGAAGAAGATGTGGTCTTTTATCTAATGCTGATGTCCTACATGATGTTACAACATCCTTGTCTGGTGTGAAGGTTTGGGACTGTGCTTGTGGAGAAGCAGCATTATTGTCTGAAGTGGTGTGATCTGTTCAGAATGGCTAAAGATAAATAGGGGTTGTTTTTGTTGATAGGAGATCTTTTGCTTATACTAGTGTGGTACTTGGATTGCTTGAGGATTAAGCTTTATGTGAATGCGTTCAGCAGGTGTGTTGAACAGAGGGTGCGCTCTTGAAGACATGAAGATGATTCTTATGTTTTCCATTCATTTAAAGTGTCTGTCTTGCAAAGGAGCAATGCTAGATTCAGAGGTTGTCAAATTGTGGCTAAAAAGGGGGAGAGTTAGCCTAGTTAGCCTTGTCAAATTGTGGCTAAAAAGGGGGAGAGTTAGCCTTGTTGCTGGGGAAGTGTACGAAGTTGAACAGCTGGTATGCTGGTTCTTGTTTTGAGGGGGAGTTTGCCCTATGCTGATGTGATAGTGAGTTTGTGCAGCTTGTTGAAGAGGTGCTGCTTGTTTTAGCCAAAATTAGCCAAAGGGGGAGATTGTTAGTTCTTGTGTTGGCTGGAATTTTGGTAAAACAAAGTTGAACAATGCTTATGTCATATGTCTGATGTCATAACATTAGTTCTTATCATTAGCTGTTGCAGGGTTGCAGTTTTGTGGTCTAATGTTATACATGATGTCTTGACATCAGTTGACAGAACATCAGAAAACCATCTGTTGTGGTTTTTGTATTGCAGAATGTTAAGGTGTTGAAGAATTAAAGTGCTGAAGAGTGATGTCACATGCGATGTCTTGACATCACTATACCAGAACATTAAAACATCAGGTTGTGATGTTTTTAGGGCTGCGCGTGTTTCTGTTATTGGAGAGATATTCTGCTGAAGAGAGTGAGAGATTGTAGGCGAATATCTTGGTAAAGATATATTCTGGTGCAATCATAAGTGGAGCAGATCTTATTGCTATGTTTAAGGGCCGTTTGATTTAAAAAGATTTGAAGATCAAATCTATTTTAAATTATGTTATTAAGGCCAAAAGATATGAAGATTTAATTGAAGATTAAGTTGAAGATTTGATTGAAGATTTAATTGAATATTTAGTTGAAGATTAAATTGAAGATTAAATTGAAGATTTAATTGAAGATCTATTTAGTAGCAGAATCGTTTGGAGATTTGGAACAGAAGATTTGATATGATTTGAAGGCCCAAATCCAGTTGGGAAAAGGTTATAAATAGAATGCTTGTAACCTAGAAGAGGCACGGGTCCAAGATGTAGAACTTTAGGGCTTTGTCTAAGTGAACCACTCGGGTTGTGAGATGGTCACTATGTTTAACTCAGAAACCTGTAGGTAATGAGTTTGGTATTGTTCTTGGAGGAAGCTTTGAAGCAACTCCAAAGGGGTGTCATGGAAGTGTGTCTTCTAAAGTCTATGTGATAGAAAAGATTAGGAAATCAAGCTGTTGATGCAGTGACGGTGTAGTTGACTACTAGACATCATTGAGATGATTGGAAGTGAGATGGAGTCTCTTACCTAGGGAGGACTTAGGTAGAAGGGTCATTGGGTAGTGATTGAATTAGGTAGATTGTCAACTGGTCTGTTGAGTATGTAATTTGATACTACTAATAGTGGACTTCCTTCCTGGCTTGGTATGCCCCCAGATGTAGATTGGTTGAACCGAACTGGGTGAACAATCCTTGTGTTGATTTACTGTTACTATTATTGCCTTGTTCATACAGCAGATTGCAATGTTGTGACATTGCACTTGACATCACACATCTATACCAGAATTTCAATATTTTTTTTATTAAATTAAAATCTGATGTAATTAATTAACAATGGGCTGATAGAAATTAATAAGGGTGGTTTGGTAATTATTGGATAATTAGTGAAAATTGGTGAGGGTTAGCCATAATCAGAATTTTAGAGGTAGAAAGAGAAAGGCTAAGGAGAGGAAGAACAAGGGTGTGCTAGGGCTAACATCTTCATCAGATTTTCGCAGGAATTAATCAAAGATTCGAGGTAAGGGGGAGAACAGGTTTAATATTGGTGAATTAATCATGTGAGGGTAGTGGGGAGTCCTTAACCCCGTAAGAATTCGTATGTATAATTCTGTTTGAATTTATCTGTGTTGGTGTGTATGATTGCAGTGAAATCCTTGTTGTGATGCCATGTTAGATCTGGAATTCGTATAATTCTTGGTGAATAATTCTGTTGTTGCTGCTGTATACATTGTATGTGTTGCTGGACTGGTTTATGCAGGTGAATATGACCATAATTAGATCCAAGAACCGTAAATTGGATTAGTAATGATAGGTAAAAAAAATAAGATGAAGAATAGGACCTAAAACTAGTGTAGAAACAAGTTTAGGATTGGATTGGAGGGGAAAAGTGAGGATCCCGTAGAAGAAAACTAGACTGGGTGGGGAAATGGCGTTTGTGTAACAGATCTGGCAATACGCGTAACAGGCAACGCGTTACGCGTAATGCTGGGCGTAATGAGGGGCAAAACGCGTAACACACGTGTTAATACGCGTATGGCAAGGCAAAATGTGAGGCAATACGTGTATGGAGAGAGGGACTACGCGTAATAGGAGGGCCGTACGCGTAATGTGTTGGAATTTGGAAAATTCAGTGTGAAAACGTCTATGTCCGTACGCGTATGGCACAAGGCAATACGCGTAAGGACTTGGGCACTTGAGGCATTACACGTAAGGGGGAGAGGCATTACGCGTATGCTTGGGCGGGAGAGTGTGGCAATACGCATATGACTCAGGTCAGTACGCGTATGACCAGTGTGCGTGGAAAATTTTGGTGTTCTGCAATTTCTTTCCCGATTTCGCGTCCAATATAATTTCTTATGGTTTGGGAGGTTGGGATTAGATGCCAAAATTTGAGTAGTATGAAATTGGTGACGAAAATAATTAATTTATTAATTTTAGGGAATTAATTAATTAATAGTTGATTGATGTTGTGTGAAGTAATCGTATGGTGTTGGATGTTGATGTGTGATTCAGGTGTGATCAGGAGGATCGTGAACATGTATATATATATATGCTATTGTACATGTGTTTTTATGCATAATTGTGTCATGCATTTCATGGTGTTGGTGGGATGAATCATTGCTTAGGAGGAGTGTATGTGATTCATCCGTACTCCGATATGGAGAATGGTGGGGATAGATCATTGCCAAGTAGGGGTGTATGTGATCTATCCGGGTTCGATTGAATGAACCATGATGTTGGTAACACATGCATTGTGTCTGTGTCGAGTCGCATTGCATTACTACTTTGTTGATTGATTGGTGATTAAATGTGACAGTAGGTCGTGATTGTATGTTTGTATGATGTATGTGAGAAACTACCTTCTAATATGTGTTATTCACCGTTTAATATTGAATGTAGTTCTCACCCCTTTGTTGTTGTTGTGTCTGTGCTTCTTCGGAAGTACAGATAATCCAGGCACTTAGGTTGCTAGAGTGCGTGTTGCTTGTTCGAGTCATAGGAGTCGCTCTGATACGTAACACGAGAACTTTGGGAATCTTATTGATTGTCATTTTGTTTTGAATTTAGTTACGTATCTTTCATTTGTTTGAATTTATGGTGGACCACGAGTATTAGTGGAGTTTTTCATAGTTGTTGGCATGTGGCCGTGAAATGAATAAATAAATTTGATCGTGAAGGCTGGATCAGATCCTGTAGAATCGGGCCGCCAAGTGCGTCAGGGATGTTGGTCGTATGGAGTGGAGGGGGGTGTACCTGCAAGGTACTCCGACGCTCAAGTAAGAAAGGGCCAGAGAAAAGGGGCAAGTACAAAGTATGAATTCGTAGGACGAATATTGGATACCCGACCCTCTCAAGCGAGAGGGTTTATATAGAGCTCCCAGCGCGTGGCCAACGGTCCTATTTTCGGGGCGAGATAACCATTTCCCCCAAAGAATAGGTAACTACCCAAACTAGCCATTACGTCGGGCAGGGTGCCCGAAACTAGCCGTTGTGTTGGGCACATGCATGGTTTCGGGCACCTGCCCTTGACTGTTCGGGGAGCGAGGAAGCCGTGCATGACGGGCATCAAAAGTCGGGGAGGAATGTTGCGTTCTTGCCCGGTTTGAGGGGCAGAAAGGTAACTTTTGCCCCTCTGTGGATTGGACTTAGACAACTTGGTCCGCTCTGGAGCAGAGGCGGATTGGGCCAGTCCAGAACAATCGCTAGCCATTGGTCCAGTCCAGAACAAAATTATTTTCCGTTGTTTTATTTCATTTAATAAAAGGAGTTTGAGGTTGGTTTTATGAATGTGGCATCCTACTTTATTTTTGGTGTAAAAACTCTGATTATTTCATAGAATTTTGTGTATTTTTCGTAAATGGGAAAGTGGGGTGTTACATAGAGTGTAGTTGTATATATGATACTTACAATTACGGCCCTGTAACCGTTGTAATAAACTGGAAAGTGCACGCCCTATCACAACGGTTTATCCAAAAAACCGTTGTGATAAAGTGATGGTCCTAGATTCGATTCCCAGCTGCGCAGTTTTGTTTTTAATTTTTTTCCTGGACAACGCGCGAGTTATTATAACGGTTATGATAAATAACCGTTGTTAAATTTTTTGCTGAATTTACAATTATATCCTACTTTTATAATTTATACCAATTTTTAACCTATATTATTGTTCACCATATCACAGCAGAAAATACAACACAGATTTGTGATAAAGTTATAATAATATTAATTGTATCATATTCATGATACACCATAACATCATCACATGAATCTTGTGTAACCAATACATCAACCATTGCACCATCAGTAAACATACAAACCTAATCAACTATAACTTAATTCGTCATTACAACAAATGCAACAAACACTAAAAATAAATAAAAAATCCAGGTAATCTTCAACTGTTTCTTCAGGATCTTCACCTTCAACATCAATTCGTCCTCCTTGGCTTTGTAGGTGTTAACCATTTCCTTCTCCTCATTCAAGTTCTTTACTAGTGAAGAAATTATTTGTTTTGCTCTAGGATCCATCTCGTCATCCAACCAAACAAAGTGAGAGCATTATTTGTATCCTTGAATCTTATACATCCCACAATCATAGAAACGGAGGTCTGGGTTCGAGTCGGTCCATGTCGCCATCAATGGAGCGTTGAGACCACACTTGCATATGTACCTTGAACAATTTGAGTACCTGCTTCTATGGCTACAACCGGAATGCCGAGACATTTTAATGGAAGGATTTGATGGAAACTTTATGTAAAAGAATGAAATAAAAAAGTATACAGTGAATGAAACTTTATGGAAGGATTTGCTGAGACACTTTCATATTTCATCTAGTTCATGAAGCTATGAAAAAAAAGTACAAGGTGAATGAAGTTAACACAATTGATTCATACTTCTTGTATTTTTCTTCATAGCTGCACAAACCAGATGTAACATAGCAAAAGTATACAATTTGTTAAGGTGGTGATGATGAATCTGAAAAAATGAGAACATTCACGAAAAAAAATTAAAACCCATTTTTAACAAGACAAGTAAACGAAATTGAAGCATAAGTGTAATGAACCAACCTCAAGTTAGCGATTAGTGAAGACGAATCTGAAGATGTATGTTTAGAGTTATGTTATGAGAGGGAAGAGTGAAATATGTTAGGGTTTTCTTTTGAGAGAAACGGCTGCTATGTACTGAACGATAAATACTTTCGCTTGTATACTAAAAATTATCACTTTTCATCATGGTTAGAAATTAAAATCGTCATGGAATTTTCAAATTTTACTATGGTTGATTAGTAACACCGTGGTTAAATATCTTGGTTAAATAATTTTCTATTTTCTATTTTTTTAAAAGTCCTATAACAACGGTTGGTTTATTAACCGTTGTAAAATCATTTACAATTTAATTTTTAAATAATGGACTTAAGTGACATACGCTTAATGTAGTCTAAAAAATTGAAAACGTGTATTTGCTGGGGATCGAAGCTTGCTCAAAATCATATATTACTACGGTGTTATAAGACAACCGTAGTAATAAATCCAACTACTCACTGATGTGCAAACATTATAACCTATTACAACGGTGTAAATGAATCCGTTGTAAACCTGGCGTTGTTGTTTGCGCATTTTGTAGTAGTGGTTCTTGCTCTTGTTATTGGGCTGGAGGTGAAGGAGGTTCATTTAGGTCATCTTCCTTAGGTTCTTCTTGAGGTAGTTGAGCTGGTATAAGGATGTTTTTCTCCACTTTTTCTTCATCCCAATTCCAAGAAGCATTCTCATCAACTTCAACATCTCAACTGATGATGAGTTTTTTAATTTGCAAGTTGTAGACATGGTAGCCCTTAGAGATTGTGCTATACCCCGGGAAGATACCTCATATAGTCTTGTCTTCAAGCTTGTGCCTCTTCAAGTCTAGAATATGAATGTAGCATATAGATCTAAAGACCCTTAGGTGCTTTGCTGATGTCTTCTTCCCGTTCCAAGATTCAATTGGAGTCTTATTTTGTACAACCTCAGTTGGACATTTGTTGAGTATATAAACAACAATGTAGACTTTTTAAGCCCAAAATATGTTAGACAATCCCTTATCCTTAAGCATTGATCTAGCCATCTCTATAATTGTGCGATTTCTATGGGACACACCATTTTGTTGAGAAGAATGTGTGACTTAATTTGTCGCTCTATGCCTTCATCCTTGCAAAATCTGCCAAGCTCGCGGGAGGTGTATTTTTTGTCGCGATCACTTCTTAGTACATTTATCTGTTTTTCACTTTGATTTTTCACCAAGGGCCTTGAACTTTTTGAATACACCAAAGACTTCTGATTTTTATTTTAGAAAATAGACCCATGTCATTCTAGAGAAGTCGTCAATGAAGAGTATGAAGTACTTGTTGTTCTCATGTGATGGTGTCCTCATTAGTCCACATACATCAGTATGTATTAGCTACAATAGGTCTTTCGTTCTCCATGCTTTGCCACTTGAGAACGGAAATCTGTGTTGCTTACCGAGAAGACACCCTTCGTACATTTTATTGTTATCCTTTATTCTTGGAAGAACTCACATCATGTTCTTCTCATGTAACACCTTCAAGGTATGTGTGTTGAAGTGACCAAATCTTCGGTCACAGAGCCATGAGTCATTAACTTGTACCTTCATGGTAATGTTAGTTGCATATTTCAAATTTAGCGGGAAGCTTATATTTCTCTTATCCATCTTCACTTGGGCTATTTTGGCCTGTTTATTTTTTTCTAAGATTTTGCATACACCTCCTTCAAAGTGAAGTGTGCAACCTCTCTCTATCATTTGCCTAATGGTTAGAAGATTTTCTTTTAGGTTGGGAAATAGTGAGACATCATGGATGAGTCGTGTACCTTTATATGTCTCCACCAAGACAGTGCATTTTCCTTTCAATTCAAACACACTGCCATTTCCCAGTCAAACTTTGACTTTGAGAGACTCGTCAATGCTTTTAAAAATAGTTTCATCCTTAGCCATGTGATTGTTGCATCCACTATCCAAGTACCAGCTTCCTCTTTTTCTTTGATTGAGTCTTGAGTGACATAGAAAATACATTGTTCTTGATCATGCTCCTCTGCGGTATTAGCTTCATGCCTATTTTTGTTGCGACAAGTTTTCTCTACGTGCCTGAACTTCTTGCGATGGTTGTATTGTGGCATATTACGGTACCAACAATTTTTCTCTGCTTGACCTAGTCTTTTGCATATATTACATGGAGGATTTTTATCTGACTTGTTCTTAAGGAAATTTCTAGAAACTTCTCTTCTTCTGAAAGTTTCTCCATAATTTTTCTTTTCTCCATTTTCTTTGTTTTAGGGATGAAATTTGAGCTTTGACTGAAAGGCATTTTCAAGTGTATATTCTTTATGCCTATGCAGTATTTGCTCATATACTTCAAGAGAGCTCACTAGTTTTATCACTAATAAAGTTGATAGATCTTTAGTTTCCTCAATCGTTGTCACGATTGGGTCAAACTTTGGGGGCATAGTAAATAGTAATTAGATTTTTCTCAACAATTTTCTTGTTAAGAATATTCTCCCCAAAAGCTCTCATTTGATTAATTATTTCTTTTGCTTTAGAATAATAATCTTTAATTGTCTCAAACTCCTTCATCTTCAATAGTTCAAAATCTATTCTTAGAGATTGAAGTTTAACGACACGTACCTTGTCGCTTCCTTGAAACTTCTCCTGCAACATGTTTCACGCTTCTTTGGCTGTCTTAACTCCCATAATTCTTGAAAAAATTGCATTAGTCACCCCTTGTTGCAAGGTGAACAATGCCTTTGAATTTTTTTGTTTATCTTTCTTCAACTCTTTTTTTTAGCTGCATTAAGAGCTGAATTATCTGCGGCTGCGATGAAACCTTCTTCTACAATGTCCCATAAATCTTATGATGAAAAAAGACTTAATTGCAATTTTGGTCCTTTTGTTTTCAAATTTTTTGAATTTTGGTCACTCTATTTTAAAATTCAATTTATTGGTCCTTCCATTTTAGTGTTTTCGGGATTTTAATCCCCCATCTCATTTGAGTGTCATTTTTTATGATGTAGCTGAGGAATTGATGAGGTGACATTAATTAGGTGGCATTATTGAAATTCTACTTCATTTATGATTATTTTTATTTCAATAATAATATAAATCATTATACATATTAAAATATACAAAAAAAATAAATTAAATTATTTTAAATTTTCAAAAATAATTTTTTTCTAATAATAATGGAAATTATTATAGTTGAAAAAAATTAAATTAAAATAACTTAGAATAAATTAAATAATAATATGAAAATACACAAAATTTAATTTGAATTACCATAAATTTCATTTTATTTCATTTAATTATTATGAATTAAAATTACCATAAAAGTATTCGGAAAAAATAAACAGTATTTACATTTGTTGGATATCACCCCACTTGAAAACACGCTACTCGTGAAAAAAAAAAACAGGATTGCTTCTTCAGCACTTCACTCCCTCTCTCTTAACAGCAAACAAAATAGCTTCCTCCATGATCACCAACAAGGTTCCTCCTTCATTGCCGCTTACAGCTACACAGTGTAACACTTGATTGTCCTAACTCCAACTACGACAAAATTAGCTATTTTCGACGGCAACTACGGCTTTCTTGGGTAAAACTAGCAGATAGTTAATAAGCTAGCTGGTAGCTGATAGCTAATAAGCTAATTGGTAGCTGATGACTAATAATTAATAGTTATGATTGGTAGTTTATTGCTGATGACTAATAGCTGATAAGTTAATTTAAGTGTTTGGTAAATTAACAGTTATACGAAATGATAAATACAAAATAACAAATAATGATATTTTTAGTTAAAAAATTAGTGGTCTTATTTATTAAATTAAGTTTTATCCAATAAAAATAAACGTATTAACAATCAAATGCAAAATATTTTAAATATAAATATAAAAATAAACCTAACACAAAAATATATTAAACACTTATATATAAATTTTGTAATGAAATTTAAATGTCTAAAATGATAATATTATAATTTGATCTTATATGTCTCTACTTCCTCTGTATCCAGACCACAATGTCAGACATATCTGGGACGGAGAGGTAGCATTATTTTGACTTTTTATTTACATTTTACGTTAATTTACATTGCCGACATTGATTATTTTTGGAAAATCGCAGGTGCGTGATTCCTAGAAGTTTTTGAACCATGGGAGGAAGTTTGTTGGCTTAGCTCAGTCGGATGAGGATTGGTTTTAGTCGGTTCTGGCCTTATCTGGGTTGAGTGACCTATGCATGACCGGTTACACTCTGGCCAACCACGGGATGCTTAATGCATTCGTGGAGTGATGGCATTCTGATACGTCTTTTTTCATCTCCTATATGGTGAGATGTCTATCACACTGGATGATGTCTCGTGTTTGTTGCATTTTCTGATCAGGGGGAGATTCCTTGATCATGGTAGGATGGCCAAAGACGAGGCAATCGAGATGATGGTAGAACATCTAGGGGTTGATCCCGAGAAGGCGATGGAGAAGGTGGACAGAACCAGAGGTGCTCATGATAGGTTTGAGTTCTTAAAGAAGAGATATGATGAGGAGATCGTTGTTGCAAAGGTGGCTGATGGTGATCCTGAGCAGGTAGCGGTACACAAGACTCGTGCTTTGAGGGCATATTTTCTTTTTTTGGTTGGCACCTGCATTTTTGTGGACACGGGCGCCACCTATATTGACCTTGCATACCTCAGGTACTTTTTGGATCTCACTCGGATCCATGAGTACAACTAGGGGTGGCTTGCCTGACCTATCTGTATTCGAAGTTGAAAGATGAATGTCGGTGGAGGACGAAGCAGGTGACAGGCAGCATGACACTATTGGTTGTAATAATTTTTTATCCTTGAATGTTTTTCATTTCATAATTGCGAAACCATTGCCGATAATTCTTGATCCCTGAATGCTTTTTATTTTTATTTTCATTTCAGGCTTGGATCTTCCAGCACTTCCCACGTATCTCTAGCTAGACGAGTGTGGATGAGTACACTGAGGACTGACCTCGTGCCTGTGCTTTTATCCCGATGAGATAGAACCAGGCGGTCGAGCCTTTTAGAGTCTACCTTGATTGTTTGGTTGCTGAGGACATCCACTTCAACAGATACGTGGATTATCGTCAGACGTGGCCATTCAATGACATATCTCTATACTCCGGATGAATGGCATACGGATCACGTATCACTACTCCTCATCTGCCCGAGCACATCATACGGCAGTTTGGGTACACTCAAATCATCCCTAGACATCATGTTGTCTCTGCTCCTCCCGTCTTGTCTCGTATATAGATAGAGGATATGTTTGTTGATTATAAGAGTCACCTGGTACCGGAGGAGGATCGGGCTACCATAGCGCCGAATGACTGGAGCTACGTCGACGGATATATCAGGTGTTTCTTTAGGGTCTCACATCCGTACATGGTGTTGACTGCTCCAAAAGATCCGCCGAGACTAACTCATTAAGAGATTCTAAAGGAGCGGCATGCTCAGGTTAATCATACTAAGAATGTCTTGCCTCGGTGTCGTTGCATAGTGGAGATTGTGCGGGCAGACATTGACAAGGGTATCTTCCCTGAGGGGTCTATTGTCAGACGAGTCCTAGATGCCATTGTGGCAGAGGCACAGGGACACTGTTGTACTGTAGACATCGCCGGAGGACGGGGGGTGGTTGATGGCAGAGGAGGGAGATGAGGTATAAGAGAGGTTGTCAGGTACACTTAGTAGTTGTCTGTTATTATTTTGAAGTTGTATTATAGTTTGTACTTTATTCCTGACATTGTTACTACATTTTGGATCTCATGTTGTACGACGTTTTATTATTGTATTGCTATATTATTTCTGACACACGCAATACTAGTCTTTTATTAATTTGTACGTCTGTTTTTTCAAATTGAAAACAAATACAGAGCTCATCATTGAAAAAAACTTATTATGGTACACTTCAAAGATGTATCTCCGAAAAATTATTGAATATGCATCTCCGAAACAATTCAAATATAAATGGGATATGGGTGACAAATTCTGAATGCTTAACGTTTAAAATTGAGTGCGTCTGAAAATGTATATACGAAAACAGTGGACATTTGTGGAATTTCACACGATGAGATAAAAATACATAGAATAGAAAAAGAAATTCTCTTAATTTTTTGACATGGTTGTCTAAAGCTGTCAAATCACAATTGATTTAATTTTAAAACTGTTTAGTTGATTTTTTTTTAAAACATGCATTTCAAACTTCAAGAAGATTACTTGATTATCAAATTTTTATTTAAAACAACAAAAATTATGAAGCAAAAAGTATTTATTAACAACTATTTCCATCTTGAGAAATTAGATTTCATGTCGCCTATTAAAAGAAAATTTGTTGTTATTTGAGGAAAACTCTCTCTAACTAAAAAAATGGGTAACAAATGCATACGTAAAGTTGTGGGTAACCGGAACAACTTATTGCCACAAAAACATGCAATATTACTTTATGTCAAACCATCAATACTTATTAGGAACCACGTTTTATAGAATTTCTTAATGCACCACTCAAGTTTTTTAGGCATCACGTAAAATTTTTTTTTTGTCCCCTGTTTTCAGATGTGCACATCCGAACGTACTAATTTTTTAAAAAACGCTGATGTCTTTCGGATATGCATATCCGAAAACATTTCTGATGTGCACTTCCGGAAGGATTTCTTATTAATTCGCGCCAGACCTTCTTCCTCCCCCCTCATTCTTCACTTTTTCATTTCCAAACTCTCTCAAACTCTCAAATTTTCAATCACCACAAATCTCAATTTTTTCCACTCGCGTTCGGCGCAGAACAACATCTACAACGATCAAGAGACTCAAAATCCTCCGTATCTTATTTTAATCGGTAAGTTTTCAAATTTTAGAGTTTCGGAGTTATTTTCGAGTAATTGATTTAGAGTAGACATTTAGGTGTAGAAATTGTTAGGTTGTATGAATAACATAGGTTAGAGACAATGTAGGTCTTGTTTTCTGCTTCAAACGAACGATCAGGGCATTAAAATGAACTTTTGCATGGTACAGTAGCCATGGCTGCCACTTTTAAACTTCAAAATACGTACCGGATGTGCAGATCCGAAAAGATAGTAACGTTTAGTATTCTGAGTGTTTTCGGATGTGCACATCCGAAAATACCCAACGTTAAAAATTATGTGCCCTTCCGGATGTGCACATCCGGAAAACATCCAACGTTAAATACTGGAAGACACTTGTTTTTTTTAGTTTGTTTGTTTGTTTTTTTTAATTATTTTTAAAAAATTCTAATTTATTTATTATGCTTTGCAGATTAGATGGTTGGCAAAGACGATCGTATCATACATGGACAGACAGCGCAGCACGCATCTGTCCGACGTGAGCGGATGCAGTCTACAGCTGAGGCTTCCGGCGCGGATGCTCGATACCTGCCAGAGCGCGTCTTGCGTCAGTTCGGTTACACGCAGACGATCCCCAGGATGCCTCATCAGTCTGCTCCTCTAGGCTTGACTCGCAGGCAGATAGATGAGATATATGTTGACTACCAGTCCCACTTGGTACCGGAAGAGGCTCGGGAGACCAGAGCGGAGAGAGACTGGAGCGTTGCTGCCGGGTACATCGTTTGATTCTACACCGTCTCATACCCATGCATGGTGCCCACTGTTGAGGGATCGCCACCCAGACCTGCTCATCCGGAGATATTAGAGGAGCGACAGTCTCAGCTGGACCATACTCAGAATGTCCTACCTCGCTGTCGTCAGATAGAGCAGATAGCGCAGCAGGCCATTGCGGACGGTCACTGTAACGACCCAGTTTTTGTGTGAGTTTTATTTAATCGAGTCGTTTGATTATTTTATTATTATTTTATTTTATTTTTGACTTTTATCTGCAAATATGTTATTTTTCAATGTTATGATATTTTATCGGGTTTTGGGATCGTTTGCGAGATATTTGAGTGTGGGGGTATTTTGATCATTTTAGAATATTTTTCATTAAGTAAGAAAAATAGAAAAAAAGAAAGAGAGAAAAATAGAAAGAAAGAAAGGGGAAAGAAAGAAAAAGAGGAGAAAAGAGAAGAAGAAGAGAAATAGTGAGAAAAGCTTGGGAAATCAAGAAAAATTAACTCCTAGAATCGGTTTAATCGGGTAAGGGTGCGAAACTCAATTATTGTATGATTGCGTATGATTATGTATGTGCATTGTGATGTTTGTTGGATTAAAATGAAATTATTTAGTAAAACTCATTGTTGGTAAAATTGATTAGAATTGATTACATGTGTTAGAAATCATGTTTTAAGTATCCATAATTGTTGGTACATGATAGATACTTGTTATTGGATATTGTATTGGCAATTTTTCTGGGTGTAGGTGAAAATTGGAGTGATTTGGGTGAGGAAACGCAGAACCAAGTTCTGCATAAATTTTTCTGGTTTTTCCAGGTCATACGCGTATGGGGCATGTTCATACGCGTATGGACCTTGGCAATACGCGTATGGAGGGCGACTCATGGGCCAATACGCGTATGAGATGGTATTTCACCCGTCCATCTGCCCATTTGCGTATGGTACGCGTATTACTTCAGGGCACTACGCGTATGTTGGGATGCACTACGCGTATGGGGTTTAAAATGGGAATTTTGGGGAGAAAATGGTTCTGCCCATACGCGTATGGCCTTGGGAAATACGCGTATGGCATGGCGAGGATTTTGGGAAATACGCGTATGGCCTTGGGCACTACACGTATGGCCAGGAGAATGGTAAAATGGGGCTTTTCAAAATATCATTTTTCGTTTTCTTTCGTAACTTGTGTTCCGTTTGTCCGATTTTTACATTCTTGGTACCGTTGTGTGGCTATTGAGATGTACTTTCTCATTATGATGATTTTGAAATTGTTAGCCGATTTAATTATGTAGGAGAATTGGGATTAGTGTCGGTCGTCGACTTTTGTCGTTGTAGTGATGCGTAATTGATTTGTATTATGCAAGGAGCTGTTGTATGAGGTAAATGTATGTGTTTAGATGAGGTTGTGACGATTTTTGGCCGTATGGAAATTAAATGCATTGTTTTGGGCATAAGTGCAAAGTGTGATTTTATCGATGTAAATGAATGTATTTATGTGTGCACATTAAATGTCATGGGTCATTGTATGCCAAGCATCATGATATGCATTGTTGAGACGTCCTGAGTGACGGTTTGGATTCCAGAGGGAATTCGCTATAACTTCGTGTGCCCATGTGGGGTGTGAGCAATGATTATAGACGATCGTGTGCCCATGTGGGGTGTGAGCGATCCATAAACACCGTGTGCCCGTGTGGGGTGTGAGCGGTGGGGAACATCGTAGGCCCGACGGGGAGTTACAGTGATGTAACGAGCGATGATTCAAGCAGAGTTCCTGAGTGAACTACTGATGAGAAACAATGGAAGTCGGTACCGCATGTGCATATGCATAGAGTCGTTGCGTCGGTCTCTTGCATTTGCATAAGTCATTTATGGTTGTTTATGTGTGGATTTGTGGATAAATTGATATTTGGATATGTGTTGGTGATGGAAATAGGTATTGTGTCTTGTAATGCCTCGTGTTTGAATTATGGCGTGAGTTGTGGTGAGAACCGTATATATGTGTATTTTTGTGTTATATATAATTGTATGCAACTATATTATGATTGTTTTTCTCACCCTTCTGCTATTTTATAATGCTCTATGAGGCATTGCAGATTAGAGTTGCTGGAGGTATTTTTGTGAAGCTTTGCGTCTTCATTCTTTTGTCGGTCGGCTCTGATATGTGACACCGGGTAGTTAGGGAGGCCGTTTGTGATATTTGTATATTATGTATATGTATATCTTTTGGCTTATGCATGTATAACCTGATGTATGACAAACTATATGTATGTTATTCAGTTTTAGATTTTCCGCTTTTATTCTAAAATCTGAAATGTGGGTGTGAGGAACTGAGTTCCTCTGTTGATTGCTACCCCACTATTGCATATCTTTATGGGCAGGTGTATTATGTATTGTTTTCAATTTGATGTGACCCATCGGTCTATGCCATGATCATTTAAATATACTCTGACGAAATTTTGAATTCTCTTTTACTGCTTTTTATTAATTGGGGGTTTAGATTGGGGGTGTTACATTAAGTGGTATCAGAGCCAGTTTGTGCCAATTGTGTCAGTCCTTGTTGGTCATTGTGGTTGGATGAGTTGTTTGTTTAACCATAGTTTCTGTTATTGGAAATGAACAGAATATGGCTGGTAGGAATGATGCTGCTTTGGCTGTGGCTATGCAAGCTATGGCTCGTGCTGTGCAGGGTGCACCTAATGCTGCAGGTAATGATGAGTTCAGGAAGAACAAACCGCCTGTCTTCAAAGGAAGATATGATCCGGATGGTGCACAGATTTGGATGAAAGAGATTGAAAGGATTTTCCGAGTGATGGATTGTGAGGAGGATCAGAAGGTGAAACTGGGTACTCACATGTTATTGGAAGAAGCTGATGATTGGTGGGTTAGTACTCGACGTGTGTTAGAAGCTGCAGAGGAGGAGATTACTTGGGCCGTGTTTATCATGGAGTTTCTGAGAAGGTATTTTCCTGAAGATGTGAGGGGAAAGAAGGAGATTAAGTTCTTGGAGCTAAAGCAAGGTAATATGTCTGTTGTCGATTATACTGCTAAGTTTGTGGAACTTGTGTAGTTTTATCCTCATTATGCTGAAGCGACTGCTGAATTCTCTAAGTGTGTGAAGTATGAGAATGGCTTGCGTCCTGAGATAAAGCAGGCAATTGGATATCAGAGGATTCGGAGGTTTTCTGATTTGGTGGATTGTTGTAGGATTTATGAAGAGGACAGTAAGGCTCGTTCTACTCATCACAAGAGTGTGAGCGAGAGGAAAGGGAAACAACGGTTCCGTGGTGGTCTGTATGTCACACCAGCTGATAAAGGTAAACAAAGAGGGAATTTTGAGAAAAGGTCAGGTGGAGGGGGTATGCCTGGTCCTATGAGGTGTTATAAATGTGGTGAGTTGGGGCATCGTCAGTTTGAGTGCAGGAAAGATTTGAGGAAGTGTACTAATTGTGGAGGTGTAGGACATGTTGCAGCTGATTGTGCCAGGAAGAATGTGGTGAAATGTTACAACTGTGGAGAACCTGGTCATATTAGTACCAAGTGTCCGAAACCGAAGCAGGCTCCAGCTGGTGGGAAAGTGTTTGCATTATCGGGGACTCAGACTTCAAGTGCAGATCGTCTGATTTGAGGTACTTGTTTTATTAATAGTACTCCTTTGATTGCTATTATTGATACTGGAGCGACTCATTCGTTTAATTCGTCTGAGTGCGCGAAGCGTTTGAATCTTGTGTTGTCTGTGATGGGTGGTGAGATGGTTATTGACACTCCAGCAATGGGGTCATTAACTACTTCCTTGGTTTGTCTAAGATGTCCTTTGACCATTTATGGTAAAGACTTTGATATGGATTTGGTGTGTTTTCCGTTGGAGGGTTTAGATGTGGTTTTGGGTATGAATTGGTTGCAATTCAATCGAGTTCACATTGATTGTTATCATAAGCTGGTAAGGTTTCCTTCTCTTGAGGAAGACGAAGACTCGAGTTTCTTATCTACCAAAGAGTTGAAGAAACTTTTGGCGGATGAAGCTCAGTTGTTTGGTTTGTTTGTATCTTTAACTGTGGATAGTCAAGTTTCACTTGAGGTGTTTCCTGTGGTGTGTGAATTTCCGGAAGTGTTTCCTGAGGATATTTCAGACTAGCCGTCAGAGAGAGAGAGGTGGAGTTTTATATAGATCTAGTTCCTGGTACTAGACCTGTTTCTATGGAACCTTATCGTATGTCGGCATCGGAGTTGGTTGAGTTAAAGAGACAGTTGAATGAGTTGTTGGAGAAGAGGTTCGTGAGACCAAGTGTGTCGCCTTGGGGTGCTCCAGTTTTATTGGTGAAAAAGAAGGATGGCAGTATGCAATTATGTATTGATTATCGCCAGTTGAATAAGGTGACGATCAAGAATAAGTATCCTTTTCCAAGGATTGATGATCTGATGGATCAGTTAGTTGGTGTGTGTGTGTTCAGTAAGATTGACTTGAGGTCGGGGTATCATCAGATAAGGGTGAAGGAGGAAGACATTCAGAAAACGGCTTTTAGGACACGATATGGTCATTATGAATATTCTGTGATGCCGTTCGGGGTTTCTAATGCGCCAGGTGTGTTTATGGAATACATGAATCGTATTTTTCACGAACATCTGGATCGATTTGTCGTTGTGTTTATTGATGACATTTTGATTTATTCTAAGTCTCGGGAGGAGCATGCAGAACATTTGCGTATTGTTTTACAGGTTTTGAAGGAGAGGAAGCTTTTTGCTAAATTATCCAAGTGTGAATTCTGGTTGTCGGAGGTGAGTTTTCTTGGACACGTAATTTTAGGTAATGGTATTGCTGTGGATCCATCTAAAGTAGAAGCAGTTCTACAATGGGAGGCTCCGAGATCTGTTACTGAAATTCGAAGCTTTTTGGGTTTGGCCGGTTATTATCGTAGATTCATTGAAGGTTTTTCGAAGCTAGCACTTCCTTTGACCCAGTTGACTTGTAAAGGGCAAGCGTTCATTTGGGATATTCGGTGTGAGGAGAGTTTTACTGAGCTGAAGAGAAGATTGACGACAGCTCCGATCTTGATTTTGCCGAATCCTAATGAACCATTTGTGGTTTATTGTGATGCTTCTTTGATTGGTCTAGGTGGTGTTCTGATGCAGGAAGGTAAGGTGGTGGCTTATGCTTCAAGGCAGTTAAGAGTTCATGAGAAGAATTATCCTACTCATGATCTTGAATTAGCGGCTGTGGTTTTTGTGTTGAAAATCTGGAGGCATTATCTCTACGGTGCAAGGTTTGAAGTCTTTAGTGATCATAAAAGTTTGAAATATTTGTTTGATCAGAAAGAGCTAAATATGAGGCAACGTAGATGGTTGGAATTCTTGAAGGACTACGACTTTGGCTTGAATTACCATCCTGGTAAAGCTAATGTGGTAGCCGATGCATTGAGCCGGAAATCGTTACACATGTCCGCTTTAATGGTTAAGGAGTGGGAACTTTTGGAATCGTTTAGAGACTTGAGTTTGGTTTGTGAAGTGACGTCGGATAGCGTTAGGCTTGGTATGCTAACGATTACTAATGATTTTCTGATGACTGTTTGTGAGAAACAGAAGTTGGATGTGAAACTTGTGGATTTGATGTTGGTTGGAGGAAAAGATGCGAATAGTGATTTTCAAGTGGATATTAATGGTGTTTTGAGATTTCGAGGTAGGATTTGTATTCCGGACGATGCGGAGTTGAAAAAGATGATTTTGGAGGAAGGACACCGGAGTAATTTGAGTATACATCCGGGAGCGAATAAGATGTACCAAGATTTGAAGAAGATTTTCTGGTGGTCTGGATTGAAAAGAGATGTGGCTCAGTTTGTTTATGCATGTTTGACTTGTCAGAAATCAAAGGTGGAACATCTGAGGCCTAGTGGTTTGTTGCAACCGTTGGATATTCTGGAGTGGAAGTGGGATAGCATTTCCATGGATTTTGTAACAGGGTTACCGAGTACTCAGCGAGGGCATAATGCTATTTGGGTGGTTGTTGATAGACTGACTAAATCGGCTCATTTAATTCCGATTGATATCAGTTTTACTTTGGAGCGGTTAGCGGAGATTTACATCAGTGTGATTGTGAAATTACATGGGGTTCCATTGAGTATTGTTTCTGATCGAGATCCTAGATTTACATCGAGATTTTGGGAAGGTTTATAGAAGGCTTTGGGTTCTAAATTGAGATTGAGTTCGGCTTATCATCCGCAGACGGATGGTCAGACAGAAAGGACGATTCAGTCTTTGGAGGATTTGTTGAGAGCGTGTGTTTTGGAACAAGGTGGTGCGTGGGATAGTTATCTTGCATTGATTGAGTTTACGTATAATAACAGTTTCCATTCTAGTATTGGAATGGCACCGTTTGAAGCACTGTATGGACGAAGGTGTCGGACACCGTTGTGTTAGCACGAATCTGGTGAGCGAACGGTGGTTGGTCCAGAATTGGTGCAACAGACGACGGAGAAAGTGAAGTTTATTCGTGAGAAGATAAATGCTTCTCAGAGTAGACAAAAGAGTTATCATGATCGGAGACGGAAGGATCTTGAGTTTCAAGAGGGCGATCATGTATTTTTTAGGGCTACACCGGTAACAGGTGTAGGTCGTGCGTTGAAATCGAAGAAACTTACTTCTCGGTTTATTGGTCCTTACCAGATATCCGCGAGAGTGGGTGTTGTGGCCTATAGGGTGGCGTTGCCGCCGAATCTGTCGAATTTGCACGATGTGTTTCATGTTTCACATCTTCGGAAGTATGTTCCAGATCCGTCGCATGTGATTCCGATGGATGAGGTAGAAGTAAGGGAGAACCTTATGGTCGAGGCGCTACCAGTTAGGGTGTTGGATCGCGAGGTGAAGCGGTTGAGGGGCAAGGATATTGCACTTGTGAAAGTGGCGTGGGGAGGCGCTGCTGAGGGCAATTTGACTTGGGAGTTGGAGAGTCGGATGCGGGAGTCGTATCCAGAGTTGTTCGTCTCAGGTAATATTTTCGAGTACGAAAATTTCTAAGTGGGGGAGAGTTGTAACGACCCAGTTTTTGTGTGAGTTTTATTTAATCGAGTCGTTTGATTATTTTATTATTATTTTATTTTATTTTTGACTTTTATCTGCAAATATGTTATTTTTCAATGTTGTGATATTTTATCGGGTTTTGAGATCGTTTGCGAGATATTTGAATGTGGGGGTATTTTGGTTATTTTAGAATATTTTTCATTAAGTAAGAAAAATAGAAAAAACGAAAGAGAGAAAAATAGAAAGAAAGAAAGGGGAAAGAAAGAAAAAGAGGAGAAAAGAGAAGAAGAAGAGAAATAGTGAGAAAAGCTTGGGAAATCAAGAAAAATTAACTCCTAGAATCGGTTTAATCGGGTAAGGGTGCGAAACTCAATTATTGTATGATTGCGTATGATTATGTATGTGCATTGTGATGTTTGTTGGATTAAAATGAAATTATTTAGTAAAACTCATTGTTGGTAAAATTGATTAGAATTGATTACATGTGTTAGAAATCATGTTTTAAGTATCCATAATTGTTGGTACATGATAGATACTTGTTATTGGATATTGTATTGGCAATTTTTCTGGGTGTAGGTGAAAATTGGAGTGATTTGGGTGAGGAAACGCAGAACCAAGTTCTGCATAAATTTTTCTGGTTTTTCCAGGTCATACGCGTATGGGGCATGTTCATACGCGTATGGACCTTGGCAATACGCGTATGGAGGGCGACTCATGGGCCAATACGCGTATGAGATGGTATTTCACCCGACCATCTGCCCATTTGCGTATGGTACGCGTATTACTTCAGGGCACTACGCGTATGTTGGGATGCACTACGCGTATGGGGTTTAAAATGGGAATTTTGGGGAGAAAATGGTTCTGCCCATACGCGTATGGCCTTGGGCAATACGCGTATGGCATGGCGAGGATTTTGGGAAATATGCGTATGGCCTTGGGCACTACACGTATGGCCAGGAGAATGGTAAAATGGGGCTTTTCAAAATATCGTTTTTCGTTTTCTTTCGTAACTTGTGTTCCGTTTGTCCGATTTTTACATTCTTGGTATCGTTGTGTGGCTATTGAGATGTACTTTCTCATTATGATGATTTTGAAATTGTTAGCCGATTTAATTATGTAGGAGAATCGGGATTAGTGTCGGTCGTCGACTTTTGTCGTTGTAGTGATGCGTAATTGATGTGTATTATGCAAGGAGCTGTTGTATGAGGTAAATGTATGTGTTTAGATGAGGTTGTGACGATTTTTGGCCGTATGGAAATTAAATGCATTGTTTTGGGCATAAGTGCAAAGTGTGATTTTATCGATGTAAATGAATGTATTTATGTGTGCACATTAAATGTCATGGGTCATTGTATGCCAAGCATCATGATATGCATTGTTGAGACGTCCTGAGTGACGGTTTGGATTCCAGAGGGAATTCGCTATAACTTCGTGTGCCCATGTGGGGTGTGAGCAATGATTATAGACGATCGTGTGCCCATGTGGGGTGTGAGCGATCGGGTCGTGTGCCCGTGTGGGGTGTGAGCGATCCATAAACACCGTGTGCCCGTGTGGGGTGTGAGCGGTGGGGAACATCGTAGGCCCGACGGGGAGTTACAGTGATGTAACGAGCGATGATTCAAGCAGAGTTCCTGAGTGAACTACTGATGAGAAACAATGGAAGTCGGTACCGCATGTGCATATGCATAGAGTCGTTGCGTCGGTCTCTTGCATTTGCATAAGTCATTTATGGTTGTTTATGTGTGGATTTGTGGATAAATTGATATTTGGATATGTGTTGGTGATGGAAATAGGTATTGTGTCTTGTAATGCCTCGTGTTTGAATTATGGCGTGAGTTGTGGTGAGAACCGTATATATGTGTATTTTTGTGTTATATATAATTATATGCAACTGTATTATGATTGTTTTTCTCACCCTTCTGCTGTTTTATAATGCTCTATGAGGCATTGCAGATTAGAGTTGCTGGAGGTATTTTTGTGAAGCTTTGCGTCTTCATTCTTTTGTCGGTCGGCTCTGATATGTGACACCGGGTAGTTAGGGAAGCCTTTTGTGATATTTGTATATTATGTATATGTATATCTTTTGGCTTATGCATGTATAACCTGATGTATGACAAACTTCTCATGATATATCTATATGTATGTTATTCAGTTTTAGATTTTTCGCTTTTATTCTAAAATCTGAAATGTGGGTGTGAGGAACTGAGTTCCTCTGTTGATTGCTACCCCACTGTTGCATATCTTTATGGGCAGGTGTATTATGTATTGTTTTCAATTTGATGCGACCCCTCGGTCTATGCCATGATCATTTAAATATACTCTGACGAAATTTGAATTTTCTTTTACTGCTTTTTATTAATTGGGGGTTTAGATTGGGGGTGTTACAGTCACCTCCCTGAGGGCTCTGGTGCCAGACTTGCCGTGGGTAGGATTATTGTGATTGCTCAGGGGGCACTTCAGTACCGCAGACATCGAGCCAGGATGGCGGGTAGGGGCAGAGGAGCAGGGGAGCCAGGAGAAATCCTTCATGTAACGCCCCGATTCCGATTTTTCCCATTTTGTTGAGTCTTTTATTTAAATTAAGTGATAAATTATTTTATCTGTGAAATTGGTGTGTTAATATGCTATGTTGACATGTTATGATATTTTACCGTTTTTGAGAGTTTTCGGGAAAATTAGAATGGAGGGTATTTTAGACATTTCTCAATTAATGATAAGTTAGAAATTTAGTGGAAATAGAATTGTGTGAGAAAATGAATTAATTTAGTTTGAGTAGAAAATAAGAAATAGAAAAGAAAAAGAGATAAGAAGAGGAAATAGGAGAGAAAGAGAAAGAAAAGAAAAATAGAGAGAAAAAGGAGAGAAAGAAAGAGGAAGAGGAGAAAAGAGAAGGAAAAGAGGGAAAAGCTTGGAAATCTTCACAACGACTTCTAGGAATCGATTAATCCGGGTAAGGGTGTGAAATCTTATTATCTTACCAATGTATATCATTATGTATGATTGTGTTGTTGTTGTTGATAATTTTTATGAGTTTTGGCATAAACCCATTTGTGTAGAAAATGGTAGAAATCGATTTAATCGTGTTGAAAATGATGTTTTCGTGTCCCTTGTTGTTGATACACGAATGATACATGTTGTTGTACATCAAATTGGTATTTTTCTGAGTTTAGATGATGATTTGGATGATTTTGGTTGAGAAAACGCAGAACCACGTTCTGCAGAATTTTTCTGGATTTGCCCTGGCTGTACGCGTAAGGGGCATGTCCATACGCGTATGAGCCTAGGCGTTACGCGTATCATTGGCTTGTTTTGGGCCATTACGCGTATGGAATGTGACTTTTCCCGCCCATCTGGTGATACGCGTATGGTGTTGGGCATACACGTATGGGCTTTGAAACGTGAAATTTGTGAAGAAAATGGGTTCTGCCCATACGCGTATGGGCATTGGTGATACGCGTATGGTCAGGCCAATTGTAAAAATGTGATTTTTCAAATATCGTTTTCGTTTTTCTTTCTTAACTTTTGTTCCGTTTATCCGATTTTTACATTCTTGGTATCGTTGTGAAGCTATTGAGCTGTACTTTATTATTATGATGATTTGGAAATTGTTAGCCGATTTAATTATGTCGGAAAGTCGGGAATAGTGATATTTAGCGACTTTTACCGTTTGAATGTGTGTTTTGAATGTGAATCATACAATAGTGCATTGATGTGAATGTATATAGATTGTATGTGATAGTATGAGATGAATGCATGAATATATTGTGAATATGTATGCATTTCAAGAATGCCTTGATTCATTTTGCATGTGAAGCATAATGATGTGCATTCTTGTGTTGTGAGATTCTAATGAGAATCCGTTGTAACGTCGTGTGCCTATGTGAGGTGTGAGCGATGATTACAAACGATTGTGTGCCCATGTGGGGTGTGAGCAATCGAATTGTGTGCCTATGTGAGGTGTGAGCAATCCATAAACATTGTGTGCCTATGTGAGGTGTGAGCAATGGGTGAACATCGTAGGCCCGACGGGGAGTTACATTGGTAACGAGCGATGGTTCCAGCAGAGTTCCTGAGTGAACTAGTGATGATTGAGTCGGTACCGCATTGCATTTGCATAGAGTCGTGAGTCGGTCTCTATGATTTGCATTTATCATCTTTATAATTGTGAATTGATGAATAAACATAAATATGAATGTTTATGTGGATTGATAAGGATTGTGAAAGTATGCATGATGAATATGCTTGGCTTTGTATATATATACATTGTAATGTATATGAGAGAATTATGATGAATGTGGAATATGTGCATTTTTATGCTAAGATATATAATTTTATGCATTGTTATTATGATAATATTTCTCACCCTTCTGCTGTTTTATGATGCTCTATGAGGCATTGCAGAGTAGGTATGTTGGTGGTCTTTTTGTGAAGCGTGTCTTCATTCTTTTGGTCGGTCGGCTCTGATATGTAGCACCGGGTAGCTAGGATATATATGATTCTTTTGTGATACATTTGTACATGTATCTTATTGACGAATGTTTATGTAAACATGAATTATGTTGGTGGATAATACTTGATGATATATATATATATATATATATATATATATATATATATATATATATATATATATATATATATATATATATATATATGTTTGATGTTAGTCAATGTTTAGATTTTCCGCTTTTAATTCTAAATATTGAGATGTGGGTGTAAGGTCTAAGTTCCTCTGTTTCAAAGTTACCCCACTGTTGCATATCAATTGTTGAGCAGGTGTTGAATGTTTTAATTTCATGTATATGTGACATACCTCTTTTATACTATGTTTATAATTATACTCTGACGGAATTTTTAATATGTGCCTAAATGATTATGTGATTATTTGGGGGTATAGAAAGGGGGTGTTACATAAAGTGGTATTAGAGCCAGTGTTGAGTCAGGTGTGTCTGTTTTGTTGTTGTGATGGTTGAACTTTTGTTTAACCTTGTTGTCATTTTTGGGAATGATCAGAATATGGCTGGTAGGAACGACAATGCGATGGCTGCTGCTTTGGAAGCAATGGCTAGGGCGGTGCAAGGTGCGCCGAACGTGAATGCTAATGACGAGTTCAGGAAGAATCAACCACCGGTCTTCAAAGGAAGATTTGATCCCGATGGTGCTCAAACTTGGTTGAAAGAGATTGAAAGGATCTTTAGAGTCATGGGCTGTGTGGAGGAGAATAAGGTGAGGCTTGGCTCTCACATGCTGAAGGAAGAAGCCGACGATTGGTGGGCCGGTATGCGTCAAGTTCTTGAGGTGGATGATGAAGAGATAACTTGGGATTTATTTCGTACCGAGTTCTTGAGGAAGTATTACCCTGAAAGTGTGAAAGGGAAGAAGGAGATGGAGTTCCTTGAACTGAAACAAGGTAGTATGTCCGTGGTGGACTATACTGCTAAGTTTGTGGAGTTGGTTCAATTCCATCCTCACTATGCTGCAATTACTGCTGAGTTCTCAAAGTGTATTAAGTATGAGAATGGTTTGCGTTCCGAGATTAAACAAGTTGTGGGATATCAAAGGATAAGAAGGTTTACGGATTTGACGGAATGTTGTAGAATCTTCGAGGAAGATAGCAAGCTCGTTCTACACATTACAAAAGTTTGAATGAGAGGAAGGGGAAGCAACAAGCTAGAAGTGGACCTTATGTGACACTCGTTGATAAGGGCAAGCATAGGGGAAACTTTGATAAGAGATCTGGAGGAGGAGGTTCCGGTTCCGTTAAGTGTTACAAGTGTGGTGAAATGGGTCATAAATCATTTGAGTGTGGGAAGAGCGTGGTGAAATGTTCTAACTGTGGAGGCCTTGGGCATGCTACTACCGAATGTAGGAGGAATGTAGTGAAGTGCTATAATTGTGGAGAAGTGGGTCACATTAGTACTAAGTGTACTAAGCCGAAACAAGCTCAAGCGGGCGAAAAAGTGTTTGCATTAGCGGGGACGGACACTACTAGTGCAGACCATTTGATTAAAGGTACATGCTTTATTAATAGTACACCTTTAGTTGATATTATTGATACGGGAGCGACTCATTCATTCATTTCTCATGAGTGTGCTAAGCGTTTGAATTTGTTTATGACTTCTTGGGGTGGTGAGATGGTTATTGAGACTCCTGCTTCAGGGTCGGTAACTACGTCCTTGGTGTGTGTAAGTTGTCCTTTGACCATGTATGGTAAAGACTTCATTATGGATTTAGTGTGTTTGCCGTTGGAGGGATTGGACGTAATCTTGGGTATGAACTGGTTCCAATTTAATCGAGTTCATATAGATTGCTATCACAAGTTAGTGAGGTTTCCTTCTTTGGAAGATGATGAAGAAGAGAGTTTCCTATCCACTAAAGAGTTGAAGAAGCTTTTAGCGGACGAAGCTCAATTGTTCGGTTTGTTTGCATCATTGTCGGTGGAGAGTAAAGTTGAGCTCGATGTGTTCCCAGTGGTGTGTGATTTTCCAGAAGTGTTTCCGGAGGATATTACGGATGTACCGCCGGAAAGAGAAGTTGAGTTTTCTATTGATCTAGTTCCGGGTACTAGACCGGTTTCGATGGCACCGTATCGTATGTCGGCATTGGAGTTGGTAGAACTGAAGAAGCAACTGAATGACTTGTTGGACAAGAGATTTGTAAGACCAAGTGTTTCTCCTTGGGGTGCTCCGGTATTGTTGGTAAAGAAGAAGGATGGGAGTATGCGGTTATGCATTGATTATCGACAATTAAACAAGGTGACAATTAAGAACAAGTATCCGCTTCCAAGGATCGATGATTTGATGGACCAATTGGTTGATGCGCGTGTTTTTAGCAAGATTGATTTGAGATCGGGATATCACCAGATTCGTGTGAAAGGAGAGGATATTCAAAAGACGGCCTTTAGGACACGGTTTGGCCATTACGAATATTCCGTGATGCCATTCGGGGTTTCTAATGCGTCGGGTGTGTTTATGGAATACATGAATCGTATTTTTCGTGAACAGTTAGATCGTTTTGTGGTTGTGTTCATCGACGATATTTTGATTTACTCTAAGTCTCAAGAGGAGCATGAAGAACATTTGAGGATTGTGTTACAAATTTTGAAAGAGAAACAATTGTATGCTAAGTTGTCGAAATGTGAATTTTGGTTGTCGGAAGTAAGTTTTCTTGGACATGTTATTTCCGGTAGTGGAATTAGTGTTGATCCATCCAAGATTGATGCAGTGATGCAATGGGAGGCTCCTAGATCGGTTACGGAGATTCGAAGCTTTTTAGGCTTGGCGGGTTATTATCGGAGGTTTATTGAGGGATTTTTGAAGTTGGCACTTCCGTTAACGCAATTGACTTGTAAAGGAAAGGCTTTCATTTGGGATATTCATTGTGAAGAGAGTTTCAATGAGCTAAAAAGAAGGTTGACAACGGCTCCGATCTTGATTTTGCCAAATCCGACGGAACCATTTGTTGTGTATTGTGATGCTTCATTGATTGGTTTAGGTGGTGTTTTGATGCAAGATGGAAAAGTTGTGGCTTATGCTTCAAGACAATTGAGAGTGCATGAAAAGAATTATCCTACACATGACTTGGAGTTAGCGGCCGTGGTGTTTGTTTTGAAAATTTGGAGGCACTATCTTTATGGTGCAAGATTTGAAGTTTTTAGTGATCACAAGAGCTTGAAATATTTATTTGATCAAAAAGAATTGAACATGAGACAAAGAAGGTGGTTAGAGCTTTTGAAGGATTATGATTTTGGTTTGAATTACCATCCGGGTAAGGCAAACGTGGTGGCCGATGCTTTGAGTCGGAAGTCGTTACATATGTCCGCATTGATGATGAGAGAATGGGAACTTTTGGAGAATTTTAGAGACTTGAGTTTGGTTTGTGAAATGACACCGAGAAGTGTGAGACTTGGTATGCTACATGTTACGAATGATTTTCTTGAAACCGTATGTGAAAAGCAAAAGTTGGATTTGAAGTTCGTTGATTTGATGATGAATGAGGATGAGGATTTCAAGGTTGATAATTTTGGAGTTTTGAGATTCCGTGGTCGTATTTGTATTCCCGATGATGCGGAGTTGAAAAAGATGATATTGGAAGAAGGACACCGAAGTAACTTAAGTATTCATCCGGGAGCGAATAAAATGTATCAAGATTTGAAGAAAATCTTTTGGTGGTCCGGATTAAAGAGAGATGTGGCTCAATTTGTGTATGCGTGTTTAACTTGTCAAAAGTCTAAGGTGGAACATCAAAAGCCTAGTGGATTGATGCAACCGTTGGACATTCCGGAGTGGAAATGGGATAGTATATCGATGGATTTTGTTACGGGATTGCCGAATACGCAAAGAGGTCATAATGCTATTTGGGTAATCGTTGATAGGCTTACTAAATCTGCTCACTTCATTCTAATTGATATTCGTTATCCTTTGGAGAAGTTAGCCGAGATTTATGTTCTTGTGGTTGTGAAGTTACATGGAGTTCCTAAGAGTATTGTATCGGATAGAGATCCTAGATTCACATCGAGGTTTTGGGAGAGTTTACAAAAGGCTTTGGGTTCTAAGCTAAGATTGAGTTTGGCTTATCATCCGCAAACGGATGGTCAAACCGAGAGGACAATTCAATCATTGGAGGATTTATTTCGTGCTTGTGTGCTCGAGCAAGGTGGTGCTAGGGATAGTTATTTGGCGTTGATTGAGTTCACCTACAATAACAGTTTTCATTCAAGTATAAGTATGGCACCATTTGAGGCTTTGTATGGTCGGAGATGTCGAACACCTTTGTGTTGGCATGAAACCGGTGAGAGGACGTTAGTTGGACCGGAGATGGTACAACAAACGACGGAGAAAGTGAAGTTTATCCGTGAAAAGATGAAAGCTTCTCAAAGTAGACAAAAGAGCTATCATGACAAGAGAAGGAAAGATCTTGAGTTTCAAGAAGGCGACCATGTGTTTTTGAGAGTTACGCCGGTTACGGGTGTGGGTCGTGCTTTGAAGTCAAAGAAGTTGACTTCTCGTTTTATTGGTCCGTATCAGATTTCTGCACGAGTTGGTGTTGTGGCTTACCGTGTGGCATTGCCTCTGAATCTTTCGAATTTGCATGATGTATTCCATGTTTCGCAACTTCGGAAGTATGTTTCGGATCCGTCACATGTTATTCCTATGGACGAGGTTGAAGTGAGAGATAACCTTACGGTTGAAGCTTTACCGATTAGGATTTTAGACCGTGACGTTAAGAAGCTAAGAGGCAAGGATATTGCGCTTGTGAAAGTAGCGTGGGGAGGCGCTGCGGAAGGCAATATGACTTGGGAGCTTGAGATTAGGATGCGAGAGTCGTATCCGGAGTTGTTTGAATCAGGTAATATTTTCGAGGACGGAAATTTCTAAAGTGGGGGAGAGTTGTAACGCCCCGATTCCGATTTTTCCCATTTTGTTGAGTCTTTTATTTAAATTAAGTGATAAATTATTTTATTTGTGAAATTGGTGTGTTAATATGCTATGTTGACATGTTATGATATTTTACCGTTTTTGAGAGTTTTCGGGAAAATTAGAATGAAGGGTATTTTAGACATTTCTCAATTAATGATAAGTTAGAAATTTAGTGGAAATAGAATTGTGTGAGAAAATGAATTAATTTAGTTTGAGTAGAAAATAAGAAATAGAAAAGAAAAAGAGATAAGAAGAGGAAATAGGAGAGAAAGAGAAAGAAAAGAAAAATAGAGAGAAAAAGGAGAGAAAGAAAGAGGAAGAGGAGAAAAGAGAAGGAAAATAGGGAAAGGCTTGGAAATCTTCAAAACGACTTCTAGGAATCGATTAATCCGGGTAAGGGTGTGAAATCTTATTATCTTACCAATGTATATCATTATGTATGATTGTGTTGTTGTTGTTGATAATTTTTATGAGTTTTGGCATAAACCTATTTGTGTAGAAAATGGTAGAAATCGATTTAATCATGTTGAAAATGATGTTTTCGTGTCCCTTGTTGTTGATACACGAATGATACATGTTGTTGTACATCAAATTGGTATTTTTCTGAGTTTAGATGATGATTTGGATGATTTTGGTTGAGAAAACGCAGAACCACGTTCTGCAGAATTTTTCTGGATTTGCCCTGGCCGTACGCGTAAGGGGCATGTCCATACGCGTATGAGCCTAGGCGTTACGCGTATCATTAGCTTGTTTTGGGCCATTACGCGTATGGAATGTGACTTTTCCCGGCCATCTGGTGATACGTGTATGGTGTTGGGCATACGCGTGTGGGCTTTGAAACGTGAAATTTGTGAAGGAAATGGGTTCTGCCCATACGCGTATGGGCATTGGTGATACGCGTATGGTCAGGCCAATTGTAAAAATGTGATTTTTCAAATATTGTTTTCGTTTTTCTTTCGTAACTTTTGTTCCGTTTATCCGATTTTTACATTTTTGGTATCGTTGTGAAGCTATTGAGCTGTACTTTATTATTATGATGATTTGGAAATTGTTAGCCGATTTAATTATGTCAGAAAGTCAGGAATAGTGATATTTAGCGACTTTTACCGTTTGAATGTGTGTTTTGAATGTGAATCATACAATAGTGCATTGATATGAATGTATATAGATTGTATGTGATAGTATGAGATGAATGCATGAATATATTGTGAATATGTATGCATTTCAAGAATGTCTTGATTCATTTTGCATGTGAAGCATAATGATGTGCATTCTTGTGTTGTGAGATTCTAATGAGAATCCGTTGTAACGTCGTGTGCCTGTGTGAGGTGTGAGCGATGATTACAAACGATTGTGTGCCCATGTGGGGTGTGAGCAATCGAATTGTGTGCCTATGTGAGGTGTGAGCAATCCATAAACATTGTGTGCCTATGTGAGGTGTGAGCAATGGGTGAACATCGTAGGCCCGACGGGGAGTTACATTGGTAACGAGCGATGGTTCCAGCAGAGTTCCTGAATGAACTAGTGATGATTGAGTCGGTACAGCATTGCATTTGCATAGAGTCGTGAGTCGGTCTCTATGATTTGCATTTATCATCTTTATAATTGTGAATTGATGAATAAACATAAATATGAATGTTTATGTGGATTGATAAGGATTGTGAAAGTATGCATGATGAATATGCTTGGCTTTGTATATATATACATTGTAATGTATATGAGAGAATTGTGATGAATTGTGGTGAGAATGTGGAATATGTGCATTTTTATGCTAAGATATATAATTTTATGCATTGTTATTATGATAATATTTCTCACCCTTCTGCTGTTTTATGATGCTCTATGAGGCATTGCAGAGCAGGTATGCTGGTGGTCTTTTTGTGAAGCGTGTCTTCATTCTTTTGGTCGGTCGGCTCTGATATGTAGCACCGGGTAGCTAGGATATATGTGATTCTTTTGTGATACATTTGTACATGTATCTTGTTGACGAATGTTTATGTAAACATGAATTATGTTGGTGGATAATACTTGATGATATATATATATATATATATATATATATATATATATATATATATATGTTTGATGTTATTCAATGTTTAGATTTTCCGCTTTTAATTCTAAATATTGAGATGTGGGTGTAAGGACTAAGTTCCTCTGTTGCAAAGTTACCCCACTGTTGCATATCAATTGTTGAGCAGGTGTTGAATGTTTTAATTTCATGTATATGTGACATACCTCTTTTATACTATGTTTATAATTATACTCTGACGGAATTTTTAATATGTGCCTAAATGATTATGTGATTATTTGGGGGTATAGAAAGGGGGTGTTACACTTCGCCATACGCAGTAGTTTTTTGTTTGATGTATTCTATTTATATTACATATATGCACTGTATTTTGACAGAAGTTTATTATATATATATATATATATATATATATATATATATATCATTTTATTTTATATATGGATGTTGTCAAATGTATATTAAGTTGCGACGATATATTAACATATGCGACCAAGCAACAAAACCGATTTTAAAAAAATAATAAAGTTCTGCTGTTTTCAGGATCTGCAGATCCGGAATATTTCCGGATGTGCACTTCCGGAACGCATCACCGTTTTTAAAAAAATTGGTGCGTCCGAATGTGCACATCCGAAATCAAGAGGCAAAACCGGAAATTCAGGTGCCTAAGAAACATGGGTGGTGTGATAAGAAATTCTCATTTTACATCATCTATAAGTAGGGGTGTTGTAATGAGATTTAGGTAGTTTTGGAATTAAAAATCATTAGGAACGTAAAATAGTGTATAGGTCGATTGATTTTTAGAAATAAAATTAAAATAAACCAAATCAAACCAATATGATATGGGTTGTTTGGATTTTTTATAATATTTTTATTAAATCATATATACACATAAAATAATAACAAAATTCATTATATTTAGACAACAACTTCTCATTAAATATACAAAAATCAGATTAACAAAAAAATGAAATAAAAAGATAAAAAATATCAAAAATATTATAATAAAATAGAAAAAACAGAGGAGAGGAGAGATTAAAGAAGATAAAAAAAGAAACAACACAAGAGAAATGAGGTTAGAGAAGAAATTTGCGATAAAAACGTAATTGAAAGAGAGAACGATAACATTAAACCGAAAAGATGAAAAAGAAAGAAAATAAGAGAGGAAAGGTTAGCGTAAAAGATATGACATTTACATGGTAAAAAAGAAGAGAAGAATGCGTGATATGATTAGGAGAGATTAGAGAAGACTGAAACTGAAACTCTAAATGTGAGTACGACAAAATTGTCTATAAATATTATAAGGCTAAGGCATAATAGATTTAAGGTTTTGGAATGAACGTGGGATAAGTGAAGTTTAGGTTATGAGATAATGCTCTTTGGTTTGATTTAATTCGGTTTGTAAAATACAAACCGCAAACCGAACCGAAACGGTTTTGTTAAAAAATTCTAAACTTCAAATTTAGACATACTATTAAAAATATGTCGAACGAGTGAACCAGACAAATTTTTAACACTATACGCAAACATGAACCAGTAGGTTACAGGACTTTTCTGTGCAACAACCGCAATAACTCATGCACATGCTCCTCCATCGCTACTCACTACTACTCATATAACAAACCCTGCACACACAATTTCAACCAACTATCTTCACTATCATAAATGAAAGAAAAAGTCATAACCTACACTGCCATTATATGAAGATAATTCACTAACTAAAATATAAAAAGTATATACATATAGACAAAGTTTTATTGAATTTGCTTAAGACATGAGTTGGTTGCATTACTGTTAGGTACATTTTTTCATACTGATGCGACTTTGTCGCGAGGTGTCAGCTCAGTCGTAAGAGTATAACATGCAATATCAGGTATCAGTTCAAATTTTCTCGAGAACAGTTGTAAAATGAGTACTGCTGATAATAATGTCATTTAAAGACGACAACTACCAAAAATTTTTAGAAGTGTTACAAGCATATGTAACTACTCAGCACGTTCTCATTTAATGGTTATGCCTAACTTGAGTAACTTCCACCATCCGTCTTCAATACGGTACCATTTTCGGTTCCATATATAAGCAGAAGAAAGTTTTAGGTCTCTAAAAACAGAAAAATGGTGAAAATGAATACCAAAGAAACACTTGTTGTACTTTTTGCATCTTTCTTGTTCCTATCTTGTGGCTATGCACAAGATACTATTGTACCAGCTATCATCACGTTTGGTGATTCTGCTGTTGATGTAGGGAATAATGATTATCTTCCTACTATTTTTAAGGCTAACTACCCTCCTTATGGGAGAGATTTTGTTAATAAACAGGCTACTGGAAGGTTTTGTAATGGCAAATTAGCTACTGATATTACAGGTAAGTTTTGCATCAAAGTTAGATTATGTGTAGTTTTAGGTTTAGTTTTGTGCTTTATGTTTTCTAGGGGGTAAGTTCTGCTGAAAATAGTTTCCAAACTGTTCCAGGCGCATCGGAAATGCTATGTTTCCGAGGGATTTAGTTGTTTCCGAGGGCTTTTAACACTTGGAAACCAGCCCGTTTTTGTACCAATGAAATCTCAATGTTGGATTAAACTAACGGTCAATAGATCGATACTTGTGTCTGTTAGATTAATCTAATGATTGAGATTTATTTAAAGGGATGGAGAAGTTCAATCCTGCAGAACTGTATTGTAGATTTTTCTTAGATTAAACTGTTGGATAAATCTTAAGGCCTGATTACTGAGAGTGAAGGCTTGAGACCTGAGAGTGTGCTCCTCTTAAGATTTCATATTCGAATCTTTCAGGTGCTAACCACTCGTGTTCAGTCAGTTCATACAAAAACTCTCTTTAATTAGGCTCCCAATAGTGGATGGTAGGATCGATCTCCGAATTAGTCAGTCATGGGAACGGATAACGAATCTCCAAAAAAAAAATATCTAAAGGCTGAGATTTGGTTGGAGGGGTTTGAGAGATTATTTATGTCGAAAACTTGGATTGAAGTGTTGCACATATACTCATGCATTTAAGTTTCATTGGTGTTTGAGTGTTCTTTTTTTTTCAGCTGAAACACTTGGTTTTAAGAGTCCTGCACCTGCATATCTCAGTCCACAGGCATCAGGGAAGAACCTCCTTACTGGAGCAAACTTTGCTTCAGCTGCATCTGGTTATGATGAAAAGGCTGCTATCTTGAATGTAAGTTTATAATAATAACAATCGAACTTACTTCTGTTTGGAATAAAGATGTTTTGCTTTGAACTTGTTTTCCTTTTCTTCCTATTTGCAGCATGCACTTCCATTGTCCCAACAGTTAAGTTATTTCAAGGAATATCAAGGCAAGTTAGCTCAGGTTGCAGGCAGTAAAAAAGCCGCATCAATTATCAAAGGTTCATTGTACTTATTGAGTGCCGGAAGCAGTGACTTTGTACAAAATTATTATGTTAATCCTTGGATCAACAAAGTAATCACTGTTGATCAGTATTCTTCTTACCTACTAGACTCATTCAACACCTTCATTAAGGTACTTTATCATATAAGTGCTTATCACTCTGGATTGGAACTTAGATTTTCCGGTTAATAGACTTTAATAGTCGTTTTTTTGTTGGCGTGCAGGGTTTGTATGGATTAGGAGCAAGGAAAATCGGAGTGACTTCACTTCCACCATTGGGGTGCCTACCAGCTGCAAGGACATTATTTGGTCACCATGAGAATGGTTGTGTCACAAGAATCAACACTGATGCACAAGGATTTAACAAGAAAATTAACTCAGCTGCATCAAATCTTCAAAAGCAACTTCCTGGTCTTAAGGTTGTGATTTTTGATATTTACAAGCCTCTCTACGACCTTGTTCAAAACCCTTCAAATTTCGGTACGCAATACTTTTCACCAAAACACATTCAACATATAAAATCTTCAAATTTCTTTAACCTTTCTTATGATGTTCTATATAGGGTTCGCTGAGGCGGGGAGAGGATGCTGTGGTACAGGAACGATTGAATTAACATCACTATTGTGCAATACAAAATCACCAGGAACTTGTTCTAATGCAACTCAGTATGTGTTTTGGGACAGTGTTCATCCTTCAGAAGCTGCTAATCAAGTTCTGGCTGATTCTTTACTCGTACAAGGCATATCTCTCATCACATAAGGAAGGACTCGTGACATGATTGTTTATCTCAGCTATATATTATTGTGTACAACAAGTACAACTATACATTATAATTAAAGTCATTCAAGAGTTTCCTGTTTTTCAGGACTATGCTACAAGAATCTCTATTCTATGTATCTTATATGTTGCGAATTTCAAATTAAGTTGTTTGTAAAACATATTATAATACACAAGTTTCTGCTTATTATTTATAAACGCGCTGTAAAATCTTTCGTATATTGAATGGCAAATACCTCTTGGACTGCACAGCCGATTTGTCTTCTCCCTCGCACAATATTTGTCCCATATTGTTGTTAATCAGGAAATAATCAAAAGCATTTATTGTAAATAATTTACATTCATAGAATAGGAAATTAGTCATTATGAAATGCAATGAGAAAGGACGAAGCCAATTTTCCTGACATGGAATCAGAAGGTTCGATCAAACTTTCTATCAAACCTGCAAAATCTTGTTACCTTGGCTAAACAGCAACACCCCACTGGGTCGCTCTCGAAATCTGGTTCCTCGTTGGCTTTTTATTTTGAAACTGTTCTTCGGAAATCGAAACCTTGTAACTGTTTCCGATTCTGAGTTTACGTCGTCTCGTGATTTTGTCTTTGCAATTGCCATTGATTCCTTGCGATATTGGTTTTAGGTATATCGTATTCAATACCTGTGATTGCGGATTGTTGATTGTCTGTTGATTGGTTTTTGATTCTTTACGCGTCGGTTTGTTTGGCGTCAATTGGGTGTTTCGGTGATCGCTACTTGTTATTTGGTGTTCTTCGGTGCTAGAAAATTGAAGATTCAGTGGTAATAAGTATTGCTATTGTTACAGTGTTTGTTCGGTGCTAGCGGTACTGTTTGGCAAGGTTAAGTAACCTTCAGGTTATTTTTCTTTTCACTCTGTTGCACGTTGTTAAAAAAAAAAAAATTGCAGAACGTGCTAAACTTTGTGTTAAAAATATATATAGATATATTACTTGTATCATGGATTCAGGATCACTTTGTTTCAGCTTTAAAAAATGGATTTTTTTTTTTGTATTTTTGAAAATTGATTCTACAAAAACAGTTTTTCAAAATATTACAAGTTTTTTTAAATTTGTTTTTTATAAATTAAAAAACTAATTTTGACATTTTATAATATTAATATACATTATTGAAGACCAAAACATAGTCAAAACATAGTCCAAAAATGATTTTCATGAAAACCTATTTGAAATAGCTTTAAAATTACGTGATTTTTTGAAATTTTGATATCCAAAAAAAATTTCGATAAAATGATAAAATACCTAAAATAACATTTTAAGAATAACTATTCAAACCAAATTTTCATTTGAAACTTTTATGAAAAGTTTCTTTGTAAAATTTTTTTCTACAAAATTATGTTACACTATAAAAATCATTTTTAAAAAAAGCCAAAACAAACGGGCTCTCAGAAGACGGAAAAAATTACTTTTGTATCCGTTTTACCAGTAAGAATTATCCGATTTGGGAATTTCAATTCAAGAATTATGTTAAGGGAAAGGGATTATGGAGTCATTTAGACTATGCGTCTAAGCCCCCTACAGATAAAGTTGCAATAGATGCGTGGGCAACCAAAGATACTCAAATAATCACTTGGATCCTCAGCACTATTGATCTTCAAATGATCAATAATTTGTGTCCATTTTCAACTGCTCAAGAAATGTGGAATTATTTGAAGCGTATCTACAATCACGACAATGTAGAACTAGAGATAGCCAATTACAAACAAGGTAATTTGTCTATTCAAGAATATTATTCTGGTTTTTTGAATCTATGGACAGAACACTCTGCTTTTATTCATGCCAATGTTCCCAAGACTGCTCTCCCGGTTGTTCAAGAGGTCTACAACACAGGTGGGCGAGATCAATTTCTCACGAAATTACGTTCAGAATTTGAGGTTGTCAGAGGTGCCTTGCTGAATAGGAATCATGTTCCTTCTTTAGATACATGTGTTGGAGAACTTTTAAGGGAGGAACAATGTCTTATTACTCAAGGAGCCATGTCTCATAATGCTACCATTTCCGAGCATGTGACGGTTGCATATGCTGCTCAAAGTAAAGGTAAAAGTCGTGATATGAGACAGGTTCAGTGCTTATCTTGCAAACAATTTGGTCATATTGCTCGTAGCTGCAATAAGAAGTTTTGTAATTACTGCAAGCAACATGGTCATATTATCTCTGAGTGTCCCACACGTCCTCCACGACCAACACAACGTTCAGTACAAGCATTCCATGCAACTACAAATCATGCGGTTGGTCCATCCACTAATGGGGCATCAAACAATAGTGCTATACAACCTAAATTGATTCAACAAATGGTACTTTCTGCTCTTTCGACATTGGGAATTCAGGGTAAGCCTTCTAATGTTTCTCACCCATGGTTTCTTGATTCGGGTGCATCCAATCACATGACAGGTTCTTTAGAGTATTTGCACAATTTACATTCTTATCATGGTAATCAGAAAATTCAAATAGCTGATGGTAATACTTTATCTATTACTGATATTGGCGACATAAACTCTGATTTTCGGGACGTGCTTGTATCACCTTGACTTGCGTTTAACTTATTATCTGTTGGTCAATATGTAGATAAAAATTATGATGTTAACTTTTCTCGTGATGGTTGTCTTGTGCAGGAGAAGGTGTCGGGGAAGGTGATCGCGAAGGTGCCTAAAGTGGGAAGACTGCTTTCACTCCAGTTTATTTCTAATCATATATCTCTTGCTTGTAATAATGTTTTGAACTCTTATGAGGATTGACATAGAAAATTAGGTCATCCAAACTCTGTTGTTTTGTCCCATTTATTTAAAAATGGTTTGTTGGGAAATAAAAATGTTTCTAATGCCCCTATTTCATGTTCTGTTTGCAAATTGGCTAAGAGTAAAACACTTCATTTTTCGGCTAGTGCTTATCGGGCTTCCACTTGTTTTGAAATTATTCATAGTGATGTATGGGGTATGTCTCCTGTAGTTTCTCATTCTCACAATAAATATTTTGTCGCATTTATTGATGATTATAGTCGTTTTGTTTGGATATATTTCCTTCGGTATAAATCTGAAGTGTTTTCTATGTTTAAGAAATTTTTGACATATGTTGAAACTCAATTTCAAACAAGTGTTAAAATTTTTCGCTCTGACTCTGGTGGTGAGTACATGTCTCATAAGTTTCAGGAATATCTTCAACAAAAAGGCATCTTGTCGCAACGATCTTGTCCCAATACCCCTCAACAAAATGGTATAGCAGAACGTAAGAATCGTCATTTGCTTGATGTAACACGCACATTGCTTCTCCAAGCTTCTGTACCATCCCGATTTTGGGTAGAGACTCTTTCCACAGTTGTCTTCTTGATCAATCGTCTTCCTTCTACGGTTATTGAACTTGATTCTCCTTTCTTTCGTCTTTTTAAAATTCATCCTGATTATAGTGCTTTACATACTTTTGGGTGTGTGTATGTTTTGTTCACTTACCTCCTTTTGAAAGGCATTAGCTTGGAGCACAATCCGTTCAATGTGCATTTATGGGATATAGTCACTCTCATAAGGGATTTGTGTGTTATGATGTCACTAACCATCGTTTTCGCATTTCTAGAAATGTGACATTTTTTGATAATCAGTTTATGTTTCCCTTTGTTTCTCCTGCCATTAATGATATTGTTACTCTTCCTAAGTTTTCTATTATGCCTCAATCTATAGAACGTTATAAACCATGTCAGAAAACACAGTCAGCAGGTTCCCACACCCCTTCCCGACGCTGAACCGCCACCTGATCCTGTACCCGTTGAACCACGGCGTTCTGGTCGAATATCTCGCGCACCAGATAGATATTCACCAGACAGGTATGATTCCTCACATACTTCTCTGACTGCTACACTCTCTAGCATATCTATTCCTACTTGTTACTCACAGGCTGTTAAGGATGTGCGATGGATAAAAGCAAGGAATGAAGAGCTTCAAGCTCTTCAAGAGAATTTCACATGGGATATTGTCTCTTGCCCTCCTGTGTAAAACCTATAGGTTGCAAATGGGTGTATTCTGTGAAATTGAATTCTGATGGGTCCCTCAATCGTTACAAGGCTCGTTTGGTTGCTTTAGGAAACAAGCAGGAATATGGAATTGATTATGATGAGACATTTGCACCGGTTGCCAAAATGACAACTGTCCGCACGATCATCTCTATAGCTGCTTCTAATGGGTGGACTCTTCATCAAATGGATGTGAAAAATGCTTTTCTTCATGGTGGCCTGACAGAAGATATTTATATGACTCCACCTCAAGACTGTAATGCCCACATATACATACATGCATCAAATCATATATTATACATGAAAAGTACGTTTGGTACTGAAATATACAATAAGTTCTTAGTAAACACATTATACATATACATGCCTAAAAAGCCTAATAAAAAAAACTACGGCATAGTATATCTACAAGATGTTTCAAAAGACAAAACACTAAGAACTAGATCACTAAGGATCTCAAAACTTCATAATGGAAGCAAAGCCATCAGATAAGTAAGGATAATCACACAACCTTATCCTTACCCTTCGCCGAACCTGCAGTACCTGTGATGTAAACAACAACAGTGGGGTGAGATACATCAAATCTCAGTGAGTTCCCTATCTTAAAGTCCTCTCGGCTCTACAAGGTTCTAATAATCCTAACTCAAGTCAAAGGGAAAAAGGGAGTGACTTTGAGTACACACACTATATGGAAACATGCTATGAGTTCATCAACTCACAATATCACTAATCAGTAACCACACCAAGGCATCCCCTTTTCCCGTCCGCTTCTACGTCTAGAAGACGACCCGAGTCATGGATCCTTGAACCTACTTGACATACGAATGGATTCGGGTTCTACAGGCCATAAACCGTTATGAACCGTCGCTTCACACGGGCCATAAACCGTCACAAGCATACGCTCCCAGAGCGCCATTCGTACTGCACACGGGAATCAAACCTGTCAAGTAGTTGTGCACATGTTTCAGAGGAGCTCGAGACCCATGAAACACACTCGCAAAGATAACCGGTTACGATTACGTGATCACGCACAGTCGTGATTGTATTCGACAATCACAAGGCCATTTTGCCTTATCACAACCAAACGGTTAACCCACATGTTCCATATTAGTGTTTATTCATTCTATGGTTCCAGCACTGCTTATTGTAATGGTCCTCACTCTACTCACTATATATTTTATCATGCATACATTTTCAACAACAATTACACAACATTAAACACTAAAATCAACAAAACGACACGATTCCCAAAATCCCGACATAATTAAATCGGCCAACACCTTTAAAACCATTTTCATAAGAAAGTACAGTCTGTTAGCTTTCCAACGATACCAAGAATATTAAAATCGGATAACCGAGTCAAAAGTTATGGACATAACCAAAAATAGTATCGCAAGAAAACACAAGTTTTCATTCTCCTGGCCGTACGCGTATTGCCATAAGCCATACGCGTACCGCTCATTGGCTCGCCCAGCCATACGCGTAACGCCCACTGTGATATGCGTACCATACGTGTATTGCCCAAGTGATACGCGTATGGGCAGAGCTGTTTTCCCCTTTTGAAATTTTCCATTTTTCCTCCAATACGCGTACCACACATGCCATACGCGTACGAACAAGCCCCATACGCGTATGGGCAGTGGAAATCTGCAGAAAAATTCTGCAGAATTTTTCTGCTACGGGTTCTCCCAAAATCACCCCAAAAATCCATTTTCCATAATCAAAGTACACCAAAACATGTTATAAACATGACAATCAGTATAACCTACAATCAGAGATCGCATTTCAGCAGTTTATTTAAGATTTCACGGTAAAATTCCACATTTCCTAACAAGATCAAATAACTCTAAAACTCAATAAACCTTAATCTAAAGAGTCTAACTAGAACCCACCTGGATTACAAGATGAGGAGATTGAAACTGAGATGAAAAGATTGGAGATTGGTTGATAATCCAAGTTCTTGAGCCTTTGTGAAATTTTTCTCTTCTTCTTCCCTTTTCCTTCCTTTTTCCTTCTGTTTTTTTTTCCTTTTCTCCTGTTTTCTATCTACTACCCAAATAAAGAAAGGAAAAGAAAATGGACAAGAAAATATTAATTGGCAACACTACTAATTATCCAAATTATCTCAAATACACCAATTAATAAAACTCCAAGTTAAACAATATTAATATAATCAAATTCCGAGTTCGTCGGTTTACTCTAATTACTTTGTCCAATTATTGCTCAGAGTACCCCGGAACCCAGTTGATCATAAAAATATTATCCAAAAATGCTCACAAAATTTATGGGGTATTACATCCTCCCCCCCTTAAATAGAAATTCGCCCACAAATTTAAAACAATTACCTGAAAAGATGAGGATAAACTTCCCACATTTCCGATTCCAATTCCCACGTTGCATCTCCCGGATGCGTCTCATCCCACTGCACCTTAACAAGAGGAATCTCTTTATTCCACAGCACTTTAGTTTCTTTTCCTGTGACACGACTTGGTTGAGGCTCAAATGTCAAATCAGCTTCTATCTCAATGGTATCCGGTAAAATTGGCTGAAGAGGATCTGGGACAAATTTTCGTAGCTGAGACACATGGAAAACGTCGTGCATTTCTGCCAGAGAAGGCGGTAAAGTTAATTTGTAAGCCACCTCTCCAATTCTTTCTAATACTTGATACGGTCCCACGTATCTTGGACTTAACTTCCGCGATTTAAAGGGTCCCTTCAATCTCAATCTCGGAGTAACCTTCAAAAATACATGATCTCCCTCATCAAACTCCAACAGCCTCCTACGGTTGTCCGCATAGCTCTTCTGACGATCCTGGGCTTGTTTAATTTTTCCACGAATCATTCTAATCTTTTCCGTGGTCTCGTGAATAATCTCAGGTCCCAAAATTCTATCGTCGCCAACTTTCGCCCAACACAATGGTGTTCTACACTTCCTACCATACAATGCCTCATAAGGTGCCATATCAATACTTGCATGATAACTGTTATTATAAGAGAATTCAATCAACGGCAAAAGATCTATCCAATTTCCTCCACTTTCAAGTACACAAGCTCTTAACATGTCCTCCATGGTCTGTATTGTCCGTTCCGTCTGTTCGTCCGTTTGCGGATGGTTCGACGTACTCAAATGTAACCTCGTTCCCATGGCTTGTTGAAAAGCCCTCCAAAATCTGGAAGTAAACTTTGGATCTCTATCCGAAACGATACTAGTAGGAATACCATGCAATCTCACTATCTCTGAAATGAACAACTTTGCGAGATGACTCGCCTTATAGGTAGTCTTCACAGCTAAGAAATGCGCTAATTTCGTTAACCGATCCACAATCACCCAAATCGAGTCATAACCACCTTGCGCACGAGGTAAACCCACTGCGAAGTCCATTGAAATACTATCCCATTTACACATCGGGATTTCTAAAGGTTGCAACAAGCCACCCGGCCTTTGGTGCTCAATTTTCACTTGCTGGCACACCACACATTCCGACACATACACCGCAATGTCCTTTTTCATCCCGGTCCACCAATAGTCCCTCTTCAAATCTTGATACATCTTTGAAGCACCGGGATGTATAGTAAAAGTACCCTTATGCGCTTCCTCCAAAATCCTTCGTTTTAATTCCGTGTTGTCCGGGACACAAATTCTTTGGTTAAACAAAATAGTTTCGTCGGTAGCTCGCACAAAACCCGGTTGTAATAACACTTCCTGTAACTTCTCGTCTAACCCTTGCTCGTGTTGGATTTCTTCCCTAAGAGTAGAAGAGATATTCAAATTTCCCATAATTACACCACTTGGGGTCCAGTTAAATTGAAGATTTAGATCTCTAAATTTTCCCATTAAGGTATACTCTAACATCATCAACTCGGCACTATGCAACACTTTCCTGCTCAGTGCATCTGCCACCTTATTTGCTTTACCCGGATGGTATTTTAACTCCAGGTCAAAATCCTTCAAATATTCCATCCATCTCCTCTGACGCATGTTCAACTCTTTCTGATCAAATAAGTACTTTAAGCTCTTGTGGTCGCTAAACATCTCAAAACGTACACCATACAAATAGTGACGCCACACCTTCAAGGTAAAGACAAATGCCGCCAATTCTAAATCATGCGTTGGGTAATTCTCTTCATGGACTTTCAACTGTCGTGAAGCATAAGCCACTACATGTCCCTCCTGCATTAACATTCCGCCTAAACCCTTCTTCGATGCATCACAATATACCTCATATGACTTGCTGGGATCAGGAATAACAAAAACAGGGGCGGTAGTCAATCTCTCCTTCAAACTCTTAAAACTCCTTTCACAAGCAGAATCTCACTCATACGAATACTCCTTCCGAGTAAGTCTTGTTAATGGTAAAGCCAGTTGCGAAAATCCCTTAATAAACCTTCTGTAATACCCTGCCAGTCCCAAGAAACTTCTAACTTCAGAAGCATTCTTCGGTCTCTCCCAATTAATCACTGCTTCCACTTTGGATGGATTGACTGCTACACCCCCCTGGGATATGACATGACCAAGAAAATTAATCTCAGACATCCAAAACTCACACTTACTTAACTTAGCGAAAAGTCGCTTCTCTTGTAAGATGGATAAAACAATTCTTAGGTGTTCTCCGTGCTCTTGCGGATCACGAGAATAAATAAGAATGTCGTCAATGAAAATTACAACAAATTGGTCCAAGTAAGATTGGAATATCCGATTCATATAATCCATGAAAACTGCCGGAGCATTAGTCACACCAAAAGGCATCACCAAAAATTCATAATGACCGTAACGAGTTCTAAACGCAGTCTTTGGTACATCTGAACTCTTTACCCGAATCTGATGATAACCCGGCCGTAAATCAATCTTCGAGAACACATAGGCTTCTTTCAATTGATCCAACAGGTCGTCTATCCTTGGCAATGGGTATTTGTTCTTAATGGTGACCTTATTCAATTGACGATAATCAATACACAGCCGCATTCCACCATCCTTTTTCTTTACCAACAACACTGGAGCTCCCCAGGGTGAAACACTGGGTTGAACAAAATGCTTAGCCAACAAGTCTTCCAATTGGTCCTTTAATTCTCTTAATTCAAGTGGTGCCATTCGATACGGAGAAACGGATATTGGAGAGTTCCCGGTATCAGGTCAATAGAGAATTCCACTTCCCTCTCCGGAGGAAGAGAAATGATATCCTCGGGAAAACTCCAGGAAAGTCACAGACTACCGGAATACTCACAACTGGGATCTTACTACTCTTCTCCTTGGTAAGAATTAAAAGAACAGATTTTTCTTCCTCAAACAAGAAATTAATCATTCCCACCGTACCTTCTAAAATAGTAGTTAACACATCTTTCGGAGTAGCTTCTTCGGACGGGATAATGATCAGCTTTTCCTCACACCCAATAAACACCGAATTAGCAGAAAGCCAATCCATTCCCAGAACAACATCCACTTTCTTAAGCGGTAAACAGATAAGGTCAATCTGGAAAACTCTTTCATTCACTGACAAAACACAATTTTCACACATCAACGGTGTCTCTACAATCTCATCTATGGCAGTAGTAACCACCATAGGAGGAAACAAAGGAACAACTTGCAACCCAAGTCGCTTCACGCAACGCGTGGACACAAAAGAATGCGTTGCCCCACAATCAAATAAAACAAAACAAGGATGTCCATTTACGAAACACATACCCGCAATCAAAGAGTTATCACCTTTTGTCTTCCTTGCATCCAAGGTATACACTCGGCCGGTATTCTTCCCTTGTGCCTGATTCCTACCTTGAGGACAATCCCTCGCCAAGTGGCCCACCTTCTGACACTTATAACACCTCACACCTTCAATACCACACTGTCCGTAATGACTTCGACCACAAATACGACACACCGGAGGCACACTAGTTCTAGAACTCTGAACTTGCTTCCCTTTAAAGGATTGTTGCCTCTGCCTAAACTGTTGATTCTATCTTCCACGGTCACTTTGAGTTGCCCTGTTCAAGTCTCCTTCCATCTGTACCTTTTTCAAACTATGTTCCGCAACATAACATTGTCGTAACAATTCAGCATAACTAGTAAACTCTCTCTGAGATACACTGTGTGAAATTTCAGCCCGTAAACCAAACAGAAACTGGTCAATCTTCCACCTCTCATCAGGAGCATACATAGCCTGTCTCGAATAAGCAGCCATAACCTCGAACTTTTCAGTATAAGAAGCCACAGATAAGTTACCCTATCTCAATTGCTGGAATTCAAATTCTTTTTGAGACCTTAAGGAACTTGGAAAATATTTCTCCATAAAAATTATTTTAAACTGCTCCCACACCTTTGGTACCTCTTGGATTGTCATTAAGGCTGAAGCACTTTCCCACCACCTCATGGCCGGTCCCTTCAGCAAATGTGAAGCGAAGACCACCTTGTTTTCCTCACTGCACTGAACTATTAGAAAAATCCGTTCCATACCTGATATCCATTCATGAGCCTTCACCGGATCTAACCCTCCCTGAAATTCCGGAGGATTCATACGGATGAAATCTCTGAAGGTTCCTCCTGCAGCTTCTGGTACTACCACTGGAGGATGCACACCACCAGCCATTTGCTGTACTACTTGTTGCATAAACTGATTCTGTTGTTGTTGAATCTGTTGCATAAATTGGTACCAAGGAGCATTCCCATCATCACCTGGCGGATTAGTCCCTGCTGGAGTGGTTCTTGGTCTACCATGATTGTTTCTGCGCCTGTCAACCATGTTCCTGAATTTCATACAGATAGGATTAAGTTGATCAGACTCAATACCATAAATATAACAGACAAGACCCATGGCGCACGCCGCATATGAAACGGAAAGAAAACTTATTCTATTTCATGGCTAGGTCGAGGATATGACTTGCTCTGATACCAACTGTAATTCCCACATATACATACATGCATCAAATCATATATTATACATGAAAAGTACGTTTGGTACTGAAATATACAATAAGTTCTTAGTAAACACATTATACATATACATGCCTAAAAAGCCTAATAAAAAAAAACTACGGCATAGTATATCTACAAGATGTTTCAAAAGACAAAACACTAAGAACTAGATCACTAAGGATCTCAAAACTTCACAACGGAAGCAAAGCCATCAGATAAGTAAGGATAATCACACAGCCTTATCCTTACCCTTCGCCGAACCTGCAGTACCTGTGATGTAAACAACAACAGTGGGGTGAGATACATCAAATCTCAGTGAGTTCCCTATCTTAAAGTCCTCTCGGCTCTACAAGGTTCTAATAATCCTAACTCAAGTCAAAGGGAAAAAGGGAGTGACTTTGAGTACACACACTATATGGAAACATGCTATGAGTTCATCAACTCACAATATCACTAATCAGTAACCACACCAAGGCATCCCCTTTTCCCGTCCGCTTCTACGTCTAGAAGACGACCCGAGTCATGGATCCTTGAACCTACTTGACATACGAATGGATTCGGGTTCTACGGGCCATAAACCGTTATGAACCGTAGCTTCACACGGGCCATAAACCGTCACAAGCATACGCTCCCAGAGCGCCATTCGTACTGCACACGGGAATCAAACCTGTCAAGTAGTTGTGCACATGTTTCAGAGGAGCTCGAGACACATGAAACGCACTCGCAAAGATAACTGGTTACGATTACGTGATCACGCACAGTCGTGATTGTATTCGACAATCACAAGGCCATTTTGCCTTATCACAACCAAACGGTTAACCCACATGTTCCATATTAGTGTTTATTCATTCTATGGTTCCAACACTGCTTATGGTAATGGTCCTCACTCTACTCACTATATATTTTATCATGCATACATTTTCAACAACAATTACACAACATTAAACACTAAAATCAACAAAACGACACGATTCCCAAAATCCCGACATAATTAAATCGTCCAACAACTTTAAAACTATTTTCATAAGAAAGTACAGTCTGTTAGCTTTCCAACGATACCAAGAATATTAAAATCGGATAACCGAGTCAAAAGTTATGGACAAAACCAAAAATAGTATCGCGAGAAAACACAAGTTTTCATTCTCCTGGCCGTACGCGTATTGCCATAAGCCATACACGTACCGCCCATTGGCTCGCCCAGCCATACGCGTAACGCCCATTGTGATACGCGTACCATACGCATATTGCCCAAGTGATACGCGTATGGGCAGAGCTGTTTTCCCCTTTTGAAATTTTCCATTTTTCCTCCAATACGCGTACCACACATGCCATACGCGTACGGACATGCCCCATACGCATAAGGCCAAGCCCCATACGTGTATGGGCAGTGGAAATCTGCAGAAAAATTCTGCAGAATTTTTCTGCTACGGGTTCTCCCAAAATCACCCCAAAAATCCATTTTCCATAATCAAAGTACACCAAAACATGTTATAAACATGACAATCAGTATAACCTACAATCAGAGATCGCATTTCAGCAGTTTATTTACGATTTCACGGTAAAATTCCACATTTCCTAACAAGATCAAATAACTCTAAAACTCAATAAACCTTAATCTAAAGAGTCTAACTAGAACCCACCTGGATTACAAGATGAGGAGATTGAAACTGAGATGAAAAGATTGGAGATTGGTTGATGATCCAAGTTCTTGAGCCTTTGTGAAATTTTTCTCTTCTTCTTCCCTTTTCCTTCCTTTTTCCTTCTGTTTTTTTTTTTCCTTTTCTCCTGTTTTCTATCTACTACCCAAATAAAGAAAGGAAAAGAAAATGGACAAGAAAATATTAATTGGCAACAATACTAATTATCCAAATTATCTCAAATACACCAATTAATAAAACTCCAAGTTAAAAAATATTAATATAATCAAATTCCGAGTTCGTCGGTTTACTTTAATTACTTTGTCCAATTATTGCTCAGAGTACCCCGGAACCCAGTTGATCATAAAAATATTATCCAAAAATGCTCACAAAATTTATGGGGTATTACATCAAGGCTTATTCTCTTCATCTAAAGGTGTGTGTAAGCTCAAACGCTCCTTATATGGTTTGAAACAGGCACCTAGAGCATGGTACGAGAAATTCCGCTCCACTCTACTTGGATTCTCCTTTACTCAGAGTCAGTATGATTCATCTTTATTTATTCATAGCACATCCGCGGGTATTGTTCTGCTTCTTTTGTATGTTGATGATATGGTTATTAATGGTTCGGATCATGCTTCCATTCAACAACTTAAGCAACAGTTACAAGCCTCATTTCACATGAAAGATCTGGGTAATCTACATTATTTTCTTGGTCTTGAGGTTCATTCTACATCCAAGGGCATCTTTCTCCATCAACACAAGTATACTACAGATTTGATTTCTATGGCCGGTCTCGAATCGGCTAATCGGGTAGATACTCCTCTTGAGGTTAATGTTAAATATCATTGTGATGATGGTGATCTTTTGCCTGATCCTTTATTGTATCGACAACTTGTGGGTAGCCTCAACTACTTGATTATTACTCGCCCCGGCATATCTTTTGTTGTTCAACAAGTAAGTCAATTCATGCATTCTCCTCGCCATCTTCACTTGGATGCGGTTCGTCATATAATTCGCTACTTAAAGGGAACCTCTCACCGCATATTATTCTTTTCCGTTGGAATTTCTCTTCAGTTGAGTGCTTATAGTGATGCTGATTGGGCAGGGTGTCCTGATACTCGTCGATCTGTTACTGGTTGGTGCATGTTTCTTGGTTCTTCATTGATCTCTTGGAAAAGTAAGAAGCAAGCAAGAGTTTCTAAATCTTCTACTGAATCAGAGTATCGTGCCATGTCTGCTGCTTGTTCAGAAATACTTTGGCTTCGTGGTCTTTTGGCTGAACTTGGATTCTCCAAACAGAGCCAACTTCACTTTATGCTGACAATACAAGTGCCATTCAAATTGTTGCAAATCTTGTTTTTCATGAACGCACCAAACATATCGAAGTTGATTGTCATTCAATACGTGACGCCTACGATGATCGAATAATATCACTTCCTCACGTCAGTACTCAGTTGCAGGTTGCAGATATTCTTACTAAGGTTGTTCCACGCCCACGACATCAGTTTATTGTTAGCAAATTGATGCTCCTTGACCAGCCGCATCAATTTGAGGGGGGGTGTTAATCAGGAAATAATCAAACGCATTTATTGTAAATAATTTACATTCATAGAATAGGAAATTAGTCATTATGAGTTGTAATTACCGACACTATTATATATAGTATCAAATGCAATGAGAAAGGACGAAGCCAATTTTCCTGACAATTGTGGCAAACCACGCACCTGCCACGTCAGTAACATAACCGAATGTGTGAAAATAGGGTACTTTGTTCGCGTAATGTAACTTAAATGACCTACGTGGGACAAAAATAAACCATGAATTTATCGAATACAATTAAATAACTTAAAGACCAAGCGATGCATTTTGCATCCGATTAAGTATTGCAAAACTCAGAACCGAATTATATTGATGAATGCTTACAGCTGATTTTAATACATCCTTATTTATTACACGCTGCTATATGGTATATCAGAATTGCCTACTGCATACATAGATGATAGAACAATGAGTTTTGTAATCCGATTAAGCATTACAAAACTAATTGTTCTATGTTGCTAGATATTAAGTTAAAATGAACTATACGATACCGATCTTCTACGTATATCATGTTTGGGAGTTTCGGTAGTACTAGAATCATTTAAAGCTTTGCGAATTTGATCAAATTAGATTTCACTGTGCTATAAGATTCTAAGAAAGAGTGACTGGTAATTTTCAACTCTCCTGAACCACTTTTCCTTGGACAGAAACTCCTCGACCATTCAACAAATGAGTTTCTCCAAGTCTCATCCTTCAAACTCAACGTTCGTTCTAGATAATTAGAATTTCGAGACGTACCATTAAGAAATTCATACTCACTCCTAAGACTGTCCGCTACAACATCAAGTGGAGAAGTGTTACGGCTACATCCTATAGATCTAGTAGTGTAAGTTTTTTCAATAATAGTTGTAAGATAATAATGTCACTTAAAGGAGACAACTACCATTTTTTACGGAGTGTTATAAGCATAGGTTCTCATTTAATAACTATGCCTAACTTGAGTAACTTCCACCATCCTTCTTCAATACGGGGCCATTTTCGGTTTCCATATATAAACAGAAGAAACTCTTGAGTCTCCAAAAGCAGAAAAAAGTATGAACATGAATATCAAAGAAACATTTGTTGTACTCTTTGCATCTTTCTTGTTCCTAACTTGTGGCTATGCACAAGATACTATTGTACCAGCTATCATCACATTTGGTGATTCTGCTGTGGATGTAGGGAATAATGACTACCTTCCTACTCTTTTTAAGGCTAACTATCCTCCTTATGGGAAAGATTTTGTTAATAAACAGGCTACTGGAAGGTTTTGTAATGGAAAACTAGTTACTGATATTACAGGTAAATATTGCATCAAACTTAGATTATGTGTAGATTTAGATTTAGTTTTGTCCTTTAAGTTTAGGGGTGAATTCTGCGGAAAAAAGTTGCCGACCAATGTTTTCCGACTGTATCATGCTCGTCGGAAATGCTATGTTTCCGAGGGATTTAGTTATTTCCAGGGGCTTTTGGAACTTGGAAACCAGCTTGTTTTTGTACTGTCCCTCTCCACCAATGAAATCTCAATGTTGGATTAAACTAAGGATCAATAGATCGATACTTGCCGACATTAGATTAATCTATAGATTGAGATTTATTTGAAGGGACGGAGAAATCCAAACTCAATCCTGCAGAAATTTATTGTAGATTTGCTTAGATTAAACTAATGGATTCGAAATTGTCGGATTAATCTAAAGGCTGAGACTTAAGAGTGTGTTCCTCTCAACGTCCCAGATTTGAATCCCGCTAATGCTAATTCTCAAGCATTTATGTTTCATTGATGTTTGAGTGTTTTTTTTTTTTTTTTCAGCTGAAACACTTGGTTTTAAGAGTCCTGCACCTGCATATCTCAGTCCACAGGCATCAGGGAAGAACCTCCTTACTGGAGCAAACTTTGCTTCAGCTGGATCTGGTTATGATGAAAAGGCTGCTAAATTGAATGTAAGTTTGTGATTTTATGTCGGCTCGTCAAGGATTCATAAATTTCACTCGTAAGAGTCTCGATTCTATCGTTTTACAAAAAAAAATGTTGTACATTCGTCTGAAATTATTTAATGAAGTATCAAATAGTTTTAATTTATTCAATAATAACTTTTATTTGACGGTTAGATTAGTGAAATTCAATATTTGTAACTTATTTCTATTTGTTTTGAACTTGTTTTTGTTTTCCTCCTATTGGCAGCATGCACTTCCGTTGTCCCAACAGTTAAGCTATTTCAAGGAATATCAAGGCAAGTTGGCAAAGGTTGCTGGCAGTAAAAAAGCTGCATCAATCATCAAAGGTTCATTGTACTTATTGAGTGCTGGAAGCAGTGATTTTGAACTAAATTATTATGTTAATCCTTCGATCAACAAAGCAATCACTATTGATCAGTATTCTTCTTACCTACTAGCCTCATTCAACACCTTCATTAAGGTATATGTTACTATTTCATAAGCTATCTAAGAGACCTTAAGAAAAGTTGAAAACAACTTATGAACATGTCAGAAGCTCTCGAAAAGAGGCCCTAATATGTTTTGGATTTGAACTCGGGTTTACCTGTGAATAGACCCTAATATGGTTCTTTGTTGGAACACAGGGCTTGTATGGATTAGGAGCTAGGAAAATTGGAGTGAATTCACTTCCACCATTGGGGTGCCTACCAGCTACAAGGACTTTATTTGGTCACCATGAGAATGGTTGTGTCACAAGAATCAACACTGATGCACAAGGATTTAACAAGAAAATTAACTCAGCTGCATCAAATCTTCAAAAGCAACTTCCTGGTCTTAAGATTGTGATTTTCGATATTTACAAGCCTCTCTACGACCTTGTTCAAAACCCTTCAAAATTCGGTACGCAACACATTTACTAAAACAAATGCAAACATATAATGATGTTCTTAAAAAAAAATTAACTGTTCTTATGATTTCCTATGTAGGTTTTGCTGAGGCAGGGAGAGGTTGCTGTGGTACAGGAACGGTAGAGTTAACATCAGTATTGTGCAATTCAAAATCACTCGGAACATGTTCTAATGCAACTCAGTATGTGTTTTGGGACAGTGTTCATCCTACAGAAGCCGCTAATCAAGTTCTGGCGGATTCTTTACTATTACAAGGCATATCTCTCATCACATAAGGTCTCATGACATGATTGTGTACAAGTACAACAACACTTTATTATTAAAGTCATTCAAAAGTTTCCTCTTTTTAAAGATTAATTATGTTACAAGAATCGTTATTCTATGTATCTTATATGTCGCAAATTTCAGATTACGCAGTTTGTAAAACATGTTATAATACACAAGTTTCTGCTTATTATTTATAAATGCATCGTAACATCTTTCGTATATTCAGCGACAAATACCTCTGGGACTGCACAGCCTATGTCTCTTCTCCCTTGCGCAATATTTGTACCAAATTATCGCAAACCATGTACCTGCCACGTCAGTAACATAACAGAATGTGTGAAAACAGGTAATTATGTTCACGTAATGTAACTTAAGAACCACGTGATGCATTTTGCATCCGATTAAGTATTACAAAACTCAGAACTGAATTTTATTTATGAATGCTTACAACTGATTTCAATACATCCTTATTTATTATACACTGCAATATTCGTAGTGGATAAAGGTAGTATATACTCATCGTTCTATGTTGCTGGATATTAAGTTAAAATGAACTATATGATGCTGATCTTCTACGTATTTCGTGTTTCGGAGTTTCGCTAGTACTAGAATCTTTTAAAGCTTCAGCATATTTGATCAAATTAGACTTCACTGTGCTATAAGATTCTGAGAAAGAGTCACTGGTAATTTTCAAATCTCCTGAACCGCTTTTCCTTGGACAGAAACTCTTTGATCTTTCAACAGATGAATTTCTCCTAGTCTCTTCCTTCAAACTCAACGTTCGTTCTAAATCCATAGAATTTTGAGACGTGCCGATAAGAGATTCGCACTCACTCCTAAGACCATCAGCTCCAATATCAAGTGGAGAAATGTTGAGGTTACATCCTATCGATCTAGATTTTTCTAAAGACGTACGTCTACTACTGGGATTACTGCTACTATCCTTTCCTCTCATTAGCTTCATAAGTTTTCCGAAGATCTTTGACTTGTTTGTGGCGTTGCTGACTCGTGGATTGGATGAATTATCGTGAGAAGAAAACTCTTCACACTCACCGTAAGAAGCTTGTGAAGAGGACCATTGATCAGAATCCAAATCAGAAATGCTACTTCTTCCTTCAGCGTTTGCATATTCGAGTATAAGCTGTTTAGCTTTCTTCTCAGAAGCTGGACTTAAGCTTTTACTTAAGTCCCTTGCAACGGTTTTACCAGGTGGTGGTTGATAGTTTCGTAATTCATGTCTTAAGCAAGCATTTAACCACCTTAAATAAACTAATTCTTCAACATCTGTGCATCTATCAGCTTTTAGTTGCACAATTTCTTTCGTCAATCCCTCATTCTCTCGCCTCAGACGGTCGCTTTCTTCCCTTAGAGCATCTGCCTGCATCCAGGAAAAGAAGATGAAAAGTGATTAGACTGATCACTATAATCTATTTCTTGCAGATTCAAATTCATTTTTGGGAGACTCAAAAGTGATTCTGAAGACTTAAAATTGAGTGGTATATTTGGATATTACTAATTTGAATCTATTTACTTCGCGTTGTATTTTTCACTTTTGGGATACTCAGAAGTGATTCTGAAGACTTAAAATTGATTTTGATATATTTGTATATTATTATACAATTCTACACTGCTTCCCGATGCAAGTTTTCGTGGTTTATTAGAAGCTACAAAGTGTAATTTCGCATTTCACGTGCATTTGAATGATCACCCACCGCAAAATCAACACGGGCTATAGAATTAATTTTGCATCTACAATTGATTTTAACTTTAAGCTAAGATTTGTAACTTTTGGCTTCAAACATGATTTTTTCACTCAAATTTATTGTTCAACTCATTTTCTTGTGAATGTATATGCAAACATAAATCATTTCATCTTAAGCTCATATTTAACTAGAATCAATTTTTGTCACCGTAAAACAAAACGCAAACTTACTTCTGGATCTTCAAGAACGGCATTCGCAAGGATCTGAGTCGACTCCAATCTTCTAGCTAAGTCAGAATTTTCCTTCTGCAATCTCAAACTAGATTTCCTCCACTTTTCTGCCTCAACCTCAAGACCGTTTAGCTTTTCCAGCTTCATTTGAATTTCTTGATCATTAGCAACAGCTTTGGATTCAAGCTCCTGCAACTTCGTAACTTTTTGTTTAAGTTCTACGATATGCTCCTTATTCTGTTCAGCTTCATGCCTAATTTTCTTCTTCAAAAATTTCACTTTTGTTTTTGAAGCCTCGAGTTCAGCAAGCAATTTCGCATGACCTGCAACCTGTAACTCTAATCTCTTATTCTCGGACTGTAACGTCTCGACTTTTAGATTAAACATTTTCGATTCCATGTTGCTTATTTTCAATCGGTTTTGAAGCTCCATTACAGCTGTTTCTTGCTCCCTTAGACCACAGTAATCAAGAAGTTGAACCTCGAGAGTTCTTTCCCTCTCTTGAAGCATTATGATCTTGTTCCTCAGTTTTCTGATTTCTTGCTCATAAGCATCTTTCTCATGACTTAAATATGCCGCCGCAGAAGAATCATTGAGTTCGGGAACGAGAAACTCGTCTTTCTCTCCATTATGTTTAGTTCTTGGAGAGACACCGGTTGAAGAACTTCTACATACAACCTTGTTGATGCCTTTTTCGTCCTGATGAATAACAAATCCAAAAATACTATAAGTTGTTTTCAGCTTATAAAAACAGCTTATGACATGTCTATAAGCAGTTCTCAGCTTATTTCCTTAAGCCTTCAAGATAGCTGATACAAAAACAATCAGAAGGATGCACTTTTCTCAAGTAACTTACCGCGTCGAAATTGCTTCCTTCTGAATGAATATTGCAAGAACTCGACGAAGCTCTAACGCCTCCTAAACTAACTTCACTCCCATGACCTGAGAAAAACATCATACATACAAAATATCACACACGACTCATTCAAATTTGGCTCAAGCGAGCTTATAAAAACAGCTTATGATACGTTCATAAGTTGTTTTCAGCTTATTTTCATAATAAACTTCCAAATAGCTTACGAAACCAAACAAACCTTTAGGGGAAGACTTGATCATTCTAGCTCTAAAATTCGAATAGATAAAACCCGCAAAGGTAAGAGCAAAAGCCAAACCACATTTGAGTAAAATAGGCTTCATGCTTTTCTCCTCTCTCACCAAAATCAAACTAAAAAACTTTCTAAAAATACTTTTCTCCATTACCATACTCCGATATCGCAATCAAAACCTTTTCATTATCATCATCTTCCATCATCTCTACAACAAAACACAAGGCCAATTTCCAGTCCATACCTATAAACACATCACAACAAATCCTAAAATTCATCAGAAACCATTAAACCTACATACATGCACCATGTTAGATCAAATCATACAAGACCAGGTAAATAAATAAATCAGGTATTCTCTGCACGCAACAACAACGTCAGGAAACTATGAAAGTATCCAACAAAATCTAATTATGCAGAATCAAAAAATGATAAAGAGGTCAAATACCTTAAAAACATAGATTAACATATACAAAAATTGAAACAAATTAACAAAATCACTCTATTTCATGATGATGAAGATAAAAAAAGAATTATTTCTCAAAAAATATATATATATGTGAAATTTTACATTTATAGGGACATGATCAAATAAATGTTCATTGTACCTTAATTTCAAAGAACTGAAAAGAACCATTGTGTTATGACGTTGTTTTTTGGCAACGGTTTCAATTAGCGTTTATGAATGTCGCTTTCATTGAACAAAATGAACAATTGTGTTTAAACGCAACCTTAAGAGATTAAAAAAGTAATTATGTGGTTATTAACAAATTAACATCGGTTAATGATATTTTGAGTTAGGTAAATGGTTAGATTATGATGTTGAAAATGCATCATGTTAAAAGGAAAACATAACAAAGGTGAAATTGAGAAAGAAAAAAACTAAAAAAGGGCAAGTTAGAAAAAGTAATAACAAGAAAGAAGATTTTAGTTTATATGTAAATAATAATTTGTAAAATTGGGTATAACCTGCAAAATCTTATTTATCCATCTTAGGTGTTGATTCAAAATAAATAGTATATGATTCAAAATAAATAGTATGGTGTTTAAATATGGAGCTAAATTAAGTTAGTACTTTTTTTTAATCAAAACAAAGATTTAATTATTTTTGAATAATATCCATACAATTGTTACTAGATTGATTTTGCATCAAACCTTATTCTTATCACGAAATAGCTTGTTGGACCGGTCTATGAGTTATTGGTTTCTCTACCTATGTGATAAATAGATCCAATTTTGAAGTCCATTAAGGCATTATTATAAATAACGCTTTTAACGTCGCAGGCGAAAGAGATATAACATTGGCTACTGAGGCGATGTAATGAAGGATGACATGAAAAGATATCATTTAATACCTCAGTTAATTAAAAATCGAGAGGTAAATTATCTGAGCATGAGTTCAAACTCCAACATCTATATTTTTATTATTTACAAAGCTGGTTGGCGTGCCCAACATAACATTTCGGTTTTATTTAAAAACTGAGGGGTGAAATTATTTTTATATTTTCATTTGTACCTCCAAAACCATATCATAGAATACATAACCATATTTTGCTGATTTCTGAAACAAAAACATTATAGCTGCATTACAGAATCATATCACAGAAGAACAATTGTTTACAACAAATACAAAGCCAAAATTAGACAACCCTTATAATTTTACAACAAAACTAAATCTAATTATTAACCAACAAAAGCAATTACCAAAATGGAAAGTCTTGTAGGCTGTCCAAAAGTTATATGCTAAGAATTGTCACCGTTAAACACATATAATTTGAACAATAATTTAAACCAATTAGGATAATCAACAACAACATTAAATTTTTAGTAAAATTAATAAAAAAGAGTAAAATGATTAATTATAAATTACTAAGTGATGTAAAACATTTACTTAGTAGTTTTCCATATTCCCTCTTTATGATCACGACGAATAGCATGCACATCATCTGAATCATTTTTTCAGATGATTGACGTACTTGTGTTGCGAAATAATGAGTCTCGTAGTCAACGTCTTGATTTTCATCAAGAAGATGTTTTCCTTGAAGTACAATTGACCTTCTAGTGTTAGAAGGATCAGTGACATAAAAAATTTGTTTTGCTTGGATTGCCATGATGAATGGTTCGTTCCTTTGAAGAATAACCCGTGTGAATTCTAATTCATCAGTTTCTACAACAATGTGACTGTCAATCCATTTGCACTTAAATAAAGGCACTTTAAAAGAAACATAATCAATCTCCATAATCTCCTCAATGAACCCAAAGTACGCTCTAGGTATTAGTACAAGATTGTTATCTTTGGCACTAGAGAAGTACATGGATTCAGCTTCAACCATAACCCCATTATTTTGCATGGTACTACGATCATCCTTTAATTTTGTATAGAATGAATATCTAGTAATGTCGTATGCACTCCAAGTAATTAAATTAAACTTAGGCATACGTGACAACTATTTAATTATATCTGATGCACAAATACTCTCTTTATAAACACTTTCATTAAACCAAACAATCATTTTTCATTCATCCGAAAGTATTTTTCCTTTATAAAACTTAGATATCTTAGTAAGCTTTACTTGAGGGAGCATCTTAAATTACTTTAGATATCTTATAATATCTTTTATTTGAATTTAGAGTATCTTAGAATATATCTTAGTATCATATTAGATAATTATTATTATTATGATAAAGATTTGCCTTTGATCTAGGATTAGTTTATGTATCATATAAATAGGGATTAGTATTGAGTCTTTTGTATCAAGTCAATAGTTATTACCAATAATATATTTCTCTAATCTTAATACATAATCACAAATTCAACATGATATTTATAGCTTGTTTCAATCCTTCTTGAACTATTAATCACTCCATCTATTGAGTTCCCTAGGGGTGGCAAACGGGCATGCCCGCCCCGTTTAGGCCCGCCCCGCAAATGCCCGCAAAAAAACGGGGCGGGGCGGGGCGGTCATAGTTGAGGATGCGGGCCTAAAACCTAGCCCCACCCCGCAAAACATGAGGGCGGGGCGGGGAAAGCCCGCGGGAACTATACCTTTTAAGCCTAAAAATGCAAAATTTTATGTAAATGCTTGTGCCCGCAAAAGCCCGCGAAGAAAACGGGGCGGGGCGGGGCGGACACATTAGAGGGTGAGGGCCTAAACCCTTGGCCCACCCCGCACTAAAGTGCGAGTAAAACGGGCATGCCCAATGGGCCGAGCCCGTTTTTCCACCCCTAGAGTTCCCAAAAGTTTAGGAAATAATGGTGTATTGTCTTTTTTTAATGATATGTTCTATTGAAGAAAAAAAATCCTCCTTTTGAATCAACAAATTATTCTTGTCGGGTCGTCTACCACTTTGTGTGCTTAAAGATCAAGATTGAATCATATATAGATTCGATTGATTCTCTTATTGTTGGCTTCGATATTGGTCATTTATACCTTTTGTTTCCTCTTTCTTTGTTAGATTGGTCTCTCTTTGAATGCTCCTCACATGGTTATTCAACCTAAAAGTCATTTGTTATTTTTTTTTATAAGCAATTCAATAACAGGAGATTAATGGAATCTCAAACCAAAAACAACACCTCCAAACTCAAGGAGTACAATTACAAAAAGTCGAACGGGAATTTATGCCATTCGTACAGCCTACATTTTTTACTATCGTCATGACCTAATATCAACCAATTCCACGATACTACTTTAATATCACTAACAATTTCATCGACATTATACAAAGCATCATTGAACAATATATTATTTCTAGCCCTCCATAAGATCCAACAAATAATAAACCATATTGAGTTTATCTTTCCCACTTTACATCGTCCTTTAAGTTTCGTGTTCCAAGCCTTCACATGGAGACTACAAGTATCTTCCGAAATTCTACTGATATCAACCCAATCGCAGATCTTGCCCCACACCAAAGAAGAGAAATGACATGAGAAGAAAAGATGGGAATTATCCTCGAGATGACGGGAGCAAAGCACACATAGCTTATCATGCTCATTATCGATTAATCCTCTTTTCTCCAATTTATATCTCGTAGGGAGCCTATCGAGCACCAATCTCCATCCAAATATATGGGCTTTCGCCGGCATCACCGTCTTCCAAAGTAACTCCAGAGATTCTGCAATATCAGTCTCAAGCTCAAATAAAGAGAAAGAATTCAAGTAATGGTAGAAGGATTTAACCGAAAACGCCTTAGAATCATCTAGCGACCATTGCCATTTATCAGTAGCGTCTTTATGCGCAGAAAAATCTTCCAACAAAATGTTGCAGTTCCTCCTTTCAGACTCAGACAGATCAGAGCTAGCGCTATCCACCAGAGTAGGGTGCTTCCATTGCCATTGAGCTCCTTCCCAGTCTCTCATCTGTCTTACAGACAGCGCCTGATTCCTGCAATTATCGAACATGGAAGGGAATCTGTATTTCAACGCCATATTCCCTGTCCAGGCTAAATGCCAGAATGCAACATCATCCCCTTCACCTACAGAACATTCCAGGAAGTCGCAAAAATTTTCTTGAAGCTCAGTGACAGAGCTCGACAAAACATAAGTCATCCAAGAAGAATCAGACTTCAAGCTACCGACATCCGAATAGGTCTGAACTTTAATGCTCAAGTTATCGTATCTGCTGACAAGAGTTTTCCTCCATAATTCGTTACTGCCTACAGTATATTTCCACAACCATTTTGCGAGCAAATCACGATTGAACCGCCCAAAGTGTTTGATTCCAAGGCCTCCGAATTCCTTTGGTTTACAGACTGATTTCCAAGAAATCCAAGAAATAAATTTGTTGGTAGAGACTCCAGCCCAAAGGAACCGTCGCTGAATACTGATAATTTCATTCACTACCTTCTTAGAAGCCTTAAAAAATGCCAGAGAATGGATAGGCAAATTAACCAAGACCGAATTAATGAGGGACACTCTACCCCCAATAAACAAGGTTCTCCCTGTCAAGCAGGATAGACTGTTCCTAATGCTAGAAATAATCGGTTTCCAAAAGGAGTACCGACGAGGATTGCCTCCTACTGTTAAGCCCAGGAATTTGAATGGAAGTCTTCCGGTTTTACAATTCAGAAACGCCTCAGCAGCAGAAAGATAATCAGTATCAACTCCAATTCCAAATAAGCAGCTTTTATGAAAGTTCATTTTAAGCCCAGAGATCAATTCAAAAGCACGCAAAATAGATTTAAAAGCCCAAATATTAGAGACCGAACCATCTCCAATAAGAAGGGTATCGTCGGTGAACTGCAAAATACTAACAGTGGATGAATCTTTAATCTTAAACTCAGATAGCATATTATTTGAAGAAGCAGATCTGGTAAGACTGGCCAATCCCTCAGCAATTATAGCAAATAAGTAAGGAGCTAACGGGTCGCCTTGTTTCAAACCCCTACCCGCCTTGAAATCCCTTGAGGGGCTCCCGTTGATTAAGATCGACATGTAACTATTGAAAACAGAGCCACGTATCCATTTCAACCAATTACATCTGAATCCCATCTTAACCATCATATCTTCAAGATACGACCAATCCACACAGTTGTACGCCTTTGCAAAATCAACTTTAAAGAACAAACAATCCTTCTTGAACTTTTTGGCGTAATCTGCAATTTCACTCGCCAAAAGAATACGATCAAAGATCTGACGGCCCGGTATAAAAGAAGTTTGAGAACAATATATAAGCTTGTGAATGATCTTGCCCAACCTACTAGCAAGCAGCTTAGAAATAACCTTAAGGACACAGCTCACCAAGCTTATAGGTCTAAAGTCTTCAAAATGTTGAGGGTTCTCAACTTTTGGAACCAGCGAGATGAAGGAGGATGCAAACATTTTAGGAAGATATCCTGTTTTGAAGAAATCCAAGATACAGTTAGAAAAATTGACTCCTATAATATCCCAACAAGACTTAATGAACTTGAAATTGAATCCATCGACCCCTGGGCATTTGTTACCGTCGCAACTAAAAACTGCAACTTTCACATCAGCCGCTCCAAACTCTGAATCAAGATAGTTGCGATCATTATCATCCATACGAGAGATGAACTCAGTGTTGCATCTAACCTTGCAGAGGATCTGGTGTTGGTATCTGTCCTTGAAAAATCTGACAGCTTCTGTCATTTGTTATTATTCTAACAACTAGTTATTAGGCTTTGTTTTTACCACAACTTGACCGGTAACCCTCATTCTAACCACCTTTTTTATTGAAACATGAATGATGTAAATGGCATTAAATGTCATTATAATATTAAAAAAATGGTTGTTTGTCTGGATTTGTAAGTTCTATCTTGAGATAAAAAAATAAAAATACAAATAAAGAAAATAAAAGACAACTCGACTTACTAAGTAAGATAACCCTCATCTGATTATTCAACCCAAAAGTCACTAGATCATCAATGCCTATAAATAATTAAGGGATATCAAACACAGCACGTAGGATAACTCTCACATGGTTATTCTTCTTAAAAGTTGATTTGATCCCTATATATATATATATATATATATATATATAAGACATTACAAAGTCAGAATTTTGGTATAAAATCATAGAGAAAATGTCATCTAAAATCATGATTGTATTCATAAGGTGAATCAGTAGGAATAAGGGGTTTATGGTCAAGCCTGTTGTGGGACCTTAATCTTTGAAAAATAAATTGGTAAAATGTATTTGTAGTAATCTTTGAGTTAATTGAGCCCTAAAAGACTTTAAACTTAAGTTAAATGACCTATCGGTTTTGAATGTGTCTCCGTACATGTATGTATTTGAATTTTTCTTAAAAAATTATTTCACTATTACAAAACACGCATTCAACAACGCCATGGTCACCACGATTTTTCCTACACCGTGGTGACATATCTTAACTAAGGCGCTACCATATTTATTTTGTTTTTTGATTAAAAATTATTTGTATATAACAGCGGTTACAGAAACAATCGTTGTGATACAATCAAACTTTCATCGGTTCGAACCTCAGTGCCATAAAATATTTTATTCCTTTAACGTTAAGGCGCACCTTTTCTTTTTTATTTATTTTAAAATTCACAAATAAAAGGGATATCACTACGGTTCTTCTGGTTAACCGTAGTGATATATTTATAATAAATAAATACTTATCTATACGATTGGTATTGTTAACCATTGTGAAATAGTTTACCCATATATAAGCGAATTAACTTTCACTTATTGACAATAGCGTCGTTGCCTTCACAGCGAAACCCTATAACCCGTTTTTTCTCTTCGTCTTCACCATTAGCCGTGAATCTTGTGCTTCATACATTAAGGTATTCTTCTTCTTCCATCTATTGTTAGATATTTCCCATTATCTCGTTTGTTGCATGTTGTTTTTGTTGATTGTTCTCATTTTTCAGATTCGTCTTCACTACCTTAACAAAGACCATACTTTAGCTATGGTACATAATGTTTATGTCGCTATGGAAAAAGTACAAGAACAGTGAAGTTGTGATGAAAATTTCATCCACCTTGTACTTCTTCATAGCTTCACAAACAAGATGTTAGTAAATGAAGAAACAACAGTGGCATCAAACTTCATCTAGTGTTAGAAACAATGAAAAGAAATATAAGAAGTATGAAGCTTTTGTGTAAGCTTCTTCCTCTTTATATTTCTTTTTCATTGCTTCCTAAACTAGATGAACATCATAATTGATTCCTGTTCCGCGATTAGTTTCATTAAAAGGTGTGTCCTGGAAATTTATAATATATCTCTTTCGATCTCTCTTTACTCTTTACTGGATTATGGTTTTAGGGTTTGGTTTCAACTGAGGATGCTCATTGTTGAAGTTTGTTGTGTTTTCTTACAGGTTAAGGGGATGATACATGGTGATGCTGCTGGTGGTAGCAAGCGTATTGTATGAGTTTATAATATCTGATTCTGTATATGATGTTGTTTGAGTTTATTATATTCTATGTAGATTGTTTGTTTCACTAACCCTCACTTAAAATACATTCATTTAATTTGACATAGATACTTATAATCTGCAAATTAAGTTGTATTTGAAAACCAACTTATATGAATCAATGTTTCCGAATTGCATGTCTCTCATCGTTCATCTCACGTTCTTTTATATATAGATTATGGTATAATGATTTGGCTCTTTAGATGCATCGCTATCTTTCATTATAGTTAAATTTCATTAACAACAATTTATTTGTTAATCTGCCTCACCATCAACACTTATAATTGTAAAAATTATGATTATAAAAATTATGATGATAAGTGATGATGATGAGGCAGATTATCCAATGTCTTGTTCTTATGGAAATTTAACTATAATCGAAGATAGTGATATATCGAAGGAGTCAGACTAATAAACCACAATATATATATGTAAAAGAGCGTGAAATTCACGATGAGACGAATGCAATCAGAAAACAACAATGGTTTGTTTAAGTTAGTTTTCAAGAATAGTTTAATTTTCAGATTATATACTTATTCATCAAATTGAATCCTTGTATTTTTTTAGTGAGGTGTATGGAAAACAAGCAATCTACATTTAATATGATAAACTCAATATACTTTCAACAACAGTTATTTATTGTAACCGAGATCAAAGATAATATGATAAACTCTGGGTACTTTCAACAACGGTTATATATTGTAACCGAGATCAAAGATAATTTATGTTTTACATAATTTGCTGCTGGTGGGTTTCGAACCCAGTACCTAAGTGTATATATCACAATGGTTTATTAGCATAACCGTTGTGATATGTGGCGCGCGTCCTGCCTTTCAATAATGGTTTCCAGACCGTTGTAGAAATAGCGAACTTACAACGACACTCTACTTAACAATGGTATGTCAGGCGTGATGGTACCCTTTTTCAAATCGTTGTGAAAGGGGGTTTCCGTAGTAGTGCTTTATCCGTATACTTTATATGTGAGTTAATTTCTTGAGGACAAACAATGATTCAAGCATGAGGAGTTTGATCAAACATATTTTTATTGTTTTTAGTTATTCAATTATATCATTTTATTTAAGATTTTGTTTCATTTTGTTATCGTTTTATTCTTGTTTTCTTGTTTCTATTTCGTAACTGGAGTTTGAAGAGCATTAAAGGATCTGAGACATATAAAAGTGAAAGAAAAGCTAAAATATAATGGGGCTTGAATGACTCCAAAAGTTTGAGCAAGAAATAAAAAATTTTAGCACCATACAAAGGGCATTACGGCTAACACTTAATGGACATTACGATCATAATGACCCTATTTTTTTTAGTTTTTAAAAATGCAATTTTGGCACAAGAAGGTGGACATTATGGCCATCTTGTAATGTGAATTACGGCCTTAAATGGCCCTAGTAACTCTTTGATGTTCGCTTTTCTCCTGTTTTGTTTTTTGGTTTTTCTGCTTTTCGTCAGTTACACATTGATGAACCAAGGTTTAACTGTGAAATATTAAGAATTATTAGGTCATAGAATCTAATAATGTTATAAACATCATTTTAGCTCTCTCTTACATTTTATTGCATTCTGCACACTTTATTAATTTTAGATTTCTCTACATTTATATGTTCTTGTAATTGGAAGAACAAGCAAGTATTGTTGTATTTTGCTTTATTTGGATAATTCAGTTCTATTTTTGTTATTTCTTTATCACCATATCATTATTTACCTTATATTTATGTCGATGTTTATATTTATCATTATGTGTTTGTGTTTTCTAATACCATGAGCGAATAGTTTATATTTAGGCAAAATACCCTTTTTGGTCCCTTATGTATACCCTCTGGTTCACTTTGGTCCCTTATTTTTTTTTCGTGCCAATTTGGTCCTTTAATTGTATAAAAGATGCAAAATAGTCACTTCCGTCAATTGGATGCAGACGGAAGTTTGTTTTGTCCATCTGGCGTCTGAGCTAGCACGTTCATGTTTATATCATCTTCATCCTTCACCGTTTTCAGTATCATTCATGTTCATCTTCGTCCCTCTATTATTCGTCTTCTTCTTGTTCATCGTTCCATACATCTTCATCTTCTCCATCGTTCCATTCATCTTGTTCTTCTTCTTGTTCCCGTTTGAATTGCTTCAACATGAAGGTTAGCCATGGCCAGTCTATTTTGAAGGAGAACAAATCTGAAAGTGGGCATTCATGTGTGCAAAGTTCGTCGCGAGATGTACCGTTGTGTCTTTGTGGAGATGAGGCAGTGCTTCGCAGGGCAAACACCGAGAAGAATTTCGGAAAGAAATTTTGGGGTTGTCCCAATTATAAGGTAAACCCTAAATGTTGTTTGAGTTAAATTATGGTAAAAATCTGATTTTGATCCATATCTATTTTGCAGGGGTCGTTGCAAAGAGGATGTGGTTTTTTCATTTGGTTCCATGAAGAAAAAGTGGAAGACACAAATCAAGTTTTGGTGAATAGATTGGAAAGGTTATCAAAGGATTTTGAAAAATTGAAGTGTGGAAATGAAGAACTAAGAAAGGTTGTGACTGAAATTCAAGTTGAACTGAACAAGATGTGGTGGTGGAAAATGTTGTGTGTTGTAATGTTATGTGTATGGTTTCTTAGGATGCTTTAGAAGTGAATCTAGGATGTATTGTTATGTGTCTTTGTGACAGATAGGCTGTATTGAAATTTGTAACAGATGAAAATTTAATGAATGTTATGAGTTGTTTTGTTTGGTATATGTTAATTTCTAGCACCATGTTATTTGGTTGATAGACTTTTTGGTCTAACATATATCAAATTGGCAAAAATGATTGCATTAGTCAAAGATGAACACAAACTGAGTTTGATTGATATCAGTCAAAGAAAAACATACAGATAGTTTTACAGAGGTTCCAAAATGTAGTGACATGTTACATAGACATGTTTAAACTGACTTCAAAATACACTACCAGATACAGTTCAAAACGACTTAAAACAACATTACAAAATACCAAATGGTTCAAAACGACTTAAAACAACATACTAAATCAAGCCTAATTAATACTAGATGTTTCTCCTTGGTGTGATCCTCTTGGTTGGGGTTGTCCTTCTGGTTGTAGGACCAACCAAATTCTTTGAAGCAGACAATCTTGTTGTTGGTCCTGGTGCTACAAATGGCCTTCTTACACCAAGCTTCTGTGGCCTTGAGCACTGTCCTGATACAGCATTTCCTTTAGAAGACTTAGTGGCAGCCTTGTAACCTTGTGTTGCTGATGATTGACTAGCATTGGTGTGAGTTGCTGCTACATTGCTAACTGTGGCCTGACTGGCATTGGTGTGAGCTGCTGCTACATTGCTAACTGTGGCCTGACTGGCATTGGTGTGAGCTGCTGCTACATTGCTAACTGTGGCCTGACTGGCATTGGTCTGAGATGGTGCTACATTGCTAGCTGTGGTCTGACTGGCATTTACCTGAGATGTTGCTACATTGCTAGTTGTGGCCTGACTGGTAATGTCCTTGCAGGTTAATTTGTTGTGTCCTACCTTTTTGTACCTAGAGCACTTGACAACAAAACCAGTTCTTCTCATTTTTTTGTCACTTCCATCAATCTCCCCTTGCTCAAGATTTCTCCTTTTCTTCGGTCTCCCAGGCATTCTCCTATACTTGGGTGGCTGAACATCTGGATATGGAGTCTTGACCCACAAATTGGATCCATTCACAGGGTATAGAACAGGCTTGTACACTTCCTTGTAAGTAGATATTCTATAATATTCAGGAATGTAGTCATCAACTTTAAAGTTCCTACTCCTCATGGATGCCATTGCATGGACACAAGGAAGTCCTGTTAGATCCCATCTTCTGCAGGAGCATTGGAAGTCCTTCAAATTCACAGTGAATGTCTCAGCTGGATTTTCCAAATGTCTTACCTCAAATATATGCTCATCTGCCATTCTACAATAACAAGAAGCCCATCAATAACTAAAAGCCATAACTTTGTATATTCTCATGAAAATTAAAAACCAATACTAAAATGTCATCAATACCTGACCAGCCAAAAGTTTGTAAAATTGCTAGTTATCTCAAGTTTCTTTCTAATGTTGGGCAAAATATCATTACCAGATACATCTTGGAACCTCATTCTATTTTTTTCCCATCTCTCCATAATGTAAGTCCTGATCTCCTCCAGCATTGTCACAAGTGGCTTTCCTCGAGAGTCAACAATGACACTGTTAAATGACTCAGACATGTTATTTAACACAGCATCACACTTATTGGATGTCCTGAAATATGCTCTACTCCAAAATCTTGGTGGTGTCTTCATCATATGGAGATATGCTTCTTCATTTGCCAATCTCATTCTCCTCATCTCTCTTTCCCAAGCTTGAGCATAGGTTGACTTAGCAGCCTTCCAGATAATTTCCTTCAACAGCTTACCAGGGAACCTTTTCCTGAAATTGTTATACAAATGTCTAACACAAAAGCGTTGTTCAGCATTGGGCAACAACTCATCCATGGCTGGTAACAGCCCCTGCAATAGCAATGTAGCACAATTAATAAGTTTAAAAAACAGAAAATAGCAACATAAATAACAAGTTTACAAGCTGTTTATATACAAGTACCTTTTGTTGGTCTGAAATGAAAGTGTATGTTAGACACTCAGTAGTACCACCTAGGTCAGCAATCAATAAGTCCAAGAACCAAGGCCAGTTTTCCTTATTTTCACCTTCCACCACTGCAAATGCTATAGGAAGCATCTGATCATTTGGATCCCTTCCTATGGCTGCCAAAATTTGCCCTCCACAAAGTCCCTTCAAGAAACAACCATCCAGCCATATAACATGTCTAGAAAGTCTGAAACTCTCCTTACAAGCTGCATAGCATATGTAGAGTCTTTTAAAATGTGGTCTTTGGTCAGCAAAACCTTCTGGAACAGGCTCAACATTCATCTTAACTGTTGAACCTGGATTAGCTCTCAGGAGTTCATGACAATAGTCGTATATCCTAGTAAAATCCCCTAAGAAAGACCCATCAACCTTATCCCTGACAGCCACTCTTGCTCTTATTACCTTAGTCTTGTTTACCCCCACATTCCACTTCCTTAAAGCCTTTTCTTTTATATCCTTAACCTTCAACCTAGGATTGTTTTTTAGTGCATTCTGTATCCTTTTGCTCAACCATTTTGTTGAGAGCATCTTCACATTGAACTCCCTACTACAGTTGTGTTTGTCAACCATCCTTACAACTCACCCTCACCCTTTTGTTGTCATTTTTTTTTAATTTCAAGTCTCTACCATTTTGTACAGCATATGAGGCAACTGCATCCTTTATATCACTTTTGGAAGTGAAATACATACCAAGCTCCCATTTGTAATTGGACATATCTTTCCTTTCTTTGAAAATTGGGTACTTATTCCTATTAACCACACTACTGTCATCACTATCCCAGCCACTTTGAAGATCATCACTGTCATTATCACTCCCCTTAAGATCTCTTATATCTTGTGTCCTCTTTTTTTTCATAGATGAGTTTCCTTCACACTCAAATGCAATGAGATCATCAAGTTCATCTTCATCCATTTCATCATAACCATCAGATTCATCATCAAATTCTATATCAAGTGCACTATCATAATGGAAGCTCCCATCCTCACTATCATCAGAATTAGATTCATCATGTACCTCACCAAAATTACCATGACTAGCCCTTGTTGCTCCTTCCTCCACAACAACATTGGTATCCTTCACCCCAACATCTACTTCCTCTACAACAACATTAGATCACTCACCCCAACACCTCCCTCCTCCACAATAACATTGGTATCATTCACTCCTGCTTCTCCTTCCTCCACAACATCTTCAGTTACCTCTTCAGTCAACTTTTTAAGCAACTCTTGAACCTCATGTACAATTATCTCAGGCTCTTCAACTCGTGTCTCCACTGGTCCATCAAAATAATTAGGCTGAGACACAGTGTGTTGAATGTAAATGTCAACACTTCTGTGCACCCTATAAAGGTCTGCAATATCTGAAGCCCATTTGTCATCAAGTAGGGCCATCATCCCAAATTGTGGATCCTTGTAATACATCTTTTCAAAGTCAGTATAACCTAAGTCCTTCAAAACACCTACTAACTCAAAAAAAAAAAACTCCACCTATCAACATCCACTCTCAGTTGAACTTCCGTTCCTCCAACATACTCACTAAGTTCAGGTTCAACGAATACACCACTGTGGTGAATAGTAAGCTCCAAAAACTCTTCCATTTAGACCTAACACAGTTCAATAAGATAGTTTCAACCTAATTTCTACAGAAAGCCCTAAATCTACAGAAAGCCCTAAATCTATCTCAACCCTAATTCGAAACAAACTCTAACACAGTTTATGGAGCGAATACTTACCTGGAATCGTTCTTCTTCAAACTTGTTTCGTCTTCGCAGCTCCTTCGTCTTCCACTTCGCAGCTCCTTCGTCTTCGCATGCGCAGCTCCTTCGTCTTCAATGTCGTTTCTTCTTCTTCTACAACAACTACTTTGACAAGAGTGGCTTCAACATATTTTTGTATCACTTGTGGTCAAATGCAATCTTGGAAGTCACTTATCCACCTAAGCATACAAACTGTCAGCTGGAGGCTATTTTTTAAAATTCTCTAATGTTTCATTAACGGAAGGACTAACGTGGCTACGTTTATACAATTAAAGGACCAAATTGGCACGAAAAAAAAATAAGGGACCAAAGTGAACCAGAGGGTATACTTAAGGGACTAAAAAGGGTATTTTGCCTTATATTTATCATTATATTTAACCGTAAAATCACATTTTGTTAATAATTAATTATAAGTTTTTAGTATTTTAAATAATTATATATTTCGTGTAATTTGTGTATCTAGTTGTGCTTCACTAATCTCCTATTTTTTTGGTTTGTTTTGTAAAGTGTAAATAAAGGTGTTATGAATTTATGGTTAATTTTGTTATAGAAACAGGTTTTATTTAGTTTGATCATGCAGTTTAAGGGATGACTCCATAGTTTGACTGATGACCCGTTGAACTCATGATTTTATCGATTCAACGACCGGTCTAGTTTTTAACACATTGCTTTTTATATTTAAAATTCCCTTACATAGCAGACTTTTCATTCAAGTTAGGGTCACGAATATGTTAAGGACACGATAGCAGAAGTAATGCCAATGAACCAATGGACACAAATCATAATGTGTAGAAGAGTTAGATGAATGTATTAAATGTAGCATTAAAGTGGCTTTCTTTTTTCTTGTAGAGATGACGAAGCTTTCATTGCTCCACTCGTTTTGGTTTCACTTTCTAAATATAGCCCTCAGCTGAATACAACTTCAACCCTACCTTATTAATACGGAATCAAGAAGTACTAGTAACACATTATCTTGTTATTTTTGACAGAATAATATTTTTAAATAATAAATATAAGGCTTAAATAGTGTTTTAGTCCCTGTAAGTTGGCGAGATTTTGGTTTTAGTCCCTGTATCTTTTTTTTTTCGGTCCAAGTCTCCACATGTTCATTTCCTTTTGGTTATAGTCTCTGCCGTCAATGAAACGTTTAAAAAAAGCTGAGTTGGCAGACGGTGCTGAGATGGAATATTGTTTTATCATTTCTTGTTTAAATTTCTTTACACACGTGGATTTAATCAATGGACCGTTAAATAAAGAGGGACCAAATACAAAAAACATTACAAATTTGTTTTGCTTTTTCTTCCTTCTACATTGGCACTGTTTTCTTCTTCTTTCTTCTACATTGGCTCTGTTCTCTTCTTCTTATACCTTCAACATCCATGGCCTCGTTTTCTTCTGCAAACTCTCATCATGGTCAAGCACCGGTTTGTGGTTGCAATAGAAGCATGAAAATGTTTATGTCAAATTCATTTGAAAACCCTAAAAGACAATTTTGGAAGTGTCAAAATTCAGGATTAATGTCTGGTTGCAAGTTGTTTATTTGGGACGATGAGCTTGAAAGAAATCTAGCAAGTGATGTTAGATGTTTAGGTGGTTGCAACTGCTCTGAAGTGTTGAAGGATTTGGGGTTCATGGTCAAGGAGATTGAAAATGGTAAAAAAACAAAGATGAAGATTAAGCTGGAGAAGGAGAAGAGAAAAGTGAATATGTTGAAGCTATTGTTGGTTGTTTCATGGGGATGTTCTTTGGTTATCTGAAATGGTGAATCCAATTGTTTGTGTTGTTGTTCAGTTTTTTTGTCTTTAAGTCCTTGTAACAGTATTGTATTTTGGAATTGGCCCCTGTACATATGATGAATGAAAAACATGTTTTGGTTTTGTTCAGTATATGTATACAATTATATTGTTCAGTATATGAATTCAATTAAGTTGATCATTGTGCTTGCAGTTGTACTTAAACCATATCTTGATAAATGGCTTGATAATTTGTTTAATATTCATTAACCACAATTTGTATTCAAATATATACTTGAAAATTACAGTTAATGATGTTCAAAATAATAGTTAACTGTATATTTGAATATGATAAATAAGCTGCAACTCATTTTTATATTTATTAACTATTAACTAAATTGTGTTAACTACATAATTTTACTGAGTTAAGCATATAATTTTTATACAACAAGCATGGCAAGACCAAAGCAGAACAAAACTGGATGGAACAATCATCTTTCCAAGGCAAAATGTAACTAACTAGTCTCAAATTGAACAAAGCAACATCCCTTGCTAGCATGGATTTTGACAGAGACAATTTCTCTCAACAGTTGAAAGTTTTGATTCAGCTCAATCCGAGACATTAAGATATAAATTACCAACAAGTATGGCTTTGATCAAGGAAGGTTGTCGATGTATCATTGTGAATTGCGTATTTGCTTTTTACAAGGTCAGTAATCAGGACATCATTGCTTTTCACACAAGGCTCCAACCAGGTTCTTTCTTCATTCCAGTTTTGTTAAATGAATTTCTAATCTTTGTGACTTCTTCCCACTGTCCTCCATCTGCACAAATGTTTGTTAAATGAATTTCTAATGTTCAAGCTGAGACAGATATTGATGATCAAAACAACAACAAAAACAAAACAATGGGATAATCAAAACAACAAAAAAAACAACAACAAAACAACAACCATACAATTGGATAATCAAAACAACAACAGAATGAAGAAAATTGAAACTTGTTTCTTGGAAAGTTGTTTTAGCAAAATAACATCAACCGCCCCCTCTACAATACTTCCTATGTCATTGAAACTTGTTTCTTGGAAAGTTGTTTTAGCATAATAACATCAACCGCCCACTCTACAATACTTCCTATGTCATTGAAACTTGTTTCTTGGAAAGTTGTTTTACCAAAATAACATCAACCGCCCACTCTACAATACTTCCTATGTCATTGAAACTTGTTTCTTGGAAAGTTGTTTTAGCAAAATAACATCAACAGCATATACAGTGTCACTTTTTCAAAACAAAAACATGTTTTTCATTCAAAATATGGTACAAGGACCAATTCCAAAATATATTAATGTTACAAGGAGTTAATTCAAAATAACATCAACAGCAGATACAACTGCATTCACCATTTCAGATAACCACAAAAAATCCCCCATGAAACAACCAAAACAATATTCAACAGAGTCATTTTTCTCTTCTCATTCACTAGCTTATTCTTCATCTTCGTTTTTTTACCATCTTCAATCGCCTTGACCATGACCACAATATCCTTCAACACTTCAGAGCAGTTACAACCACCTAAACATCTAACATCACTTGCTGGATTTCTTTCAAGCTCATCGTCCCAAATAAACAGCTTGCAACCGAACATTAATCCTGAATTTTGACACTTCCAAAATCGTCTTTTAGGGTTTTTCATTGAATTTGACATAAACATTTTCATGCTTCTATTGCAACCACACTCCGGTGCTTGATTATGATGAGAGTTTGCAGAAGAAATGAACGCCATTGATGTTGAAGGTAGAAGATGAAGAAAACAAGAAGAAGAAGAAAACGAGGCCAAATTTAGAAGGAAGAAGAAGAAAACAAATTTGAACTTTTTTTGGATTTGGTCCCTCTTTATGAAACGCTCCATTGGCTTTTCCACTATGTTACACAAATTAATAAAGAAATGATAAAACAATATTCCAGATCAGCACCGTCTGCCAACTCAGCTTTTTTTAAACGTTTCATTGACGGCAGGGACTATAACCAAAAGGAAATGAACATGTGGGGACTTGGACCGAAAAAAAAAAGATACAGGGACTAAAACCAAAATCTCGCTAACTTACAGGGACTAAAACACTATTTAAGCCTAAATATAATGTGTTAATAATATAAGTAAAATTTTATTTTGGATGTTATTAATAACTTATTTTTAGTTTCTTATTAAATGTATTTAAATATAATATTATAATATTATATTTTATTTGAACATTCAATCTCAAAGTGTCTTATGAAAAAGAAAATAACGTGTTAATACAAAATATATGAACGTATTAAACAAAAGTATAGTAGTTCAATTGTTGAAGTCATGTGTCATATCCATATAGGATCCATGGTTCAAATTTTGTTAAGACCATAATTTTATTTTGTCTATTAATTCTTTTAGTTTTAATATTTAAAATGATTGAAAATGAAAATAAAATAACATGTAAAATTCAAAATAATTTAAAAAGAAATAAATATCTATTCAGCAAGCTAACAAAGTATTTTGGGCGAATTGGGTTTTTAGAATATTTAAAATGACATAATTTTTATATTTTAAAATTGGAGTCTTAACTTTTTTTATAAAAGGTAAAGGGTAAAGTTGAAGTCGCTAATATGGTAGGAAAAATTAGTAATAGCCATTAATTTTTTTTATTATTAGTTAGTTTATTAGTCATTCATTATAAATTTATCTATCATAAATTGATTTAAGTTTAAATGTATTTTTGGTGTTTCTATTTATTTATTTTTTAATGTTTTAGTTCTTGATTTTTAAACTCAATCTTTTGCTCTATCTATTTAACAATTCGTGAAACTTTTTTAGTCTCGTTTAATTTTTCTGACGTGGCAACTTAACTTATGATATGACACATAAAGTAGCATATATGAGTTTGTATTGATATAGGTTTTATGGGGATTTTAAAAAAGGCGATCCATAAGAAAGTAAGACAAGCCAGTCGCACTAGTGATGGGCAAGCATCCTAAGAATTAAGGGGCTGCTCAAAAGGGCCAAGAGACCACCTAAAACACGCAATACAGGTCACTTGAACCAACTACAATACTCATTTGTTAAACAAATGTGGGAAAAGATGTGTTAAAATAATAATTGATTAAATAGGTCAATCAATAAGGAAAATGTCTCCCCACAAATTAAGGGAGAATGAGTCTTCCAATACTCTAATGATTCTGATCATAAAATGAGAGAGATCACCTTTTGACTTTCTAGCTCAGTTTTAAGAGGTCTTCTATAAATATATCAATTACATAATTGAGAGACGATTTTCATTGATTCCACACAAAGTATGTATACAAAGTCTCTTGCAACAATAAGCAAGTAGGTTTTAAACCCCATTGTACTTTTTAACATGTACAATTGGCTTCCACCGACGACTTCTCGACAAGGGCATCGATAATATCGTAGTAATAATAAAGATCGAATCCACATGGACTGCTATCTAACAAGGCAAAATTGTGCAATGCGTAGAAAATAGTAAATTAGGGGAGTTTCGAGTTTGAATGCGAAAATAAAAGAAAGTTTTCAGACATAATTACGAAAGCGATTAGGTTGTGTGTAGAATCTCCTATTTCTCTATTGTTGATGTTCGATGCCTTACATGAATAATCTTATTACTATAATCCCACGACGAATTAACAAAACCGCTATAACAAATCTCTTACGATATATCTCATTAATCACTACTTGCAGTTTCTTATCCTTATTCCACTAGCGTAAGCAGGATTAGGATGTTGGGGTTGGTTGAAAATATACATGTTAAAGAAGGCATACATCACTTAGTTTTGTGAATAAAGAGAGAGTCCAAGGCTATATATATGATACAAGTTATTTGAAGTCTCATATCGCTTAGTTTTGTGAAGGAAGTGGGAGTCCAATGCTATATACAGGATTCAAGTTCTTCATTCCAAGATGCACCAGTCAAAAGCACTTTAAGCTTGTATTTTACTTTCTTTGTTCGCTTATACTCTTGTTTTAGAGTGTTGTGAGATGTAGTTAAATATTAGTTTTGGAGGGTGTAGATGTACTGAGGGCCTGAGTTAGTTGAGGGTATATTATGTGTTGTAACAATTTTCACATAGTGTTATTCTCAGGTTGTCTATTGACAACGGTCGTGGTTTTTTCTCCGATTTTGGAGTTTCCATGTTATGTCCTTGTGTTATGATTGTGTTCCTCTTTTTTTTGCTATGCTTGATTTTTCCTAACATAGGTGAAACAACAGAGCCTTAATTCACTAGGCACTACTCGGGGTCTCCTATTCCTATTCAACCAGCATAAGCACAACAATTGCCATAGGTCCAACACATAGAGTAATGGTCAGTATTCCCTATGTGCCCAAAATTAGATTAAAAGAGTATCTCACATTAAAAAGCATTACAAACAAGAGGCAATTGAATTGAATTATAGATCAAAGTATTCATGCAAAATCAAATTAACATGTGTCCAAACATATTAAAACAGGTTCATCAAACACAACCTAACCTACAAAAGTTTTGCTACTCATAATTCAGATTACAATACCAAAAACAATTAAGAAGAATTGCATATAAGATCCCATGAAGGATTGGCCTCCAATGTTCTTAAATGCTCTCAAAAATCACTTCTGGTGCTGTAAAACTCGTACTTGTTGTGCCAAAATTTGTAACTCTTGAAAAAGTGCAGAAAATCCCCTTAAAAAGCCTTCAGAAAGGATCAGAACGCGTCAGAAAAGCCAAAAAATGGGTCGCGCGATGACTTTCATCGCGTGCGTGATGCAGTTGTGTTTTCCCTATCGCACGTGCGATGTTGCTCATGATTATTCCAGTAGTTGCACGCTTTTGCTCCATTTTTCACCTGATTTTTCACTAAGTCCAAATTCTTCACACTTAGCATTTTTTTCTCATTCTTTGGTCTTTCTTCTTCACTTTTGCTCCTCTTTCACATGTTTTAATACGTTTCTTTGACCGAATTAATGCAATGACAGACTGTCATCATAACCCCAAAAGTGAATCGTTATTTGTCCTCAAATAACTCGCCTGCAACTGCACATTTCAACAAAAAAAAAGTTGCACAATAATAATTGAACATTATCATATAATTTTTTTCTTTACCTGACCATCGTTCTAGCTTCCAACTACCATCCGAAAAATTCGGAAAACATCCTCAAACTTTGACGAGTACTCCACTTGTCACTCATCTCACCTTTACTCACTCAATAAGTACTCTCAATGAACATGTAAAATAGTTTATTCTTAGCTTGATCGTGTTTTAATATAATTCAACAAAGAAATCACAACACACACACACACACACATTTGAGGTTTTTTTGGCTGTATCTTGGCTTATGTTCTGGTAGGACATTTTGGGAAAGTAGGTTTAAACCTTTGGAGTTAGGTCCTAGTTCTCCTTCTACTGTCACACCTTTTTGTTCCTTCTAATGGTACTAGAGATTTTTTGTGGTCCTTCTTATTCACTTTGTATTCTTTTAGTATTATTTTTTTTGAAGAAGTGTTTTTTTCCACTTCTTATTTTCTCAAAAAAAGTTTTGAATTTTTTACCAATTTTCTCTAGTACCCCAACCCCTAACTTAAAATTTTTTTCACTTCCAAGAGCAACCTGAAACTTTTCGTATCACTTAAGAACTACTTTTCTAGCTAACTCCAAAGAGAGGGTGGAAAGATAAACTCTTTCAAGTTATACGGCTAAAAATTAAGGCTAAGTCACCGAAAGGAAGGTTAAGCTCAAAGTGGTTAGCAATGGATATACCTATTACTACAGGATGGTTAAAAAGGTTCAAAGTTATAAACAAACAACTGCCTCAGTGTGTGTCAATCAAACCATACAACTTAATCGGAAATAGACCAAACCAGATAAAACAATAATGCATGGATATACTCATTAAAAAAGAATAGTGAACAATTGAATTTATTTGGCCCAAACCTTACTAGTTGAGGTATCTGAAGGTTAAGTACAAGTCCTTTGATTCTTTTCTCATCCTTTGCCTTCAAGTTGTAAGTTGCTTTCCTGATGATCAAGTTCTTTTTGAGTCATTTGATCAATGCTGAAGTGATACACTTGTAAATCTGAAGAAAAAAACACATGGCTACAAACTTGTTCATTAAAGACAATTATAGACTCTGACTTAAAGGGCATGCACGAGTGGCTAAATCTTCCGGCTGAATCTCGCTACTAACATAAAATAAATCCTGTAAAATAAAAGAACTTGTTATAACACATGAGTTTTCTCTCATGAAGTTCTCTTTTTATGTCATTAGCTTGACAATTAGAATTAGGGGTCTGACGGTATTAGGGAGGCTTTATCATTTGGAATATCCTCTCCATAATAATGCTTTAGCCGTTGTCTATTCACTTTAAATCTCTTCATATCCCCAGGATCTTGAATTTTAATGACATCGCTTTGACAAACTTCAATGACAATAAACGGTCCCGACCACTTGGATTTCAACTTTCCTGGAAACAATTTCAATCTTGAATTGAATGGTAAGACTTGTTGGCAAACTTGAGAGTTTCGCCTTACGAGCTCTTTTTCATCATATCTTTTGGTCCTTTCCTTATAGATTAACACATTTTCATATGCAGACAATTGCATATCCTCCAATTCATCCAATTTCAATAATATCTTCCTCCCTGCTAGCTTTTCGTCAAAATTTAGAAATTTTACCACCCAATACGCCTTATGTTCCAATTCAACCGGGAGATAACATGTTTTACCATACACAAGTTGATACGGAGAGAAAGCTAAATGTGTTTTGAAAGTTGTTTTCTATGCAAACTTGTGTTAAATTTGAATGGATGTCATTCTGGGTCTTTCTCATAAGTTTGTAGTGCTCACTTTAGCTTCATCATCATTAATTTTTTTTTTCATTCACCTTCCCTGCATACTGTAATACCCTAATTTTTACCCCTAAGATCCCACATGTCATTTGCATCTCATACCACAAACAAGATTACAGACTTTGGTTCTCTTACCCTCCTCTGAAGGTTTGTTCTTGAGTGAGATCGCCAAGCACCCGTGTTCTTTTGTTTGTTTGATGCTTGTATTTGTTTATATTTACTAACTCCTAATTAAAATAAAATAAAATATGTTTTTTTCTTTACTAACTCTTTCAGGAAGAATTTGGATCAAAGATATCAAAATCAGTCCCTCAGCTCGAATGAGTTTCATCTGAACAAAGTCAAAGTTGATCTGCAAACAATTCAAAAAATATCTGATCAAGAGTTTCCAAGATTTAATTTATTATTATTCAAGAGACTCCAAGGTTCATGTGTTTATTTCCATGCCTTATTTGACAAGCAAGAAAAATCGAGCCAGAGTCAATACAGCACATCAAAAAGCATTTTTTTTCTCATTTTTTCACTGTGTTAATCGATTAACACATTTTGTACTGAAAATGGTTAATCGATTAACTTGTGCGTTTTTGGAGAAAATGTGCCAAATTCAAATTCTGCAGCATTTTGGCACCAAATTTACTTTGATCACATGTGGAATATTCTAGACCATCTCATTTTAATTCCCCTACATCATCACAATTAATTCCCACCATACACCCTCATTAATCACCACTTGATTTTGATTTTACCACCAAAATTCAAATTCCAATCCTAATTTTGATTCCAAACCACCAAAATTTCCAAGCCTAAACTCTATAAATAGAGACCTCATTTCATTCATTTCACAAGCTTTTGATAGCTAAGAAACCTCTTGCAATTTCTCTCCCCAACCACAAAAATTCACTCAAAGCTCACTTTTCTTCTCTTGAAAGTTAACAAGAATTCACATTAAATCTTGTTCAACTTTGAGCTATACCTTCATCCAAACTTGTTTTCTTCATCAATTCTCATAGATCAAGGCTTTGGTGTTTGGATCTTGGTGCAATTTAAAGGAATTTTCAGATTTTGGATTGGTAACTCATCTCTCACCATTGTTGAAGCTTCAATTTCATCTTCCATAATGTAGATCCTTGGTGGATTCTTGTTACTTGATCCTTTGGTTCTTGTAATTGTGTTTGATTGCTGGTTTTAGCTGTTGTTTTACTTGATTTTTCGTGCACAATTGCATCCTTGATCATGAGGTGTTTGAAGAAATGATTGATCAAGGATTTTGCAATTTTCAAATTGATTTGTTGCTGTTTTTACAGTGTTAATCGATTAACCAAAACAAGCACGAATTGGTTAATCAATTAACAGTTGGTTTCTGCGCCCAGAATTACAGTTTTACACTGGTTAATCGATTAACACATTTACACATGAAATGGTTAATCGATTAACCAGTGTCCAGAATGTGATTTTCACTTGTTTTTGGGACTGTTTTGATTTTTCCTCATTTTTCTTCCCCTTTCTTTTTGTTTTGGCCTTGAAGTGCATTGTTGAGATTAATTTCTCTTTAATTTCAACGGACTTTGGATATGGTTAAAGTAATTGAACATTCATTAGTTCAAATCTATCTTTAAATGAATTGTTGAATTCATTTGAGGTGCTTTGAATTAGTGATATGTTTTCACATTTAAACATATCAATTAAAGGTGATTGAACTTGAAGATGAAAAGATCTTGAAAGTGTAATTCAATTTGGCTTTCTCTTCATCTATTTATTTTTATTTTTATCGATGAAAGTCTTATGGATCTTAGAATTTCTTTGTTGAATTCTTGATCAAGACTAGATCGCTGCCTATTTTCTTTTCGTGCGGTATTACTTTCGAATGACAATTTACATACCGTTCATCTAGCATGCATTAGCACAAAGATCACTATTGACCAGCCTCGAGTAGGGTGACTTCTTTATAAGTCACTTGGCGATTGCTTAACATAGCGCTACATTTGTCCCTCCCCATCCGAATCGAAACTTGAACTTTCGTGGCCCGAACTTATGATCGTTCGCCCAAGCATGGTTGTTCTTTTGTATTAGGCTCATAATCTTTGAAGCTTGTTGCGTAGAGGCTTTGATTCTATCAATCTTCTGACAAGTCTTCATTAACCTTGACCTAAGCACATTGTTCAACCATATAGTTCAAGACGCGAGACGGAATAATCGGTGTTGCCTTTTTTAGGACTCTTGGTACTAGAGCCTTTGTGCTACTATTATGTATATACTATTATATTATATTACTATATTGTTTATGTTTCTTTCTTGCTCCCTATCTCTCTTTATTTTTATATGCTTTATGTCATTATATCATATCATGTTTATGTTTATGTCATTTTTCTTTTGTCCACTTGGACCATATTATCTTGTGCCTTTGTTTTTATTTTGTCCACTTGGACCATACTTCTCTTAAGACATTAATAAATATTGAAACACATAAAAGACTTGGTTTTCTTAATCTCGGACTGTTGTGACCTTGTGGATGGACTTAGACCTTGGACCTCTTAGACTATTCTTGGACTTATGGACTTAGACTTAGGATTCTTTCCCTTGTGCTTTGGATCATTATGGAGTTTGGTATTCTAGCCTTTATTTGGCTTGCTTATTGGCTCAAGAGGATGGATTTTTTTTTCTTATTATGCTTTAAAGAGTGCCTCCATGTGGTTAGATCTTTCTTACCTTAGCTTTTATTTTATGCAATAGGATAGTCACTTCTTCTCCACCCCTTCTTAAATTTTCAAATTCTTCTCCCTTTTTCAAAACCTTCTTGTTTTCAACTTTAAAACCGCTTTCATAATAAAACCTTGACTTTTGTCAAGTGCTTTTCAAACTTTGTTTTCTCTAATAAATGCCAATCCATGTTAATCATACTTTGACCATTTAAAAAAAAAACATAAAAAATACAAAAACTCATTCAAACTTTTTGTGCTTTTATGCACCTTTTTCTTTTAAACTTTTCAAAAAGAATTAGACATGAGTCATTTTTTGGTTGAGATGTAAAGCTCCTAACCATGGCATTTTGTGTAAAGTATGGCCATTTTCTACTTAGATGTTGAAGCGATAGTCTTGTGGATTGTAATCCAAACAAATCCTTCATCTTAATGTGATGCAAATGCCTCTTTCCAATACCTTTGGGTAATTAGTTGAGTATTCTCTCTTGAGAATGACGTGTTGTCTTTTCAAGATAAAATGAATCATAACTAATAAATTTTTGTTATTTGTACCACGAACTACGAGGTTTTGATCCTATATTGCACTTTGTGGGTACGTAGGCATGAGACGATAAGTCTCTCCAAACACAAAAATATTAAAAAATGCTTCTCTTCTCACCTCCCCAATCTCTTTTCAAACAAACCATTTTCAAACCAAAAAGCGATAGATATTTCAAAGGGTTCCTATAGAGTACTATAAACATTTTGGGTGCTAACACCTTCCCTTAACGTAACCAACCCCCTTACCCATTCTCTGTTTGTTCTTGTTTTTTTTAGAACTCTTTAGGTTTTGTTCGCTCTTTTTCCTTTCCTTTTGGATAAAATAAAAGTGCGGTGGCGACTCTTGCTTTATGAGTTAAGTTAATCAATAACTTACACTTATAATTTCCCCGCTACAGAAAAGTGGCGACTCTGCTGGGGACCCTGGTTCTTAGTGGGTTTAGCCTACTTTGATTTATTTGTCGCTTTTTTGGTTTGGTTTGTTTGTTATTGCTTGTTCTATTTGGGTGCTTGGTGATCTGTGTGGTGAGATAAGTCCTATACCTGAACTTGAGTGCACTTATGATAGGAGGGTGGTATAGACTTGTTCGGCTTACATGGAGTAGTCCTTACTAAGCTGACTTGAGATCACCCATTCAGTGGAGGCCCCTTTGGGATTACTGATGTCATACGAGTAGTCGTGAATGACGTTACTTTTTCCGAACTGGGAGCCCGAGAAGCTGAGGACCTTAGAACCTTTAACCCATCTTGGCCTTATTAGGACGTGGTGCGGTGGCTATTCAGGTGTAGACTTGAGTCAGTTGTTACGCGATACCACACTCAGACGAGTTTCTCTTGAGAATATTATTGGCTGACGAGTAGTCGTTTAAGCCGATAATATCCTAGTACATACCATTGTGGGAGGTTCTTACCTTTGGCTCCATGCTCGTGACTCGGAACCCTGAACCCGTGTGCTTTGTGTGATCTTATTTGTAGTTGTTGTACATGCACTCATGCATTCATGGACATTTTATTTCCATCAGTTTTCAAGGATCTTAGAGATTTTCCTTTGTAAACATCGCAGATATTGTGATCATGGATATTAGAAGTAGAAACAATCAGAAGTACTGTTTCAAAGCTCCTGATCTTACAGATTTGAAAAAGCTAGTGTCCTTGATAGTTGATCGTGCAGACTTCAGATGGAATTCTGAACACTCTTGTGCAGTTCTATGATCCCGTCTACCGATGCTTTACCTTTCTTGATTATCAGCTCATGCCGACTTTGGAGGAGTATGCTTATCTGTTGGGTATACCAGTTTCTAATAAGGTTCCTTACACTGGTTTGGAGGAAGCTCTTAAGCCCCCAAGATATTATTGCAGCCACCCACTTGATGAAATCTGATATAGATGTTAACCTTAAGGTCAAGGGAGGCATCAAAGGTTTGACTTCTAAGTTCTTGATTGCGAAAGCCACTTTATTTGCTAATTCTAGTAGCACATTGGAGTTTGAGGCTATATTTGCTTTGCTTATCTACGAACTAGTCTTATTCCCTAACGTTGACAACTTTGTGGATGTTAACGCTATTAGGATTTTCTTGATTGGGAACCCTATTCCGACTTTACTTGGTGATACTTACTTCTCCATCCATCATAGGGCTTCTAAGGGGAATGGTACCATTGTTTGTTGCACACCTCTGATGTACAAGTGGTTTATTTCGCACTTTCCACAGTCGTCTGATTTCAAGGAGAACGAGAGTTATTTAAGGTGGTCTCAGAGGATCATGTCCCTTACTCATGCTGATATTACTTGGTCTTCTTCTGTTTATGATGGTGTCCAGATTATTGATAGTTGTGGGGAATTCTCCAATGTGCCTCTTCTTGGCACACAAGGTGGAATTAACTACAACTCGAGTTTAGCTCTCCGTCAGCTTGGCTATATGTTGAAGGAAAAGCCTAAAAATATTCACTTAGAGGGTTTGTTTTTCCAAGAAGGGAATGACTCACTTGGTTTAAGGAAAAGAATGGCTCATATGCTTGGACTAAGATTCATAGGATGGGTAGAGGACGGCTTGGGAGACAAGTTTGCATTGCCTTGGAACCTTATATGCTTTGGGTGAAGGAGAGAGAGCTAAGGAGCTCAAAATGCCTTATTCTTTTGAGAAACCCATGACTACAATGGTCGTTACACCGCTCCCTATTCCTTTTGATGATGTGAAGACTCTTCAAGATGTTTTGGCCAAAATGAAGGAAGAAAAAGATCTTTGGGAATCCAAGTTTCACTCTTCAAACCTTGAGAAGTTAGAGTTGCAAAAGCAGATGAAAGAGAAAGATGACTTGATTGAGTTGCTTGAGCGACGTGTTTTGAATAGACATGGAGATGATTTATTTTCCTCTATTACTTCATCATCTCATCCTCCTACTTCTGGTACTTGGAAGGGTATCGTGGATCGACTCGTGTTAGAGAAGACCGCCATGAAGGACAACTATGAGAGAGAGATTAAGAGACTCCGAAGGAAATATCATCTTGGATCGTCATCGGATGCTCCTTAGGATCTTTAAGATCTAGATTTTTCTTATTGTATTTTGACCCTTTGTAACTTGAACTTCCAAGTGTAGCTCTTTCCAATATTCAATAAAATGAGATGTTTATCAATATTTCAAAAAGTGTTATTTCTTTACGATGTTTGCAATTGCTTTTTATTTAAAGATCCTTGAAAGTTGAATGAAACATTTGCATTTGTATATTGCACACCAAGCATCATCTCTTGCATTATTTCTTGCCTTTTCCAGGTGTCTTATTGTTTCCTTTTGGTCTTCATTCAGCCAAGTTGTCGCACCAGTATAATACTCGAGCTAATCTGAAGAAGAAGATGGATCAATTGCAACAAGAGAACCATGAGCTTCTTGAGGAAGTGACAACCTTGAAGGATAATTTGGAGAGACTCACTGCTATGATGGAATCGTTGGTGGCTGCTCAAAATCAACCACCCCCTCCTCCTCCGCTTTCGACTCCTATGCAAAGGACAATCATTTCTGAGATTGTCTCTATGCCTATCTCTGTGGCGCCTGCTAGTGTTCCTCAATACTCCATGCCACCTGGTTTCCCCTGGGGCATGCCTATTAACTTTGTTCCTGAAGGTTATCAACCACCACCACCTCCTGAAGTTCCAGTTATTCCTATCGTTCAGCCTGTGATGTCTGTACCACCGCCTGTGGTTCATACCGGTCCTTTTGTTGAAGAGCCAATTTTCCATACTGCTCCAAGCGAGAATGTCAGTGCTTATGAAAGAATAGAAGAGATTCAAGATCAATTTGTTGAAATACAAAAAGAAATCAAAACTTTAAGAAGCAAAGAACTGTTTGGGAAGAATGCTCAGGAGTTATGCTTAGTTCCTAATGTGAATATCCCGCATAAGTTCAAAGTCCCTAACTTTGAAAAGTATAAGGGTAACTCTTGTCCATTGAGCCATTTGACTATGTATGCTCGTAAGATGTCGACTCAGACTGATAATAATCAGCTTCTCATTCACTACTTTCAAGACAGTTTGTCTGGTGCAACCTTGAAATGGTATATGGGACTCGACAACACTCAAATTCTCACTTTCAAAGATTTGGGTGAGGCTTTTGTAAAGCATTATAAATATAATGTGGATATGGCTCTCGATCGTGACCAGCTTCGAGCAATGGCTCAGAAAAATAAGGAGACATTCAAAGAATACGCGCAGAGGTGGCGCGAGATTGCTGCTCAGATTAATCCTTCTTTGGAAGAAAATAAAATGACTAAGATCTTCTTGAAAACTCTCAGTCCTTTCTATTATAAGCGTATGATTGCTAGTTCCCCGAGCGATTTCACTAAGATGGTTAATATGGGGATGAGATTGGAAGAAGGTGTACGTGAGGGACATTTTTTAAAAGATGGTAATTCTGCCGGTAGTTCCAAGAAATATGGTGGAGGACTTGCCAAGAAGAAAGAAGGTGAGACCAATGTTATTTCCCATGGAGCACGCAGAAAGAGTTATGGTAAGAATAACCAATGTCAGCAACATGTTGCATCTTACTCCTGTTATCAATTCAACTCCTGCTGTTCAGGTAGCTCCTGCTCATCAACAATGTTCTAATCAACAGAACAATCAACGAGGTCATTTTCAGAAGGATTTTGATCCAATTCCGATGACCTACACAGATTTACTTCCTGGTTTAATTCAGAAAAATCTTGTTCAGACCCGTGCACCACCTGCTGCTCCAAAAGATTCGCCATGGTGGTATAAGCCTGAAGCTCATTGTGTTTTCCATCAGGGAGGAGCTAGGCATGATACTGAGAATTGTTATCCATTGAAAATGGAAGTGCAAAGGTTGGTTAGAAGTGGTATTTTGTCTTTCAAAGACTCTAACCCTAATACAATCGAATATGTTGCCCAATCATGGTAAAGCGTCTGTCAATATGGTTTATGGTTGTCTCGGTACATTCAAAATTTTTTATATCCGTTGGATTCGAAGGTCTCTTATGGAAATGCATGCACTTTTGAGTGAATACCATGATATTGATCATGATTATGCAGCTTGTTGCATATGTTCCGTGAATCCGCGTGGTTGTGTGATAATAAAGAGGCACATTCAAGGGATGATGGATCAGAATTTAATTGAGGTCACTGTTAAAAGAGATGAATATCAGGTGAATGTTATTGCGCCACACTTTAATATTCCTGAACGAGTTGTTATCTCTTATGACAGTCGGAAGACCGCTATTACACCTTTGGTTATTCGGTTACCTGGTCCAGTTCCCTATGAAACTGACAAGGTTGTTCCATATAAATACAATGCTACCATGGTAGAAGATGGTAGGGAAGTTCCCATCCCTCCTTTATCTTCTCTGGTAAGCATCCCTGATGTTAGTAGAGTGACCCGGAGTGGTCAAGTTTTTGCTTCTGAGCCTCCAAAGATTGTGGAGAATGTTGTTGTTGGCAAGCGACCTCAAGATGAGAGTAATGTCGATGCTTCCAGTCAGTCCAGTGGTTTGAATAAGAAGGCTTATGAGGATGAGGTATTGAAATTGCTCAAGAAGAGTGAGTACAGTGTGGTAGATCAGCTCTTGCACACCCCGTCCAAGATTTCAGTGTTGTCCCTACTGATGAATTCTGAAGCTCATAGGGAGTCTTTGCAGAAGGTATTGGAACAAGCATATGTTGAATATGATGTGGCTGTTAATCAGTTTGATGGCATTGTTGCCAACCTCATAGCATGCAATAATTTGAGTTTTTGTGATGAAGAGTTACCCGAGGAGGGGAGAAATCACAATTTGGCTTTATATATCTCTATGAACTGTCAAGAAGATGCACTTTCCAATGTGCTGGTTGATACTGGCTCTTCTTTGAATGTGTTTTCAAAATCTACTTTGTCGAGGCTTTCGTACCAAGGCGCTCCCATGAGGTATAATAGGGTCGTTGTTAAAGCTTTTGATGGATCTCAAAAAACTGTGATTGGAGAGGTTGATCTTCCAATCAAAATAGGACCATGTTTCTTCCAAATTATTTTCAAGTAATGGATATTCGTCCTACTTATAGTTGTCTGCTTGGCCGACCCTGGATTCATGAAGTTGGGGCAGTGACTTCAACTTTTCATCAGAAATTGAAATTTGTTCATAATAACAAGCTGGTAATTGTTGGAGGCGAACAAGCGATGCTAGTAAGCCATCTTTCATCCTTTTCGTATGTTGATGTCGACGAAACTGTTGGGACTCCATTCCAAGCTCTTTTGGTTGATGATAAAGTTGTTAAGAAGGATGGGTTTCTCATGTCCTATTTGAAAGATGATCTGCATGTATTAGAGACTGGTCGGTCTGACGGTTGGGGCCGAGTTATTGATCTGGTTGATAACCTAGGAAAAACTGGTTTAGGCTTTACGCCTGGTACGGTTAGAAGAGATTTGAAGCGTATTAATAAGGCCTTTCACAGCGTCGGATTCATCAACAAATATCACTCTATTGCTGCCATCATTGAAGATGATGAAGAGGAAGAACTTCCCAATTTCGTGACACATGGACAGATCTGCCAGAATTTGATAGTTGTTGATGTTCCCACTATTATTTATATTTCAAAGTAATTTGTTTTTGTTTCTTTCAAAAATCCTTTCACTCTGCCCAAGGTGAAAGTGAATTTGTGAGGGCTTTGTTTCAAATTTTATCATCATCAGTAAAATGTTATTTTGTTTATCCATATTATGTTTTCCCTTTTTTGCTTTATTTTTGAAAAAATGGTAACATAAAAAACCAAAATAATAATAATAATGTGATAATCACTTTTATCTGCATAATACTTGCATTTCTTGTTCATACTCTAAAATCAAACATAAATCATTGTGCATATTGATTGTTAAACCCATTGAAAACAATGACCATATGCCCTCTCCCAACTTTGAGTTCCCTGTGTTTGGAGCTGAAGAAGAGGATATTGAGGAGATTCCAGATGAAATTTCTCGGTTGCTTGAGCACGAGGAAAAAGCCATTCAGCCTCGTGAAGAGCCGGTAGAATTGGTTAATTTGGGATCAGATGATGATAAGAAAGAAGTTAAGATTGGGGCCCTGCTTCACTCAGATGTTAAGAAGATAATGGTAGAGCTTCTTAGAGAATATGTTGATGTATTTGCTTGGTCTTATCAAGACATGCCTGGTCTTTATACTGATATAGTGGAACACCATTTGCCATTGAAGCCTGAATGTCCACCTGTGAAACAGAAATTAATAAGAACTCATCCTAACATGGTTGTGAAGATCAAAGAAGAGGTTCAAAAGCAGATTAATGATGGTTTTCTTGTGACTTCTGAGTATCCTCAATGGGTGGCCAATATTGTGTCTGTTCCAAAGAAAGACGGAAAAGTCCGAATGTGCGTTGAATACAGAGATTTGAATAAAGCGAGTTCGAAAGATGATTTTCCACTGCCACACATTGATATGCTGGTAGATAATACTGCTAAGTTCAATATCTTTTATTTTATGGAAGGATTTTCCAGTTATAATCAGATAAAGATGGCACCCGAGGATATGGAGAAAACAACATTCATTACACCCTTGGGAACATTCTGTTACAGAGTGATGCCCTTCGATTTGAAAAATGTTAGTGCAACGTACCAGAGAGTGATGACTACTTTGTTCCATGATATGATGCATAAATAAATTGAGGTCTATGTGGATGATATGACTTGTAAGTCGAAGACTGAAGAAGATCATATTGATTACTTATTGAAGTTGTTTCAACGTTTGAGAAAGTTTAAGCTTCGTTTGAATCCTAATAAATGCACTTTTGGTGTCCATTCTGGAAAGTTGTTGGGCTTTATTGTCAGCCAAAAAGGCATTGAAGTTTATCCTGTTAAAGTTAAAGCTATTCAGGAAATGCCTGCGCCCAAAACAGAAAATCAAGTAAGAGGATTCTTGGGACGTTTGAACTATATCTCCCGATTTATATCCAATATGACTGCCACATGTGCGCCGATCTTTAAGCTTCTTCGCAAAGATCAGGGTTGTGTCTGGACGGACGATTGTCAGAAAGCTTTTGAAAGAATTAAAGAGTATTTTCTTGAACCTCCTATTTTGTCTCCTCATGTGGAAGGAAGGCCTTTGATCATGTATTTGACTGTGTTGGAATAGTCTATGGGTTGTGTTCTGGGTCAACAAGATGAATCTGGTCGAAAAGAATTTGCCATTTATTATTTGAGTAAGAAGTTCACCGATTGTGAGTCTCGGTACTCAATGCTTGAAAAGACATGTTGTGTTTTAGCTTGGGCTGGCAAGCGCCTCCGCCAGTATATGTTGAGTCATACAACCTTGTTGATATCCAAAATATATTCAATCAAGTATATTTTTGAAAAGCCTGCTTTAACTGGGAGGATTGCTCGTTGGCAAATGTTGTTGTTAGAATATGATATCGAGTACCGAACTCAAAAATCGATAAAAGGAAGTGTTTTGGCTGACCATTTGGCACACCAGCCAATTGATGATTATCAACCTATCAAGTTTGATTTTCCTGATGAAGATGTGATGTACCTAAAGGTTAAAGATTGTGAGGAACCGTTACATGATGAAGGGCTTGAGCCTGGATCCCGTTGGGGTTTGATTTTTGATGGAGCTGTCAATGAGTATGGCAATGGTATTGGGGCAATAATTGTTAATCCTCATGGTTTTCATATTCCTTTCACCGCAAGGTTGATGTTCACTTGCACAAATAATGCGGCTGAGTATGAAGCGTGTATTATAGGCTTGGAAGAAGCTATTGTTTTAAAAATCAAGATTCTTGATGTATACGGAGATTCAACCCTGTTGATTAATCAGATCAAAGGGGAATGGGAGACACGTCAACCTGATTTGATTCCTTATCGAGATTATGCAAGAAGGTTGTCAACTTTCTTCAATAAGGTTGAGTTTCGCCATATACCCAGAGTAGAGAATCGAATGGCAGATGCTTTAGCAATTATATCCTCCATAATTGTGGTGAATCGGTGGAATGATGTGCCCAAAATTGATGTTATGCGTCTCGATAAACCAACTCTTGTGTTTGCGGTTGAAGAGGTTGTTGGTGATAAACCGTGGTATTATGATATTAAATGTTTTCTTCAGAATCAAGAGTACCCACTTGGGGCATCCAAGAAAGATAAGAAGACTTTGAGAAGATTGGCTGGTAGTTTCTTCTTGAATGATGATGTGGTGTATAAAAGAAATCATGACATGGTCTTGCTCAGATACGTGGATAGACACAAAGTTGACATGTTGGTGAAAGAAATTCATGAAGGATCCTTTGGTACCCATGCCAATGGGCATGCAATGGCTAATAAGATGATAAGGGCAGGTTACTATTGGCTGACAATGGAATCTGACTGTGGCAAATATGTGAAGAAATGTCATAAATGCAAAGTTTATGCTGACAAAATTCATGTACCTCCAACTCCTCTCAATGTTGTCTCTTCTCCATGGCCTTTCTCCATGTGGGGCATTGATATGATTGGAGTGATTGAGCCTAAAGCGTCAAACAGACACCGTTTCATATTGGTGGCTATTGACTATTTTACCAAGTGGGTTGAAGTGGCATCATATGCCAATGTGACCAAGCAAGTAGTGGTTTGGTTTATCAAGAACCAAATCATTTGTCGGTATGGTGTTTCGAGCAAGATTATCACTGATAATGGGTCGAATATGAATAACAGGATGATGAAAGAATTATGTGATGAGTTTAAGATTGAACATCATAATTCTTCTCCTTACAGACCTAAGATGAATGGGGTTGTTGAAGCTGCTAATAAGAATATCAAGAAGATTATACAGAAGATGGTTGTTACTTACAAGAATTGGCATGAGATGCTCCCTTTTGCTTTGCATGGGTATTTGTTATACCCCAAAAATTTTCCCTTTAGATGTCATCATCATTTTCATGAGCATTATAGGTCAATCATCCTTGCATAGCTAACCAAGTTACCAAACTTTGTGGTTTTGTTTCTTTTGTGGAATTAGGGTTTTGCATAAGAAAGGGAAAGCTCTGATTAATCAAGATTTGAAGGAGGGATCAACCAAATAAGTCCTCATACACTTCAAGGGTTCCTAAGATGCCATTTGGTTCAATACAATTCATTTCAAGGGGTTCTTGAATGAATTAGAGAGGTTTCGATTTCATCTGATTAAAAAGTCAACTGAGGCTCCAGAAAGTCAACCTTTGAGTTTTTTGGTCAACCATGAATACTTCAAGTCACACACTATGATCTCATGTGATTAGATCAAGAAGAATCAAGATAGAACAATAAAATCAGTAGAAATTGGCAAATTAGGGTTTTGGAGGAATTTTTCTAAGTATGGAAATTATGATTTTTAGCCATCTTTCAAGGATCATACCTCACTCATCATTGATCCAAATGGAGTAAACTAGTACTCATTTTAAAGGTGGCATTCCATACTACATGTTTGTAGAAGAAATTGAGATAAAAAAGTATAACGATTTGAAGTTTTAAGTGATCAAAGTTGGAATAAATCATGATTGGTACCCATTACTTAGAAAATTTCTAAGTCATAAAATTCAGGTTTTTGTACCAAGTTCAAGCCAAATTTTCAGGAGTTTCTTGACCTCAAATCAAATTTTTTTGAACATGAAATATATTCTTTGTTCTCCAAGCTTTCCAAGCATGTATAGAACTCCCCCAATTGGATTAAGGAGTCAAGAGATATGATGTCCTAAAGTTGGAGGTTTTCAAGCTCAAGTTGGACAACTTGCCCAAGCTGCCAAGGCACTTTAAATCATGACTTTGTTCAACCTTTCAAGCTGTGTTCCCCATATTTTCAAGCTTCGATTCAAATTTCCTTGAACATGAAAATTGATCCTCTCCATCTCAGCTTTCTGAACATATGTAGAATGTCTCTATCGGATTCCTAGAACTCAAGATACGGCGTTGTGAACATTGGCATCAACACTTGACAAGACTTGCCCAAGTCGCATACGAAGGCCATGATCAATGGTTTGGACCAGTTTTCTTGCTCTATTTTCATCATGATACAAGCATAATCTCAAGGAGCTTTCCACGTGAAAATTGTAGAGTTACATGCCCTCTTTCAAAAGAATCCAAAATCACATCATTTGAGTTAAGGATCATGAAGTTACATGGTGCCAAAGTCAGCCCTGAACCATGCTTTGGACCTTGCCCTCTCACCCGGTCATGCACAACTTTCACACCAAACAGTCAATCTTTCTCACCAGCCAAGGTTTTGATTAGTGTGCACCTAATTTCCAATTTCTCAATCCCAAACATTACCTTTTCTAGCTTTCATTTGACTCACCTCCTAAAAGCTTTTGTGGCACAAACATGAAAGGATGAAAGACAAACATTATGAATCAGGCCCTCTGATTTTTTTATCTTCCTAGGCTGCTCCTCTAGCCACAATATAACAAATGATACCACTGCCCAACCATCTGAGCTGAGTCGTCGCTATCATGGTCAATATTTTCAGTTTTGGCTCCAAGCATCATTTAAAAAAAAAAAAAAAGAGCCGAACATAACACTGGATAAAAAGGGAGGGGGGTACCATTCAGTTCAAAAAAAAGATATGAGAGTGCAATAAGAATCATCATCACCTATTTCTTTTGAAGAGAAAAATCATCCACTATCACTCACGGGTACAAAAAAAAACATTCATCACCATTGTTTAAGGGGCCTTGATCTTCTTTCTTTTTCCTTCTTATAAACTCCATATCCTTCTTTCAAGTATCATCTGCAGCAGCCGTCACATAGCTATTTTACCCAGTTAAGACGTTCTCGACTCAACCGCAAATTTCACGCGTCATAAGCAGAGGTACTCACATCATTTCTTACTCTCTGAAATTTCTATGTTTCGTCATCGTCAAGCTTTCATGAAAATGTCAGTTTTGCACGTGATTTGTTCGTTGAGTTGTCATGGCAGTGGATAACATATGATTTATGTCGTTTTCTCGAAGGCCATTTGGTCTTTTATGTGTGTCGTATATCAGGTTCTTGTTACTTACCTTCAACATGTGTCATGAGGTCGTCATGGTCGTCATTTGTATGCGTGCAACATTCCATGTTAATGTGTGATCTATGCTGTCCATTTTTGTGTGCTTCAGTAGGGATATCTTGGTGTTATTATGTTTGTTCATGTTCATAATTCTCATTATTTGGTTTTGACCTGCCACTGTTATTGGAATGTGAGCGCGTGTTAGTGTTTTGTTTACCAATAAGTTTGGATATCTTTGTGTATTTATAGTTGTGTTTCCATCGTGTGGATATGGGTTAAAGAACATGAATTTTTTTTGTGTCCGTTTACTTGTTAACTACATGTTTTGAGAGTATTGTTTTGTAAGGGATCTTGAACGGAGATATTGGATGATGAGTGTGTATTCCGTGGTGTTGCTGGTTAGGTGCTGATTTTTCGGTGTGCATGTGGTAACGTACAATGGTCGTTTTGTGATATTTACCTCATGCAATCTTGTTGTGTGCGTGATAACTTGCTAAAGTGTCACTGTTCCATTGCGTTTATGTTTAAGTCACTTATTTCATGATATCATGTGTGAGTGCATTTCATACAGTTCACGAAGTATAGTCCGTAAGCGGTAAGCTTAGCATGTTTGGCAGGATTTTGTTGTTGCTTTTTTTTCGGGTCGTATTCGCGTTTTTTTATGCAACTTTGTAGCAGTTATGCGAACTGCATTACATCATGACTGTATTCCGACGTTTAATAGGTTAGTTTTGTTTCTTTCATTTGGATCCACATGTGTGGTCTTTTCTTGTTGATATGTTGGAGAAAGTTGAAGCTAAGGGTGATTTGAGTTGGGATAAAGGGGTGTTTCGCAGCAGTAAGTGGGGTTTGAAAACCGTTTTGACGGATAGCGTAGGGAGTCATGAAGGGATTACGTTTGTCTTTAGAAAGCTGAGAGAAGTTAGGATCAATATGGGTTTTGTCTCATATAGGTTAGGTCCGTTCTTTGTTTTAAAATAAGAGGTAGAGAGTTGAAAGTGGGTATGAGGTTAATGAGTTCGTTTGGGCCGTTCTTTGAGGATCCTGGCCCATGATCCTTGCGGCTTGCATCTTGCCTTAGCCTAGTTTTTTTGTAATTTTATTAGTTTTTTTGTGTCAATCTTAATGGACTAGTGTCTTAAGTAGTTTTTTAGTTAGAATTATTTAGTTAATTAGTTCTTTAGGAGTTAGTTCTTTTATAACTTAATTAATTTAGCCCTTTAAAAACTTGCTTATTTATTTAAACTTAGTTTAGTTATTTTTTCCTATTATTAATAGTTTTTTATTGATTTGTGGTTTAATTAGATTTTAGTTAATTCTTAAATTTAGTCTTGACAATCTTTTTTTTTTTTATTCTTGTTTGTTCATTTATGAATTTTGATATATTATTTGAGCCTCCTTTGTTGCTTATTTCGTTTGATGATTCCTCAACACAATACCAAAGGAAAGGATTATTCTTTGTTGACTTATAAGTTATAGTTAGGATAGTTGTTGCTTTCTTACCCTCTTGACCTCTTTAGGATCATCACCTTCGGCCTCATTAGAGCCTTTCTCCCTCTTTGACCTAGTTTTAGGTTAGGATTTTCAAACCCTATGTAAGTACTATCATTATAATTACTTATTTTTCTTTTTCGGCCTTATGAGAGCCATTTTTGCTTTATAACTTAGAGTTAGGTTTGGTGTTTTTGAACTCCATGTGGGTACCATTATGATGTGTACTCATTCCCCCCTTTTTACTTTGTTTAAAGTCAATATTTTAGTTAGTTCTTCAACTTAGACTTAGAGAGTTCTTTAACTTTATGTGAGTATCATGATTATGAGTACTCGTCCCCCCTTGGAACCTTGATCATTATCAAAAGTTCCTCGTTCCTAGTTAGGTGAACTACGAATGCTCTGATTCCATCCTTATTAGGATACGTAGACACGAGATGCGACGTCTTGGCGAGCATACTTAGTGTATATACCCCTAGGTCTTTACCTTAGCACCATTCCCTTAGCAAGCAAACAATAACTTAACACAAATACTAACAAGAGGTTCTTGTAGAGTACTACAAATATCTAGGATGCTAACACCTTCCCTAGGCATAACTAACCCCCAAACCTTAGATCTCTTAGTTGTGTCTTCACATAGCGCAATTAGGGTTTTCTTCGATCTTTACCCTTTCCTTTGGATAAATCAAAGATCGGTGGTGAATTTCAAAGATGTGTGATTCAAGTTAATTAATAGCTTGATATCCGATTCTCGCCGCAACAGTATCGTACATCCGTCTGCACTTCAACAAGGGCAACCCCTTTCTCTCTTGTTTATGGTATGGAAGCAGTGCTCCGGGTAGAAGTTGAAACCCCTTCTATGAGAGTTTTGATGGAAGCTAAATTGTCTGAGGCTGAATGGTGTCAGAGTAGATACGACCAGTTAAATTTAATTAAGGAGAAAAGAATGACGACCTTGTGTCATGGAAAATTGTATCAACAGAGAATGAAGAAATCTTTTGACAAGAAGGTCTGACCTCGTGTGTTCAGAGAAGGCGACCTCGTGCTCAAAAGGATCTCGACTTATACCAATGATTCTAGGGGCAAGTGGACTCCTAATTATGAAGGTCCATATGTTGTTAAGAGAGCCTTCTCTGGCAGTGCATTACTTCTTACAACTATGGATGGTGAAGAGTTCACTCTTCCTGTGAATGCCGACACAGTCAAGAAATACTTCGCCTAAAAAAAAAAACAGCTCGCTAAGTTGAAAACCCGAAAGGGCGGCTTATGCAAAAATGAGTGTCTCGGTGGATTGAAAACCCGAAAGGGCGGTCCAGGCAAAAATTAGAGACAAAAACAGAAATAATTATCCCGGTAGATTGAAAACCCGAAAGGGCAATCTAGGCAAAAGTTAGGGATTATGGAAAGTAACTGCATTTGGCCAGTCTTGATTGTTGAAAGCAACATTTTCTATCAAGGATTATGCTTCAAATCATCCTCAGCTGAAGTTTTGAGCACAGTGGAATTCAAAGTTGTTAGGGAGAATAGTGGTAATTGTATTTCAATGTAACCCTTTCCACGTATTTACCATTTTTTTTCAAACTTTGTAATGATCCATGGAGCTACGCCATTTGCGGACTACCATTCTATTAATAAAATTTGGGCCTTTGTCCCTTTGTTTCTGTTTGCAAAATTTCATTTATTGCTGATGATGATTTTTGAAACAAAATGTGAATAATTGATTTAAAATTTGAAAATTATAAAAGCACTTTCCTTTGATTTATGAATACAAAAAAGGAATGTCAACGGTTATTCCAAGATTGGTAAGATCAATGTTTTCCTCAGTAAGGTTTGTTCTTACTCCTCTAATAGGATTTATTGACAGCTTCCCAGTAGAGTTGTTGATATTTTCCTGATAGATTTGTTGATATTTCCTCAGCAGAGTTTGTTCATGATCAGTTGTTGACAAGATGGTGGGTTCCTTCAGAAGTTTGTTATGATGTGATAAACTTATTAGATCCAGTATTTCCAAGTTGAATACCGGTTTGTGTTTTCTCCAGACGAGTGTTGTTCGGTTTTTCCCCAACTATGTTTCGATCCAGATCTTCACCATCTAATTATGTTATTGGTCAGGCAGTTGAGCAGTTTTGAAGATCATCTCTCATTGGTGTCAATTCCCACGCAGAGATTCACTCTTGTTATCCCCAGCAAAAGTCATATAAAGAATCCTCACTCAGAGTTTTATCCTCTAGATGTGTTGTTATTGCTTTGGATGTTCCTAAACAGAGATCAATGTTATTTCCCTCTAAGGAGTATTGACATAGTGGACGTTTGTCGGATTTTATTTTACCTTGTGGATGTATTTCTCCCCAGGTTGTTCTACCTGGAGATTTATCCTGGCTGATTCCCCAACAGGGGCAGTGCATTATTATTTTGAATGTTTCCCAAGCTTAAAGAAATGATGTTAACTTCTTATTTTCCCCGGCAAGTCCATAGTGTTTTTCTCTCCAGATTGTTTTTATTCATAGATTCTTCCTAGTGAAGATTGTGCATCATTATTTCGGGTGTTCCCCAGTGAAGTCGTTGATGACGTCTCTATTTAAGGAATATTGATATATCAGTCACTTGTCGAGTTTTCTCTCATTTATGATGAGTATTGATCTAAAATCCCCCACAGTTTTGACCTTTTGCTATTTCCTCCAACAAGTCCAGGATACTTTGCTCAGAATTAGTTAATCCTCAGAAAGCTTTTCTCTTGTATTTCCAACAGATCTGCCTTGTTTTCCCAGTGGATTTTGTGTAAATGTTTATATGTTTACAATCCCCATCGAATTCTTTTTTTTTCGCAATAGATCTTTTCGTCCTTTTGAAGTAGAAGTTCCTGTGAATTTTTATGATCCCTAGGAGAATTCAAAAAATTTGGGTTGTATGATTCCCCAACAGCTTTCTTGCCATCCTCAAAGCAGAGTTTATGTTGTTATCCTCTTTGTGGATCATCGACGTTAAAATATTGATATTTGAGTTTGTCCCCAAGGAGTATCTTTCTTTCTCCAGCAAGATTTGAGCCTTGTAGTAGGATTTATTTTCCTTTTATGGCTTTTGTTTATCTCTTGCAGGATTTCTTCAGCTAAATCCCTAGCAGAGCTGCTAATGATATCTCCATCTTGTTGAGATTAACCGAGTATTTCAGTGGCATTGTGATGTTTATTCACCCTCTGTCTATCCTTATGTCTATTTTGTCAGCATATTCATACTCAAATGTGTTGCATGCGCATTCATTTGTTGTGCATAGCATATTGCTGTTGCATTGTCCATCTTGCATTTGTGTTGGTGCTTCCTTGCTCTCTGGTGTTGTTATCCCCGCAAAGTGTGTGCGTCCTTTATCCATTAGAGTGTCGACCTGTAAGCAGAAAATGCATAACCTTCCTAATTCTCCACTGAGTTTATGCCACGTGGAACATATTTGTTTTAGCCTTCCTCCCAAGTTCATTTGTCTGGATGAAATTAATTCCCAGTTGAGATATTTCCTCTTCGGGATGAGGCTTGTTTGACCATTTCTCTCTGGTTTATTCCTGGATTGAATTTTGGTCCCTTGCTCTGGCAATGAAAGCTTATCACCTTTGTCGTCCTGCCCATTTAGTTGGTAGTAGATGATATAGCTGGCTTATTACCTTTGTCGTCCAGCCCATTTAGTTGGTAGTAGGTAATATAGTCGGGTTTGGTTACCTTGTTATAGCTGTCACTTGGTTGATAGCTGGTAATCTCTCCCTCGTCCGGGTTTATCACCTTTGTCGTCCTTCCCGTTTAGTTGGTAGTAGGTGATATTTCTCGGAGCTTTTGAGATTGTTACCTTTGTCGTCCTGCCCTTTCGTTGGTAGTAGGTATTTTTTCTCATATCATTGGTTAATTACCTTGTTTTAACTGTCACTTGGTTGATAGTTGGTAATCCCTCTTTTTGGCTTATTACCTCTGTCGTCCTGCCCCTTTAGTTGGTAGTAGATGATGTAGCTGGCTTATTACCTTTGTCGTCCTGCCCATTTAGTTGTCAGTAGGTAATATAGCCCGGTTTGGTTACCTTGTTATAGCTATCACTTGTTTGATAGTTGGTAATCTCTCCATATTCGAGTTTATTACCTTTGTCGTCCTGCCCTTTGTTGGTAGTAGGTAATATTTCTCGTACCCCTTTTTGAGATTGTTACCTTTGTCGTCCTGCCCTTTGTTGGTAGTAGGTAATATTTCTCATATCCTTTTGGTTGTTTGCCTTGTTGTAGCTTCCACATGGTTGGTGGTTGGCAGTCTTTCCTTTTGATCATGTTATTACCGGATGTCTGGTATTAGACGATCTTTTCCCCAACAGAGATTTTTCTCTCCCTATTGGGACGAGTTATCCCTCTTTTATTCCTAGAGTAGGTAATTTTCCCTCAGTGAAATCTTTCCCTTTATTCTTCCCCAATAGAGATTGTTTCCTCCCCTGTTGGGATGTGCTTTCCCTCTTTTGTTTTCCCATGTGGAGTCTTTTCTTTTGTTCCCCGGTGTTTGTTTGTCTTTTGTGGTATATGTTCCCCACAGAGGTCTTGTGTCTGCATACCATTTGCACGATCATATCATTTTGTGGTCTCTTAGGGCCAAAAATTGGGTTATTGTTATATTTAAGTCTCTTCTATCTTGTTGAGACAAAGATGCCCATCTTCGTATCTCCGGATAGAAGAAACTTAAATAGGGACAGTTGTAATACCCTAATTTTTACCCCCAAGATCCCACATGTCATTTGCATCTCATACCACAAATAAGATCACAGGCTTTGGTTCTCTTACCCTCTGAAGGTTTGTTCTCTAGTGAGATCGCCAAGCACCCGTGTTCTTTTGTTTGTTTGATGCTTTTATTTGTTTATATTTACTAACTTCTAATTAAAATAAAAAATGGTTTTTTTCTTTACTAACTCTTTCAGGAAGAATTTGGATCAAAGATATCAAAATCAGTTCCTCAGCTCGAATGAATTTCATCTGAACAAAGTCAAAGTTGATCTGCAAACAATTCAAAAAATCATTTGATCAAGAGTTTCCAAGATTTAATTGATTATTATTCAAGAGACTCCAAGGTTCATGTGTTTATTTCCATGCCTTCTTTGACAAGCAAGAAAAATCGAGCCAGAGCCAAGACAGCACATCAAAAAGCATTTTTTGTCATTTTTTCACTGTGTTAATCGATTAACACATTTTGTACTGAAAATGGTTAATCGATTAACCTGTGCGTTTTTGGAGAAAATGTGTCAAATTCAAATTCGGCAGCATTTTGGCACCAAATTCACTTTGATCACATGTGGAATATTCTAGACCTTCTGATATTAATTCCCCTACATCGTCACAATTAATTCCCACCATACACCCTCTTAATCACCACTTGATTTTGATTTTACCACCAAAATTCAAATTCCAATCCTAATTTTGATTCCAAACCAAATTCCAAACCACTAAAATTTCCAAGCCTAAACTCTATAAATAGAGACCTCATTTCATTCATTTCACAAGCTTTTGATAACCAAGAAACCTCTTGCAATTTCTCTCCCCAACCACAAAAATTCACTCAAAACTCACTTTTCTTCTCTTGAAAGTTAACAAGAATTCACATTGAATCTTGTTCAACTTTGAGCTAAACCTTCATCCAAACTTGTTTTCTTCATCAATTCTCATAGATCAAGGATTTGGTGTTTGGATATTGGTGCAATTTGAAGGAATTTTCAAATTTTGGATTGGTAACTCATCTCTCACCATTGTTGAAGCTTCAATTTCATCTTCCATAATGTAGATCCTTGGTGGATTCTTGTTACTTGGTTATTTGGGTCTTGTAATTGTGTTTGATTGCTGGTTTTTGCTGTTGTTGTACTTGATTTTTCGTGCACAATTGCATCCTTGATCATGAGGTGTTTGAAGAAATGATTGATCAAGGATTTTACAATTTTCAAATTGATTTGCTGTTGTTTTTACAGTGTTAATCGATTAACCAATTGTTAATCGATTAACCAAAACAAGCACGAATTGGTTAATCGATTAACAGTTGGTTTCTGCGCCTAGAATTGCAGTTTTACACTAGTTAATCGATTAACACTTTTACACATGAAATGGTTAATCGATTAACCAGTGTCCAGAATGTGATTTTCACTTGTTTTTGGGATTGTTTTATTTTTTTCCTCCTTTTTCTTCCCCTTTCTTTTTGTTTTGGCCTTGAAGTACATTGTTGAGATTAATTTCTCTTCAATTTCAATGGACTTTGGATATGGTTAAAGTAATTGAACATTCATTAGTTCAAATCTATCTTTAAATGAATTGTTGAATTCATTTGAGGTGCTTTGAATTAGTGATATGTTTTCACATTTAAACCTATCAATTAAAGGTGATTGAACTTGTAATTCAATTTGGCTTTCTCCTCATCTATTTATTTTTATTTTGATCGATGAAAGTCTTATGGATCTTAGAATTTCTTTGTTGAATTCTTGATCAAGACTAGATCGCTACCTATTTTCTTTTCGTGCAGTATTGCTTTCGGATGACGATTTAAATATCGTTCATCTAGCATGCATTAGCACAAAGATCACTATTGACCGGCCTCGAGTAGGGTGACTTCTTTATAAGTCACTTGGTGATTGCTTAACATAGAGCTATATTTGTCCCTCCCCATCCGAATCAGGACTTGAACTTTCGTGGCCCGAACTTATGATCGTCCGCCCAAGCATGGTAGTTCTTTTGTATTAGGCTCATAATCTTTGAAGCTTGTTGCGTAGAGGCTTTGATTCTATTAATCTTCTGACAAGTCTTCATTAACCTTGACCTAAGCACTTTGTTCAACCATATAGTTCAAGACGCGAGACGGAATAATCGGTGTTGCCTTTTTTAGGACTCTTGGTACTAGAGCCTTTGTGCTACTATTATGTATATACTATTATATTATATTACTATATTGTTTATGTTTCCTTCTTGCTCCCTATCTCTCTTTATTTTTATATGCTTTATGCCATTATATCATATCATGTTTATGTTTATGTCATTTTTCTTTTATCCACTTGGACCATATTATCTTGTGTCTTTGTTTTTCTTTTGTCCACTTGGACCATGCTTCTCTTAAGACATTAATAAATATTGAAACACTTAGAAGAATTGGTTCTCTTAATCTCGGATTGTTGTGACCTTGTGAATGGATTTAGACCTTGGACCTCTTGGACTATTCTTGGACTTATGGACTTAGACTTAGGATTCCTTCCCTTGTGCTTTGGATCATTATGGAGTTTGGTATTCTAGCCTTTATTTGGCTTGCTTATTGGCTCAAGAGGATGGAATTCTTTCTCTTATTATGCTTTGAAGAGTGCCTCCATGTGGTTAGATCTTTCTTACCTTAGCTTTTATTTTATGCAATAGCATAGTCATTTCTTCTCCACCCCTTCTTAAATTTTCAAAATCTTCTCCCTTTTTCAAAACCTTCTTGTTTTTAACTTTAAAACCACTTTCATAATAAAACATTGACTTTGTCAAGTGATTTTCAAACTTTGTTTTCTCTAATAAATGCCAATCCATGTTAATCATACTTTGACCATTTCAAAAAAAAAACATAAAAAAATACAAAAACTCATTCAAACTTTTTGTGCTTTTATGCGCCTTTTTCTTTTAAACTTTTCAAAAAGAATTAGACATGAGTCATTTTTTGGTTGAGATGTAAAACTCCTAACCATGGTATTTCGTGTAAAGTATGACCATTTTCCACTTAGATGTTGAAGCGATAGTCTTGTTGATTGTAATCCAAGCAAATCCTCCATCTTAATGTGATGCAAACACCTCTTTCCAATACCTTTGGGTAATTAGTTGAGTATTCTCTCTTGAGAATGACGAGTTATCTTTTCAAGATAAAATGAATCATAACCAATAAATTTTTGTTATTTGTACCACTACGAGGTTTTGATCCTATATTGCACTTTGTGGGTACGTAGGCATGAGACGATAAGTCTCTCCAAAAACAAAAATAATAAAAAATACTTCTCTTCTCACCTCCCCAATCTCTTTTCAAACAAACCATTTTCAAACCAAAAAGTGATACATATTTCAAAGGGTTCCTATAGAGTACTATAGACGTTTTGGGTGCTAACACCTTACTTAACGTAACCAACCCCCTTATCCATTCTTTGTTTGTTCTTGTTTTTTTTAAAACTCTTTAGGTTTTGTTCGCTCTTTTTCCTTTCCTTTGGATAAAATAAAAGTGCGGTGGCGACTCTTGCTTTATGAGTTAAGTTAATCAATAGCTTACACTCACAATTTCCCCGCTACACATACAAGTCAAAACTAACAAAAAGTTTATTCATCTTAAGATATACGCGTCATATCATCATAGAGACATTATGAAACAAGCTATTGAAACGTAAATAACGATACTTAAACAACATTGTTCACTTCTTAGGTTATAAATTCACTTATATTAAGTTAACTAATAAATAGATTTTGAAACATTAACTATTATGTGTGAGAACTAGATTTGGTTCTGCAATGTTACCTCTAAGTTTTGATGATATCAAACAAGTATGTTTGTATGAACAATTTTGTTAGTCCAATGTTTGTTACTTTTGAGAATCTAAGAAACAGGATCTGCTTCCGTTGAATGGCGTGTATGTTGTTAAAAGAGAATATTTCTCCTACGAGCTACACTTGATCTGCTAAATAGCGGTAACTGCTTCAGGAGAATCTGAAGATTACGAGACTCTGATATAATATGGAAAAAGAACAAGTTCTGAAGATCTAAAGATAGAGGTTCTGATGAACGAAGTTCAGATACTGAAGACTTACACTCTCTAAATAAAGGTACTGAAGACTTACGCTCTCTAAATAAATGTTCTGAAGACCTAACTATAGTCTCTACTCATGCTTCAACTAAATACCATTAGAAGCCTCTGAAGATTTGAAGACAACGTTCTGAATAGACAAGGTTCTGAAGACCAAGTGCTGAAGACTCTGAAGACGCAGTTCTGAGGATTCCAAGACTTGAAGGTCTTAAGAACCAAGCTACGTTTTCCCTTCTTACTCATGCTTGCAGAAGCCTCTGAAGTTAAGAAGATAAGAAGACCAAGCAAGAAAATACAACTATACAACGGTACAAACGAAGATATCTTGAAAACAGTGCAACACTACAAACGAAGATATCTTGACAAGACAGGACACAAAAGTATTATTTGTCCTCACGTCTCCATCAAGCCGCCGTCAGTCTAGATAGCTATCATGATTACTTTTCAACGGTTATTTTTTTTTCAAGGCTATATAAAGACGCGAAGACTTGAAGAAAGAAATACGAACGCTCACTGCAAGAATACTCTCTTACTAACATCTTTCTTAAGTCATTTAGATTCAAAAATTATTTACATTTCAGCTTGTATAAGAAGTATTATTTTGTAAACGAAACACTTACAAACTTAGGTTTGGTTCCTTGAGAAAGACCGGTTAGGTTGGATTTCTTGAGAAGTCTAGGACTTGGTGTCTTAGAGGTTGTTCCTTGAGAAAGACCGGATAAGTTGGATTTCTTGAGAAGTCTAGGACGTGCAGTCTTAGAGGTTGTTGTTAGTCACCAGCAGTTTGGCTCGTGCATTGTATTAATCTGATTGATTAGTGAATTAAGACCTCGATTGAGAGAGGCAAAATCACCTTGGTGGGTGGACTAGATTTGTTTACTGTGTTATCTCTTTCTAGCTTCATTAAGGTTATTAATCAAAGGTGAAAGTATTATTAAGGGGAGTTGTTTTTAAAGAAAATATTTTATTTTGAAAAACCAATTCAAACCCCCCCTTTCTTGTGTTTTTCACACCTTCAATTGGTATCATAGCTCCCGTTCTGAGGTGATAAAAAGGTTGAATTTTTATCAAGCACTAAATAGTGTTCAGTACCGACCCAAGTGTGAAAAACAATGGCCGCACCTGAACCAAATGCTGTCACTCTTGATAAATATGAAAGAGATTCATATAGTACAAAACCTCCTATCTTTGATGGTGAAAAATTTGACTATTGGAAAGAAAGAATTGAGAGTTACTTTCTGGCTTTTGACTTAGATCTATGGGATCTGGTAGTTTATGGCTACAGTTACCCAGTAGACTCTGAAGGCAAAAAGATTGCCAGAAGCGCATTGACAGATGCTCAAAAGAAGATCTACAAGAACCATCACAGAGCAAGAACAATTCCGTTAAATGCAATTTCATATACGGAATATGAAAAGATCACAAACAAAGAAACTACAAAGTCTATTTTTTATTCTCTCCAAATGACTCATGAAGGCAACACTCAAGTCAAGGAGACAAAGGCTTTTGCCCTAATCCAAAAATATGAAGCCTTCAGAATGGAAGACGATGAATCTGTGGAAATTATGTTTTCAAGATTTCAGATGCTTGTTGCAGGACTCAGAGTTCTGGACAAAGGTTACTCTACTGTTGATCATGTCAAGAAGATTATCAGAAGTCTGCCTGATAAATGGAGACCAATGGTAACTGCTTTAAAACTAGTAAAGGATCTGAACAACATAAGTCTTGAGGAACTAGTTAGTTCTTTAAGGAGTCATGAAATAGAACTTCAAGAAGATGAACCTCAGAAAAAAGGTAAATCTATTGCTCTAAAGGCTAAGTCTGAAAAGAAAAAGGCTTATCAAGCAGAAGAAGAACCATAAAAATCTGAAGAAGATTCAGATTCAGATGAACTGTCTCTCATATCAAGGAAGATAAGCCAACTGTGGAGATACATAAAGAATAAGTTCAGAGGACCAAGAAGAACAAAAGGTGGATCTGAGTCTACATATGGTCAAAAGAAAGCCTATGGAAAAGAAGTTACATGTTTTGAATGCAAGGAGCCTGGAAATTTCAAGAATGATTGTCCAAAGTTCAAGAAAGACGGAAGACCTAAGAAAGCCAAAAAGGGTCTTATGGCAACGTGGGATGATTCAGAGTCAGAAGAAGATTGTGATGGAGAACATGCCAACGTAGCATTCATGGCTAAGACCAGCACAAACGAAACCTATCAGAAGGTGAACTAATACTTAATGAAGAATCAAACTCTGATGACGACAGAGGGGTACTTTCTTCCTTATCTTGTTCTGAACTTGAAATAGGATTATCTGAAATTATGAAAAGATATCAACTTCTTCTAAGAAAACACAACTCTGAAAAAGACTTTTGTGGTTCCTTCCGAAGACCTTACTAACAGCATGCAAACCATTTCTGAACTAAACGAAAATTATTCGTCTTAGAAAAATCAAATGTTGCTTTAAAATGTAAAGTCTCTAAATTAGAAGAAGAGATCATCTCTGACATAACTGGCACTAACAAAGTGGTCAGATATGATAGATCTTTTCAAAACTTCCTGGCTAAAAGCATAGACAGAAGCAAAATGGCTTCAATAATCTATGGAGTCAGCAGAAATGGAAATAGAGGTCTGGGATATTTAGGACCTTCAAAACCATATGATGAGACGAAGAGTATCAAACTAATACCTCTGTATAAACATTTTGTGCTCGCTGGCACTAAATTGAAATGCCCAGAACCAGAAGGTTCTAAGTCTGCTACACCACAGACACGGAAGAAAACTTCTAAGCTTAAATATCATGCACAAATTCCACACTATTATCCTGCTACACGGAAATCCAAAGGTGTCAGAACCTCTGGAAACACTAATGAGAAAGGACCCACAAAATGGGTACCTAAGAATAAGATAATTTATGTTGCAGATATCCTTGATGGCGCCACTGAAACACTAGTCATGGTACCTGGACAGTGGATGCTCGCGACACATGACGGGAGAAAGGCATATGTTCCAAGATTTGAAACTTAAGCTTGGAGGTGTCGTCGGTTTCGGAGGAAACCAAAAGGGAAGAATCATTGGCTCCGGAACTGTTGGTAATGGTAAACTTCCTTCTATTAATAATGTTCTTTTAGTTAAAGGACTAATGCATAATCTATTGTCAAATAGCCAACTTAGTGACGATGGTTATGATGTTATTTTCAATCAAACATCCTGTAAGGCTGTTAGTCAGAAGGATGGATCTGTTATGTTCAATGGTAAGAGGAAGAACAATACTTACAAAATTAAATTATCAGATTTAAAACATCAGAATGTAAAGTGTCTTTTGTCTGTCAATGAAGAGCAATGGGTCTGGCACAGACGTCTGGGTCATGTTAGCTTGAGAAGAATCTCTCAGCTGAACAAGCTTGGACTTGTCAGAGGTTTGCCTAATCTGAAATACTCTTCTGATGCTCTTTGTGAAGCATGTTAGAAAGGCAAGTTTTCAAAAACTTCTTTTAAAGCAAAGAATATTGTTTCTACCTCTAGACCACTGGAACTTCTTCACATTGATCTTTTTGGACCAGTGAAAACTGCTTTTATCAATGGTAAGAAATATGGACTAGTCATCGTTGATGATTATAGTCGTTGGACATGGGTAAAAATCTTAAGACACAAGGATGAGTCACATTATGTGTTTGCTTCCTTCTGCACCCAAGTCCAAAACGAAAAGAATTGCAAAATCGTCAAAGTCAGAAGTGATCATGGTGGAGAATTTGAAAACAAAGATTTTGAAAAACATTTTGATTCACATGGGATATCTCATGATTTTTCTTGTCCTAGAACTCCACAACAAAATGGAGTTGTAGAAAGAAAGAACATGACTTTACAAGAAATGTCTCGCACCATGATCCAAGAAACTGACATGGTTAAGCACTTTTGGGCAGAAGCAGTTAACACAACGTGTTATATTCAAAATAGAATCTCTATAGGACCTATTTTGAGTAAAACTCCTTATGAATTGTGGAAGAATAAAATTCCCAACATTTCTTATTTTCATCCTTTTGGATGTATTTATTTTATGTTGAACACTAAAGAAAATCTTGGCAAGTTTGATTACAAAGCACATAAGTGTTTGTTGTTAGGATACTCTGAACACTCTAAAGGCTACAGAGTTTATAACACAGAATCACGGATTGTGGGAGAATCAATTCATGTCAGATTCGATGATAAGCTTGACCCTGAAAAGTCAAAGCTAGTTGAAAATTTTGCATATTTGGAAATCATCTTTTCAGAACCTAAAGAAAAGGCAGAAGAAGTTAAAGCTCAAGAAGTTCCTACTTCTGATAATATTGATGTATCGTCTGATACTCTACAGGAAAAGAAGAGGAGAATCTCAACTTCACACCCTGAAGAACTGATTCTGGGTAGTAAGGACACTCCCATCAGAACCATATCAGCTTTCAAACCTTCTGAAGAAACGCTTCTTGGATTGGTGTCTTTAATTGAGCCAACAACAGTTGATGAAGCTCTTATGGACAACGACTGGGTTCTGGCAATGGAAGAAGAACTTAACCAGTTCTCAAAGAACGATGTATGGGATCTTGTTCCAAAACCTAAAGGTGTCCATGTAATCGGAACCAAATTGGTATTCAGAAACAAGCTCAATGAAAAGGGTGAGGCTGTCAGAAACAAGGCACGACTTGTTGCACAAGGTTACAGTCAACAAGAAGGGATTGATTACAACGAAACTTTTGCTCTAGTCGCCAGACTTGAAGCAATACGATTATTAATTTCCTTTTCAGTAAATCATAACATCATCTTATACTAGATGGATGTTAAGAGTTCATTTTTGAACGGCTATATATCAGAAGAAGTTTATGTCAAACAGCCTCCTGGTTTTGAAAACTCAGAAAAGTTAGATTTTGTTTTTAAACTAAAAAATCTCTCTATGGTCTGAAACAAGCTCCCAGAGCTTGGTACGACAGGTTGCGCAAATTTCTTTTAGAAAATAACTTCACCAGAAGCAAAGTTGAAACCACTCTCTTCTGTAAATCGTACAAAAATGATATTCTTATAGTTTAGATTTACGTTGATGATATTATTTTTGGTTCTGCTAATCCCTCTTTATGCGAGGTGTTTTCAAAATTAATGCAAGCAGAGTTCGAAATGAGTCTGATGGGTGAGTTCAAGTTCTTCCTGGAAATTCAGATTGATCAGAAACCAGAGGCAACTTACATTCATCAAAGTAAGTACACTAAAGAACTTCTGAAGAAATTCAACATGATAGATTGTAAAACAGAAAAGACTCCAATGCATCCAACATGCATCATGGAGAAAGAAGAAGTAAGTGGTAAGGTTTTTCAGAAGCTCTATCGCGGTATGATAGGATCTCTTCTGTATTTAACTGCTTCTAGACCTGATATCTTATTCAGCGTACATCTGTGTTCTAGATTTCAATCAGATCCCAGAGAATCTCATTTAACTGCTGTTAAACGAATTCTAGGGTATCTGAAAGGAACTACTAACCTTGGCTTGATGTATGAGAAAACATCAGAGCACACTCTTTCTTGTTACTGCGATGCAGACTATGCCGGAGACAGATTGGAAAGAAAGAGTACATCTGGAAACTGTCAGTTCCTAGGGAAAAATCTGATCTCATGGTCAAGCAAGAGACAATCAATAATTGCTTTCTCAACAGCAGAAGCAGAATACATATCCGCTTCCTTATGCAGTACGCATATGCTGTGGATGAAAAATCAGCTAGAAGATTATCAGATACACGAGAGTAACATTCCTATCTTCTGTGATAATACTGCTGCTATCTGTTTAAGTAAAAACCCAATCTTACATTCTAGGGCTAAACACATAGAAATAAAACACTATTTTATCAGAGACTATGTTCAGAAGGGAATTTTATGCTTAAAATTTATTAATATAGACCATCAATGGGCTGATATTTTTACAAAACCCTTGGCTGAGGATAGATTTCAAATTATTTTAAAGCATCTGAAAATGGACTATTGTCCAGAGTAAGAGTGCGTCCGAATCAAATGTGTTTAGTCAGAGAAAGTATTTGCTTAAACCATCAGAAGTTACTTCGGTCAGAAGTGTCTCTGATCTGATAAAAACTTTTGGGTTGTCCAGATTCTGAAGTAATTATAACGTGTCATTTATTTAGAAAATGATTTTTTCATGTAATCTCGATTATATCTAAATCATTACATTTACCTAAATTAAATAAACAGAAATTTTCTTGGAATTGACTTAGAACATAATTATAATCATTAATTCCCACTACGGTGTTTATCCCCTCAGTTTTCAAAAACATTTTATATACCCACTCAAACTGTCTTATTTCTACTTCCACTCGATTAGAAACCCTAAAACCCTAAATCGCTTCGCTCTCTATCTCTCTCAATCATTCATTCACCATCTTCGTCTTCATCAATCTCAAACCATCATCATGATGAATGATATTCAGTAAGCAACTGTTCGCTTCTCCAAAGAAATGGAAGAGTCACTAAATCCCTCAAAAAGTAACCGTCTTCATCTGTTGCGCCTTCTACAACCACCACAACTGTTGTTTCGACTTCATCATCTCTTCCCACGATCGATGAAAACCATGTAACGCAAACAAATCCCTCAGTTACTTGTGTTGTTCATGCAGACGACCTAACCGTTCTCAAAGAACTAGATGTCGACTTTGACAATCTTCGTGATAATGGGTTTAACCTTCATGATCAACTAAACATTCAAGGATGGAAAAGTTACTTTGACAGACTTAGAGGTCCTACCTATGAAGCCCTAGTAAAAGATTTCTGGAGGCAGGTTGAAATTGACGATCTTCATGTTGTCTCCTTTGTTATGGAACAGAAGATTGTTATCACTGAGAGGTCAATCTCAGATCTACTAGAAATGAAGTTCTTGGAAGGCAAACGAGTTTATGGAAAGAACGAAAAATCTAACTATGTCATCAACAAAGCAATTTTCACAAATTGTCAATCTGGGAAAACAGAGTATAAAAGCAAGGACTTGCATGATAATCTGAGAATCTGGCATAAGATTATTCTTGGGTGTATCAATCCAAGACCTTCAAAGAGTGCTGCAAATTTCTTCAATGTAAATCAAAAGTACATGATGTACTATTTGCACAAAAGTGAGAAAATGTGTCTACCATCTATCCTGTTCTACTATCTCAGGGATATGGCGCGCAAGACAAGAACAACAGCCTCGCCAGAAAAGAAGATTGTAAATTACATTCCTTTCGTAAGAATGCTCTCTGATATCTTTGTTGAAACTGGCTTAGTGACTTATCTAGTTAAAGAAGCCAGATATACAGAATATCTGACTACAAGCATATGAGAGGCCTTCAATGCTATGAACCTTAAGCATATGAAAATGATCACGAACGTTGAAGTGAAACATTTGTCTATCTCTCATGACACTGTAATCAAACACAGACTTCCAGTAGTGTTGAATGCAGAAAAGGGCAAGCAAGCAAAAATATTTATTTTCGGAAGAATTCCCTCCGGGATTTATGTCGTGTCCACAGAGATCGGTTCGAGGGAAAGAATGTCGTTCGACAGTCTCTCGCGTTTATGAGTTTGGATTAAAATAGTTTCAAACAAGAAAACATAAAAGTAAATATTAAAACAAAAAGAAATAATTCTTCAGAGAGAAAAACTCGTCCGACAATGCATATAGATCACTCCTCACAAACTTAAACTTACCGACCAGTTATACTCCACCTACAATACTCCTCAATATCACCCAGCATCGCTCACAACACAGGTTATGTCTAACGCAAAGTTGAGATAACAACCGTGTCACTCTCTTCGTCACTCTCGCGAGCGAAGCCTCGAAACACGGAAGGCATTAAGCTTCGACGCCTATTGAAGATTGTTAGCTCCTAAATCTATCTCTAGAGTCCAGAAACTAACAGACACTCATCCCTAATCGAAGTTCGCGAAGGTTATGTCTAACGCAACCCAAACCCCGCACATAAAGCAAAAATCAGAGACAATCACCAATAAAGATTTGTAAAGCAAGTTTTATACAACGCCATGGGCGACAAATATACATGAGTTCATAATAAATACATATACATAACCCAACATAGAAGAAAAACACAAAGAAGAAAATAAATGAACCAAACATCTCGCAGTTTATCAACGCCGATCGACGATCAATCCACCCCGATTCATCGGTATGCATGCTTCCATGATGTTTTCTAAGCTAATCTATCAAAGAATGAGGTTTGAAGAAGTTTGGAGACAAAAATCACCCCCAAAACAACATCCCTTAACAAAAATGAAGTCAAATGAATTAAATACAAAATTTTGGTTCAGACAAATTCGCCAGGCGGATTGAAAATTTTCCTGGCGGATTCCCCTTTTTCTCTCACACAGCTGCACAATCAAACCGACTGGCAGAAAATATCTAGATTCGCCAGGCGGATTGAAAATTCGCCTGGCGGATTGCCCAAAATTCGCCCGGCGAACATGACGCGAGCACAAGACAGAAACTTTTTGAATTTCCAACTTTTCTCTCGCCAGGGCCTCGCCACAGAATCGCCTGGCGAAATTCTCAAATTCGCCCGGCGGATTCTAAATTTGCCTGGCGAATTTGACAGAACATCATTTTTCCCTGCACTGTTTTATTCGTAACTTTAGAACCGCAACTCAGTTTTTCGCCCGGTTTGAAGCGCTGGAAAGCTTATTCAATACTCTATACAACAATGGAAAGACATCCTTAATTGAATACATGCAAGAATGAGATAAAATCAATTAAAATCAATGATATTTACAATATACGCAATATATACACTAAAACGTAAACTAAACGTATTTACAAACAAAGCGGGGTTTATTCAAACGATATCAACAAAAAGTATTGATAAATGCAACAAAACATAAATACAAAAATAGGTACAATTTGCACTTATCAAACTCTCCCCAACTTACCTAATTGTTTGTCCACAAACAAGAATCAAACAAACTTAAAAATGCACAAGCAATATCCAAAGAAAGACGAATCAACAGGTTTTGAAAAATGGAAACGAATGAATGGTTCAAATGAAAGTGGTACACACAAAAAGTAAATACTTACCACTAAACTACGACGACAGCATAATCACGAAACAAATGCAAAATCCAAAAGTCATGCCAAAAATTCTAAAACAACACAAGTTCCAAAGTGAAACACACCTAGTAAAAACAATCATCGGTAGATGAAAAAAACACAATAAGGTACTTTACACTCACACAACACTCATGCAAACAAAAGACTAAATTATGCATACATCCACAAATTCATATTGAACATACAAAGGACAAGAATCACAAGGACTCTCAAGGTTGTAACGTGGTCGGGTAAACAAACAAGGGGCAATTTCTAAAGGTAATTGAAACAAAAACTTGCCTAAACCTAAGGGAGTGAAAACTCACAAATTTTCACACACAAAATTTCAACCAACTTCTTCCAAAATCCCAAGTGCTACACAACACACAATACTTATTTAGCACAATTATTGAAACTCTTTTTGTTTCCTTTTTCAAGGATTTTCTTTTTCTTCTTTTTTCTTTCTTTTTCTCTTTCACAAATTTTTCACTTTTTCTTTTCTTTTTCAATCCGCATAGAATCCAACCAATGAGTATACAATCATCCTCTCCCCAACTTGAATTCAACCGCACCATCATGTGAATACTCCCTACTTTCTAAGGCAAGGAAAAAATCCATACAACAACACAAAGTTGAGGTCCAAGAAAAAATAAAATCCATTCAAAAATAAGTGAACTAAATACTCATAGATAAGCATTAAGTTCAAATAGAAACATGGATCAAAAAGCTCAAAGGGGTTATGAATTCTCACACACTCACAAGGCGAATTGACTATTTGGCTAAGGTGGTTGTGCTCAAAATGAAACAATTGCCTTGATCCTTTTCATGCATTCATATAATCAACACAAACAAAAGATTCAACATAATAAAATCCAGTTAGAACAAGAATGTTGGTTCTTCATGCATATATGAACAATAGAAGGCTACCTCGCAAAAAGGTTGGGAACTAGAGTGATTCATAATAGAACAAGTATACAAAAGAATGGATGGCATGGAAGTTTGTAAAATGCCAAAGTATCATGAATATGCTAAAGTCAAGAAAGCGATAAATACATACCTCGGACGTGTACAAAACTTAACAAAATCATTACCATACATCCGCAAGTTGAAACGAACCAACTTGGAAAATCACAAAGCATCCTCAAATAAGTCGATCAAAATCTGTGAGCAAACAACAACCAAAAACATTCGAAAAGAAAAACTATAAAACATGCTTGTTTTACGTCGTAAGCTCGACGCCTTTACGGTGCTTAATTAGAAACTTCCTTCATTCATGCCACGGTGATGTCTCACCGCGCAACCAAAAGCAAGCGTCCTAACCAAACACTTGAACAAACCTTACGGGAACAAGATGTATACAACACTTGAACAAACATAATGGAAACAGACAATATATACGATATATACAAAACTCAAAAACAAAGAAACTATCGCAATGCAATTCAATATCAAAACCAATCCCCGGCAACGGCGCCATTTTGTTGAATGCAGAATAGGGCAAGCAAGCAAAAATATTTATTTTCGGAAGAATTCCCTACGGGATTTATGTCGTGTCCACAGAGATCGGTTCGAGGGAAAGAATGTCGTTCGACAGTCTCTCGCGTTTATGAGTTTGGATTAAATTAGTTTCAAACAAGAAAACATAAAAGTAAATATTAAAACAAAAAGAAATAATTCTTCAGAGAGAAAAACTCGTCCGACAATGCATATAGATCACTCCTCACAAACTTAAACTTACCGACCAGTTATACTCCACCTACAATACTCCTCAATATCACCCAGCATCGCTCACAACACAGGTTATGTCTAACGCAAAGTTGAGATAACAACCGTGTCACTCTCTTCGTCACTCTCGCGAGCGAAGCCTCGAAACACGGAAGGCATTAAGTTTCGACGCCTATTGAAGATTGTTAGCTCCTAAATCTATCTCTAGAGTCTAGAAACTAACAGACAATCATCCCTAATCGAAGTTCGCGAAGGTTATGTCTAACGCAACCCAAACCCCGCACATAAAGCAAAAATCAGAGACAATCACCAATAAAGATTTGTAAAGCAAGTTTTATACAACGCCATGGGCGACAAATATACATGAGTTCATAATAAATACATATACATAACCCAACATAGAAGAAAAACACAAAGAAGAAAATAAATGAACCAAACATCTCGCGGTTTATCAACGCCGATCGACGATCAATCCACCCCGGTTCATCGGTATGCATGCTTCCATGATGTTTTCTAAGCTAATCTATCAAAGAATGAGGTTTGAAGAAGTTTGGAGACAAAAATCACCCCCAAAACAACATCCCTTAACAAAAATGAAGTCAAATGAATTAAATACAAAATTTTGGTTCAGACAAATTCGCCAGGCGGATTGAAAATTTTCCTGGCGGATTCCCCTTTTTCTCTCACACAGCTGCACAATCAAACCGACTGGCAGAAAATATCTAGATTCGCCAGGCGGATTGAAAATTCGCCTGGCGGATTGCCCAAAATTCGCCCGGCGAACATGACGCGAGCACAAGACAGAAACTTTTTGAATTTCCAACTTTTCTCTCGCCAGGGCCTCGCCACAGAATCGCCTGGCGAAATTCTCAAATTCGCCCGGCGGATTCTAAATTTGCCTGGCGAATTTGACAGAACATCATTTTTCCCTGCACTGTTTTATTCGTAACTTTAGAACCGCAACTCAGTTTTTCGCCCGGTTTGAAGCGCTGGAAAGCTTATTCAATACTCTATACAACAATGGAAAGACATCCTTAATTGAATACATGCAAGAATGAGATAAAATCAATTAAAATCAATGATATTTACAATATACGCAATATATACACTAAAACGTAAACTAAACGTATTTACAAACAAAGCGGGGTTTATTCAAACGATATCAACAAAAAGTATTGATAAATGCAACAAAACATAAATACAAAAATAGGTACAATTTGCACTTATCAAACTCTCCCCAACTTACCTAATTGTTTGTCCACAAACAAGAATCAAACAAACTTAAAAATGCACAAGCAATATCCAAAGAAAGACGAATCAACAGGTTTTGAAAAATGGAAACGAATGAATGGTTCAAATGAAAGTGGTACACACAAAAAGTAAATACTTACCACTAAACTACGACGACAGCATAATCACGAAACAAATGCAAAATCCAAAAGTCATGCCAAAAATTCTAAAACAACACAAGTTCCAAAGTGAAACACACCTAGTAAAAACAATCATCGGTAGATGAAAAAAACACAATAAGGTACTTTACACTCACACAACACTCATGCAAACAAAAGACTAAATTATGCATACATCCACAAATTCATATTGAACATACAAAGGACAAGAATCACAAGGACTCTCAAGGTTGTAACGTGGTCGGGTAAACAAACAAGGGGCAATTTCTAAAGGTAATTGAAACAAAAACTTGCCTAAACCTAAGGGAGTGAAAACTCACAAATTTTCACACACAAAATTTCAACCAACTTCTTCCAAAATCCCAAGTGCTACACAACACACAATACTTATTTAGCACAATTATTGAAACTCTTTTTGTTTCCTTTTTCAAGGATTTTCTTTTTCTTCTTTTTTCTTTCTTTTTCTCTTTCACAAATTTTTCACTTTTTCTTTTCTTTTTCAATCCGCATAGAATCCAACCAATGAGTATACAATCATCCTCTCCCCAACTTGAATTCAACCGCACCATCATGTGAATACTCCCTACTTTCTAAGGCAAGGAAAAAATCCATACAACAACACAAAGTTGAGGTCCAAGAAAAAATAAAATCCATTCAAAAATAAGTGAACTAAATACTCATAGATAAGCATTAAGTTCAAATAGAAACATGGATCAAAAAGCTCAAAGGGGTTATGAATTCTCACACACTCACAAGGCGAATTGACTATTTGGCTAAGGTGGTTGTGCTCAAAATGAAACAATTGCCTTGATCCTTTTCATGCATTCATATAATCAACACAAACAAAAGATTCAACATAATAAAATCCAGTTAGAACAAGAATGTTGGTTCTTCATGCATATATGAACAATAGAAGGCTACCTCGCAAAAAGGTTGGGAACTAGAGTGATTCATAATAGAACAAGTATACAAAAGAATGGATGGCATGGAAGTTTGTAAAATGCCAAAGTATCATGAATATGCTAAAGTCAAGAAAGCGATAAATACATACCTCGGACGTGTACAAAACTTAACAAAATCATTACCATACATCCGCAAGTTGAAACGAACCAACTTGGAAAATCACAAAGCATCCTCAAATAAGTCGATCAAAATCTGTGAGCAAACAACAACCAAAAACATTCGAAAAGAAAAACTATAAAACATGCTTGTTTTACGTCGTAAGCTCGACGCCTTTACGGTGCTTAATTAGAAACTTCCTTCATTCATGCCACGGTGATGTCTCACCGCGCAACCAAAAGCAAGCGTCCTAACCAAACACTTGAACAAACCTTACGGGAACAAGATGTATACAACACTTGAACAAACATAATGGAAACAGACAATATATACGATATATACAAAACTCAAAAACAAAGAAACTATCGCAATGCAATTCAATATCAAAACCAATCCCCGGCAACGGCGCCATTTTGTTGAATGCAGAATAGGGCAAGCAAGCAAAAATATTTATTTTCGGAAGAATTCCCTACGGGATTTATGTCGTGTCCACAGAGATCGGTTCGAGGGAAAGAATGTCGTTCGACAGTCTCTCGCGTTTATGAGTTTGGATTAAATTAGTTTCAAACAAGAAAACATAAAAGTAAATATTAAAACAAAAAGAAATAATTCTTCAGAGAGAAAAACTCGTCCGACAATGCATATAGATCACTCCTCACAAACTTAAACTTACCGACCAGTTATACTCCACCTACAATACTCCTCAATATCACCCAGCATCGCTCACAACACAGGTTATGTCTAACGCAAAGTTGAGATAACAACCGTGTCACTCTCTTCGTCACTCTCGCGAGCGAAGCCTCGAAACACGGAAGGCATTAAGTTTCGACGCCTATTGAAGATTGTTAGCTCCTAAATCTATCTCTAGAGTCTAGAAACTAACAGACAATCATCCCTAATCGAAGTTCGCGAAGGTTATGTCTAACGCAACCCAAACCCCGCACATAAAGCAAAAATCAGAGACAATCACCAATAAAGATTTGTAAAGCAAGTTTTATACAACGCCATGGGCGACAAATATACATGAGTTCATAATAAATACATATACATAACCCAACATAGAAGAAAAACACAAAGAAGAAAATAAATGAACCAAACATCTCGCGGTTTATCAACGCCGATCGACGATCAATCCACCCCGGTTCATCGGTATGCATGCTTCCATGATGTTTTCTAAGCTAATCTATCAAAGAATGAGGTTTGAAGAAGTTTGGAGACAAAAATCACCCCCAAAACAACATCCCTTAACAAAAATGAAGTCAAATGAATTAAATACAAAATTTTGGTTCAGACAAATTCGCCAGGCGGATTGAAAATTTGCCTGGCGGATTCCCCTTTTTCTCTCACACAGCTGCACAATCAAACCGACTGGCAGAAAATATCTAGATTCGCCAGGCGGATTGAAAATTCGCCTGGCGGATTGCCCAAAATTCGCCCGGCGAACATGACGCGAGCACAAGACAGAAACTTTTTGAATTTCCAACTTTTCTCTCGCCAGGGCCTCGCCACAGAATCGCCTGGCGAAATTCTCAAATTCGCCCGGCGGATTCTAAATTTGCCTGGCGAATTTGACAGAACATCATTTTTCCCTGCACTGTTTTATTCGTAACTTTTGAACCGCAACTCTGTTTTTCGCCCGGTTTGAAGCGCTGGAAAGCTTATTCAATACTCTATACAACAATGGAAAGACATCCTTAATTGAATACATGCAAGAATGAGATAAAATCAATTAAAATCAATGATATTTACAATATACGCAATATATACACTAAAACGTAAACTAAACGTATTTACAAACAAAGCGGGGTTTATTCAAACGATATCAACAAAAAGTATCGATAAATGCAACAAAACATAAATACAAAAATAGGTACAATTTGCACTTATCAAACTCTCCCCAACTTACCTAATTGTTTGTCCACAAACAAGAATCAAACAAACTTAAAAATGCACAAGCAATATCCAAAGAAAGACGAATCAACAGGTTTTGAAAAATGGAAACGAATGAATGGTTCAAATGAAAGTGGTACACACAAAAAGTAAATACTTACCACTAAACTACGACGACAGCATAATCACGAAACAAATGCAAAATCCAAAAGTCATGCCAAAAATTCTAAAACAACACAAGTTCCAAAGTGAAACACACCTAGTAAAAACAATCATCGGTAGATGAAAAAAACACAATAAGGTACTTTACACTCACACAACACTCATGCAAACAAAAGACTAAATTATGCATACATCCACAAATTCATATTGAACATACAAAGGACAAGAATCACAAGGACTCTCAAGGTTGTAACGTGGTCGGGTAAACAAACAAGGGGCAATTTCTAAAGGTAATTGAAACAAAAACTTGCCTAAACCTAAGGGAGTGAAAACTCACAAATTTTCACACACAAAATTTCAACCAACTTCTTCCAAAATCCCAAGTGCTACACAACACACAATACTTATTTAGCACAATTATTGAAACTCTTTTTGTTTCCTTTTTCAAGGATTTTCTTTTTCTTCTTTTTTCTTTCTTTTTCTCTTTCACAAATTTTTCACTTTTTCTTTTCTTTTTCAATCCGCATAGAATCCAACCAATGAGTATACAATCATCCTCTCCCCAACTTGAATTCAACCGCACCATCATGTGAATACTCCCTACTTTCTAAGGCAAGGAAAAAATCCATACAACAACACAAAGTTGAGGTCCAAGAAAAAATAAAATCCATTCAAAAATAAGTGAACTAAATACTCATAGATAAGCATTAAGTTCAAATAGAAACATGGATCAAAAAGCTCAAAGGGGTTATGAATTCTCACACACTCACAAGGCGAATTGACTATTTGGCTAAGGTGGTTGTGCTCAAAATGAAACAATTGCCTTGATCCTTTTCATGCATTCATATAATCAACACAAACAAAAGATTCAACATAATAAAATCCAGTTAGAACAAGAATGTTGGTTCTTCATGCATATATGAACAATAGAAGGCTACCTCGCAAAAAGGTTGGGAACTAGAGTGATTCATAATAGAACAAGTATACAAAAGAATGGATGGCATGGAAGTTTGTAAAATGCCTAAGTATCATGAATATGCTAAAGTCAAGAAAGCGATAAATACATACCTCGGACGTGTACAAAACTTAACAAAATCATTACCATACATCCGCAAGTTGAAACGAACCAACTTGGAAAATCACAAAGCATCCTCAAATAAGTCGATCAAAATCTGTGAGCAAACAACAACCAAAAACATTCGAAAAGAAAAACTATAAAACATGCTTGTTTTACGTCGTAAGCTCGACGCCTTTACGGTGCTTAATTAGAAACTTCCTTCATTCATGCCACGGTGATGTCTCACCGCGCAACCAAAAGCAAGCGTCCTAACCAAACACTTGAACAAACCTTACGGGAACAAGATGTATACAACACTTGAACAAACATAATGGAAACAGACAATATATACGATATATACAAAACTCAAAAACAAAGAAACTATCGCAATGCAATTCAATATCAAAACCAATCCCCGGCAACGGCGCCATTTTGTTGAATGCAGAATAGGGCAAGCAAGCAAAAATATTTATTTTCGGAAGAATTCCCTCCGGGATTTATGTCGTGTCCACAGAGATCGGTTCGAGGGAAAGAATGTCGTTCGACAGTCTCTCGCGTTTAGGAGTTTGGATTAAATTAGTTTCAAACAAGAAAACATAAAAGTAAATATTAAAACAAAATGAAATAATTCTTCAGAGAGAAAAACTCGTCCGACAATGCATATAGATCACTCCTCACAAACTTAAACTTACCGACCAGTTATACTCCACCTACAATACTCCTCAATATCACCCAGCATCGCTCACAACACAGGTTATGTCTAACGCAAAGTTGAGATAACAACCGTGTCACTCTCTTCGTCACTCTCGCGAGCGAAGCCTCGAAACACGGAAGGCATTAAGTTTCGACGCCTATTGAAGATTGTTAGCTCCTAAATCTATCTCTAGAGTCCAGAAACTAACAGACAATCATCCCTAATCGAAGTTCGCGAAGGTTATGTCTAACGCAACCCAAACCCCGCACATAAAGCAAAAATCAGAGACAATCACCAATAAAGATTTGTAAAGCAAGTTTTATACAACGCCATGGGCGACAAATATACATGAGTTCATAATAAATACATATACATAACCCAACATAGAAGAAAAACACAAAGAAGAAAATAAATGAACCAAACATCTCGCGGTTTATCAACGCCGATCGACGATCAATCCACCCCGGTTCATCGGTATGCATGCTTCCATGATGTTTTCTAAGCTAATCTATCAAAGAATGAGGTTTGAAGAAGTTTGGAGACAAAAATCACCCCCAAAACAACATCCCTTAACAAAAATGAAGTCAAATGAATTAAATACAAAATTTTGGTTCAGACAAATTCGCCAGGCGGATTGAAAATTTGCCTGGCGGATTCCCCTTTTTCTCTCACACAGCTGCACAATCAAACCGACTGGCAGAAAATATCTAGATTCGCCAGGCGGATTGAAAATTCGCCTGGCGGATTGCCCAAAATTCGCCCGGCGAACATGACGCGAGCACAAGACAGAAACTTTTTGAATTTCCAACTTTTCTCTCGCCAGGGCCTCGCCACAGAATCGCCTGGCGAAATTCTCAAATTCGCCCGGCGGATTCTAAATTTGCCTGGCGAATTTGACAGAACATCATTTTTCCCTACACTGTTTTATTCGTAACTTTTGAACCGCAACTCTGTTTTTCGCCCGGTTTGAAGCGCTGGAAAGCTTATTCAATACTCTATACAACAATGGAAAGACATCCTTAATTGAATACATGCAAGAATGAGATAAAATCAATTAAAATCAATGATATTTACAATATACGCAATATATACACTAAAACGTAAACTAAACGTATTTACAAACAAAGCGGGGTTTATTCAAACGATATCAACAAAAAGTATCGATAAATGCAACAAAACATAAATACAAAAATAGGTACAATTTGCACTTATCAAACTCTCCCCAACTTACCTAATTGTTTGTCCACAAACAAGAATCAAACAAACTTAAAAATGCACAAGCAATATCCAAAGAAAGACGAATCAACAGGTTTTGAAAAATGGAAACGAATGAATGGTTCAAATGAAAGTGGTACACACAAAAAGTAAATACTTACCACTAAACTACGACGACAGCATAATCACGAAACAAATGCAAAATCCAAAAGTCATGCCAAAAATTCTAAAACAACACAAGTTCCAAAGTGAAACACACCTAGTAAAAACAATCATCGGTAGATGAAAAAAACACAATAAGGTACTTTACACTCACACAACACTCATGCAAACAAAAGACTAAATTATGCATACATCCACAAATTCATATTGAACATACAAAGGACAAGAATCACAAGGACTCTCAAGGTTGTAACGTGGTCGGGTAAACAAACAAGGGGCAATTTCTAAAGGTAATTGAAACAAAAACTTGCCTAAACCTAAGGGAGTGAAAACTCACAAATTTTCACACACAAAATTTCAACCAACTTCTTCCAAAATCCCAAGTGCTACACAACACACAATACTTATTTAGCACAATTATTGAAACTCTTTTTGTTTCCTTTTTCAAGGATTTTCTTTTTCTTCTTTTTTCTTTCTTTTTCTCTTTCACAAATTTTTCACTTTTTCTTTTCTTTTTCAATCCGCATAGAATCCAACCAATGAGTATACAATCATCCTCTCCCCAACTTGAATTCAACCGCACCATCATGTGAATACTCCCTACTTTCTAAGGCAAGGAAAAAATCCATACAACAACACAAAGTTGAGGTCCAAGAAAAAATAAAATCCATTCAAAAATAAGTGAACTAAATACTCATAGATAAGCATTAAGTTCAAATAGAAACATGGATCAAAAAGCTCAAAGGGGTTATGAATTCTCACACACTCACAAGGCGAATTGACTATTTGGCTAAGGTGGTTGTGCTCAAAATGAAACAATTGCCTTGATCCTTTTCATGCATTCATATAATCAACACAAACAAAAGATTCAACATAATAAAATCCAGTTAGAACAAGAATGTTGGTTCTTCATGCATATATGAACAATAGAAGGCTACCTCGCAAAAAGGTTGGGAACTAGAGTGATTCATAATAGAACAAGTATACAAAAGAATGGATGGCATGGAAGTTTGTAAAATGCCTAAGTATCATGAATATGCTAAAGTCAAGAAAGCGATAAATACATACCTCGGACGTGTACAAAACTTAACAAAATCATTACCATACATCCGCAAGTTGAAACGAACCAACTTGGAAAATCACAAAGCATCCTCAAATAAGTCGATCAAAATCTGTGAGCAAACAACAACCAAAAACATTCGAAAAGAAAAACTATAAAACATGCTTGTTTTACGTCGTAAGCTCGACGCCTTTACGGTGCTTAATTAGAAACTTCCTTCATTCATGCCACGGTGATGTCTCACCGCGCAACCAAAAGCAAGCGTCCTAACCAAACACTTGAACAAACCTTACGGGAACAAGATGTATACAACACTTGAACAAACATAATGGAAACAGACAATATATACGATATATACAAAACTCAAAAACAAAGAAACTATCGCAATGCAATTCAATATCAAAACCAATCCCCGGCAACGGCGCCATTTTGTTGAATGCAGAATAGGGCAAGCAAGCAAAAATATTTATTTTCGGAAGAATTCCCTTCGGGATTTATGTCGTGTCCACAGAGATCGGTTCGAGGGAAAGAATGTCGTTCGACAGTCTCTCGCGTTTAGGAGTTTGGATTAAATTAGTTTCAAACAAGAAAACATAAAAGTAAATATTAAAACAAAAAGAAATAATTCTTCAGAGAGAAAAACTCGTCCGACAATGCATATAGATCACTCCTCACAAACTTAAACTTACCGACCAGTTATACTCCACCTACAATACTCCTCAATATCACCCAGCATCGCTCACAACACAGGTTATGTCTAACGCAAAGTTGAGATAACAACCGTGTCACTCTCTTCGTCACTCTCGCGAGCGAAGCCTCGAAACACGGAAGGCATTAAGTTTCGACGCCAATTGAAGATTGTTAGCTCCTAAATCTATCTCTAGAGTCCAGAAATAACAGACAATCATCCCTAATCGAAGTTCGCGAAGGTTATGTCTAACGCAACCCAAACCCCGCACATAAAGCAAAAATCAGAGACAATCACCAATAAAGATTTGTAAAGCAAGTTTTATACAACGCCATGGGCGACAAATATACATGAGTTCATAATAAATACATATACATAACCCAACATAGAAGAAAAACACAAAGAAGAAAATAAATGAACCAAACATCTCGCGGTTTATCAACGCCGATCGACGATCAATCCACCCCGGTTCATCGGTATGCATGCTTCCATGATGTTTTCTAAGCTAATCTATCAAAGAATGAGGTTTGAAGAAGTCTGGAGACAAAAATCACCCCCAAAACAACATCCCTTAACAAAAATGAAGTCAAATGAATTAAATACAAAATTTTGGTTCAGACAAATTCGCCAGGCGGATTGAAAATTTGCCTGGCGGATTCCCCTTTTTCTCTCACACAGCTGCACAATCAAACCGACTGGCAGAAAATATCTAGATTCGCCAGGCGGATTGAAAATTCGCCTGGCGGATTGCCCAAAATTCGCCCGGCGAACATGACGCGAGCACAAGACATAAACTTTTTGAATTTCCAACTTTTCTCTCGCCAGGGCCTCGCCACAGAATCGCCTGGCGAAATTCTCAAATTCGCCCGGCGGATTCTAAATTTGCCTGGCGAATTTGACAGAACATCATTTTTCCCTGCACTGTTTTATTCGTAACTTTTGAACCGCAACTCTGTTTTTCGCCCGGTTTGAAGCGCTGGAAAGCTTATTCAATACTCTATACAACAATGGAAAGACATCCTTAATTGAATACATGCAAGAATGAGGTAAAATCAATTAAAATCAATGATATTTACAATATACGCAATATATACACTAAAACGTAAACTAAACGTATTTACAAACAAAGCGGGGTTTATTCAAACGATATCAACAAAAAGTATCGATAAATGCAACAAAACATAAATACAAAAATAGGTACAATTTGCACTTATCAAACTCTCCCCAACTTACCTAATTGTTTGTCCACAAACAAGAATCAAACAAACTTAAAAATGCACAAGCAATATCCAAAGAAAGACGAATCAACAGGTTTTGAAAAATGGAAACGAATGAATGGTTCAAATGAAAGTGGTACACACAAAAGTAAATACTTACCACTAAACTACGACGACAGCATAATCACGAAACAAATGCAAAATCCAAAAGTCATGCCAAAAATTCTAAAACAACACAAGTTCCAAAGTGAAACACACCTAGTAAAAACAATCATCGGTAGATGAAAAAAACACAATAAGGTACTTTACACTCACACAACACTCATGCAAACAAAAGACTAAATTATGCATACATCCACAAATTCATATTGAACATACAAAGGACAAGAATCACAAGGACTCTCAAGGTTGTAACGTGGTCGGGTAAACAAACAAGGGGCAATTTCTAAAGGTAATTGAAACAAAAACTTGCCTAAACCTAAGGGAGTGAAAACTCACAAATTTTCACACACAAAATTTCAACCAACTTCTTCCAAAATCCCAAGTGCTACACAACACACAATACTTATTTAGCACAATTATTGAAACTCTTTTTCTTTCCTTTTTCAAGGATTTTCTTTTTCTTCTTTTTTCTTTCTTTTTCTCTTCCACAAATTTTTCACTTTTTCTTTTCTTTTTCAATCCGCATAGAATCCAACCAATGAGTATACAATCATCCTCTCCCCAACTTGAATTCAACCGCACCATCATGTGAATACTCCCTACTTTCTAAGGCAAGGAAAAAATCCATACAACAACACAAAGTTGAGGTCCAAGAAAAAATAAAATCCATTCAAAAATAAGTGAACTAAATACTCATAGATAAGCATTAAGTTCAAATAGAAACATGGATCAAAAAGCTCAAAGGGGTTATGAATTCTCACACACTCACAAGGCGAATTGACTATTTGGCTAAGGTGGTTGTGCTCAAAATGAAACAATTGCCTTGATCCTTTTCATGCATTCATATAATCAACACAAACAAAAGATTCAACATAATAAAATCCAGTTAGAACAAGAATGTTGGTTCTTCATGCATATATGAACAATAGAAGGCTACCTCGCAAAAAGGTTGGGAACTAGAGTGATTCATAATAGAACAAGTATACAAAAGAATGGATGGCATGGAAGTTTGTAAAATGCCTAAGTATCATGAATATGCTAAAGTCAAGAAAGCGATAAATACATACCTCGGACGTGTACAAAACTTAACAAAATCATTACCATACATCCGCAAGTTGAAACGAACCAACTTGGAAAATCACAAAGCATCCTCAAATAAGTCGATCAAAATCTGTGAGCAAACAACAACCAAAAACATTCGAAAAGAAAAACTATAAAACATGCTTGTTTTACGTCGTAAGCTCGACGCCTTTACGGTGCTTAATTAGAAACTTCCTTCATTCATGCCACGGTGATGTCTCACCGCGCAACCAAAAGCAAGCGTCCTAACCAAACACTTGAACAAACCTTACGGGAACAAGATGTATACAACACTTGAACAAACATAATGGAAACAGACAATATATACGATATATACAAAACTCAAAAACAAAGAAACTATCGCAATGCAATTCAATATCAAAACCAATCCCCGACAACGGCGCCATTTTGTTGAATGCAGAATAGGGCAAGCAAGCAAAAATATTTATTTTCGGAAGAATTCCCTCCGGGATTTATGTCGTGTCCACAGAGATCGGTTCGAGGGAAAGAATGTCGTTCGACAGTCTCTCGCGTTTAGGAGTTTGGATTAAATTAGTTTCAAACAAGAAAACATAAAAGTAAATATTAAAACAAAAAGAAATAATTCTTCAGAGAGAAAAACTCGTCCGACAATGCATATAGATCACTCCTCACAAACTTAAACTTACCGACCAGTTATACTCCACCTACAATACTCCTCAATATCACTCAGCATCGCTCACAACACAGGTTATGTCTAACGCAAAGTTGAGATAACAACCGTGTCACTCTCTTCATCACTCTCGCGAGCGAAGCCTCGAAACACGGAAGGCATTAAGTTTCGACGCCTATTGAAGATTGTTAGCTCCTAAATCTATCTCTAGAGTACAGAAACTAACAGACAATCATCCCTAATCGAAGTTCGCGAAGGTTATGTCTAACGCAACCCAAACCCCGCACATAAAGCAAAAATCAGAGACAATCACCAATAAAGATTTGTAAAGCAAGTTTTATACAACGCCATGGGCGACAAATATACATGAGTTCATAATAAATACATATACATAACCCAACATAGAAGAAAAACACAAAGAAGAAAATAAATGAACCAAACATCTCGCGGTTTATCAACGCCGATCGACGATCAATCCACCCCGGTTCATCGGTATGCATGCTTCCATGATGTTTTCTAAGCTAATCTATCAAAGAATGAGGTTTGAAGAAGTTTGGAGACAAAAATCACCCCCAAAACAACATCCCTTAACAAAAATGAAGTCAAATGAATTAAATACAAAATTTTGGTTCAGACAAATTCGCCAGGCGGATTGAAAATTTGCCTGGCGGATTCCCCTTTTTCTCTCACACAGCTGCACAATCAAACCGACTGGCAGAAAATATCTAGATTCGCCAGGCGGATTGAAAATTCGCCTGGCGGATTGCCCAAAATTCGCCCGGCGAACATGACGCGAGCACAAGACAGAAACTTTTTGAATTTCCAACTTTTCTCTCGCCAGGGCCTCGCCACAGAATCGCCTGGCGAAATTCTCAAATTCGCCCGGCGGATTCTAAATTTGCCTGGCGAATTTGACAGAACATCATTTTTCCCTGCACTGTTTTATTCGTAACTTTTGAACCGCAACTCTGTTTTTCGCCCGGTTTGAAGCGCTGGAAAGCTTATTCAATACTCTATACAACAATGGAAAGACATCCTTAATTGAATACATGCAAGAATGAGATAAAATCAATTAAAATCAATGATATTTACAATATACGCAATATATACACTAAAACGTAAACTAAACGTATTTACAAACAAAGCGGGGTTTATTCAAACGATATCAACAAAAAGTATCGATAAATGCAACAAAACATAAATACAAAAATAGGTACAATTTGCACTTATCAAACTCTCCCCAACTTACCTAATTGTTTGTCCACAAACAAGAATCAAACAAACTTAAAAATGCACAAGCAATATCCAAAGAAAGACGAATCAACAGGTTTTGAAAAATGGAAACGAATGAATGGTTCAAATGAAAGTGGTACACACAAAAAGTAAATACTTACCACTAAACTACGACGACAGCATAATCACGAAACAAATGCAAAATCCAAAAGTCATGCCAAAAATTCTAAAACAACACAAGTTCCAAAGTGAAACACACCTAGTAAAAACAATCATCGGTAGATGAAAAAAACACAATAAGGTGCTTTACACTCACACAACACTCATGCAAACAAAAGACTAAATTATGCATACATCCACAAATTAATATTGAACATACAAAGGACAAGAATCACAAGGACTCTCAAGGTTGTAACGTGGTCGGGTAAACAAACAAGGGGCAATTTCTAAAGGTAATTGAAACAAAAACTTGCCTAAACCTAAAGGAGTGAAAACTCACAAATTTTCACACACAAAATTTCAACCAACTTCTTCCAAAATCCCAAGTGCTACACAACACACAATACTTATTTAGCACAATTATTGAAACTCTTTTTCTTTCCTTTTTCAAGGATTTTCTTTTTCTTCTTTTTTCTTTCTTTTTCTCTTTCACAAATTTTTCACTTTTTCTTTTCTTTTTCAATCCGCATAGAATCCAACCAATGAGTATACAATCATCCTCTCCCCAACTTGAATTCAACCTCACCATCATGTGAATACTCCCTACTTTCTAAGGCAAGGAAAAAATCCATACAACAACACAAAGTTGAGGTCCAAGAAAAAATAAAATCCATTCAAAAATAAGTGAACTAAATACTCATAGATAAGCATTAAGTTCAAATAGAAACATGGATCAAAAAGCTCAAAGGGGTTATGAATTCTCACACACTCACAAGGCGAATTGACTATTTGGCTAAGGTGGTTGTGCTCAAAATGAAACAATTGCCTTGATCCTTTTCATGCATTCATATAATCAACACAAACAAAAGATTCAACATAATAAAATCCAGTTAGAACAAGAATGTTGGTTCTTCATGCATATATGAACAATAGAAGGCTACCTCACAAAAAGGTTGGGAACTAGAGTGATTCATAATAGAACAAGTATACAAAAGAATGGATGGCATGGAAGTTTGTAAAATGCCTAAGTATCATGAATATGCTAAAGTCAAGAAAGCGATAAATACATACCTCGGACGTGTACAAAACTTAACAAAATCATTACCATACATCCGCAAGTTGAAACGAACCAACTTGGAAAATCACAAAGCATCCTCAAATAAGTCGATCAAAATCTGTGAACAAACAACAACCAAAAACATTCGAAAAGAAAAACTATAAAACATGCTTGTTTTACGTCGTAAGCTCGACGCCTTTACGGTGCTTAATTAGAAACTTCCTTCATTCATGCCACGGTGATGTCTCACCGCGCAACCAAAAGCAAGCGTCCTAACCAAACACTTGAACAAACCTTACGGGAACAAGATGTATACAACACTTGAACAAACATAATGGAAACAGACAATATATACGATATATACAAAACTCAAAAACAAAGAAACTATCGCAATGCAATTCAATATCAAAACCAATCCCCGGCAACGGCACCATTTTGTTGAATGCAGAATAGGGCAAGCAAGCAAAAATATTTATTTTCGGAAGAATTCCCTCCGGGATTTATGTCGTGTCCACAGAGATCGGTTCGAGGGAAAGAATGTCGTTCGACAGTCTCTCGCGTTTAGGAGTTTGGATTAAATTAGTTTCAAACAAGAAAACATAAAAGTAAATATTAAAACAAAAAGAAATAATTCTTCAGAGAGAAAAACTCGTCCGACAATGCATATAGATCACTCCTCACAAACTTAAACTTACCGACCAGTTATACTCCACCTACAATACTCCTCAATATCACCCAGCATCGCTCACAACACAGGTTATGTCTAACGCAAAGTTGAGATAACAACCGTGTCACTCTCTTCGTCACTCTCGCGAGCGAAGCCTCGAAACACGGAAGGCATTAAGTTTCGACGCCTATTGAAGATTGTTAGCTCCTAAATCTATCTCTAGAGTCCAGAAACTAACAGACAATCATCCCTAATCGAAGTTCGCGAAGGTTATGTCTAACGCAACCCAAACCCCGCACATAAAGCAAAAATCAGAGACAATCACCAATAAAGATTTGTAAAGCAAGTTTTATACAATGCCATGGGCGACAAATATACATGAGTTCATAATAAATACATATACATAACCCAACATAGAAGAAAAACACAAAGAAGAAAATAAATGAACCAAACATCTCGCGGTTTATCAACGCCGATCGACGATCAATCCACCCCGGTTCATCGGTATGCATGCTTCCATGATGTTTTCTAAGCTAATCTATCAAAGAATGAGGTTTGAAGAAGTTTGGAGACAAAAATCACCCCCAAAACAACATCCCTTAACAAAAATGAAGTCAAATGAATTAAATACAAAATTTTGGTTCAGACAAATTCGCCAGGCGGATTGAAAATTTGCCTGGCGGATTCCCCTTTTTCTCTCACACAGCTGCACAATCAAACCGACTGGCAGAAAATATCTAGATTCGCCAGGCGGATTGAAAATTCGCCTGGCGGATTGCCCAAAATTCGCCCGGCGAACATGACGCGAGCACAAGACAGAAACTTTTTGAATTTCCAACTTTTCTCTCGCCAGGGCCTCGCCACAGAATCGCCTAGCGAAATTCTCAAATTCGCCCGGCGGATTCTAAATTTGCCTGGCGAATTTGACAGAACATCATTTTTCCCTGCACTGTTTTATTCGTAACTTTTGAACCGCAACTCTGTTTTTCGCCCGGTTTGAAGCGCTGGAAAGCTTATTCAATACTCTATACAACAATGGAAAGACATCCTTAATTGAATACATGCAAGAATGAGATAAAATCAATTAAAATCAATGATATTTACAATATACGCAATATATACACTAAAACGTAAACTAAACGTATTTACAAACAAAGCGGGGTTTATTCAAACGATATCAACAAAAAGTATCGATAAATGCAACAAAACATAAATACAAAAATAGGTACAATTTGCACTTATCAAACTCTCCCCAACTTACCTAATTGTTTGTCCACAAACAAGAATCAAACAAACTTAAAAATGCACAAGCAATATCCAAAGAAAGACGAATCAACAGGTTTTGAAAAATGGAAACGAATGAATGGTTCAAATGAAAGTGGTACACACAAAAAGTAAATACTTACCACTAAACTACGACGACAGCATAATCACGAAACAAATGCAAAATCCAAAAGTCATGCCAAAAATTCTAAAACAACACAAGTTCCAAAGTGAAACACACCTAGTAAAAACAATCATCGGTAGATGAAAAAAACACAATAAGGTACTTTACACTCACACAACACTCATGCAAACAAAAGACTAAATTATGCATACATCCACAAATTCATATTGAACATACAAAGGACAAGAATCACAAGGACTCTCAAGGTTGTAACGTGGTCGGGTAAACAAACAAGGGGCAATTTCTAAAGGTAATTGAAACAAAAACTTGCCTAAACCTAAGGGAGTGAAAACTCACAAATTTTCACACACAAAATTTCAACCAACTTCTTCCAAAATCCCAAGTGCTACACAACACACAATACTTATTTAGCACAATTATTGAAACTCTTTTTGTTTCCTTTTTCAAGGATTTTCTTTTTCTTCTTTTTTCTTTCTTTTTCTCTTTCACAAATTTTTCACTTTTTCTTTTCTTTTTCAATCCGCATAGAATCCAACCAATGAGTATACAATCATCCTCTCCCCAACTTGAATTCAACCGCACCATCATGTGAATACTCCCTACTTTCTAAGGCAAGGAAAAAATCCATACAACAACACAAAGTTGAGGTCCAAGAAAAAATAAAATCCATTCAAAAATAAGTGAACTAAATACTCATAGATAAGCATTAAGTTCAAATAGAAACATGGATCAAAAAGCTCAAAGGGGTTATGAATTCTCACACACTCACAAGGCGAATTGACTATTTGGCTAAGGTGGTTGTGCTCAAAATGAAACAATTGCCTTGATCCTTTTCATGCATTCATATAATCAACACAAACAAAAGATTCAACATAATAAAATCCAGTTAGAACAAGAATGTTGGTTCTTCATGCATATATGAACAATAGAAGGCTACCTCGCAAAAAGGTTGGGAACTAGAGTGATTCATAATAGAACAAGTATACAAAAGAATGGATGGCATGGAAGTTTGTAAAATGCCTAAGTATCATGAATATGATAAAGTCAAGAAAGCGATAAATACATACCTCGGACGTGTACAAAACTTAACAAAATCATTACCATACATCCGCAAGTTGAAACGAACCAACTTGGAAAATCACAAAGCATCCTCAAATAAGTCGATCAAAATCTGTGAGCAAACAACAACCAAAAACATTCGAAAAGAAAAACTATAAAACATGCTTGTTTTACGTCGTAAGCTCGACGCCTTTACGGTGCTTAATTAGAAACTTCCTTCATTCATGCCACGGTGATGTCTCACCGCGCAACCAAAAGCAAGCGTCCTAACCAAACACTTGAACAAACCTTACGGGAACAAGATGTATACAACACTTGAACAAACATAATGGAAACAGACAATATATACGATATATACAAAACTCAAAAACAAAGAAACTATCGCAATGCAATTCAATATCAAAACCAATCCCCGGCAACGGCGCCATTTTGTTGAATGCAGAATAGGACAAGCAAGCAAAAATATTTATTTTCGGAAGAATTCCCTCCGGGATTTATGTCGTGTCCACAGAGATCGGTTCGAGGGAAAGAATGTCGGTCGACAGTCTCTCGCGTTTATGAGTTTGGATTAAATTAGTTTCAAACAAGAAAACATAAAAGTAAATATTAAAACAAAAAGAAATAATTCTTCAGAGAGAAAAACTCGTCCGACAATGCATATAGATCACTCCTCACAAACTTAAACTTACCGACCAGTTATACTCCACCTACAATACTCCTCAATATCACCCAGCATCGCTCACAACACAGGTTATGTCTAACGCAAAGTTGAGATAACAACCGTGTCACTCTCTTCGTCACTCTCGCGAGCGAAGCCTCGAAACACGGAAGGCATTAAGCTTCGACGCCTATTGAAGATTGTTAGCTCCTAAATCTATCTCTAGAGTCCAGAAACTAACAGACAATCATCCCTAATCGAAGTTCGCGAAGGTTATGTCTAACGCAACCCAAACCCCGCACATAAAGCAAAAATCAGAGACAATCACCAATAAAGATTTGTAAAGCAAGTTTTATACAACGCCATGGGCGACAAATATACATGAGTTCATAATAAATACATATACATAACCCAACATAGAAGAAAAACACAAAGAAGAAAATAAATGAACCAAACATCTCGCGGTTTATCAACGCCGATCGACGATCAATCCACCCCGGTTCATCGGTATGCATGCTTCCATGATGTTTTCTAAGCTAATCTATCAAAGAATGAGGTTTGAAGAAGTTTGGAGACAAAAATCACCCCCAAAACAATATCCCTTAACAAAAATGAAGTCAAATGAATTAAATACAAAATTTTGGTTTAGACAAATTCGCCAGGCGGATTGAAAATTTGCCTGGCGGATTCCCCTTTTTCTCTCACACAGCTGCACAATCAAACCGACTGGCAGAAAATATCTAGATTCGCCAGGCGGATTGAAAATTCGCCTGGCGGATTGCCCAAAATTCGCCCGGTGAACATGACGCGAGCACAAGACAGAAACTTTTTGAATTTCCAACTTTTCTCTCGCCAGGGCCTCGCCACAGAATCGCCTGGCGAAATTCTCAAATTCGCCCGGCGGATTCTAAATTTGCCTGGCGAATTTGACAGAACATCATTTTTCCCTGCACTGTTTTATTCGTAACTTTTGAACCGCAACTCTGTTTTTCGCCCGGTTTGAAGCGCTGGAAAGCTTATTCAATACTCTATACAACAATGGAAAGACATCCTTAATTGAATACATGCAAGAATGAGATAAAATCAATTAAAATCAATGATATTTACAATATACGCAATATATACACTAAAACGTAAACTAAACGTATTTACAAACAAAGCGGGGTTTATTCAAACGATATCAACAAAAAGTATCGATAAATGCAACAAAACATAAATACAAAAATAGGTACAATTTTCACTTATCAAACTCTCCCCGACTTACCTAATTGTTTGTCCACAAACAAGAATCAAACAAACTTAAAAATGCACAAGCAATATCCAAAGAAAGACGAATAAACAGGTTTTGAAATATGGAAACGAATGAATGGTTCAAATGAAAGTGGTACACACAAAAAGTAAATACTTACCACTAAACTACGACGACAGCATAATCACGAAACAAATGCAAAATCCAAAAGTCATGCCAAAAATTCTAAAACAACACAAGTTCCAAAGTGAAACACACCTAGTAAAAACAATCATCGGTAGATGAAAAAAACACAATAAGGTACTTTACACTCACACAACACTCGTGCAAACAAAAGACTAAATTATGCATACATCCACAAATTCATATTGAACATACAAAGGACAAGAATCACAAGGACTTTCAAAGTTGTAACGTGGTCGGGTAAACAAACAAGAGGCAATTTCTAAAGGTAATTGAAACAAAAACTTGCCTAAACCTAAGGGAGTGAAAACTCACAAATTTTCACACACAAAATTTCAACCAACTTCTTCCAAAATCCCAAGTGCTACACAACACACAATACTTATTTAGCACAATTATTGAAACTCTTTTTGTTTCCTTTTTCAAGGATTTTCTTTTTCTTCTTTTTTCTTTCTTTTTCTCTTTCACAAATTTTTCACTTTTTCTTTTCTTTTTCAATCCGCATAGAATCCAACCAATGAGTATACAATCATCCTCTCCTCAACTTGAATTCAACCGCACCATCATGTGAATACTCCCTACTTTCTAAGGCAAGGAAAAAACCCTTACAACAACACAAAGTTGAGGTCCAAGAAAAAACAAAATTCATTCAAAAATAAGTGAACTAAATACTCATAGATAAGCATTAAGTTCAAATAGAAACATGGATCAAAAAGCTCAAAGGGGTTATGAATTCTCACACACTCACAAGGCGAATTGACTATTTGGCTAAGGTGGTTGTGCTCAAAATGAAACAATTGCCTTGATCCTTTTCATGCATTCATATAATCAACACAAACAAAAGATTCAACATAATAAAATCCAGTTAGAACAAGAATGTTGGTTCTTCATGCATATATGAACAATAGAAGGCTACCTCACAAAAAGGTTGGGAACTAGAGTGATTCATAATAGAACAAGTATACAAAAGAATGGATGGCATGGAAGTTTGTAAAATGCCTAAGTATCATGAATATGCTAAAGTCAAGAAAGCGATAAATACATACCTCGGACGTGTACAAAACTTAACAAAATCATTACCATACATCCGCAAGTTGAAACGAACCAACTTGGAAAATCACAAAGCATCCTCAAATAAGTCGATCAAAATCTGTGAGCAAACAACAACCAAAAACATTCGAAAAGAAAAACTATAAAACATGCTTGTTTTACGTCGTAAGCTCGACGCCTTTACGGTGCTTAATTAGAAACTTCCTTCATTCATGCCACGGTGATGTCTCACCGCGCAACCAAAAGCAAGCGTCCTAACCAAACACTTGAACAAACCTTACGGGAACAAGATGTATACAACACTTGAACAAACATAATGGAAACAGACAATATATACGATATATACAAAACTCAAAAACAAAGAAACTATCGCAATGCAATTCAATATCAAAACCAATCCCCGGCAACGACGCCATTTTGTTGAATGCAGAATAGGGCAAGCAAGCAAAAATATTTATTTTCGGAAGAATTCCCTCCGGGATTTATGTCGTGTCCACAGAGATCGGTTCGAGGGAAAGAATGTCGTTCGACAGTCTCTCGCGTTTATGAGTTTGGATTAAATTAGTTTCAAACAAGAAAACATAAAAGTAAATATTAAAACAAAAAGAAATAATTCTTCAGAGAGAAAAACTCGTCCGACAATGCATATAGATCACTCCTCATAAACTTAAACTTACCGACCAGTTATACTCCACCTACAATACTCCTCAATATCACCCAGCATCACTCACAACACAGGTTATGTCTAACGCAAAGTTGAGATAACAACCGTGTCACTCTCTTCGTCACTCTCGCGAGCGAAGCCTCGAAACACGGAAGGCATTAAGCTTCGACGCCTATTGAAGATTGTTAGCTCCTAAATCTATCTCTAGAGTCCAGAAACTAACAGACAATCATCCCTAATCGAAGTTCGCGAAGGTTATGTCTAACGCAACCCAAACCCCGCACATAAAGCAAAAATCAGAGACAATCACCAATAAAGATTTGTAAAGCAAGTTTTATACAACGCCATGGGCGACAAATATACATGAGTTCATAATAAATACATATACATAACCCAACATAGAAGAAAAACACAAAGAAGAAAATAAATGAACCAAACATCTCGCGGTTTATCAACGCCGATCGACGATCAATCCACCCCGGTTCATCGGTATGCATGCTTCCATGATGTTTTCTAAGCTAATCTATCAAAGAATGAGGTTTGAAGAAGTTTGGAGACAAAAATCACCCCCAAAACAATATCCCTTAACAAAAATGAAGTCAAATGAATTAAATACAAAATTTTGGTTTAGACAAATTCGCCAGGCGGATTGAAAATTTGCCTGCCGGATTCCCCTTTTTCTCTCACACAGCTGCACAATCAAACCGACTGGCAGAAAACATCTAGATTCGCCAGGCGGATTGAAAATTCGCCTGGCGGATTGCCCAAAATTCGCCCGGCGAACATGACGCGAGCACAAGACAGAAACTTTTTGAATTTCCAACTTTTCTCTCGCCAGGGCCTCGCCACAGAATCGCCTGGCGAAATTCTCAAATTCGCCCGGCGGATTCTAAATTTGCCTGGCGAATTTGACAGAACATCATTTTTCCCTGCACTGTTTTATTCGTAACTTTTGAACCGCAACTCTGTTTTTCGCCCGGTTTGAAGCGCTGGAAAGCTTATTCAATACTCTATACAACAATGGAAAGACATCCTTAATTGAATACATGCAAGAATGAGATAAAATCAATTAAAATCAATGATATTTACAATATACGCAATATATACACTAAAACGTAAACTAAACGTATTTACAAACAAAGCGGGGTTTATTCAAACGATATCAACAAAAAGTATCGATAAATGCAACAAAACATAAATACAAAAATAGGTACAATTTGCACTTATCAAACTCTCCCCAACTTACCTAATTGTTTGTCCACAAACAAGAATCAAACAAACTTAAAAATGCACAAGCAATATCCAAAGAAAGACGAATCAACAGGTTTTGAAAAATGGAAACGAATGAATGGTTCAAATGAAAGTGGTACACACAAAAAGTAAATACTTACCACTAAACTACGACGACAGCATAATCACGAAACAAATGCAAAATCCAAAAGTCATGCCAAAAATTCTAAAACAACACAAGTTCCAAAGTGAAACACACCTAGTAAAAACAATCATCGGTAGATGAAAAAAACACAATAAGGTACTTTACACTCACACAACACTCATGCAAACAAAAGACTAAATTATGCATACATCCACAAATTCATATTGAACATACAAAGGACAAGAATCACAAGGACTTTCAAGGTTGTAACGTGGTCGGGTAAACAAACAAGGGGCAATTTCTAAAGGTAATTGAAACAAAAACTTGCCTAAACCTAAGGGAGTGAAAACTCACAAATTTTCACACACAAAATTTCAACCAACTTCTTCCAAAATCCCAAGTGCTACACAACACACAATACTTATTTAGCACAATTATTGAAACTCTTTTTGTTTCCTTTTTCAAGGATTTTCTTTTTCTTCTTTTTTCTTTCTTTTTCTCTTTCACAAATTTTTCACTTTTTCTTTTCTTTTTCAATCCGCATAGAATCCAACCAATGAGTATACAATCATCCTCTCCCCAACTTGAATTCAACCGCACCATCATGTGAATACTCCCTACTTTCTAAGGCAAGGAAAAAATCCATACAACAACACAAAGTTGAGGTCCAAGAAAAAATAAAATCCATTCAAAAATAAGTGAACTAAATACTCATAGATAAGCATTAAGTTCAAATAGAAACATGGATCAAAAAGCTCAAAGGGGTTATGAATTCTCAAACACTCACAAGGCGAATTGACTATTTAGCTAAGGTGGTTGTGCTCAAAATGAAACAATTGCCTTGATCCTTTTCATGCATTCATATAATCAACACAAACAAAAGATTCAACATAATAAAATCCAGTTAGAAAAAGAATGTTGGTTCTCCATGCATATATGAACAATAGAAGGCTACCTCACAAAAAGGTTGGGAACTAGAGTGATTCATAATAGAACAAGTATACAAAAGAATGGATGGCATGGAAGTTTGTAAAATGCCTAAGTATCATGAATATGCTAAAGTCAAGAAAGCAATAAATACATACCTCAGACGTGTACAAAACTTAACAAAATCATTACCATACATCCGCAAGTTGAAACAAACCAACTTGGAAAATCACAAAGCATCCTCAAATAAGTCGATCAAAATCTGTGAGCAAACAACAACCAAAAACATTCGAAAAGAAAAACTATAAAACATGCTTGTTTTACGTCGTAAGCTCGACGCCTTTACCGTGCTTAATTAGAAACTTCCTTCATTCATGCCACGGTGATGTCTCACCGCGCAACCAAAAGCAAGCGTCCTAACCAAACACTTGAACAAACCTTACGGGAACAAGATGTATACAACACTTGAACAAACATAATGGAAACAGACAATATATACGATATATACAAAACTCAAAAACAAAGAAACTATCGCAATGCAATTCAATATCAAAACCAATCCCCGGCAACGGCGCCATTTTGTTGAATGCAGAATAGGGCAAGCAAGCAAAAATATTTATTTTCGGAAGAATTCCCTCCGGGATTTATGTCGTGTCCACAGAGATCGGTTCGAGGGAAAGAATGTCGTTCGACAGTCTCTCGCGTTTAGGAGTTTGGATTAAATTAGTTTCAAACAAGAAAACATAAAAGTAAATATTAAAACAAAAAGAAATAATTCTTCAGAGAGAAAAACTCGTCCGACAATGCATATAGATCACTCCTCACAAACTTAAACTTACCGACCAGTTATACTCCACCTACAATACTCCTCAATATCACCCAGCATCGCTCACAACACAGGTTATGTCTAACGCAAAGTTGAGATAACAACCGTGTCACTCTCTTCGTCACTCTCGCGAGCGAAGCCTCGAAACACGGAAGGCATTAAGCTTCGACGCCTATTGAAGATTGTTAGCTCCTAAATCTATCTCTAGAGTCCAGAAACTAACAGACAATCATCCCTAATCGAAGTTCGCGAAGGTTATGTCTAACGCAACCCAAACCCCGCACATAAAGCAAAAATCAGAGACAATCACCAATAAAGATTTGTAAAACAAGTTTTATACAACGCCATGGGCGACAAATATACATGAGTTCATAATAAATACATATACATAACCCAACATAGAAGAAAAACACAAAGAAGAAAATAAATGAACCAAACATCTCGCGGTTTATCAACGCCGATCGACGATCAATCCACCCCGGTTCATCGGTATGCATGCTTCCATGATGTTTTCTAAGCTAATCTATCAAAGAATGAGGTTTGAAGAAGTTTGGAGACAAAAATCACCCCCAAAACAATATCCCTTAACAAAAATGAAGTCAAATGAATTAAATACAAAATTTTGGTTTAGACAAATTCGCCAGGCGGATTGAAAATTTGCCTGGCGGATTCCCCTTTTTCTCTCACACAGCTGCACAATCAAACTGACTGGCAGAAAATATCTAGATTCGCCAGGCGGATTGAAAATTCGCCTGGCGGATTGCCCAAAATTCGCCCGGCGAACATGACGCGAGCACAAGACAGAAACTTTTTGAATTTCCAACTTTTCTCTCGCCAGGGCCTCGCCACAGAATCGCCTGGCGAAATTCTCAAATTCGCCCGGCGGATTCTAAATTTGCCTGGCGAATTTGACAGAACATCATTTTTCCCTGCACTGTTTTATTCGTAACTTTTGAACCGCAACTCTGTTTTTCGCCCCGTTTGAAGCGCTGGAAAGCTTATTCAATACTCTATACAACAATGGAAAGACATCCTTAATTGAATACATGCAAGAATGAGATAAAATCAATTAAAATCAATGATATTTACAATATACGCAATATATACACTAAAACGTAAACTAAACGTATTTACAAACAAAGCGGGGTTTATTCAAACGATATCAACAAAAAGTATCGATAAATGCAACAAAACATAAATACAAAAATAGGTACAATTTGCACTTATCAAACTCTCCCCAACTTACCTAATTGTTTGTCCACAAACAAGAATCAAACAAACTTAAAAATGCACAAGCAATATCCAAAGAAAGACGAATCAACAGGTTTTGAAAAATGGAAACGAATGAATGGTTCAAATGAAAGTGGTACACACAAAAAGTAAATACTTACCACTAAACTACGACGACAGCATAATCACGAAACAAATGCAAAATCCAAAAGTCATGCCAAAAATTCTAAAACAACACAAGTTCCAAAGTGAAACACACCTAGTAAAAACAATCATCGGTAGATGAAAAAAACACAATAAGGTACTTTACACTCACACAACACTCATGCAAACAAAAGACTAAATTATGCATACATCCACAAATTCATATTGAACATACAAAGGACAAGAATCACAAGGACTTTCAAGGTTGTAACGTGGTCGGGTAAACAAACAAGGGGCAATTTCTAAAGGTAATTGAAACAAAAACTTGCCTAAACCTAAGGGAGTGAAAACTCACAAATTTTCACACACAAAATTTCAACCAACTTCTTCCAAAATCCCAAGTGCTACACAACACACAATACTTATTTAGCACAATTATTGAAACTCTTTTTGTTTCCTTTTTCAAGGATTTTCTTTTTCTTCTTTTTTCTTTCTTTTTCTCTTTCACAAATTTTTCACTTTTTCTTTTCTTTTTCAATCCGCATAGAATCCAACCAATGAGTATACAATCATCCTCTCCCCAACTTGAATTCAACTGCACCATCATGTGAATACTCCCTACTTTCTAAGGCAAGGAAAAAATCCATACAACAACACAAAGTTGAGGTCCAAGAAAAAATAAAATCCATTCAAAAATAAGTGAACTAAATACTCATAGATAAGCATTAAGTTCAAATAGAAACATGGATCAAAAAGCTCAAAGGGGTTATGAATTCTCACACACTCACAAGGCGAATTGACTATTTAGCTAAGGTGGTTGTGCTCAAAATGAAACAATTGCCTTGATCCTTTTCATGCATTCATATAATCAACACAAACAAAAGATTCAACATAATAAAATCCAGTTAGAAAAAGAATGTTGGTTCTCCATGCATATATGAACAATAGAAGGCTACCTCACAAAAAGGTTGGGAACTAGAGTGATTCATAATAGAACAAGTATACAAAAGAATGGATGGCATGGAAGTTTGTAAAATGCCTAAGTATCATGAATATGCTAAAGTCAAGAAAGCAATAAATACATACCTCAGACGTGTACAAAACTTAACAAAATCATTACCATACATCCGCAAGTTGAAACAAACCAACTTGGAAAATCACAAAGCATCCTCAAATAAGTCGATCAAAATCTGTGAGCAAACAACAACCAAAAACATTCGAAAAGAAAAACTATAAAACATGCTTGTTTTACGTCGTAAGCTCGACGCCTTTACCGTGCTTAATTAGAAACTTCCTTCATTCATGCCACGGTGATGTCTCACCGCGCAACCAAAAGCAAGCGTCCTAACCAAACACTTGAACAAACCTTACGGGAACAAGATGTATACAACACTTGAACAAACATAATGGAAACAGACAATATATACGATATATACAAAACTCAAACACAAAGAAACTATCGCAATGCAATTCAATATCAAAACCAATTCCCGGCAACGGCGCCATTTTGTTGAATGCAGAATAGGGCAAGCAAGCAAAAATATTTATTTTCGGAAGAATTCCCTCCGGGATTTATGTCGTGTCCACAGAGATCGGTTCGAGGGAAAGAATGTCGTTCGACAGTCTCTCGCGTTTATGAGTTTGGATTAAATTAGTTTCAAACAAGAAAACATAAAAGTAAATATTAAAACAAAAAGAAATAATTCTTCAGAGAGAAAAACTCGTCCGACAATGCATATAGATCACTCCTCACAAACTTAAACTTGCCGACCAGTTATACTCCACCTACAATACTCCTCAATATCACCCAGCATCGCTCACAACACAGGTTATGTCTAACGCAAAGTTGAGATAACAACCGTGTCACTCTCTTCGTCACTCTCGCGAGCGAAGCCTCGAAACACGGAAGGCATTAAGCTTCGACGCCTATTAAAGATTGTTAGCTCCTAAATCTATCTCTAGAGTCCAGAAACTAACAGACAATCATCCCTAATCGAAGTTCGCGAAGGTTATGTCTAACGCAACCCAAACCCCGCACATAAAGCAAAAATCAGAGACAATCACCAATAAAGATTTGTAAAGCAAGTTTTATACAACGCCATGGGCGACAAATATACATGAGTTCATAATAAATACATATACATAACCCAACATAGAAGAAAAACACAAAGAAGAAAATAAATGAACCAAACATCTCGCGGTTTATCAACGCCGATCGACGATCAATCCACCCCGGTTCATCGGTATGCATGCTTCCATGATGTTTTCTAAGCTAATCTATCAAAGAATGAGGTTTGAAGAAGTTTGGAGACAAAAATCACCCCCAAAACAACATCCCTTAACAAAAATGAAGTCAAATGAATTAAATACAAAATTTTGGTTCAGACAAATTCGCCAGGCGGATTGAAAATTTGCCTGGCGGATTCCCCTTTTTCTCTCACACAGCTGCACAATCAAACCGACTGGCAGAAAATATCTAGATTCGCCAGGCGGATTGAAAATTCGCCTGGCGGATTGCCCAAAATTCGCCCGGCGAACATGACGCGAGCACAAGACAGAAACTTTTTGAATTTCCAACTTTTCTCTCGCCAGGGCCTCGCCACAGAATCGCCTGGCGAAATTCTCAAATTCGCCCGACGGATTCTAAATTTGCCTGGCGAATTTGACAGAACATCATTTTTTCCTGCACTGTTTTATTCGTAACTTTTGAACCGCAACTCTGTTTTTCGCCCGGTTTGAAGCGCTGGAAAGCTTATTCAATACTCTATACAACAATGGAAAGACATCCTTAATTGAATACATGCAAGAATGAGATAAAATCAATTAAAATCAATGATATTTACAATATACGCAATATATACACTAAAACGTAAACTAAACGTATTTACAAACAAAGCGGGGTTTATTCAAACGATATCAACAAAAAGTATCGATAAATGCAACAAAACATAAATACAAAAATAGGTACAATTTGCACTTATCAAACTCTCCCCAACTTACCTAATTGTTTGTCCACAAACAAGAATCAAACAAACTTAAAAATGCACAAGCAATATCCAAAGAAAGACGAATCAACAGGTTTTGAAAAATGGAAACGAATGAATGGTTCAAATGAAAGTGGTACACACAAAAAGTAAATACTTACCACTAAACTACGACGACAGCATAATCACGAAACAAATGCAAAATCCAAAAGTCATGCCAAAAATTCTAAAACAACACAAGTTCCAAAGTGAAACACACCTAGTAAAAACAATCATCGGTAGATGAAAAAAACACAATAAGGTACTTTACACTCACACAACACTCATGCAAACAAAAGACTAAATTATGCATACATCCACAAATTCATATTGAACATACAAAGGACAAGAATCACAAGGACTTTCAAGGTTGTAACGTGGTCGGGTAAACAAACAAGGGGCAATTTCTAAAGGTAATTGAAACAAAAACTTGCCTAAACCTAAGGGAGTGAAAACTCACAAATTTTCACACACAAAATTTCAACCAACTTCTTCCAAAATCCCAAGTGCTACACAACACACAATACTTATTTAGCACAATTATTGAAACTCTTTTTGTTTCCTTTTTCAAGGATTTTCTTTTTCTTCTTTTTTCTTTCTTTTTCTCTTTCACAAATTTTTCACTTTTTCTTTTCTTTTTCAATCCGCATAGAATCCAACCAATGAGTATACAATCATCCTCTCCCCAACTTGAATTCAACCGCACCATCATGTGAATACTCCCTACTTTCTAAGGCAAGGAAAAAATCCATACAACAACACAAAGTTGAGGTCCAAGAAAAAATAAAATCCATTCAAAAATAAGTGAACTAAATACTCATAGATAAGCATTAAGTTCAAATAGAAACATGGATCAAAAAGCTCAAAGGGGTTATGAATTCTCACACACTCACAAGGCGAATTGACTATTTAGCTAAGGTGGTTGTGCTCAAAATGAAACAATTGCCTTGATCCTTTTCATGCATTCATATAATCAACACAAACAAAAGATTCAACATAATAAAATCCAGTTAGAAAAAGAATGTTGGTTCTCCATGCATATATGAACAATAGAAGGCTACCTCACAAAAAGGTTGGGAACTAGAGTGATTCATAATAGAACAAGTATACAAAAGAATGGATGGCATGGAAGTTTGTAAAATGCCTAAGTATCATGAATATGCTAAAGTCAAGAAAGCAATAAATACATACCTCAGACGTGTACAAAACTTAACAAAATCATTACCATACATCCGCAAGTTGAAACAAACCAACTTGGAAAATCACAAAGCATCCTCAAATAAGTCGATCAAAATCTGTGAGCAAACAACAACCAAAAACATTCGAAAAGAAAAACTATAAAACATGCTTGTTTTACGTCGTAAGCTCGACGCCTTTACCGTGCTTAATTAGAAACTTCCTTCATTCATGCCACGGTGATGTCTCACCGCGCAACCAAAAGCAAGCGTCCTAACCAAACACTTGAACAAACCTTACGGGAACAAGATGTATACAACACTTGAACAAACATAATGGAAACAGACAATATATACGATATATACAAAACTCAAACACAAAGAAACTATCGCAATGCAATTCAATATCAAAACCAATTCCCGGCAACGGCGCCATTTTGTTGAATGCAGAATAGGGCAAGCAAGCAAAAATATTTATTTTCGGAAGAATTCCCTCCGGGATTTATGTCGTGTCCACAGAGATCGGTTCGAGGGAAAGAATGTCGTTCGACAGTCTCTCGCGTTTATGAGTTTGGATTAAATTAGTTTCAAACAAGAAAACATAAAAGTAAATATTAAAACAAAAAGAAATAATTCTTCAGAGAGAAAAACTCGTCCGACAATGCATATAGATCACTCCTCACAAACTTAAACTTACCGACCAGTTATACTCCACCTACAATACTCCTCAATATCACCCAGCATCGCTCACAACACAGGTTATGTCTAACGCAAAGTTGAGATAACAACCGTGTCACTCTCTTCGTCACTCTCGCGAGCGAAGCCTCGAAACACGGAAGGCATTAAGCTTCGACGCCTATTAAAGATTGTTAGCTCCTAAATCTATCTCTAGAGTCCAGAAACTAACAGACAATCATCCCTAATCGAAGTTCGCGAAGGTTATGTCTAACGCAACCCAAACCCCGCACATAAAGCAAAAATCAGAGACAATCACCAATAAAGATTTGTAAAGCAAGTTTTATACAACGCCATGGGCGACAAATATACATGAGTTCATAATAAATACATATACATAACCCAACATAGAAGAAAAACACAAAGAAGAAAATAAATGAACCAAACATCTCGCGGTTTATCAACGCCGATCGACGATCAATCCACCCCGGTTCATCGGTATGCATGCTTCCATGATGTTTTCTAAGCTAATCTATCAAAGAATGAGGTTTGAAGAAGTTTGGAGACAAAAATCACCCCCAAAACAACATCCCTTAACAAAAATGAAGTCAAATGAAGTAAATACAAAATTTTGGTTCAGACAAATTCGCCAGGCGGATTGAAAATTTGCCTGGCGGATTCCCCTTTTTCTCTCACACAGCTGCACAATCAAACCGACTGGCAGAAAATATCTAGATTCGCCAGGCGGATTGAAAATTCGCCTGGCGGATTGCCCAAAATTCGCCCGGCGAACATGACGCGAGCACAAGACAGAAACTTTTTGAATTTCCAACTTTTCTCTCGCCAGGGCCTCGCCACAGAATCGCCTGGCGAAATTCTCAAATTCGCCCGGCGGATTCTAAATTTGCCTGGCGAATTTGACAGAACATCATTTTTCCCTGCACTGTTTTATTCGTAACTTTTGAACCGCAACTCTGTTTTTCGCCCGGTTTGAAGCACTGGAAAGCTTATTCAATACTCTATACAACAATGGAAAGACATCCTTAATTGAATACATGCAAGAATGAGATAAAATCAATTAAAATCAATGATATTTACAATATACGCAATATATACACTAAAACGTAAACTAAACGTATTTACAAACAAAGCGGGGTTTATTCAAACGATATCAACAAAAAGTATCGATAAATGCAACAAAACATAAATACAAAAATAGGTACAATTTGCACTTATCAAACTCTCCCCAACTTACCTAATTGTTTGTCCACAAACAAGAATCAAACAAACTTAAAAATGCACAAGCAATATCCAAAGAAAGACGAATCAACAGGTTTTGAAAAATGGAAACGAATGAATGGTTCAAATGAAAGTGGTACACACAAAAAGTAAATACTTACCACTAAACTACGACGACAGCATAATCACGAAACAAATGCAAAATCCAAAAGTCATGCCAAAAATTCTAAAACAACACAAGTTCCAAAGTGAAACACACCTAGTAAAAACAATCATCGGTAGATGAAAAAAACACAATAAGGTACTTTACACTCACACAACACTCATGCAAACAAAAGACTAAATTATGCATACATCCACAAATTCATATTGAACATACAAAGGACAAGAATCACAAGGACTTTCAAGGTTGTAACGTGGTCGGGTAAACAAACAAGGGGCAATTTCTAAAGGTAATTGAAACAAAAACTTGCCTAAACCTAAGGGAGTGAAAACTCACAAATTTTCACACACAAAATTTCAACCAACTTCTTCCAAAATCCCAAGTGCTACACAACACACAATACTTATTTAGCACAATTATTGAAACTCTTTTTGTTTCCTTTTTCAAGGATTTTCTTTTTCTTCTTTTTTCTTTCTTTTTCTCTTTCACAAATTTTTCACTTTTTCTTTTCTTTTTCAATCCGCATAGAATCCAACCAATGAGTATACAATCATCCTCTCCCCAACTTGAATTCAACCGCACCATCATGTGAATACTCCCTACTTTCTAAGGCAAGGAAAAAATCCATACAACAACACAAAGTTGAGGTCCAAGAAAAAATAAAATCCATTCAAAAATAAGTGAACTAAATACTCATAGATAAGCATTAAGTTCAAATAGAAACATGGATCAAAAAGCTCAAAGGGGTTATGAATTCTCACACACTCACAAGGCGAATTGACTATTTAGCTAAGGTGGTTGTGCTCAAAATGAAACAATTGCCTTGATCCTTTTCATGCATTCATATAATCAACACAAACAAAAGATTCAACATAATAAAATCCAGTTAGAAAAAGAATGTTGGTTCTCCATGCATATATGAACAATAGAAGGCTACCTCACAAAAAGGTTGGGAACTAGAGTGATTCATAATAGAACAAGTATACAAAAGAATGGATGGCATGGAAGTTTGTAAAATGCCTAAGTATCATGAATATGCTAAAGTCAAGAAAGCAATAAATACATACCTCAGACGTGTACAAAACTTAACAAAATCATTACCATACATCCGCAAGTTGAAACAAACCAACTTGGAAAATCACAAAGCATCCTCAAATAAGTCGATCAAAATCTGTGAGCAAACAACAACCAAAAACATTCGAAAAGAAAAACTATAAAACATGCTTGTTTTACGTCGTAAGCTCGACGCCTTTACCGTGCTTAATTAGAAACTTCCTTCATTCATGCCACGGTGATGTCTCACCGCGCAACCAAAAGCAAGCGTCCTAACCAAACACTTGAACAAACCTTACGGGAACAAGATGTATACAACACTTGAACAAACATAATGAAAACATACAATATATACGATATATACAAAACTCAAAAACAAAGAAACTATCGCAATGCAATTCAATATCAAAACCAATTCCCGGCAACGGCGCCATTTTGTTGAATGCAGAATAGGGCAAGCAAGCAAAAATATTTATTTTCGGAAGAATTCCCTCCGGGATTTATGTCGTGTCCACAGAGATCGGTTCGAGGGAAAGAATGTCGTTCGACAGTCTCTCGCGTTTATGAGTTTGGATTAAATTAGTTTCAAACAAGAAAACATAAAAGTAAATATTAAAACAAAAAGAAATAATTCTTCAGAGAGAAAAACTCGTCTGACAATGCATATAGATCACTCCTCACAAACTTAAACTTACCGACCAGTTATACTCCACCTACAATACTCCTCAATATCACCCAGCATCGCTCACAACACAGGTTATGTCTAACGCAAAGTTGAGATAACAACCGTGTCACTCTCTTCGTCACTCTCGCGAGCGAAGCCTCGAAACACGGAAGGCATTAAGCTTCGACGCCTATTGAAGATTGTTAGCTCTTAAATCTATCTCTAGAGTCCAGAAACTAACAGACAATCATCCCTAATCGAAGTTCGCGAAGGTTATGTCTAACGCAACCCAAACCCCGCACATAAAGCAAAAATCAGAGACAATCACCAATAAAGATTTGTAAAGCAAGTTTTATACAACGCCATGGGCGACAAATATACATGAGTTCATAATAAATACATATACATAACCCAACATAGAAGAAAAACACAAAGAAGAAAATAAATGAACCAAACATCTCGCGGTTTATCAACGCCGATCGACGATCAATCCACCCCGGTTCATCGGTATGCATGCTTCCATGATGTTTTCTAAGCTAATCTATCAAAGAATGAGGTTTGAAGAAGTTTGGAGACAAAAATCACCCCCAAAACAACATCCCTTAACAAAAATGAAGTCAAATGAATTAAATACAAAATTTTGGTTCAGACAAATTCGCCAGGCGGATTGAAAATTTGCCTGGCGGATTCCCCTTTTTCTCTCACACAGCTGCACAATCAAACCGACTGGCAGAAAATATCTAGATTCGCCAGGCGGATTGAAAATTCGCCTGGCGGATTGCCCAAAATTCGCCCGGCGAACATGACGCGAGCACAAGACAGAAACTTTTTGAATTTCCAACTTTTCTCTCGCCAGGGCCTCGCCACAGAATCGCCTGGCGAAATTCTCAAATTCGCCCGGCGGATTCTAAATTTGCCTGGCGAATTTGACAGAACATCATTTTTCCCTGCACTGTTTTATTCGTAACTTTTGAACCGCAACTCTGTTTTTCGCCCGGTTTGAAGCACTGGAAAGCTTATTTAATACTCTATACAACAATGGAAAGACATCCTTAATTGAATACATGCAAGAATGAGATAAAATCAATTAAAATCAATGATATTTACAATATACGCAATATATACACTAAAACGTAAACTAAACGTATTTACAAACAAAGCGGGGTTTATTCAAACGATATCAACAAAAAGTATCGATAAATGCAACAAAACATAAATACAAAAATAGGTACAATTTGCACTTATCAAACTCTCCCCAACTTACCTAATTGTTTGTCCACAAACAAGAATCAAACAAACTTAAAAATGCACAAGCAATATCCAAAGAAAGACGAATCAACAGGTTTTGAAAAATGGAAACGAATGAATGGTTCAAATGAAAGTGGTACACACAAAAAGTAAATACTTACCACTAAACTACGACGACAGCATAATCACGAAACAAATGCAAAATCCAAAAGTCATGCCAAAAATTCTAAAACAACACAAGTTCCAAAGTGAAACACACCTAGTAAAAACAATCATCGGTAGATGAAAAAAACACAATAAGGTACTTTACACTCACACAACACTCATGCAAACAAAAGACTAAATTATGCATACATCCACAAATTCATATTGAACATACAAAGGACAAGAATCACAAGGACTTTCAAGGTTGTAACGTGGTCGGGTAAACAAACAAGGGGCAATTTCTAAAGGTAATTGAAACAAAAACTTGCCTAAACCTAAGGGAGTGAAAACTCACAAATTTTCACACACAAAATTTCAACCAACTTCTTCCAAAATCCCAAGTGCTACACAACACACAATACTTATTTAGCACAATTATTGAAACTCTTTTTGTTTCCTTTTTCAAGGATTTTCTTTTTCTTCTTTTTTCTTTCTTTTTCTCTTTCACAAATTTTTCACTTTTTCTTTTCTTTTTCAATCCGCATAGAATCCAACCAATGAGTATACAATCATCCTCTCCCCAACTTGAATTCAACCGCACCATCATGTGAATACTCCCTACTTTCTAAGGCAAGGAAAAAATCCATACAACAACACAAAGTTGAGGTCCAAGAAAAAATAAAATCCATTCAAAAATAAGTGAACTAAATACTCATAGATAAGCATTAAGTTCAAATAGAAACATGGATCAAAAAGCTCAAAGGGGTTATGAATTCTCACACACTCACAAGGCGAATTGACTATTTAGCTAAGGTGGTTGTGCTCAAAATGAAACAATTGCCTTGATCCTTTTCATGCATTCATATAATCAACACAAACAAAAGATTCAACATAATAAAATCCAGTTAGAAAAAGAATGTTGGTTCTCCATGCATATATGAACAATAGAAGGCTACCTCACAAAAAGGTTGGGAACTAGAGTGATTCATAATAGAACAAGTATACAAAAGAATGGATGGCATGGAAGTTTGTAAAATGCCTAAGTATCATGAATATGCTAAAGTCAAGAAAGCAATAAATACATACCTCAGACGTGTACAAAACTTAACAAAATCATTACCATACATCCGCAAGTTGAAACAAACCAACTTGGAAAATCACAAAGCATCCTCAAATAAGTCGATCAAAATCTGTGAGCAAACAACAACCAAAAACATTCGAAAAGAAAAACTATAAAACATGCTTGTTTTACGTCGTAAGCTCGACGCCTTTACCGTGCTTAATTAGAAACTTCCTTCATTCATGCCACGGTGATGTCTCACCGCGCAACCAAAAGCAAGCGTCCTAACCAAACACTTGAACAAACCTTACGGGAACAAGATGTATACAACACTTGAACAAACATAATGGAAACAGACAATATATACGATATATACAAAACTCAAAAACAAAGAAACTATCGCAATGCAATTCAATATCAAAACCAATTCCCGGCAACGACGCCATTTTGTTGAATGCAGAATAGGGCAAGCAAGCAAAAATATTTATTTTCGGAAGAATTCCCTCCGGGATTTATGTCGTGTCCACAGAGATCGGTTCGAGGGAAAGAATGTCGTTCGACAGTCTCTCGCGTTTATGAGTTTGGATTAAATTAGTTTCAAACAAGAAAACATAAAAGTAAATATTAAAACAAAAAGAAATAATTCTTCAGAGAGAAAAACTCGTCCGACAATGCATATAGATCACTCCTCACAAACTTAAACTTACCGACCAGTTATACTCCACCTACAATACTCCTCAATATCACCCAGCATCGCTCACAACACAGGTTATGTCTAACGCAAAGTTGAGATAACAACCGTGTCACTCTCTTCGTCACTCTCGCGAGCGAAGCCTCGAAACACGGAAGGCATTAAGCTTCGACGCCTATTGAAGATTGTTAGCTCCTAAATCTATCTCTAGAGTCCAGAAACTAACAGACAATCATCCCTAATCGAAGTTCGCGAAGGTTATGTCTAACGCAACCCAAACCCCGCACATAAAGCAAAAATCAGAGACAATCACCAATAAAGATTTGTAAAGCAAGTTTTATACAACGCCATGGGCGACAAATATACATGAGTTCATAATAAATACATATACATAACCCAACATAGAAGAAAAACACAAAGAAGAAAATAAATGAACCAAACATCTCGCGGTTTATCAACGCCGATCGACGATCAATCCACCCCGGTTCATCGGTATGCATGCTTCCATGATGTTTTCTAAGCTAATCTATCAAAGAATGAGGTTTGAAGAAGTTTGGAGACAAAAATCACCCCCAAAACAACATCCCTTAACAAAAATGAAGTCAAATGAATTAAATACAAAATTTTGGTTCAGACAAATTCGCCAGGCGGATTGAAAATTTGCCTGGCGGATTCCCCTTTTTCTCTCACACAGCTGCACAATCAAACCGACTGGCAGAAAATATCTAGATTCGCCAGGCGGATTGAAAATTCGCCTGGCGGATTGCCCAAAATTCGCCCGGCGAACATGACGCGAGCACAAGACAGAAACTTTTTGAATTTCCAACTTTTCTCTCGCCAGGGCCTCGCCACAGAATCGCCTGGCGAAATTCTCAAATTCGCCCGGCGGATTCTAAATTTGCCTGGCGAATTTGACAGAACATCATTTTTCCCTGCACTGTTTTATTCGTAACTTTTGAACCGCAACTCTGTTTTTCGCCCGGTTTGAAGCACTGGAAAGCTTATTCAATACTCTATACAACAATGGAAAGACATCCTTAATTGAATACATGCAAGAATGAGATAAAATCAATTAAAATCAATGATATTTACAATATACGCAATATATACACTAAAACGTAAACTAAACGTATTTACAAACAAAGCGGGGTTTATTCAAACGATATCAACAAAAAGTATCGATAAATGCAACAAAACATAAATACAAAAATAGGTACAATTTGCACTTATCAAACTCTCCCCAACTTACCTAATTGTTTGTCCACAAACAAGAATCAAACAAACTTAAAAATGCACAAGCAATATCCAAAGAAAGACGAATCAACAGGTTTTGAAAAATGGAAACGAATGAATGGTTCAAATGAAAGTGGTACACACAAAAAGTAAATACTTACCACTAAACTACGACGACAGCATAATCACGAAACAAATGCAAAATCCAAAAGTCATGCCAAAAATTCTAAAACAACACAAGTTCCAAAGTGAAACACACCTAGTAAAAACAATCATCGGTAGATGAAAAAAACACAATAAGGTACTTTACACTCACACAACACTCATGCAAACAAAAGACTAAATTATGCATACATCCACAAATTCATATTGAACATACAAAGGACAAGAATCACAAGGACTTTCAAGGTTGTAACGTGGTCGGGTAAACAAACAAGGGGCAATTTCTAAAGGTAATTGAAACAAAAACTTGCCTAAACCTAAGGGAGTGAAAACTCACAAATTTTCACACACAAAATTTCAACCAACTTCTTCCAAAATCCCAAGTGCTACACAACACACAATACTTATTTAGCACAATTATTGAAACTCTTTTTGTTTCCTTTTTCAAGGATTTTCTTTTTCTTCTTTTTTCTTTCTTTTTCTCTTTCACAAATTTTTCACTTTTTCTTTTCTTTTTCAATCCGCATAGAATCCAACCAATGAGTATACAATCATCCTCTCCCCAACTTGAATTCAACCGCACCATCATGTGAATACTCCCTACTTTCTAAGGCAAGGAAAAAATCCATACAACAACACAAAGTTGAGGTCCAAGAAAAAATAAAATCCATTCAAAAATAAGTGAACTAAATACTCATAGATAAGCATTAAGTTCAAATAGAAACATGGATCAAAAAGCTCAAAGGGGTTATGAATTCTCACACACTCACAAGGCGAATTGACTATTTAGCTAAGGTGGTTGTGCTCAAAATGAAACAATTGCCTTGATCCTTTTCATGCATTCATATAATCAACACAAACAAAAGATTCAACATAATAAATTCCAGTTAGAAAAAGAATGTTGGTTCTCCATGCATATATGAACAATAGAAGGCTACCTCACAAAAAGGTTGGGAACTAGAGTGATTCATAATAGAACAAGTATACAAAAGAATGGATGGCATGGAAGTTTGTAAAATGCCTAAGTATCATGAATATGCTAAAGTCAAGAAAGCAATAAATACATACCTCAGACGTGTACAAAACTTAACAAAATCATTACCATACATCCGCAAGTTGAAACAAACCAACTTGGAAAATCACAAAGCATCCTCAAATAAGTCGATCAAAATCTGTGAGCAAACAACAACCAAAAACATTCGAAAAGAAAAACTATAAAACATGCTTGTTTTACGTCGTAAGCTCGACGCCTTTACGGTGCTTAATTAGAAACTTCCTTCATTCATGCCACGGTGATGTCTCACCGCGCAACCAAAAGCAAGCGTCCTAACCAAACACTTGAACAAACCTTACGGGAACAAGATGTATACAACACTTGAACAAACATAATGGAAACAGACAATATATACGATATATACAAAACTCAAAAACAAAGAAACTATCGCAATGCAATTCAATATCAAAACCAATCCCCGGCAACGGCGCCATTTTGTTGAATGCAGAATAGGGCAAGCAAGCAAAAATATTTATTTTCGGAAGAATTCCCTCCGGGATTTATGTCGTGTCCACAGAGATCGGTTCGAGGGAAAGAATGTCGTTCGACAGTCTCTCGCGTTTATGAGTTTGGATTAAATTAGTTTCAAACAAGAAAACATAAAAGTAAATATTAAAACAAAAAGAAATAATTCTTCAGAGAGAAAAACTCGTCCGACAATGCATATAGATCACTCCTCACAAACTTAAACTTACCGACCAGTTATACTCCACCTACAATACTCCTCAATATCACCCAGCATCGCTCACAACACAGGTTATGTCTAACGCAAAGTTGAGATAACAACCGTGTCACTCTCTTCGTCACTCTCGCGAGCGAAGCCTCGAAACACGGAAGGCATTAAGCTTCGACGCCTATTGAAGATTGTTAGCTCCTAAATCTATCTCTAGAGTCCAGAAACTAACAGACAATCATCCCTAATCGAAGTTCGCGAAGGTTATGTCTAACGCAACCCAAACCCCGCACATAAAGCAAAAATCAGAGACAATCACCAATAAAGATTTGTAAAGCAAGTTTTATACAACGCCATGGGCGACAAATATACATGAGTTCATAATAAATACATATACATAACCCAACATAGAAGAAAAACACAAAGAAGAAAATAAATGAACCAAACATCTCGCGGTTTATCAACGCCGATCGACGATCAATCCACCCCGGTTCATCGGTATGCATGCTTCCATGATGTTTTCTAAGCTAATCTATCAAAGAATGAGGTTTGAAGAAGTTTGGAGACAAAAATCACCCCCAAAACAACATCCCTTAACAAAAATGAAGTCAAATGAATTAAATACAAAATTTTGGTTCAGACAAATTCGCCAGGCGGATTGAAAATTTGCCTGGCGGATTCCCCTTTTTCTCTCACACAGCTGCACAATCAAACCGACTGGCAGAAAATATCTAGATTCGCCAGGCGGATTGAAAATTCGCCTGGCGGATTGCCCAAAATTCGCCCGGCGAACATGACGCGAGCACAAGACAGAAACTTTTTGAATTTCTAACTTTTCTCTCGCCAGGGCCTCGCCACAGAATCGCCTGGCGAAATTCTCAAATTCGCCCGGCGGATTCTAAATTTGCCTGGCGAATTTGACAGAACATCATTTTTCCCTGCACTGTTTTATTCGTAACTTTTGAACCGCAACTCTGTTTTTCGCCCGGTTTGAAGCACTGGAAAGCTTATTCAATACTCTATACAACAATGGAAAGACATCCTTAATTGAATACATGCAAGAATGAGATAAAATCAATTAAAATCAATGATATTTACAATATACGCAATATATACACTAAAACGTAAACTAAACGTATTTACAAACAAAGCGGGGTTTATTCAAACGATATCAACAAAAAGTATCGATAAATGCAACAAAACATAAATACAAAAATAGGTACAATTTGCACTTATCAAACTCTCCCCAACTTACCTAATTGTTTGTCCACAAACAAGAATCAAACAAACTTAAAAATGCACAAGCAATATCCAAAGAAAGACGAATCAACAGGTTTTGAAAAATGGAAACGAATGAATGGTTCAAATGAAAGTGGTACACACAAAAAGTAAATACTTACCACTAAACTACGACGACAGCATAATCACGAAACAAATGCAAAATCCAAAAGTCATGCCAAAAATTCTAAAACAACACAAGTTCCAAAGTGAAACACACCTAGTAAAAACAATCATCGGTAGATGAAAAAAACACAATAAGGTACTTTACACTCACACAACACTCATGCAAACAAAAGACTAAATTATGCATACATCCACAAATTCATATTGAACATACAAAGGACAAGAATCACAAGGACTTTCAAGGTTGTAACGTGGTCGGGTAAACAAACAAGGGGCAATTTCTAAAGGTAATTGAAACAAAAACTTGCCTAAACCTAAGGGAGTGAAAACTCACAAATTTTCACACACAAAATTTCAACCAACTTCTTCCAAAATCCCAAGTGCTACACAACACACAATACTTATTTAGCACAATTATTGAAACTCTTTTTGTTTCCTTTTTCAAGGATTTTCTTTTTCTTCTTTTTTCTTTCTTTTTCTCTTTCAAAAAATTTTTCACTTTTTCTTTTCTTTTTCAATCCGCATAGAATCCAACCAATGAGTATACAATCATCCTCTCCCCAACTTGAATTCAACCGCACCATCATGTGAATACTCCCTACTTTCTAAGGCAAGGAAAAAATCCATACAACAACACAAAGTTGAGGTCCAAGAAAAAATAAAATCCATTCAAAAATAAGTGAACTAAATACTCATAGATAAGCATTAAGTTCAAATAGAAACATGGATCTAAAAGCTCAAAGGGGTTATGAATTCTCACACACTCACAAGGCGAATTGACTATTTAGCTAAGGTGGTTGTGCTCAAAATGAAACAATTGGCTTGATCCTTTTCATGCATTCATATAATCAACACAAACAAAAGATTCAACATAATAAAATCCAGTTAGAAAAAGAATGTTGGTTCTCCATGCATATATGAACAATAGAAGGCTACCTCACAAAAAGGTTGGGAACTAGAGTGATTCATAATAGAACAAGTATACAAAAGAATGGATGGCATGGAAGTTTGTAAAATGCCTAAGTATCATGAATATGCTAAAGTCAAGAAAGCAATAAATACATACCTCAGACGTGTACAAAACTTAACAAAATCATTACCATACATCCGCAAGTTGAAACAAACCAACTTGGAAAATCACAAAGCATCCTCAAATAAGTCGATCAAAATCTGTGAGCAAACAACAACCAAAAACATTCGAAAAGAAAAACTATAAAACATGCTTGTTTTACGTCGTAAGCTCGACGCCTTTACAGTGCTTAATTAGAAACTTCCTTCATTCATGCCACGGTGATGTCTCACCGCGCAACCAAAAGCAAGCGTCCTAACCAAACACTTGAACAAACCTTACGGGAACAAGATGTATACAACACTTGAACAAACATAATGGAAACAGACAATATATACGATATATACAAAACTCAAAAACAAAGAAACTATCACAATGCAATTCAATATCAAAACCAATCCCCGGCAACGGCGCCATTTTGTTGAATGCAGAATAGGGCAAGCAAGCAAAAATATTTATTTTCGGAAGAATTCCCTCCGGGATTTATGTCGTGTCCACAGAGATCGGTTCGAGGGAAAGAATGTCGTTCGACAGTCTCTCGCGTTTATGAGTTTGGATTAAATTAGTTTCAAACAAGAAAACATAAAAGTAAATATTAAAACAAAAAGAAATAATTCTTCAGAGAGAAAAACTCGTCCGACAATGCATATAGATCACTCCTCACAAACTTAAACTTACCGACCAGTTATACTCCACCTACAATACTCCTCAATATCACCCAGCATCGCTCACAACACAGGTTATGTCTAACGCAAAGTTGAGATAACAACCGTGTCACTCTCTTCGTCACTCTCGCGAGCGAAGCCTCGAAACACGGAAGGCATTAAGCTTCGACACCTATTGAAGATTGTTAGCTCCTAAATCTATCTCTAGAGTCCAGAAACTAACAGACAATCATCCCTAATCGAAGTTCGCGAAGGTTATGTCTAACGCAACCCAAACCCCGCACATAAAGCAAAAATCAGAGACAATCACCAATAAAGATTTGTAAAGTAAGTTTTATACAACGCCATGGGCGACAAATATACATGAGTTCATAATAAATACATATACATAACCCAACATAGAAGAAAAACACAAAGAAGAAAATAAATGAACCAAACATCTCGCGGTTTATCAACGCCGATCGACGATCAATCCACCCCGGTTCATCGGTATGCATGCTTCCATGATGTTTTCTAAGCTAATCTATCAAAGAATGAGGTTTGAAGAAGTTTGGAGACAAAAATCACCCCCAAAACAACATCCCTTAACAAAAATGAAGTCAAATGAATTAAATACAAAATTTTGGTTCAGACAAATTCGCCAGGCGGATTGAAAATTTGCCTGGCGGATTCCCCTTTTTCTCTCACACAGCTGCACAATCAAACCGACTGGCAGAAAATATCTAGATTCGCCAGGCGGATTGAAAATTCGCCTGGCGGATTGCCCAAAATTCGCCCGGCGAACATGACGCGAGCACAAGACAGAAACTTTTTGAATTTCCAACTTTTCTCTCGCCAGGGCCTCGCCACAGAATCGCCTGGCGAAATTCTCAAATTCGCCCGGCGGATTCTAAATTTGCCTGGCGAATTTGACAGAACATCATTTTTCCCTGCACTGTTTTATTCGTAACTTTTGAACCGCAACTCTGTTTTTCGCCCGGTTTGAAGCACTGGAAAGCTTATTCAATACTCTATACAACAATGGAAAGACATCCTTAATTGAATACATGCAAGAATGAGATAAAATCAATTAAAATCAATGATATTTACAATATACGCAATATATACACTAAAACGTAAACTAAACGTATTTACAAACAAAGCGGGGTTTATTCAAACGATATCAACAAAAAGTATCGATAAATGCAACAAAACATAAATACAAAAATAGGTACAATTTGCACTTATCAAACTCTCCCCAACTTACCTAATTGTTTGTCCACAAACAAGAATCAAACAAACTTAAAAATGCACAAGCAATATCCAAAGAAAGACGAATCAACAGGTTTTGAAAAATGGAAACGAATGAATGGTTCAAATGAAAGTGGTACACACAAAAAGTAAATACTTACCACTAAACTACGACGACAGCATAATCACGAAACAAATGCAAAATCCAAAAGTCATGCCAAAAATTCTAAAACAACACAAGTTCCAAAGTGAAACACACCTAGTAAAAACAATCATCGGTAGATGAAAAAAACACAATAAGGTACTTTACACTCACACAACACTCATGCAAACAAAAGACTAAATTATGCATACATCCACAAATTCATATTGAACATACAAAGGACAAGAATCACAAGGACTTTCAAGGTTGTAACGTGGTCGGGTAAACAAACAAGGGGCAATTTCTAAAGGTAATTGAAACAAAAACTTGCCTAAACCTAAGGGAGTGAAAACTCACAAATTTTCACACACAAAATTTCAACCAACTTCTTCCAAAATCCCAAGTGCTACACAACACACAATACTTATTTAGCACAATTATTGAAACTCTTTTTGTTTCCTTTTTCAAGGATTTTCTATTTCTTCTTTTTTCTTTCTTTTTCTCTTTCACAAATTTTTCACTTTTTCTTTTCTTTTTCAATCCGCATAGAATCCAACCAATGAGTATACAATCATCCTCTCCCCAACTTGAATTCAACCGCACCATCATGTGAATACTCCCTACTTTCTAAGGCAAGGAAAAAATCCATACAACAACACAAAGTTGAGGTCCAAGAAAAAATAAAATCCATTCAAAAATAAGTGAACTAAATACTCATAGATAAGCATTAAGTTCAAATAGAAACATGGATCAAAAAGCTCAAAGGGGTTATGAATTCTCACACACTCACAAGGCGAATTGACTATTTAGCTAAGGTGGTTGTGCTCAAAATGAAACAATTGCCTTGATCCTTTTCATGCATTCATATAATCAACACAAACAAAAGATTCAACATAATAAATTCCAGTTAGAAAAAGAATGTTGGTTCTCCATGCATATATGAACAATAGAAGGCTACCTCACAAAAAGGTTGGGAACTAGAGTGATTCATAATAGAACAAGTATACAAAAGAATGGATGGCATGGAAGTTTGTAAAATGCCTAAGTATCATGAATATGCTAAAGTCAAGAAAGCAATAAATACATACCTCAGACGTGTACAAAACTTAACAAAATCATTACCATACATCCGCAAGTTGAAACAAACCAACTTGGAAAATCACAAAGCATCCTCAAATAAGTCGATCAAAATCTGTGAGCAAACAACAACCAAAAACATTCGAAAAGAAAAACTATAAAACATGCTTGTTTTACGTCGTAAGCTCGACGCCTTTACGGTGCTTAATTAGAAACTTCCTTCATTCATGCCACGGTGATGTCTCACCGCGCAACCAAAAGCAAGCGTCCTAACCAAACACTTGAACAAACCTTACGGGAACAAGATGTATACAACACTTGAACAAACATAATGGAAACAGACAATATATACGATATATACAAAACTCAAAAACAAAGAAACTATCGCAATGCAATTCAATATCAAAACCAATCCCCGGCAACGGCGCCATTTTGTTGAATGCAGAATAGGGCAAGCAAGCAAAAATATTTATTTTCGGAAGAATTCCCTCCGGGATTTATGTCGTGTCCACAGAGTTCGGTTCGAGGGAAAGAATGTCGTTCGACAGTCTCTCGCGTTTATGAGTTTGGATTAAATTAGTTTCAAACAAGAAAACATAAAAGTAAATATTAAAACAAAAAGAAATAATTCTTCAGAGAGAAAAACTCGTCCGACAATGCATATAGATCACTCCTCACAAACTTAAACTTACCGACCAGTTATACTCCACCTACAATACTCCTCAATATCACCCAGCATCGCTCACAACACAGGTTATGTCTAACGCAAAGTTGAGATAACAACCGTGTCACTCTCTTCGTCACTCTCGCGAGCGAAGCCTCGAAACACGGAAGGCATTAAGCTTCGACGCCTATTGAAGATTGTTAGCTCCTAAATCTATCTCTAGAGTCCAGAAACTAACAGACAATCATCCCTAATCGAAGTTCGCGAAGGTTATGTCTAACGCAACCCAAACCCCGCACATAAAGCAAAAATCAGAGACAATCACCAATAAAGATTTGTAAAGCAAGTTTTATACAACGCCATGGGCGACAAATATACATGAGTTCATAATAAATACATATACATAACCCAACATAGAAGAAAAACACAAAGAAGAAAATAAATGAACCAAACATCTCGCGGTTTATCAACGCCGATCGACGATCAATCCACCCCGGTTCATCGGTATGCATGCTTCCATGATGTTTTCTAAGCTAATCTATCAAAGAATGAGGTTTGAAGAAGTTTGGAGACAAAAATCACCCCCAAAACAACATCCCTTAACAAAAATGAAGTCAAATGAATTAAATACAAAATTTTGGTTCAGACAAATTCGCCAGGCGGATTGAAAATTTGCCTGGCGGATTCCCCTTTTTCTCTCACACAGCTGCACAATCAAACCGACTGGCAGAAAATATCTAGATTCGCCAGGCGGATTGAAAATTCGCCTGGCGGATTGCCCAAAATTCGCCCGGCGAACATGACGCGAGCACAAGACAGAAACTTTTTGAATTTCCAACTTTTCTCTCGCCAGTGCCTCGCCACAGAATCGCCTGGCGAAATTCTCAAATTCGCCCGGCGGATTCTAAATTTGCCTGGCGAATTTGACAGAACATCATTTTTCCCTGCACTGTTTTATTCGTAACTTTTGAACCGCAACTCTGTTTTTCGCCCGGTTTGAAGCACTGGAAAGCTTATTCAATACTCTATACAACAATGGAAAGACATCCTTAATTGAATACATGCAAGAATGAGATAAAATCAATTAAAATCAATGATATTTACAATATACGCAATATATACACTAAAACGTAAACTAAACGTATTTACAAACAAAGCGGGGTTTATTCAAACGATATCAACAAAAAGTATCGATAAATGCAACAAAACATAAATACAAAAATAGGTACAATTTGCACTTATCAAACTCTCCCCAACTTACCTAATTGTTTGTCCACAAACAAGAATCAAACAAACTTAAAAATGCACAAGCAATATCCAAAGAAAGACGAATCAACAGGTTTTGAAAAATGGAAACGAATGAATGGTTCAAATGAAAGTGGTACACACAAAAAGTAAATACTTACCACTAAACTACGACGACAGCATAATCACGAAACAAATGCAAAATCCAAAAGTCATGCCAAAAATTCTAAAACAACACAAGTTCCAAAGTGAATCACACCTAGTAAAAACAATCATCGGTAGATGAAAAACACACAATAAGGTACTTTACACTCACACAACACTCATGCAAACAAAAGACTAAATTATGCATACATCCACAAATTCATATTGAACATACAAAGGCAAGAATCACAAGGACTTTCAAGGTTGTAACGTGGTCGGGTAAACAAACAAGGGGCAATTTCTAAAGGTAATTGAAACAAAAACTTGCCTAAACCTAAGGGAGTGAAAACTCACAAATATTCACACACAAAATTTCAACCAACTTCTTCCAAAATCCCAAGTGCTACACAACACACAATACTTATTTAGCGCAATTATTGAAACTCTTTTTGTTTCCTTTTTCAAGGATTTTCTTTTCCTTCTTTTTTCTTTCTTTTTCTCTTTCACAAATTTTTCACTTTTTTCTTTTCTTTTTCAATCCGCATAGAATCCAACCAATGAGTATACAATCATCCTCTCCCCAACTTGAATTCAACCGCACCATCATGTGAATACTCCCTACTTTCTAAGGCAAGGAAAAAATCCATACAACAACACAAAGTTGAGGTCCAAGAAAAAACAAAATCCAATCAAAAATAAGTGCACTAAATACTCATAGATAAGCATTAAGTTCAAATAGAAACATGGATCAAAAAGCTCAAAGGGGTTATGAATTCTCACACACTCACAAGGCGAATTGACTATTTGGCTAAGGTGGTTGTGCTCAAAATGAAACAATTGCCTTTATCCTTTTCATGCATTCATATAATCAACACAAACAAAAGATTCAACATAATAAATTCCAGTTAGAAAAAGAATGTTGGTTCTCCATGCATATATGAACAATAGAAGGCTACCTCACAAAAAGGTTGGGAACTAGAGTGATTCATAATAGAACAAGTATACAAAAGAATGGATGGCATGGAAGTTTGTAAAATGCCTAAGTATCATGAATATGCTAAAGTCAAGAAAGCGATAAATACATACCTCGGACGTGTACAAAACTTAACAAAATCATTACCATACATCCGCAAGTTGAAACGAACCAACTTGGAAAATCACAAAGCATCCTCAAATAAGCGGATCAAAATCTGTGAGCAAACAACAACCAAAAACATTCGAAAAGAAAAACTATAAAACATGCTTGTTTTACGTCGTAAGCTCGACGCCTTTACGGTGCTTAATTAGAAACTTCCTTCATTCATACCACGGTAATGTCTCACCGCGCAACCAAAAGCAAGCGTCCTAACCAAACACTTGAACAAACATTACGGGAACAAGATGTATACAACACTTGAACAAACATAATGGAAACAGACAATATATACGATATATACAAAACTCAAAAACAAAGAAACTATCGCAATGCAATTCAATATCAAAACCAATCCCCGGCAACGGCGCCATTTTATTGAATGCAGAATAGGGCAAGCAAGCAAAAATATTTATTTTTGGAAGAATTCCCTCCGGGATTTATGTCGTGTCCACAGAGATCGGTTCGAGGGAAAGAAAGTCGTTCGACAGCCTCTCGCGTTTATGAGTTTGGATTAAATTAGTTTCAAACAAGAAAACATAGAAGTAAATATTAAAACAAAAAGAAATCATTCTTCAGAGAGAAAAACTCGTCCGACAATGCATATAGATGACTCCTCACAAACTTAAACTTACCGACCAGTTATACTCCACCTACAATACTCCTCAATATCACCCAGCATCGCTCACAACACAGGTTATGTCTAACGTAAAGTTGAGATAACAACTGTGTCACTCTCTTCGTCACTCTCGCGAGAGAAGCCTCGAAACACGGAAGGCATTAAGCTTCGACGCCTATTGAAGATTGTTAGCTCCTAAATCTATCTCTAGAGTCCAGAAACTAACAGACAATCATCCCTAATCGAAGTTCGCGAAGGTTATGTCTAACGCAACCCAAACCCCGCACATAAAGCAAAAATCAGAGACAATCACCAATAAAGATTTGTAAAGCAAGTTTTATACAACGCCATGGGCGACAAATATACATGAGTTCATAATAAATACATATACATAACCCAACATAGAAGAAAAACACAAAGAAGAAAATAAATGAACCAAACATCTCGCGGTTTATCAACGCCGATCGACGATCAATCCACCCCGGTTCATCTGTATGCATGCTTCCATGATGTTTTCTAAGCTAATCTATCAAAGAATGAGGTTTGATGAAGTTTGGAGACAAAAATCACCCCCAAAACAACATCCCTTAACAAAAATGAAGTCAAATGAATTAAATACAAAATTTTGGTTCAGACAAATTCGCCAGGCGGATTGAAAATTTGCCTGGCGGATTCCCCTTTTTCTCTCACACAGCTGCACAATCAAACCGACTGGCAGAAAATATCTAGATTCGCCGGGCGGATTGAAAATTCGCCTGGCGGATTGCCCAAAATTCGCCCGGCGAACATGACGCGAGCACAAGACAGAAACTTTTTGAATTTCCAACTTTTCTCTCGCCAGGGCCTCGCCACAGAATCGCCTGGCAAAATTCTCAAATTCGCCCGGCGGATTCTAAATTTGCCTGGCGAATTTGACAGAACATCATTTTTCCCAGCACTGTTTTATTCGTAACTTTTGAACCGCAACTCCGTTTTTCGCCCGGTTTGAAGCGCTGGAAAGCTTATTCAATACCCAAACCCCGCACATAAAGCAAAAATCAGAGACAATCACCAATAAAGATTTGTAAAGCAAGTTTTATACAACGCCATGGGCGACAAATATACATGAGTTCATAATAAATACATATACATAACCCAACATAGAAGAAAAACACAAAGAAGAAAAGAAATGAACCAAACATCTCGCAGTTTATCAACGCCGATCGACGATCAATCCACCCCGGTTCATCCGTATGCACGCTTCCATGTTGTTTTCTAAGCTAATCTATCAAAGAATGAGGTTTGATGAAGTTTGGAGACAAAAATCACCCCCAAAACAACATCCCTTAACAAAAATGAAGTCAAATGAATTAAATACAAAATTTTGGTTCAGACAAATTCGCCAGGCGGATTGAAAATTTGCCTGGCGGATTCCCCTTTTTCTCTCACACAGCTGCACAATCAAACCTACTGGCAGAAAATATCTAGATTCGCCGGGCGGATTGCCCAAAATTCGCCCGGCGAACATGACGCGAGCACAAGACAGAAACTTTTTGAATTTCCAACTTTTCTCTCGCCAGGGCCTCGCCACAGAATCGCCTGGCAAAATTCTCAAATTCGCCCGGCGGATTCTAAATTTGCCTGGCGAATTTGACAGAACATCATTTTTCCCAGCACTGTTTTATTCGTAACTTTTGAACCGCAACTCCGTTTTTCGCCCGGTTTGAAGCGCTGGAAAGCTTATTCAATACTTTATACAACAATGGAAAGACATCCTTAATTGAATACATTCAAGAATGACATAAAATCAATTAAAATCAATGATATTTACAATATACGCAATATATACACTAAAATGTAAACTAAACGTAATTACAAACAAAGCGGGGTTTATTCAAACGATATCAACAAAAAGTATCGATAAATGCAACAAAACATAAATACAAAAATAGGTACAATTTGCACTTATCAAACTCTCCCAAACTTACCTAGTTGTTTGTCCACAAACAAGAATCAAACAAACTTAAAAATGCACAAGCAATATCCAAAGAAAGACGAATCAACAGGTTTTGAAAAATGGAAACGAATGAATGGTTCAAATGAAAGTGGTACACACAAAAAGTAAATACTTACCACTAAACTACGACGACAGCATAATCACGAAACAAATGCAAAATCCAAAAGTCATGCCAAAAATTCTAAAACAACACAAGTTCCAAAGTGAATCACACCTAGTAAAAACAATCATCGGTAGATGAAAAACACACAATAAGGTACTTTACACTCACACAACACTCATGCAAACAAAAGACTAAATTATGCATACATCCACAAATTCATATTGAACATACAAAGGCAAGAATCACAAGGACTTTCAAGGTTGTAACGTGGTCGGGTAAACAAACAAGGGGCAATTTCTAAAGGTAATTGAAACAAAAACTTGCCTAAACCTAAGGGAGTGAAAACTCACAAATATTCACACACAAAATTTCAACCAATTTCTTCCAAAATCCCAAGTGCTACACAACACACAATACTTATTTAGCGCAATTATTGAAACTCTTTTTGTTTCCTTTTTCAAGGATTTTCTTTTTCTTCTTTTTTCTTTCTTTTTCTCTTTCACAAATTTTTCTCTTTTTTCTTTTCTTTTTCAATCCGCATAGAATCCAACCAATGAGTATACAATCATCCTCTCCCCAACTTGAATTCAACCGCACCATCATGTGAATACTCCCTACTTTCTAAGGCAAGGAAAAAATCCATACAACAACACAAAGTTGAGGTCCAAGAAAAAACAAAATCCAATCAAAAATAAGTGCACTAAATACTCATAGATAAGCATTAAGTTCAAATAGAAAAATGGATCAAAAAGCTCAAAGGGGTTATGAATTCTCACACACTCACAAGGCGAATTGACTATTTGGCTAAGGTGGTTGTGCTCAAAATGAAACAATTGCCTTTATCCTTTTCATGCATTCATATAATCAACACAAACAAAAGATTCAACATAATAAAATCCAGTTAGAACAAGAATGTTGGTTCTCCATGCATATATGAACAATAGAAGGCTACCTCACAAAAAGGTTGGGAACTAGAGTGATTCATAATAGAACAAGTATACAAAAGAATGGATGGCATGGAAGTTTGTAAAATGCCTAAGTATCATGAATATGCTAAAGTCAAGAAAGCGATAAATACATACCTCGGACGTGTACAAAACTTAACAAAATCATTACCATACATCCGCAAGTTGAAACGAACCAACTTGGAAAATCACAAAGCATCCTCAAATAAGCGGATCAAAATCTGTGAGCAAACAACAACCAAAAACATTCGAAAAGAAAAACTATAAAACATGCTTGTTTTACGTCGTAAGCTCGACGCCTTTACGGTGCTTAATTAGAAACTTCCTTCATTCATACCATGGTGATGTCTCACCGCGCAACCAAAAGCAAGCGTCCTAACCAAACACTTGAACAAACATTACGGGAACAAGATGTATACAACACTTGAACAAACATAATGGAAACAGACAATATATACGATATATACAAAACTCAAAAACAAAGAAATTATCGCAATGCAATTCAATATCAAAACCAATCCCCGGCAACGGCGCCATTTTGTTGAATGCAGAATAGGGCAAGCAAGCAAAAATATTTATTTTCGGAAGAATTCCCTCCGGGATTTATGTCGTGTCCACAGAGATCGGTTCGAGGGAAAGAAAGTCGTTCGACAGCCTCTCGCGTTTATGAGTTTGGATTAAATTAGTTTCAAACAAGAAAACATAGAAGTAAATATTAAAACAAAAAGAAATCATTCTTCAGAGAGAAAAACTCGTCCGACAATGCATATAGATGACTCCTCACAAACTTAAACTTACCGACCAGTTATACTCCACATACAATACTCCTCAATATCACCCAGCATCGCTCATAACACAGGTTATGCCTAACGCAAAGTTGAGATAACAACCGTGTCACTCTCTTCGTCACTCTCGCGAGCGAAGCCTCGAAACACGGAAGGCATTAAGCTTCGACGCCTATTGAAGATTGTTAGCTCCTAAATCTATCTCTAGAGTCCAGAAACTAACAGACAATCATCCCTAATCGAAGTTCGCGAAGGTTATGTCTAACGCAACCCAAACCCCAAACATAAAGCAAAAATCAGAGACAATCACCAATAAAGATTTGTAAAGCAAGTTTTATACAACGCCATGGGCGACAAATATACATGAGTTCATAATAAATACATATACATAACCCAACATAGAAGAAAAACACAAAGAAGAAAATAAATGAACCAAACATCTCGCAGTTTATCAACGCCGATCGACGATCAATCCACCCCGGTTCATCCGTATGCATGCTTCCATGTTGTTTTCTAAGCTAATCTATCAAAGAATGAGGTTTGATGAAGTTTGGAGACAAAAATCACCCCCAAAACAACATCCCTTAACAAAAATGAAGTCAAATGAATTAAATACAAAATTTTGGTTCAGACAAATTCGCCAGGCGGATTGAAAATTTGCCTGGCGGATTCCCCTTTTTCTCTCACACAGCTGCACAATCAAACCTACTGGCAGAAAATATCTAGATTCGCCAGGCGGATTGAAAATTCGCCTGGCGGATTGCCCAAAATTCGCCCGGCGCACATGACGCGAGCACAAGACAGAAACTTTTTGAATTTCCAACTTTTCTCTCGCCAGGGCCTCGCCACAGAATCGCCTGGCGAAATTCTCAAATTCGCCCGGCGGATTCTAAATTTGCCTGGCGAATTTGACAGAACATCATTTTTCCCAGCACTGTTTTATTCGTAACTTTTGAACGGCAACTCCGTTTTTTGCCCGGTTTAAAGCGCTGGAAAGCTTATTCAATACTCTATACAACAATGGAAAGACATCCTTAATTGAATACATGCAAGAATGAGATAAAATCAATTAAAATCAATGATATTTACAATATACGCAATATATACACTAAAACGTAAACTAAACGTATTTACAAACAAAGCGGGGTTTATTCAAACGATATCAACAAAAAGTATCGATAAATGCAACAAAACATAAATACAAAAATAGGTACAATTTGCACTTATCAAACTCTCCCCAACTTACCTAATTGTTTGTCCACAAACAAGAATCAAACAAACTTAAAAATGCACAAGCAATATCCAAAGAAAGACGAATCAACAGGTTTTGAAAAATGGAAACGAATGAATGGTTCAAATGAAAGTGGTACACACAAAAAGTAAATACTTACCACTAAACTACGACGACAGCATAATCACGAAACAAATGCAAAATCCAAAAGTCATGCCAAAAATTCTAAAACAACACAAGTTCCAAAGTGAATCACACCTAGTAAAAACAATCATCGGTAGATGAAAAACACACAATAAGGTACTTTACACTCACACAACACTCATGTAAACAAAAGACTAAATTATGCATACATCCACAAATTCATATTGAACATACAAAGGCAAGAATCACAAGGACTTTCAAGGTTGTAACGTGGTCGGGTAAACAAACAAGGGGCAATTTCTAAAGGTAATTGAAACAAAAACTTGCCTAAACCTAAGGGAGTGAAAACTCACAAATATTCACACACAAAATTTCAACCAACTTCTTCCAAAATCCCAAGTGCTACACAACACACAATACTTATTTAGCACAATTATTGAAACCCTTTTTGTTTCCTTTTTCAAGGATTTTCTTTTTCTTCTTTTTTCTTTCTTTTTCTCTTTCACAAATTTTTCTCTTTTTTCTTTTCTTTTTCAATCCGCATAGAATCCAACCAATGAGTATACAATCATCCTCTCCCCAACTTGAATTCAACCGCACCATCATGTGAATACTCCCTACTTTCTAAGGCAAGGAAAAAATCCATACAACAACACAAAGTTGAGGTCCAAGAAAAAACAAAATCCATTCAAAAATAAGTGAACTAAATACTCATAGATAAGCATTAAGTTCAAATAGAAACATGGATCAAAAAGCTCAAAGGGGTTATGAATTGTCACACACTCACAAGGCGAATTGACTATTTGGCTAAGGTGGTTGTGCTCAAAATGAAACAATTGCCTTGATCCTTTTCATGCATTCATATAATCAACACAAACAAAAGATTCAACATAATAAAATCCAGTTAGAACAAGAATGTTGGTTCTCCATGCATATATGAACAATAGAAGGCTACCTCACAAAAAGGTTGGGAACTAGAGTGATTCATAATAGAACAAATATACAAAAGAATGGATGGCATGGAAGTTTGTTAAATGCCTAAGTATCATGAATATGCTAAAGTCAAGAAAGCGATAAATACATACCTCGGACGTGTACAAAACTTAACAAAATCATTACCATACATCCGCAAGTTGAAACGAACCAACTTGGAAAATCACAAAGCATCCTCAAATAAGTCGATCAAAATCTGTGAGCAAACAACAACCAAAAACATTCGAAAAGAAAAACTATAAAACATGCTTGTTTTACGTCGTAAGCTCGACGTCTTTACTGTGCTTAATTAGAAACTTCCTTCATTCATGCCACGGTGATGTCTCACCGCGCAACCAAAAGCAAGCGTCCTAACCAAACACTTGAACAAACCTTACGGGAACAAGATGTATACAACACTTGAACAAACATAATGGAAACAGACAATATATACGATATATACAAAACTCAAAAACAAAGAAACTATCGCAATGCAATTCAATATCAAAACCAATCCCCGGCAACGGCGCCATTTTGTTGAATGCAGAATAGGGCAAGCAAGCAAAAATATTTATTTTCGGAAGAATTCCCTCCGGGATTTATGTCGTGTCCACAGAGATCGGTTCGAGGGAAAGAATGTCGTTCGACAGTCTCTCGCGTTTATGAGTTTGGATTAAATTAGTTTCAAACAAGAAAACATAAAAGTAAATATTAAAACAAAAAGAAATAATTCTTCAGAGAGAAAAACTCGTCCGACAATGCATATAGATCACTCCTCACAAACTTAAACTTACCGACCAGTTATACTCCACCTACAATACTCCTCAATATCACCCAGCATCGCTCACAACACAGGTTATGTCTAACGCAAAGTTGAGATAACAACCGTGTCACTCTCTTCGTCACTCTCGCGAGCGAAGCCTCGAAACACGGAAGGCATTAAGCTTCGACGCCTATTGAAGATTGTTAGCTCCTAAATCTATCTCTAGAGTCCAGAAACTAACAGACAATCATCCCTAATCGAAGTTCGCGAAGGTTATGTCTAACGCAACCCAAACCCCGCACATAAAGCAAAAATCAGAGACAATCACCAATAAAGATTTGTAAAGCAAGTTTTATACAACGCCATGGGCGACAAATATACATGAGTTCATAATAAATACATATACATAACCCAACATAGAAGAAAAACACAAAGAAGAAAATAAATGAACCAAACATCTCGCGGTTTATCAACGCCGATCGACGATCAATCCACCCCGGTTCATCGGTATGCATGCTTCCATGATGTTTTCTAAGCTAATCTATCAAAGAATGAGGTTTGAAGAAGTTTGGAGACAAAAATCACCCCCAAAACAACATCCCTTAACAAAAATGAAGTCAAATGAATTAAATACAAAATTTTGGTTCAGACAAATTCGCCAGGCGGATTGAAAATTTGCCTGGCGGATTCCCCTTTTTCTCTCACACAGCTGCACAATCAAACCGACTGGCAGAAAATATCTAGATTCGCCAGGCGGATTGAAAATTCGCCTGGCGGATTGCCCAAAATTCGCCCGGCGAACATGACGCGAGCACAAGACAGAAACTTTTTGAATTTCCAACTTTTCTCTCGCCAGGGCCTCGCCACAGAATCGCCTGGCGAAATTCTCAAATTCGCCCGGCGGATTCTAAATTTGCCTGGCGAATTTGACAGAACATCATTTTTCCCTGCACTGTTTTATTCGTAACTTTTGAACCGCAACTCTGTTTTTCGCCCGGTTTGAAGCACTGGAAAGCTTATTCAATACTCTATACAACAATGGAAAGACATCCTTAATTGAATACATGCAAGAATGAGATAAAATCAATTAAAATTAATGATATTTACAATATACGCAATATATACACTAAAACGTAAACTAAACGTATTTACAAACAAAGCGGGGTTTATTCAAACGATATCAACAAAAAGTATCGATAAATGCAACAAAACATAAATACAAAAATAGGTACAATTTGCACTTATCAAACTCTCCCCAACTTACCTAATTGTTTGTCCACAAACAAGAATCAAACAAACTTAAAAATGCACAAGCAATATCCAAAGAAAGACGAATCAACAGGTTTTGAAAAATGGAAACGAATGAATGGTTCAAATGAAAGTGGTACACACAAAAAGTAAATACTTACCACTAAACTACGACGACAGCATAATCACGAAACAAATGCAAAATCCAAAAGTCATGCCAAAAATTCTAAAACAACACAAGTTCCAAAGTTAAACACACCTAGTAAAAACAATCATCGGTAGATGAAAAAAACACAATAAGGTACTTTACACTCACACAACACTCATGCAAACAAAAGACTAAATTATGCATACATCCACAAATTCATATTGAACATACAAAGGACAAGAATCACAAGGACTTTCAAGGTTGTAACGTGGTCGGGTAAACAAACAAGGGGCAATTTCTAAAGGTAATTGAAACAAAAACTTGCCTAAACCTAAGGGAGTGAAAACTCACAAATTTTCACACACAAAATTTCAACCAACTTCTTCCAAAATCCCAAGTGCTACACAACACACAATACTTATTTAGCACAATTATTGAAACTCTTTTTGTTTCCTTTTTCAAGGATTTTCTTTTTCTTCTTTTTTCTTTCTTTTTCTCTTTCACAAATTTTTCACTTTTTCTTTTCTTTTTCAATCCGCATAGAATCCAACCAATGAGTATACAATCATCATCTCCCCAACTTGAATTCAACCGCACCATCATGTGAATACTCCCTACTTTCTAAGGCAAGGAAAAAATCCATACAACAACACAAAGTTGAGGTCCAAGAAAAAATAAAATCCATTCAAAAATAAGTGAACTAAATACTCATAGATAAGCATTAAGTTCAAAAAGAAACATGGATCAAAAAGCTCAAAGGGGTTATGAATTCTCACACACTCACAAGGAGAATTGACTATTTAGCTAACGTGGTTGTGCTCAAAATGGAACAATTGCCTTGATCCTTTTGATGCATTCATATAATCAACACAAACAAAAGATTCAACATAATAAAATCCAGTTAGAAAAAGAATGTTGGTTCTCCATGCATATATGAACAATAGAAGGCTACCTCACAAAAAGGTTGGGAACTAGAGTGATTCATAATAGAACAAGTATACAAAAGAATGGATGGCATGGAAGTTTGTAAAATGCCTAAGTATCATGAATATGCTAAAGTCAAGAAAGCAATAAATACATACCTCAGACGTGTACAAAACTTAACAAAATCATTACCATACATCCGCAAGTTGAAACAAACCAACTTGGAAAATCACAAAGCAACCTCAAATAAGTCGATCAAAATCTGTGAGCAAACAACAACCAAAAACATTCGATAAGAAAAACTATAAAACATGCTTGTTTTACATTGTAAGCTCGACGCCTTTACGGTGCTTAATTAGAAACTTCCTTCATTCATGCCATGGTGATGTCTCACCGCGCAACCAAAAGCAAGCGTCCTAACCAAACACTTGAACAAACATTACGGGAACAAGATGTATACAACACTTGAACAAACATAATGGAAACAGACAATATATACGATATATACAAAACTCAAAAACAAAGAAATTATCGCAATGCAATTCAATATCAAAACCAATCCCCGGCAACGGCGCCATTTTATTGAATGCAGAATTGGGCAAGCAAGCAAAAATATTTATTTTCGGAAGAATTCCCTCCGGGATTTATGTCGTGTCCACAGAGATCGGTTCGAGGGAAAGAATGACGTTCGACAGTCTCTCGCGTTTATGAGTTTGGATTAAATTAGTTTCAAACAAGAAAACATAAAAGTAAATATTAAAACAAAAAGAAATCATTCTTCAGAGAGAAAAACTCGTCCGACAATGCATATAGATCACTCCTCACAAACTTAAACTTACCGACCAGTTATACTCCACCTACAATACTCCTCAATATCACCCAGCATCGCTCACAACACAGGTTATGTCTAACGTAAAGTTGAGATAACAACTGTGTCACTCTCTTCGTCACTCTCGCGAGAGAAGCCTCGAAACACGGAAGGCATTAAGCTTCGACGCCTATTGAAGATTGTTAGCTCCTAAATCTATCTCTAGAGTCCAGAAACTAACAGACAATCATCCCTAATCGAAGTTCGCGAAGGTTATGTCTAACGCAACCCAAACCCCGCACATAAAGCAAAAATCAGAGACAATCACCAATAAAGATTTGTAAAGCAAGTTTTATACAACGCCATGGGCGACAAATATACATGAGTTCATAATAAATACATATACATAACCCAACATAGAAGAAAAACACAAAGAAGAAAAGAAATGAACCAAACATCTCGCGGTTTATCAACGCCGATCGACGATAAATCCACCCCGGTTCATCTGTATGCACGCTTCCATGTTGTTTTCTAAGCTAATCTATCAAAGAATGAGGTTTGATGAAGTTTGGAGACAAAAATCACCCCCAAAACAACATCCCTTAACAAAAATGAAGTCAAATGAATTAAATACAAAATTTTGGTTCAGACAAATTCGCCAGGCGGATTGAAAATTTGCCTGGCGGATTCCCCTTTTTCTCTCACACAGCTGCACAATCAAACCGACTGGCAGAAAATATCTAGATTCGCCAGGCGGATTGCCCAAAATTCGCCCGGCGAACATGACGCGAGCACAAGACAGAAACTTTTTGAATTTCCAACTTTTCTCTCGCCAGGGCCTCGCCACAGAATCGCCTGGCAAAATTCTCAAATTCGCCCGGCGGATTCTAAATTTGCCTGGCGAATTTGACAGAACATCATTTTTCCCAGCACTATTTTATTCGTAACTTTTGAACCGCAACTCCGTTTTTCGCCCGGTTTGAAGCGCTGGAAAGCTTATTCAATACTTTATACAACAATGGAAAGACATCCTTAATTGAATACATTCAAGAATGACATAAAATCAATTAAAATCAATGATATTTACAATATACGCAATATATACACTAAAATGTAAACTAAACGTAATTACAAACAAAGCGGGGTTTATTCAAACGATATCAACAAAAAGTATCGATAAATGCAACAAAACATAAATACAAAAATAGGTACAATTTGCACTTATCAAACTCTCCCAAACTTACCTAGTTGTTTGTCCACAAACAAGAATCAAACAAACTTAAAAATGCACAAGCAATATCCAAAGAAAGACGAATCAACAGGTTTTGAAAAATGGAAACGAATGAATGGTTCAAATGAAAGTGGTACACACAAAAAGTAAATACTTACCACTAAACTACGACGACAGCATAATCACGAAACAAATGCAAAATCCAAAAGTCATGCCAAAAATTCTAAAACAACACAAGTTCCAAAGTGAATCACACCTAGTAAAAACAATCATCGGTAGATGAAAAACACACAATAAGGTACTTTACACTCACACAACACTCATGCAAACAAAAGACTAAATTATGCATACATCCACAAATTCATATTGAACATACAAAGGCAAGAATCACAAGGACTTTCAAGGTTGTAACGTGGTCGGGTAAACAAACAAGGGGCAATTTCTAAAGGTAATTGAAACAAAAACTTGCCTAAACCTAAGGGAGTGAAAACTCACAAATATTCACACACAAAATTTCAACCAATTTCTTCCAAAATCCCAAGTGCTACACAACACACAATACTTATTTAGCACAATTATTGAAACTCTTTTTGTTTCCTTTTTCAAGGATTTTCTTTTTCTTCTTTTTTCTTTCTTTTTCTCTTTCACAAATTTTTCTCTTTTTTCTTTTCTTTTTCAATCCGCATAGAATCCAACCAATGAGTATACAATCATCCTCTCCCCAACTTGAATTCAACCGCACCATCATGTGAATACTCCCTACTTTCTAAGGCAAGGAAAAAATCCATACAACAACACAAAGTTGAGGTCCAAGAAAAAACAAAATCCAATCAAAAATAAGTGCACTAAATACTCATAGATAAGCATTAAGTTCAAATAGAAAAATGGATCAAAAAGCTCAAAGGGGTTATGAATTCTCACACACTCACAAGGCGAATTGACTATTTGGCTAAGGTGGTTGTGCTCAAAATGAAACAATTGGCTTGATCCTTTTCATGCATTCATATAATCAACACAAACAAAAGATTCAACATAATAAAATCTAGTTAGAAAAAGAATGTTGGTTCTCCATGCATATATGAACAATAGAAGGCTACCTCACAAAAAGGTTGGGAACTAGAGTGATTCATAATAGAACAAGTATACAAAAGAATGGATGGCATGGAAGTTTGTAAAATGCCTAAGTATCATGAATATGCTAAAGTCAAGAAAGCAATAAATACATACCTCAGACGTGTACAAAACTTAACAAAATCATTACCATACATCCGCAAGTTGAAACAAACCAACTTGGAAAATCACAAAGCATCCTCAAATAAGTCGATCAAAATCTGTGAGCAAACAACAACCAAAAACATTCGAAAAGAAAAACTATAAAACATGCTTGTTTTACGTCGTAAGCTCGACGCCTTTACGGTGCTTAATTAGAAACTTCCTTCATTCATGCCACGGTGATGTCTCACCGCGCAACCAAAAGCAAGCGTCCTAACCAAACACTTGAACAAACCTTACGGGAACAAGATGTATACAACACTTGAACAAACATAATGGAAACAGACAATATATACGATATATACAAAACTCAAAAACAAAGAAACTATCGCAATGCAATTCAATATCAAAACCAATCCCCGGCAACGGCGCCATTTTGTTGAATGCAGAATAGGGCAAGCAAGCAAAAATATTTATTTTCGGAAGAATTCCCTCCGGGATTTATGTCGTGTCCACAGAGATCGGTTCGAGGGAAAGAATGTCGTTCGACAGTCTCTCGCGTTTATGAGTTTGGATTAAATTAGTTTCAAACAAGAAAACATAAAAGTAAATATTAAAACAAAAAGAAATAATTCTTCAGAGAGAAAAACTCGTCCGACAATGCATATAGATCACTCCTCACAAACTTAAACTTACCGACCAGTTATACTCCACCTACAATACTCCTCAATATCACCCAGCATCGCTCACAACACAGGTTATGTCTAACGCAAAGTTGAGATAACAACCGTGTCACTCTCTTCGTCACTCTCGCGAGCGAAGCCTCGAAACACGGAAGGCATTAAGCTTCGACGCCTATTGAAGATTGTTAGCTCCTAAATCTATCTCTAGAGTCCAGAAACTAACAGACAATCATCCCTAATCGAAGTTCGCGAAGGTTATGTCTAACGCAACCCAAACCCCGCACATAAAGCAAAAATCAGAGACAATCACCAATAAAGATTTGTAAAGCAAGTTTTATACAACGCCATGGGCGACAAATATACATGAGTTAATAATAAATACATATACATAACCCAACATAGAAGAAAAACACAAAGAAGAAAATAAATGAACCAAACATCTCGCGGTTTATCAACGCCGATCGACGATCAATCCACCCCGGTTCATCGGTATGCATGCTTCCATGATGTTTTCTAAGCTAATCTATCAAAGAATGAGGTTTGAAGAAGTTCGGAGACAAAAATCACCCCCAAAACAACATCCCTTAACAAAAATGAAGTCAAATGAATTAAATACAAAATTTTGGTTCAGACAAATTCGCCAGGCGGATTGAAAATTTGCCTGGCGGATTCCCCTTTTTCTCTCACACAGCTGCACAATCAAACCGACTGGCAGAAAATATCTAGATTCGCCAGGCGGATTGAAAATTCGCCTGGCGGATTACCCAAAATTCGCCCGGCGAACATGACGCGAGCACAAGACAGAAACTTTTTGAATTTCCAACTTTTCTCTCGCCAGTGCCTCGCCACAGAATCGCCTGGCGAAATTCTCAAATTCGCCCGGCGGATTCTAAATTTGCCTGGCGAATTTGACAGAACATCATTTTTCCCTGCACTGTTTTATTCGTAACTTTTGAACCGCAACTCTGTTTTTTGCCCGGTTTGAAGCACTGGAAAGCTTATTCAATACTCTATACAACAATGGAAAGACATCCTTAATTGAATACATGCAAGAATGAGATAAAATCAATTAAAATCAATGATATTTACAATATACGCAATATATACACTAAAACGTAAACTAAACGTATTTACAAACAAAGCGGGGTTTATTCAAACGATATCAACAAAAAGTATCGATAAATGCAACAAAACATAAATACAAAAATAGGTACAATTTGCACTTATCAAACTCTCCCCAACTTACCTAATTGTTTGTCCACAAACAAGAATCAAACAAACTTAAAAATGCACAAGCAATATCCAAAGAAAGACGAATCAACAGGTTTTGAAAAATGGAAACGAATGAATGGTTCAAATGAAAGTGGTACACACAAAAAGTAAATACTTACCACTAAACTACGACGACAGCATAATCACGAAACAAATGCAAAATCCAAAAGTCATGCCAAAAATTCTAAAACAACACAAGTTCCAAAGTGAAACAGACCTAGTAAAAACAATCATCGGTAGATGAAAAAAACACAATAAGGTACTTTACACTCACACAACACTCATGCAAACAAAAGACTAAATTATGCATACATCCACAAATTCATATTGAACATACAAAGGCAAGAATCACAAGGACTTTCAAGGTTGTAACGTGGTCGGGTAAACAAACAAGGGGCAATTTCTAAAGGTAATTGAAACAAAAACTTGCCTAAACCTAAGGGAGTGAAAACTCACAAATATTCACACACAAAATTTCAACCAACTTCTTCCAAAATCCCAAGTGCTACACAACACACAATACTTATTTAGCACAATTATTGAAACCCTTTTTGTTTCCTTTTTCAAGGATTTTCTTTTTCTTCTTTTTTCTTTCTTTTTCTCTTTCACAAATTTTTCTCTTTTTTCTTTTCTTTTTCAATCCGCATAGAATCCAACCAATGAGTATACAATCATCCTCTCCCCAACTTGAATTCAACCGCACCATCATGTGAATACTCCCTACTTTCTAAGGCAAGGAAAAAATCCATACAACAACACAAAGTTGAGGTCCAAGAAAAAACAAAATCCATTCAAAAATAAGTGAACTAAATACTCATAGATAAGCATTAAGTTCAAATAGAAACATGGATCAAAAAGCTCAAAGGGGTTATGAATTCTCACACACTCACAAGGCGAATTGACTATTTGGCTAAGGTGGTTGTGCTCAAAATGAAACAATTGCCTTGATCCTTTTCATGCATTCATATAATCAACACAAACAAAAGATTCAACATAATAAAATCCAGTTAGAACAAGAATGTTGGTTCTCCATGCATATATGAACAATAGAAGGCTACCTCACAAAAAGGTTGGGAACTAGAGTGATTCATAATAGAACAAATATACAAAAGAATGGATGGCATGGAAGTTTGTTAAATGCCTAAGTATCAAGAATATGCTAAAGTCAAGAAAGCGATAAATACATACCTCGGACGTGTACAAAACTTAACAAAATCATTACCATACATCCGCAAGTTGAAACGAACCAACTTGGAAAATCACAAAGCATCCTCAAATAAGTCGATCAAAATCTGTGAGCAAACAACAACCAAAAACATTCGAAAAGAAAAACTATAAAACATGCTTGTTTTACGTCGTAAGCTCGACGTCTTTACTGTGCTTAATTAGAAACTTCCTTCATTCATGCCATGGTGATGTCTCACCGCGCAACCAAAAGCAAGCGTCCTAACCAAACACTTGAACAAACATTACGGGAAAAAGATGTATACAACACTTGAACAAACATAATGGAAACAGACAATATATACGATATATACAAAACTCAAAAACAAAGAAACTATCGCAATGGAATTCAATATGAAAACCAATCCCCGGCAACGGCGCCATTTTGTTGAATGCAGAATAGGGCAAGCAAGCAAAAATATTTATTTTCGGAAGAATTCCCTCCGGGATTTATGTCGTGTCCACAGAGATCGGTTCGAGGGAAAGAATGTTGTTCGGCAGTTTCTCGCGTTTATGAGTTTGGATTAAAATAGTTTCAAACAAGAAAACCTAAATGTAAATATTAAAACAAAAAGAAATCATTCTTCAGAGAGAAAAACTCGTCCGACAATGCATATAGATCACTCCTCACAAACTTAAGCTTACCGACCAGTTATACTCCACCTACAATACTCCTCAATATCACCCAGCATCGCTCACAACATAGGTTATGTCTAAGGCAAAGTTGAGATAACAACCGTGTCACTCTCTTCGTCACTCTCGCGAGCGAAACCTCGAAACACAGAAGGCATTAAGCTTCGACGCCTATTGAAGATTCTTAGCTCCTAAATCTATCTCTAGAGTCCAGAAACTAACAGACAATCATCCCTAATCGAAGTTCGCGAAGGTTATGTCTAACGCAACCCAAACCCCACACATAAAGCAAAAATCAGAGACAATCACCAATAAAGATTTGTAAAGCATGTTTTATACAACGCCATGGGCGACAAATATACATGAGTTCATAATAAATACTTATACATAACCCAACATAGAAGAAAAACACAAAGAAGAAAATAAATGAACCAAACATCTCGCGGTTTATCAACGCCGATCGACGATCAATCCACCCCGATTCATCCGTATGCATGCTTCCATGTTGTTTTCTAAGCTAATCTATCAAAGAATGAGGTTTGATGAAGTTTGGAGACAAAAATCACCCCCAAAACAACATCCCTTAACAAAAATGAAGTCAAATGAATTAAATACAAAATTTTGGTTCAGACAAATTCGCCAGGAGGATTGAAAATTTGCCTGGCGGATTCCCCTTTTTCTATCACACAGCTGCACAATCAAACCGACTGGCAGAAAATATCTAGATTCGCCAGGCGGATTGCCCAAAATTCGCCCGGCGAACATGACGCGAGCACAAGACAGAAACTTTTTGAATTTCCAACTTTTCTCTCGCCAGGGCCTCGCCACAGAATCGCCTGGCGAAATTCTCAAATTCGCCCGGCGGATTCTAAATTTGCCTGGCGAATTTGACAGAACATCATTTTTCCCAGCACTGTTTTATTCGTAACTTTTGAACCGCAACTCCGATTTTCGCCCGGTTTGAAGCGCTGGAAAGCTTATTCAATACTCTATACAACAATGGAAAGACATCTTTAATTAAATACATGCAAGAATGAGATAAAATCAATTAAAATCAATGATATTTACAATATACGCAATATATACACTAAAACGTAAACTAAACGTATTTACAAACAAAGCGGGGTTTATTCAAACGATATCAACAAAAAGTATCGATGAATGCAACAAAACATAAATACAAAATTAGGTACAATTTGTACTTATCAAACTCTCCCCAACTTACCTAATTGTTTGTCCACAAACAAGAATCAAACAAACTTAAAAATGCACAAGCAATATCCAAAGAAAGACGAATCAACAGGTTTTAAAAAATGGAAACGAATGAATGGTTCAAATGAAAGTGTTACACACAAAAAGTAAATACTTACCACTAAACTACGACGACAACATAATCACGAAACAAATGCAAAATCCAAAAGTCATGCCAAAAATTCTAAAACAACACAAGTTCCAAAGTGAATCACACCTAGTAAAAACAATCATCGGTAGATGAAAAACACACAATAAGGTACTTTACACTCACACAACACTCATGCAAACAAAAGACTAAATTATGCATACATCCACAAATTCATATTGAACATACAAAGGCAAGAATCACAAGGACTTTCAAGGTTGTAACGTGGTCGGGTAAACAAACAAGGGGCAATTTCTAAAGGTAATTGAAACAAAAACTTGCCTAAACCTAAGGGAGTGAAAACTCACAAATATTCACACACAAAATTTCAACCAACTTCTTCCAAAATCCCAAGTGCTACACAACACACAATACTTATTTAGCACAATTATTGAAACTCTTTTTGTTTCCTTTTTCAAGGATTTTCTTTTTCTTCTTTTTTCTTTCTTTTTCTCTTTCACAAATTTTTCTCTTTTTTCTTTTCTTTTTCAATCCGCATAGAATCTAACCAATGAGTATACAATCATCCTCTCCCCAACTTGAATTCAACCGCACCATCATGTGAATACTCCATACTTTCTAAGGCAAGGAAAAAATCCATACAACAACACAAAGTTGAGGTCCAAGAAAAAACAAAATCCATTCAAAAATAAGTGAACTAAATACTCATAGATAAGCATTAAGTTCAAATAGAAACATGGATCAAAAAGCTCAAAGGGGTTATGAATTCTCACACACTCACAAGGCGAATTGACTATTTGGCTAAGGTGGTTGTACTCAAAATGAAACAATTGCCTTGATCCTTTTCATGCATTCATATAATCAACACAAACAAAAGATTCAACATAATAAAATCCAGTTAGAACAAGAATGTTGGGTCTTCATGCATATATGAACAATAGAAGGCTACCTCACAAAAAGGTTGGGAACTAGAGTGATTCATAATAGAACAAGTATACAAAAGAATGGATGGCATGAAAGTTTGTAAAATGCCTAAGTATCATGAATATGCTAAAGTCAAGAAAGCGATAAATACATACCTCGGACGTGTACAAAACTTAACAAAATCATTACCATACATCCGCAAGTTGAAACGAACCAACTTGGAAAATCACAAAGCATCCTCAAATAAGTCGATCAAAATCTGTGAGCAAACAACAACCAAAAACATTCGAAAAGAAAAACTATAAAACATGCTTGTTTTACGTCGTAAGCTCGACGCCTTTACGGTGCTTAATTAGAAACTTCCTTCATTCATGCCATGGTGATGTCTCACCGCGCAACCAAAAGCAAGCGTCCTAACCAAACACTTGAACAAACATTACGGGAACAAGATGTTACAACACTTGAACAAACATAATGGAAACAGACAATATATACGATATATACAAAACTCAAAAACAAAGATACTATCGCAATGCAATTCAATATCAAAACCAATCCTCGGCAACGACGCCATTTTGTTGAATTCAGAATAGGGCAAGCAAGCAAAAATATTTATTTTCGGAAGAATTCCCTCTGGGATTTAAGTCGTGTCCACAAAGATCGGTTCGAGGGAAAGAATGTCGTTCGACAGTCTCTCGCGTTTATGAGTTTGGATTAAAATAGTTTCAAACAAGAAAACATAAAAGTAAATATTAAAACAAAAAGAAAGCATTCTTCAGAGAGAAAAACTCGTCCGATAATGCATATAGATCACTCCTCACAAACTTAAAATTACCGACCTGTTATACTCCACGTACAATACTCCTCAATATCACCCAGCATCGCTCACAACACACGTTATGTCTAACGCAAAGTTGAGATAACAACCGTGTCACTCTCTTCGTCACTCTCGCGGGCGAAGCCTCGAAACACGGAAGGCATTAAGCTTCGACGCGTATTGAAGATTGTTAGCTCCTAAATCTATCTCTAGAGTCCAGAAACTAACAGACAATCATCCCTAATCGAAGTTCGCGAAGGTTATGTCTAACGCAACCCAAACCCCGCACATAAAGCAAAAATCAGAGACAATCACCAATAAAGATTTGTAAAGCAAGTTTTATACAACGTCATGGGCGACAAATATACATGAGTTCATAATAAATACATATACATAACCCAACATAGAAGAAAAACACAAAGAAGAAAAGAAATGAACCAAACATCTCGCGGTTTATCAATGCCGATCGACGATCAATCCACCCCGGTTCATCCATATGCATGCTTCCATGTTGTTTTCTAAGATAATCTATCAAAAATGAGGTTTGATGAAGTTTGGAGACAAAAATCACCCCCAAAACAACATCCCTTAACAAAAATGAAGTGAAATGAATTAAATACAAAATTTTGGTTCAGACAAATTCGCCAGGCGGATTGAAAATTTGCCTGGAGGATTCCACTTTTTCTCTCACACAGCTGCACAATCAAACCGACTGGCAAAAAATATCTAGATTCGCCAGGAGGATTGAAAATTCGCCTGGCGGATTGCCCAAAATTCGCCCGACGAACATGACGCGAGCACAAGACAGAAACTTTTTGAATTTCCAACTTTTCTCTCGCCAGGGCCTCGCCACAGAATCGCCTGGCGAAATTCTCAAATTCGCCCGGCGGATTCTAAATTTGCCTGGCGAATTTGACAGAACAGCATTTTTCCCAGCACTGTTTTATTCGTAACTTTTGAACTGCAACTCCGTTTTTCGCCCGGTTTGAAGCGCTAGAAAGCTTATTCAATACTCTATACAACAATGGAAAGACATCCTTAATTGGATACATGCAAGAATGAGATAAAATTAATTAAAATCAATGATATTTACAATATACGCAATATATACACTAAAACGTAAACTAAACGTATTTACAAACAAAGCGGGGTTTATTCAAACGATATCAACAAAAAGTATCGATAAATGCAACAAAACATAAATACAAAAATAGGTACAATTTGCACTTATCAAACTCTCCCCAACTTACCTAATTGTTTGTCCACAAACAAGAATCAAACAAACTTAAAAATGCACAAGCAATATCCAAAGAAAGACGAATCAACAGGTTTTGAAAAATGGAAACGAATGAATGGTTCAAATGAAAGTGGTACACACAAAAAGTAAATACTTACCACTAAACTACGACGACAGCATAATCACGAAACAAATGCAAAATCCAAAAGTCATGCCAAAAATTCTAAAACAACACAAGTTCCAAAGTGAATCACACCTAGTAAAAACAATCATCGGTAGATGAAAAACACACAATAAGGTACTTTACACTCACACAACACTCATGCAAACAAAAGACTAAATTATGCATACATCCACAAATTCATATTGAACATACAAAGGCAAGAATCACAAGGACTTTCAAGGTTGTAACGTGGTCGGGTAAACAAACAAGGGGCAATTTCTAAAGGTAATTGAAACAAAAACTTGCCTAAACCTAAGGGAGTGAAAACTCACAAATATTCACACACAAAATTTCAACCAACTTCTTCCAAAATCCCAAGTGCTACACAACACACAATACTTATTTAGCACAATTATTGAAACTCTCTTTGTTTCCTTTTTCAAGGATTTTCTTTTTCTTCTTTTTTCTTTCTTTTTCTCTTTCACAAATTTTTCTCTTTTTTCTTTTCTTTTTCAATCCGCATAGAATCCAACCAATGAGTATACAATCATCCTCTCCCCAACTTGAATTCAACCGCACCATCATGTGAATACTCCATACTTTCTAAGGCAAGGAAAAAATCCATACAACAACACAAAGTTGAGGTCCAAGAAAAAACAAAATCCATTCAAAAATAAGTGAACTAAATACTCATAGATAAGCATTAAGTTCAAATAGAAACATGGATCAAAAAGCTCAAAGGGGTTATGAATTCTCACACACTCACAAGGCGAATTGACTATTTGGCTAAGGTGGTTGTACTCAAAATGAAACAACTGCCTTGATCCTTTTCATGCATTCATATAATCAACACAAACAAAAGATTCAACATAATAAAATCCAGTTAGAACAAGAATGTTGGGTCTTCATGCATATATGAACAATAGAAGGCTACCTCACAAAAAGGTTGGGAACTAGAGTGATTCATAATAGAATAAGTATACAAAAGAATGGATGGCATGAAAGTTTGTAAAATGCCTAAGTATCATGAATATGCTAAAGTCAAGAAAGCGATAAATACATACCTCGGACGTGTACAAAACTTTACAAAATCATTACCATACATCCGCAAGTTGAAACGAACCAACTTGGAAAATCACAAAGCATCCTCAAATAAGTCGATCAAAATCTGTGAGCAAACAACAACCAAAAACATTCGAAAAGAAAAACTATAAAACATGCTTGTTTTACGGCGTAAGCTCGACGCCTTTACGGTGCTTAATTAGAAACTTCCTTCATTCATGCCATGGTGATGTCTCACCGCGCAACCAAAAGCAAGCGTCCTAACCAAACACTTGAACAAACATTACGGGAACAAGATGTTACAACACTTGAACAAACATAATGGAAACAGACAATATATACGATATATACAAAACTCAAAAACAAAGATACTATCGCAATGCAATTCAATATCAAAACCAATCCTCGGCAACGGCGCCATTTTGTTGAATTCAGAATAGGGCAAGCAAGCAAAAATATTTATTTTCGGAAGAATTCCCTCTGGGATTTAAGTCGTGTCCACAAAGATCGGTTCGAGGGAAAGAATGTCGTTCGACAGTCTCTCGCGTTTATGAGTTTGGATTAAAATAGTTTCAAACAAGAAAACATAAAAGTAAATATTAAAACAAAAATAAAGCATTCTTCAGAGAGAAAAACTCATCCGACAATGCATATAGATCACTCCTCACAAACTTAAAATTACCGACCTGTTATACTCCACCTACAATACTCCTCAATATCACCCAGCATCGCTCACAACACAGGTTATGTCTAACGCAAAGTTGAGATAACAACCGTGTCACTCTCTTCGTCACTCTCGCGGGCGAAGCCTCGAAACACGGAAGGCATTAAGCTTCGACGCCTATTGAAAATTGTTAGCTCCTAAATCTATCTCTAGAGTCCAGAAACTAACAGACAATCATCCCTAATCGAAGTTGGCGAAGGTTATATCTAACGCAACCCAAACCCCGCACATAAAGCAAAAATCAGAGACAATCACCAATAAAGATTTGTAAAGCAAGTTTTATACAACGCCATGGGCGACAAATATACATGAGTTCATAATAAATACATATACATAACCCAACATAGAAGAAAAACACAAAGAAGAAAAGAAATGAACTAAACATCTCGCGGTTTATCAACGCCGATCGACGATCAATCCACCCCGGTTCATCCGTATGCACGCTTCCATGTTGTTTTCTAAGCTAATCTATCAAAGAATGAGGTTTGATGAAGTTTGGAGACAAAAATCACCCCCAAAACAACATCCCTTAACAAAAATGAAGTCAAATGAATTAAATACAAAATTTTGGTTCAGACAAATTCGCCAGGCGGATTGAAAATTTGCCTGGTGGATTCCACTTTTTCTCTCACACAGCTGCACAATCAAACCGACTGGCAAAAAATATCTAGATTCGCCAGGAGGATTGAAAATTCGCCTGGCGGATTGCCCAAAATTCGCCCGACGAACATGACGCGAGCACAAGACAGAAACTTTTTGAATTTCCAACTTTTCTCTCGCCAGGGCCTCGCCACAGAATCGCCTGGCGAAATTCTCAAATTCGCCCGGCGGATTCTAAATTTGCCTGGCGAATTTGACAGAACAGCATTTTTCCCAGCACTGTTTTATTTGTAACTTTTGAACTGCAACTCCGTTTTTCGCCCGGTTTGAAGCGCTAGAAAGCTTATTCAATACTCTATACAACAATGGAAAGACATCCTTAATTGGATACATGCAAGAATGAGATAAAATCAATTAGAATCATCGATATTTACAATATACGCAATATATACACTAAAACGTAAACTAAACGTATTTACAAACAAAGCAGGGTTTATTCAAACGATATCAACAAAAAGTGCCGATAAATGAAACAAAACATAAATACAAAAATAGTTACAATTTGCACTGATCAAACTCTCCCCAACTTACCTAATTGTTTGTCCACAAACAAGAATGAAACAAACTTAAAAATGCACAAGCAATATCCAAAGAAAGACGAATCAACAGGTTTTGAAAAATGGAAACGAATGAATGGTTCAAATGAAAGTGGTACACACAAAAAGTAAATACTTACCACTAAACTACGACGACAGCATAATCACGAAACAAATGCAAAATCCAAAATTCATGCCGAAAATTCTAAAACAACACAAGTTCCAAAGTGAATCACACCTAGTAAAAACAATCATCGGTAGATGAAAAACACACAATAAGGTACTTTACACTCACACAACATTCGTGCAAACAAAAGACTAAATTATGCATACATTCACAAATTCATATTGAACATACAAAGGCAAGAATCACAAGGACTTTTAAGGTTGTAACGTGGTCGGGTAAACAAACAAGGGGCAATTTCTAAAGGTAATTGAAACAAAAAATTGCCTAAACCTAAGGGAGTGAAAACTCACAAATATTCACACACAAAATTTCAACCAACTTCTTCCAAAATCCCAAGTGCTACACAACACACAATACTTATTTAGCACAATTATTGAAACTCGTTTTGTTTCCTTTTTCAAGGATTTTCTTTTTCTTCTTTTTTCTTTCTTTTTCTCTTTCACAATTTTTTCTCTTTTTTCTTTTCTTTTTCAATCCGCATAGAATCCAACCAATGAGTATACAATCATCCTCTCCCCTACTTGAATTCAACCGCACCATCATGTGAATACTCCCTACTTTCTAAGGCAAGGAAAAAATCCATACAACAACACAAAGTTGAGGTCCAAGAAAAAACAAAATCCATTCAAAAATAAGTGAACTAAATACTCATAGATAAGCATTAAGTTCAAATAGAAACATGGATCAAAAAGCTCAAAGGGGTTATGAATTCTCACACACTCACAAGGCGAATTGACTATTTGGCTAAGGTGGTTGTGCTCAAAATGAAACAGTTGCCTTGATCCTTTTCATGCATTCAGATAATCAACACAAACAAAAGATTCAACATAATAAAATCCAGTTAGAACAAGAATGTTGGTTCTTCATGCATATATGAACAATAGAAGGCTACCTCACAAAAAGGTAGGGAACTATAGTGATTCATAATAGAACAAGTATACAAAAGAATGGATGGCATGGAAGTTTGTAAAATGCCTAAGTATCATGAATATGCTAAAGTCAAGAAAGCGATAAATACATACCTCGGACGTGTACAAAACTTAACAAAATCATTACCATACATCCGCAAGTTGAAACGAACCAACTTGGAAAATCACAAAGCATCCTCAAATAAGTCGATCAAAATCTGTGAGCAAACAACAACCAAAAACATTCGAAAAGAAAAACTATAAAACATGCTTGTTTTACGTCGTAAGCTCGACACCTTTACGGTGCTTAATTAGAAACTTCCTTCATTCATGCCATGGTGATGTCTCACCGCGCAACCAAAAGCAAGCGTCCTAACCAAACACTTGAACAAACATTACGGGAACAGGATGTATACAACACTTGAACAAACATAATGGAAACAGACAATATATACGATATATACAAAACTCAAAAACAAATAAACTATCGCAATGCAATTCAATATCAAAACCAATCCCCGGCAACGGCGCCATTTTGTTGAATGCAGAATAGGGAAAGCAAGCAAAAATATTTATTTTCGGAAGAATTCCCTCCAGGATTTATGTCGTGTCCACAGAGATCGGTTAGAGGGAAAGAATGTCGTTCGACAGTCTCTCGCGTTTATGAGTTTGGATTAAAATAGTTTCAAACAAGAAAACATAAAAGTAAATATTAAAACAAAAAGAAATCATTCTTCAAAGAGAAAAACTCGTCCGACAATGCATTTAGATCCCTCCTCACAAACTTAAACTTACCGACCAGCTATGCTCCACCTACAATACTCCTAAATATCACCCAACATCGCTCACAACACAGGTTATGTCTAACGCAAAGTTGAGATAACAACCGTGTCACTCTCTTCGTCACTCTCGCGAGCGAAGCCTCGAAACACGGAAGGCATTAAGCTTCGACGCCTATTGAAGATAGTTAGCTCCTAAATCTATCTCTAGAGTCCAGAAACTAACAGACAATCATCCCTAATCGAAGTTCGCGAAGGTTATGTCTAACGCAACCCAAACCCCGCACATAAAGCAAAAATCAGAGACAATCACCAATAAATATTTGTAAAGCAAGTTTTATACAACGCCATGGGCGACAAATATATATGAGTTCATAATAAATACATATACATAACCCAACATAGAAGAAAAACACAAAGAAGAAAAGAAATGAACCAAACATCTCGCAGTTTATCAACGCCGGTCGACGATCAATCCACCCCGGTTCATCCGTATGCATGTTTCCATGTTGTTTTCTAAGCTAATCTATCAAAGAATGAGGTTTGATGAAGTTTGGAGACAAAAATCACCTACAAAACAACATCCCTTAACAAAAATGAAGTCAAATGAATTAAATACAAAATTTTGGTTCAGACAAATTCGCCAGGCGGATTGAAAATTTGCCTGGCGGATTCCCCTTTTTCTCTCACACAGCTGCACAATCAAACCGACTGGCAGAAAATATCTAGATTCGCCAGGCGGATTGAAAATTCGCCTGGCGGATTGCCCAAAATTCGCCCGGCGAACATGACACGAGCACAAGACAGAAACTTTTTGAATTTCCAACTTTTCTCTCGCCAGGGCCTCGCCACAGAATCTCTTGGCAAAATTCTCAAATTCGCCCGACGGATTCTAAATTTGCCTGGCGAATTTGACAGAACAACTTTTTTCCCAGCACTGTTTTATTCGTAACTTTTGAACCGCAACTCCATTTTTCGCTCGGTTTGAAGCACTGGAAAGCTTATTCAATACTCTATACAACAATGGAAAGACATCCTTAATTGGATACATGCAAGAATGAGATAAAATCAATTAAAATCAATGATATTTACAATATACGCAATATATACACTAAAACGTAAACTAAACGTATTTACAAACAAAGCGGGGTTTATTCAAACGATATCAACAAAAAGTGTCGATAAATGCATCAAAACATAAATACAAAAATAGGTACAATTTGCACTTATCAAACTCTCCCCAACTTACCTAATTGTTTGTCCACAAACAAGAATCAAACAAACTTAAAAATACACGAGCAATATCCAAAGAAAGACGAATCAACAGGTTTTGAAAAATGGAAACGAATGAATGGTTCAAATGAAAGTGGTACACACAAAAAGTAAATACTTACCACTAAACTACGACGACAGCATAATCACGAAACAAATGCAAAATCCAAAAGTCATGCCAAAAATTCTAAAACAACATAAGTTCCAAAGTGAATCACACCTAGTAAAAACAATCATCGGTAGATAAAAAACACACAATAAGGTACTTTACACTCACACAACACTCATGCAAACAAAAGACTAAATTATGCATACATCCACAAATTCATATTGAACATACAAAGGCAAGAATCACAAGGACTTTCAAGGTTGTAACGTGGTCGGGTAAACAAACAAGGGGCAATTTCTAAAGGTAATTGAAACAAAAACTTGCCTAAACCTAAGGGAGTGAAAACTCACAAATATTCACACACAAAATTTCAACCAACTTCTTCCAAAATCCCAAGTGCTACACAACACACAATACTTATTTAGCACAATTATTGAAACTTTTTTTGTTTCCTTTTTCAAGGATTTTCTTTTTCTTCTTTTTTCTTTCTTTTTCTCTTTCACAAATTTTTCTCTTTTTTCTTTTCTTTTTCAATCCGCATAGAATCCAACCAATGAGTATACAATCATCCTCTCCCTAACTTGAATTCAACCGCACCATCATGTGAATACTCCCTACTTTCTAAGGCAAGGAAAAAATCCATACAACAACACAAAGTTGAGGTCCAAGAAAAAACAAAATCCATTCAAAAATAAGTGAACTAAATACTCATAGATAAGCATTAAGTTCAAATAGAAACATGGATCAAAAAGCTCAAAGGGGTTATGAATTCTCACACACTCACAAGGCGAATTGACTATTTGGCTAAGGTGGTTGTGCTCAAAATGAAACAGTTGCCTTGATCCTTTTCATGCATTCAGATAATCAACACAAACAAAAGATTCAACATAATAAAATCCAGTTAGAACAAGAATGTTGGTTCTCCATGCATATATAAACAATAGAAGGCTACCTCACAAAAAGGTTGGGAACTAGAGTGATTCATAATAGAACAAATATACAAAAGAATGGATGGCATGGAAGTTTGTAAAATGCCTAAGTATCATGAATATGCTAAAGTCAAGAAAGCGATAAATACATACCTCGGACGTGTACAAAACTTAACAAAATCATTACCATACATCCGCAAGTTGAAACGAACCAACTTGGAAAATCACAAAGCATCCTCAAATAAGTCGATCAAAATCTGTGAGCAAACAACAACCAAAAACATTCGAAAAGAAAAACTATAAAACATGCTTGTTTTACGTCGTAAGCTCGACGCCTTTACGGTGCTTAATTAGAAACTTCCTTCATTCATGCCACGGTGATGTCTCACCGCGCAACCAAAAGCAAGCGTCCTAACCAAACACTTGAACAAACATTACGGGAACAAGATGTATACAACACTTGAACAAACATAATGGAAACAGACAATATATACGATATATACAAAACTCAAAAACAAAGAAACTATCGTAATGCAATTCAATATCAAAACCAATCCCCGGCAACGGCGCCATTTTGTTGAATGCAGAATAGGGAAAGCAAGCAAAAATATTTATTTTCGGAAGAATTCCCTTCGGGATTTATGTCGTGTCCACAGAGATCGGTTCGAGGGAAAGAATGCCGTTCGACAGTCTCTCGCGTTTATGAGTTTGGATTAAAATAGTTTCAAACAAGAAAACATAAAAGTAAATATTAAAACAAAAAGAAATCATTCTTCAAAGAGAAAAACTCGTCCGACAATGCATATAGATCCCTCCTCACAAACTTAAACTTACCGACCAGTTATACTCCACCTACAATACTCCTAAATATCACCCAGCATCGCTCACAACACAGGTTATGTCTAACGCAAAGTTGAGATAACAACCGTGTCACTCTCTTCGTCACTCTCGCGAGCGAAGCCTCGAAACACGGAAGGCATTAAGCTTCGACGCCTATTGAAGATTGTTAGCTCCTAAATCTATCTCTAGAGTCCAGAAACTAACAGACAATCATCCCTAATCGAAGTTCGCGAAGGTTATGTCTAACGCAACCCAAACCCCGCACATAAAGTAAAAATCAGAGACAATCACCAATAAAGATTTGTAAAGCAAGTTTTATACAACGCCATGGGCGACAAATATATATGAGTTCATAATAAATACATATACATAACCCAACATAGAAGAAAAACACAAAGAAGAAAAGAAATGAACCAAACATCTCGCGGTTTATCAACGCCGATCGACGATCAATCCACCCCGGTTCATCCGTATGCATGCTTCCATGTTGTTTTCTAAGCTATTCTATCAAAGAATGAGGTTTGATGAAGTTTGGAGACAAAAATCACCCCCAAAACAACATCCCTTAACAAAAATGAAGTCAAATGAATTAAATACAAAATTTTGATTCAGACAAATTCGCCAGGCAGATTGAAAATTTGCCTGGCGGATTCCCCTTTTTCTCTCACACAGCTGCACAATCAAACCGACTGGCAGAAAATATCTAGATTCGCCAGGTGGATTGAAAATTCGCCTGGCGGATTGCCCAAAATTCGCCCGACGAACATGACGCGAGCACAAGACAGAAACTTTTTGAATTTCCAACTTTTCTCTCGCCAGGGCCTCGCCACAGAATCTCCTGGCGAAATTCTCAAATTCGCCCGGCGGATTCTAAATTTGCCTGGTGAATTTGACAGAACAACTTTTTTCCCAGCACTGTTTTATTCGTAACTTTTGAACCGCAACTCCGTTTTTCGCCCGGTTTGAAGCGCTGGAAAGCTTATTCAATACTCTATACAACAATGGAAAGACATCCTTAATTGGATACATGCAAGAATGAGATAAAATCAATTAAAATCAATGATATTTACAATATACGCAATATATACACTAAAACGTAAACTAAACGTATTTACAAACAAAGCGGGGTTTATTCAAACGATATCAACAAAAACTGTCGATAAATGCAACAAAACATAAATACAAAAATAGGTACAATTTGCACTTATCAAACTCTCCCCAACTTACCTAATTGTTTGTCCACAAACAAGAATCAAACAAACTTAAAAATGCACAAGCAATATCCAAAGAAAGATGAATCAACAGGTTTTGAAAAATGGAAACGAATGAATGGTTCAAATGAAAGTGGTACACACAAAAAGTAAATACTTACCACTAAACTACGACGACAGCGTAATCACGAAACAAATGCAAAATCACAAAGTCATGCCAAAAATTCTAAAACAACACAAGTTCCAAAGTGAATCACACCTAGTAAAAACAATCATCGGTAGATGAAAAACACACAATAAGGTACTTTACACTCACACAACACTCATGCAAACAAAAGACTAAATTATGCATACATCCACAAATTCATATTGAACATACAAAGGCAAGAATCACAAGGACTTTTAAGGTTGTAACGTGGTCGGGTAAACAAACAAGGGGCAATTTCTAAAGGTAATTGAAACAAAAACTTGCCTAAACCTAAGGGAGTGAAAACTCACAAATTTTCACACACAAAATTTCAACCAACTTCTTCCAAAATCCCAAGTGCTACACAACACACAATACTTATTTAGCACAATTATTGAAACTCTTTTTGTTTCCTTTTTCAAGGATTTTCTTTTTCTTCTTTTTTCTTTCTTTTTCTCTTTCACAAATTTTTCTCTTTTTTCTTTTCTTTTTCAATCCGCATAGAATCCAACCAATGAGTATACAATCATCCTCTCCCCAACTTGAATTCAACCGCACCATCATGTGAATACTCCCTACTTTCTAAGGCAAGGAAAAAATCAATACAACAACACAAAGTTGAGGTCCAAGAAAAAACAAAATCCATTCAAAAATAAGTGAACTAAATACTCATAGATAAGCATTAAGTTCAAATAGAAACATGGATCAAAAAGCTCAAAGGGGTTATGAATTCTCACACACTCACAAGGCGAATTGACTATTTGGCTAAGGTGGTTGTGCTCAAAATGAAACAATTGCCTTGATCCTTTTCATGCATTCATATAATCAACATAAACAAAAGATTCAACATAATAAAATCCAGTTAGAACAAGAATGTTGGTTCTCCATGCATATATGAACAATAGAAGGCTACCTCACAAAAAGGTTGGGAACTAGAGTGATTCATAATAGAACAAGTATACAAAAGAATGGATGGCATGGAAGTTTGTAAAATGCCTAAGTATCATGAATATGCTAAAGTCAAGAAAGCGATAAATACATACCTCGTACGTGTACAAAACCTAACAAAATCATTACCATACATCCGCAAGTTGAAACGAACCAACTTGGAAAATCACAAAGCATCCTCAAATAAGTCGATCAAAATCTGTGAGCAAACAACAACCAAAAACATTCGAAAAGAAAAACTATAAAACATACTTGTTTTACGTCGTAAGCTCGACGCCTTTACGGTGCTTAATTAGAAACTTCCTTCATTCATGCCCTGGTGATGTCTCACCGCGCAACCAAAAGCAAGTGTCCTAACCAAACACTTGAACAAGCATTATGGGAACAAGATGTATACAACACTTGAACAAACATAATGGAAACAGACAATATATACGATATATACAAAACTCAAAAACAAAGAAACTATCGCAATGCAATTCAATATCAAAACCAATCCCCGGCAATGGCGCCATTTTGTTGAATGAAGAATAGGGCAAGCAAGCAAAAATATTTATTTTCGGAAGAATTCCCTCCGGGATTTATGTCGTGTCCACAGAGATCGGTTCGAGGGAAAGAATGTCGTTCGACAGTCTCTCGCGTTTATGAGTTTGGATTAAAATAGTTTCAAACAAGAAAACATAAAAGTAAATATTAAAACAAAAAGAAATCATTCTTCAGAGAGAAAAACTCGTCCGACAATGCATATAGATCACTTCTCACAAACTTAAACTTACCGACCAGTTATACTCCACCTACAATACTCCTCAATATCACCCAGCATCGCTTACAACACAGGTTATGTCTAACGCAAAGTTGAGATAATAATCGTGTCACTCTCTTCGTCACTCTCGTGAGCGAAGCCTCGAAACACGGAAGGCATTAAGCTTCGACGCCTATTGAAGATTGTTAGCTCCTAAATCTATCTCTAGAGTCCAGAAACTAACAGACAATCATCCCTAATCGAAGTTTGCGAAGGTTATGTCTAACGCAACCCAAACCCCGCACATAAAGCAAAAATCAGAGACAATCACCAATAAAGATTTGTAAAGCAAGTTTTATACAACGCCATGGGCGACAAATATACATGAGTTCATAATAAATACATATACATAACCCAACATAGAAGAAAAACACAAAGAAGAAAATAAATGAACCAAACATCTCGCGGTTTATCAACGCCGATCGACGATCAATCCACCCCGGTTCATCCGTATACATGCTTCCATGTTGTTTTCTAAGCTAATCTATCAAAGAATGAGGTTTGATGAAGTTTGGAGACAAAAATCACCCCCAAAACAACATCCCTTAACAAAAATGAAGTCAAATGAATTAAATACAAAATTTTGGTTCAGAAAAATTCGCCAGGCGGATTGAAAATTTGCCTGGCGGATTCCCCTTTTTCTCTCACACAGCTGCACAATCAAACAGACTGGCAGAAAATATCTAGATTCGCCAGGAGGATTAAAAATTCGCCTGGCGGATTGCCCAAAATTCGCCCGGCGAACATGACGCGAGCACAAGACAGAAACTTTTTGAATTTCCAACTTTTCTCTCGCCAGGGCCTCGCCACAGAATCGCCTGGCGAAATTCTCAAATTCGCCCAGCGGATTCTAAATTTGCCGGGCGAATTTGACAGAACAGCGTTTTTCCCAGCACTGTTTTATTCGTAACTTTTGAACCGCAACTCCGTTTTTCGTCCGGTTTGAAGCGCTGGAAAGCTTATTCAATACTCTATACAACAATGGAAAGACATCCTTAATTGGATACATGCAAGAATGAGATAAAATCAATTAAAATCAATGATATTTACAATATACGCAATATATACACTAAAACGTAAACTAAACGTATTTACAAACAAAACGGGGTTTATTCAAACGATATCAACAAAAAGTATCGATAAATGTAACAAAACATAAATACAAAAATAGGTACAATTTGCACTTATCAAACTCTCCCCCAACTTACTTAATTGTTTGTCCACAAACAAGAATCAAACAAACTTAAAAATGCACAAGCAATATCCAAAGAAAGACGAATCAACAGGTTTGGAAAAATGGAAACGAATGAATGGTTCAAATGAAAGTGGTACACACAAAAAGTAAATACTTACCACTAAACTACGACGACAGCATAATCACGAAACAAATGCAAAATCCAAAAGTCATGCCAAAAATTCTAAAACAACACAAGTTCCAAAGTGAATCACACCTAGTAAAAACAATCATCGGTAGATGAAAAACACACAATAAGGTACTTTACACTCACACAACACTCATGCAAACAAAAGACTAAATTATGCATACATCCACAAATTCATATTGAACATACAAAGGCAAGAATCACAAGGACTTTCAAGGTTGTAACGTGGTCGGGTAAACAAACAAGGGGCAATTTCTAAAGGTAATTGAAACAAAAACTAGTCTAAACCTAAGGGAGTGAAACCTCACAAATATTCACACACAAAATTTCAACCAACTTCTTCCAAAATCCCAAGTGCTAGACAACACACAATACTTATTTAGCACAATTATTGAAACTCTTTTTGTTTCCTTTTTCAAGGATTTTCTTTTTCTTCTTTTTTCTTTCTTTTTCTCTTTCACAAATTTTTCTCTTTTTTCTTTTCTTTTTCAATCCGCATAGAATCCAACCAATGAGTATACAATCATCCTCTCCCCAACTTGAATTCAACCGCACCATCATGTGAATACTCCCTACTTTCTAAGGCAAGGAAAAAATCCATACAACAACACAAAGTTGAGGTCCAAGAAAAAACAAAATCCATTCAAAAATAAGTGAACTAAATACTCATAGATAAGCATTAAGTTCAAATAGAAACATGGATCAAAAAGCTCAAAGGGGTTATGAATTCTCACACACTCACAAGGCGAATTGACTATTTGGCTAAGGTGGTTGTGCTCAAAATGAAACAATTGCCTTGATCCTTTTCATGCATTCATATAATCAACACAAACAAAAGATTCAACATAATAAAATCCAGTTAGAACAAGAATGTTGGTTCTCCATGCATATATGAACAATAGAAGGCTACCTCACAAAAAGGTTGGGAACTAGAGTGATTCATAATAGAACAAGTATACAAAAGAATGGATGGCATGGAAGTTTGTAAAATGGCTAAGTATCATGAATATGCTAAAGTCAAGAAAGCGATAAATACATACCTCGGACGTGTACAAAACTTAACAAAATCATTACCATACATCCGCAAGTTGAAACGAACCAACTTGGAAAATCATAAAGCATCCTCAAATAAGTCGATCAATATCTGTGAGCAAACAACAACCAAAAACATTAGAAAAGAAAAACTATAAAACATGTTTGTTTTACGTCGTAAGCTCGACGCCTTTACGGTGCTTAATTAGAAACTTCCTTCATTCATGCCATGGTGATGTCTCACCGCGCAACCAAAAGCAAGCGTCCTAACCAAACACTTGAACAAACATTACGGGAACAAGATGTATACAACACTTGAACAAACATAATGGAAACAGACAATATATACGATATATACAAAACTCAAAAACAAAGAAACTATCGCAATGCAATTCAATATCAAAACCAATCCCCGGCAACGGCGCCATTTTGTTGAATGCAGAATAGGGCAAGCAAGCAAAAATATTTATTTTCGGAAGAATTCCCTCCGGGATTTATGTCGTGCCCACAGAGATTGGTTCGAGGGAAAGAATGTCGTTCGACAGTCTCTCGCGTTTATGAGTTTGGATTAAAATAGTTTCAAACAAGAAAACATAAAAGTAAATATTAAAATAAAAAGAAATCATTCTTCAAAGAGAAAAACTCGTCCGACAATGCATATAGATCCATCCTCACAAACTTAAACTTACCGACCAGTTATACTCCACCTACAATACTCCTCAATATCACCCAGCATCGCTCACAACACAGGTTATGTCTGACGCAAAGTTGAGATAACAACCGTGTCACTCTCTTCGTCACTCTCGCGAGCGAAGCCTCGAAACACATAAGGCATTAAGCTTCGACGCCTATTGAAGATTGTTAGCTCCTAAATCTATCTCTAGAGTCCAGAAACTAACAAACAATCATCCCTAATCGAAGTTCGCGAAGGTTATGTCTAACGCAATCCAAACCCCGCACATAAAGCAAAAATCAGAGACAATCACCAATAAAGATTTTTAAAGCAAGTTTTATACAACGCCATGGGCGACAAATATATATGAGTTAATAATATATACATATACATAACCCAACATAGAAGAAAAACACAAAGAAGAAAAGAAATGAACCAAACATCTCGCAGTTTATCAACGCCGATCGACGATCAATCCACCCCGGTTCATCCGTATGCATGCTTCCATGTTGTTTTCTAAGCTAATCTATCAAAGAATGAGGTTTGATGAAGTTTGGAGACAAAAATCACCCCCAAAACAACATCCCTTAACAAAAATGAAATCAAATGAATTAAATACAAAATTTTGGTTCAGACAAATTCGCCAGGCGGATTGAAAATTTGCCTGGCGGATTCCCCTTTTTCTCTCACACAGTTGCACAATCAAACCGACTGGCAGAAAATATCTAGATTCGCCAGGCGGATTGAAAATTCGCCTGGCGGATTGCCCAAAATTCGCCCGGCGAACATGACGCGAGCACAAGACAGAAACTTTTTGAATTTCCAACTTTTCTCTCGCCAGGGCCTCGCCACAGAATCTCCTGGCGAAATTCTCAAATTCGCCCGGCGCATTCTAAATTTGCCTGGCGAATTTGACAGAACAACTTTTTTCCCAGCACTGTTTTATTCGTAACTTTTGAACCGCAACTCCGTTTTTCGCCCAGTTTGAAGCGCTGGAAAGCTTATTCAATACTCTATACAACAATGGAAAGACATCCTTAATTGGATACATGCAAGAATGAGATAAAATCAATTAAAATCAATGATATTTACAATATACGCAATATATACACTAAAACGTAAACTAAACGTATTTACAAACAAAGCGGGGTTTATTCAAACGATATCAACAAAAAGTGTCGATAAATGCAACAAAACATAAATACAAAAATAGGTACAATTTGCACTTATCAAACTCTCCCCAACTTACCTAATTGTTTGTCCACAAACAAGAATCAAACAAACTTAAAAATGCACAAGCAATATCCAAAGAAAGAGGAATCAACAGGTTTTGAAAAATGGAAACGAATGAATGGTTCAAATGAAAGTGGTACACACAAAAAGTAAATACTTACCACTAAACTACGACGACAGCGTAATCACGAAACAAATGCAAAATCACAAAGTCATGCCAAAAATTCTAAAACAACACAAGTTCCAAAGTGAATCACACCTAGTAAAAACAATCATCGGTAGATGAAAAACACACAATAAGGTACTTTACACTCACACAACACTCATGCAAACAAAAGACTAAATTATGCATACATCCACAAATTCATATTGAACATACAAAGGACAAGAATCACAAGGACTTTCAAGGTTGTAACGTGGTCGGGTAAACAAACAAGGGGCAATTTCTAAAGGTAATTGAAACAAAAACTTGCCTAAACCTAAGGGAGTGAAAACTCACAAATTTTCACACACAAAATTTCAACCAACTTCTTCCAAAATCCCAAGTGCTACACAACACACAATACTTATTTAGCACAATTATTGAAACTCTTTTTGTTTCCTTTTTCAAGGATTTTCTTTTTCTTCTTTTTTCTTTCTTTTTCTCTTTCAAAAATTTTTCTCTTTTTTCTTTTCTTTTTCAATCCGCATAGAATCCAACCAATGAGTATACAATCATCCTTTCCCCAACTTGAATTCAACCGCACCATCATGTGAATACTCCCTACTTTCTAAGGCAAGGAAAAAATCCATACAACAACACAAAGTTGAGGTCCAAGAAAAAACAAAATCCATTCAAAAATAAGTGAACTAAATACTCATAGATAAGCATTAAGTTCAAATAGAAACATGGATCAAAAAGCTCAAAGGGGTTATGAATTCTCACACACTCACAAGGCGAATTGACTATTTGGCTAAGGTGGTTGTGCTCAAAATGAAACAATTGCCTTGATCCTTTTCATGCATTCATATAATCAACACAAACAAAAGATTCAACATAATAAAATCCAGTTAGAACAAGAATGTTGGTTCTCCATGCATATATGAACAATAGAAGGCTACCTCACAAAAAGGTTGGGAACTAGAGTGATTCATAATATAACAAGTATACAAAAGAATGGATGGCATGGAAGTTTGTAAAATTCCTAAGTATCATGAATATGCTAAAGTCAAGAAAGCGATAAATACATACCTCGAACGTGTACACAAAACTTAACAAAATAATTACCATACATCCGCAAGTTGAAACGAACCAACTTGGAAAATCACAAAGCATCCTCAAATAAGTCGATTAAAATCTGTGAGCAAACAACAACCTAAAACATTCAAAAAGAAAAACTATAAAACATGCTTGTTTTACGTCGTAAGCTCGACGCCTTTACGGTGCTTAATTAGAAACTTCCTTCATTCATGCCACGGTGATGTCTCACCGCGCAACCAAAAGCAAGCGTCCTAACCAAACACTTGAACAAACATTACGGGAACAAGATGTATACAACACTTGAACAAACAAAATGGAAACAGACAATATAGACGATATATACAAAACTCAAAAACAAAGAAACTATCGCAATGCAATTCAATATCAAAACCAATCCCCGGCAACGGCGCCATTTTGTTGAATGCAGAATAGGGCAAGCAAGCAAAAATATTTATTTTCGAAAGAATTCCCTCCGGGATTTATGTCGTGTCCACAGAGATCGATTCGAGGGAAAGAATGTCGTTCGACAGTCTCTCGCGTTTATGAGTTTGGATTAAAATAGTTTCAAACAAGAAAACATAAAAGTAAATATTAAAACAAAAAGAAATCATTCTTCAGAGAGAAAAACTCGTCCGACAATCCATATAGATCACTCCTCATAAACTTGAACTTACCGACCAGTTATACTCCACCCACAATACTCCTCAATATCACCCAGCATCGCTCACAACACAGGTTATGTCTAACGCAAAGTTGAGATAACAACCGTGTCACTCTCTTCATCACTCTCGCGAGCGAAGCCTCGAAACACGGAAGGCATTAAGCTTCGACGCCTATTGAAGATTGTTAGCTCCTAAATCTATCTCTAGAGTCCAGAAACTAACAGACAATCATCCCTAATCGAAGTTCGCGAAGGTTATGTCTAACGCAACCCAAACCCCGCACATAAAGCAAAAATCAGAGACAATCACCAATAAAGATTTGTAAAGCAAGTTTTATACAACTCCATGGGCGACAAATATACATGATTTCATAATAAATACATATACATAACCCAACATAGAAGAAAAACACAAATAAGAAAAGAAATGAACCAAGCATCTCGCGGTTTATCAACGTCGATCGACGATCAATCCACCCCGGTTCATCCGTATGCATGCTTACATGTTGTTTTCTAAGCTAATCTATCAAAGAATGAGGTTTGATGAAGTTTGGAGACAAAAATCACCCCCAAAACAACATCCCTTAACAAAAATGAAGTCAAATGAATTAAATACAAAATTTTGGTTCAGACAAATTCGCCAGGAGGTTTGAAAATTTGCCTGGCGGATTCCCCTTTTCTTCTCACACAGCTGCACAATCAAACCGACTGGCAGAAAATATCTAGATTCGCCAGGCGGATTGAAAATTCGCCTGGCAGATTGCCCAAAATTCGCCCGGCGAACATGACGCGAGCACAAGACAGAAACTTTTTGAATTTCCAACTTTTCTCTCGCCAGGGCCTCACCACAGAATCGCCTGGCGAAATTCTCAAATTCGCCCGGCGGATTCTAAATTTGCCTGGCGAATTTGACAGAACAACATTTTTCCCAGCACTGTTTTATTCGTAACTTTTGAACCGCAACTCCGTTTTTCGCCCGGTTTGAAGCGCTGGAAAGCTTATTCAATACTCTATACAAAAATGGAAAGACATACTTAATTGGATACATGCAAGAATGATATAAAATCAATTAAAATCAATGATATTTACAATATACACAATAGATACACTAAAACGTAAACTAAACGTATTTACAAACAAAGCGGGGTTTATTCAAACGATATCAACAAAAAGTATCGATAAATGCAACAAAACATAAATACAAAAATAGGTACAATTTGCACTTATCAAACTCTCCCCAACTTACCTAATTGTTTGTCCACAAACAAGAATCAAACAAACATAAAAATGCACAAGCAATATCCAAAGAAAGACGAATCAACAGGTTTTGAAAAATGGAAACGAATGAATGGTTCAAATGAAAGTGGTACACACAAAAAGTAAATACTTACCACTAAACTATGACGACAGCATAATCACAAAACAAATGCAAAATCCAAAAGTCATGCCAAAATTTCTAAAACAACACAAGTTCCAAAGTGAATCACACCTAGTAAAAACAATCATCGGTAGATGAAAAACACACAATAAGGTACTTTACACTCACACAACACTCATGCAAACAAAAGACTAAATTATGCATACATCCATAAATTCATATTGAACATACAAAGGAAAGAATCACAAGGACTTTCAAGGTTGTAACGTGGTCGGGTAAACAAACAAGGGGCAATTTCTAAAGGTAATTGAAACAAAAACTTGCCTAAACCTAAGGGAGTGAAAACTCACAAATATTCACACACAAAATTTCAACCAACTGTTAGATGTGAATCATGATATATTTGTGTATGAATTATTTGGTATTTTTCATGACTTTTCATGTGGAATAGGTTGATTTTAGTGTGGAATGATGTTGTTGTGCATTATTTGACATATACTTGTGGTGCTTGTAATTTGTGTGCTAAATGTGCAGAAATAGGAATGAAAAGATCAAAGTTTGAAGACACAATGAAATAGTGCAAGCTGCCCAAAATTTGATGTGCAATAGCATTCGCTAGGCGAGTGTTGGCGAAGCTTACAGCGAAGGTTCGCCTAGCGAACTTCAGCGAAGGTGCCAGCGAGGGGGTGGCAGAAAGTATGCAAAACCTACAGTAGGAAAACTGAGTAAATTCGTTGGGCGAGGAAGCCAGCGAATGCTTGCTGATGTGTTCGCTGGGCGAAGGTGCCAGCGAAGGGTGGCAGAAACTTTCACTTTTAAAAACACCCAAACTTCGCTGGGCGAGTGGGGTTGGCGAAGGTTCGCTTCGCGAGTGTTTTGGTTCGCCTAGCGAACCCGCGATACTTCTTAGGGGCGGTTTAAGTCTGAGGCACTCAAAAGTGCCATGTTTTTAGTCATTCGCTAGGCGAATGAATCCTTCGCTAGGCGAAGGGTGCTGTGAGAAAAGTGTATAAATAGATTTTTTACTTTTTGTAATGGGATCTTTTGCTCATTTTCCATTAGAATTGAAAGTCTACAGTATTTTGATCATTGAAGCTTGTATTTTCACTTGGAGAAGCTGATTTTGCATCCATTCTCGATTATTCAGCGTGGATGTTTATTCATCTCCTCTCTTTACTTGTCATCCAAGCTACCATGAGAAGTGGTAGCTAAACACTCAATGTTGAGGTTAGATGTAGTTGATTCTGTTTTTTATGTATTGCTTTTGATCTATTGTATACGGACAAAGTCTTTGATCAATATAGATGATGTTGTTTTCTCTTAATGATCCATGTGTGATTTGTTTTGCTCTAGACATAGACTTTACAACTCTTGACCTAACAATTTCATCTCTTGAAAACCAAATTCTAGACATAGATTTGGGATTTGCTATTTGCATTGTATTGATCTTAATGATCGTTGCTTAGATTGTTAGCGTGAGACATCATCTAACGGTCTAAATAACGGTACTCACGATTTCGCTTTAGACATAAACGTAGTTGGGAGGATACGCGGTTATATTGGTCGAAAACCGAGTTCATATGCTTGATTAATCATTTATACATGGAAAGGATTACCGAAACCTAACCTTAACATGCTTTTATAAAACCTTTGTACAAAATCTTTGTCACAACTTAATCTTTGCTACAAGTGAATGATAACAACAATTGAAACTTTTGAAACCGTTAACTTAGAATATCGCAACTATTGAACGGCACGCATCAAATATCCAACAATCCCTGTGGATATGATTAAAAATAACCCACACTATTACTCTTCTAACAAAATGGCGCCGTTGCCGAGGATTGTTAGTTGATATTGCAAGCATTGCGATAGTTGAGCTATTTTAAGCTTGTCACCACTTTATCTTGAACTTGTTAATCTATTTTGTTTAGTGTGCAGACTTAGTTTATGCGAGGGAAACTACCGGCGGACCAACTTCTTTTCGATCCTGAGATTGAGAGAACTGCTCGTAGAATCAATAGCCGAACTAGAAGAAGGAGGCAGCTAGCGAAACAGAGGCGAGAACAAGAGGAAAGTACTTCTACACCACCACCATTTCCACAAATACTTCCAGTTATGGAGGGAGATCCACCACCACCACCACCACCTGTTTCTAGGCCATGCACAAATAGTCCGAGGCACAATGCCCAGTTCGCTCGCCATGCACATAACGGTCGTCATGCTGAAATGAAGACCGGAATTCTTCAACTGTTATATCAAAGTCCATTTACGGGTATGGATCATGAAGATCCTTTTACCCATCTTACAAAATTCTATGAAATAGCGGGGGCAACTGGTGCACCTGAAGTAGAAGAGGAGTCTCTGTTCAAGAGATTATTCCCGCATTCCCTCATTGGGAAGGCCAAGGAATGGTACCTTGATCAGTCAACTGCCATAATGACGGATTGGAATCAATTGGAAGAGAAATTTTTGGAGAGATTTTTCCCTCACACTCGGTTTATGGAAGCAAAGACCGCCATCGCGGGATTCACACAAGGAGCTAATGAATCTCTCAACGAAGCTTGGGAGAGGTTCAAATCAATGTTACGAAAGTGCAAAGGCCATGGTTTTGATGAATTGTCACAAATTCATATCTTTAGAAATGGGTTGCAGCTTGTACACAAAACCTTGTTGGATGCTACCGCCGGTGGATCCTTGTTAAGCAAAACTGCAGCGGAAGCCACAACTATCATTGATAAGATGGCCTTGAACGATCGTCAAGGTAGTCACAATCGTGGACCTTCTCAACGAACTCCGGGAGTGTTGGAATTAGGAACAAACGATGTTATCCTTGCACAGAACAAATTATTATCACAACAGGTTGAGTTGCTAACTAAGCAAATGTCTAAATTGCCGCAACAATTCAAAGAGAAGCATGAATCTTCAAGTAAAAATGTGCAAGTGTTAGTGTATGAATTATGTCGAGGTGATCATCCGACCGGTTATTGTCCTCCCGTTGTGGAGGAAGCAAATTATGCAGGAAATCAAGGTTACCAACCCCGTCCTCCGTATCAACAAGGCAACCAAGGTTACTAATAAAGGCGTAACCAAGGTTATCAACAACAATGGAGACCACAAGAAGTCGGGCCATCAAACCGTCAACAATATCAAAATTACACTCAACCTCCGCAAGCTCCCGTTGGCAATACGAAGATGGAGGACACTCTTACACAATTTATGCAAATGGAAATCTCAAATCAAAAGAATACTGATGCCGCCATAAGGAATCTTGAAACACAAGTCGGGCAATTATCAAAACAATTGGCCGACCAACAAAAAGGGCCCTTTACGGCAAATACGCTTCTGAATCCTAAGGATTGTAAAGCAATTCTCACAAGAAGTGGAAGAGAGATTGACATGGGTGTAGGTAAAAAGAGAGTGGAGGAGGAGGTTGTAGTTGAAAAAGAAAAAAGATAGGGAAGAGATTGAAGTAGAAAAAAATGTTGAGGGTGTTTTAGTTGAAAATGATGTAGAGAAAAATGAGAAGGAAAAAAGTGAGAATGAGAAAAAAATAGAGAGTGAAGAAAGAGTGAAGAGAACTAAGAAGGGAAAAGAGTCGGTAAACAATATTCCGATTCAACATCTACCATATCCGCATGCTCCTACAAAGAAAGATAGTGCGAGGCACTATTCTCGGTTTATGGATATCTTCAAGCAATTACAAATTAATATCCCATTTTCCGAGGCCTTGGAGCAAATGCCTAAATATGCGAAATTCATGAAGGATATCCTCACAAAAAAGAAGAGGTATATGGATCAAGAGACGATTATGGTAGATGCAAGCTGTAGTGCCATCATTCAACGGACTCTCCCGAGGAAAGAATGTGATCCGGGATGAGTTACATTGCCGGTTACGATAGGAAACATGTATGTGGGCAACAGATTAATTGATTTGGGTTCTAGCATTAACTTGATACCATTGTCGATTGTGAAACGGTTAGGACACATGGAATTAAGGTCCACTCAAATGATGTTGCAACTCGCAGATAAATCCACTACCCGTCCTCACGGTGTAGTGGAAGACGTGTTGGTCAAAGTGGACAAATTTTTGTTTCCGATTGATTTTGTTGTAATTGAAATGGAGGAGGATGATGATGCACCTTTGATTCTTGGAAGGCCTTTCATGAAAACTGCCCGTATGGCAATTGACATGGACGATGGTCTCATGAAAGTAAGAGTCCAAGATGAAGAGGTGTGTTTCAATCTTTATGATGCCATGAAGCACAAGAAATAAAGGGTGATTGTTTCCGAATTGATGTAACGGAGAAAGCATGTTTTGAGGTTACAAAGCAAATTCACGTCATTGATCCGTTACAAAGAGCTTTGGATGATTCCTTGGAAATATTCTCGGTTGAAGAAGAGCAAGCTCTTGAAGAGTGTTTGTTAGAGCTTGATGCTTTAGAAGAATTGCAACCTTGGGAGTATGAAGAGGAAATTCTAAAAAAAGAGGTGAATGAGGAAAAATCCCAACTTGAGCTAAAAGTGTTACCGCCAACCTTGAAGTATGCTTTTCTCGATGACGGTGGTAATAAACTGGTGATCATAAGCAGTGTTTTATCTGAAGTGGAGGAAAGCCGCTTAATTCAAGTGTTGAGGAAAAATCAGGATGCAATGGGATGGACGTTGTCTGATCTAAAAGGCATAAGCCCTTCGTATTGCATGCATAGGATATTCATGGAGGAGGACTTTAAACCGGTTGCTCAACCTCAACGCCGTTTAAATCCTGTCATGAAAGAAGTGGTTAGAAAAGAAGTAGTGAAGATGTTAGATGCCGGGATGATTTATCCTATTTCTGACAGCCCGTGGGTTAGTCCGGTGCATGTGGTACCCAAAAAAGGCGGACTAACGGTGGTCCGAAACGAGAAAAATGAACTTATACCAACAAATACCGTAACCGGGTGGAGAATGTGTATCGACTACCGTAGGTTGAACAAAGCTACGAGAAAATATCATTTTCCTCTACCTTTTATGGATCAAATGCTCGAGAGGCTTTCCGGTCAACCATTTTACTGTTTTTTGGATGGTTATTCGGGTTACAACCAAATAATTATGAACCCGGATGATCATGAAAAAACAGCTTTTACATGTCCTTTCGGAATCTTCGCTTATAGGAGGATGCCGTTTGGATTATGTAATGCACCGACGACTTTTCAGCGGTGTATGCAAGCTATCTTCTCGGATTTGATCGAAAAGACAATCGAGGTCTTTATGGATGATTTCTCCGTTTTTGGGCAATCATTTGATTTGTGCTTGAAAAATTTGGATACGGTGTTAGAACGGTGCGTGGAAACCAATTTGGTGCTTAATTGGGAAAAATGCAACTTTATGGTGAACGAGAGAATTGTTCTCGGTCACAAGGTTTCTTCAAAGGGACTTGAAGTTGATAAAGCAAAAGTGGATGTTATCGAGAAATTACCACCACCGATGAATGTCAAAGGTATAAGGAGTTTTCTTGGACACGTCGGGTTCTACCGTAGATTCATTAAGGACTTCGCCAAGGTCGCAAAGCCGTTGAGCAACTTGCTTGTCCAAGGTACGATTTTTGACTTTGACGAGTCTTGTCTTTTTGCTTTTAATTGGTTGAAAAAAAGTTTAACAACCTCACCGATAATCGTTGCACCAAACTGGAAATTGGATTTTGAATTAATGTGTGATGCTAGCGATTATGCAGTTGGGGTTGTTTTGGGTCAAAGGAAAACGAAAGTTTTCCACGTTATACATTATGCGAGCAAGGTTTTAAACGAAGCTCAGATTAATTATGCAACAACTGAAAAAGAGTTGCTTGCCATAGTGTATGCGTTGGAGAAATTTTGTGCCTATTTGATTGGTTCACATGTCATCGTTTATACGGACCATTCGGCTATAAGGTATCTGCTCACCAAGCCTGATTCAAAACAGAGGTTGATTCGGTGGATCCTTTTATTACAGGAATTTGATCTTGAAATTCGTGACAAAAGGGGATCCGAAAATTTGGTGACGGATCACTTATCCCGCCTGGTCAACGTTGACGTGACCAAGACTGAATTTGAGGTAAAAGAGGAGTTCCCATATGAGAAATTATTTAAAGTGCAGGTTAGACCGTGGTTCGTCGACATGGCTAACCACAAAGCCACCGGATTGATACCGGACGGTCTAACTCACCACCAAAAATGGAAATTTTTGTCTGATGCCAAGTCATTTGTATGGGATAAACCCCATTTATTTAAACTTGGTGTCGACAACCTCCTCAGAAGGTGTGTGTCAATGGAGGAAGCCACAAATATTCTGTGGCATTGTCATAACTCTCCGTATGGAGGACACTTTAATGGGTTGAGAACGGCCACTAAAGTCCTACAATCGGGCTTTTATTGGTCGTCCTTATTCAAAGATGCGCATGCGCATGCCCTTAGTTGTGACAAGTGCCAGAGAAGCGGCGGAATTTCACGGCGGCACGAGATGCCTTTACAGAATATGTTGGAAATCGAAGTTTTTGACTGTTGGGGGATCGACTTTGTCGGTCCATTCCCATCTTCCTTTTCCAATGAATATATTTTGGTCATCGTTGATTATGTGTCTAAGTGGGTGGAGGCGATAGCTTGTGCTAAAGCCGACGGAAAAACTGTTGTCAAATTTTTGAAAAAGAACATTTTTGTGCGTTTTGGTACTCCTAGAGTGTTAATAAGTGATGGAGGTTCTCACTTCTGTAACACTCAGCTTGACAAAGCTTTGGAGCAGTATGGTGTGAAGCACAAGGTTGCCACACCATATCATCCGCAAGCTAATGGTCAAGCAGAGGTATCCAATCGTGAGATAAAGCGTATTTTGGAGAAAACTGTTTCGGCCTCGAGAAAAGATTGGGCGAACAAATTGGATGATGCTTTGTGGGCGTATCGGACCGCTTTCAAGGCTCCGATCGGTCTCACACCATTTAAAATGGTTTATGGTAAGAATTGCCACTTACCGGTAGAGTTGGAGCACAAGGCGTTTTGGGCCTTAAAATTTTTAAACTTTGATCCAACTCTTAGCGGCGAAAAAAGAAAAGTGCAATTACACGAGTTGGATGAATTGCGCCTTCAGGCGTACGATTCCAATAAATTGTATAAGGACCGTGTAAAGTCTTACCATGACAAAAAAATAATCACCAAGCAATTTGAGGTGGGACAGCTGGTCCTACTATTTAATTCCCGGTTAAAATTATTTCCTGGAAAATTAAGATCAAAATGGTCGGGTCCGTTTCGGATTCGAGAAATAAAGCCGTATGGAGCAATTATCATTGAGGACTTAACAAACAACGAAAGTTGGACTGTCAACGGACAGAGATTTAAAGTTTATCCTGGAGGAGATTTCGAGCGGAATCCCGCCATTGTTCCCTTCCGCGATCCGTGAGATTGCGGTGGACCGTCGAGCTTAGCCGACGTTAAACAAGCGCTTGTTGGGAGGCACCCCAACATTGTAAGTATTACTGCTTATTTCTGTTTTGAGTGTGTTTAGTTATCATTTTGATGCCTTAAAAGATGTGGTAACTTTTGAACTTTTTTTTGAAAATTCTGGTCTTGTTCGCTGGCGTTCGCCTAGCGAGCATTCGCTGGCCTTCGCTTAGCGAACTCAGCGGGACAGACCACACCCATTTTTTTACCATATCAGTGAAAATATTTTGGGTGGGCCACCCAATTGGGCCCATGACCCACTTTGAAATCAGAATAGAGGGGGAAAAACCCTAGCCCCTTGGTCACAAATTTCCACCGTTTGCAATTTTCTTCTCATTTCCTCTTTAGAGCTACAGCACTCATCTTTTTCCATTTTCCATTTGCCCTAATCCACCACTAACAGTGCGAAATTCAGGTTTGTATACTCTTTACTGTTTATTTTGTTTTGCATTGTTTATGTTCTTGGTTGATCAAGTAGGGTTTTGTGAAAAATTTGGAACCTCTGTCATTTTGCTTTTGTATTGCATGTTAAAAACCACATAGGCATTATGATTAGACTGATAATGAAAAAGAGGAGGTGGCTGTTAGACTGGTTGTGATGTTGTTTTTCTTAAATTTCGCTGGTTCGCTGGTTTGTTCGCTTCGCGAGTCTGTGCGAGTATTCGCCAGACTTCGCCTAACGAACCTGGCGCGAACAGAAGCAAATTTTCTTTTTTTTTGTTATGCATGCAAGTCTCTGGCTGGTTAATTTTGAATCACTAATGCATTTGTTTGTCTTTGTTTGGTTTTATTGTTTGTTATGTGCAGATGGCACCAAAAACTGCAGTTCACGCGGCTAAGAAGCGAAAGGCTTCAACCTCGAGACAAGTGCCCGTGCGTTTTGATGAAGAAAGATTCAGGGGAGCTAAGCAAGCAGCCAGATATGAAACCCTTGAGAGAAAGCACATCTTGGCAGAGAAAAGGTTCCTTCTGAGTGATCGTGGAACTTACCGGACAATTGATGCTCTTTTTTTGGCGAAGAAATGGGATCGTTTGATGATGCCTCTGGATGGCTACAATGCTGAAATTGTTCGGGAATTTTATGCGAATGGATTGTCGGATGATGGAGAAAGATTTAGCTGGGCCTCTTGGGTTAGAGGCACTGTTGTGAGATTTGATCGTAGGACGATCAACGCTGTTTTGGGAGACCTTTTGCCGTTGATTGGTTCTGAGCTGGATGCATATCATCGAGATTTGCATCTCCACCGTGACATTGAAAGGATGACCCGGGATTTACTTCTTGAAGGTAAGGAAGTTGAGCTGAATTCATCTGGGGCGCCAATTAGATTCAGAAGGGTGGACATGCAACCTTTAGTTCAGCTTATTCTGTTGTTTGTGCTCACTAACATTTGTCCCAGGTCGCATCATAGTACAGTTCCTATCGCTCTGGCTCATCTTATCCACAGCATTCAAATGAATGTTCAGATTGACGTGGCCCGCATCATTGCGGATGAAATCAAGGCGATTGTGTTAAGTGGCTTGGGAGGTACTGCGGCGCGCAGGAATGCCCCGCTTGCTTTTCCATGTTTGATCATGACCTTGTGTGCTCACTCTGGTGTGGATATTCCAGCCCGCAGGCAGGTCACTATTCCATCTGCTATTGATGATCGGTATGTGGATAAGTTCTGTAAGGCTAGAGGGAGTGTTGGAGAGTCTTCTAGGGCTGCTGCTGATGATACTGCTGGTGCTGGTGGAGGTTCTGAACCGGCGTTGCCGGCCTTTTATCCATATCAGCAGGAGATCTGCCAATACAATTGGGATTGGATGGCTGCCCAACAGCGTGCCATAACTGATATTCATGATTCTTTGCAGGTTCTTCAATTACAGATCTGGGACCCTTCTTCTGAGCAGATGATGATGTCTAGGGAGCAGTTCCTAGCGCATACTGGTTGGCCTGAGGCCAGGCCAATTTTAGGAGGGGGTGAGGACGATGCTGATGATGAGGAGGCTGGAGTTGAGACTGTTGGTGACAATGATGGTGAGGACGATGCTGATGATGATGAGGGTACTGAGGTGCTCGTGACTGAGTCTGATGAGGACTGATTTTTTGTGATCTTAGACTTGTACACTTCCTTTGAGCATCAAAGTGAAGTTTCTTGTATTTCGTTTTTTTTTTCAGCTTTTACTAGTCTAGTATTGATGTACTCGTACCCGTGTGGTACTTTTTGAATTATGTAGGTGTTTTATACACCAGGCACTTTATGATTATTATTAGTAATGATTATGGTTTGCAGTAAAAATTTTTGTTTCGCTTTACTAATAAATTGTTGGTTTTTAATTATAGTATTAAGTGTGTTTTTGTTGTTAAGAGTTTTTGTCTTAAACCAGCATATGTGTTTATTTTGATGTTCCTTCTTTGATGGTGGAATTTCGGGAAGTAGGTTGGACTCTTGATATTAAAGAAAAATTCCTCCAAGATATGAGGGCTATGATAGTACCGTCAGCATTGTGTTGCGATAAGGTATATCGTTACCTTTGTCGAGAATTTTTTATGTTTTAGAACTTGGTGTCTTGGGCGAGTGTAAATGTGTTTCATGTTACAACTTCTTTTGAATGCATATGTCATTTTAGGATCATAAACTATTAAAGTGAGAAGCCTCAAAATTGTATTATATGTCAAGGAGTGTTGATGAATGTTGTCTTTACTTTTAATTCATGCCTTATCTTGTGACCATGTGATTTTGTGGAAGTAGGAGAAGTGATCAAGGCAACTTTTTTATAGTGAGCACAACTATGTCCATATATTAATTCACCTGTGAGTAGTGAGCATTTGGTAGCCCCTTTGAGCCTAAACAGTTTAGAACTCAATTGAATGATGAACTTGTTTTATGTACATAATTTGCAAGTTTGGTTTATCATTGAATTTGGTGAGTTTCTAACATTTTCTTCTTTAACCTTTGTAAATTGTATATTTTGACTTCCTTGCCTTAAAAAGCAAGGAACATTCACTTTAGGTTGAGTTGAAAATGAGTTGGGGAGAGAATAAAAAGAAGATGGGTGCATTACTCCAAATTTTGAAAAATTTTCAAGCAAACATGTAAAGAGAAGAGTGTGAATTTGTTGTACAAAAGAGAAAATGCTTGCTTGAACAAAAGAAAAATATAATAGAATCAATAAGTGTGCACGGTAGTTTGTGAAGGTGTGATGAAAATTTGGTGGAATGAAGTGTGTTGTGTGAATATATACATAGTGAATGTTCTTTTGCGTCGGCAATTTTGTTTCAAAGACCGTTAGATATGTCCCCTTTTTGTTCACCCGACCAAGCTACATCCTGGTAGTCCTTAGTGATCTTTTACTTCCATGATTTCTGTTATGATCATCGAGATATGGTATGAATTGCTTAGTCTTGCATCATTTGTCATTTAAGTGTAATTGTCCCGTGCTTGTATGCACGTTTGCCTTCAATCCTATTTCGAAGAGGAGTGTAGAATGACTTGTGCATGATGAGTTAGTTGTCTCTTGAAACATTGTTGAAATTGTTTAAGAGTCAAGTTCTTTTACGTTTTGAGTTCTTGAATTGCGTCATTGTTGCATTGTTGTGATCGTTGTTTAGTTGAGCCGTTTTTCGTGTCTTGGTAGAATTTAATCCTCGAGCAAATCCTCGTGAGAGGCATACTTTGCTTGAGGACAAGCAATGAGTTAGTTGGGGAGAGTTTGTTAGATGTGAATCATGATATATTTGTGTATGAATTATTTGGCAATTTTCATGACTTTTCATGTGGAATAGGTTGATTTTAGTGTGGAATGATGTTGTTGTGCATTATTTGACATATACTTGTGGTGCTTGTAATTTGTGTGCTAAATGTGCAGAAATAGGAATGAAAAGATCAAAGTTTGAAGACACAATGAAATAGTGCAAGCTGCCCAAAATTTGATGTGCAACAACATTCGCTAGGCGAGTGTTGGCGAAGCTTACAGCGAAGGTTCGCCTAGCGAACTTCAGCGAAGGTGCCAGCGAGGGGGTGGTAGAAAGTATGCAAAACCTACAGTAGGAAAACTGAGTAAATTTGCTAGGCGAGGAAGCCAGCGAATGTTCGCTGATGTGTTCGCTGGGCGAAGGTGCCAGCGAAGGGTGACAGAAACTTTCACTTTTGAAAACACCCAAACTTCGCTGGGCGAGTGGGGTTGGCGAAGGTTCGCTTCGCGAGTGTTTTGGTTCGCCTAGCGAACCCGCGATACTTCTTAGGGGCGGTTTAAGTCTGAGGCACTTAAAAGTGCCATGTTTTTAGTCATTCGCTAGGCGAATGAATCCTTCGCTAGGCGAAGGGTGCTGTGAGAAAAGTGTATAAATAGATTTTTTACTTTTTGTAATGGGATCTTTTGCTCATTTTCCATTAGAATTGAAAGTTTACAGTATTTTGATCATTGAAGCTTGTATTTTCACTTGGAGAAGCTGATTTTGCATCCATTCTCGATTATTCGGCGTGGATGTTTATTCATCTCCTCTCTTTACTTGTCATCCAAGCTACCATGAGAAGTGGTAGCTAAACACTCAATGTTGAGGTTAGATGTAGTTGATTCGGTTTTTTATGTATTGCTTTTGATCTATTGTATATGAACAAAGTCTTTGATCAATATAGATGATGTTGTTTTCTCTTAATGATCCATGTGTGATTTGTTTTGCTCTAGACATAAACTTTACAACTTTTGACCTAACAATTTCATCTCTTGAAAACCAAACTCTAGACATAGATTTGGGATTTGCTATTCGCATTGTATTGATCTTAATGATCGTTGCTTAGATTGTTAGCGTGAGACATCATCTAACGGTCTAAACAACGGTACTCACGATTTCGCTTTAGACATAAACGTAGTTGGGAGGATATGCGGTTATATTGGTCGGAAACCGAGTTCATATGCTTGATTAATCGTTTATACATGGAAAGGATTAGCGAAACCTAACCTTAACATGCTTTTATAAAACCTTTTTACAAAATCTTTGTCACAACTTAATCTTTGCTCCAAGTGAATGATAACAACAATTGAAACTTTTGAAACCGTTAACTTAGAATATCGCAACTATTGAATGGCACGCATCAAATATCCAACAATCCCTGTGGATACGATTAAAAATAACCCACACTATTACTCTTCTAACACCAACTTCTTCCAAAATCCCAAGTGCTACACAACACACAATACTTATTTAGCACAATTATTGAAACTCTTTTTGTTTCCTTTTTCAAGGATTTTCTTTTTCTTCTTTTTTCTTTCTTTTTCTCTTTCACAAATTTTTCTCTTTTTTCTTTTCTTTTTAAATCCGCATAGAATCCAACCAATGAGTATACAATCATCCTCTCCCCAACTTGAATTCAACCGCACCATCATGTGAATACTCCCTACTTTCTAAGGCAAGGAAAAAATCCATACAACAACACAAAGTTGAGGTCCAAGAAAAAACAAAATCCATTCAAAAATAAGTGAACTAAATACTCATAGATAAGCATTAAGTTCAAATAGAAACATGGATCAAAAAGCTCAAAGGGGTTATGAATTCTCACACACTCACAAGGCGAATTGATTATTTGGCTAAGGTGGTTGTGCTCAAAATGAAACAATTGCCTTGATCCTTTTCATTCATTCATATAATCAACACAAACAAAAGATTCAACATAATAAAATCCAGTTAGAACAAGAATGTTGGTTCTCCATGCATATATGAACAATAGAAGGCTACCTCACAAAAAGGTTGGGAATTAGAGTGATTCATAATAGAACAAGTATACAAAAGAATGGATGGTATGGAAGTTTGTAAAATGCCTAAGTATCATGAATATGCTAAAGTCAAGAATGCGATAAATACATACCTCGGACGTGTACAAAACTTAACAAAATCATTACAATACATCCGCAAGTTGAAACGAACCAACTTGGAAAATCACAAAGCATCCTCAAATAAGTCGATCAAAATTTGTGCGCAAACAACAACCAAAAACATTCGAAAAGAAAAACTATAAAACATGTTTGTTTTACGTCGTAAGCTCGACGCCTTTACGGTGCTTAATTAGAAACTTCCTTCATTCATGCCATGGTGATGTCTCACCACGCAACCAAAAGTAAGCGTCCTAACCAAACACTTGAACAAACATTACGGGAACAAGATGTATACAACACTTGAACAAACATAATGGAAACAGACAATGTATACGATATATACAAAACTCAAAAACAAAGAAACTATCGCAATGCAATTCAATATCAAAACCAATCCCCAACAACGGTGCCATTTTGTTGAATGCAGAATAGGGCAAGCAAGCAAAAATATTTATTTTCGGAAGAATTCCCTCCGGGATATATGTCGTGTCCACAGAGATCGGTTCGAGGGAAAGAATGTCGTTCGACAGTCTCTCGCGTTTATGAGTTTGGATTAAAATAGTTTCAAACAAGAAAACATAAAAGTAAATATTAAAACAAAAAGAAATCATTCTTCAGAGAGAAAAACTCGTCCGACAATGCATATAGATCACTCCTCACAAACTTAAACTTACCGACCAGTTATACTCCACCTACAATACTCCTCAATATCACCCAGCATCGCTCACAACACAGGTTATATCTAACGCAAAGTTGAGATAACAACCGTGTCACTCTCTTCGTCACTCTCGCGAGCAAAGCCTCGAAACACGGAAGGCATTAAGCTTCGACGCCTATTGAAGATTGTTAGCTCCTAAATCTATCTCTCGAGTCCAGAAACTAACAGACAATCATCCCTAATCGAAGTTCGCGAAGGTTATGTCTAACGCAACCCAAACCCCGCGCATAAAGCAAAAATCAGAGACAATCACCAATAAAGATTTGTAAAGCAAGTTTTATACAACGCCATGGGCAACAAATATACATGAGTTCATAATAAATACATATACATAACCCAACATAGAAGAAAAACACAGAGAAGAAAAGAAATGAACCAAACATCTTGCGGTTTATCAACGCCGATCGACGATCAATCCACCCCGGTTCATCCGTATCTATGCTTCCATGTTGTTTTATAAGTTAATCTATCAAAGAATGAGGTTTGATGAAGTTTGGAGACAAAAATCACCCCCAAAACAACACCCCTTAACAAAAATGAAGTCAAATGAATTAAATACAAAATTTTGGTTCAGACAAATTCGCCAGGCGGATTGAAAATTTGCCTGGCGGATTCCCTTTTTTCTCTCACATAGCTGCACAATCAAACCGACTGGCAGAAAATATCTAGATTCGCCAGGCGGATTGAAAATTCGCCTGGCGGATTGCCCAAAATTCGCTCAGCGAACATGACGCGAGCACAAGACAGAAACTTTTTGAATTTCCAACTTTTCTCTCGCCAGGGCCTCGCCACAGACTCGCCTGGCGAAATTCTCAAATTCGCCCGGCGGATTCTAAATTTGCCTGGCGAATTTGATAGAACATCATTTTTCCCAGCACTGTTTTATTCGTAACTTTTGAACCGCAACTCCGTTTTTCGCCCGGTTTGAAGCGCTGGAAAGCTTATTCAATACTCTATACAAAAATGGCAAGACATCCTTGATTGGATACCTACAAGAATGAGATAAAATCAATTAAAATCAATGATATTTACAATATACGCAATATATACACTAAAACGTAAACTAAACGTATTTACAAACAAAGCGGGGTTTATTCAAACGATATCAATAAAAAGTATCGATAAATGCAACAAAACATAAATACAAAAATAGGTACAATTTGCACTTATCAAGTAGCGAACTATCCCTTCTATCAAAGAGGAGATCATATACAAATAATTGCTTCATTCGTTGCTATGATGAGAGAAGAAGGACATGACATGTCCAACTTCAGAATTGAAGATGTCGCTCCTAAACCTAAATATGTTACCAGGAGCAAGAGGAAGCAAACTGAAAAAGATTTTGAGCTTAAGAAAAGGAAGAAGGATAACAAGGCTGAATCTTCCAAGACTTCCACTCTTGAGTCTCTTCTTTTTTAGAAAAATAGTAAGTCTGCTATCAATTCTTCCATTTCAATGAATGATACTTCATCATCATCATCTCAAACTACCTTCTTTCCTACCTCCAATCCACAAGTAAAGTTTAAACCACCATCTTTTTCGATTCCTCCTCCAACTACCACTATCCAACCGCCTCCCATTCCATCAATCAGTACACCTATTTCATCTAAATCCATTCATACCTACACCTCAACAATAAGCTTTTCACTCATTCAACCAAATGAACAAGGTTCTCTGAACCTACTCTCTGATTCTCAAATCCTTAACATTGAATCAGGCTCTGAGGAAACCATCTCTGAAACTCTAGAAATTGTCACATTTGAACCTCTCACGGTTTCAGAAACCTTTAAGTTATCATCTCCTACTGATCAACCAACGTCTGAACTTGTTCATACTGAGATTGTTTCATCTCAACCAGCACCATCTGAAACTAACTCTACTGAGCCTGACCTTGCCTTGGTCATCTATGACATACCCTTTCCAACAACCCTTGAAGAATGCATTGGTCAGTTTCGTAACAAGGCGCTAAAGAAGGTTGAGAAATTAAGGGCAGAAGTAAGCACAAGTGTCAAGCCTCTGGAGCTTCAGAATTCTTGGAAAATCTTCCAGAAATGGTTGGATTCTGAATTTGCAAGAATTACAAGCTTTTCAAACGCCACTAAAACTGCTGGAGTTCAGTTGGCAAAGGAAAAGCAGAAGCTGAAGAGAGGATAAGGGAACTCAAGCTTTTGGCCACGAAACAGAAAGAAGCTGAAGAAAAAGCTGCTAAAGAAGCGAGACTTCTAGCAGAAAAAGCTGCTGAAGAAGCCAGATTGGCGCAAGAAGCAGAAGCTACAGAAAAGGCTAAGCAAGATGCTGCAGTTGTTTCCTCATCTGATCCTGCTGTAATACGTTTGGAAAATGCAATTGAAGAAATCAGAGGAGAACAACATATTTTCAGAGAGAATTTTGCCGAACAAAAGTCTGTCAATGAAAATGTTCAGAGCTTGCTTCAAAAGATTCTGGACAAGATGTCTTCTGGAGGCACCTAAATTTTTTTGTTGCTCTATTGACTTAAGACTTTGTTTTTCACCCTTTGCTACAAAACTTTTTGATAATGACAAAAAGGGGGAGAATTAATGAATATGAATGTGATATTTCGGACTCATAGTCAATCTCTAAAAAATAATATGATGTTTATATTCTAACCAATAAACTGCTATTTCTATTAGATTGTTTTTCTTTTCAGGAATTCTGATCCAATTAAACATCATGAAGTTGATCTTCAGAAAATCAGAACTCTGTTGAAGAAATCAAAACATTTTGGCTCTGATAGATCAAGTCTTTGAGTTTTGATAGAAACAAGGTTCTGAGATAAAGACCGGGGTTCTTGTCAAACTCTGAAGGATCAAGTTTGAAATTGAATCAAGACGATGATGATTTCAGTATCTGGCCTATTGAAATCAGGGGGAGTCCATCCATAGAAATTCCTAAGTCAGAATAATTGATCTTCACCAAGTCTGAGACTCGGGGGGAGTATTTCATACGGAAGATAAGCATTCCTTAAACCTTTTATTTTGATTACCCTTGCATTATGTACAAAATTGTATCGTCAAAATACATAGTTTTGTCATCATCAAAAAGGGGGAGATTGTGAGAACAAGATTTGGTTCAACAATATTACCTCTAAGTTTTGATGATATCAAACAAGTATGTTTGTATGAACAATTTTGTTAGTCTAATGTTTGTTACTTTTGAGAATCTAACAAACAGGATCTGCTTCCGTTGAATAGCGTAGATATGTTGTTAAAAGAGAATATTTCTCCTACGAGCTACACTTGATCTGCTAAATAGCGGTAACTGCTTCAGGAGAATCTGAAGATTGCAAGACTATGATATAATATGGAAAGAGAACAAGTTCTAAAGATCTGAAGACAGAGGTCCTGATGAACGAAGTTCAGATACTAAAGACTTACACTCTCTAAATAAAGGTTCTGAAGACCTAACTATAGTCTCTACTCATGCTTCAACTAAATACCATTAGAAGACTCTGAAGATTTGAAGACAACTTTCTGAATAGATAAGGTTCTGAGGACCAAGTGCTGAAGACTCTGAAGACGCAGTTCTGAGGATTCCAAGACTTGAAGATCTTAAGAACCAAGCTACGTTTTCCCTTTATACTCATGCTCGCAGAAGCCTTTGAAGTTAAGAAGATAAGAAGACCAAGCAAGAAAATACAATTGTACAACGGTACAAACGAAGATATCTTGAAAACAGTGCAACACTACAAACGAAGATATCCTGACAAGACAGGACACAAAAGTATTATCTGTCCTCACGTCTCCATCAAGCCGTCATCAGTCTAGATAGCTATCATGATTACTTTTCAACGGTTATTTTTTTTCAAGGCTATATAAAGATGCGAAGACTTGAAGAAAGACAAACAAACGCTCACTGCAAGAATACTCTCTTACTAACATCTTTCTTAAGTTATTTAGATTCAAAAATTGTTTACATTTTAGCTTGTATAAGAAGCATTATTTTGTAAACGAAACACTTACAAACTTAGGTTTGGTTCCTTGAGAAAGACTGGTTAGGTTGGATTTCTTGAGAAGTCTAGGACTTGGTGTCTTAGAGGTTGTTCCTTGAGAAAGACCAGATAAGTTGGATTTCTTGAGAAGTCTAGGACGTGCAGTCTTAGAGGTTGTTGTTAGTCACCAGCAGTTTGGCTCGTGCATTGTATTAATCTGATTGATTAGTGAAATAAGACCTCGATTGAGAGAGGCAAAATCACCTTGGCGGGTGGACTAGATTATCTTGAGGATTTCTTAAGTGAACTAGTATAAACATACTGTGTTATCTCTTTCTAGCTTCATTAAGGTTATTACTCAAAAGTGAAAGTATTATTAAGGGGAGTTGTTTTTAAAGAAAAGATTTTATTTTGAAAAACCAATTCAAACCCCCCCTTTCTTGTGTTTTTCACACCTTCATTATGAAGAAGAACCTATAACGTAGCTATTTCCTAAGATTTGATGCAACAAGTGTAACTTTTCGAAAAGACGAGTTTGCTGCATGAGTTTGGGGTTTCCATTTTGCATGTTTATGAAGAAAGGTTCTCAAAATGTTAATGGAGATTATGATATATGAGAGAGACGAGTGAGAGTAATGTTAGAATTTTTTTTAGAGAGATGACTGTTATGTACTAAAATGAGATATAATTTTATTATATATAAATATGTAAAACCTTTCACCATGGTTGATAATAAGAACTGTGATGAAATGATAGCCCTTTACACCACGGTTGATAATATGATACATGATGATATATACAAGGACAAACCCATTTTGTAACTAAAACATAGAAAATTGTTGATGTTGTTATTTGAATCCTTACACTTCAGATACATTTTGCCGCGGTTGTTAACTATATCTGTGTCCGCGGATATTCATATCCGTTAATAAATTATAAAAATCATTTAAATATCATTAGTTTATTATACCTTATCTTTTCAACTTCTAAAAAAATTAGTCTTCTTATATTTCTTTCTTTTTAAAAAAAAAAACTTTGAAGAAAACCTTTCACATTTTATTCAAATTTTATTAGCCATTTCATATTTAAACTCTTTAATACTTCATACCTCACTTCAACAATTTCACAGTCCAACCAACTAGTGTCGTCATTCCTCTGTCGAATCAGTGTCTCCCTGTTTACTCCTCTGTTGTTCGCTCTTCCATCACAACTCACAATCACAATATCTTTTATTTGTTTGGTTAAAAATGAAATGAGTGGATATTATGTTTGGATCTAATTATGTTTTGGTGAATAAGAAAAACCATAATGTGATGAAACTTTATTGTTAAATTAAGAGTGAATTGTATGGATGTTATGTGATAATAATTTTTTGTGTCTTTAAAAGAAGTTAAAAATATTTTTTTAAATAATAATTTTTATAAAAAATATTATCCATGAATATCTGTAAATATCCGCGAATACCTTAAAATCCGCGGATTACCCTTTTAACGGATACTCACATGAATATGGAGTGAATATGAATATCATATTTATCCAACAGGGTGGATACAAATATCATAATAACCGTCTCTATGGATATTCATTTACATCCCTAGTGTGTCTCTAAAAAATGTGTTGCTCTGAAAAGAAGTCTTACAATATTCAATGCTCCCTAGTAAAAAAACTCACCAAACACATGGTATCATGAGCCTTTGGTTTAAGAAAGGGATCAACTTACTTTTATCGAAAGGCAACGACGCCATAAGGGTGGTGAGTAAGAAACGTTTAGTTGAAGGGTGTAAACGGTGTCACAGAGGTGGTGAGTAAGAAACGTTCCGTGTGGTACAAGAGTTTGTAGAAGTAAGAAGAACTTTCACTTAAGGGGGAGCATTGTGGGCTCACACTTGAGGGGGAATATTGAGAATGTAGCAAGTATGAGTAGTGTGGGTAATAGTCCCACATTGATTAGAAATGTGGAGACTTGAGCATTTATAAGTGAGGGTAGTGTGGGTAATAGTCCCACATATATATGACAAATTTACCTAGGTAAAACAACTATATTATTTTTTCAAACTATTTTTTTTAAATGTTTTAAAATTTATATGCTTAAACACACTTTTGCTTACCCTAGTTTGAGCATTTTAAACAATTGGCCCTCCTATTACAAAACTAGCGATTCTAGTCCCTTGATTTGGATGGTCTTTGGATTTTTGTGGTCCCCCTCCACTTTTGCATATGTGGCATTGATGATTGGGATACAAAAATAATTTTTAATGATATATCATTGATGACTAGAATAATTTATTAATTAATATTTTTTATAGAATAAATTAATAATTAATTATTTTAATTAATATTTTTAGAAATTAATTATTTAAAATTTTGAAAAGTATTATTTGGCCAAGCCCAATTCATAATAGCATCCATTTCAAACTTGTGCCCAAGATGGAAAATTTTACCCCATACCCCTACATTTATCCCCATACCCCTACTCATCAAATTTTTGAACGAAAATACCCCCATATAAATAGTCTTTATTTCAAAGTTTTCATTTTTTTTTCATTTTGTCTTTCTACAAACGGTAAAAAACGCACTGACTTTCGCTTCCGGAGAACACACTGAGGCTACTTCCGGATCTCCAAAAATCACACGTCCGGAAAACTTACGTTGGCTACATCCGGAGTACAAAAAATTACCTCCCGGAGAACTTGAGTAAGTGACATCCGGTTCTTCATTTTTCGTTGGAACACACCGGATAACTTGGCATCGTGTTATCCGGTTTTTGTATTTCCTTCACCGGATAACTTGATGCTCAGTTATCCGGTTTGTTAATTTCTTCACCGGATAACTTGATGCTCAGTTATCCGGTTTGTTAATTTCTTCACCGGAAAACTAGATGCTGAGTTTTCCGGTTTTGTTTCGATTTTTAATTTTTTTTTTCAGTGGCTCGGCGTTTTAGAGGACGCGACGGATTTATCTATCGACGGTACGCGGATGGATCTGTAGTTCGCGCACTTGATATTCCAGCTGAAGATCGGATAGCTGATCCTCCACCTATACCAGCAGCAGCTCACATTCCACCGCTTCCACCATTTCCGGGAGGACCGACTGATACATCACTTTTGGTGAGGTATCAGAACCATGTGGCTCGTTATTTGTGGGATGGCCAAGTAAGTAAATATATGACCTTTCTATGTTGAATAAAATGTAATTTTAATTATTTATGTATAATGACATATTCTACGATTTATTTTTCAGGAGAGAGTTCCGAAGAAGGAGCTGAAGGTTGTTGCACATGGCAGCAAACTGATTGGATGGACTCCATCACATCTCCCACGTGCGATTAAGGGATGGGTATCTAATGCTGGTTTATCCTCTCTGCAGAATACTAGTTTATCGAGGATAGGTCAGAACCTGTTATCTGCATTTGTGGAGAGGTGGCATCCCGAGACATCGTCATTCCATATGTCGTTTGGCGAGGTGACGATTACATTGGACGATGTTTCTTGCCTCCTTCATATACCTATTAGAGGGGAGTTATGTGACCCTGCACAAGGGTTTACTGACTCGAATGCTATTACCCAGGCTATTAGTCTAATGGGTGCTACACTGGAGGAAGCAGCTGAGGAGATTCGTGCAAACAGGGGTCCTTACTATAGGCTTGATTGGTTGAAGAAGTTATTTGTCCGTCTGCGAGCTGATGACAGATTTGATTGTGCAGCTAGGGCGTATATGTTGTTGCAACTAGGCTGCACTATTTGTACATATAAGACCTTTACTCTTGTAGAGGCAAAGTATTTACCACTGTTTCAGGACTTGGAAACATGTGGTAGATACTCTTGGGGGGCTGCTGCTCTTGTTACATTGTATAAATATCTCGGAGATGCTTCATTTTATAGTTGCAAACAGCTTGGTGGATATGCCTCTCTACTACAGGTACAACTGCTTAATTTTAATTTCATTTAGATTTGTATTATATTATTTACAATACTTTTAATTGATGATGTTCATGATGTGTCACAGTGTTGGATTCACGAGTATTTCCCAACTGTTGGGAAGAGAGGATTTTCGAAGATAACTAGTGTTGGTACTCCACTTCCCAGAGCGATGAAGTGGTAATACAAGCAAGGGACGCAGAAGGTGGATGAGATTAGGGCAGTGCTTGATGGATTGACACCTACTGATGTCATTTGGCGCCCGTTCGAGGATCACAGACAGACCATACCATTTTCTGATATATGTTTGTACAGGGGTGGCCTGAAGTGGTATGGTACATCTGTGCTTTATTTACCTGACAGATGTTTACGCCAATTTGGATACAGGCAGTTCATCCCATCTCATCCACCTGATATTGATACACTTGATATACATTTTGAGTGGGTTTCTTACCATGCGAGCGTCTCGCAATTGCTACATCAGGTCGAGTTTGCAGATACTCCGTATGATACGGTGGCTGAATACATGGCTTGGTACTACACAGTTTCCCATCCTCTTTTGATACCACCTCAGGGGGAGGCCAGTGAGGTTCCAGTTCCAGAGTTTGATGATGGACCGGCAGATCCGAGGTTACGACATATTTCACATGAGCTGCATCGCTATCTCGCTCGTCACGATGCCGAGGAAGATGATGATGATTTTCTTGAGATCTTTCGGGCACTACATCTGGCTCAGGGTGGACCGTTACCTTAGGGTAGATAGGTTATTTATGTATTATTATTTAGACTCATGTATTATTCAGACTTATGATTTATATTTATGCGCTAGTATTTAGAATTATATTATGATTGATGATACATAAAAAATATAAAAAATAATATGAAGTTAAACGTCACTCATAAAAATGTAAAAAATAATATGAAGTTAAACGTCAATCAAAAAAATGTAAAAAATAATATGTAGTTAAACGTCACTCAAAATAACGGAAAAAAAATAATATGAAGTTAAACGTCGATCATAAATTAACATGTGTTGGGAGCACAGGCGTAAGTTGCCGCCAGTGTTGTAAACGTCCAGCGAATCCAATTATCCATGATGTTGCATCTGATGTCCCATGTGTTCTCCAATCTGTTGTGACTGGTGGCAAGGGAAATCCCTCATTCATATTTACATGTTTAGAAAGTTTATAAGTAAGACGTAAATCGTATAGAATTAAGTAATATAAAAAACTATAATATTTACCTGAACCCAATGATTTGAGTTTACAAAACCAATGCAGTAAATCGACACATTAGGCCTATGTGCAGTTGTCATAGGGAAGAAACTTAAACTAAGAGCACTTAGTGAGACAAGAATGATGTTATACCGATTTGCTATCACATAACCCATTTCTGGTAGTGTCATCCATTTATCAAATGGCTGAGAACCTAAAGATGATATCAACAAAGATTCTCTCACTTTTGAATAATTAGCTTCAAATAACTTCTCATATAGACTTTTTCTAGGACCTCTAATTTCATTATCCAAATCACGACGAACCATTGACCACCCTTCCTCACCATATCCATGCAAAGATGCAATAGCTCTAAACCCACAATTTCCATCATCCTTCACATCAACAATTTCATCAATAAATGGTCTTATATGTTCTGGAAATTGTACAATGTACCTGTGAGATGGTTTGTTCTTTAAGGTCTGGGATAACTGCGAACAAGGCTTCTTTGAAGATTTTTGGGAATTGTTGTGTTCTTGATCAACATACTCATGATACGAAGGATCACGATAGACATCATACCCAACAGGTTTCTTCCCTTTTCTCTTCACTCCTCCTTTGGTCTTTATTTTTTCAGGTGGTGGTACCATCTTTGTTGTAGTCGGGTAAGCAATTTCGCATACCCTGCTTTTTAGTGCTCTCTTTCCTGCAAGATCTAATGAATGAAACCTCTTCCACAATGCTTCAATCGCATTTGTCATATCCACCTCTGCTCCATCCTCTGTATCTACCTTTTGTTCACCTTCCATACTCAGTTTCTTCCAATGGATATGAATAGCATCAATTGGTATTGGTTCACAACTAAATGTGTATCTCCCTAACTCACAGGCACATGGTAACTCGTATACTGTTCTATGAAAACACCTGCACATCTGGGTGTTTGTACCCACCATGTCAACCCTATGCCACTCTTCAGCAATGTGCCGCAAAGCAGCTCTAGATACTGATCCACGCAAATTCGAATAATATGGACTAGTGTGTGCATGCTCAACCTCATAAAAACTCTTCTGAAATGAAGCTCTAATATTGCCCACTTGAACCTTGATGTTGCCATTCATAGCCTCCTAGCACTTGCACATATCACCTAAACTGTTCTCCAACATTTGCTTCAGCTTCCAATGCGCAGATTCGACTCTAACAAAAATAAAAGAAGTTCAGACAAAGTATCAGTAACATTACCATAAACAAACTATGGCTATAAAACAAACACATTACCTGTTAGTAGTGATGTTGCCTAAATGCAACACTTTATTGATCCAAGCTTCAACAAATCTATGCCTATGAGGTGTCAACCATATGTCTTTCACATAATCCAGAAAATGTCCATATTCTAAACATGCATGCTCAAGCAATTTCAACTTTTGATGGTATTCCACCTCATCACTAGCTTTTACAAGTTCATACCAAAGCTCCTCTATCGATTTTCGCATGTCATTCACAACATACTCCTTGCACTTTGCTTTCACATTCTTGTTTATGTGAAATCGGCACAACAAATTAACTGTCGTAGAAAATACTGTTTCAATTGCTTTCATCAAAGCAAGATCTCTATCAGTTAAAATTACTTGTGGCCATAATCCTTGTTTAGTAAATAACTGTTTCAATTTATCTAGTACCCAGCACAAAGTCTCTGTTTGCTCAGATTCCATATAGGCAAATGCAACAGAAAATGTTAACTCAGTTGATGTCACACCAACTATTTCAAACAAAGGTTGCCTATACTTATTGGTTTTATAAGTACTATCCATAATCAACACAATAGGAAACAGATTCAACAACTTCACAGAGTCTGGATGGGCCCAGAAGATATCTCTCACAACTTCTGACTCATTTTTTTCCTACTCCAATAAACATAATCAGATTCCTCTATCAATTTAAACAACTGTTGCATTTCTGTTCTAGGGCCCCTGATGTTTTTTTGAATCTTACTCTTATGTTTATATATTTGGGTGATTCGAGTCACACTCTCCGGATCTCATTCTTTCAATGACAACAATATGTGTCTTGGAGGAACATGACGTTTTGACAAATCAACTATATGTTGTTGGTCATCATCATTGAGTCGACTTACAAACGCATGGCCTTCAAATCTATCAGGTAAACCATGGTAGTGAACTCCACATTTTACATCAATTTTCCAACCAGAACCATCTTTTGAAGGTGTTGATCTTACTTTGAAAGAACAATTACATTTTTTGGTAGCACTTTGTGTTTCGCTATCCCCTTCTTTGTATTTTCCACCTCTATCACAGCCAAATATAACCTTGTCACTTCTTCCTCTCTTGCCAGTATTGGTGTCCGAACGGGTTATAATAACAGTGACTCTATTCCTCAGTCCAACCTCCTTAATCCACCTAGTCGCCTCTTCTCTTGTAGGAAATTTTTCTTTAGTCAAGAATATTTCTGTTGTATCTACAGCTGTCTGGTCTTCTCACATATCATCAAAGGAATGTCCATGTCTCCTAAACAAACTTAAAGTTAAAAAAAAACAAAAAAAAAACATAACGAACCGGATAACTCTAGACCAAGTTATCCGGTTGAATAGTAACAAAACCGGATAACTTGACAGCAAGAAATCCGGTGAAGAAAAATATACAAACCGGATATCTTGGAGACAAGTTATCCGGTTAACAAACATTGCCTCTAAAATACAAACCGGACAACTTATGGTTGTGTTATCCGGTTCACTATAAACAGTAACCGGATTTCTTGTAGCCATGTTATCCGGTTTAAAAAAAACCATTCCGGAAATCTTTACCTTATGTTCTCCGGTTCTCGTCGAATACTGACAAAAATTACTTTTGGACTTCTCTGACTACACGGTAAAATGTAAAAAAAAATTAAATAAAACATAAAAGGACAAAATTGGAATTTTTAAAAATTTGTAGGGATACGAGGATAAATATAGGGGTATAGGGTAAAATTTTCCCCAAGATGACATTGGGTAATGCATTGTTGGGTTTTATAAACACTAAAATTGTTTATGAAAAAAAACAATGTGGGACTACCATTTCACCCTCTTCCTAATCTTCATCTTCCAATTGACTCTTACTAAACACAACAGTGTTTTTGGGACATGCCTGGTGAACCTATCATCATCCTCAAACATTACTACAAAATTCAAATGTAAGTGACTGATTGAAGAACCTGATTAGCCACATTCTTCAAGGATTCTGAATACAGTTAGGGGTGGAAATAATATGGGTCGAGTTAGGCTTTACCAAGCCTAAGATTTTCTTTCCAAAAAAACTGAAGTCTAAGCCCGATCTATAGCCTGTCATAAGCTTATTTTTAGGTCTGAGCCTGACTTTCTCTATGGCCTGGTTAACCTACATAAAAGCCTGCTATTTTAAATATACTAACAAAAAAAAAACAATGAGGCTAAAAGTTTGTTTACATTGACTTATTTTAACTTACCTATTAACATAAGTTTTGTGAGATATTTGTTTAAGATAACTTATGAAAATAACTTATAACATTGTTCATAAGGTGTTTTCATCTTATTTTGATAAGTTTTCCAAGATAACCAATTTTTATTTATGTATTTTAATTCAAAGTACAAAACATAGCATAATGATAATAAAAAAAATTATTCATATTTATTTAAATAGGCTGACCTGTTAGTCTTAAAAGGTTTTTTTCATGGCCTGAGGCCTAGCCTTTTTAACTAAATAGACTTATAAAAAAACCTAGGCCTTTTCTACTTACAAAAAAAATTGGTCTGACCTGAGCCTGTGTAAGCTAGGTCCATTGGCCTCTGTTATCGACCTGACTTATTTCAACCCCTAAATACAGTTTTGCGAACTCTTCATTTTCTGAAACTTTGTAAAACTAAATTTAGCTACGATACAAATTGAAATGCTGCATCTGCGAATTCTAACAATTTTATCCTTATTCAACCTTATAGCTGATCACCAGAATACACAGTAATACACTAAAGTAAATGCCATATAATATAACTAATCCAAAAGCCATCTCTTTGAAGTTCATGTGCCGTTTCAAAATTTCACTTTTCAGGTCTTTCAACGCTTTATATCTACAAAACAAATGAAAACTAGCATCTTAAGTTCCCTGCATCAAATTTCCTACACACCAAGAAACAAAAGTAGGCTCCTAACATAGCTAGGTAATTCAGTAGCACAACACAAATTGAAACACAAACAAGTTTTTCTGCACTTTTCTATTCAGTGATAGTTACACCAACTTGTTATAGAGAAACTACTGAGAAAATAGTCAAATTAATCCTTAAATAATACAACGGCGGTCATTTGGTCTATAAATAATGGAAATTACATTCATAGTCCTTGAACATGTGTATTTTTTGTTTGTTTAAACTCATATGCATCCTCCTACGGAAGTTGTTTGTGTTCATTGCCATCAGAGCAACAAGGTAGGACCATTATAGCTGATCAAAATAGACAGTAATACACTAAAGTCAATGCCATATAATAGAACTAACCCATAAGTCATCTCTTTGAAGTTTTCTTTGTTGTGTTTAGTAAGATTTAGTTGGAAGATGAAGCTATGGTACAAACTTGTAATTACACTGGAGTCCCACATTGTTTTTTTCATAAACAATTTTAGTGTTTATAAAACTCAACAATGCATTATCCAATTTCTTCTTGGACACATGTTTGAAATGGATGATGTTATGAATTGGGCCTAGGCCCAATAATTGTTTTTAGAATTTTAAATAATTACTTTCTATTTAAAACAATTAATTATTAATTTATTTTGTAAAAATATTAATTAACAAATTATCCTATTCATCAATGACATATCATTAATTTTTTTTATCGCAATCATCAATATTACATATGCAAAAATGGAGGGGGACCACAAAAATCCAAAGACCATCCAAATTAAGGGATCAGTTGATTTTGTAATAGGAAGACTAATTGTTTAAAACTTCCAAACTAGGGGACCAAAAGTACATTTAAGTCAAATTTATAAATTGATAAAAAATTAATAATTTTATATAATTTAAAAAATAAAAAATAAAAACTCATTGACATTATTGAATAAACAATTAATTTTTTTAAAAAAAATCATGAAGTCTATTATACATATTAGATAAGAAAGATAAAAATATGTATATATAATATGTAAATGACAAAACTATCCTTGAAAAAAACATATTTAATTTAATAAAAAAATAAAATTAGTTTTCATATTTTTAAAATTATACTAATTATTTTATTTTTAATACTTCTAATTTATTAGGTTTTAATTTTTTATATTATATAAAGTTACAAAATTATCCTTATGAAAAAACTCATATATATATATATTTTTAAATTATTTAAGATATTTTTTAATTGAATATCAAATTAATTTTTATTTATATTTTTATCATATTTAACTTTTTATTTTAAATTATATTTTATAAGGATAAATTTTTAAATTATTTTCTTATCCTATCTTGTCGAACTCTAACCCAACTCATATTGAGAATAAATTTTAAAGACAGAATCGAATAAATTTTAGGATTGACTTATCATATTCTGTTGTGTAATTAAATTTTAAATTAAGATAAAATATATCTTGTCTTGTATCATGTAGATCTAACATCAAACAACATTTATCTATACTAATATATAAAGGCAAAATATAAAATTAATGTAGCCTTATTTTCTTTCAAATATACCCATTTTATTTTTTATTTTAAATTTTAATTTTTTTTAACAAATGATGGTTATATGACGATTTATCATCTTTCAGGCGGTTATAATCTTTTTTTCTTTCAAATATATCCTTTTTATTTTTTATAATAAATGAGGGTTATACAACGGTTTATTATCTTTGAGACGATTATACAACAATTTATCATTTTTCATATTATTATCTTTTTTTTATTTTATAAATAATTTAAAAAATAAAATAAAAATAAATATAAATATAAATAAAAATATATTTTATATTTTACTTCCGTGCATATTGAAAAAAGTTTAGTAGAGGAGCATTTTAGTAGTACCGATTGATTTGCCTATTCAACCTCGAGTTCCAATTTCCAAAACCCTTTGTGTTATGTGTTCATAGCCACTCATGCAAACACTAACTATAAACATAGCCCCAAATGCTTTCCTTTTCACTCTCTCGTTTGCCTTCATCCCAATCATCATCACTCCATAAACCAACGCCACCAACTACAAATCCAACTCTTCGCTTTAACCCACCACAACACCCCAACAACACTAATCACCGATTGAATTTCCAACAAAACGCTTCTTCTAGTTCTAGGGACAATAATAAAGCTCAAGACTTTGCAATAGAAAATGCTAATACTAGAGTAAACCCAATTGAGGGTAGTGATGATAGGGTTCTATTTGGAAGAAAGAAGAAAAAGGGTAAGGAGAAAGTTTACTGGGTTTGTAGCGAATGTGGGTACACTACTGGACAATGGTGGGGTGTGTGTCGATCATGTAATGTTTCTGGTACTGTGAAAGAGTTTCATGAAGCGAAAACTAGTGAGAGTAATGGTAAGGTTAGTGGGTTTTCGGTTATGGAGGATGGGTTGGGGTCTTGGCTTCCACAGCAGAATGGTGAGCTGCGTCCTTTGAGATTGTCTGAGGTTAATAGGGGACTTGATCATCTGCATTGGAGGATTCCTTTGTAAGTGGTCTTTGTTATATTTGTGCTTTGTCTTTTTTCTAGCCTTGTTTGGTAGTTTAACTGAAATATTGCTTAGTACTGCTTACTAAAGTGATGGAGTTTTGTTGATTATGACTCATATTTTCTGTCAAGTGGGAAGTTGGGTCTAATGACATTCCCCTAGCCTACTTATTGTATGCTTCGTTTCACGATTGGAGCACCTAAATTGATTCTAGATGTGTAGAATTGATTTTGACATGTTTGGTTGCTCTTGAGTAGAATTGATTATACTTGAAGCTAGAATTTGTAGCCTTTGAATTTAGACATGATATCTACATTGAAATTTATGGTTCAACTCACTTTTGCAAGAATTTATCCAAACTTAAATCACTTTATCTTCGGCTCACTTTTAGTCAGAATCAACTTTACAGAATCAATTTATTCAAAATGAATTGTCCTCACCTCTGAACTAAACACACGCTGAGTGTGGTGCCTTTCTATTTATGCTGTGTACTTTTTGCTTCAACTTAGGTCTGGTCTTTTTGGAAATGAAGTTTCCAGAGTGCTTGGTGGTGGCCTTGTACCAGGTTTAATCCAGTTTCTTATCTATATTAATATGCCAGAAACCATTCACTTTGTGGTTGTTTTTGCTTCTTGTTTGTATATGATTGATTTCACAACTCAAGTTTATCAGATGCATGATGCTGTTAGGTGTCTTATATTATTTCTAGTGCTTCTAGTGATTGATATACTATTTCTGATGCTTCTAGTTTAGCCCAATTCTTCCCATGATCCTAATATTTGAATGCTCATATAAATGCTTTCATCTACTAATTATCATGTCTTAATTCAAATTCACTAAAAGCCTTACTATTAAGTGTATCGAGTATCAATGGCAGCTTAATTTATAATTTGGGTTTGAAGGCTCATTGACTTTAGTTGGCGGGGATCCTGGTGTTGGGAAGAGTACTCTGTTGTTGCAGGTATGAAATATTTTTTATTGTAAAACTGGATAAAAGTTACACTGTTAACTTTCTCTTGTGGATTTGGTCAGCAACCCATTAATACTTGCTTTAATTTTAAACATTTGAATTGGAAGATTGCTGCACTAATTGCGGAAGGGCACAAAGATGGCGAAGCATCTCCGGTTGTGTATGTCTCTGGTGAAGAGGTTTGCTTTTAGAGTCTTCTAATGGCTTTCAAGTTTTCATATATGAAATTTATTTGATTTATATTTATTATTTAGGCCTATTATTTTATATGTTTTCATGTAGCTTTCATTTATGTCAATTTTTTTTATCTCTTTCGTGTGACAGAGCATTGAGCAAATTGGTAACAGAGCTGACCGCCTAACAATTGGATCAGATATTTATTTATATTCAAGTAATGATATTGAGGTTCTGGCATTTTCCTACGTTATTACTTCATTTACATGAATTTGGTTGATTTATACTACCAAGAAGTTGGATTGACTCAAATTCTCGATTGGCTTGAGTAGACAATCTTAATGAAGTCTAAATAGTTGCAGTTTTTTTATGGTGTCAGGACATATTGAAGAAAGTTCATCATCTCTCTCCTCGGGCTCTAGTTGTTGATTCTATACAAACTGTTTATTTGAAAGGAATAATGGGGAGTCCTGGAGGGATTATGCAGGTGGGATGGAATCTATCATTCTCAGTTTCCATATTGACTTGCATCATCCTAATAATGATCTTAGCCATTACATAAAGTCCTTACTCTTTATTTAATTTGTTAATTTAGTCTACTATCTTATGTCACAACTTACTTTTCATATTTCAAGTCATGGATTAGTTAGGTTTTATTGCCTCTTCTACCTAATCTGTCAAAAATGCTTATGCTATATCTTTTTTTATGGTGACAAGAACTGTTGGTTCCATGGTTTATGACATTTAATAGGTGTGGAACAGGTGAAGGAGTGCACTTCGGCTTTACTGCGATTTGCAAAGACAACAAACATACCAGTTCTATTGGTAAGAAGAAACATGTCTGTCAATTTTGTGAATATACCTTTTTTAAAACCATAATTAATGAGTTGTAGCGGTGGATCACAACACCTATTTTACCTTTACTGTAATTGTAAACCTTTCTATTCTCTATAAGGGCTTTATACATCACCGCTCATGTGTTTTATTTAATAAACTATGGGTGTTACTTGTATGCATTTGATATATGGATATTTTATGTGCATTTTTGTTAAAATGCCCTTCACATTCTTGACCATAATTTTTTTTCCCTTTATTTCAGATTGGACATGTGACAAAATCTGGAGACATAGCAGGACCCCGTGTCTTGGAGCATATCGTTGATGTTGTTTTGTATATGGAAGTTCGTACCTTCTTACATCTTTCTTTCTAGTTGGTAAAGCTGATTTGTGCTTATCGTTACATTTTCTACCATCTACTATTTAGCATGCTTTTTGGTATCCTTTACCCCTTTTGTATATAATACAAGTGCTCTTACATCAAGTGCATTTCGGAATGTATGTTGATTCTATATCTTGAATGTATTATAGCATGGCATAGCACAACATACAATTGAGTGTTCGCTAGAGGAAAGGAAATATTACCAATTTCTGGAAGAAAATAGATCTCCTTGTGACATTTGGTGGATCTGATGTTGCAAATCTTACTCGCTGTCACAAAGCTTAATAGTATTCCTAGTATTGCCCAAAAGTTATTTTCATAGTAAACCTTATTTATTATTCATGCTTTTGCATGCATTTGGAGAATGAGAACAAAGTCAAAAAACATTGTAAAGAAGATGTTCTATAACTAAGTCTTATCCCAATTAATGGAGTTAGGTACGTTGATCAAACTACTCCATAATGTTCTATAAAAACCATGCTTCTATCCAACTCAGTAGTCTCGAGATCTTTCTTAATTCTTCTCAGTGATCAAAACAAGTATTAAAGAAATAGTTTTTTACTATACTTTCATTTATTACATTAAAATATTTGGTTTGATTGCAGGACATGATTCTTCCCATCCCACTTTCAAAATCAGTTTCACCATTTTTTAAAAAATTAAAATCTGGAAGTTTTTCTTGTAACGCCTTGCATTTTTTAAATCACCACATTTTCTCTTCGCTGATTCTTCACATTAATGCTCAGGGCGAGAAGTACACTTCCCATCGTATGCTGAGAGCTGTGAAAAATCGTTTTGGATCCACTGATGAGGTATGCCCCAATAATCATACCTTGTATCTACTACTGTGATCTAGGGAAATTTAATGTTTGATATGTATTTTTTTATGCGTACAGCTTGGAGTTTTTGAGATGTCACATTCAGGACTTGAGGCGGTTTCAAATGCCAGTGAAATGTTTCTTAGTGAGCAAGACCTCGATTCAGATATTTTAGCTGGATTAGCTGTAGCTGTAATAATGGATGGGTCCAGAACATTTCTTATTGAAATTCAGGTGATTTTTCTTGTGTACTTTAATTGAATTTGAATATTTTTCTTTTGCTTCAATTATCATCTTAGTTAGTACTGTTTGAACTTATATTGGGATGGATCTCTAATGCCAGTACGACATGATTATCTATCTATGTTGGAAATCTCCAACTACACTTTCACCGATGCCATCTTTTCAGTGTCCTGCAGCCGTTGTACTTGATTAAAAAATTTATATTAATTTTACTTGCTAACAAGGAGATAAGAGACTCTTGACTGAACAATTGTCTATATTTTTTGGACTGTATGTGGTAGGCACTTTGTCTTTCTGGTTCGACAGGATCGAGGCAATTTAATGGTATCCAAGCAAATAGAGCTGATATGATCATATCTGTGAGTGAGTTATTATCAAAGATTTTCATTAATATTCTTATCCATGCTCTTATACCATATGCTCATATTTTTATAGTTTCTTCTTAATGGAAAAATGAATGAAAAGGGATCTTAAGTGGGTGTGAAACTTTCTTTATTAAAAATATACTTCACCACATTGAAATGAAACACGTGAAGTTGTTCCTTGATCATCTTTCTGTCCCTTGAACTGTAGGTTCTTATCAAGCAAGCAGGACTCCGTCTCCAAGAACATGTAATACGATTTATAAATTCTTTTTATCCTTTTTAGTTTGTTGTTTTAGACTTTCTACTTAAATTTTGTAACTGAATTAACTTGTCAATTTAAAACACTATTCTATCACATCAATTTATTGTTTGAATAGTCATGATGTCTATTGCATGCTCGGTGCTTATAATGTAACCAGCAATTTTTTTTTCATGCTGATATTTATACTGACTGTATTCTACTTTCTTGTGCCTTTGTTGAACAGGCTGTGTTTTTAAATGTTGTTAGTGGATTGACACTGAGCGAGACTGCAGGAGATCTTGCAATAGCAGCTGCAATTTGCAGCAGGTTTGTGTTAAAAAGTGTTTTTCAATTGATGTAAATTATTGCTGATCTGACTTGGTCAATTTCTTATAATAATTGGGAAGATGGTGGAAGTAGGTTAGACCCTTAGCATTTCCTAAAATCTCTCAAGTCTAAGTCTAGCCTTTTATCCGACAACGACTTGTTTAGGTCTGGTCTGTCCTTTTTATAAGTGTGATATGATGATATTGTCTTTCCCTTTTTTTTCTCCAGTTGCCTGGAGCTCCCTATTCCAAATGACATTGCATTCATCGGTGAAATAGGTCTTGGTGGAGAGCTTCGCATGGTGAGGATGTTCTACATAACGTTAATGCTTCTACTATGATATTCATAGTTTAGCTTACTATTTTTTTTTTTTTGTTTTTGTTTAGTATTAATGTTGCATTGTTATTGATGTGATAATACAGGTTACTAGAATGGAAAAAAGGGTCCACACATTGGCAAAATTGGGTTACAAAATGTGTATAATACCAAAGGCAGCTGAAAAGGTTTTGGGAAGTGAAGGATTAGAAAATATCAAAGTTGTTGGTTGCAGGAATCTCAAAGATGTTATCAATACTATATTTCCCAATGTCATGAGAAGAAGCAACTGAATTGTCACACTGGGTGTGTTTCTATTGTTAAAGATAAATCCCTATATAATGTGATCCCTATGTAGTGCTTTTTTTTTTTTAGGTGAAGTAACTTATGTATAACTTTTACATAACATGGTGTTTTTATGTTGTAAAAAGAAACTATGTGTTGAAATATTTCTTATTTAATATTATTTATTTTTTTGTTTAAGTGTCATTATATTACTTCTAAAATAAAGGAGTTAATTTTGTATTTTCTCTCCTATAAAAGGAGCCATTTTTTCTTTATAATAATATAATAAAATTCACCTATATGTTTTTCTACATGGTATCATGAGCTTTGTTAGGGCTAGGGTGATACTGTAAAGCTTTCCGTTCTTTTAACCGACCCGACCGATTCAAACTATTGTGGACCCTACCCAAACACCACCTCCTCCCGGAGGAGGCCGTGGAGGCGGCGGCGCCAACGTCAATTCCGGCGGTACCAACAACAATTTCGTGGGAGGAAGTGGATTTACCATGCCAGAAATGCCCATGTTCATGACAAACAACAATTTAACGGTGGGTTCGATTATGGCAGAGGTGATCCCAACAACAACTTTTTTAGGTCCGGTTATGGCTACCCATTTGATGGTGGTTACAGTAACTCAGGAGGTGGAGGTCAAAATAACTCTCTTCGGGTTAATGTTCAGAAACTAGATGGCTCAAACTACGCTGAATGGTCCCAAACTGTTCGACTTATTCTAGAAGGCAAAGGGAAGTTGGGTTTTCTTACAGGTGATGTTCCGGTGCCTGCAACAACACATCCTAATTACAGGTTCTGGAAATCTGAAAACTCTTCTATTATTGTCTGGTTTATTAATACTATGGAGGTAGGTATGCGAAAAACATACATGTATCTGCCTACAGCAAAAGATATTTGGGATGCTGTAAAACTGTCTTACTCTGATATTAAAAGTTTCTCTCAAATTTATGATCTAAAATCAAAGTTATGGAATTTAAAGTAGAATGACATGGATGTCACTACATACTATAATGAATTGATGGCTCTTTGGCAAGAGTTGGATCAGTGCTATGATTATAACTGGAGGTGTATTGAAGACAGTGTTCAGTTTATTAAGACGTAAGAGAACGACCGTGTCTTTATTTTTCTTGTTGGTCTCAACAAGAAACTCGATGAAGTAAGAGGTAGAATTCTTGGAAATAATCCACTGCCAACTATCCGAAAAACTTTTTCAGAAATCAGAAGGGAGGAGGCTAGACAAAGAGTGACGATGGGAAAGTCAAACTCAGCAACTGATGGTTCTGCCCTTATCACAAACAACTTCAATAAAGGCAATAAGAAATATGGTAAGAAAGATGGTAAACCCTGGTGTGATCACTGCGAACGTTATTATCACACACGTGAGACATGTTGGAAAATTCATGGAAGGTCTTCTAATTGAAAAAAGAAGGGTGAGGGTCGTGCACTTCAAGTAACTTCTGATCAAGAGCCACAGTCCTCCCCAAATGCATTTCCATTCACTAAGGAACAACTAGACCAAATGTACAAACTCCTCGAGTCTCAAACACCTTCGTGCTCCATAGCCCAGAAAGGTAACTTCCCAAAATCAGCCCATCTTAGTGTCACTCCTAATCGTACATGGATCGTTGATTTTGGAGCCACCGATCATATGACCGGTGAATCCTGTTTATTTTCTTCATATAAACCATGTGCAGGAAATTCCAAAATTAAAATAGCTGATGACTCTCTTTCAGCCGTGGTAGGAAAATGTTCTATTGTTTTGTCTCCCTTACTAACCATCCAAGATGTGTTACATGTCCCAAATTTGTCTCGCAACTTATTATCTATCAGTAAGCTAACCACAAATAAAAACTGTCAAGTTTATTTCTTTGATACTCATTGTGTATTTCAGGATTTGATCTTGGGGAGGGTGATTGGCACTACTGAGGAAAGTGGTGGACTCTACTACTTGGAAGATGAACCAAAAACCAGACATCAATTTGGACCAATAAGTTTTTCTTCTGTTAAATCTTTTTTTGTTTCAAATAATAAGGATGACATTATGTTGTGGCATTTAAGGTCAGGCCACCCTAGTTTTAAGTATTTAAGTTCATTGTTTCCTAAATTTTTTGTTGAACAAGACATTTCTTCACTTCAATGTGAGGTTTGTGAGTTTGCTAAACATCATCGAAGTTCTTTTCCAATTCAATCTTATAAACCTTCAAAACCTTTTTCAATGATTCATAGTGATGTTTGGGGGCCTAATCGAACAAGTACTTTATCCAACAAAAAATGGTTTATCACTTTCACAGATGATCATACTAGACTTTGTTGGGTATACTTGTTGAAAGAAAAATCTGAGGTAGGTCAAATAATTCAAAACTCTTGTAAATTGGTGCAGACACAGTTTAACACCCAAATACAAGTGTTTAGAACTGACAATGGTACTGTATTTTTTAATAAAATTGTTGGAAATTTTTTCCTTGAAAATGGAATTGTGCATCAAAGTTCATGTGTTAACTCACCCCAACAAAATGAGATTGCAGAGAGGAAAAATCGGCACCTTCTTGAAGTTGCACGAGCGCTACTCTTCTCTACCAATGTCCCTAAATATTTATGGGGTGAAGCTGTCTTGACAGCTGCACGTTTAATAAACCGTATGCCATTGTTAGGTGTCAAGAAGTGCTTATTTTTAGAATTGATTTTGATGCTTTTGAGCTCTTTTAATCGCTTTAATTGGGAAACGACTTATTAATTAAGCGGTTCTTGCATTTGTGTGAATTTTAGGTCTTTTGATGTGTTTGTGAATTTTTACAGATTTTTGGTGAACAAATCGAAGCTAGGTGCGTGCGTAAACGTGAAATTTGGAAAAGGCGCGTGTGGCGATTTAGGCCCCTGCACCGCCCGGCCCTGCTAGGGCGCAAGAAGTTCTCACCGCCCGGCACTGCAGGGGCGATGGTTCCCCCATTTCAATCAAAGTTATAGAATTGTAACTAGCTGCGCCTCTTGAAGACCGCCCGCCCGTGAAAGGATCGCCCGACGCTCTGGTGCCATCTCCCGACGCTCTCAGATATTTTCTGAGCTCCACGTGACACTGTAGCTGTCACGTGGCCTCACTTTATGGTCATCGCCCGACCGTGTAATGCATCGCCCGACGCTCTTGTCTGGGCTGATCTTGTTTATAGTCTTATTTTGTGGATATTTTGGAGAATAATCACTTTCCATTACACTTTTGGGTAACCTAGAAACTTGTGTGAATAAGAAAACTCCATTGTTACTTATTTTCCTAGTTTCAAAGCTTTTATGCTTCAATCCTTGAACCTTTGAAGATTGAACTTCCAAAAGCTTTGCAACCTTACTTGTCATCCAAGCTACTATGAGAATGAGTAGCTAAACACTCTTGTGTTAAGGTTAGATGTAGTTGATCTTGATCATATGTGTTTCTTTTGATCTTTTGTATATGAACAAGGTTTTTGATCAATATAGATGAGGTTATTTGTTCTCAATGATTTATGTGTGGTTTGTATTGCTCTAGACATAGATTTTGCAAATCATGACCTAATAATTTCATCTCTTAAAAACCAAACTCTAGACATAGATTTGGGATTTGTTATTCGCTTTGTGTTGATCTTAACGATTGTTGTTTAGATTGTTAGCGTGAGACATCATCTAACGGTCTAAACAACGATACTCACGACTTTGCTTTAGACATAAACTTAGTCGAGAGGATACGCGGTTGTATTGGTCGGAAACTAAGTTCATATGCTTGATTAATCGGATATGTGTGAAAAGGATTAGCGAAACCTAACCTTGACATGCTTTTCTAAAAACCTTACAAACTCTTTGCCACAAATTTACTCTTTGCTACCAATTAATGTTAACCAAAATTGAGAACCATTTGAAACTCTTGAACTTAAAACATTGTGACTATTGAACGGCAAGCATCTAATATCGCACAATCCCTGTGGAGACGATAAAAACACCCCCTAATATTGTTTCAACAAAATGGCGCCATTGCTGGGGATTGTTCAGTGATATTGCAAGCATTGCAATAGTTGTTTTGTTTTAAGCTTGTTAACTTTTTCTCGAACTTGTTAATTTGTTTTGTTTAGTGTGCAGACTTTGTTTTATGCGAGGGAAACTACCGGCGGACCAACTTTTGTTCGATCCTGAGATTGAAAGAACCACTCGTAGAATTAATAGCAGAACGAGACGAAGGAGGCAACTAGCGAGACAAAGGCAAGAACAAGAGGGAATTCGACTTCTACACCACCACCATTTCCACAGTTACTTCCAGCTATGGAACATCCACCACCACCACCACCACCTGCTTCTAGACCATGTACCAACAGTCCGAGACACAATGCACAGTTTGCTCGCAATGCACAGAACGACCGTTATTCAGAAATGAAGACCGGTATTCTCCAACTGCTATATCAGAGTCCTTTTACTGGTATGGATCATGAGGATCCTTTTACACATCTGACAAAGTTCTATGAGATTGCGGGAGCAACTGGTGCGCCCGAAGCTGAAGAGGAATCTCTGTTTAAGAGACTATTCCCGCATTCCCTCATTGGGAAGGCCAAGGAATGGTATCTTGATCAGTCGACGACAATAATGACTGATTGGAATTCACTTGAAGAAAAATTTTTGGAGCGATTTTTCCCACATAATCGTTTCATGGAGGCAAAGACCGCAATAGCAGTGTTCACCAAGGTGCCAACGAATCTCTCAACGAAGCGTGGGAGAGATTTAAATCTATGTTGAGGAAATGCAAGGGGCATGGCTTTGATGAATTGTCTCAAATTCATATTTTTCGGAATGAAATTCAACTAGTGCATAAAACCTTGTTGGATGCCACCGCTGGTGGATCCTTACTGAACAAAACTGCTGAAGAAGCCACTGCCATTAATGATAAGATGGCTTTAAATGATCATCAGGGAAGCCATAACCTTGGCCCTTCTTAAAGGACTCCTGGAGTTTTGGAACTGGGAACCAATGATGCTATACTTTCTCAAAACAAGTAATTATCCCAGCAAGTTGAGTTGTTGACGAAACAAATGTCTAAACTTCCTCAACAATTTAAATAAATCCATGACTCCTCAAGTAAAAACGTGCAGGTCTTGGTATGTGAACTTTGTAGAGGCGACCATCCTACCGGATATTGTCCTCCGGTTGTAGAGGAGGTAAATTATGCTGGAAATCCGACTCAAGGTTATCAAGGACGACCTCCTTACCAAAGTGCTCAACAACCGTACCAAAATCAACAAGGTTATCAACCTCGAGGCAACTACCAAAATCAACAAGGATGGAGACAAAATCCTTACCAACCACCCCAAGAGCAAAGTGGAAGTTCAAGAATGGAGGAGACTTTCACCCAATTCATGCAATTATCAATGGCAACTCAAAAGAGTACGGAAGCTTCGATTAAAAATCTTGAATCGCAAGTAGGGCAACTTGCCAAGCAATTAGCCGAAAACCAACTGGGGCCATCCTTCTCCGCGACCACTCAACCAAATCCCAAAGGGGAGTGTAAAGCTATTTTCACAAGAAGTGGTAGAACAATTGGAAGAGATGTTGAAAATGGGGTAGTTGAAAAGGAAAATGATATTGTGTTGGAGGAAGTCGAAAAAAATGATGAAAATGGGGTAGTTGAAAAGAATGATGAAGAAGTGAGGAAGAAAACAGAAAAAGAAAGAAAGGAGTTTGAGAAGGAAGTTTTACAAAGACGATTACCGTATCCCCCTACTCCAAAGAAAAAAGAGAATGATAGGCATTATTTAAGATTTTTGGAGTTATTTAGTCGGTTGCAAGTAACCGTACCTTTCTCTGAAGCTCTTGAACAAATGCCTAGGTATGTCAAATTCATGAAAGACATACTTATGAAAAAGAAGAGGTGCACTGACAAAAACAACATTGATCTTAATGCCGAGTGTAGTGCCGTAATCCAATGTGTGCTTCCGCGGAAAGAACAAGATCCGGGAAGAGTAGCTTTACCTATTACAATAGGTAATGATTTTCAATGCAAAGATTTGGTGGACATGGGTGCGAGCATCAATCTAATTCCCTTGTCGGTGGTGAAAAGACTTGATAATATGACCATAAAATCAACAACCATGACATTACAACTTGCGGATAAGTCTAGAACTCGTCCGTATGGTGTTGTGGAGGATGTGCTGGTAAAAGTGGATAAATTCTTTTTTCCTGTTGACTTTGTGATTGTTGAAATGGATGAGGATGAAGATACGCCGATCATATTGGGCCAACCATTCATGAAAACCGCTAAAATGTTGGTGGACATTGATGAAGTCTTAATGAAAGTGAGGATCAAGGAAAGTGGTAAGGAGGAAGAAGCTTGTTTTACATTGTTCAAAGGAGTGATGTTTGTGAATCAAGTGGATGAAGTCGTGCGAAAAGAAAAAGACTTGAAAAAAGAGAAGTTGGAAAGTGAAGCATTTGAAAATAAAAAGAATGAAGATGCAAAGGTAGCCTTGATGAATTCATGTTGGGATTGGTCATTTTTAAAGAAAAGGAGACCAAAAACCGGGCACGATAACGGATGAGTTTTTGTGTTCGCGTAGTGTGTTCGTTTCGGTTGCAAATTCTTTAGCTTTTGTTTTCGAGGCGTCTAGTCTCCGGACCGTCGAGCTTAGCCGACGTTAAACAAGCGCTTATTGGGAGGCAGCCCAACATTGTAAGTAATTCTTGCTTTTCAATGTTTTTATTGTTGCATTGCCTTTTGGAACGAAAATTGAGCTTCTGCATGTTTGAAGTTGAGATTGCATAGAGTGTGTTCTGGGCTGGGCCGAGGCTGCCCAACAGTCGAGCAGGCCCAACCCATATAGCATGGGGAGGCCCACTAAGACCCCTCCGCGGGGCCCTTGACTGCTGCAAGCAGACCAACGTTCCCCCCGAGCACTTTGCAGTGTCGGGCATCTAGGTCAATAGGACAGGAGGACCTCGCACCCCGGCGGAGAGGTACCTCCTCGACATACCAGCTTCTCCCCGCGAGAATGCCACATACCACTCCTCGGCAGACATGGTCCCTCCCCGCAAGGCCATGTCCGTCGTACGGCTTGTTGGTCCTCGACACGGAAGACTCCTCCCCCGCGAGGAGTGTCTAACGGTCCGTACCACATGGACACGTTCCAAGTAACCTCCCGCTTCCGCAGGATTCGGTCTGCCCTGATCCCGGAAATCTAGGAACGGTTACCCCAGGGCGAAGACCACGTGCTGGTCTTCACTACGCCACATAAGCCCTGGCAGTTACTTGGATTGGGCCTGACAATCCAGCCCAACGCAAGTAACCGTTGGCCCCGCGCTGGGGGCTCTCTATAAATACTCTCTCACTTGAGAGGGTCAGGTTAAGTCACTTTTTTCACTCTTTGTATTTGCTGTTACTCTGTGCACTCCCTAACTTGAGCGTCGGAGTACCTTGCAGGTGCACCCCCCCGTCGTACTTCAACCTCACCGGAGCCGGAGCTCAACGGACGTCGTTGGCCACCTGTAACTGTCTGATCCAGGTACGATCAGTGGCGCCGACTGTGGGGACTTTATAAGCTTCCCCGTTTTCTCCTCGATAAACCAAAGCTTCCTCTATTCATCACCAACATGGCCAATCCGACCGTCAACCAGGCTCTGGACACCGTGCTCGCGCAACTGGAGAACGGGAACCACCGTGAGGACGCCGTCATCCTCCACGGCGACGAAGGCGACATAAGGGACGGACGGACCGCCTCCCCGGACTCACAGGATGCGACTATCAACGTCGTCCGCACGGACGACCAGCAAACCCCTCTCCAGCCAGTGGCTCCGCCGCCCAACGCGGACCCAAGTACCGTGGCCCTATTTGCGTTGATCAACCAGACCAATCAGCTAATCGCGCAGCAGAACATCAGAATTGAAGCCTTGGAGCATGGACGTGCACGACGATCTTCCCCGCGAAGACATCGTCGCCCCCAGTCACCTCGCCTCTCTCATTCCCCGCGAAGGACCCCTTCCGAAGATTCTCGGACACCGTCGCCCGTACGCCATGGCCGTCGACCGCGTCTCGAGCGCCCCCAGCCGGCAATCACCCAGAAACGCCCTCGTTCCCCGCCCAGGAAGGAACCCATGGCCTCCGCCACCTCCAAGAAGTCCAGGCAGACCGAAGAGAGACCAAAGAACCGGTCGAGGAACTCTCCTCCACGGCACCATCGATCACCTTCGAGATCCCCGGCTGATAGCGACGACGAGGACCAAAGGACCCCCTTGTCGTGGGAAATCATGGACGCCCCAATCCCTCCAGGCATGGAGAAACCTCCACACTTGGGGACCTATGACGGGCTGACCGACCCCGACGATCACGTGGAGAATTTCGAAGCGATGCTTGACTTTCGAAACGTCAGGGGAGCCATCAGGTGCCGGCTGTTCCCCACTACCTTACGGAAGGGAGCCATGACGTGGTACAAGGGCCTGGAACCTGGTTCGATCACGTCGTGGAAGCAGCTGAAACAACGCTTCACCAAACACTTCACCGCATCTCGTCGACACCCCAAGACAGAGGCTGCCCTAGAGAAAATCTTCCAAGGGAGGAACGAATCCCTCCGAAATTACATTGAAAGGTTTAACAAGGAAGCCGTTGAGGTCCACACGACCGACGACATGAAGAAATACTTAATTATTCACGGACTACACGCCGGGTCGGACTTTGCCAAATCCATTGGCCTCCGAAGACCCAGGCGTCTCGAAGACCTTCTCGCTCGAGCCCAGAAGTACATCGAGCTCGAAGAGACGGAAGCAGCCCAGATCGCTCTTGAGACAAGACGCAGAGAAGGCCCCCGCGGCCACAAAGACGATGACGCTTCTCCCCGGCGGGGAGGAGAAAAGAGGAAGGAAAATCGCAATCGAGATCCCCGGGAACAGCGCGGGCCAGCTGGCCGATTCACGGAGTACACGCCGCTCAACACTTCCCGGTCTCGGATCCTCTCAGACTGCCAGAATTCCGAGTTTGTGAAAGGAGGAGTTCGCTTCCCGAAGCCCGCGGCTCCCAAACCAAACGTTGACAAATCTAAGTACTGCAGGTTCCACAGAAGCCACGGGCATGTCACCGAGGATTGCATCCACCTCAAGGATGCCATTGAGATTCTCATCAAAGAAGGGCACTTGAAGAAATATGCCCAGCAGAATGATCCTCCTCGTACCAGCTCAAAGGAATCGCAGAACGTCGAGGAGACAACACCTCCTCCCGCCGACAGCCAGCTTCAGGTCGCCCTCAGCGTCACTCGGCCTGAGGACTTCTTCGTCCCCCCAATCATCGAGGGCGAAGAGGCAATTCGCAACATGTGGGCGACCTTCCCCGACGAAGGCCCCGTCACGGCCCGTAGTACCTGGGAAGGCTTCCCCAAAGCAATGGTTATCTCCGGAGGAGACCCCGGGAAAATATCGGTTGGGTCGATCAAACGAAAGTTTGACGAACTGGAATCCGCGACATCGTCAAAGGCGACCACCCTCGAGAAAGTGCGCGGAAACTCCAATCCCATCACCTTCTACCTCGAAGAACTCCCCGGGGGAGCACCAAACGCCACTATTCCCCTCCTGGTCAGGGCCCAAATGGCGAACTTTGACGTCCGAAGAATCCTAGTCGACCAGGGGAGCTCGGTCGACATCATGTATTCTCATCTGTTCGGGACCCTTCAGCTGGACGAGAGGCATTTGACCCCATACGTCGGGTCAGACCTACAGGGGTTCAATGGATCCACCACCAGACCATAGGGTTACGTGGAGCTGATGGTTACGTTCGAGGCCGAAGACACGGCCCGACAGGTGAAGATCCGTTTCCTGGTGGTGGAATGCCCATCCCTCTACAACTGCATCCTCGGAAGGACCACCCTTGCTGAACTCACGGCGGTCCCGTCAACGGTCCATCTCAAAATGAAGTACTACACGAGGAGGGGACGGGTAGTGACGATGCACGGGGACATCGACGCGGCTAGGAGATGCTTCGATGCCGCCGTCAAGGGCCTAAGTTCCATTGGTCCCAAACCTAAGGCCGTGGCCAAACCACCCCAGGACGTCGGACAGATACCTCTCCCGCGCGTCAACGCGGTCGACCTCGACAGCAGGTTCTCCGGCGAGCCCAATGAAGACAGAGTCGAAGACCATGACCACCGGGCGGAAAACAACGGGCAACCTTTCCACCCAATACGCCCCATCCCAGATGGAGAGTTCGAGCTTGTGGCCGTCGGAAGCAGTCCAGATCGCAACGTGAAGATCGGCATCAGGATCCCCGACCTAGCCAAAGAGCAGCTTAAAGCATGTCTGAGGGAGAACGCTGACCTCTTCGCGTGGAGCGCATCCGAGATGCCTGGCCTCGACCCCGAGGTGGCTTGCCATCAGCTCGCAGTAGATCCGGCCGCTAGTGCCGTAGCACAGCGTAGGCGCAAGCAGTCTCCCGAGAAAGCGGAGGCTGCTGAGAAAGCTGTAAAAGACCTCCTAGAGGCAAATTTTATTTCGGAAGCCAAATACACGACATGGCTGTCCAACATTGTACTTGTTAAGAAAAATAATGGAAAATGGAGAATGTGCGTTGATTATACTGATCTTAATCGGGCTTGCCCGAAAGACTGTTACCCCTTGCCTAACATCGACCAACTGGTCGACAATTCTGCAGGTTACAAACTACTGTCTTTCATGGACGCCTATTCAGGATACAACCAAATTCCCATGGACAAGGTCGACAAGCAACACACGGCCTTCATGACCGCGTCGGGCAACTACTACTACAATGTAATGCCTTTCGGTCTGAAGAATGCCGGTTCGACCTACCAGCGGATGATGAACAAGGTCTTTCGAACTGAAATAGGAGACATGCTCGAAGTCTACATGGACGACATGATCGTCAAGTCCGCAGAAGAAGTCAACCATGCCGCGCACCTCAAGAAGGTGTTCGATACGGCGAGAAGATGCCGTATGAGGTTTAATCCTGACAAATGCACCTTCGGTGTCCGGGCAGGAAAGTTCCTCGGATTTTACCTCACGGAACGGGGAATCGAGGCGAACCCCGACAAGTGCAGAGCCTTTTCCGAGCTCCCTACTCCGGGCTCGAAGAAGTCAATACAATCATTGAACGGAATGCTCACCGCCCTTTCCCGTTTCGTCGCCAAATCCGCACAGTACGCACTCCCCTTTTTCAAACTCCTCCGGCAAAAAGCAGAATTTGAGTGGAGCGAAGAATGCGAACAAGCGCTCGCACATTTGAAGCAAGTCCTATCGCAACCCCCGGTCCTCTCGCGACCCGAGAACGGGGAAACACTCTTCTTGTATCTTGCGATCACGAGCGAAGCGGTCAGCGCCGTCCTCATTCGGGAAACACCAGACGGACAGAAGCCAGTTTACTTGACGAGCAAAGCCCTCCAAGGCCCCGAGCTCAAGTATCAACAGATCGAGAAAGTCACACTGGGCCTCATCACCGCGGTCAGAAGACTCCGCCACTACTTCCTTGCCCATACCGTCGTCGTGAGGACCAACCAGCCGATCAGGCAACTCCTAGGACGACCAGATATGGCGGGGAGGATGCTCAGGTGGTCGCTCGAGCTGGCCGAATTCGACATCCAATACGAAGGGAGGAAAGCCTTGAAGGCACAAGTGCTGGCCGACTTCGTAGCAGAGATGACCGTCCCAGAACCCTCAGCCAACGGGTCGCAGAAATGGACAATATATGTCGACGGAGCATCCAGCCCGAAAGGAAGCGGAGCGGGAATCATACTCGAAAACGAGGAGGGCATCCTCATCGAGGTGTCCCTCGAACTGGCTTTCCCGACTTCGAATAACCAAGCCAAATACGAGGCCTTCCTTGCGGGACTCAGGCTGGCTGAGGACATTGGCGCCAAGGAGGTCAAGCTATTCACCGATTCCCAGCTCGTAGCCTCGCAAGTCCGAGGAGAGTACCAGGCCAAGAACGACAGTCTCATAGAATACTTGGCCTTGGTAAAAGAGAAGATGAAGAAGTTCACCTCGGCAGAAGTGACTCACATTCCCCGGGAGCATAATGCCCGGGCAGACGTCCTGTCAAAATTAGCAAGCACGAAAAAGAAAGGCGGAAACAAGTCCGTCATACAAGAGGTCCTTTCCCACCCGAGCGTCGATAAACCTAGTATGGTTTCGAATATCAACGCCATCGGGGACAGCGGCTGCTGGATGACCCCGGTATACGAATACCTCACGACGGGCAAACTGCCAGAAGACCCCAAAGAAGCTAGAATGGTCAAGAGACGGGCATGCTCGTACACTATAGTCGAGGATAAGCTATACCGGCGAGGATTCTCTATTCCCCTCCTCAGATGTATCGAAGACACCAAGGTCCCCGGCATACTCCAGGAGATCCACGAGGGAATCAATGCGCAGCACCTAGGCGGACGATCGCTAGCTCGGAAAGCACTCCGGGCAGGATATTACTGGCCGACCATGCAACAAGACGCCAAGGAGCACGTCAAGAAGTGCGATAAATGCCAGCGGCACGGGGACATGCACCTCGCTCCCCCTAGCGAACTCACGACGCTATCCTCCCCGTGGCCGTTCGCATGGTGGGGGATGGATATCCTCGGGCCTTTCGTCCAGGGGTCGTATCAGAACAAATACCTCATCGTCGGGGTAGATTACTTCACAAAGTGGATTGAAGCAGAAGCATTGGCCAAAATCACCGCTTTCAACATACTTCGTTTCTACAAAAGAAATATCCTCGCCCGGTTCGAAGTGCCTCAAGCCATCGTCACAGACAACGGAACCCAGTTCACCGACATGAACTTCCAAGACTTCGTCGCAAAACTAGGCACGAAGCAGCACTTCACGTCGGTCGAGCACCCTCAAACGAACGGGCAGGCTGAGGCCGCTAATAGAGTGATCCTTCGAGGATTAAGACGGAGACTGGGCGACGCCAAACAACGGTGGGTCGAAGAGCTACACAGCGTTCTCTGGGCCTACCGAACAACCCCACACTCCACGACCGGGGAGACCCCCTTCCGTTTGACTTATGGAACGGAGGCAGTGATCCCCGTGGAGATCAGAGAACCCTCGAGGAGGACGGAAGCCCCCCTCGACGGGAACACGAACGACGAAGCCTTGAGGGAAGAACTCGACTTCGTGGAGGAAACACGCTCGGGCGCTTCTCTCTGAGAGGCGTCACTTAAACAAAAAATAACACTGCGTTATAATGACAGTGTCATTAAACGTGATTTTCAGGTGGGCACCCTCGTCCTACGAAGGAACAAGAAAGACTCGCGAGAAGGCAAACTCGCCGCGAACTGGGAGGGCCCGTACCGCGTCCGCGCGAAGACGGGGACAGGAGCCTATTTCCTCGAAAATCTTCACGGGGAAGAACTTGCTCGACCATGGAACGTTGAAAAGCTAAAACAATATTACAGTTAAACACTGCCCGCGGATGACTAGCACCGCGATACGGGGACGCGCTGGGGTACAAGCGCGACACCCCTATAAGAACACGATGATCAGAGACCGCGTTGTGTGTGCGCGAGGACATTTGATCCGGCGGGGATACCTCGATCGAGGCCCACCGTCGTCGTGCCAACCGGGCATAACACCCAGCTCGCGATGGGAAGTTCATGCCACGAGACTAGGACCTCGACCGAGCTCTTAGTCTCGTTGAAGGTCAGAGTACTCCTCCGACCGCCCGACCAGCTCTCCACGCGGTCAGGGACGATCAAGGTCGAGCAAATCCCGAAGCCTTATTACTTGGGCAAAAATAAAGTGTAAAACAATAAAGTATAACAAACACCACATCACACACAAGGAAAATTAACAGAGATATTAAAAAGTTACAAATATGAGCCCACAAGCCGGGCGAAAATAACCATTGTGCAAAAAGTACATCAGCTAAGCCCACAAGCCGGGCGAAACAAAACGGCTCGCAGGCCGACCAAAACAAAGATAAAAACCTACTCAGCTGCGGTCCCGTCGGGCTCCTCGTGCGCGTGAATGTCGTTCTCCCGCAGAGGATGCACGATCTGGCCATCCACCACCTCAGCGTCGGGGTCGATCCCTTCGATGACAAGGTCGGGGTTGAGAACCCGAAGCTGCGCCACGGCACTGCGGAAACCTATACCCGCGGTTTCGATAGAATCATCCTCGGACACTCGGAGATCCTGCTCAAGCTTCCGGAGCTGCGCCACGAACGCCGCACGAGTGGTCAGGAGTTTGTCCTCCTCAGTTTCCCCTTCGGCTGGCCGCACCGCATCTTCCAGCTCGGCAATTCTTACCTTAAGCCGCTTCTCCTCCAACTCCAGCTCAGCGATTCGGGCAAGGTGGCTCTTCTTTGTCTCCTCGGCTTCCTTAAGCTTGGCCTCGACCAATTGCTGCTGCTTGCCTTGCTCTTTGTTCAGATCTCGGGACTCTTTTAGCTCCTTGCGCATGCCGAGCATCTCAACGCCCAAGGTATCCAGTGCCTCCTGCAGGCGGGCCAGTTCAGCAGCAGGGCGGGTTTCGTCATTTAGAATGAGGGCAGTCGGGCAGATACGCATGACGGCCGACAGGTCCTCAAAAAGCATCTTCCTCCTCACTTCAGGTGCGGTCCCCAGCACGGTTTGGATCTCAGAGGGAAGGGAGCAAGGATAAGTGACCTCAGAGAAGAAGTGAGGTTTTTGATGACAGGGAGGAAGGTCAAAGCTGGAAGGAACCGGGGGACTATCTTCACCACCCAGGTCGACGACCTCCGCAACGCGCTGCCTCTTCGGGGTCCCTTGGGTAGCCGGGGATTGGCTTCCCGCAGGAGTTGTGCGGTCACCCGCGGTCCCCGATACAGAGGCAGCAGGCTGGGACAGAGTGGATCCTTCGGGGGCAGCGGCCGTGGAAACACCCTCGTGCGGGGCCCCAGAGGGGGCAACTTCCTGATCTTTGGAGCGCGACGCTTCTCCCCGGGCCTGCGCTTCCCGGGCCCTCTTCGCTTTCAGTTTCTTCAACCTCTCTTCGGCTCCGGCCATTGTTCCTGCAAAAGAAAGTGTTAGTAAAGCGAGAAACACAGATACGAGGAAGAAATAAAACCAGGGCGTTTCACCACCTAACAATTCGATGGCCTCCTCGTCGGAGAAGGTCTCGAACAGAACGCGGGTGTTTATCAGGCGACGTTCTTTCTTCACCTGCCCATCTGCACCTATTATAGGCTGGCCGTCCAGCGTCTCATGTCGAGCCTCCGAAAAGCTGTCGACGAAGGCTACGATTTTATCGTAGGCTTCCCGCTCGTAGGCCTCCATCTGAACAGGTTTCGTTTTATACTTGTCAACTCCTTTCTTAAAGTGTTCCTCCGTCCAGTACAGAGGAAACTTCGGCACCAGCACCTCCTCGGAACGGCCGTCGACCTCGCGGGTGACTTTCCGGTACAATGAATATATCGCCTCGAGGGTGACCGGCTTCACATAGAAATAGCGGAACTTGAAATCCCGGATGGAATCCAAGTAAGTGTGGAACAACGCCTTGATCTGCTTGAAGGACACCCAGCTGTGTCGACCTCCTACCGACGACCGTTGGAGGTGGAATATGCGGAAGAAAAGGCGAACGGTCGGCACGATCTCCAAATATTTGCATACGAGCTCGAAAGCCCGGATGAAGGCCAGCGAGTTCGGATGAATTTGCGAAGGGGCCAACTTCAACCAGTCAAAGATCCCCTCCTGAAAATCCGTGAAAGGCAGCCTCCACCCCGCCTTCTCGAACATAAACTCGTACAAGGGGACCCGCATTCCCCGGTAAGGGGAGCATATCCGGTGATGCTCCTCAGGACGAAACACCTTCCAGGATTGACCACTTCCGATTAGTCTGTGCTCGACGGTGCAAAAAGCATCGCCCACATCTGGGTACACGAAGATGGACGACATCTCAAGGGCTTCACTACAGACCCAGTCCTCAAGCGGCCTCTCCTGCGCAAAGGCCATGTGAGCCATGGGGGAGTCAGGCTGGTCGTCGTCGTTGTCCTCGAAATATCCTGCGGCCACCTCTGCAGCCAAATCGTCCATTTACCTGAAAAGCAGAAGGAAACGGTGAATTCGATTGGTCGTATCAAATTCACCCCTTCACCGCTGTTCAAGCGAATGGGCGAAGAAGGGGCAAGGCTTTCTCAATTCCCCGACGAGCTCGACCAAGGATCAACTTGCCCACCGGGGAACTCATCGTCTCCCCGGAAGGTTCTGCCCCGTGTCCCCGCGGCACTAACAAATACACTGATTATCAAGGACCCCGAGACATTCAACGGATCCCCGACGTGTTCGTCCCTGATCCCCGAGGTATTCATCAATAGCGAGCAAGAATCTTCGCACTCTCCCTCTCCACAACTAAAGATTCCCGCCGTAATCGCCGGGAATCCCTTCGTTTCTCATGGGAATGTCATCAATTCGCCAAGGAAACATCCTACACTAGTTAAAATCGAAGAAAAACGCGAAATAAAGGTCCGGTTTGAAGGAAATACCTGGTAAGCGGCGGTGTAGGGTTCCGGCACGGAGGTTTCCGGCTCTGGTACGGCGGCGAACGGCGGTCCTAGCGGAGGAAATGCGTCCGGCAGAGAGTGCCCGGCGAATGACGACGGCGAGCTACGACGGAAGAGGTTAGAGAGAGAGGGAGAAAGTTTCTTGAGAGAGAAGCGGAAAAGTGAAGAATGAGCGAGGGGAGCGGCTTTTATAAGCGATTCTCGCGAGACCCGAGGGGCGTAGGGCACTCGAGTGCGCTACCCTAGCCAGCCGCCCTAGCCCCCTAGGTAATGATGGCAGGCAACACGTGGCACGCATGCAGCCACCCGTCCCCCCCCCCCCCACGCGTGTCGTTTCGGGTTTCCCCATCGCTTTGAATCCGAAGCCCTCCATCTCCCCGACCATACGACCGGACACATCTGTCCGACGCCCGACACTCATCCGGCCGAATGAATTTCGCATAGGATATCGACCTCCTCGGTTCCTCTCTTAGCGTATCCTCGACATATAATAACCCTTAAGTCATCACTCTGCCACCTCAGAGCAACGACTTGGGGGGCTCCTGTTCTGGGCTGGGCCGAGGCTGCCCAACAGTCGAGCAGGCCCAACCCATATAGCATGGGGAGGCCCACTAAGACCCCTCCGCGGGGCCCTTGACTGCTGCAAGCAGACCAACGTTCCCCCCGAGCACTTTGCAGTGTCGGGCATCTAGGTCAACAGGACAGGAGGACCTCGCACCCCGGCGGAGAGGTACCTCCTCGACATACCAGCTTCTCCCCGCGAGAATGCCACATATCACTCCTCGGCAGACATGGTCCCTCCCCGCAAGGCCATGTTCGTCGTACGGCTTGTTGGTCCTCGACACGGAAGACTCCTCCCCCGCGAGGAGTGTCTAACGGTCCGTACCACATGGACACGTTCCAAGTAACCTCCCGCTTCCGCAGGATTCGGTCTGCCCTGATCCCGGAAATCTAGGAACGGTTACCCCAGGGCGAAGACCACGTGCTGGTCTTCACTACGCCACGTAAGCCCTGACAGTTACTTGGATTGGGCCTGACAATCCAGCCCAACGCAAGTAACCGTTGGCCCCGCGCTGTGGGCTCTCTATAAATACTCTCTCACTTGAGAGGGTCAGGTTAAGTCACTTTTTTCACTCTTTGTATTTGCTGTTACTCTGTGCACTCCCTAACTTGAGCGTCGGAGTACCTTGCAGGTGCACCCCCCCCCCCCCCCCCCCCCCCGCCGTACTTCAACCTCACCGGAGCCGGAGCTCAACGGATGTCGTTGGCCACCTGTAACTGTCTGATCCAGGTACGATCAGAGTGCAATAAAAACTGGTCTGCAGCACCATAGCAGAAAAATCTACTATCTGGTGTGGAGCGCCCGGCGCTGGTTTATACCGCCCGGCGGTGCGTGAAAAATTGCAGAGGCCTCGCCTCTGATTGCCCAGGCGAGTGAGTTTTGGGTGGGAATTTTGAACGTTGGCTGATAACTTATTGGTTTAGTGCTCCATCTGAATTATGTTTTCCCATTTTTGCCCCTGGCTATTTAAAAAGGCTTGAGAGAAAGTTTTGAAACTTTTCTCTCATTCTCTCCCGTGAAAACCCTAGCTCTCACTCTCTCACTCTTTGCTCTCTCACTTTCTCTCATTTCAGATCCTCCAACCTTCAAGGTATGCATGTAGTTGTGTTTTTTTCCCTTTGTTTTTCTCTTCTTAATCATGTATAATTATAGGAAAAAAATGTGGTTAGGTTTGTTAATGGTTGACATAGGTGATTGTTTGCTAGACATATTTCTTCAACCTTGCATGTTCTTATTGGTGCTCTCTGTGTTGGTTATTAATTTTGGGTTGAAGAAGGATGGGTTTGAAAAGAGCAGGGCTGCCATGAGAAGTTGTTTCTGATATTGCTAGTACCGCCCGGCGGTAGAGGGGCGCAACAGCGCTCTTGCATCGCCCGGCGATGCTCAGGCGCTGGCCCTGTTTTGCCCAATTTTGGGATTTTACTGTTGCTTCATTTTTGTTTTTGTATGACTAACAGTGCTAATATGAATGTTTGTGTTGTGCTGTTTGTGTTTGAATTATGCAGATGTCTCACCGCTTTGCTCCTTAACATGCTTCTAGGAGGAAGCAAAAGAATGTAGCCTCCTCATCTGATATTCCATTAGATTTTGACAGTAGTCGGTTTTTGTCTGCCGAGCATGAGGCGAGGATCAAGTCGCTGCAGGGCAGAACTGTGCTCTCTGAAAAGAGGTTTGCAATCAACCATCAGGGGGACTACCGGAGAATTCAGGCGATATTCGAAAAGAAAAAGTGGGATAAGCTGTTGAACCCGACTGATCGCGTGTGTTACCAGCTGATTAGAGAATTCTATGCCAACGCGCTTCAGCCCGAAGGAGAATTTTACAGGTTTAAGAACTCCGTAAGGGGCAGGGAGATCAGTTTCAGCAGGGATACCATCAATAGGATCTTGGGCAGTCCGAGTAGCTTGGGAAGTTTACAAACTGATGATTTTGTGAAGCTGTCAGCAGCAAAACATGATCATAAAATGGTTGTCGGTTCTATTCTTAAACCAGGATGCAAGGTTGATCGGAATGCTAAGAGGGAGCCGATCAAGTATAGTCGGAAATTCATGACTCCTGAGGCACAGTCCGTTCTCCTATTGCTTTGCTATAATGTAAAGCCGCGACATCACCGATCTTCTGTCTCTCTTGATACAGGACTCCTTATGTACTGTATCATGGAGGACAAAGAGGTGGATATCGCTCAGATCATAGCGTGGGAGATGAAAAATTTTGTGGATAATACTCGGAGGCCAGGAGTGCATGATGATGCTCCCATCATCTTCCCTTGTCTGGTTCAGGCTTTAATTTATCAGACTGACATTTTGATTCCAAGTGTGATTAATGAAAAACTCAAATTTCTGGTGGATGACAATTACTTGGATCGGTTTTGCAAGCCCAAGGAAGAAAGAAAGAAGAAGAAGGTTGTTGAGTTGGGAAGTAGTTCAGGTGTTCAGGAAGATGCGAGTGACTCGTCCATTTTCGATATGAAAGCGGCGTTCAACTACACTTGGGACATGGGTGAGTCACTCCATAGATCTAATTAATTTAACTTTGATTGTATGCAGCAGATGTATCATTTTCAGACGCACCCTGCGGAGTACACTCCCTTTCCTTCAAGGGAGGCGTTCGACGCATATGCGAATTGGCCTGGGGACAGGCGCCCGTTCTTTTCAGAGGGGGCAAGCACCGGAGATGTTGTTGCGGATGATAATGAGGATGATGATGATGATGATGATGGTGATGAGATGCAGGGCGATCTCAATGATATGGTTAACTAGGCTGCAAAGTGAAGGATTTTATTTTGTTTTTTCATTTATGTTTTCAGTTTTTTAGTATGTACTTTTGGATCGCTTCGGCGAGGATAATGATTGTAGTGTTTTGTCGCTTAGGCGAGTACAATTTCGGTGTTTTTAACACCATAGTTTATAATATTCTGTTTTTATGATGTGGTTTAGTATAAGTTCTGTTTTGTTTTTTTTTTTATGTATAAATTCTGTTTTTATTTTTTTTTATTTTTTTTTATGATGTGTTGGCGCAAAGAAAGTTATGTTTGCCCTTAAGTTGTGAAAAATTTTGTGTGAGAGCACAAGAAGAATGAATGCTTTGTTAGCATTAAACATTGATGGTAATGATAGAATTCTCAATTTTGTGCACAATCAAAGTCTGAATGTGTTGTGTAGAATTTTAACATGGTTGGGAGTTAGTGCTTTACACAAAATTATGGTAATGCATTATGTTGTATATACTTGTTCATTTGTGAATCAATTAGGACAAAGCCACAAAAGTGAGATGCTTTCCATTGTTCACCAAAAAGAGAGTCAAGTAATCGTTGTTTTACTCGTCTTGTTCATGTTTAATCTTGTGATTTGTTTAAATGATTGGAAACTTAGAAATGATCAAGGCAATTTTTGAGCACTATGAGGAAAACCACCGTTCCAAAAATACTTCCGAGTAGCCTTGTGAGTGTGCGCGTATTTGAAACTCCTTTTGAGCCTAAAAAGAAAATTTTTGTTTAACTCGTGAACCCGAACTTTAACCTTATTGAAGAGCATTTCGATTTAAGTGTATAGTATTGTTGAAGTTAGGGAGATTGGTTCATTGTGAAAGGAGAAAAATGAATGGTGGATACAATGCATTCTCAAATGAATTCAATAAGAGAATGAAAAAGAAAGAAAAGGAAAAATCAAAAGAAAAGAAAAGTATAAGAATCAAAGCAAGAAAAGAGAATGCATTGTGAGAATAAGTGTTGGAAGTTTGAGCAAGAAGGTTTGCGTTTAAAAAGAAAAATGCTTTTCATGAAAGTTATCCTTTCTTGATTAAATGGTTGTGTACATATGTCCCTTGTTTTTAACCCCGGCCATGTTACAACCATTAAAGTTCTTAGTGATCTTTGTTTCTTCTGTTTTTTTTATAACTCTGTGAGATGAATGCATGAACGAGTCCGGATGTGGCACGATTGCTTGTGAGAGTGTTTTGTCCTGTGTGAAACAATGTACATTGTGTGTTGATAATAAGTGAATGTAGGTGATTCAACTTGAACTTGTATGTACTTGATGTTGCATTATATGATGTTGTGTTTAGAACTTTAATTCATAATCATGTTTTGATTCTATGTAACTTTGTGAAAATACTTTGTGCGTGTATGTGTCGAGTTTGAACCATTAATGTTTTTGGTTGATTGGGTGGTTGGATTCTTGCTTGTTGTTTTTTTACTATTAAGTTTGTTTGAGGGCAAACAAAGGTGCAAGTTGGGGAGAGTTGTTAGGTGTCAAGAAGTGCTTATTTTTATAATTGATTTTGATGCTTTTGAGCTCTTTTAATCGCTTTAATCGGGAAACGACTTATTAATTAAGCGATTCTTGCATTTGTGTGAATTTTAGGTCTTTTGATGTGTTTGTGAATTTTTACAAATTTTTGGTGAACAGATCGAAGCTAGGTGCGCGCGGGAACGTGAAATTTGGAAAAGGCGCGTGTCGCGATTTAGGCCCCTGCACCGCCCGGCGCTGCTAGGGCGCAGGAAGTTCTCACCGCCCGGCGCTGCAGGGGCGATGGTTCCTCCATTTCAATCAAATTTACAGAATTGTAACTAGCTGCGCCTCTTGAAGACCGCCCGACCGTGAAAGGATCGCCAGACACTCTGGTGCCATCGCCCAACACTCTCAGATATTTTCTAAGCTCCACGCGACACTGTAGCTGTCATGTGGCCTCACTTTATGGTCATCGCCCGACCGTGTAATGCATCGTCTGACGCTCTTGTCTGGGCTGATCTTGTTTATAGTCTTATTTTGTGGATATTTTGGAGAATAATCACTTTCCATTACACTTTTGGGTAACCTAGAAACTTGTGTGAAGAAGAAAACTCCATTGTTACTTATTTTCCTAGTTTCAAAGCTTTTATGCTTCAATCCTTGAACCTTTGAAGATTGAAGTTCTAAAAGCTTTGCAACATTACTTGTCATCCAAGCTACCATGAGAATGAGTAGCTAAACACTCTTGTGTTAAGGTTAGATGTAGTTGATCTTGATCATATGTATTTCTTTTGATCTTTTGTATATGAACAATGTTTTTGATCAATATAGATGAGGTTATTTGTTCTCAATGATTTATGTGTGGTTTGTATTGCTCTAGACATAGATTTTGCAAATCATGACCTAATAATTTCATCTCTTAAAAACCAAACTCTAGACATAGATTTGAGATTTGTTATTCGCTTTGTGTTGATCTTAACGATTGTTGTTTAGATTGTTAGCGTGAGACATCATCTAACGGTCTAAACAACGATACTCACGACTTTGCTTTAGACATAAACTTAGTCGAGAGGATACGCGATTGTATTGGTCAGAAACTAAGTTCATATGCTTGATTAATCGGATATGTGTGAAAAGGATTAGCGAAACCTAACCTTGACATGCTTTTCTAAAAACCTTACAAACTCTTTGCCACAAATTTACTCTTTGCTACCAATTAATGTTAACCAAAATTGAGAACCATTTGAAACTCTTGAACTTAAAACATTGTGACTATTGAACGGCAAGCATCTAATATCGCACAATCCATGTGGAGACGATAAAAACACCCCCTAATACTATTTCAACAACCATCCCGTGTTTTGAAATTTCAAACTCCTTTGCAAAGTTTCTTGAAATATTTTCCAATTGCTTCCGTTCTATCTGATTTATCACTTAAAATATTTGGATGCACAACTTTTGTTCACGAACACAAGCATCTTGGTAAACTTGAACCCCGTGCAATCAAATGTGTTTTTATTGGGTATTCATCTTCTCAAAAAGATTATAAATGTTTGGGTTAAATATACAAACCCCCCCTGCAGTGTTAGCGAGTTCTCATTTTAGCCCCTGACAAAGTTTTTTATTTAAAAACTCCCTCATCTTAATTAGATTCCCTCACTTAGGCCCCTGACTGCCACATTGCAGCAAAGATTCCTTTCTATTGCTTGCGTGGCAGTCCACGTGGCATTTTTAATATTATTTTTTATTATTTTTTATTTTTTTATTTTTTTAATTTTTTTAATTTTTTTTAATTTTTTTAAATTTTTTAAATTTTTTTTAAATTTTTTTTAATTTTTTTTAATTTTTTTTACTTTTTTTTTGTTTTTTTTTTATAATTTTTTTTCTTTTTTTTTTAATTTTTGTTTCGTTTTTATTTATATATTTTTTATTTTTTTTACTTTTTTTTTATTTTTCGTTTTTGGACCTAATTTTTATTTTTAATTCTATTTTAAACAAATTGTTATTTTAAAAATTAGTTTAATTAGGCCACAAACAAACACACACACAAGCCCATTATAACTCCACTTTTTCTGGCCCATATATTATTTCATTTGTTATATGATTGACAAGTAACATATATAAACACTTTCATTTAATAAATAGTTTTCGATGTGGGACACTTGTGAGTATTAGCCTTTTGGACTCTTCTCTTTGGATTCAAGATAGATATAACATCCTTATCCTCTCCTTACATGCACATTCATATGTTCTTTGTACAAAAAATTGTTCATACCAAAGGATAATGATATAGTAAGATATGATGTTACAATATGGTTATAGTATAGATATGATGTTACAATATGATGATGGAGGTTTGGAGAGTGATGAGAGCTTGAGATTCTTGTTTATTAGGGTGTGTGGTATTGTTGTGTTGTGAGTATGCTTTGTATTGTTGAATTGAAATTAGTATGAGAATAAATGGATTAGTATGATAATAAATTGAAATAAATGGATTAGTATAATGAAACTAATTTTTAAAATAACAATTTGTTTAAAATAGAATTAAAAATAAAAATTAGGTCCAAAAACGAAAAAATAAAAAAAAATAAAAAAATAAAAAATATATAAATAAAAACGAAAAAAAATATAAAAAAAAAAAGAAAAAAAAACTTTGACAGGAGCTAAAATGAGAACTCGCTAACATTGCAGAGGGGTTTGTATATTTAACCCTAAATGTTTTGATCCTAATACAAAGAAAATATTTGTAACAATGGATGTTACTTTTTTTAAAAACAAACCCTTTTTTGGTAATGATCATCTTCAGGGGGGAAAACAAATGAAGATTCTCCTGAATTGTGTGAAAACTTAATTATCTCAGAAGATGTGTATATATCACATAATTATGTTCCATGTACATCTGCACCTAAAGAAAATGCCTTGAAAAAATTAGATGAACCTACTCCTTCCATGAGTAAGGATCAATCAGAATCTGAGGCAACAAATCAAAACAAAGATCTAACAAATGTTTTTTCTGAAGTTAATCAAAATGCACCAGATAAAGATCCTTATAATGAAACAAAAAAAAAAAAGATTTGAGGAAGGAAATCCAATTTAGAAAGGCAAAATTTATGCCAGAAGAAACAATGATCAAGTAGTTGAAGATCCTATTCCTCAGCTCAGCCAAGAATCTGAACCGAGTGAAAGTCAACCGACTCTGACAGGTAAATCTCTCCTTGATCATAATTCTCTATATACCAACCTTGATGTCCCCATAGAACTTAGGAAACAATATACTGACCTTAATGTTCCCATAGCCTTTAGGAAGCCAGGTAGGCCATGTACTAGGCACCCCTTGTCTAACTTTGTATCATATTCAAACTTGTCTCCCTCTTTTGCTGCATTTACTTCTAATCTATCTAGTGTCAAAATTCCTAAGAATGTACAGGAGGCTCTAGAAATTCCAAAGTGGAAGGAAGCTGTTTTTGAGGAGATTAAAGCTCTTGAAAAGAATAAAACTTGGAGTGCCACAACTCTGCTGGCAAGTAAAAGAACCGTGGGATGTAAGTGGGTGTTCACAATAAAGTACAATTCTGATGGATCAATCGGAAGGTACAAAGCTCGATTGGTTGAAAAAGGATTCACTCAGACCTATGGCATAGATTACTCAGAGACCTTTGCTCCTGTTGCAAAGCTTAACACAATCAGAATACTCTTATCCCTTGTTGCTAACTTAGTCTGGCCTCTCCATCAGCTAGATGTCAAAAATGCCTTTCTCAATGGTGATTTAGAATTAGAAGTATATATGGATTGTCCTCTAGGTTTTGAAGAAACCTTTGGGTCACAGGTGTGTAAACTAAAGAAGTCCTTGTACGGGTTGAAACAATCTCCGAGATATTGGTTTGAAAAGTTTACTCAGTCTGTGAAGAAACATGAATATACTCAAGGACAAGCAGATCATACTTTATTCACAAAGTCAGGTCAAAATGGAACGATAACTGTTTTGATAGTCTATGTTGATGATATTATTCTTACAGGTAATGATGAGATAGAAATGGAGAGATTAAAAAGAAACTTAGCAGAAGATTTTGAAATCAAAGACTTGGGTCCCCTCAAGTATTTCCTTGGCATGGAAGTAGCAAGGTCAAAGAAAAGAATTGTTGTTTCTCATAAAAAATATGTTCTTGATCTCCTACAAGAGACAGGTATGAGTGGTTGTAAGCCTACTGACACACCGATGGACCAAAGTGCCAAACTTTGGGAGAAAGGGGACACACCAGTTGACACTGGAAGATATCATAGGTTGGTTGAAATTAATATATTTGGCTCATACTCGTCCTAACATTGCTTTCTCTATTAGTGTTGTGAGTCAATTCATGCATGCACCATATGAAGAACACCTTGAAGCTGTGAACATAATCTTGAGATACTTAAAAGTAACTCTTGGAAAAGGGTTATTCTTCTAGAAGACCAATGATAAAAATGTGGCAATATTCACTTATGCAGATTGGGCAAGGTCCATTATTGATAGAAAATCAACTTCAGGTTATTGCACATATGTGTGGGGGAACCTAGTGACTTGGAGAAGCAAAAAATAAGGAGTAGTTGCAAGAAGTGGTGCTGAAGCTGAGTTTAGAGCAATGGCCCAAGGAATTTATGAAGGTATGTGGATTCTCAGAGTCCTAAAAGAACTGAAGATAGAGGTAGAACTCCCATTGAAATTGTACTGTGACAACAAGGCAGCTATAAACTTAGCTCATAATCCGGTTCAACATGATCGTACTAAACATATCGAGATCGATCATCGTTTCATCAAAGAAAAGATAGACTCTGGTACTCTCTGCTTGCCATTTATCCCTTACAATCAACAGACCGCTGATTTATTGACCAAAAGCTTGGGAAGATAAACATTTGAATACTTGATCAGCAAGTTGGACATGATTGACATCTATGCACCAACTTGATGTGGGGTGTTGAAATATTTCTTATTTAATACTATTTATTTTCTTGTTTAAGTGTCATTATATTACTCCTAAAATGAAGGATTTAATTTTGTATTTTCTCTCCTATAAAAGGAGCCCCGTTTTCTTCATAATAATATAATAGAATTATCACCCATATGCTTTTCTACACTATGCAACTTTTTTATCCATTTTTATCCATTAAAATTGAAGATGTGTAACATTACATGAGTTTCATTCATTATAAATTCTAGAATTTAAGATGTTGCCATAGAAAGCGAGGTAAATTATTGAGGGGAGTTACCTTTCCATTCTTAGGGTGCTCCCTTCCGGATGCTCATTTTTTTACACACCCTTCAGCGCAAATAGACGAGTCATCTTTATTTTGTCAAAATTTAATCTGGAGATGTATCACCATATAATAAAAGGGTAAAAGGGTGAGTTTGGAGATAATCACCGTAAATATCATTAATTCAAAATTCAGTGGGTGCTACAGAGATGTATCTTCGGATGCGTTTTATACATTAACCCGCACCATATCCTACTCTCTTCATCCTTCATTTTCAAAATACTCACTCAAAAAACTCTTTAGCTCTTTTGCTGCCCAAATCTCATTTGAGCAAGTTTCATCAAGTTCACTCATTATATATTTGCTACGAAGTTACCTACTCCATTCAAGCTTCTTATCCGCAACTCTAATTTGGTAAGTCTCTCATCTCATTTGTTTTATTAAGATTGAATGATGTTTCAGGTAAAATATGTTGTTTAAGTTGCATTAGATAGCAACAAACTTGAAATTCAAGCTTCTTATCCACAACTCTAATTTGGTAAGTTTCTCATCTCATTTATTTTATTGAGATTGAATGATGTTTAATGTAAAATATGTTGTTTAAGTTGTATTAGATAGCAATAAACTTGAAATAGGTAGTTGATAGCGACATACATTGCCATTTGGTTGGAGGTTAGGGTAACAATGAGGGTTCTGTCATTGCTAAAAATCACAAGTTCATCAGGAGATGCATGGTATATTTGGCGACGAGCTTTTAGATCATCTTCGCTTACAAGGAGTTGGTCAGTTGTCAAATAATGTGTTATGTGTGCCGTCTAACTTGTGGGTTGGGCGACCTCAATGACATTGATTTCCTCTGTTTCAATGCGAGAGGTGGTTAAAGTTTCTTGTATGATCATTTAGTTATGGCCTGCCTTCTTTATATTGGCGAGCTTTGAGAGGAGATTTGCTCGAGAGTTTTGTTCTTGGGTGTCGCTCCCAGGATTTTCATCCAGGTACAAACGCGAGAGTGACGCGGTAAACAGAGTCGCCAGCCGTGTAAATTTATCCCAAGAGAGGGAAAGGGAACACCGCACAAACCTGAGGAAGAGGGAAAGGAATGGTCATCGCAACCATAACCTGGGTTCGGGAGTCGGTTACGCGAGGGGAAGGTGCTAGCACCCCACGCGTCCATCGTACTCGATGGGATCCACGCTTGTTGTCTATTCTAAGGGTGAGTTGTCCTAACATCTATGGTTGTACTAACACGGGGAAGGGGAAGACAAAGACAGACTCGGTAGGACGTCGACGTCCTAGGCCTACGTACTCCCTTTGTGCAATGGGAAATTCAGAGTCAACGTAGTTCGGACCAAGTTCTTTTTGTGTTTTTTATGAGCGACGTTAAGTTCGCGTCCGGCAGTTAGGGTCGATGCCTGTTTGCGACTCAGACGGAAGGTAACGTGCCCTTTTTGAAAATAACCTTTAGTTTGACAATCCCGCGGGATAAAAAAATGATTTGAAGTTTATTTGTATTTTTTAGGACAGAAGTGACTTGAGTTAGTTCGTAACTCAACTTGAACCAAAGTCTATGACACAGGAACGAATGTGTCGCATGGTCGTCCCCAATGGGACGTATGCTCAACACTCTAGAAGAGAGAAGAGGGACCCCTCAATCTTCACTTCCTATGTTTAAGGCTTGTGTGCAAGGCAAGTTGACCTTATTAAGTATCTTAGAAATTTTTTGAGATGAGAAGAGGGACTCAAAAGAAAAGAAAAAAAACTACGGGGAAAAATCTATCCTAATGTTATCATGCAAAGATGGCCCTAAGGGGAGGTTTGGAGGGAGACTATCCTATGGAATTTAGTCCTAATGTTATCATGCAAAGGTGGCCCTAAGGGGAGGTTTGACAACTACCTAATCCTAAAGAAAATAAAAGATGGGAGAAAGAAAGAATGAGAGGGGACATGGATGACTATCCACACCCTTAAATAACTTACCTCAGCCCTGCGTAAAAGGTTAGTACAAAACAGACATAAGTAACAATAAGACAAAAGAAACCCAAGCAAGTCACAAACCAAAGGGAAAAGGTTACAAACCAAAGAAAACTCATCCAAATCAGAATGTGGATGACTTAAACATGAATTATGAAGTCAAAGAAGCAAACCCACATGATGGCACAAGTGCCTTTTCAAACAAGTAATCAGACATGGTCAAAGATGTGCATACAAGAAGATCTCAAACAAAGAGCAATCAAACAATTAGTAAAACATTTTCTAAAATTATCAAATTAAAACCCAAAACACCTCAACCAGATACAAACCTCATATTAAAAACTCATGAAAAAATTCACAAGATAGGTGACTCAAACAATTATGCAAAGTTCAGACAAGAAACATGACTCAACATGCAAAAGAGGAGGATTAAAATGCAATATGAAATGATTTTAAAAATGAGAGAAATTTTTTTTAATGCAATTCAGTGTGTTGGTGAAACAATCCAAAAAGAATGAGTTCAAAATGTTTTATGGATGATGAGAAATAAATTCTACAATGCAATGTGTGCAAAATGAAACAAATTCAAAAAGAAATTATCAAAATAAATAATTCAGACGCTAAAAATAAAATAAAATGATAAAATAAAATTTGAGAAAATTTTATAAAATGTTAAATGTGATTCATGATTTTTTTGGGAATTTTTTTAATGCAAGAAACTATTTTTAAAAATTTAAAATGAAAATGCAATACTTAAAAAAAAATAAAGAAATAAGCATGGGGTGTGGAATCAACAATAAAAACACGTTGGAAATAGTAAAGGGCCCAAAGGAGGGGGTGGAAATAGCAAGTCCAAAGCACAAAGTCCAACAGCGCAAGTCAAAGGGGCTCACATGGAATCAGTCAACTCTGAAGACTCACACACACCACATGATCAATCATACGCTCACAAACCAGTCAATGCAATCAACAAGTATTCAAGATCTATGGCTCAGATTAATACGCACACCCCAACCAATATAAACACGCACACATACAATTACTCAGTCATACAATAAGGGCACGTGATAAGCACATGGGACTTTTAATTCGCTGGCAAGATCTCCATCACATGATTAAATCAACGCATGTAAATAAGTTAACAATTCCAGAATTAATCAAGATGAGCAGCTGAGATATCACGCACACGATAATAACCGTGGGGGCACAAACACACAAACATTAAAATAAAAATCAGAAAAACAAAAACGTGGCAAAGTGTAGACCGTGGGATTAAACAAATCAATGGCTGAGAACTCATCACCTACCTCCAAACTCTTCACCGGCCGGGGCAAAAACCAGACGCCGGAGCCCTAGCTCCGGTCGTCTCCTCCGGTGAGCACCACCATCATTTTTTCCAGAAATGACAAATGAGTACACTATTTTGATCAGAAAAACATGAGGATTCCAAATATCATGCTATTTTCAACAAACACACAATGCATAAAGCAAATCGAATGAAAAAGGGTTTGGGTCCAAAACTTGAAACTCATCGTATGCACATAATACACGTCTAAACTTAAAATAAAACACATCAGAGTCATCAGCAACAATCACAGATCATTATGCATATTTAAAAGTAGAGTTTTAAGATCATGCAAAAATTCCCTAACCTGAGGTTATGCAAACTGTATCCTTGCTGTTAGCTGCAAACGATGGTTGCTTCGTGCTCTATGGATCCCCAGGATGAAGATGGTGAAGGAAGTTTGTGAAAAACCCTGAAGGATTGTGAGATTCGAATGATTGAAGTTTTAGGGTTCAAACTTTTGTTCTCCTCAAAATCACGTGTGTTCTCCCCCAACCAGTGTATGAGTAACTTTAAATACTTAGGGTTAATCCACTGATGATCACTTGGGTCTTAATCACTCCTTGGTTAATGAGTTTTGGCCCATTTGACAAATTTACATAATGTGAAATACACCCACCTCCATGCATGTATATCCAAACCCTTGATGATGGATCACTTATTTAGCAATTGCTAATCACACCTGTATTGGATTTGGGCCTTGAGATGTCTTGGTTCATGAGTTTTCAATGATCTTGCAATTTTGCATAATGGAAAATAAGTGATGAATAAACCATGGATCCACTTGATTCAAAGGCCAAAAATGATCCTTATGGATTGTTATTTGATGTTAAAATGTGGCTTGAAACAAAGGAATCAATTATAGGTCACTATGTCCCAAAATGCAAAAGTTGTGAAAATGGAACCATAAGGAAACCCTAAAAACCACCTTGCCTTCTTTTGATCATAACTTGAGTTTCACAAATAATATGGAGACCATCTAGTACTTGTTGGAAAGGGGAGAAAACAATATTCAACTTTCATGTTTGATAAAAATTCATTTGAAGCTTCCTTGATGATGAAAAGTCAAGTTGAATATAGTGTAAGAACTTGCCCAAAAAGGAAACTTTCAAATTATAGGTCATTTCCATATTTAGTAACTTTCATATCAACCCTTGATTCTTGATAAATGGCATGAAACTTGACTCTTGAAGACCATATGAGAATGTAAGACCTTGAAAACCTTGGAGAGAACCTCAAAATTCCACAGTTGACTTCCCCTCCCACTGTTGACTTTTATCTAATTCTCCTGATTCCCAATCCATTGGCCAATGGAACTTCTCATGAACCAAACTGATGGACAATCTTCCATTCCTAGATACTTAGGGACCCAAGGAATACCATGGAATCAAACCTTGCCCAAAAAATCAGAAATAAACTGACTTTATAGCAAACCCTAATTTTGGTACCCTCAGTCTAGGAGGAAATATCACAATCTCCAAATCCAAATTCCTCTGAATATGATGTGTATCCTCTCCAACAAAGATATGCTATTTGGTGATGATAAAAACCTAAGAAGCTTGCCCATTGGAGCAATAAACCCAAGAATCTCAAAACCCTAATTTCTGCACTGGTTAGGAGAGAGTGATCCACTTTAGATCTCTTGGACAATATAAGGACTCTTGCTTGACCCTTTGAAGAACATCTTCTCCTCTTGAACTTGCCTCAGGCACCTTGACCTCATGCTAAAAACCAATGATATGCACACATGAAAATGCAAAAATGAAATGAAACATAAGTCAGTTAGTACTTAAAGTAAGAGAGCAAATTTTGGGGTGCTACAGCTGCCTCTATTCAGTCAACTTGGTCCTGAAAGGGTGATAGCAACGGCTCTCAGACCTTCAAGGTAGAATATGATTGAATACAAAAAAGAACTCGGAAATTTGCAACCTGTGGATAGATACAAAATAAAGTGCTAACGAGGACGACCGAAGACGAACTCGAAAGGGTAGACCGACCGAAGGCAGACTACGCTGGGAGATAAAGTGAAACAAACTCTTCTGAGTTATGGCATCTCTGCTGAGAAAGAGAACTGGGTTTCACAAAATAAGTCAGACGAGAACTGACTACCACAATAATAGGTCAGACGATAACTGACTACCAGGCGAGAACTGGATTTGCCAAAGAGATGTCAGACGATAACTGACTACCAGGCGAGAACTGGGTTTACAAAAGAGATGTCAGGCGAGAACTGACTACCAGGCGAGAACTGGGTTTACACCAAATAAGTTATTCGAGAACTGACTACCAGACGAGAACTGGATTTACAGAATAAGTCAGACGAGAACTGGGTTTCACCAAGTAAGTCAGACGAGAACTGACTACCAGACGAGAACTGGATTTACAAAGGAGATTGGCCAATCCAAGGCAAACTCCTAACAAAGATACGGCCGTGAACCGAAAGGGTGAGAGGTGAAATCAACGGACTTACAACCCACAGATAAGATGACTCCGCTGGAGAAAGGAGAAGTCTAAATAAAAGACTCTGCCGGGGAGCACAGGTAGGATGAACACATTCCTCGGCGATCTCACCGAGGATGAACCAAAATCTCCTGAGTTATGCCATCTCTGCTGGGAAAGAGAACTGGCAAGGAAAACATCAAACCTGGCTTATGCTTCGAATGCAAATGTTTGAATTTTGCCGTAATGCTCCACACGAAGTGGAAATGCTACGCGTTTGAGGATGCAATGCAAATGCTTATGATATGCAAAAGGGGTCCCTCCTGCAAAATAAATGCTGGAGAGAAAAGATCAATTCAGCTGGGGATGACAAAAATAAATTGTCCTCTGAATCCAAGAACTCTGCTGAGATGGACCACGCTGACCGACCCTTTGGATCCACAACTTCTACTGGGGATGAAATCCCAAAAGAACCTCCACACTACCGGGGGTTACACATGTCCTTTACTGAAGGTAACATCCAAAACCTGAGATTTCTCCTCTGCTGAGGAGTTGAGAATGAGTGCCAATAACGGAACTGGAAGTTTGTTACTGAGGATTGCCAATAACAGATGGGATTAGGACCTGTTGGGGAATGCCAGCTCATAATACCATCCTGCTTGGGGAAAACAGCCCATAATACCATCCTGCTTGGGGATACTGCTGAACCTAGCCTGCTGATGGGAGAATGACTTTACTCTCACCTTGCTGGGGATTAGAACATAACGTTGTCGGTGAAAGTACACTTCCTGACTGGCTGGGGAAAGTGAACACCTGATTCTGTGGGGAGATAACGTCTTGATCCGGAGAAAATACTCCCCAAGTCTCCTGCTGGGGAAGGTCTGCTCTGCTGAGGAAAGGTGCAATCTCAATGCTGGGGAGAGCAAACTGCTGGGGAAATACAATCATGTTGCCATCCCACCTGACCTGTCTCTACGGACATAGACGACCCTTTGAACTTTCCACTTGCCCCAGACCACCAGGTCTAATGGAAAAAATCATCTCAAGAGGATTTTATAGAAGACCGGGCGTTCGCACTGCCCCAGGGTCTTCCAACTCTCGGAGAGATTTATCAGATCTCGACGTAACTGCCCCAAACTTCATAATCCATGAAGTATATTGAAAGGCTTTGTAATGACTTAAAAATACTCTGTTTTAGTATTTTGAACCTTGAGGAAGTGTTTTCAATTAACCATTTTCAGGAGTGGACAATTTCTCGCGCTCTAGAGGTGGCCTGCCCCAATTCTTGAAGGACCTTTTCCCCTGACTGATCTTACAGAGATTTGTCGAATTGACCTAATTGCCCCAGTTCGGCTGCTTTAGGGAGAGTTTTCAACGTAACTGCTCCAGATTAGCTGCATCTTATCACCATTTATCGGGATCCTCCAGGCTGCGCACAATCTCTTAGCCACATACCCCTTGACATGATTGTCCTTCAGAGTTTTCACCATCTCAACTTGGCATGATCGAGCTTCCCGACTGTCGTTCATCGTGTAAGCTTCTTGGATATCAAACACATGCAAGCAAAAAATGTTTATTATGAGAATGACAGTTCTAATGCAACACTCATGTTAACCTTGAAGCTTTATTGAAAATGCGTCGCCAAGCCTTGTGAACGAATCACTAGCTGGGATGCGACCTCGATTTTTTGAATGGCAAAACAATGCGCACATGCAATACCAACAAACCTTATTAGCACAACTCATAGGAGTCAGGAACGCTATCCTGTTGAAGTACGCTTTTGGAATAAACCCTGTTTCAAATAGGACTTTTAAGGGTTGTAACGTGGTCTGGTTCACGGTTTCAGAAAAAGGATTTATGGCTCAAAATTTATCGGTGCCCACCCACTCTCCGTGATGTTCTCCAGTCCTATATTCAGTTAATCTGACCCAAACGCTCATCTCTCAAAAGGTTTATGGTCTTCAAGGAACCTATGCCACTAATGGTTTGGCACCTAAGGGGGTTTTGGAATGACAATCACCCCTTTTTATCTTTTGTGTCTGTAATCACACGAATTTGTTCTTATCGAGGATTTTTGTAATGCTTTTCGCTTTTCGCTTTTTCTTTCTTTTGCCCCTTTTTTGATCCCTAATTTTTTGCCTGGACTGACTCTTTTGAGTTTTTCGATTTTGAAGTCCAGCGGGATGCCCTAACTTTTTCCTAAGTCGCTTGTTTTCAAGTTTCGACTTAGCGGGCTTTCTTTTTTATTCCCCTTTTTGAACAAAGCGTGTGACACTGGTTGTCTTACTTGCTTGAAAGGGTTGTGACTGCCTCACTCCTTGATTGTTGATGGATAACCATTGTGGTTTCGCATCTCTTGACCTTTTGACGGTGGGATAGAAGGTAACGGATCCTCAGATGTACACTCCTTGGAATTTGAATGCTCGGTCAAACTAACTGACGCCTACCCTACCCCTGGGTTAAGTATGAGGGTTTTTTCGTACGAAAGAAGCTCCTACTTCAAGGCTCAAAGGGGTTAACGAAGGTCTACCTCCTTATCTCTCCAGTGTTTGTGAATTGGAAACAATGCCTGTACATCCTTAACAGGGTTTTATCCAAAAGCGTACCCTTAGAAATTTGCGCTCTTATTTCGTCATCCTCCCTCGAGAGTTTTAGACAAGAAAATTAGTATTGCAGCGCATATAAACATTTAAGAGTGAACACGAATGGATTACTTCAAGAAAAACATGCTCATTGTATTATGATTGTCATTAAAACAAACAAGTTTCTACGTGCATACAATGCTTTAACAAGAAATGAAAAACTACAAATGAAAATGCAGTAAAGAAACTGAAGATCGCCATCGTTGAGGAGACTTGACTCCGCTTGGACTACTGGCTTTAGGAGACGACCCTTGAAGTCTTCAAACAGATGAGAGGTCGACATGCACAACCAAGTCTCCTTCTGGAAATGATATGTACCCTTTGTCAATCAATTGTTGCACTTTGGCTTGGAAGGCTTTGCAATCTTTAGTTGAGTGTCCCATAGATCCTCCATGATATCCACATTGCATATGGGGATTGTACCCCGGAGGGTATGGTTCTGGAATAGGCTTCAAAGTCTTAGGCTCCACCAATGAGTTTCGAACCAGGTGTGGCAAGAGTTGACTGTACAACATGGGAACTGGATGAAGAGGAGCATTCCTTCTTTCCAAGTTGTTGAGCGGCCTATGCTGATACTTCTGTTGTTGAGGAGCATAAGGTTGTTGGTACTGAACGACATTAGTCTCTCCTTCTTCTCCCCTGTAACGTTCCTTCGCATTTTCAGAATAACCAAGAGCAACTTGAATCTTTCCCGTTTTGATGTCGTTTTCAACTCTTTCTCCTGCCAATACAAGACCTGAAAATCTAGCTGACAAACATCCAACCAATTTCTCATAATAATGCCCCTGAAGCGTATCCATGAACATATCAACGAGCTCTCTTTCCAACATTGGAGGTTGAACTCGGGAAGCCAATTCACGCCACCTCTGGGCGTACTCTCTAAAGCTTTCATTGCTCTTTTGAGACATATTCTGCAGCTGTGTACGATTAGGAGCCATATCAGTGTTATATTGATAGTGTCTAATAAATGCCCCTGCCAGCTCTCTCTAACTACGAACGTCTTTCCTCTCTAGCTGCATATACCATTCCAGGGATGCCCCAGATAGGCTATCTTGAAAGCAATGCATCATCAACTTTTCGTTCTTTGCGTGAGCAGCCATTTTACTCGTGTATGCCCTGACGTGAGTCCTTGGGCAAGTCACACCATTGTACTTTTCGAAGGTAGGAGTCTGAAACTTGCGTGGGATAACGACGCCTGGAACCAGCTCCAAATCCCCCATATCCATACCCACAGAATCTTGATTGGCAATACCCCTCAGTTGTTCCTCAATCAACCTGAATCTCTGATCAGTGTCAATCTGGGAACCAGCATCCCCACCTGGCACAGAGAATGCATCATCTTGAATATCATCAAACTGATGGCCATGAATAGCACAGACACCAATACCACCTCCCTCGACATTTTCAGCCCCTCCCGGAGGGATCACAACACCAGAAACAGGAATACCTCCGCCCGGAGGGCCATTCTGAACATTAGTACCAGTAACACCAGTATGGACTCCTCCATGAAGGACAGCTTCATCATCAATCCTTGCAATCAGTGGTTGGACAACAGTTCTTAACTGCTCTTGGCCCTGAGCAACCCCTTGCATTAAATCCATGAATTGGTTCATGCGGGTCTGCATCTCAGTCATCTCAGCTTGTAGTTGATCCATGAGTCTTTTCTGATCTTGTCTGGTAGAATACCGGTGAATGTGTTGATCTACAATCCTGTACTGAGGAGGAGAACCAAGTAAGAACGCCAGAGATAAACACTTGTTATGCAAAATGATTATGGATATGCGAATGCAAATGAACATGTTTAAAAATTCGCAGGGCGATCCACCCTTTGATTTCAGTTTAATTTCAAAAACCAGAATCAAAGTTAGGATGCAACCCTACAAATAAATAAACATGTTGGGATGCAAAATGATGATGCAAATGCACACATGGGATCAAGGATGCCACACAGACTGGACAACTGCTGCACTGAACCAACTGAACCATCTCAAATATCTGCCCAAATACCCAGAATACCAGAATAACCATAGTACCACACTGATAAATCTGCTGATCAGAAAACCAGGCATGTTGAAGGTCACGGTTACCTGCAAATCTGTAAACACCCTGCCCTCTCACATGTGGGTACTAGAAAGCCGAGGATCCTCAATATCACGGGCTCTCAGGTCGAGAAATGATGATACGTTCAAGAAGCAATAGTACATTCATCCCTCGGGGTACAGTACTATCGCCAAACGAGGAGTGCTTCCACCAATTCTTTTCCAAAGGACACCCTATAGCAAGTTCCCAGTATTGGGTCCTCGGATCGACATGTGCAATGGGTTTGCCATTTCTGGTCTGCCATTATCACGTCTCGGAATGAGTGTCGTTACTGAGTTCTCGGGAATGGTCGCCAGAGTCGACAGCTTTCCAGGTTACATTCAATCATCTGCACCAATGTGCAGGATAGAACATTACCGAAGAAAACCTCGTCTGGATGCGGAGTTTTCATGTATACTACGTCTGGCCAAACGCCACACGAGTCACACTACTTGCCACGCTAATCCTACGTGTATGCTCAAGCCTGGGTATTGGGCTTATCTCTCAGATCTCCCAACCCGCCAAACAGAAAAACAGTACAGCAGCTGATAATAATATGCAATGCAGAAAATGCGGTAAAATAAAATACAACAAATAAAGCAAAACAGAAACTAAAACACCCAAAGAGAACAAAGACAAGCAAGCGCTAGGATTGACTCGCTTAGGGATGGACCAGCATAGGTCAACCAGAGTCCCCAGCTGTCACTCCCAGGATCTTCATCCAGGTACAAACGCGAGAGTGGCGCGGTAAACAGAGTCGCCAGTCGTGTAAATTTATCCCAAGAGAGGGAAAGGGAACACCGCACAAACCTGAGGAAGAGGGAAAGGAATGGTCATCGCAACCATAGCCTGGGTTCGGGAGTCGGTTACGCGAGGGGAAGGTGCTAGCACCCCACGCGTCCATCATACTCGATGGGATCCACGCTTGCTGTCTATTCTAAGGGTGAGTTGTCCTAACATCTATGGCTGTACTGACACGGGGAAGGGGAAGACAAAGACAGACTCGGTAGGACGTCGACGTCCTAGGCCTACGTACTCCCTTTGTGCAATGGGAAATTATGAGTCAATGTAGTTCGGACCAAGTTCTTTTTGTGTTTTTTTATGAGTGACGTTAAGTTCGCGTCCGACAGTTAGGGACGGTGCATGTTTGCGACTCAGACGGAAGGTAACGTGCCCTTTTTGAAAATAGCCTTTAGTTTGACAATCCCGCGGGATAAAAAAATGATTTGAAGTTTGTTTGTATTTTTTAGGACAGAAGTGACTTGAGTTAGTTCGTAACTCAACTTGAACCAAAGTTTATGACACGGGAACGAATGCGTCACATGGTCGTCCCCAATGGGACGTATGCTCAACACTCTAGAAGAGAGAAGGGGGACCCCTCAATCTTCATTTCCTATGTTTAAGGCTTGTGTGCAAGGCAAGTTGACCTTATTAAGTATCTTAGAAATGTTTTGAGATGAGAAGAGGGACTCAAAAGAAAAGAAAAAAAACTACGGGGAAAAATCTATCCTAATGTTATCATGCAAAGATGGCCCTAAGGGGAGGTTTGGAGGGAGACTATCCTACGGAATTTAGTCCTAATGTTATCATGCAAAGGTGGCCCTAAGGGGAGGTTTGACAACTACCTAAGCCTAAAGAAAAGAAAAGATGGGAGAAATAAAGAATGAGAGGGGACATGGATGACTATCCACACCCTTAAATAACTTACCTCAGCCCTGCGTAAAAGGTTAGTACAAAACAGACATAAGTAACAATAAGACAAAAGAAACCCAAGCAAGTCACAAACCAAAGGGAAAAGGTTACAAACCAAAGAAAACTCATCCAAGTCAGAATGTGGATGACTTAAACATGAATTATGAAGTCAAAGAAGCAAACCCACATGATGGCACAAGTGCCTTTTCAAACAAGTAATCAGACATGGTCAAAGATGTGCATACAAGAAGATCTCAAACAAAGAGCAATCAAACAATTAGCAAAAAATTTTCTAAAATTATCAAAATAAAACCCAAAACACCTCAACCAGATACAAACCTCATATTAAAAACTCATGCAAAAATTCACAAGATAGGTCACTCAAACAATTATGCAAAGTTCAGACAAGAAACATGACTCAACATGCAAAAGAGGAGGATTAAAATGCAATATGAAATGATTTTAAAAATGAGAGAAAAATGTTTTAATGCAATTCAGTGTGTTGGTGAAACAATACAAAAAGAATGAGTTCAAAATGTTTTATGGATGATGAGAAATCAATTCTACAATGCAATGTGTGCAAAATGAAACAAATTCAAAAATAAATTATTAAAATAAATAATTCAGACGCTAAAAATAAAATAAAATTTGAGAAAATTTTATAAAATGTTAAATGTGATTCATGATTTTTTTGGGAATTTTTTTAATGCAAGAAACTATTTTTAAAAATTTAAAATGAAAATGTAATACTTAAAAAAAATAAAGAAATAATCATGGGGTGTGCAATCAGCAATAAAAACACGTTGGAAATAGTAAAGGGCCCAAAGGAGGGGGTGAAAATAGCAAGTCCAAAGCACAAAGTCCAACAGCGCAAGTCAAAGGGGCTCACATGGAATCAGTCAACTCTGAAGACTCACACACACCACATGATCAATCATACGCTCACCAACCAGTCAATGCAATCAACAAGTATTCAAGATCTATGGCTCAGATTAATACGCACACCCCAACCAATATAAACACGCACACATACAATTACTCAGTCATACAATAAGGGCACGTGATAAGCACATGGGACTTTTAATTCGCTGGCAAGATCTCCATCACATGATTAAATCAACGCATGTAAATAAGTCAACAATTCCAGAATTAATCAAGATGAGCAGCTGAGATATCACGCACACGATAATAACCGTGGGGGCACAAACACACAAACATTAAAATAAAAATCAGAAAAACAAAAACGTGGCAAAGTGTAGACCGTAGGATTAAACAAATCAATGGCTGAGAACTCATCACCTACCTCTAAACTCTTCACCGACCGGAGCAAAAACCAGACGCCGGAGCCCTAGCTCCGGTCGTCTCCTCCGGTGAGCACCACCACCATTTTTTCCAGAAATGACAAATGAGTACACTATTTTGATCAGAAAAACATGAGGATTCCAAATATCATGCTATTTTCAACAAACACACAACGCATAAAGCAAATCGAATGAAAAAGGGTTTGGGTCCAAAAGTTGAAACTCATCGTATGCACATAATACACGTCTAAACTTAAAATAAAACACATCAGAATCATCAGCAACAATCACAGATCATTATGCATATTTAAAATTAGAGTTTTAAGATCATGCAAAAATGCCCTAACCTGAGGTTATGCAAACTGTATCCTCGCTGTTAGCTGCAAACGATGGTTGCTTCGTGCTCTATGGATCCCCAGGATGAAGATGGTGAAGGAAGTTTGTGAAAAACCCTGAAGGATTGTGAGATTCGAATGATTGAAGTTTTAGGGTTCAAACTTTTGTTCTCCTCAAAATCACGTGTGTTCTCCCCCAACCAGTGTATGATTAACTTTAAATACTTAGGGTTAATCCACTGATGATTACTTGGGTCTTAATCACTCCTTGGTTAATGAGTTTTGGCCCATTTGACAAATTTGCATAATGTGAAATACACCCTCATCCATGCATGTATATCCAAACCCTTGATGATGGATCACTTATTTAGCAATTGCTAATCACGCCTGTATTGGATTTGGGCCTTGAGATGTCTTGGTTCATGAGTTTTCAATGATCTTACAATTTTGCATAATGGAAAATAAGTGATGAATAAACCATGGATCCACTTGATTCAAAGGCCAAAAATGATCCTTATGGATTGTTCTTTAATGTTAAAATGTGGCTTGAAACAAAGGAATCAATTATAGGTCACTATGTCCCAAAATGCAAAAGTTGTGAAAATGGAACCATAAGGAAACCCTAAAAACCACCTTGCCTTCTTTTGATCATAACTTGAGTTTCACAAATGATATGGAGACCATCTAGTACTTGTTGGAAAGGGGAGAAAAATATCTTCAACTTTAATGTTTGAGAAAAATTCATTTGAAGCTTCCTTGATGATGAAAAGTCAAGTTGAATGTAGTGTAAGAACTTGCCCAAAAAGGAAACTTTCAAATTATAGGTCATTTCCATATTTAGTAACTTTCATATCAACCCTTGATTCTTGATAAATGGCATGAAACTTGACTCTTGAAGACCATATGAGAATGTAAGACCTTGAAAACCTTGGAGAGAACCTCAAAATTCCACAGTTGACTTCCCCTCCCACTGTTGACTTTTATCTAATTCTCCTGATTCCCAATCCATTGGCCAATTGAACTTCTCATGAACCAAACTGATGGACAATCTTCCATTCCTAGATACTTAGGGACCCAAGGAATACCATGGAATCAAACCTTGCCCAAAAAATCAGAAATAAACTGACTTTATAGCAAACCCTAATTTTGGTACCCTCAGTCTAGGAGGAAATAACACAGTCTCCAAATCCAAATTCCTCTGAATATGATGTGTATCCTCTCCAACAAAGATATGCTATTTGGTGATAATAAAAACCTAAGAAGCTTGCCCATTGGAGCAATAAACCCAAGAATCTCAAAACCCTAATTTCTGCACTGGTTAGGAGAGAGTGATCCACTTGAGATCTCTTGGACAATATAAGGACTCTTGCTTGACCCTTTGAAGAACATCTTCTCCTCTTGAACTTGCCTCAGGCACCTTGACCTCATGCTAAAAACCAATGATATGCACACATGATAATACAAAAATGAAATGAAACATAAGCCAGTTAGTACTTAAAGTAAGAGAGCAAATTTTGGGGTGCTACATTAGGCACACATATTATTTCAAAGAACTTGAAACATTCATATAAGTTTCGTACCTTTGTGGTATATTTGATCAGTTGGGCCTCCTTTGATTGATACTCTCTGACGAACTGATTTCCTACCAGGTGCGAGTCGTTTTAGGCCTTGAAGCTTGAAATGCCCATTTTGATGGCGAGATTCATGCCAACTATAAGGGCTTTATACTCAACTTGTTTGTTGTTGGTTTTAAACTCGAATCTCAGCTACTTCTCTATGAGGAGGTTGTTAGGAAATTCTAACCCTTCTAACACTATCCTAACGCCATTTCCTTTTAGATTCGAGGTGCTATCTACTGATAATATCCAAACATTGCAAACCTCTTTGCCCACTGGCAAGCTGAACTCCGCCAAGAAATCAACCAAAACCTCTTATTTGATACTACCTCGAGGCACATAGTGAATATCATAATAAAATAATTTGATTGACCAGGATAACATTCGTTCTACTATATCTAACTACTTTAAGATTTGGTGAATTGGGTAATTGGTTTTGACCATCACGCGGTGTCCTTGGAAGTAGGGTTTGAGTTTCCTTGGTGTAATCAAGATCAACAATATTAGTCTTTCATTTTTCTGGCATCTTTCTTTTGCGCCTTTGAAGACCTTGCTTACAAAATAAACCAACTGTTCACTTTTATCCTTTTCATGATGAGCACGAAACTTATTTCCCGTTTAGTAACCAATAAATACAAATATATAGGTGCACCTGTATTTGGGCGCGTTAGGACTAGAGATGTCACCAAAAAGGTTTTCAATGCATTGAACGCCTCCTTGTACCCGCTTGTCCATTCAAACTTCTCATTCTTCTTTAAAATGGTAGAAAAATGGAAAGCTTTATCACCTATAGGAATGAAAACGAGATAGGGTGATCAGGCGACCTGTTAGTTGTTGAATTTCTTTGATATTGGAAATGCTCCTCATATTAATGATGGCCTGGCATTTGTCAAGGGTTGCCTCACACTACAACAGTTGGAAGAAGGATACCATCACGATTGACCAACCGTTGTGAGGTAAGGTGTTAGAATTTTAAGAGGGGTTTTTAAAAAATTATCCTCTTAGCGGAACAATCCCAATGAACGGATCTTGATTAAATCGTTAATCACAAATCAAACACCAAAATAAGATTCAAGAATTACCTCTTGAAGCGAGCTTTATCTTTGATCATGAATGACAGAAGATACTGGCGTCTCTATGTAATCCACGCGAGCACAAAATGGAACGCGGTGCTAGCCATCTCTTGCTCTTATTTTGGGCTTTTCCAAAATAAGCCCAATCTTATTTAATTAAAACTATTTTAATTAAATAGATATTATTTATATTTAATAAACTCTTTTAATAAAATAAAATAAAATATTAATTAAATTAAATCATATTTAATTTAATCAACTGTCAATTATCATTTATTTATTTAAATCAAATAAATTATATATGTGTTAATGTACTAAACAATTTAAATACTATTAACACATAATTAAATTAAATCTTATTTAATTTAATCGTCAATTCCATTATCAGTACTCTTTGTGTGTGACCCTATAGGTTCTCGTAACGTTGGCAATAATATTAAATTACCTATTTAATATTATAAACAGTGAGCGGTATCTAGCAACACATCACTGCTACCCAAGTCACGAGAATGTCGTGTGATTTGACATAACCTTTATGTGATAATGATCATATGTATAATTATCATTTTGCCTTTATATATATATTGAACACAAGGCATAGAATGTGTCACCCTTGTATAGTCCAATATCTTATTCCTTGATCCCTGAGTATACTTGATAACAAAAAATAAGTCCAACATCTCATATCGACTCATTTGAGCACGACCATGCATTTTACAATCATACTCTATCAAGGGGCCCACAAATATTACTCTCGTATATGTAGGAAGGACAAATCCCATCTAGGTCACTCATGTCCCTCAGCATGATTTGTAAAGCACCCATAAGCCATCTTTATGGTCATCCTGTTACGGACAACGTTTGATTGGCAATAAAGTACTTGACTCCACATCTAGGGTCCATAGTGGTTTCAGGTCGAAGGGTGGAATACATCACTATTACTATGAGAATAACTTATGACACTTACATAACAAACTATGTAGTATTCTCATGGTGGGTCAATTCAATATAAATATTACTCCTAATATTTATACCTATGTGAAGGCTTGATATCTCATATCCATGACTTGTGAGATACAGTCATCAGTCTACTCACATAATAGTCTCTATGCATTACTGTTGTCCTATTTGACAGTAAAGCTTGACTATATATACTTTAAGAATAACGTCTTTATGTTTAATGAGGTCTCACGATTAAGTCACACTTAACAGGTCATTAATAGACTAATTATTCTAAGGACTTTATTATGTCATATATAAATAACACAATAAATACAATGCCTAGTAAGTGTATATATATATATGTGTGTGTGTGCGTGTGTGTGTGTGTGTGTGTGTGTGTGTATATATATATATATATATATATATATATATATATGTATATTAACAAACAATATATATCAAGGTCATGATACAAAAGCATATACAACCAATACTGATTACCTATTAGGGCTTACTCCAACAATCTCCCACTAGCACTAGAGCCAATCAGATATTAACTTCACATCTATCTGACCATTGTGTGCGTCAAGCATTATTTAAGCATGATACTTTGTTAGGTTATAAGGAACTCTTTCCTATGTTGATAATATACACCTCTTCCGATTTCAACTTTCGCTCTTCTATTGAAATAAATTGAAGTGTCAAAATATATATACATGGATTGCTAGTGAGATCTAGTTTTCTGAGCTTGCAAGATTAACCCATTATCATCATGAATAAGATCAACAGGATCTACAATACAAAAAACACAACTTTCTTTCTAAGAATTAGCAAAGCGATCCAAATCATATATATGACCTTTGTACTATAAACGACAATTGTCTGAAGCCTTTTTCAACTTATACAGTTGTCATCTAAGCATAACATTTAACTTGTACTGTGATATGAATATATAGTTCATAAAATTTTGGAATAACATCATTGTAACTCCTTTACAATGATTATTACCATCTACTCTTAAGAAAAGGAACACCAAGTCCTTTTAAGATATCCACATACCTTCTTAATGGAGATCTAGTGATGAACACTTCAATTATTTTGGTACTTATTATTTATGCTCATAGCATATGGTGCATCTAGTGCAGTACATATCATGGTGTCTTTTTTTTCATCCAATGAGGTAAGACATTGTCTGTTACACAAAATTTATGTCACACATGCAATAATCTTAATGTAATATTATGCATATTAAGTGTCTCAAAACTTCATCAAAATATGTACTTGTGCTAGGATATAGATTCATCAACCATCTATCTCTATAGATTCTGATTCCTAACCTTTTAGAAAGTCTTGTTTAAGCATTTCATTAAAACCATTTCCTTAACCATGTCCTACATTGGTGTTGTAGGTAATTTGTTTTGATGATTATTATGACGCCTGCATACTATACTAGATTTAAGCAAATACTCCCACTAACCTTTTGTGTGCACAAGATTTAAACATGACATTTATTAATCCTAGTTTACATAAAACTTAATTAATAAAAGGATTCAACTCCAAGAAGCTTGCTATAATCCATAATTGGATTTAAACAACTTATACTTCTTTTAGAATCAAGATCATTCATGATCTTCTCTAGATATTGTGCTACATGAACCAATGGTCCAACAACAACTTCCTTGTTAAATTGGTTCATATTCCATTCTCATAAATATATGTATTTTATAGATCTTGAATTTCTTCAAGTTCTGTATCACTCCCACTAGTTCCTTTAGATACATAATGTCTCTAAAGGAAAACTTCAGTTGTATTGACAAAACAATTTTGTCCCATAACGTGATATAGAATATGTGTCCCTTATTTCTATTGGGATATATCCATAAATACATATTCCTCTAGATTGTGATCAAGTTTACTTAATAAACCTTACAACCCAAATGATCATAAAGACAAACTAGGTACTCTTACCTTCATATCAAGTATGGTGCCTCTACGACTACTTTAAATGGAATTAGTTATGGATAGGAATAATTGTATGTAAAATAATTTATAAAGAAGAGTCACAAAGATATAATTGAATTATATTAGATCGAACAATGTCAAACATGATACGATTTAAATGGTCATTATATTCCTTTTATAAGTATTTACCACAACGGACAAATCCTATGGTCTTAATACCTTTTCGAGTTCTTTCCTTCTACTTCATTCTTGAACTCTTCTCAAAAGAATTCTAACTCGTGTCACATACACACATCCATAATTACTGAGTTTATCAGTAATATAAATGAAGTAAGAGAAATAAAATTTATCTAGCAAATATGTTTAGAGGTCCATATACATCACACATGTATATAATCAAGATATATCATATGTCCTTTCACTTAGTTGGCGATTTGAGACATTAGATATATCTTCCATAATCAAGACTTGTATATATCAAATGATACAAAACCAAATGAATCCAACAATCTATTCTCATAGACTTTGAAAATGCATATCTCACTTATTGGACTAAACATTAATGTTATTGATATACATAAGATTCAAATCTTATTTGATCCATCCCACATTTGTTATAGATGATCTTATCAAGACCGTATAACTCAAATACACTACTTGATTTAGTATTGAAACCACTTTTTTAGATAGTCATAACAACACTTGTCCATTATCAAAACATGCACTCCTCATCTTGTCAATACAAGATTTATAATTAGTGTTTATTACTAAATGAAACTTAATAACAATTATTTGGTTTCAATTCCAAGCTCTAATTTAAGTCTAATCATAAGCTCTTATAGTCAATGAAACACATTGTTCCATTCTAGACGTAAGCTGACTCAAATTACAATCAATGCCCGACTTCTTAAAAGACTCATCACGTTCTTATAAACGTGAGATCAACATCTTGTATCACATACCCAAGATGTAGAAGTAGACAATTTGATTTTTCTATAACAAATCATATAAAGAAAAAGTCTTACTTCTTTCTTCTACTTTGACTCCTTTTATAACCATTAACAGTTTTCTTCTTTCAACACATGAAATCACCGACTTCCTTTAGAACCGTATTTTTCTTCTAAAATTCAAAGAAATATAAAATGAATCATATTTCTTTTATGATTCATCTATTTAGCATCATAAACTACTTCTTTTTCTTTTTAACAAGATGTAGTAGATATATTTAAAATACATTCATAATGAATTTTATCTACCTATCCGAGACAATCTCAAATAGAACTTGTGACCAACTATTTGGTCAATAAGAAATCCAAAATTTAAATCTCAAAACTATTTTAGATTCATTTGGATTCTTAACTTGTCTAGAAAAGACCTTGAAAAGTTTTACATTTCTCGTATCTTGTATTTCTTATTTAAAAGAAAATCCTCAAGGTTAATGATCATATCATTCTCTGTGAGGACTACAACTATGAGATATGTTATATCTAGATATTCGACTTGAACCTTCTCATAAGTATCGTTCTTCGAATCTAGTTATATTCGGTTGTTAGGAATTGGTTGCTTGAGAACATACAATTTTTCTCGTGCTTGAGAACAATTCTCAATTTCCGTACCAACTCAGAAACTCCTTTCTGATCCTTAAATCCTTCAAAAGGATATTTCACAGTAAATTAAAAAAAATAAAATGCAAAAGAAATTCTAAATACAAAACGTGTAAAAAAGATTGTATCAAAACCATTTTAATAAGGACTTTTATTAAAATGCTCCCACTATTTTTACTCAAATTAAATGACCCTCAACATTTGATTCAGAAAATCCCGTTGGAAGATTTTCTAGCGGGTTGAGATCCACATTTCACTCTGTTTTAAGTCCACGTGGGCGGATTACACAAAACTCTGTTATTTAGGTAGGAACTCTTTCTAATTGTATCTAATACAACTCTCAAATTTTATCAGTCGAGTGAATAACTCTTTATTCTAATCCATCTTATGGATTGTTCTCAACTCTTGCTTCTAAACATATATAATCTTATTATAATTAGTTTAGTTAGGTCAAACCCAAAAATTTAGCAGTTGGATATTACATTTATCCCATCGCACCTTACTAATATAAAACATGCACCTCGCGTTAGGCGAAACCTACATTATTCGATACTAGTCTTGATGAGTGCTAAATTTTGGAAAACAATTAACTTAATATTTAATTGAAGGGATTTTAATTAAATTTGATCTAACTGGTTTGTGTATCTCATACACTCACATAATTGTGTATCTTATACACACGCATATAAACATACATTTCACGCATCACATACATAAAATAAAACTTGGTAATACTATTATGACCACCTAAAATGCAAGAATTAAATAAACTAATTTATTACAATTCTTTGACCCACGAGCAAGCTTCTCAAGCCTCTCCATCGGCGTCATCGTTTGGCCTTGTCTTCTTTTCAACTCTTGATCTCGAACAATTTATAATTTTTAAATAAATAAAATAATAATTAAATGACACGACATGCATGTCGTATTTAATTACAGTAAACCACGACACGCAGGTCGTATTTAAAATAAACAAACGACAAAATATAAGGTCATAACCGTATACCAATTTATTTAATAATAAATAATTAAACAATAAATAATAATAGATTATCAAATTATAAATACTGATGCATCAGCACATGACGCTTTTTGCGAACCCTAAAAGCACAACTCTTGCGCCGTCACAAACCCTAATGCAAAATGTTCATACCATCAAAACGTAATGATCGACTATTCAATATGATTGATCAAAATGTCATTGCTTCACCATACAAATCTCGGATTCCAAAGCAGAATGCACATTGATCTTTCAAATGTATAACAATCATTACACTAATTAATGGACGAAACAAAGTAGTGTATCAAATAGACTGACTTTGCATTAGAAATATTTATATCGTATATAAATTTATCAATTATATTTGTATCACTTATGGATGATCGAAATATCGCTGCTTCACCATACTAATGTCGGATTCTGAAGCATAGTCAACAACGAACATCCAAATTATACAAACACATGATATCAATATTTAATGTTAAACAATAAACACTTTATTATTATTTATAATAATAAACTATTATTATAAATATTGTTAATATATATATATATACATATATATATATATATATATATATATATATATATATATATATTATAAAATATAATAGTTAACAAACTTTAACCTTTGCCGTAACAACATGTAGCTATTGTCCGGTTACCGTAATTTTGATAGAAATAGAGATAAAATACCTCTTAAAAGCATCTGATCCAATTGCTTTACAAAAGCTCTCTCTTATAGTTGCCATCAACGTAGCAAACAGTGCAGCAATTGAAGCGTGATATAATAATTTGGCAAAATAAATAGAAACGTGGTTACAACATATAAGGGGCCTCATATACATAAATGATAATGTTCTTAATCACATAACACAATCCAAGAACATTATATCACACTTACGACACACATATTGAAACAATTTCAAAACGATTTTGTATAGTGATGAATATATCAACATATAAACATCATAAAAATCAAACAAATTTGAATTAATGATTTAATCAAAATCAGGCTCTGATACCACTGTTGGAATTTTAAGAGGGGTTTTTCAAAAATTATCCTCTTAGCAGAACAATCCCGATGAACGGATCTTGATTAAATGGTTAATCACAAATCAAACACCAAAATAAGATTCAAGAATTACCTCTTGAAGTGTGTTTTATCTTTGATCACGAACGACGGAAGATACCGGCGTCTCTATGTAGTCCACGCTAGTACAAAATGGAACGCGGTGCTAGCCGTCTCTTGTTCTGAAAAATTGAAAATTAGGGTTGGTAGGGGAAAGAGCTCCTCTATTTATAGAGAGCTTCTAAAACCCTAATGCTCTTATTTTGGGCTTTTCCAAAATAAGTCCAGTCTTATTTAATTAAAACTATTTTAATTAAATAGATATTATTTATATTTAATTAAACTCTTTTAATAAAATAAAATAAAATATTAATTAAATTAAATCATATTTAATTTAATCAACTGTCAATTCTCATTTATTTATTTAAATCAAATAAATTATATATGTGTTAATGTACTAAACAATTTAAATACTATCAACACATAATTAAATTAAATCTTATTTAATTTAATTGTCAATTCCATTATCAGTACTCTTTGCGTGTGACCCTATAGGTTCTCATAACGTTGGCAATAATATTAAATTACCTATTTAATATTATAAACAGTGAGAGGTATCTAGCAACAGATCACTGCTACTCAAGTCACGAGAATATCGTGTGATCTGACATAACCTTTATGTGATAATGATCATATGTATAATTACCCTCAGGGCCGACCCAATCAAACATGAGGCTCAGTTCTAATTTTAAAATAACTTAAAATAAAAAAAAACTATAATAAATAAAAATAACACATAAAAAATATAATTATATATTACCAATAATAAGATTTAATTATAATTATTTTGACTTTAATCAATCTCATTTTTTAATATATTGGGTTTTTATTATAGTATTTTTTAATTAATTTGATTTTTTAATAATATTTTTTATATTTATTAATATTAATATATAAAAAATTAGACTTTTTAACATTTTGGGGCCCTCTAAAATATGGGGCCCTGTGTTGTAGAGCCTGCTGCTCCTGCACAGGGCCGGACCTGATTACCCTTTTGCCCTTATATCTATATTGAACACAAGGCATAGAATGTGTCACCCTTGTATAGTCCAATATTTTATTCCTTGATCCCTGAGTATACTTGATTACAAAAAATAAGTCTAATATCTCATATCGACTCATTTGAGTACGGCCATGCATTTTACAGTCATACTCTATCAAGGGGCCCACAGATATTACTCCTGTATATATAGAGGGACAAATCCCATCTAGGTCACTCATGTCCCTGAGCATGATTTGTAAATCACCCATAAACCATCTTTATGGTCATCCTGTTACGGACAACGTTTGATTGGCAATAAAGTACTCGACTCCACATCTAGGGTCCATAGTAGTTTCAGGTCGAAGGGTGGAATACATCACTATTACTATGAGAATAACTTATGAGACTTACATAACAAACTATGTAGTATTCTCATGGTGGGTCAATCCAATATAAATATTACTCCTAATATTTATACCTACGTGAAGACTTGATATCTCATATCCATGACTTATGAGATACAGTCATCAGTCTACTCACATAATAGTCTCTATACATTACTGTTGTCCTATTTGACAGTAAAGCTTGACTACGAATACTTTAAGAATAATGTCTTTATGTTTAATGAGGTCTCACGATTAAGTCACACTTAACAGATCATTAAGAGACTAATTATTCTAAGGACTTTATTGTGTCATATACAAATAACATAATAAATACAATGCCTAGTGAGGATATATATATATATATATATATATATATATATATGAGAGCATATCAAATGAGAGTGATTTTAAATGAGAGATGAGAGGAACAAACAGACACCATTAGATCAAGTTAATAAGAGAGATGGAATGCAGGTTAATAAGAGAGAGAAACTAATAACCACATTAATGAATATGTTTAATCATAATTTTTGACTGATCTAACGGTTGTTGTTTGTTCCTCTCATCTCTCATTTTAAAATCCCTCTCACTTGATATGCCCCCATATATATATATATATATATATATATATATATATATATATATATATATATATATATATATATATATATATATATATATATATATATATATATTAACAAACAATATATATCAAGGTCATGATACAAAAGCTACAACCAATACTGATTGACTATTAGGGCTTACTCCAACATAGGGTGTGATTGTAAGTATGATGTTTTTCACCATGAGCGTGTGACCGTTGTGATAAACTAGGTAGCCCGTTATATATCACACAGTTAGAATAAACAACCGTTGTGCAATATATATAAAAGTCATGGGTTTGAAACCCAGTGATTGTTTAATATCTAATTAATTGGCACGCTACTTGTTACAATGATTATTGTAAATAACCGTGGTGAAATACTTTTTTTAAAAAATATTTTATTTTATTTTTTCATATATTACAAACCTGTATTTTTTACCTGTATTTTATGCATATAGTACCTAAACATTTTTTACATCAAAGCCAAAAATATTATTTACAAACAAATATGTATATACCATTATCATATATTACAAACATCAAATTAAGACAAAATCATATATTTACAAACATTAAAGCCAAAGTCATACATTAACACCCTTTTTAAGTAGCACATTAAAAATAAAAGCCCAACGTTTACGGATGTCATTTAAGTCATCGGGGTAGAAAGGTGTCCTGTCGTTACAAATATCACAACATTCTCACATACCGCATATAACTCTTCCATATATTTTCTGTGACTTTCCCGCTCCACTGCTAACGTGTCTTGAAAATATTTCTTTTGACTCTCCAACTTCCTCTCAAATTATTCAATCGTTTCTTTTTGCACATGTCTGAAGCTTTTTCTAGATGTACCAAACTACACTCTCCGGGCGATGCCATCTCCAACACCACGGACACGCACACCATGCTCCTTTGTTCTGATCGCTTCCACTAATATATCATGTTGTGGTTCTAGAACAAATGAACCTTCACGGGCCGACATAGCCAACAAATCCTACACAACATGATATGATATACGTTGTTAATTACCAAAGTAATTTAAATAACACATAACACACGCACAACAAATCCAAATTACAATTTTCTCAGAAACTAATCTTGAGGCATCTAAAGTCTAGTTTTCATTTGGTCTTTGTCGAACCCTCTTCCATTTCTCATATCCTGATGGTTGAGATGTGTTGCGATTGCGACTCATGAAGTCCTCATCTCCTAGTTGTTGTCTTTTTTTTTTCTTCAGTAATCATCATTTTCTCAAGTTTCCCCCCACGAGATAATATATGAGGGTATTTGTTTTTTGCCTTGTTCTGCTTTTCTACTTCACTTTTAACCTGTTTTAAACATATAAAAAATATTATATTGCATAGTTGTATCTATAAAACATAAGCATAAAATATTAGAAAATACAATTAGTACTAATCAAGAACTCCTCAGAACTACGAGATTTCACAAACTTTTTCCAAACCTTCTTATCAATATAATTATATCTCACTCACAAAAGCTCAAGATTAGGCTTAGACTCCCTAATGTAGTCACGCGTGAGCCGAAACTTAAAGCCCCTCTAACACGTACCAGCATAAGTGATCCATTTTTTCAACATAGGATCGTTGAAAAACTCAAACGTCAACTACATAGTTACATCAATAAGTATGTATTAGTGATTATATAAAGTAATATAGAATCGATGAAAATTAAAATTAATACCTTAACGTCTGTCCTTATGCTTTCTTTCACCTTTTCTAGTACATCTTTCCAATCATTTATCAATATGTTGACTTTGCTACATCCAAGGAACACAACATAATTCTTAAAAAACGAATTATGAGGACCATCAAGCATCGTACTAACGACACTAAACTCGATCAAATATTCGACACCCGACTTGTGGACTTTTGCTAATTGTGCCATCATTGTAGCACTTTGTTTTTTTCTTTTGTTTTCCTCCTATAGATTGAGAATCATTAGTACAAATTTCATTTGTATAAGTAGTTTTGTCACCACTAGATAAATAAGAGACCATCTATAAAGATATAAAACAATCAACATCAAGACACAAACACAAATATCAACAACAATGGCATCATCAACACAATTGCATCAACACGGACAATGGTATCATCAACAGAATGCATCATCAACACAATGGCATATCAACAATAATGGCATCATAAATAACAATGGCATCATTAACATAATTGTATCAACAAAAATAGCATTATCAACACAATGCATCATCAACAACAATGGCATCATAAACACAATGACATCAATAACAACAAATACATAAAAAACAATGACATCATCATCATAATGGCATAAACAATAAATGCATCATGAACAACAATGACATCATCAACAATAACGACATCATTAACACAATGGCATCAACAACAACAAATACATAAACAACAATGACATCGTCAACATAATGGCATCAACAACAACAAATACAAAAACAACAATGGCATCATCAACACAATGTCATTAACAACAATGACATCATCAACACTAGGCATCATCAACACAAAGACATATCAACAACAACAATGACATCATCAATACAATGGAAACAACAACAATGACATATCAACAACAATGGCATCATCAACAACAATGGCATCATCAACGCAATGACATCAACAACATAAACACAAACACAACGAAAAATGAAGTTTATTGTATATGCATGGGGTAAAAACCTTTACGTACTAGAAACGTGATAAATAAGTAAAAAAAAGTTCATATAACCTTTGTCTTCCTCCTCGACGATACATAAGCCTGGAACGACGAAGTTGGTGTCGTCTTCCACCTCGACGGTGTGTAAGGCTAGAACGACGCAATTGGATTAAGTTGTTGGTTGAAAGTGGTGTTATTTCGTTAGGGTTGAAAATAATGTTTTTTCGTTAGGGGTGAAAATGATGTTGTTTTGTTAGGGTTGAAAATGGTGTTGTTTCGTCAGCGTTGAAAATGACGTTTTTCGCTAATGAAACGATAACTGTTTTGATAGTCTATGTTGATGATATTATTCTTACAAGTAATGATGAGATAGAAATGGAGAGATTAAAAAGAAACTTAGCAGCAGATTTTGAAATCAAAGACTTGGGTCCCCTCAAGTATTTCCTTGGCATGGAAGTAACAAGGTCAATGAAAGGAATTGTTGTTTCTCAGAGAAAATATGTTCTTGATCTCCTACAAGAGACATGTATGAGTGGTTGTAAGCCTGCTGACACACCGATGGACCAAAGTGTCAAATTTTGGGAGAAAGGGGACACACTAGTTGACACTGGAAGATATCAGAGGTTGGTTGGAAAATTAATATATTTGGCTCATACTCGTCCTGACATTGCTTTCTCTGTTAGTGTTGTGAGTCAATTCATGCATGCACCATATGCATAACACCTTGAAGCTGTGAACAGAATCTTGAGATACTTAAAAGCAACTCTTGGAAAAGGGTTATTCTTCAAGAAGACCAATGATAAAAATGTGGCAATATTCACTGATGCAGATTGGGTAGGGTCCATTATTGATAGAAAATCAACTTCAGGTTATTGCACATATGTGTGGGGGAACCTAGTGACTTGGAGAAGCAAAAAACAAGGAGTAGTTGCAAGAAGTGGTGCTGAAGCTGAGTTTAGAGCAATGACCCAAGGAATTTGTGAAGGTGTGTGGATTCTCAGAGTCTTAAAAGAACTGAAGATAGAGGTAGAACTCCCATTGAAATTGTACTGTGACAACAAGGCAGCTATAAGCATAGCTCATAATCCGGTTCAACATGATCGTACTAAACATATCGAGATCAATCGTCATTTCATCAAAGAAAAGATAGACTCTGGTACTCTCTACTTGCCATTTATCCCTTCCAATCAACAGACTGCTGATATATTGACCAAAAGTTTGGGAAGATAAACATTTGAATACTTGATCAGCAAGTTGGACACGATTGACATCTATGCACCAACTTGATAGGGGGTGTTGAAATATTTCTTATTTAATACTATTTATTTTCTTGTTTAAGTGTCATTATATTACTCCTAAAATAAAGGAGTTAATTTTATATTTTCTCTCCTATAAAAAGAACCCTTTTTTCTTCATAATAATATAATAGAATTATCACTCATATGCTTTTCTACAATATACAACTTTTTTATCCATTTTTATCCATTAAAATTGAAGATGTGTAACAGTACATGAGTTTCATTCATTATAAATTCTAGAACACCTCCAAATATATGTTAAGCTTTTTAAGTCGCCTGACGGCACGGTTTCCACCAAATATATATTATATATTTACTTAAGCTTTTTAAGTCTCCTGACCGACGTCACGGTTATATACTTATTTACTTAAGCTTCTTCAGCCTGTTGACCTCAGCACAATACAACACCTCAACACAATACAACAGAGTTCTCCTTTCTTGTTCCGTTCTTTTCTTCCAATCAACATAGAGTTTGATCCAAATATCACATATTTTATAAAATTAAATAGATCATTAAGATGAGCAAATTGCTCATCTCATTAAAAATCATATAATAATTTATTTTTATATTTATCAAAATTTTATTTCCATTATAATATATTTTAGAATATTTTAAATATTAAATATGTTATATTTGATTATCTATATTATTTATGAATTAACAATTTTTATTTATTTATAAATATTATTTTATTTTTATTCTATTTAACATGAGTGGTATAATATTTTAAGAATAAGAAATTAAATTAGTTGTATTCATAGATTTTGATAGGAATCTTCCTATCATTAAGCTTCTTCAGCCTCTTGACCTCAGGTTTCGTACTAGAACACCTCTCTATATTAAAGGTATAAATAAATGTTATACAATTCAATAAGACCTCAACACAAAACAACACCTCAACACAATACAACAGAGTTCTCTTCTCTTGTTCCTTTCTTTTCTTCCAATCAACACAAAAATGAATATGCATAAAGCATATACTGTTCTGATGAGTTTAGAGTTAGGTTCAATTGGAATTAAGTATCAAAGTTTAACACCAATCCTTTCCAACAATCATCCCCAATTATCATACTGTTTTTGACTTGTATCTTTTGTCATGTCGTTGCATCAACAGCTGACATCACCTTGCCAATCACTATGATAATATTCCACATTTCTGGTGTTATTGGATGTGAGATACTTTTGTGGATTCTCATCCCTCAGTTTTGGAATTGGTATATCATCAACCTATTCCTTCTCATGGTTACTTCATTCTGTTTCTTCAACTTCGTCAGTACTAGTATCTCTAAGCTCTTCCTTGCTATACATTTCAAAGCTACTCAGCCTCCAAATCCGGAACCATCTCATTCTCAGCCGTAAGATTTGTTACCTGCTGTAAACATTCAAATACTAGATGCTTTGTGGTTTGATTTTGTATCTGTGTTTATTCTGTTCATCGGAATAAACGTAAGCCCTAGGGAGATAAAATTAAAAAAGGAATACATGGTATTTAGTTGCTTATATCAGTTAAATTTTATTATTTTGTTTAAACATATAATGCAATTCTGTATTTTAATCAAGATAACGATGTGTATGTTTAAATAGTTAGTTTATATATGGAATATCAATTTATATTTTCCTTCTTTTTAATTCTGGCTACTCTAGTTATGTCTATTTCAATTTGAGCATAACTCAACAAAAAAAGCTACCTCATAGAGTCATTTAACCATTGTCTAGGCCATATCACATATTGTGGTATTTTGGATCGAATTCTAGTGTCGACAAGGGTAGCTTCATGGTTCGACAGAAGGGTTAGTATGAAGTCGAAGACATGCTGATCTTGTGTGTTGTAGTCGAAGTATCCTCAAACATGCAGTAGTCGAAATGTCGAAATGCTAGAATTGTTAGCTTGCTTGTAAGCCCAATTGTTAAGTTAACTTAGTAGTCTATAAATAGTCTAGTTCTCTCGGGTTGTTGAGAGAGGTTAATTGTTGGTATTCACTTGTAATCTTTGAACCTTATTGAGAAAGTGAATAGAAAAACAGATTTAATCAATTTTCTATTCTTCTTCCTTCTTCTCTCCTTTTGTAAAATTTAATAGGTTTTCTTGTGTTTGTCCAAGAAATTAAATTTTTTTTCTCATATTTTGGTTTGTTCTTGATAACATCAATTCACAACAAATATCAACTCAAATAGATTGATTATTTCATATTTACTGGTAAAGCTAATCTTATTATAGAAAACATAATTAGAGTCAAATCTTAGCTTGGGAATTTGTTGGAACGATGATAGAATTGATCACAGATCATCCATAGCAGAAATATCATTCTTTTACAACTACTAAATGAACTCTCTGCTAAAGTTCAATGCCACAAATTACAAATCTAGTAATGACTAGGAATACTTTTAATCCTTTGAGCAATGTAAAGGATGAATTGATCCATATGTTCCCCCTTATCTTTGCAATTTCAAAGCCACCTACTTGCCTTAATTAGGTTGTTGTTAGTGTTCAACTAAACTGTTTATTGAAAAACACCCTTTTTCCATAGAATTTGTCAATTGGCCATGCATTTGGTAGATTAGACTAATATAGAGAATTGTGTGGAAGCCCCTTGTCAATACCAATACGGATTTCACAAAATGGCAAGGGATTAAGCAATTTGGTCCAGCATCTAACAGAATTTCAATATATCCCTGAATCTGAAAACTCCTGATCATATTAGATATCCGTGACTAGATTGATCTATCAAAAGGTCTGACAGTGTAGAATATTTTCAATTCCATCAGTCATTTTGGAATTTCCGTAATTTTGGAGACAAGATTGTACAATCAGTCATTTTTTTGTCTTATCAACTTCTCATTTACTTATCTCATCATTTTTCATGTATTTTTTGCAATTCATGTTTTTCTTTTCTCACAGTTTAGGGATTTAGTAATTGGTTTGTCACTGTAGAGCTTGAAGAATTTAGATTTCAGTACAAGGGTTTCATAAAATGGTAGTTGATACAAGGGTTTCTTACTTTCATATTTTAAGTCATGAATTAGTTAGGTTTTGTTGCTTCCTCTACCTTGTCTGTCAAAATGCCTATGCTTTACCTTTTTTATGGTGAAAAGAACTGTTGGCTCCATGGTTTATGACATGTAATAGGTGTGAAACAGGTGAAGGAGTGCACTTCGGCTTTACTGCGATTTGCAAAGACAACAAACATACCGGTTCTATTGGTGAGCAAAAATGTGTCTGTCAATTTTGTGAATATACCTTTTTTAAAACCATAATTCATGAGTTGTAGTGGTGGATCTCAACACCTGTTTTACCTTTACTGTAATTGTAAACCTTTCTATTCTCTATAAGGGCTTTATACATCACCGCTCATGTGTTTTATTTAATAAACTATTGGTGTTACTTGTATGCATTTGATTTATGGATAGTTATGTGCATTTTTGTTAAAATGGCCCTCACAATCTTTACCACAATTTGTTTTTTTTCCCTTCTTTATTTCAGATTGGACATGTGACAAAATCTGGAGACATAGCTGGACCCCGTGTCTTGGAGCATATCGTTGATGTTGTTTTGTATATGGAAGTTCGTACCTTCTTACATCTTTCTTTCTAGTTGGTAAAGCTGATTTGTGCGTATCGTTACATTCTTATCCCTGCTCTTATACCATATGCTCATATTTTTATAGTTTCTCAATGGAAAAATGATTGAAAAGGGATCTTAAGCGGGTGTAAAACTTTCTTTATTAAAAATATACTTCACCACATTGAAATGAAACATGTGAAGTTGTTCCTTGATCCTCTTTCTGTCCCTTGAACTGTAGGTTCTTATCAAGCAAGCAGGACTCCGTCTCCAAGAACATGTAATACGATTTATAAATTCTTTTTATCCTTTTTAGTTTGTTGTTTTAAACTTTCTACTTAAATTTTGTAACTGAATTAACTTGTCAATTTAAAACACTATTCTATCACATCATTTTATTGTTTGAATAGTCATGATGTCTATCGCATGCTCGGTGCTTATAATGTAACCGGCAATATTATTTTCATGCTGATATTTATACCGATTGTATTCCACTTTCTTGTGCCTTTGTTGAACAGGCTGTGTTTTTAAATGTTGTTAGTGGATTGACACTGAGCGAGACTGCAGGAGATCTTGCAATAGCAGCTGCAATTTGCAGCAGGTTTGTGTTAAAAGTGTTTTCCAATTGATGTAAAATATTGCTGATCTGACTTGGTCAATTTCTTATAATAATTGGGAAGATGGTTGAAGTAGGTTAGACCCTTAGCATTTCCTAAAAACTAGTTAAGTCTAGCCTTTTATCCGACAACGACTTGTTTAGGTCTGATCTGTCCTTTTTAAAAGTCTGATATGATCATATTGTCTTTCCCTTTTTTTCTCCAGTTGCTTGGAGCTCCCTATTCCAAATGACATTGCATTCATCGGTGAAATAGGTCTTGGTGGCGAGCTTCGCATGGTGAGGATATTCTACACAATGTTAATGCTTCTACTATGATATTCATAGTCTAGCTTACCATTTTTTTTGTTTGTTTAGTATTAATGTTGCATTGTTATTGATTTGATGATAACAGGTTACTAGAATGGAAAAAAGGGTACACACAGTGGCAAAATTGGGTTACAAAATGTGTATAATACCAAAGGCAGCTGAAAAGGTTTTGGGAAGTGAAGGATTAGAAAATATCAAAGTTGTTGGTTGCAGGAATCTCAAAGATGTTATCAATACTATATTTCCCAATGTCATGAGAAGAAGCAACTGAATTGTCACATTGGGTGTGTTTTTATTGTTCAGATAGATCCCTATATAATGTGATCCTTACGTAGTGCTTCTTTCTTTTTTGGGTGAAGTAACTTATGTATAGCTTTTACATAACATAGTGTTTTTATGTTGTAAAAAATAAAAACTATGCATCTATTTTATCCATTAAAATTGAAGATGTGTAACATTACATGAGTTTCATTCATTATAAATTCTAGAATTTAAGATGTTGCCATAGAAAGCGGGGTAAATTATAGAGGGGAGTTACTTTTCCCATCCTTAGGGTGCTCCCCATCATTAAAGTCACAATTGCCCCTATTGCACATTTTTTTACACACCCTTCGATGTAAATAGACGAGTCACTTTTATTTTGTCAAAATTTAATTTGGCGATGTATCATTGTATAATAAAAGGGTGAGTCTCGAGATACATCACCATAAATACCATTAATTCAAAATTCAATGGATGTTGCAGAGATATATTTTCGGACAGGTTTTATACATTAATTCGTGCCAGACACTACCCTCGTCCTCCTTCATTTTCAGAATACTCACTCAAAAACTCCTTTGAGCTCTTTTGTTGCCCAAACCCCATTTGAGCAAGTTTCATTAAGTTTACTCACTATATACTACATTTGCTGCAAAGTTACCCACTTCATTCAAGTTTCTTATCCATAACTCTAATTTGGTAAGTTTCTCATGCCATTTCTTTTTTTGAGATTGAATGATGTTTTAGGTAAAATATGTTGTTTAAGTTGCATTAGATAGCAGTAAACTTGAAATAGGTAGTTGATAGAGACATGCATTGCCATTTGATTGGAGGTTAGGGTAATAATGGGGGTTCTGCCTTTGCTAAAATCACAAGTTCATCCGGAGATGCATGGTATATTTGGCGACGTGCTTTTAGATCATCTTCACTTACGAGGAGTTGGTTAGTAGTCAGATGATGTGTTATGTGCGCAGTCTAGCTTGTGGGTTAGGCGACTTCAATGACATTGATTTCCTTTGTTTCAATGCTAAGGGTGGTTAAAGTTTCTTGTATGACTGTTTAGTTATGGTCCACCTTCGTATTAGCGAGCTTTGAAAGGAGATTTGCTCAAGAGTTTTGTTCTTGGGTACACATATTATTTCAAAGAACTTGAAACGTTTATATAAGTTTCATACCTTTGTGGTATATTTGATCAGTTGAGCTTCCTTTGCTTGATATTCTCCAATGAACTAATTTACTACCTGGTGCGAGTCGCTTTAGGCCTTGAGACTTGAAATGCCCCTTTTGATGGCGAGATTCATGCCAGCTATGAGGTCTTCATACTCAACTTGATTGTTACTGGTTTTGAACTCGAATCTCAGCTACTTCTCTATGAGGAGGTTGTTAAGACATTCTAACACTATCCCAACATCACTTCCTTTTAGATTTGAGGCGCTATCTACTGATAATATCCAAACATGAGAAACCTATTTGCCCACCGACGGCTGAACTTCGCCAAGAAATCAACCAAAACCTGTTATTTGATACTACCTCAAGGCACGTAGTGAATATCATAGTCAAATAATTTGATTGACCAAGATACCATCCGTTCTACTATATCTAAATTCTTTAAGATTTGGTGGATTGGGTAATTGGTTTTGACCATCACGTTGTGTCCTTGGAAGTAGGGTATGAGCTTTCTTGGTTTTATCGAGATTGCCAATGCGAGTCTTTCAATTTTCTGGCATCTTTCTTCTGCGTCTTTGAAGACTTTGCTTACAAAATAAACTGACTGTTCACTTTCATCCTTTTCTTGACGAGCATGAAACTCATTTCCCGTTAGTTAACCAATAAATACAAATATATGGGTGCACCTGCATCGGGGCACGTTAGGATTAGAGGTGTCTCCAAAAAGGTTTTCAATACTGTGAACGCCTCCTTGTACCCGCTTGTCCATTCAAACTTCTTCTTCTTTAAAGTGGTGGAGAAGTGGAAAACATTGTCACCTACAGGCATGAAAATGAGATAGGGTGACCAGGAAACCCATTAGTTGTTGAATTTCTTTGATATTGGAAAGACTCATCATATTAATGATGGCCCGACATTTGTCAAAGTTTCCTCACACTACAATGGTTGGAAAAGGATACCATCACAATAGACCAACCGTTATGAGATAAGATGTGATTGTAAGTATGATGTTTTCTACCACGAGCGTGTGATCGTTGAGATAAACTAGGTAGCACGTTATATATCACAACAGTTATAATAAACAACTGTTGTGTAATATATATAAATGTCATGGGTTCGAAACCCAGTGATTGTATGAAATCTAATTAATTGGCGCGCTACTTATTACAACGATTATTATAAATAACCGTGGTGAAATACTTTAATTTTTTTTAAATTTTTCCATATATTACAAACCTCTATTTTTTTTTACCTATATTCTATACATATATTACCAAAAAATTTTTACATCAAAGTCAAAAATATTATTTACAAACAAATATGTATATACCATTGTCATATATTACAAAAATCAAATTAAGCCAAAATCATATATTTACAAACATCAAAGCCAAAGTCATACATTAACACCCTTTTCAAGTAGCACGTTGAAAATAAAAGCCCAACATTTGTGGATGTCGTTTAAGTCATCGGGGGAGAAAGGTGTTCCGTCGTTACAGATATCACAATATTATCACATACCGCATATAACTCTTCCATATCTTTCTTGTGACTTTCCCACTCCGTTGTAAACACGTCTTGAAAATCTTTCTTTTGACTCTCCAACTTCTTCTCAAATTATTCAATTGTTTCTTTTTGCACATGTCCGAAGCTTTTTCTAGATGTATCCAACCACACTGTAATGTAGATGCCATCTCCAACACCACGAACACACCCACCGCGCTCCTTTGTTCCGATTGCTTCCACTAATACATCATGTCGAGGTTCTGGAACAAAGGAACCTTCACGGACCGACATAACCAACAAATCATACACAACATGATAAGATATACATTGTTAATTACCAAAGCAATTTAAATAACACATAACACACACACACAACAAATCCAAATTATAATTTTCTCAACAACTAATCTTGAGGCATCTGAAGTGTAGTTTCCACTTGGTCTTTGTCGAGCCCTCTTCCACTTCTCATGTAGTGATGGTGGAGATGAGTTACGATCACGACTCATGGAGTCCTCATCTCCTAATTGTTGTCTTTTTTTCAGCAATCATTGTTTTCTCAAGTTTCTGGTATCCCCCACGAGACAATCTATAAGGGTATTTGTTTTTTGTCTTGTTCTGCTTTTCTAATTCACTTTTAACCTATTTTAAACATAGGAAAAAATATTATATTACATGGTTGTATCTATAAAGCATAAACATAAAATATTAGAAAATACAATTAGTACTAACCAAGAACTCCTCCGAATTAGGAGACTTCACAAACTTTTTTCAAACCTTTTTGTCAAGAGGATTATATCTCACCCACAGAAGCTCAAGATTAGGCTTAGGCTCACTAATATAGTCACGCGTGAGCCATTAACAATGACATCAATAGTGGTGTTATTTCATTAGGGTTGAAAATGATGTTGTTTAGTTAGGGTTGAAAATGATGTTGTTTCGTTAGAGTTGAAAATGATGTTGTTTCGTCAGGGTTGAAAATGGCATTCTTTCGCTAATGGAAATGAACAAGAGACAAGCTAGCTAGCTATATTTCCTTTAAGTGAATAAGTCATTCTACCACAGTTGTTTAATACAACCGTTATGATAAATGGCTAACTTAATGTAATTTTATAAAAAGGCGTCAGGTTTTAAGCATTTAAAATAAAAAAAATAAAAAATAAAAAATATATATCACAATGGTTAGTTTAAACAACCGCGGTGATATATGGTTTACGTTAATGTAATTATATAAAAAAAATGCAAGGTTTTAAGTATTTAAAATTTAAAAAAAAATTGAAAAATATATCACAACGGTTAGTGTATACTAACGTAGTGATATCATTTTCATTTTTTAATCTAAAAATATATAAAACTTAAAGGCGCAACTAAAATAATGAAGAAATTACAAATTTATTGGCGCTGGGAATCGAACTCATATAAGGTATACGATATCACCACAGTTGTTTAAAACAACCATGACAATATAAGTTTACAATTTTTAATTTAAAAATAAAAAATATATTGGCTCCTGGATTTAGAGATATCACCACGGTTCTTCAAAGGACCGTGGTGACGTTGACGTTGTTGTATATACTTTTTGTAGTAATGTCAATTCCTTTCTGGTTAGCATGAATCCCAAGAATTTTCATACTTGAACTCTAAATGAGCACTTAGAGGGATTCAAACATATATTATACCTTCTGACTGACTCCAAGATGTCTTCCAAATCTGCATAATAGCTATTCTCCTATGAATTCTTCACAATCATATCATCGATGTAGATCCCACTTCATTGTTTGGATATTTTATTTAAAATGTCTCATTCCATTGCATACACCACAAATCGAATGGAACAAAAAATGGAGGATTAGATGGAATGAGATGAAATATATCCCATCATATTCCACTCCACCCCATCCATTTTTGTTAATCAAAACAATAGAATCTCATTATTTAATTACCACTTAACTCCATCTCATACCATAAATCTAAACATACCTCTAGATTTCACCTAATTTGATACGAGAACATTGCATCCATCAGCCTTAGATATGTGGTGCCTATGTTCTTTACCCAAATGGCATGACGTTATAATAGTAATTGTCATGATTGGACATGAACGTTGTCTTAGGCGCGTCCAAAGGATCAATCTTTATCTGATTGTAGCCATAGTAGGTGTCCATGAAACTCAACGTCTTGTTCACTATTTGTCCTTTCGTCATTCATAGGTTCTTTTGAAACCACACTCTTAGGGTTTTATTGATGAAAGGCTTATATGTTGTGACAATTTTTCTCATGTTATTCAAATTTTTTCACAATTACTTCCATGACATTTGTCTTTCATGTCGCCTTGACAAAACAAATTTCTTGTTATGACGAGTACTCCCTTAAGCGTTGTTTTGGGCGAGTCTTTCAAGTGTTGCTTGGGTTTCTCTCGGCGAGGATCCTTCTGCAAAGGTTCATCATATCATTGCATCGTAGAGCAGTAAAGACCCCTTAATGAAGTTCCAATGTATAATTGCATTATAGGGCGACAAGGATCCTTAAGTGAAGTTCCAACGTATAAGTGCCATGTAGGCGAGAATGATCATTTAGTGAAGGTCCAACATATAATTTCTTCGTATGGCGGCAAGGATCCTTCCTTAAATGTCCAACATATAATTGCCTCGTAGGGAAGCAAAGATCCTTCAGTGAAGGTCAACATATAATTGTCATGTAGGCGACAATGATCTTTTAGTGAATGTTCGTCGATTATATAGCCTTTTAGTGAGGCAAAGATCCTTCAGTGTAGGTCCAACTTATAATTGCCTCATAGGGAGGCAATGATCCTTAATTGAATGTCCAAACTTATAATTTCTACGTAGACGGTAATAATCCTTCAGTGAAGGTCCAACATATAATTGTCATGTAGGTGGTAACGGTCCTTCAGTGAAAATCCAACTATCATATTACTTCTTAGGGCGACAAGAATCCTTCAGGGAAGGTCTATCATATAATTTTCTCGTGAAGCGGAAATAATCCTTCAATAAAGGTCCAACATATAATTGTCATGTAGGTAACAAGAATCCTTCAGTGAAGATCTATATTTTATGTAGATGACAAGAATACTTCAGTAAAATTCTAATATATAACTGTGATCGGAGAGGACCAGAAGGAGATCGTCGCGGCCTTCGTGTAGGGCAAGAGTTGATGCTCGTAGGAGAGGAAAAAAGGGTGGAGGTACCTGCAAGGTCCTCTGATGCCAAAGTAAGTGTTTGGGCAAAAAAAGGGAAAAGCAAGTAAGAGATGTCAAGTATATGATATTCGATACCTGCCCCTCTCAAGCGAGGGGGTTTTTATAGGTGGATTTCTGGCGAGCAAAACGCCTGATCTACCAATGAGGGATTGTCAAATAGAGGGCAAGGCGCGTGGCTTTTCTGACTGTTTCCGTGATATCCGGGGAGGTAGTTGGTCGCATGAACTGCTCTGCGCGTGAAGGGGACATGCCCAACGGCTATATTGTGCCAAACGGCTATGTTGTGCCTAATGGCTATATTGTGCCTATTGGGCATGTTCGACAACTATACTGGATTGGGCCTGGTCCTTAAGGGCAGGAAGCCCTTCCCGGTCTAGAATAGGAGCCCCCCAAGTCATTGCTCTGCTGGAGAGTAATGATTTCAGACAGTCGTGACTACGACCGTACCGTCGGGGAAGTGGTTGTTCGCGTGGAGTGTCTCATTCGTGCCCGTCCAGGTGTGGTCGTTCGATGATTACGCTGAATGTCGACCAAGGTTTGTAGCGTGCTCACAGAGATTGGTGTTTTTCACCGAGCAGCCCTGTACGGATGTGTTTATTTTGACAAGGGGACTTGCTCGTGGGAGCCAAGGACTAGTGTATTTTCTGCAATAAGCCAGACGAAGAGTTTTTGTGACACGTGGTGAGCATTTATGGCTTTTGTCAGTCCTAGGGCCGCATAGGCTATGATGACCTTCACGATTCCCCACGATCAAATGGTTATAAAGGGGTAGGGAAGGTTTTATTTTCACAATTCTCACAAGTTCTCACTCTTTGCTCTGCAACTAGTCCTTCGCCGGAGTTCCTCTTCGCCACCGTCGATCCTCCTCTTCTCCGTCAACCTCTTCTTCTTCTTGTAAGTTTGTTCTTCCTTTTCTGTATATTTTTTATGAACCTTCAGTTCTCTGGGTGTTGTTCATGGATTCTCCGGTTGAACCTCATGTTTTCCGGTTGAACTTCATGTGTTCTTCGATGAACACATGAATTTCTGGAAAATTCATGAAGAACATGAAGAACATGATCAATTTCAGGATTTTTGTAGAAATTGTTAGCGTAGATCCTTGTAGAATCCGGTTAAGTGTAGAATTTTGCTTGTAGTCGAGCACTAGGCCTGTTCGGAACTTTGATGTGATTTTGAGGTGAGCATGCGTCCTCGTATGGATATCTGCGAGATCTGATCGCGGGGACCTCTCCTGACGATTGTTAGGTCATTTATACGGGCACGCGATTGTCCTCGGATTCATCAACGCCCTTTCACTTGATTAGTGGTGGAAGGGTGGATTTGATCTTGGATGTCGAATTCACTTCTCTTCCTCTGTCTTTCAGGTGAAAATGGCTGAACCCCAGGATGATGTTGTGCCCGATACGCAAGATACACAAGAGGGGCCCAGTGTGCCCGCTGATTATTCAAATATCAAGGTCGTAGGAGGGGACCTTGACTGGCTCGCACATGAGCCTCTATCGTTCCGATCAACTTTCTCCGCAGAGGAGATACGAGACTTCGACTTGTTGGAGAGACGTGAAGAAGACGCTCCTCGGACGTGGAAAGCATTTCACCCCGGGGAGTATGATAGAATTTTCCCCTCGTACCCAGGATTGCGTTTTCCTATGTACGAGTTCGCTTTTACAGAAGCCAAGATGCGTCTCCCTTTTACCGACTTTCAAGCTTCCTTGTTTACCCATCTGGCCTTGTGCCCGTCTCAGCTTCACCCCAATGCCTTGGTTTTCATCCGGGCTTTTGAGCTAGTGTGTCGCTACCTTAATGTCGGGGCGACCACATATCTTTTCTTCTGCCTTTTCCAAATCCAAAGGAGCACAACGGGGATGAAACAAAGTTGGGTTTTGTTTAAACAACAGAGTAGGCTGTTCTGGCCGTATTCTGATTCAATTCGCAACTTCAAGGATAGGTTTCTGATCGTGAAGCCTATTACCGAGGAGGCAAAGAGGACTATCTCGACCATTGAGAAGGTGGTGGTGAATGGTCGGGAGAGGGATGGTGTCGTCTCCATATTTCCTTTGAAATGAGTTTATACCCACTTTAAGCGCAGAACAGATCAGTTCCTGGTGAAGCACGAGCAGCTTTGCCCAGCGGACAAGGAGTCGTACAGGATCATCCATGCTTACGTGGAGAGTTTTTCCCCGGCCTTCGTAGTTGATCGAGACGGGAAAGAGCTGGTCGGGGATGATGGGGAACTGATCCGAGCAGTTAGGTATATTAATATCAGGGCTCTCCTCGAGTGTGATAATGACGATGATGCGATGACCTTGCTTGGTATGCTCCACTGTTTGATTTTATTATTTTTTTGAATTCTTAGTCCTGACTTATTATGTGTGTTCGCAGGTATGATGGCCGACATGCGGGAGCGTTTGATGAGGTCCCAGGCGGCGAAGGTTCACAAGAAGACGACCACAGGTGCCAAGGTCGGGGTGCCCAAACAGACAGTTCTGGAGAATTTTTCCGCTGGTTCTACCCCCGTCCCGGAGAGAGCCTCAACGCCGCTGACCCCGGACACCTCCCATAAAAGGAAGAGAGATGCCGCAGGGACTTCTGTGGCCGCTGGTCCGGGAGGTTCTGGTGTCGATCATCTTGTCATGCCCGCCTGCTATTCGCACTGAGATTTATTTGCTGAAGGGGAGTCCATAGATGTTTACGATTCTGAAACCGTGGCTATTCTAAATGCCAATTCCAAAGCGAGGAGAAAACAGCTATGCCAGGATGCTGCGGGCATGTTTAGGGTGCTCGAAGCAGCCCTTGTCCTTGCCGATGATGAAGTTGATACTCGGGCGAACCTCGTGACGTCCAAGAATAGAATTGTCGAGCTGGAGACGGAAAATAACAAGCTGTACAATGATTTAAAACAGTTAGAAGGTCACGAGGAGGCCAAAGTGTTGCTTCAGATGGAGGTGGCCCAGTTGAAGTTAGATGCGCTCAAGGCTAACGAGGAGAAGTCGAGTTTGCAGGCGAGGATCGTTGAATTGGAAGGCTTGACTTCAGCTGCCCAGGACGAGAATGACGACGAGAAGTCCCTGAAGTCGCGGGCTGACTTGATCGGGAGGATTAGAATCCTTGGTGAGGACAACCCGAGGGCAGTTGAGTTCGGCTTCAATGCTGCAAAAGAGCAGATGGTGGCCCTCAACTCTGATGTACAGCTCCTGACGGATGGGATGGGTTTATTCAACAAGGTGGTGGATGGTCAGGTCATTCTTGCCGAAGAGGATAGTGAAGTCGTTGAATAGGACTTAGTGTATGCATGTTTCGTGGGCCTGCGTGCCCTTATCATTTTGTATGGGCGCTGCCCCTTTTTATATGAATTTGTAGGGGCTATGCCCTTTTTTAACATTATCCGGTCATGCCCGGTGTTTTAATATACTTGGATTTTGTGAGAATGTTTTATCATGGACGTTTGCTCTATTTATTTATATGTGTGTGTTCGGCGAGGTGTGAAACCTACCGAGGAGGGCGAAGTGGTTTTGCCCATGATGAGGCTAGGACTTCGTTTGAGGAACTAGTCTCATAGGCTTGGACTATTCCCATCGCGAGCTAGGTGTCCTGCCTGAATGGTGCGGCAACGGCGGAGCTCGGTCGAGGTATCCCCGTTGTGCGCAGGATCTGCTTGTACAATAAGCAGAAGCTGGCTGGCATTGTAATACGTGTCATGCTTCACCAGGGCACGATACGATGGCCGCGCGACTCTCCCCGTTTTGGGTGATTATGTTGGCAATTTGTCTGTCCTCGTGGTTAAGGACTTAGCTGTAGTACTGCTTGAGTTTTTCAGCATTCCACGGTCGAGCAAGTTGTTTTTCGTCCAGTGTTTCCAAGTAATATGCTCATGTGCTCGTTTTGGACTTGACCCTATAAGGTCCTTCCCAGTTTGCTGCCAGTTTCCCCTCGCGTGAATCCTTCTGGTTTCTGCGCAGGACCAGACTGCCTACGGGGAAGTCGCGTTTTATGACTCTGGCGTCATGTCGCAATGTTATCTGTTGCTTTAATGTGGCCTCGTGAAGAGCAGCCCCTGCTCTTATTTCTTCTACCAGATAAAGCTCCTCGCGTAGAGCCTCATCGTTCATTTCTTCGTCGAGGGGAGCTTCTGTCCTTCTGGAGGGTTCCCTTATCTCCACCGGTATTATCACCTCTGTTCCATATGCTAGTCGGAAAGGGGTTTCCCTGGTGGTAGAGTGGGGTGTTATTCTGTACGCCCAGAGGACGTTGTGGAGCTCCTCGACCCACCTTTTCTTGGCCTCGCCTAGCCTCCGCTTCAATCTGCGTAGGATTACTCTGTTCGCGACCTCCGCTTGCCCGTTGGTCTGGGGATGCTCGACCGAAGTAAAGTGTTGTTTTGTTCCCAATTTGGCGACGAAGTCTTGGAATTTGCTGTCTGTGAATTGGGTTCCGTTTTCGGTTACGAGGGCCTGGGGTACCCCGAATCTGGCGAGGACGTTCCTTTTGTAGAAACGCAATATGTTGAAGGTTGTGATCTTGGCGAGCGCTTCAGCTTCAATCCACTTTGTGAAATAGTCAACGGCCATGACTAGGAATTTATTTTGATAAGATCCCATTGTAAAGGGGCCTAGGATATCCATCCCCCACCAGGCAAAGGGCCACGGCGAGGAGAGGGTCTTTAACTCGTTGGGTGGTGCCAAATGCATGTCTTCGTGGCGCTGGCAACGGTCACATTTTTGTACATGTTCTTTGGCGTCGTGTTACATGGTTGACCAGTAATATCCTGCGTACAAAGCTTTTCGAGCCAGGGATCTTCCCCCTAGGTGTTGTGCGTTGATGCCCTCGTGGATCTCTTGTAAGATTTCGGGGACCTGGGCCTCGTCGACACATTTCAACAGGGGGATGGAAAATCCTCGTCGATATAATTTGTCCTCGACCAGTACGTACGAGCAGGCTCGTCGCTTAGTTACACTGGCCTCCTTACTATCTTCGGGGAGTTCCCCCTTGGTGAGATAATTGTATACCAGGGCCATCCAACAACGGGGGTCTCCGATGACGTTAACATCTAGCAGGGCGGGTTTTACAATGCTCGGGCGTGCCAGCATTTCTTGTATGATGGATTTGTTCCCACCTTTTTTTCTGGTGCTGGCTAGTTTAAAGAGGATGTCTGCTCGGGTGTTTTGCTCGCGCGGGACGTGCTGAACTTCCCATGCTTCAAACTCTGCTATTTTTTCTTTTACCATTGTCAAATATTCGGCTAGTTGGTCGTTCTTTGCTTGGAACTCTCCCCGTACTTGGGACGCTACGAGCTGGGAATCAGTGCAAATTTTTATTTCTTTCGCGCCGACGTCTTTGGCCAGTCGTAATCCTGCGAGGAAGGCTTCATACTCGGCTTGATTGTTGGATGTTTTGAAGGAGAGGACCAGGGATACTTCGATCAGGGTCCCTTCCTCGTTCTCAAGGATAATTCCTGCTCCGCTGCCTGAGGGGCTTGATGCGCCATCCACGTAAATGATCCACCTCCGTGTCCCCCCTGAAGGGGATAGTTCCGGAGTCATTTCTGCCACGAAGTCGGCCAGGACCTGTGCCTTGAGGGCTTTCCTCCCCTCGTAGTGAATTTCGAACTCGGCCAATTCCAGGGACCATTTTAGCATCCTGCCCGCCATATCCGGTCGGCTTAACAGCTGCCTAATAGGCTGGTCGGTTCTGACGATGACGGTGTATGCCAGGAAGTAACATCTGAGTCTCTTCGCGGCGACTACGAGAGCAAGGGCCACTCGTTCTATTTACGTGTACCTGACTTCGGGTCCCTGCAGGGCTTTGCTGGTGAAATAGATGGGTTTCTGCCCGTCGTTCGTTTTCCGAATAAGTGTTGCGCTTACTGCTTCGTTGGCCACGGAGAGGTACAGGTATATGGTTTCCCCCTGGTCTGGTCTGGACAATACTGGAGGCTCGGACAAAGCTTGTTTGAAATGGGCAAGGGCCTGCTCGCATTCGTCCGTCCACTCGAAATTTGCTTCCTTCCGGAGTAATTTGAAGAAGGACAGGGCGTGCTGGGCGGATTTGCCCACGAAGCGGGCAAGGGACGCGAGCATCCCGTTGAGGGTCTGTATTGCCCTCTTCGACCGCGGAGTGGGGAACTCCACGAGTGCTCGGCATTTGTCTGGGTTTGCTTCTATTCCTCTTTCAGTGAGGTAAAATCCGAGGAATTTTCCTGCTCGTACGCCGAAGGTGCATTTTTCTGGATTGAAACGCATCTTACATTTTCGAGCTTGGTCGAACACCTTTCGTAAGTGGGTGGTATGGTCGGCATCCTCTTGGGATTTTACGATCATATAATCCATATATACTTCGATCATGTTCCCGATTTCTGAACGGAAGACTTTGTTCATCATGCGCTGGTATGTGACCCCGACATTCTTTAGTCCAAAGGGCATTACGTTATAGTAATAGTTCCCCGAGGAGGTCATGAATGTCGTGTACCTCTTGTCCTCGTCAGCCATTGGGATTTGGTTGTATCCCGAATAAGCGTCCATGAAGGACAAGAGCTTGAAACCTGCGGAATTATCTACGAGTTTATCTATGCTCGGTAGCGGATAAGCGTCTTTCGGGCAAGCCCGATTGAGATCAGTGTAGTCAATGCACATGCGCCATTTTCCATTACTTTTCTTTACAAGTACAATGTTTGAGAGTCAGGTCGTATACTTGGCCTCAGAAATAAATTTTGCCTCTAAGAGGTCTTGTACAAGTTTTTCGACAGCTTGTGCCTTTTCCTCGGATTGCTTTCTTCTTCGTTGGGCAATGGCGCGAGCAGCTGGATTGATCGTCAAGTGGTGATGTAACACCCCCAATCTATACCCCCAAATAAAACAAAACGATAAATAAAATTCAAAATTTCATCAGAGTATATTTACAAATTCACGGCATAGACCGAGGGGTCACATCAATTTGAAACAAACATACAACACCTGCTCATAAAGATATGCAACAATCAGGTAGCAATTAACAGAGGAACGAAGTTCCTAACACCCACAATCCAATTACAGAATAAAAGCGGAAAATCCGTAACTGAATATCATATATATATATATATATATATATCATAGTAGTGTATGTGTCATATACAACCATACATGTACAATTCAAAATATACATATACATAATACAAATAATCACAAACGGCCTCCCTAACTACCCGGTGTCACATATCAGAGCCGACCGACAAAAGAATGAAGACCTAAGCTTCACAAAAAGACCTCCAACAACTCTAATCTGCAATGCCTCATAGAGCATTATAAAATAGCAGAAGGGTGAGAAACACAATCATAATACAGTTGCATATAATTATATATTAACACAAAAATGCGCAAGTAAAATATTCTCACCACAAATGCACCGCAAACAAATACAACACAACACAGTACAATTCTCAGGCATCCAATACCAATACACATCAGTCATACACAATACACTCATCATCAATACAATTATACAAATTCCATCTCATCAATCACATTCATAATTCCATACACAATTAATCCATGGTTTATGCAAATCCACAGAGACCGACACAACGACTCTATGCAATGCACATGCGGTACCGACTTCCAATGTTTCTCATCACTAGTTCACTCAGGAACTCTGCTGGAATCATCGCTCGTTACATCACTGTAACTCCCCGTTGGGCATACGATGTTCTCCGTCGCTCACACCCCACACGGGCACACGGCATTTATGGATCGCTCACACCCCACACGGGCACACGACCCGATCGCTCACACCCCACATGGGCACACGATCATCTATAACCATCACTTTCGGTCCTCTTATTTTTAAGGCGATTCATTCCTCTTATTTTTAAGGTGCACGATGTTATAGCAGATTCCCTCTGGAATCAATCTGTCACTCAGGACGTCACAAGAATGCATATCATGATGCTTGGCATACAATGACTCATGACATTCTAATGCACACATATACGCAACCATAATCATGCATAAATCATCAAATACAACACATTGCATTTTCTCGCCCTTTGGCCACAAATCATTATCACAACATGTATTTCATGCATTTTTATCACACAACAGCACACAAGTCATACAATATCCACATCAACAACACATTGTATAATACATATCAAGTTCACACAATTAAAACGGCAAAAGTCGACAAAACAACACATTTTCTAACTCCCGACCTAATTTAATCGGCCAATAATCCCGTAATCACTTTTTCAAGAAAGAACATTTCATAAGCTTTCCAACGATATAAAGAACGTTCAAAACGGATAATCAGATCAAAAGTTATGGAATTAAAAAGAAAATAAAAATGTGAAAAAAACCTAAAAAACCGCCCGGCGAAACCCATAAACCGCCCGACACTTGCCCTTCGCAGCTACTTCGCCCGGCGAAGCAGAGGCGACACCAATTCTCCCCAAATGACTCAATAGAGTCAGAATCGTGTCAAGGCTGCGCCTCTCAAAACCGCCCGGCGAAATAACGAATCGCCCTGCGAAATCAGAAAACCGCCCAGCACTTTACACCAGGTGCAGAAAAATTCTGCTTCATTTTCAAAACCCAAAAATCCATTTTTTTTTCCACCCAAATCACTTCCAACAGCAAAATAATGATTAGCAAAGGTTCCTAAACATAGTGAGATCATACAAAACAATTTATATCGATTTTCGTCCGTGAAAACATCGATTTCTACTCGTTTACGCGTTTTCGACCTATAACCGAAAAACTATGGAAAAAGGCAAGACAACATGCACACACACATACATAATCATACACAATGATAAGATAATCGAGTTTCGCACCCTTACCCGATTAAATCGTGTTTAGAAAAGTCGGTTGATCAATTCTCTTGATTTCCAAGATTTCTCTCTTTTTCTCCTTTTTCCTCTTCTCTTCTTTTTTCTTCTCTTCTTACTATGTTTTTCTCTCTTTCTATTTCTATTCATACTAACTTAGGAAAAATAAATGAAAAAACCAAAATACCCCCACACTCAAATATCTCGCAAACGTTCCCAAAACGCGACAAAATATAATCACGACTAAAAATAACATATTTTCACATAAAAGTCAGAGATAAAATAATATAATAATAAAATAATCAAAACGACTCGATTAAATAAAACGGACTAAAACTGGGTCGTTACAACTCTCCCCCACTTAGAAATTTTCGTCCTCGAAAATATTACCTGAAACGAACAACTCTGGATACGACTCCTGCATCCTACTCTCCAACTCCCAAATCAAATTATCCTCAGCAGCGCCTCCCCATGCTACTTTCACAAGTGCAATATCCTTGCCCCTTAACCGCTACACCTCGCGATCCAAAATCCGAACGGGTAATGCCTCAACCGTAAGGTTCTCCCTTACCTCAACCTCATCCATCGGAATCACATGCGACGGATCCAGAACATACTTCCGAAGCTGTGAAACATGGAACACATCATGCAAATTCGATAGATTCGGCGGCAACGCCACCCTATAAGCCACAGCACCCACTCTCGCAGATATCTGGTAAGGACCAATAAATCGAGAAGTAAGCTTCTTCGACTTCAATGCACGACCAACACCCGTTACCGGCGTAACTCTCAAAAATACATGATCGCCCTCTTGAAACTCAAGATCATTCCTTCTACGATCATGATAACTCTTTTGCCTACTCTAAGAAGCCTTCATTTTCTCGCGAATAAGCTTTACTTTTTCCGTAGTCTGTTGAACCAACTCCTGTCCAACCACCGCCCTCTCACCAGATTCATGCCAACACAACGGTGTTCGACATCTTCGTCCATATAACGCTTCAAACGGTGACATTCCAATACTAGAATGAAAACTGTTATTATACGTGAATTCAATCAACGCAAGATAACTATCCCACGCACCACCTTGTTTCAAAACACACGCTCGCAACAAATCTTCCAAAGATTGAATCGTCCTCTCCGTCTGCGGATGATAAGCCGAACTCAACCTCAATTTAGAACCCAACGCCCTCTGTAAACTTTCCCAAAATCTGGAAGTAAACCTTGGATCTCGATCCGAAACAATACTTAATGGAACCCCATGCAACTTCACAATCACACTGATGTAAATCTCAGCTAACCTCTCCAAAGTAAAACTGATGTCAATCGGAATGAAATGAGCCGATTTAGTCAGTCTATCTACAACCACCCAAATAGCATTATGCCCTCGCTGAGTATTCGGCAACCCCGTTACAAAATCCATAGAAATGATATCCCATTTCCATTCCGGAATATCCAACGGTTGCAACAAACCACTAGGTCTCTGATGTTCCACTTTCGACTTCTGGCACGTCAAACAAGCATACACAAACTGAGCCACATCTCTTTTCAATCCAGACCACCAGAAAATCTTCTTCAAATCTTCGTACATCTTGTTCGCTCCCAGATGTATACTCAAATTACTCCGGTGTCCTTCTTCCAAAATCATCCGTTTCAAATCCGAATCATCTAGAATACAAATTAGCCCACGGAACCTCAAAACACCATTAACATCCACTTGAAAAACACTATTTGCATCTTTTCCGCCAACCAACATCAAATCCACTAATTTCACATCCAACTTCTGTTTCTCACTTACCGTCATCAGAAAATCATTAGTAACCTTGAACATACCCAGCCTCACACTATCCGACGTCACTTCACATACCAAACTCAAATCTCTAAATGATTCCAAAAGCTCACACTCCTTAACCATTAAAGCGGACATATGCAACGATTTCCGACTCAACGCATCGGCTACCACATTAGCTTTACCAGGATGGTAATTCAAGCCAAAGTTGTAGTCCTTCAAAAATTCCAACCATCTTCGTTGCCTCATATTCAACTCTTTTTGATCAAACAAGTACTTCAAACTTTTGTGATCACTAAAGACTTCAAACCTCGCACCAATAAGATAATGCCTCCAAATTTTCAATACAAACACCACAGCCGCTAACTCCAAGTCATGCGTAGGGTAATTCTTCTCATGCACTCTCAACTGCCTCGAAGCATACGCCCCGACCTTACCGTCTTGCATTAGCACCCCACCTAGACCAATCAAAGACGCATCACAAAACACCACAAACGGTTCAGTAGGATTCGGCAAAATCAAAATCGGAGCTGTCGTCAATCTTCTCTTCAGCTCATTAAAACTTTCCTCACACCGAATATCCCAAATGAACGCTTGCCCTTTACAAGTCAACTGGGTCAAAGGAAGTGCTAGCTTAGAAAAACCTTTAATGAACCTTCGATAATATCCGGCCAAACCCAAAAAGCTTCGAATTTCAGTAACAGATCTCGGAGCCTCCCATTGTAGAACTGCTTCTACTTTAGATGGATCCACAGCGATACCATTACCTGAAATTACGTGTCCAAGAAAACCCACTTCCGACAACCAGAATTCACACTTAGACAATTTGGCAAAAAGCTTCTTTTCCTTCAAAACCTGCAAAACAATACGCAAATGCGCTGCGTGCTCCTCCCGAGACTTAGAATAAATCAATATGTCGTCAATAAACACAACAACAAATCGATCCAAATGCTCGTGGAAAATACGATTCATGTACTCCATAAACGCACCTGTCGCATTAGAAACCCCGAACGGCATCACAGAATATTCATAATGACCGTAACGTGTCCTAAAAGCCGTCTTCTGAATATCTTCCTCCTTCACCCTTATCTGATGATACCCCGACCTCAAATCAATCTTACTGAACACACAGGCACCAACCAACTGATCCATCAGATCATCAATTCTTGGAAGAGGATACTTATTCTTAATCGTCACCTTATTCAAATGGCGATAATCAATACACAATCGCATACTTCCATCTTTCTTTTTCACCAACAAAACTGGAGCACCCCAAGGAGAAACACTTGGCCTCACAAACCTCTTCTCCAACAATTCATTCAACTGCTTCTTCAACTCTACCAACTCAGATGCCGACATACGATAAGGTGCCATAGAAACAGGTCTAGTACCAGGAACTAGATCTATCGAAAACTCCACCTCTCTCTCTAGCGGCACATCTGAAATATCCTCAAGAAACACTTCGGAAATTCACACACAACAGGAAACACATCAAGTGAAACTTGACTATCCACAGTCAACGATGCAAACAACCCAAACAACTGAGCTTCATCCGCCAAAAGTTTCTTCAACTCTTTGGTAGATAAGAAACTCGAATCTTCATCTTCTTCAAGAGAAGGAAACCTTACTAGCTTATGATAACAATCAATATGAACCCGATTGAATTGCAACCAATTCATTCCCAGAACCACATCTAAACCCTCCAACGGCAAACACACTAAATCCATCTCAAAGTCTTTACCATAAATGGTCAAAGGACAACTTAAACAAACCAAAGAAGTAGTTACTGACCCCATTGCTGGAGTATCAATAACCATCTCACCATCCATCAAAGACAACACAAGATTCAAACGCTTAGCGCACTCAGACGAAATAAACGAATGAGTCGCTCCAGTATCAATAATAGCAACTAAAGGCGTATTATTAATAAAACAAGTACCTCTTATCAGACGACCTGCATTAGTAGTCTGAGTCCCTGCCAATGCAAACACTTTCCCACCAGATGAAGCCTGCTTCGGTTTCGAACACTTTGTGCTAATATGACCAGGTTCACCATAGTTGAAACACTTCACCACATTCTTCCTTTTACAATTAGCTACGACATGTCCGACACCTCCACAATTAGTACACTTCCTCATATTTTTCCTGCACTCAAACTGAAGATGCCCCAACTCACCACATTTATAACACCTCAGAGGACCAGAAATACCTCCACCACTGGGCCTTCGATCAAAAGTACCTCTTTGTTTACCCTTATCAGCTGGTGTCACATACAGACCACCACGAAACTGTTGCTTCCCTTTCCTGTCACTCACACTCTTATAGTGAGTAGAACGAGCCTTACTATCCTCTTCATAAATCCTACAACATTCCACCAAATCAGAAAACCTTCGAATCCTTTGATAACCGATAGCCTGCTTAATCTCAGGACGCAATCCACTTTCATACTTCACACACTTAGAAAACTCCGCAGTCGCTTCAGCATAATGAGGATAAAACTGCACAAGCTCCACAAACTTAGCAGTATAATCAACAACAGACATACTATCTTGTTTCAATTCCAAGAACTCAATTTCCTTCTTTCCTCTAACATCCTCGGGAAAATACTTCCTCATAAACTTCCGGCTAAACAATTCCCAAGTAACTTCTTCATCCCCAGCTTCCAACACCTGACGAGTACTAACCCACCAGTCATCAGCTTCCTCTTGCAACATGTGAGTACCCAATCTCACCTTCTGATCCCCCGCACAATCCATAACTCAGAAAATCCTTTCAATCTCTTTCAACCAAATCAGTGCACCATCAGGATCATGTCTCCCTTTAAAGACATGCGGCTTGTTCTTCCTGAACTCATCATTACCAGCAGCATTAGGCGCACCCTGCACAGCCCGAGCCATAACGTGCATCGCAGCAGCCAAAGCAGCATCATTCCTACCAACCATATTCTGTTTATTTCCAATAACAGAAACTATGGTTAAACAAACAGCTCACCCCAAACGCCACACCGACAAGGACTGACACAACCATACACGAACTGACACGAACTGGCTCTGATACCACTTAATGTAACACCCCCAATCTATACCCCCAAATAAAACAAAACGAAAATAAAATTCAAAATTTCATCAGAGTATATTTACAAATTCACGGCATAGACCGATGGGTCACATCAATTTGAAACAAACATACAACACTTGCTCATAAAGATATGCAACAATCATGTAGCAATTAACAGAGAAACGGAGTTCCTAACACCCACAATCCAATTACAGAATAAAAGCGGAAAATCTGTAACTGAATATCATATATATATATATATATATATATATATATATATATATATATATCATAGAAGTGTATATGTCATATACAACCATACATGTACAATTCAAAATATACATATACATAATACAAATAATCACAAACGGCCTCCCTAACTACCCGGTGTCACATATCAGAGTCGACCGACAAAAGAATGAAGACCTAAGCTTCACAAAAAAACCTCCAGCAACTCTAATCTGCAATGCCTCATAGAGCATTATAAAACTGCAGAAGGGTGAGAAACACAATCATAATACAGTTGCATATAATTATATATTAACACAGAAATGCACAAGTAAAATATTCTCACCACAAATGCACCGCAAACAAATACAACACAACACAGTACAATTCTCAGGCATCCAATACCAATACACATCAATCATACACAATACACTCATCATCAATACAATTATACAAATTCCATCTCATCAATCACATTCATAATTCCATACACAATTAATCCATGGTTTATGTAAATGCACAGAGACTGACACAACGACTCTATGCAATGCACATGCGGTACCGACTTCCAATGTTTCTCATCACTAGTTCACTCAGAAACTCTGCTGGAATCATCGCTCGTTACATCGCTGTAACTCCCCGTCGGGCATACGATGTTCCTCGTCGCTCACACCCCACACGGGCACACGACGTTTATGGATCGCTCACACCCCACACGGGCACACGACCCGATCGCTCACACCCCGCATGGGCACACGATCGTCTATAACCATCGCTTTCGGTCCTCTTATTTTTAAGGCGATTCATTCCTCTTATTTTTAAGGCGCACGATGTTATAGCAGATTCCCTCTGGAATCAATCTGTCACTCAGGACGTCACAAGAATGCATATCATGATGCTTGGCATACAATGACTCATGACATTCTAATGCACACATATACACAACCATAATCATGCATAAATCATCAAATACAACACATTGCATTTTCTTGCCCTTAGGCCACAAATCATTATCACAACATGTATTTCATGCATTTTCATCACACAACGACACACAAGTCATACAATATCCATATCAACAACACATTGTATAATACATATCAAGTTCGCACAATTAAAACGGCAAAAGTCGACAAAACAACACATTTTCTAACTCCCGACCTAATTTAATCGGCCAACAATCCCGAAATCACTTTTTCAAGAAAGAACATTTTATAAGCTTTCCAACGATATAAAGAACGTTCAAAACGGATAATCAGATCAAAAGTTATGGAATTAAAAAGAAAATAAAAATGTGAAAAAAACCTAAAAAACCGCCCGGCGAAACCCATAAACCGCCCGACACTTGCCCTTCGCCGCTACTTCGCCCGGCGAAGCAAAGGCGGCACCAATTCTCCCCAAGTGACTCAATAGAGTCAGAATCGTGTCAAGGTTGCGCCTCTCAAAACCGCCCGGAGAAATAACGAACCGCCGGCAAAATCAGAAAATCGCCCAGCACTTTACACCAGGTGCAGAAAAATTCTGCTTCGTTTTCAAAACCCAAAAATCCATTTTTTCCACCCAAATCACTTCCAACAGCAAAACAATGATTAGCAAAGGTTCCTAAACATAGTGAGATCATACAAAACAATTTATATCGATTTTCGTCCGTGAAAACATCGATTTCTACTCGTTTACGCGTTTTCGACCTATAACCGAAAAACTATGGAAAAAGGCAAGACAACATGCACACACACATACATAATCATACACAATGATAAGATAATCGAGTTTCGCACCCTTACCCGATTAAATCGTGTTTAGAAAAGTCGGTTGATCGATTCTCTTGATTTCCAAGATTTCTCTCTTTTTCTCCTTTTTCCTCTTCTCTTCTTTTCTTCTTCTCTTCTTACTATGTTTTTCTCTCTTTCTATTTCTATTCATACAAACTTAGGAAAAATAAATGAAAATACCAAAATACCCCTACACTCAAATATCTCGCAAACGTTCCCAAAACGCGACAAAATATAATCACGACTAAAAATAACATATTTTCACATAAAAGTCAGAGATAAAATAATATAATAATAAAATAATCAAAACGACTCGATTAAATAAAACGGACTAAAACTGGGTCGTTACAGGTGACATGCAGTTTCTGGATCAAGGTCGGGCATATCCGTCGCACTCCAGGCGAACAGGTCGACATTGTCGTCAAGACATTTCTTCAACTCTTTCTTTACCTCTTCGGGGAGACCAGCGCCTATCTTCACTCCCCTGTTGAGGTTATAGCTGAAGGTGATGATCTCGAATTCCCCATCTGGGACTGGTCGTAGGAGTGTAGGAGACGGGGAGCTTGTTTCTCCTGACTTTTTGTCTTCGTCACGATCTTTTCTTCCATCTTCAGGAAGCCTGTTGTCGAGGTCGATGGTATGCACGGGAAGCGTGGGCTTTTTGTCTGGCTGGCCACCTTCAGGTGGAACCTCACCTTCTCTTAGGCGCTTTGCTGATTTTGTCGTTGTCGCGATCTTAATCTGTCCCTTTATTGCGGCCTCGAAGCATATGCGAGCATCCTCGATGTCACCAGGCAGAGTTGCGACGTGTCCTTTCTCAGTATAGTACTTGAGCTTGAGGTGGACCGTAGAGGGGACAACAATGAGTTCGGCAAGAGCTGGTCTGCCGAGGATGCACTGATAGAGCGACGGGCAATCAATGACTAAGAACTGCGTTTTGATTGTCCGAGATGCCTCTTCCTCGCCAAAAGTGACTGGTATCTCCACGTAACCCCAAGGTCGGGCCGTTGCTCCGTTGAATCCTTGGAGATCCGATCCCACGTATGGTGAGAGGTTGGACTTATTCAGTTTCAATGCGCAGAACAGGTTGGTATACATGATGTCATGGGCGGTTTTAAGGCCCGGCCAGGCTGGGCATGTGCCCAGGCTCTGGCCCAAAACTTTTCCTTCTTTTCACTAAAAAAAATGAAAATTGCGGCGGTTAAAAAGTGCTATTGTGGCGGTTTAAACCGCCATAATTAACGAAAATCAGAAAAATATAAGTTTAAACCACAAAGAAGAAAGTGACTGTTTTTTGTCGTTGATAATGGCAGTTTTAACTGCCATATTAAACATTTTTCACAAGTAAAAACATAATTTTTTTTCACCTTTTTATGCAATTAAGTTTACATTACATTAACTTTTTTATATTATAATATTTAGATTTGACTACATTACAAAAAAGTGCAAGAATTAAAATAAAGAATAAAGTTAAAGTTTAGGATCAATACTTAGGAGAAATAAATATTAACATAAAAGTAGCAGCTATTAAAATTTAAAAAAATATGTAAAGTATTGTAAAAAAGAAGAAGAAAAGAATAAATTTTATCCTCAAATAATATAAAAAATATATTAGGACTCTATACGATTCAATAGATCAATTTTCACAACTATAAACAGAAATATTCGATTTACAAAAACAATAAAAACAAAAATCACCGTAGAGCAACAGACGTGTCAAAATAAAGGAGGTAGAAACCGTCATTTTTCTATTAACATTACGTCAGTTTATAAACCGCCATATTTTATTGTAAATAGTGGCAGTTTTATTAAACACCATTTTAGTAAAGTGTTGTATTTTCTATAAATTAATCAAATAGTAATAGGATGGTTGAATGTCGTTTAAGCTGGTTTATCATGGTCACTTTGATGATTCAAGGCCAAGTAAGAGTGACATACTAGTAACCGAAAGGTTAGTTTCTTATAACTGAATTAACATTCAACAATTTTAATCTCTTAAAGGTATCATAACCTTTTGATTTAATATATTTATTTAAATATAAAGAGATTTGAGCTGGGCAATAGATCGTGTTTTGAGTGATCAACTAGTACCATCAGAGTCAAAACCTAGGTACTTTGTACATATAGTTAACCTTTTGATTGTTTGAGAAAATTTAAATTTATGGTATCTGTCATGGTCATGTTTTTCTATTTGTATGAAGTGTTGGATGCAGCATAAAGTGGCACCCATGAAAGAAGTTTTAATCTGTACATTGTAGCTATCTTGTTTAAGATATCAATCCGTGAGTTCAAGTTTTCATTTCGGTTCTATATTTATATAATACATACACTTGTTGAATTTGCGGTCTTCAAATTTTTGCCCAGGCTTCAAACAATTTCTGGCTCCGCCACTGCATGATGTCCACAGAACTGCCCTGGTCGACCAGGATTCTCCGAACATCGGTAGAGGACAATTTGGCCCTGATCAGCAGAGGAATATGGGAATTTGGTGATCCTCCGGGGAGTTCTTCTCGGTAAAGCGTGATCGGTTGCGAACGCCCTTTACCCTTTCCGATCGTGTACAACTGCTCGGGGCTACTGTCTATCAGCTGTTCAAACTTTTGTTTGATGGATCCTATCGTAAGCTCGTGGTACCCCCCACATGAGATAACCATGGCCGTAGGAAAGGCTTCCCAGGTGCTGAATACCTGGGAAGTCGGGTCGAGGTGGTCAGGAACGAAGAAGTCCTCTGGTCGGCTGATGGCCATTGCGACCTGCGGGGGAGGACTGGATTGAGCTGATTCTGCTTCTTTCTTCGGATCGAAAGTGTATCGTCGGGAGGACTCTCCCTTCTTCACGTATTGCTTCAGGTGACCCTCCTTGATGAGGATCTTTATTGCGTCCTTAAGATGCACGCAATCTTCTGTCACGTGGCCGTGACTACGATGGAATCAACAGTATTTGCTTTTGTCGATGTTTCCTTTGGACGAGGTTGGTTTAGGGAGCCTGACACCCCCTTGTTTAAATTCTGTGTTGATGCAGTCAGAGAGAATGCGCTCTCGCGAGGTCGTGAGTACGGTGTATTCCGTAAACCGGCCAACTGGCCCTTTGCTTTCGCGAGGACGCTCATCGCGCCTTTTCTCTTTCCCTTGCCGGGATGATTCTGGCTCGTCTTTTTTTTATGCCCGGGATGCTTCACGATCTCTTACGTCTCGGGCATGGAATGCGGCTTCTTTTTCCTCGTAACAGATGTAGTCTTCAGCTTTACGAAGAAGTTCTGTCAGTGTCCGAGGAGCTTCGATCCCTACAGCCTTACGGAAGTCGCTTTTGGGCCGGAGTCCCTTTTCGAGGAGGTACTTCTTCATGTGATCCGTTGTTCGGACTTCCACCGCTTTTTTGTTGAATCTTTCAATGTATGCCCGCAGGGACTCATCCCTGCCTTGTATAATGGCCTCCAACGTAGCCTCCGACTTAGGGTGTCGTTGGGAAGCTGTGAAATGTCGGGCAAACTGGCTCTTTAACTCCCTCCATGAAGAGATGGATCTGCGAGGAAGTCGTTTAAACCATGTCATCGCTCCCTTTCTCAAGGTGATGGGGAACATTTTGCATCTGATAGCCCCGGAGACACCGTGATATTGGAGCATAGCTTCTATATTTTCGATATGCTCGTGGGGATCGGTCGTCCCGTCGTAGGTTGTCAACGTTAGTGGTTTCTCCAATCCGCGGGGAATTCGAGTGTCGAGGATGTCTCTTGTGAACGGACCGTGAACGTCATCGTCACTGCCGGAACTAGGAGAGAGCGAAAGGGAACGGTTGTGCTCGTGGCTTCGACTTCGGTGAGGAGAACGTCTGCGGGCGTGTCGGTGATCGTACTTATCCGCGTGTCGAGACCTCTTGGAAACCAGGGAGCGCCTGGATCTTCGCGAGGGAGACTGATGGTGTCGTCGTGCCAGATCGGGTGTAGGGTTCCTCGATCTTGACCGTTTCCTCTCCGGGGAGAGACTATCGCGTCTTCGCTTCGAGGGAGTCCGTGGACGCAGGGACAGACTAGTCAATTTTTCTGAAGCAAGGCATTCCTGAAGGATATGCTCGAGAGCATTGAGCTTCTCCCCCTGCTGGAGGATTAGGAGGTTCGAGTTGTTGAGAGAAGCGATGAGCGTTGCGGTGCTCAGATCAGCATCCTGAGGAACCGGGATGGGCTCGAAGGTGAGCTCCACGGCTGGTGCCCGTGGCTTTGGGTCGTCGGGTTTCGGGGAAGCAGGCCTTTCGTCTCTTCGGTCAGTTTCCTGCAGGATATGCCCGACGAAAGCGTGGTCGTTGTTGTTGTTGGCTGCAGGGGCCACAGAGTCTTGGTGAACATCGTTCTTGATGAAAGCCATGTCGATCTGAGATTTGAAAGGATGAAGCTTTGGTCTTTGTTGAGCGAGAGAGAATATTGGTTAAAGACGGGGAAGCTGATTCCCACAGACGGCGCCACTGATCGGAGAGGACCAGAAGGAGATCGTCGCGGCCTTCGTGTAGGGCAAGGGTTGATGCTAGTAGGAGAGGAAAAAGGGGTGAAGGTACCTGCAAGGTCCTCCGATGCCAAAGTAAGTGTTTGGGCAAAAAAAAGGGAAAAGCAAGTAAGAGATGTCAAGTATATGATATTCGATACCTGCCCCTCTCAAGCGAGGGAGTTTTTATAGGTGGATTTCTGGCGAGCAAAGCGCCTGATCTACCAATAAGGGATTGCCAGATGGAGGGCAAGGCGCGTGGCTTTTCTAACTGTTTCCGTGATATCTGAGAAGGTAGTTGGTCGCGTGAACTGCTCTGCGCGTGAAGGGGACATGCCCAACGGCTATATTGTGCCCAACGGCTATGTTGTGCCCAACGGCTATATTGTGCCTATTGGGCCTGTTCGACAACTATATTGGATTGGGCCTGGTCCTTAAGGGCAGGAAGCCCTGCCCGGTCCAGAACAATCTGCTTCGTAGAATGACAATAATTCTTTAGTGAAGGTTTAACAATCTCTAGATAAAATTGAAATATACTTATAACAATGTGACTTATAATATTCATACACACTACAAATTGAAAATAAGAAGTGATTAATACTCTTAAAAAGTGATTATTTATTTTATGTTATGTTAATGTCTAAACTAATCCTTAAGCTCACAGGCTCCACACAAAGTAAAACTATTTGCTACTTTAAATATATAAGGATTAAAATTGAGCATTTCTTATCACACCACCCTTCCTTCTTAGGCACCATCTGAATTTCCTGTTTTTCCCCCTGATTCCGGATGTGCACATTCGGACGCACCATTTTTTTTAAAAACACTGATGCGTTCCGGAAGTACACATCCGGAAACATTCCTGATCTACAGATCTGGGAAACAACAGAACTTTATTTTTTTTTAAATCGGTTTTTTTGCTTGGTCGCATATGTTAATAAGTCGTCGCAACTTAATATACATTTGACAACATCCATATATAAAATAAAATGATATATACATATATATATATATATATATATATATATGATAAACGTCTGTCAAAATATAGTGCATACATGTAATATAAATATGATACATAAAAAAAAACTACTGCGTATGGCGAAGGATCTCTCCTGGGTCCCCTGCTCCTCTGCCCCTACCCCCCAACCTGGATCGATGTCTGCGGTACTGAAGTGCCCCCCAGCAATCGCAATCATCCTATCCACGGCAAGTCTGGCACCAGAGCCCTCAGGGAGGTGACCGGCCTCAATGGCCTGCTGCCCTATTTGTACTATCTGACGACAGCGTGGTAGGACATCCTGAGTATGGCCCAGATGAGACTGCTGCTCCTCTAATATCTCCTGATGAGCAGGTCTGGGTGGCGATCCCTCAGCATGGACACCATGCATGGGTGTGATACAGTGTAGAACCACACGATGTACCCGGCAGCAACACTCCAGTCTGTCTCCGCTCTGGTCGCCCGAGCCTCCTCCGGTACCAAGTGGGACTGGTAGTCAGCATATAGCTCATCTATCTGCCTGCGGGTCAAGCCTAGAGGAGCAGACTCATGAGTCATCCTGGGGATTGTCTGCGTGTAACCAAACTGACTTAAGACGCGCTCCGGGAGGTATCGGGCATAACGCTCGAACTGCATGCCAACCATCCTGAGAACAAACAAACCTCATCGAACGGGCGCGTCACACGGTGAGCGGCATAGGGGCAATACAAAATGTCCTCAGCAGCCATCCGATCTAGATACACTCTGAAGGGGTCCGGCGCCTGGTTCCCTCTGAGCAGGACAAATGCAGCAGCACGTGGCACCACGAATGATATTATGATCTATGATGATATATACAAGGACAAACCCATTTTGTAACTAAAAAATAGAAAATTGTTGATGTTGTGATTCGAACCCTTACACTTCATATACATTTCGCTGCGGTTGTTAACTATGACCGTAGTCAAATGTCCTTTAGTAACTAGCAAAAAAATCCCAAAAAAAGTTATTACCACGGTTAAAGGGAAGACCGTTGTAATATGGTGGTACAAAAGGTCTATTTTATAGTAGTGAATATTAAAAGGTAAAAATTTAAAATTATGGTTCCACATAGAGTTGATCCCAAAATGTTAACTACATTAGTAGGTTGCCTAATTACCCAGCTATAGGCGATTTGATTTTTTAATTATATTTTGACACAATTTTTTAAAACTTTTAAAATTATATAAGACTTAATATTATTAAAAAGAATAAAAATGTTTTGTTTTAAAAGATAATATTTTGTTGGGTTTTATTTTGAGAAAAGAAATTTTATCCAAATATATTTTTAAAATGTACTTGAATGTTTTAAAATTTATTTAAATATATGAAAAAATTAAACACATTAAAAATGATATTTAAGCATATTTGAATAAAAATTAAACATATTTTAATAATATTTAAATACATGTTAAAATACTAACAGAAAGTTCACTCATCTTAAGTTATAAATGTCATATCTATTGAGAATATAACAAGTGTGAATAGTACGGGCAATAGTTTCACATTGGTTGGAAATAAGGATACCTTAGCATTTATAAGTGAAAAAACCCACTCACCTATCATCTTAAGGTTTTGGGTGAATATTGTGGTGTGTCTCTCATAAAGGTGTTGCTCTGAAAAGAAGTCTCACAATGTTCAATGCTCCCTAGTAAAAAAACTCCCCCAACACATGATATCATGAGCCTTTGGTTTGAGAAAGGGACCAGCTCACTTGTATCGAAAGTCAACGGCGTCATAAGGGTGGTGAGTAAGAAACGTTCTGTTAAAAGGTGTAAACGGTGCCGCAAAGGTGGGAGTAAGAAACGTTTTGTGTGGTACAAGAGTTTGTGGAAGTAAGAAGAGCTTTCACTTAAGGGGAAACATTGTGGACTCACATTTGAGGGAGAATATTGAGAATGTAGAAAGTGTGAGTAGTGTGGATAATAGTCTCACGTTAATTGGAAATATGGAGACTCGAGCATTTATAAGTGAGACAACCCATCCACCTATCACCTTAAGGTTTTGGGTGAATATAAGTTGTGTCTCTCACAAAGGTGTTGCTCTAAAAAGAAGTCTCACAATGTTCAATGCTCCATAGTGAAAACATTCCCCTAAGAATATCATCCTACAAACATTATGAAATAAGCTATTGAAACGTAAACAATGATACATAAATAACATAGTTCACTTCTTAGGTTATACATTCACTCATATTAAGTTAAATTCTAAACAGATTTTGAAACATAGACTATTATTAAGACGAACCTGTAACGTGGCCATTTCCTAAGATTTGATGCAACAAAGGTAACCCTTCCAAGAAGACGAGTTCGTTTCATGAGTTTGGGGTTTTTATTTTGCATGTTTATGAAGAAAGGTTGTCGAAACATTAATGAGGACTTGGATATATGAGAGAGACGAGTGAGAGAGATGTTAGGGTTTTGTTTTGAGAGAGATGACATTTATGTACTAAAGCGAGATATAATATCACTTATATATAAATATGTAAAACCTTTCACCACGGTTGATAATAAGAACCGTGATGAAATGATAACACCTTAAACCATGGTTAATAATTTGATTTGTGATGATATATAAGGAAAAAGTAATTTTGTAACGAAAAATAGAAAGTTGTTGGTGTTGTGATTCAAACCCTTACACTCCAGGTACATTTCATCACGCTTGTTAACTATAAAAGTAATATGGTGTTACAAAATGTCTATGTTCTAGTAGTGAATATTAAAAGGTAACAATTAAAAACCATGGTTCCACAAGTTGATCCTAAAACGTTATCTTCATTAGTAGGTTGGTTAACTAACGAACTAGACGTTTTGATTTTTTAATTTTTTTTCGACACAATTTTTTAAAACTTTTAAAATTTTATAAAATTAAATATTATTAAAAAGAATAAAAATGTTTTGTTTTAAAAAATAATATTTTGTTGAGTTTTATTTTGACAAAAGAAATTTTATCCAAATATATATTTAAAATATGCTTGAATATTTTAAAATTTGTTTAAATATATGAAGAAAATTAAACACATTAAAAATGATATTTAAGCATATTTAAAGGTATTTTAATAATATTTAAATACATGTTAAAATACTATAACATATTCTTTTATGTATTTTTTTAATTTAAAGGGTTAAATAAGTTTTAAGTCTCTATAAATATAGCGATTTTCAATTTTGGTCCCTCCAAAAATTTCCATCAAAGAATGATCCTCATCAAATTTTTAATTTTAACTTTTGGTCCCTCCTGCCAATTAGCTACGGTTTTTACAACTTAGAGACAAAATTAGCAACGGTTTTAGCCGGTTTTAGCAACGGTTTTGTATTTAACGACGGAAATAGCGACGGTTTTAGCGACGCTAATTGGCAGGAGGGGCCAAAAGTTAAAATTTGAAATTTTATGAGGACCATTCTTTGAAGGAAATTTTTGGAGGGACCAAAATTGAAAATCACTATATTTATAGGGACTTAAAACTTATTTAACCCTAATTTAAATGTGTTTAAATATTTCACAATATCAAATTAGCATGATGAAACTTTGTATGTACTAATTCATTATAAAGATTGTTAGTATTTAGTAGGATTCAAACTTCGAATTTTGAGAGGAGTACACTCTGAAGACTCAAATCTCCCCTATGAAATCAATTCTTAAGGGTTTAACATGGTTGTTATGTGAATGTTTTTAGGTTTGAACTTAAAAAAAAAAATTTAAAACATTGACAAAATATATTTTTTGGTCCTTTAACTTTACCTCGGGGTCCATTTTGGTCCCTTAATTTTAAAAAATTCTAAGTTGATACTTTAATTGTTCAAATAATGTCAAAAAAGTCATTTATGTCTATTTTGCTTAAACGTTTATTTATGTACGCGTGACAGCTGAGTTGGCAATTAGTTATCTTCTTCATCACTAGGGCTGTCAATGAACCAAACTAACTTGAAAATAGTTCAAAATTCGATTCGAAAATTAAATCGTTGAACTAGGTTCATGAACCAAATGAGATGAATATGAGCTAAAAACTAAGTTCGTTAACTAAATGATCTGAACTTGAACTATACATAGTTCGACTCGTTAGGTTCATGAGTCAATTCGATTATATATGAGATATATTATATTGTCTTTAAGAGTAGGTTTAAAGATTTGTTCTAAATCTTAGTCTCATATTTTCTTTTAATCTAACGGTTTTAATTGATAATTTATATTCTCAAGTGAGTAAAATATTTCTACGAATAATTATACAAATAAAATTAACATCATATAAATTTCAATCTTATAACTTTTATTTTATTTCTATATTTTTTATTTAAAAAATATTAATTTAAAATGTCAAATATATATATAAAAAATAGACTTTAAAAATTACTTTTAAGTCTATATAAGCGAATTGAACCTAACAAGATAAACCTAACGAGTTGAACCGAGATATTCGTGAACTTCTAACAAGTCGAGTTTGACCTGAAAAAAAATTTCATGATGAACTCGAACTCGAACTCGGCCAATTTTTAACGAGTCGAGTTTGAACTGAAAAAAAAGTTCGTGATGAACTCGAACTGGACTAATTCTTAACGAGTCGAACTGAGCTAAGGCCTATTTTCTAGTTTCTGCTATACACTCGCATGAATAAATCTTATTATTTCTAAACAAATGGTCGCATCATATAATATTTCATCCATTAACGCCAGTGGCCTTCCTTCAATCCATAGCCTCCATGCCAAAAATAAATTCATTACAACAAGGTTGAGCTTAATTCTTACCCAAAAAAACATTTGATGTAATGATAATTAATAAATGCTTTTTGTGTAGGTATGTGTGGAGTTTATTTTCAACTATTTGTCTTGATATGAATTAGTATACTTTTTTTAACTTTTACCTTCTAGAAGATTTATAAAAACAAAAAAGAGATAAAAAATTCTCTAAACGCTTGTAATCTTTTAGATATCTGCCCCATAAAATACATGCCAAAATAAAAACCTGGAAATTAGAGCCATTGAATCACAATATACAAAGTTTCAGTCACCATTCACCTGACATACAGACGAATGCAATATCACTGACATGTAAACATAGTTATATCGTACAAGAACATTGAAACATTCACATACACCTTCAAGATTTGGTGCTATATAGCGCAAAATTAAAGAAGAAAGAACAAAGAATGTAAAAACAACTATAGTGTTTTATTCTCCTCCAGGGATTTTCGGTGGCACAACTTCTGTTCTTGTTATTGAAGAGAAGCCCCACATTATTAACCCTAATTTTATAATGAATCATAAACAATTTCAATTATATTTAATGCGTATATATAAATAAAAAGGTAAAGTGAACTAGTGGTAAAGTAGTGTGCCCAACAACCAAATGGATTAAGGTTCAAATTTAGGTGTGAGCAAATTTTTTGGGTAACCTTTTAATGAGCATATATCACACCAGCGCCATATGTATGCCAAATAGACCATGAATTTGACTTTGACTAATGGACCTAACGAAAAGAACTAACGTGATGCTTTTTGAGCAACTAAAGGATCAATTTAGAACTTTTTAAAATTGAGAGACCAAAATGGACCCGAGGTAAAGTTTAAGGGAAAAAAAGTATTTTGCCTAAAATATTTAGGGTCCGTTTGGTGCGCAGGATATGATAGAGACATGATAGGATATAAAACATGATAAAGATAAAATATGATATAGACAGGATAAAGCTTATCCTATCATGTGTTTGTTTCACACAGGATACCAAATATATATATATATATATATATATATATATATATATATTCAAATTATTTTTTAAAATGTTTTAAAATTAATAAATTGATAAAAAAAATTAATAATTTTATATAATTTAAATAATAAAAAATAATAAAAACTCATTGACATTACTGAATAATTAATTTTAACTTTTCTTTTAAAAGATCATGAATTATATTATACATATTAAATAAGCAAAATAAATAAATAAATAAATACATATATATATAATATGTAAATGACAAAACTATCCTTGAAAAAAACATATTTAATTTGATAAAAAAATAAAAGTAGTATTCACATTTTTAAAATTATACTAACTATTTTATTTTTAATTCTTCCAATTTATTAGGTTTTAATTTTTTAAGTTATATAAAGTTACAAAATTACCGTTATGACAAAATCAAATATATATGGGTTATGCTAATGCACACTCATGTAGGTGTGCATTAACAACATACACCTTAGTGTATTTTTGTGTGGAGCCCACCAATTTTGGGTGAGATCCACATTAGAAAGATGAAGAAAAAAAATAAAAATAAAATAGATATAGTGTATTTTTGTGTGGGGTCCACCACTTTTGGGTGTGTGTTAGCATTTCCATATATATATATATATATATATATATATATATATATATATATATATATATATATATATATATATATATATATATATATATATATATAATCATTTATTGATATTTTTTAATTGAATATCAAATTAATTTTTATTTATATTTTAATCATATTTAAGTTTTTATTTTAAATTATATTTTATAGGGGTAAATTTGTAAATTATTCTCTTATCAAATTCTCCCGAATTCTAACCCAGTTCGTATCCAGAAATATTTTTGAACGCAAGATAACTTTTAGAATTGACTTATCATATCCTGTTGTGTCATCAAATTTTGAATTAAGATAGGATATATCTAGGGTTGTTAAAAAAAAACTATGAACTGAACCGAACCGCCGAACTGTATCGAACTAAAGTTAAAATAACCGAACTATTATGTTTGGTTAGTGAACCAAAATATATTGCTCGAAACTGGTATAAAATCGTACCGAACTGAAACCGAACCGAATTGGAACTGAACCGAAACTGAAAATTAAAAATACTAAACATAAGTTTTAATTTTTATTATTTTAAAATTTTGAAAAATAGTTTAATGGTTGAGTTCTTTAATAAACTATTTGGTTTGGAAAAATTGTCTTCTAACGGTTTGCTACGGTTCAGAATTTCTAAACGGTATACCAAACTAATAATTTTGGTTCGGTTTGGTTCTAAGTAAAATGAAACGGGTCGGTTCAGTTAGAGTAAATTTTTATTATGATTTAGTTCAATTCAGTACGGTTTTCTCTATGAATTGTACCATGTACAACCCTAGATATATCCTATATTTTATCATGCGGATCAAACATCAAACCTTTTATATATATATAGGGGACATATCATATAAGAATGTCATTTTTATGTGAGAACATGAGAATAAATTTGAACCATTAGATTTTAAAATAAATTGTGGCGATTATTTGTGGTTTATGTTTTTCTCCCTCCTCCATTATTAAAATAAATGATGGAGGAGAGAGAAAAAAATAACACATAATATTTACCATTTATTTTAAAATATAATGGTTCAGATTTATTCTCATATAAAAATGACATTCTCATATATATATATATATATATATATATATATATATATATATATATATATATATATATATATATATATATATATATATATATATATATTGTTCTGGACTGGGCCGAGGCCTGCTCATCAGCCGAGCAGGCCCAACCCACACGTTTTGGGATGGCCCAACAAGTACCCCTTTTGCCAAGACCAGCGTCGGACACTCGTCCGCTCCCCGCGTCGGGCACACACACGGTGTAGGTCGTCGGGCAAGACACTAGGTTTCCCGGGGATTGCCTCTCCCCGACGGCCATGGGCTCCTATCCAAGATTCTCATCCGTGCCCGCAAATTAGTCCTCCCCGCAAGGACATGCCTCTCCTCGACACGCAAGACTCCTCCCCGCGAGGACACGTTCTCATGTAACCGCCCCACTCCCTATGGAATCGGTCTGCCCTAATTCCGGGGATTTAGGAACGGTTACCCCAGGGTAGGGGTGGCAAAACGGGCCCGGCCCGCGAGAAAAGCCCGTTTTACCCGTCATTTTTCGCGGGGCGGACCTGAATTTTGAACCCGCATATTTAAGTATGCCCGCCCGCCCCGCCTTGTTTTTTTGCGGGCTTTTGCGGGGCGGGTATGCCCGCGGGTAAAAACAACCCATTCTATCTTATATTATTATTATTATTATTATTATTATTATTATTATTATTATATTATTATTATAGCTTGAACTTAACATCACTTTTAAACAACCTTACAGCTAATAACGAATACATAACATCAGTATAGTATCTAAGTGGTTCCATGGATGTTCATATCTTATATTATTATTATTATTTTTTTAATATTAGAATTTAATAGGCATTCTCATTTTTCAACCCAGCACTTGGAAGAAAACGATATCATTTTTAATTAATATAAATTATTTTAATTAATATAAATTAACTGAGTTGAACATATTATTATTAATATATAAATTAACTAAATTAACTGAATTGAACATATTATTATTAATATAAATTATTTTAATTAATATATTATTATTAAAAAAAATTTAAAGAGAATGGCGGGCCTGCCCGCATGCCCGCGGGCCCGTCATTAAATGGGGCGGGCCTAGAAAATGAACCCGCATCTCCACCTTTGACCGCCCCGCCCCGCACCATTTTTTTGCGGGCTTTTGCGGGGCGGGCCTAAAGGGGGCGGGCATGCCCGTTTGCCACCCCTACCCCAGGGCGAAGACCACGTGCTGGTCTTCACTACGCCACGTAAGCCCTGAGAGTTACTTGGATTGGGCCTGACAATCCAACCTAATGCAAGTAACCGTTGGCCCCGCGCTGGGGGCTCTCTATAAATACCCTCTCACTTGAGAAGGTCAGGTTATGTTCACTTCTACTCTCACTTCTGTACTTGTTTTTTCTCTGACAACCACCTTACTTGAGCGTCGGAGTACCTTGTAGGTACACCCCCCGCCGTCTTTCAACCACACCGAAGCCAAAGTTCAACAGACGTCGTTGGCCACCAGAAACTGTCTGATCCAGGTACAATCATATATATATATATATATATATATATATATATATATATATATATATATATATCTTCTTTTCATCTTCCTATTCCCTATTAATAGCTGTGACTTTCCATCTCACTTAGGTCCTATAAATAAGATCCACATTGCAATGTAAAGTGTACATTTGATGAAGATAATATAATATTACTTTATCTCTTCTCTTTCTGTCTTTAATCTCTATATTATTTTATTTAGTTTCATAACACGTTATCAACATGAAACTCTACCTTATGAATTTTAACTAATTGTCTAAGAAGTGATATAAATAATTTGATAATGAAGGTCTAACTATATGACGCTTCAAGATTTAGAAGGTAACATTTTTTTGTTTCATAATATATACTTCTAATTCTGCCTATCATGTATTGATATATTGATTAGAAGAAAAAAAAGTCAATGATGATTTTCATGCATCTCATAAGGATTGGATGAATAATGTTAAAATATCTCTAAAAGACTATAAAATAATGTGTTTTGTTATATAGTTCCTGAAGAACATAACAAATATCATTGAAGGAACGTATCAAGTATTCTTGAAGGAGAGAAACATAATAATTTATTATATAGTTTCTGAAGAACTTATCAAGCATCCTCGAAAGATAGCAAAATAATAATTTACTATGTAGTTCCTGAAGAACTAATCAAGATCCTTGAATGATAGAAAAAAATATAATTTATATAGTTTTGAAGAACTTATAATGCATCACCGGAAGATTGCACGAAAACTGTTTATCTTTATCATTGTTTTAAGATCTATGATCTACCTCTCGAAAAAAAGTATATATATTAAAAAGGATCCCTAGACGATTGTTCAAAAAATGAATTACTTTTATTCATTCATCAAAGAATGGTTATCCCTTTATGATTGATAAGAAAATGATTATTCTGTTTCCATTGATCAGAAAAGTATCAATGACCATTTTCATGGATCTTAGAAAAATTGACAATCACGGAAGGATTGCATGAATAATATTAACAATTGTAAATCTATTAAGATTGAAAAATATATATTTAATACAAATTATTTTATATTTACTAGAGATTGAAACAAATTAGAGGAATAAAATCATATGTATTATGGTTAAACACATACTTACAAATCACACTTAAGTGTGTTGTTGGCAAAATCGGTTGGGTCATCTCAAATGTATTATGATGTGAGAACTAGTTTTGAAGAACCTGAAGTTTCTTCAATTCAATAAAATTTGTGCGTTCCTAAAGGAAAATTTGAGAAATTGAGTTTTTATGGCACTAATTGTTGCATCGACTAAAAGATCGCGCATATGTCTATTCACAGCTAGAAGTTTGTGAAATTATTTTCTCAACTAAATAGACTAAGATCTTGTTTTCTGGATTTTTCAGAAATTCCTTGATAAGTATCACATATATATTACTTAAATTAATATTAAACATCTTGAAGGACATGCTCATAAAAAAATGGGCTTGAAGATCCATTCTTTAAATGTCTAAAGTTAGTTATATAGTTGATATATGTGAGATCATAATTCTAAATTAGATATTTGAAACACACAAAGTATGAATATTAAGATGTTTATTCACATTAAGCCAACACATTACTATATCTTCTCCTCCCTTAACGTACAATTCATTTTAGGTTAATAACCTAATAGTTTTCATCTAAGTTAATGTTTGGATGTGTTGTGTATATTTAATTGCTCCAATATAGTAAACAAAGAAGTGTCTTGAACGAATATTGGGGAAAATGTTTTTTTTATATGAATCTCGTATTTGAGTCCAATAATTGGATACTTGATTGCAGTCCGGTAGGGTGGTTGTTAACTGAGAAATTAATTTTCCTAATATTAGGGGGAGAGAATAAGCGACTGGAAAAGTGAACTAGAAGTTCAAATGAACAATTTAAAATAAATTGTTATCTTGATCCTTGTATAAATCAATATGAACCAGAAGTTCAACATTTTATTCATTTGCAAAGTTTATAAAACTATTCATAAGCTGCTAACTATTCAAAATTTTATCGCTCAGGGATTTTCGCAAAGACATGGAATTGATTTTGATGAGACTTATTCATCTGTAATGGATGCAAGCACTTTTCGATATCTAATAAGCGTTGTAGCACATGAAGGGCTTAATTTGCACATGATGGATGTTATAACAATTTATCTGTATGGTTCAATTGATAGTGAAATTTACATGAAACTCTCTGAAGGGTTCAATATACCAGATGCACACAACTCTGAATCTCGAGAAAGCTACTCCATAAGATTGAACAAGTCTCTCTATGGGCTGAAATAATCTGGACGAATGTGGTATAATCGTCTCAGTGAATATTTGCTTAGAGAGGCATATACAAATATCTCCATTTGTCCTTGAATTTTTATAAAAAGACCAGGAAATGAATTTGCAATAATAACTGTCTATGTGGATGACATAAATATTATTGGAACTCCTGAAGAGCTTTAAAAAGCTATGAATTATTTAAAGAAAGAGTTTTAGATGAAGGACCTAGGAAAGACAAAATTATGTCTAGGTTTGCAAATTGAACATTTGGACAAAGGAATATTTGTACACCAAGAAGGCTATATAGAAAAGGTGTTAAAACGCTTCTATATGGACAAATGTCATCCGTTGTCTACTCCAATGGTTGTTAGATCATTAGACGTGGAAAAAATCCTTTCAGACCTCGAGAAAAGGATGAAGAATTGCTTGGTCCTGAAGTATCATATCTCGGTGCAATTGGAGCACTAATGTACCTTGCTAATTATGCACGTCCTGATATATCATTTGTTGTCAATCCATTAACAAGATACAAATCTTCGCCTACACGAAGACATTGTAACGAGGTCAAACATATACTCGTTACCTTAGAGGTACAATAGACATGAGTTTGTTTTATACCAAAGTATCCAGATTCGAATTAACAGGTTATGCAGATGCAGGTTACTTGTCAGATCCTCATAATGGTAGATCACAAACAGGTTATTTGTTTACATGTGGGGCTACATCTATTTCATGGAGATCGGTGAAACAAACCATAGCAGCAACATCATCTAAGCATGAAGAACTTTTAGCATTATATGGGGCAAGTCGAGAATGCGTTTGGTTGAGATCCTTAATCTAGCACATAAAAAATACTTGTGGTTTATCTTCTGAAAAATTAAATACAACAATCATATATGAAGATAATACTGCATGCATCGCTCAATTGAAATATGGTTACATTAAAGGAGACCAGACAAAACACATTTCTCCAAAGTTCTTTTTTACTCATGATCTTCAAAAGAGTGTTGATATAAGCATCCAACAAATTTGTTCATGTGATAATCTTGCAGACATTTTCACAAAGTCACTCCCAAGTAGAATTTTTAATCAACTAGTACAAATGATTGATCTTCATCGAAGAAATGATCGTTCAACCGATGGGGAAAAATGAAAGGATATTATACTCTTTTTTTTCACTAGATTATTTTCCACTGGGCTTTTTCTAGTAAGGTTTTAACGAGACATATTCTCAATGGACATCCAAGGGGAGTGTTATAAATAAAGATAAAAGTGGATGTCCATCTTTATTGTTCTTTTCATCTTCCTATTCCCTGTTAATAGCGGTGACTTTCTATCTCCCTTAGATCCTATAAATAAGATCCACATTGTTAATATAAAAATGTACAATTGAAGAAGATAATATAATATTACTTTCTCTTTTCTTTTCCTCTCTTTAATCTCTATATTGTTTTATTTAATATATATATATATATATATATATATATATATATATATATATATATATATATATATATATATATATATATATATATATATAAAGTTTAGTAGAAGAGCATCAATTATCTACCCATTACTAGGAGGTTGCCCAGACTTACCAAATTGCCCTTTTCCCAAAATAAAATTACACTAACACAAGGTTATTTCAGTAACTTCCAAAATCACCCAAAATTAATACTTGCTTTTCACAAATGGATGCCAAGTGTCGTTCATCCTTTGGCTATCCTAAAAAAAAATAGCTTTTCTCTCTCTTCATTTCTCTCTCTCTCAATTCAAACTTTTTCCTACACTTCTCTCTCAAACCCTAACCGCCGCCCCATTTCTTCTTCCTCTCAGTTTCTTTCTTCTTCCTCTCAGTTTCTTACATGAAAAACAAACATCAGCCAAAAATACCAAGGTCACGACAAACCTAAATGGAAGTTCAACCTTCAACCTTTTCTTGCTTCTCACCCTTGCCGTCTTGCCCTCTTTCTTCTTCACCCAATCGCGGATGCTTTCTCCTTTCCCCCTTTTTGCAAATCGCTCTTCTTCTCTGCCGCGATCTCATTTCTCACTCGCGGATAGGTGACAAGTATTGTGGTGTGAAGAGTGTTGGAGGAAGAACAGAGGGTCGACACAATGAGGTAAGTGAAAGTGAGTTTTTTTGTTTGATGATTTTTCTCACTGCATAAATTTCGATCTATGAATGCTGGTGCGTGTATTATTTTTTCCTGTGATTCTCTGCCTCCTTCCAAACAAACGGTGTATGATTCTATTTTTATTGAGTTCTTAGGTTTGTTTTTGAATCGTGGAATGGAGGTTTCGGCACATCTACAGATGTTTCTGGCATGCAATTGGATCCTGGCTCTCTCATGGATGTTGTGAATGCTTTATCCAAAAGTACTGCGTTCAGTGTTTGCTACAATCCAATGTATTGTTATTGTAATACTTCTGGTTTAGCCCCTTCCTCTCTTTTCATTGTCATTTCTTTGTTGCTCATCCTTGTGTCTTGTATATTTCACTTTTTTTATGTAGGGTCAGTTCTTCATATTTCATCATACCTGTTAACAAGTTCATAAAGAGCCTTGATTGTTCTTACTCTGCTGGAATGAGGTTCAGGATGCGTTTTGAAACAGAAGATGCTGCATAACGAAGGTTTGTTGATTGTCAAACGAGTTCATGTTTGTTGACTTTCATAATCATATTCAAACTTGGTTAAGTATCATTATTTAGTTTACTTAAAATATTGATGTTTTTTCCCTATATTCAACAGAACATGAATGCTACAACGTGCCTTATACGGTTCATTTGCAAAACGTCTCATTTAACTCATTTAACTCAAATATCTTCAGGACAAAACAAACTCATTGTTGCAGCGTGCCTTATACGGTTCATTTGCAAAACGTCTCAAAGAGATGGTTGATGAGTGTGGTCCCTTAGCTGTAGCACTCTCCTTGGTGAGGAATCACATAACTCAGTAAGTTGGTTCTCCTCTTATGTTTGGATTGTGTATGGATGAAGGGCATTTAGAGTTGTTCGCTAATGTGGTGTGTAACTTAATCATTTCAGGTCATGCGCATAATAGTGAGGAAATTGAGTGAGTGAATCTACCCGTCCTTGCTTATTTGTATTTCCTTCCAAGCTAAGCTGTGAATTTGTTTGCCCCAATAATGTGTAAGTTGCCCGGTTTGCAAGGTTGGCTTTAGGACTGTTGTTGCAGAAAGTTGCATCTCGAAAGAAGTAAGATTTAGATTTGTTCAAATTATTTATAGTTTTAGCAATTGTATTTACAGTATATATTTTATTGACCCTCTTTTGTCTGTTATTTGTAGCACTTCAATAAGAAGCAGAAGAAACAATTGGCGACATGGATAATTAGTGATGTGGTCGCGAATCATTTATATACATATGATATCTTTGTGGTATGGTTCTTGCTTAAATGTTATTTTGAACTTGCTCATTTAAACTCCTGAGACCATGTAGTTTCCTTTTTATTTAAGACCATGTGGCTAAAATGCCTTTTAAGAATGTTTCAGTTTTTCCTGTGATTTATGTTTCATTGAAGTTCAATATTCAGGTGTTGTTCAAATGTTTTTCATGATTTATGTTTTTAAAACCCAAGTACAGTTAAATAATGTTAATCTACAAAATTGGATGGGAACATGAATCTGGTACCAAATTGTGGTAGGCCATTTTCTGCATTGTTTAGTAAATCTGCTTTTATTTTTCCATTTTCTGAATTCCAAAAGAAAGAGTGTAATGATTTGTAAACTTGAATCATCCTTTTGAGCAATTGCTTTTCGTATTTCAGTTTTCTGCTGTGTGGGGGCCCTTGCTATAACAGGATCATTATATCTTATTGACAAGGACCTACTTGGTTGGTGGTTATGTGAGCGACAAGTTAAATCTGGTGGTCTAAATGGGCGTCCAGAGAAAGATCCTGATGTGACTAAAGCTTTTAAAGTTTAGTTTTATTGTTGTTATAAGAATTCTTTTCTGAACTTTGTATCTTGGAAGGGAGATCTTTGCTTTTTAATGTGTATCTTGGTTTATCTTTTCTGTTCTGTTAGTTGTAGGTGTAGGAAGGGATTTGTAGTGGTGTTGTTGGACGGTATGTTCTGCATTGTTGGTTTTTATTCTGTATTAGTGATTGTCTTTTGTATCAGTGGCAGCTCTTATGCCTTTGTCATCACTATAAAAGGTTGTTTGGCTTTAAAAAAAAACCAGCCGCCACCCTGCCGATCCTTCTATGCTTCCAAAAATCTGCTAAAAACTGCAGATGACATGTATATCTTGGTGACTCCTCAGAATGCTGTAGGGAATTGTATTATTTATGTAAGGCGATAGAGTGAAAGTTTGACGGATTTAACAGATATCGCATTCTGAACTTTCTATTCGCCTTGATGGATTTTGTTATATATTTTCTTAACTTTTCCTAGAGCTGCTATATTTTTTTTCCTTCACTTTCTTAATATTTTCCGAGGTTGGATGTACAGGATTTAAAAGCAATGACCACTGCTACCACACACTTTCTTAAGGCTTTTTTTTACTCGCCGTGCAAGATTGAAATTCTTATACACACGCTGATATTGATAATAGCAGTCATTTTTTTTATTACTGAGTTCTTACATTTGTTGTAAGTTTTATGGCTGTGAATTTTTCGTTTAGGTCGAAGAGACGAGGTGTATTTTGGTTTTGGATATGATGAATGGATCACAGTATCAGAGCTGGGGTGAAGGTGAAAGTTCAACTACAACTTCGCTTAGTAGTCAGCATGATGTTGAGGATGATCATAATTATGGAAAGAAGCACAAACGTATGGAGACATACAGTTGATGCCCTTTGTTGACTACTACAGCACAAACGTATGTGAGACTGTGCTATGTGAGACTTTTCTAGCTTGCTTGAACGGTAAGTTTAGAACAATTTCTTTTGAGACTTTGTTACATTTACTTCAATTATGTTCAATTCAACTATTTCATGTTTTTTTATAATTGTTTCCTTTTTTTATTGATGAAAGGTTGTTGTGGAAATGAATGATTGATTAGTTAATGGTGAAAAGTACCAAGAACTGTGAGTGAGTAAAATGTACAATGCAATGGAAGAAACACAAGGCGAGTATTATGTTTCCGATCTACCAGAGTCTGATTTTAACAGGCAAAGGAATCACAGGACTGGTGTAACAGGTATGAAGAAGAGAGGTCATGTGAGTCGGTCTTGGATAAAGATTGATCAGGATGGAAAGTCCGAGGTTGTGACACTTGAAAAGGCTACTATCATGAGAGATTGATCTTCCCTTTGAATTTCGGGCATTGGAGTTGGCTCTGGAATTGACATGCACATCTTTAGATGCACAGGTATTAACTGACCATAAACTGTACTATTTTGGGGTAATTGTTTCAGAATTCTTCACTATGTAGCCTCTTATATGCATAAGAAGTCATTGATTAAGCTATTAGACATATGTGTATAAGAAAGCTGTCTTCTCGAATCTGTCATATTAAGAACGGTTTTGATTTGATAGGTGAATGAATTAGAGATGGAAATATATCCTGTGCTAGATGAGCTGGCCTCATCTGTCAGTACTCTCCTTCTGGAACGTGTTCGAAGATTCAAAGGTCACCTTCTTGCTTTGACTCAGCGAGTTCAGAAGGTTGATCAACTGTTGAATTCTCATGTTTATTTATCAATATTTTTTCTTTCTTTCTAGCTTTCTATGACCTGCAACCAGTAACTTATATATAGCTATCAGGTTCGTGATGAAATAGAACATCTCATGGATGATGATGGTGACATGGCTGTGATGTGCCTGACTGAGAAAAGGAGAAGATCAGATGCGTATCCTTCAAGTGATTTTAATCTAAGTCGTACATCATCAAGCAAAGTGATTTCAAAATCAGACCCTAATTCACCGGAGCAGTCCGTTAGTGGCTTACAGATGTTGCGTAGGACTTTCAGCAGCAGTATTGGAAATTCAAGTAAATATGGTAGTTCAACAAGTTCATCTGATAATGGAGAAAGGATTCAGCCACTGGAGATGTTGCTGGAAGTATACTTTATCGTCATTGATAATACTCTCAATACATTATCGTCGGTACGAGAAAATTGACTTTTTCATAACTGTAGTTTTAGAATTTAGCCACATTGCTTATTTTCATTGATAATACTCTTGCTGGTAATGCAGCTCAAAGAATACATAGACGACACTGAAGATTTTCTCAACATAAAACTGGTAAGTTAAGATTAACAATTAGCAGCATTCATCCGTTACTTTATTCATTTGATATATTCTAAACTGTGTAAACCTGGGATCTGTTGCAGGGAAATATTCAAAACCTCCTAATAAAGTTTGAGATGCTTCTTACAGCGGCCCCATCGGTGGTTGCAATATTTGCCGCTGTAGCAGCTTGTGTATTGTGATTTTTGTAGCTGATATGATATTCTTTGTTGTTTTCATTAACCTGTGCTATATGGACATAACATGGTTTCATGGTGCAGGATGTGCAAGAGTATTTTGCAAATTACTCGGTCAACAACATAACATGTTCGTGTTTTGAAGGCTGTTGATGTGCCAAAACTGTCGCACATGGTGGATTGTTTAGTGCTGCCTGGCGCTTTTCTTCTTATTTGTTTTCTTCTTCTTTCGTCCATGCTTTGTGCTTTGCGTAGCAGTCAATGTTTTAATGGTTAATTCTTATAAATTAGATTCCTAAAATACAAATTGTATTGGTATAAGTTGATAAACTACATTCTGCTCAGCGCCGAATTTTGAAGCTGAAGCTGTTTTCGATCAGGAGTTCATCAAGGTATACGGACTGTTGCTTGTGAAGTGTTTTCTTTCATAATTTGTTTATCTTTGACTAAAGCCATGTCTTTTCAGGTCAAACTATCGGAATAGATTGGGAAGAAATATGTTATCCTCTTTTTCTACCCATTGGATTTCATATTTGTTTGTCCCACTGGTTAGTTGATTTTATAGTAAACTATAGTTTAGATGCCAAATGTTCTCTTTTTCATTCTAACATCTGTTAATTCTCCACAGAAATCACCGCTTTCAGTAATCGCCATGCAGAATTTGTAGAGCTTAATACAGAGATATTGGGTGTTTCAGTCGACAGTGTGGTTAGTTTTGACTTTATTTTTAATAATTAGTTCTGCTGCTGTAAGCTCTCTCACAGAAATTTCCCAGACATTTCTTGATATCAATTTCTTCTGTTTTCCTGTGCATATTTGCTACCAAAGAAAATGAAAAATGCTTATGCTATATCTTTCTTTATGGTGACAAGAACTGTTGGTTCCATGGTTTATGACATTTAATAGGTGTGGAACAGGTGAAGGAGTGCACTTCGGCTTTACTGCGATTTGCAAAGACAACAAACATACCAGTTCTATTGGTGAGCAGAAACATGTCTGTCAATTTTGTGAATATACCTTTTTTAAAACCATAATTAATGAGTTGTAGCGGTGGATCACAACACCTATTTTACCTTTACTGTAATTGTAAACCTTTCTATTCTCTATAAGGGCTTTATACAACACTGCTCATGTGTTTTATTTAATAAACTATTTGTGTTACTTTTATGCATTTGATTTATGGATAATTATGTGCATTTTTGTTAAAATGCCCTTCACATTCTTGACCATAATTTGTTTTTGTTCCCTTCTTTATTTCAGATTGGACATGTGACAAAATCTGGAGACATAGCAGGACCACGTGTCTTGGAGCATATCGTTGATGTTGTTTTGTATATGGAAGTTCGTACCTTCTTACGTCTTTCTTTCTAGTTGGTAAAGTTGATTTGTGCTTTATCGCTATATATGCAACAAGCTTGGTGCATTTGACTTATATGTTCAAGTTTGAGGGGGAGTGTTGATATATATATATATATATATATATATATATATAGTGTTAAAGAATATTCGTATATAAAATAGTCCCACATCGACTATATTATGTAATTAGTTGTAATCTATCTATATATAATAATGTCACCATAGTGCTTCTCAAAACACACAGTTTAATATAAATGTCTCTTAGTATTGCTTATTTCAACATGTTTAATCTAGAGCATGCTAAGAGGCAATTATTTCTTCGCCGTGCTTTACCCGGTTGACCCACTGTCTTCTGGTGAGAATTTTTTTTTGCAAACCGTGTTGTCACTCCGGTTTGCCTCTCACTTTTCAAAATTCTCCGGTAACCACCCTGCTGCCGTTACTGTTCCAGCAAAATTTCCGGCGACGTTTCGGAAAACCGACCCCACCGTCCAACTTGCCGTCTTCTGATCTGGCTGTCGCCCTTTTTCCCGTCGTTGCCCTGTGCGTGCCAGCGCGTCCGGCGGCCGATTTCGTCCGTTTTTCCGCCAGTCTACTCGCCTCTCCTCACCTGTTCCAGATCCGGCCTTTATTTTACTTTCTGATTTCACTTCAGTTTTTTTTGTTGTCATTAAGCCATGGGAGACGCTGATCCTGTCTCGTTTACTAAAGTTCCGCTTATCCCATATGAAAAACTAACCGGATCAGCAAACAATAACATATGGGCTTGTGCTGTCGATATGTGGTTTCATGGTCAGGGATATGAAGATCACCTAACCACATAATTGACTAATGTTGTCGCCGCCAAACTCGCTAAATGGAAGGAAATTGATGCCTCTCTGCTTACCGTGTTATGGTTCTACATAGCACCTAACCTCCAAGCGCAGTATCAAGCCTTCTCCACTTGCTATGAGGTTTGGGAAAAGGCCAAGAAAGTCTTCTCCAACGAAGTTCATTGTCTATACAGTGTCATTCTCAAACGCGACACACTGAAGTTGGAGAATATGGATATGCAAATCTATCTGAGTAAGCTTGATGCCTTGAAAGCAAGTTACGCAACCCTCATGCCGTACGCAAAAGATGCAACAACTCATGACGACCAACAGAGTAAATTTTTCACGGTCATGGCACTTAAAGGACTATCATCTGAACTCGACTCTGTTCGTAACCAAATTTTATTAGGTACTACTGTTCTTAACTATGATGCAGTTAGTGAACAACTGTTGCGCTTGGCTACACCTCATGCGTTTGGTCCGGTTTCTCCTCCATCTACTGTTGCTCCGACACCAAGTGACACTGCTGCCCTCGCATCTCTTGGCAACAATTAGAATCGCCCTCGAGGAGGGTCTGCCAACTCCAAACCTCGTCCCAAGTGTGACCATTGTAACCGGCTTGGGCATACTATCAACCGTTGTTGGAAGCTAAATGCAGCTCAAAGTGATAACCCAGACACTATGCAAACTTCACCTTCTATTCAGAACCCTACGCCAAGCTACGAGGATTTTCTCAGGTGGTATCAAACTAATCAGATCTCTTGTTCCACGGCTTCGGTTGCACACACTGGTAATTCATCTGTTTGTTTTTCTCAATCATCTCCTCTTGGTCCTTGGGTCCTCGATTCTGGTGCATCTGATCATGTTACTGGTAATAAAGGTCTTTTTTCTTCCCTCTCAACCTCTGGTTTCTTACCCATTATAACTGCCGCAAATGGTTCTCAAACCCGATCCCAAGGGATTGGTACTGTTCAAATTTTACCATCTCTCTCTGTTACTTCTGTCCTATATGTACCTAAGTGCCCATTTAATTTACTATCAGTCAGTCGTTTAACTCGTTCCCTTAATTGTTCTATCACCTTTACTAATAGTAATGTTACTCTGCAGGATCGGAGTTCCGGACAGACGATTGGCGTCGGATGCGAGTCTCAAGGCCTTTACTACTTCTCTTCGTCATCTACCACATGCTCCACCATAGATTCTCCACTCATTATACATGCGGAGTTAGGTCATCCAGGTCTTCCCAAGTTACAAAAGTTGGTGCCCAGTTTATCTAAATTATCCACTTTACATTGTGAGTCTTGTCAGATAAGGAAACATACTCGTAGTCACTTTCCCGATCGAGCCAATAAACGGGCTGCGTCCCCTTTTGCTTTAGTTCACTCCGATGTTTGGGGTCCCGCACGTACCGTGTCTACTTTTGAGTCTAGGTATTTTGTAACTTTTATTGATAATTTTTCACGTTGCACATGGCTATTTTTAATGAAGAACAGGTCTGAATTGTTTTTCATTTTTGAACAATTTTATCGAGAAATAAGAACCCAATTTGGTTTGTCTATTCGTACCTTAAGAAGTGACAATGCACGTGAATATTTATCCCAACAATTTCAAACCTTTATGTCATCCAATGGTATTTTGCACCAAACATCTTGCCCTCACACACCCCAACAAAACGGGTAGCCGAACGCAAAAATCGGCACCTCGTAGAAACCACTCGGACCCTACTTCTCCATGGTAACGTTCCTCTCCGATTTTGGGGAGATGTTGTGCTCACGACATGTTACCTCATAAATCGCATGCCCTCATTTGTCCTTAATAATAAAATCCCTCATTCAATCCTGTTTCCAAACTCTCCACTCCACCCAATTCCTCCTCGAGTCTTCGAGTCTACGTGTTTTGTACACAATCTCTCCCCTGGTCTTGATAAACTATCAGCTCGATCACTAAAATGTGTCTTTCTTGGCTATCATCGATCCCAAAAGGGTTATCGTTGCTACTCACATACTTTACAACGATACCTCCTATCCGCCGATGTTACCTTCTTCAAGTCTGTTCCATATTTCGAGTCCAGCCAAGTAACTACGGAACCTCTACAGGAAAGTGTTCCCACACCTCTTACGGAAGTCCCATCTGTCATTATCCCCCATCATTCTTTGGATACCCCTACAGTTGATCCCCCCACTCCTCGCCCACTTCAAACATATCAGCGTCGTCACCCAATGTCTGTCTGTCCCTGAGGTCACTACGGACTCTCCTCCGACGCTCTCGCCATCACCGAATCCGATCCTGCAACCTAAGTCTGATCTTCCGATTGCCCTTCAAAAAGGTATACGTCAAACACGAAATCCTTCTCCACATTATATTGATTTATGTTATCATCGTCTTTCCCCTTTGCAGTATACTTGTTTGTCTTCTTTGTCTTCTATTTCTATTCCTAAAACTCCAGGTGAAACATAATCTCACCCTGAGTGGAGGCAAGCAATGATTGATGGAATGTGTGCTCTTTAAAGCAGTGGTACCTGGGAACTGGTTCCTCTACCCCATGAAAAATCTTTAGTAGGTTGTCGTTGGCTTTATACAGTGAAGGTTGGTCTAGATGGTAAGATTGGTCGATTTAAAGCTCGCTTGGTAGCCAAAGGATACACTCAAATTTTTGGGTTGGATTATAGTGATACCTTTTCGCCTGTAGTCAAGATGGCATCTGTTAGACTTCTTCTAGCCATTGTAGCCATTCGACATTGACCTCTTCATCAACTTGACATCAAAAAGGCATACTTACATGGTAATCTTGAAGAGGAAGTATATATGGAGCAACCACCTGGGTTTGTTGCTCAGGGGGAGTCATCGAATATGGTTTGTAGGCTACACAGGTCTCTTTATGGTCTTAAGCAATCTCCGAGAGTTTGGTTTGGCAGATTCAGCACTGTAGTACAACAGTTTGGTATGGTTCGTAGTGAAGTTGACCATTCTATTTTGTATCGTCACTCACCCCAAAGGTGTATTTATCTTATTGTGTATGTAGATGATATTGTCATAACTGGTAGTGATCAGCAGGGAGTACTCCAGTTGAAACATTTCTCGAAACTATTTCATACCAAAGATCTTGGTAAACTCCGCTATTTTTTGGGTATTGAAGTAGCCCAATCTAAAGATGATTTGGTGATTTCTCAGCGGAAATATTCTATGGATATTTTGGAAGAAACATGTTTGTTAAATGCTAAACCAGCCGATACTCCTATGGATCCAAGTGTCAAATTACTACCCAATCAGAGGGAGCCTCTATCTGACTCAGGAAGGTGTAGGAGATTGGTTGAAAAATTGAATTATCTCACAGTCACTCGTCCGAACATTTCTTTTGCAGCCAGTGTGGTAAGGCAGTTCCTAGATTCCCCTTGTCAGGAACACATGGATGTTGTTATTCGGATTCTGAGATACATCAAATGTGCTCCAGGAAAAGGTCTTGTGTATGAGGATAAAGGACATATCCAGATAGTTGGATACTCCGATACTGATTGGGCAGGGTCACCCATTGACAGACGATCCACCTCTGGGTATTGTGTATTTGTTGGAGGAAACCTTATATCCTGGAAAAGTAATAAACAAAATCTAGTTGCAAGATCAAGCGCAGAGGCAGAGTATAAGGTCATGGCAATGACAACATGTGAACTTATTTGGTTAAAACAGTTGCTCAAGGAACTTCAAATTGAAGAAGTAAGACCAATGACACTTATTTGTGATAAGCAAGCTGCATTGCACATTGCTTCAAATCCAGTCTTCCATAAGAGGACCAAACATATTGAGATAGACTGTCACTTTGTCAGAGAGAAGATCGAGTCAGGCGACATCTTCACAAGCTTTGTCAACTCTAATGATCAATTGACAGATGTGTTTACAAAATCACTACGAAGCCCCCGAGCTAACTATATATGTAACAAGCTTGCTGTCACAAAGCATAATAGTATTCCTAGTATTGCCCAAAAGTTATTTTCATAGTAAACCTTGTTTATTATTCATGCGTTTGCATGCATTTGGAGAATGAGAGCAAAAAGTCAAAAAACATTGTAAAGAAGATGTTCTATAACCAAGCCTTATCCCACTAAGCGGGATTATGTACATTGATTAAACTACTCCATAATGTTCTATAAAAAACCATGCTTCTATCCAACTCAATAGTCTTGGAGATCTTTCTTAAAAAGTTTTACGTATAGTTTTCTAGGTTTTCCTCTATATCTAGCGATATCTAGCGGTTTGATATCTAGCGATGTTCTATAACCAAGCCTTATCCCACTAAGCGGGATTATGTATATTGATCAAACTACTCCATAATGTTCTATAAAAAACCATGCTTCTATCCAACTCAGTAGTCTTGGAGATCTTTCTTAAAAAGTTTTACGTATAGTTTTTCTAGGTTTTCCTCTATATCTAGCGATATCTAGCTGTTTGATACCCTCCATCTGAACTACTCTTGTTACTACACAATCTGCATGTCTTCTCTCTACATGCCCAAACCACTTAAGCCTAGTTTCCACCATTTTTCCTACCATAGCCAACAGGTGCTACCTCAAGGCTCTCTAATGTTTTTATTTCTAATCTTATCTCGTCTAGTCTTACCACACATCCAACATAACACCCTTATCTCCGCTACACTTGGTTTATTTTCGTGTAGGTTCTTTACGACCCAACATTCAGTCGTGCACAATATCTCCGGTCTTACACCTGTCCGATAAAAAGTGGAACGATAATGACATTAAATTACAGAAGTGCTTAATTCTTCTCGGTGATCAAAACAAGTATTAAAGAGATAGTTTTTCACTATACTTTCATTTATTACATTAAAATATTTGGTTTGATTGTAGGACATGATTCTTCCCATCCCACTTTCAAAATCAGTTTTACCATTTCTTTTAAAATTAAAATCTGGAAGTTTTGCTTGTAACACCTTGCATTTATTTCTCACTTATAGTTGCCTTTTTGAAATCACCACATTTTCTCTCTGCTAATTTTTCACATTAAATGCTCAGGGCGAGAAGTACACTTCCCATCGTATGCTTCGAGCTGTGAAAAATCGTTTTGGATCCACTGATGAGGTATGCCGCAATAATCATACCTTGTATCTACTATTGTGATCTAGGGAAATTTAATGTTTGATATGTATTTTTTCCATGCGTCCAGCTTGGAGTTTTTGAGATGTCACATTCAGGACTTGAGGCTGTTTCAAATGCCAGTGAAATGTTTCTTAGTGAGCAAGACCTCGATTCAGATATTTTAGCTGGATTAGCTGTAGCTGTAATAATGGATGGGTCCAGAACATTTCTTATTGAAATTCAGGTGATTTTTCTTGTGTACTTTAATTGAATTTGAATATTTTTCTTTTGCTTCAATTATCATCTTAGTTAGTACTGTTTGAACTTATATTGGGATGGATCTCTAATGCCAGTACGACATGATTATCTATCTGTGTTGGAAATCTCCAACTACACTTTCACCGTTGCCATCTTTTCAGTGTCCTGCAGCCGTTGTACTTGATTAAAAAATTTGTATTAATTTTACTTGCTAACAAGGAGATAAGAGACTCTTGAACTGAACAATTGTCTATATTTTTTGGACTGTATGTGGTAGGCACTTTGTCTTTCTGGTTCGACAGGATCGAGGCAATTTAATGGTATCCAAGCAAATAGAGCTGATATGATCATATCTGTGAGTGAGTTATTATCAAAGATTTTCATTAATATTCTTATCCATGCTCTTATACCATATACTCATATTTTTATAGTTTCTTCTTAATGGAAAAATGAATGAAAAGGGATCTTAAGTGGGTGTGAAACTTTCTTTATTAAAAATATACTTCACCACATTGAAATGAAACACGTGAAGTTGTTCCTTGATCATCTTTCTGTCCCTTGAACTGTAGGTTCTTATCAAGCAAGCAGGATTCCGTCTCCAAGAACATGTAATACGATTTATAAATTCTTTTTATCCTTTTTAGTTTGTTGTTTTAGACTTTTTACTTAAAGTTTGTGACTGAATTAACTTCATCTGAATTAACTTGTCAATTTATAACACTATTCTGTCACATCAATTTGTTGTTTGAATAGTCATGATGTCTATCGGATGTTCGGTGCTTATAATGTAACCGGCAATATTTTTTTTATGCTGATATTTATACTGATTGTATTCTACTTTCTTGTGCCTCTGTTGAACAGGCTGTGTTTTTAAATGTTGTTAGTGGATTGACACTGAGTGAGACTGCAGGAGATCTTGCAATAGCAGCTGCAATTTGCAGTAGGTTTGTGTTATAAGTGTTTTTCAATTGATGTAAAATATTGCTGACTTGACTTGGTCAATTTCTTATAATGATTGGGAAGACGGTGGAAGTAGGTTAGACCCTTAGCATTTCCTAAAAATTAGTTAAGTCTAGCCTTTTATCCGACAACAACTTGTTTAGGTCTGGTCTGTCCTTTTTAAAAGTCTGATATGATGATATTGTCTTTCCCTTTTTTTCTGCAGTTGCTTGGAGCTCCCTATTCCAAATGACATTGCATTCATCGGTGAAATAGGTCTTGGTGGCGAGCTTCGCATGGTAAGGATATTCTACATAATGTCAATGTTTCAACTATGATACTCATAGTTTAGGTTACTATTTTTGTTTTGTTTAGTATTAATGTTGCTGCATTGTTATTGATGTGATGATAACAGGTTACTAGAATGGAAAAAAGGGTACACACAGTGGCGAAATTGGGTTACAGAATGTGTATAGTACCAAAGGCAGCTGAAAAGGTTTTGGGAAGTGAAGGATTAGAAAATATCAAAGTTGTTGGTTGCAGGAATCTCAAAGATGTTATCAATACTATATTTCCCAATGTCATGAGAAGAAGCAACTGAATTGTCACATTGGGTGTGTTTTATTGTTCAGATAGAACCCTATATAATGTGATCCCTATGTAGTGCTTCTTTCTTTTTTGGGTGAAGTAACTTATGTATAGCTTACATAACATAGTGTTTTTATTTGTAAAAAGAAAACTATGCAACTATTTTATCCATTTTTATCCATTAAAATTGAAGATGTGTAACATTACATGAGTTTCATTCATTATAAATTCTAGAATTTAAGATGTTGCCATTGAAAGCGAGGTAAATTATTGAGGGGAGTTACTTTTCCCATCCTTAGGTTGTTCCCCCATCATAAAATGTCACAATTGACCCTACCACACATTTTTTTACACACTTTTCAACGCAAATAGACGAATCACCTTTATTTTGTCAAAATTTAATTTGGAGATGTATCATCGTATAATAAAAGGGTGAGTCCGGAGATACATCACCATAAATACCATTAATTCAAAATTCAATGGATGCTACAGAGATATATTTTCGGATAGGTTTTATACATTAATTTGCACTAAACACTACCCTCTTCCTCCTTCATTTTCAAATTACTCACTCAAAAACTCTTTTGAGGTCTTTTGCTGCCCAAATTCCATTTGAGCAACTTTCATTAAGTTCACTCACTATATACTATATTTGCTGCAAAGTTACCCACTCCATTCAAGCTTCTTATTCATAACTCTAATTTGGTAAGTTTCTCATCTCATTTCTTTTTTTGAGATTGAATGATGTTTTAGGTAAAATATGTTTTTTAAGTTGCATTAAATAACAATAAACTTGACATAGGTAGTTAACAGAGACATGCGTTGCCATTTGGTTGGAGGTTATGGTAACAATGAGGGCTCTACCATTGCTAAAAATCATAACTTCATCCGAAGATGCATGATATATTTGGCGACAAGCTTTTGGATCATCTTCACTTACGAGGAGTTGGTCAGTTGTCAGATGATGTGTTATACGCGTCGTCTAGCTTGTGGGTTGGGCGACCTCAATGACATTGATTTCCTCTGTTTCAATGCTAAGGGTGGTTAACGTTTCTTGTATGACTGTTTAGTTATGGCCCACCTTCTTCGTACTGGCGAGCTTTGAAAAGAGATTTGCTCGAGAGTTTTGTTCTTGGGCACATATATTATTTCAAAGAACTTGAAACGTTCATATAAGTTTCGTACCTTTGTCGTATATTTGATCATTTGCTACCAGGTGCGAGTTGCTTTAGGCATTGAGACTTGAAATGCCCATTTTGATGGCGAGATTCATGCCAGCTATGAGGGGTTCATACTCAACTTGATTGTTGGCGGTTTTGAACTCGAATCTCAGCTACTTCTCTATGAGGAGGTTGTTAGGACCTTCTAACACTATCCCAACGCCACTTCCTTTTAGATTCGAGGCGCTATCTATTGATAATATCCAAACATGGGAAACCTCTTTGCCTACTGGCGAGCTGAACTCCGCCAAGAAATCAACCAAAACCTGTTATTTAGTACTACCTCGAGGCACATAGTGAATATCATAGTCAAATAATTTGATTGATCAGGATATCATCAATTCTACTATATCTAACTTCTTTAAGATTTGGTGGATTGGGTAATTGGTTTTGATCACACGATGTTCTTTGGAAGTAGATTCTGAGCTTCCTTGGTGTCATCGAGATCGCCAATGTGAGTCTTTCAATTTTCTGGCATCTTTCTTCTGCGCCTTTGAAGACCTCGCTTACAAAATAAACTGAATATTCACTTTTATCCTTTTCTTGATAAGCACGAAACTCATTTCCTGTTTAGTAACCAATATATGTAAATATATGGCTGCACCCGCATCTGGGCGCGTTAGGATTAGAGGTGTCTCCAAAATGGTTTTCAATGTTGTGAACGCCTCCTTGTACCCGCTTGTCCATTCAAACTTCTCCTTCTTCTTTAAAGTGGTGGAGAAGTGGAAAACTTTGTCACCTATAGAAATGAAAACAAGATAGGGTGACCAGGTGACCTGTTAGTTGTTGAATTTCATTGATATTGGAAAGGATCCCTCATATTAATGATGGCCTGACATTTGTTAAGGTTTTCCTCACACTACAACAATTGAAAAAAGGATACCATCACGATTGACCAATCGTTGTGAGGTAGGGTGTGATTGTAAGTATGATGTTTCCACCATTGACGTGTGATCGTTGTGATAAACTAGGTGGCGCACTATATATCACAACAGTTAGAATAAACAATTATTGTGCAATATATTTAAAGGTCATGGATTCGAAACCTAGTGATTGTATGATATCTAATCAATTGGCGCGCTACTTATTACAACGGTTATTGTAAATAATTGTGGTGAAATACTTTAGTTTTTTTTAATTTTATTTTATTTTTCCATATATTACAAACCTGTATTTTTTTACCTGTATTTTATACATATATTACCTAAATATTTTTTACATCAAACTCAAAAATATTATTTACAAACAAATATGTATATACCATTGTCATATATTACAAAAATCAAATTAAGCCAAAATCATATATTTACAAACATCAAAACCAAAGTCATACATTAACACCCTTTTCAAGTAGCACATTGAAAATAAAAGCCCAACGTTTGCGAATGTCGTTTAAGCCATCAGAGGAGAAAGGTGTCCTGTTGTTACAAATATCACAATATTCTCACATACCGCATATAACTCTTCCATATCTTTCCTGTGACTTTCCCGCTCCGCTGCTAATGCGTCTTGAAAGTCTTTCTTTTGACTCTCCAACTTCCTTTCAAATTCTTCAATCGTTTCTTTTTGCACATGTCCGAAACTTTTTCTAGATGTACCAAACCACACTTTCATGTAGATGTCACCTCCAACACCACAGACATGCTCACCATGCTCCTTTGTTCCGATAGCTTCCACTAATATATCATGTTGTGGTTCTGGAACAAAGGAACCTTCACGGGCCGACATAACCAACAGATCTTGCACAACATGATAAGATATACATTGTTAATTACCAAAGCAATTTAAATAACACGTAACATTTTCTCAGCAACTAATCTTGAGACATCTGAAGTGTAGTTTCCATTTGGTCTTTGTCGAGCCCACTTCCACTTCTCATGTTGTGATGGTGGAGATGGGTTGCGATCACGACTCATGGAGTCCTCATCTCCTAGTTGTTGTCTTTTTTTTTTCAGCAATCATTATTTTCTCAAGTTTCCTGTATCCCCCACAAGACAATCTATGAGGGTATTTATTTTTTGTCTTGTTCTGCTTTCCTACTTCACTTTTAACCTATTTTAAACATAGAAAAAATATTATATTGCGTGGTTGTATGTATAAAGCATAAGCATAAAATATCAGAAAATACAATTAGTACTAACCAAGAACTCCTTAAACTACAAGACTTCACAAACTTTTTCCAAATCTTCTTGTCAAGATAATTATATCTCACCCAAAGAAACTCCATATTAGGCTTAGGCTCCCTAATATAGTCACATGTGAGGCGTGACTTAAAGCCCCTCCAACACGTACCAACATAAGTGATCCATTTTTTTTCAACATAGGATCATCGAAAAACTCAAACGTCAACTACATAGTTGCATCAATATGTATTAGTGATTATATAAAGTAATATCGAATCGATGAAAATTAAAATTAATACTTTAACGTATGTCCTTATGCTTTCTTTCACCTTTTTTGATACATCTTTTCAATCATTTATCAATATGCTAACTTTGCTACGTCCGAGGAATGCAACATAACTCTTAAAAAGTGAAGTATGAGGACCATCAAGTATCGTATAAACGACACTAGACTCGATCGTATATTTGATACCCAACTTGTGGAGTTTTGCTAATTGTGTCATCATTGTAGTACCTATTTGTTTTTTCTTTTGTTTTCCGCCTATAGATTGAGAATCGGTTGTAAAAGTTTCATTTGTATAAGTAATTTCGTCACTACTAGATGAAGAAGAGACCATCTATCAAGATATAAAACAATCAACATCAAGACGCAAACACAAATATCAACCACACAATGACAACAACAACAATGGCATCATCAACACAATTGCATCAACAACAACAATGGCATCATCAACATAATGACATATAAACAAAAATGGCAACATCAACACCAATGGCATCATCAACATAATTGCATCATCAACATAATTGCATCAACAACAATACCATAATCAACACAAGGCATCAGCAACATAATGGCATATCAACAACAATGGCATCATCAACAACAATGACATCGTCAACATAATGGCATCAACAACAACAAATACATAAACAACAATGACATCATCAACATATTGGCATAAACAACAAATGCATCATAAACAACAATGACATCATCAACATAATGGCATCAACAACAACAATGACATCATCAACACTAGGCATCATCAATACAATGGTATATAAACAACAATGGCATCATCAACAAAAACGACATCATCAACACAATGGCATTAACAACAACAAATACATAAACAACAATGGTATCATCAACACAATGGCATCATTAACGCAATGGCATCATCAACAACAATGACATCATTAACACAATGACATCAACAACAATGACATATCAACAATAATGGAATCATCAACAACAATGACATCATCAATACAATGGCATCAACAACATAAACACAAACACAATGGAAAATGAAGTTTACTGTAGATGCATGAGGAAAAACGTTTACGTACTGGAAACATGATGAATAAGTAAAAAAAATTCTCATAACCTTTGTCTTCCTCCTCGATGGTACATAAGCCTAGCACAACAAAGTTGGTGTCATCTTCCACCTTGACGGTACATAAGCCTAGAATGATGCAATTGGATGAAGTTGTTGGTTGAAAGTGGTGTTATTTCGTTAGGGTTGAAAACGATGTTATTTAGTTAGGGTTGAAAATGATGTTGTTTCGTTAGAGTTGAAAATGGTGTTGTTTCGTTAGGGTTGAAAATGAAGTTCTTTCCCTAATGAAAATGAACAAATACAACTGAAGAGACAAACTAGCTAGTTGTATTTCCTTTAAGTGAATAAGTCATTCTACCACGGTTGTTTAATACAACCGTTGTGATATGTGGCTAACTTAATGTAATTTTATAAAAAGGCATAAGGTTTTAAGCATTTAAAAATAAAAATAAAATAAAAAATATATCACAACGGTTAGTTTAAACAACCGTAGTGATATATGGTTTACGTTAATGTAATTATATAAAAAGAACGTCAGGTTTTAAGTATTTAAAAATTTAAAAAAATTGAAAAATATATCACAACGGTTAATGTATACAACCATAGTGATATCAATTTCATTTTTTATCTAAAAAATATATAAAAATTAAAGGCGCAACTAAAATAATGAAGAAATCATGAATCTGTTGACGCTGAAAATCAAACCCATATAAGGTATGAGATATAACCACGGTTGTTTAAAATAACCATGGTAATATAAGTTTACAAATTTTAATAAAAAAAATAAAATATATATATATATATATATATATATATATATATATATATATATATATATATTGGCGCCTAAATTTAGAGATATCACCACGGTCCTTCAAAGGACTGTTGTAACGTTGACGTTGTTGTATATACTTTTTGTAGTACGGTCAACTCCCTTCTGGTTAGCATGAATCCCAAGAATTTTCATACTTGAACTCCAAATGAGCACTTGGAGGGACTCAAGCATATACTGTACCTTCTACATAATGGCTTTTCTCCTTTGAATTCTTCATAATCATATCATCGATGTAGATCCCACTTCATTGTTTGAATATTTTATTAAAAATGTCTCATTTCATTGCATACACCCCAAATCGAATGGAACAAAAAAATGGAGGATTGGATGGAATGGGATGAAATATATCCCATCATATTCCATTCCACCCCATCCATTTTTTGTTAATCCAAACAATAGAATCTCATTATTTACCACTTCATTCCATCTCATACTACAAATCCAAACATACCCCTAGATTTCCCCCAATTTGATACGAGAACATTGCATCCATCAACCTTTGGTATGTGGCGCCTACGTTCTTTACCCAAATGGCATGATGTTATAATAGTAATTGTCATGATTGGATATGAACGTTGTCTTGGGCGCGTCCAAAGGGTCAATCTTTATCGGATTGTAGCCATAGTAGGCGTCCATGAAATTCAACGTCTTGTTCACTATTTGTCCTTTTGCCATTCATAGGTTCTTTTGAAACCACACTCTTAGGGGTTTATTGATGAAAGTCTTATATGTTGTGGCGATTTTTCTCATGGTATTCAAATTTTCTTGCAATTACTTCTATGGCATTTGTCTTTCATGTTGCATTGACTAAACAAATTTCTTGTTATGACGAGTCCCTCAAGCGTTGCTTTGGGCGAGTCTCTCACGTGTTGTTTGGGCTTCTCTCGACGAGGATCCTTATACAAAGGTTCATTATATCATTGCATCGTAGAGTAGTAAAGATCCTTTAGTGAAGTTCCAACGTGTAATTAAATTGTACAGCGACAAAAATCCTTAAGGAAAGTTTTAACATATAATTGCCATGTAGACGGGAATAATCATTTAGTGAAGGTCCAACATATAATTTTCTCGTATGGCGGCAAAGATCCTTCCGTGAATGTTCGACATATAATTGCTTCGTAGGGAGGCAAAGATCCTTCAGTGAAGGTCAACATATAATTGTCATGTAGGCAATAAGGATCCTTTAGTGAAGGTTCGTCGATTATATTGCCTCTTAGTGAGGCAAAGATCCTTCAGTGTAGGCCCGCCTTATAATTGCCTCATAGGGAGGCAATGATCCTTAATTGTATGTTCAAACTTATAATTTTCATGTAGACGATAATAATCCTTCAGTGAAGGTCCAACATATAATTGTCATGTACGTGGCAAGGGTCCTTCAGTGAAAATCCAACTATTATATTACCTCTTAGGACGACAAGGATTCTTCAGAAAAGATCTATTATATAATTTTTCCATGAAACGGCAATAATCCTTTAGTGAAAGTGTAGGTAACAAAAATCCTTCAGTGAAGATCTATATTTTCTATAGGCGACAAGAATCCTTCAGTAAAGTTCCAATTTATAACGGCCTAGTAGAATGACAATAATTTTTTAATGAATGTTTAGAAATCTCTAGATAAAATTGAAATATACTTGTAATAATGTGATATAATATTCATACGAAGTACAAATTGAAAATAAGGAGTGATTAATATTCTCTTAAAAAGTGATTATTTACTTTATGCTATGTTAGTGTCCAAACTAATCCTTAATTTACAAGCTCCACACAAAGTAAAATACTATTTGCTCCTTTAAATATATAAAGATTAATATTTCGATGGCTGAAGATAAAAATTCACGCAGGAATCTTTAGTAATGGAATGCGCTATCCCTTTATGGCATAGTCTAGGAGATTATTATGATACCTTTGAATTTAGTGCAGTTTCATATGTATCTAATTAAAAATAAAAGTGAGTGGAGTTAAAAGCCAATCAGATGCAATAGTTATTGTGCTTCACATCCACCCCAAGCAAACCCCACCGATTTCTTCGTTCAAAAGTGACTCAGTTTCCTGGAGCGAGTCATGCTTTTATTGACTTAGCCACTTTGTGATTTACCGGGTTTAATTTAAACCCAACCATACTCACGCGTGCTCGCCATTCCCCAAATACTTCACAACTGTGTTACCCCATTTTCGATTCAGTTCTCCCTCAATCCTGAGCAGGACCGTTCTTAGGATAAGGTGGGCAAGGCCCTCGCTTTGGATTTTAAAATTGTTTTAATGGTGAATTTAAATTGATTTATATTTTTTTATTAGTTGTAATTGTAGTGCATTTTGATATGTCACCAAAGCTACTGCATATAAAGACGTAAATACGATGAACTGAATGATGTCAAGGTTAATGTTGCAAAAGAATTTACCAATAAGTAGAATTTATCAATATGCTTTAACGAGTCCCTACAAAGGCTGCGAAATTAGGGTTTAACATCGTTACCAGGAGGCCAGATTCTAGTTCTAACAGAAGATGTGCATTTGTTAAGATGACATGCAAAGAACTGACAAGTATAAAAAACTATCAAAAAGTTGAAAAGTGATGACATTGACATAAGAAAATGTAGATGCTCTTGAACGCGTACCATAATGCGAATATTACATGGACAATTAATGTGATTTGTGGTATACATAATCATAGTTTGTGCACAAGTTAGTTGGTTATCCGATTTTATGTCGTCGGAATTTCTAAAGAGAAAAAACTTGTTTCAGACATGACATTAACATTATTCAACCCAAAAGCAAACTCGCAACTTTGAAAAAGAAAAGAATCGAAAGTGTCTCAAATATTAAGTAAGTAACAATTTTTACAAGTGAAACAACAAGGCAATAAGAGGTCCAAAATCTGTAATAAAACAATTGTTAAAGTTGTTGGATGATGATCATTATGTATCTAGATACAAAGTGTGTTAGGATGAAACAATTGTTCGAGATATATTTCATTACATTTCCTACTATGGTATTTGGATCGAACTCTAGTCTTTATAGGGATGGCTTCATGGTTCGACAAAGGTTTAACATGTAGTCGAAGTCTGTTCATATATGTTGATCTTGCATGCTGTAGTAAAAGTATGCTCAAGCATGCAACATTCAAAATGTTAGAATTGTTAGCATGTCGAATTGGGTCTTGCTTGTAAGCTCAATTGTTAAATTAGCTTGTAGCTTAAGTTAGCTTAATAGTCTATAAATAAACTAGTTTTCTCATGTTGTTGAGAGAGGTTAATTGTTGTTATTCACTTGTAATCTTTGAACCCTTATTGAGTAAGTGAATAGTAAAGCAGTTTTAACCAATCATGATTCTTTTTCTTCCTTATTCTCTCTCTTTCGTAAAACCTAATCGGATTTCTTGTGCTTGTTCAAGAAACTCAATCTTTCGCATATTTTGATTTGTTCTTGGCGACATTAATTCACAACAAACTGGTGCGGTGAGCATGAAGGAGAAGATGTCATAAACAAAGTATGAGATTAAGAAATTCACCGGTGTGAATGATTTTGGCTTGTGGCGCTTGAAGATGTAAGCCCTTCTTGTTCAATAGGATTTGTTAGAGGTGTTGAAATGATCGAAGAAGATGGATGCTGCCCTAATGGAGAAGGAGAAGACGATGATGATCAAGAAAGCCCACAATGCAATCATCTTGAGCCTTAGTGATAAGGTTTTCCGACAGGTTTTAAAGGAGAAAACTGCACCTGTTGTGTGGACGAAACTCAAAGGTCTGTACATGAAAAAATCATTGGTTAATCGTCTCTACCTGAAGTAAGATTTGTATTCAATCAATATGAGTGAAGACAAAGTCTTTGCTGAGCAGCTCGTGTTCAACAAATTAATTATTGATCTTGAAAATATTAAGGTTAACATTGATGATGAAGATCAAGCATTGTTGTTGTTGTGTGCTTTACCAAGATCTCATGCTCACTTCAAAGAAACTCTCTTGTATGGAAGCGATTCATTGATATTTTAAGAAGTTCAATCAACATTGTACTCTAAGGATTTGAACGAACGAAAGTAGCACAAACCATCTTTAGTTGGCGAAGTATTCTCCGTGAAAGGAAAATTCTTGAAGAAAAATGGTAGGTTTGAGAAGAAAAAGGGTAAAGTTCTACATAATTCTTATGATGGTAATGCTCCTGCAATTAGGTGTTATCATTGTAAGAAGGAGGGTCAAACAAGAAAGGTGTGCCCTGGTCGGCTAAATAATCATGGTGGAAAGGATAATGGTAATGCAGTCATTGTGCAAGATGATTACGAATCATCTGATGTCTAGGTGGTTTCAAGCAGCGACTCTAGCAAGGAGTGGATTATGGATTCAGGTTGTACTTGACACATGACTCCAAACAAAGATGTGTTTCAGGATTTATGTGACCAAGATGGTGGATCAGTGTTGTTGGGAAACAACAAAGCCTGCAAAATTACAGGCATTGGATATGTGAGATTCAAGCTCCATTATGAGTGAATAAAGCTATTGACTGATGTCAAGTATGTACATGATCTTAAGAGGAATTTGATTTCTCTTGGTGAACTCGACAAGAAAGGAAATGTTTTCAAAGGAGAGCAGAGTATCCTAAGGGTAATGAAGGGGTCAAAGGAAGTCTTGAGAGGTGTGAAGAAACAAGGCATATATACCATTAAGGACGAGGTTGTAAGTGGTTTAGCAGATGTGGTATCTACAAAACCTGTGTCGAAGACTGAGCTGTGGCACAAGAGACTTGTCCATGTCAGTGAAAGAGGCCTAGTCGAAATGTCAAAACAAAATCTGTTGTGTGGTGACAAGGTCGAAAGCCTAGAGTTATGTGAACCTTGTGTATTTGATAAATCTTGTAGGGTAAAGTTTAACAAAGGTAAACAAAGAACACATGGATCTCTTGATTACATTCATGATGATCTTTGGGGGCCTGCAAGGAATTCTTCACATTCAGGTGCAATGTATTTCATATCCACAGTTGATGATTATTCTAGAAAGTTATGGGTATTCATCCAGAAGACTAAGGATGAAACTTTTGAAAATTTCAAAAGTTGGAAGACTCTGGTCGAAAACCAAAGTGGTAAGAAGGTCAAGAGGTTAAGAACCAACAATGGACTTGAATTTTTCTACGAGGATTTTGAAACCTATTGCGTTGCGTCTGGTATTGCAAGGTGCAAAACTACTGCAGGTACTCCCCAACAAAATGTTTTGGCTGAAAGGTTTAATCGAACCGTTCTGGAAAGGGTTAGATGCATGTTGCTTAATGAAGGATTGAAGAAGGTGTTTTGGGCAGAAGTTATTGTGACTACAACATACCTGATAAATAGGTATCCTTTGACTGTCTTGGGAATGAATACACCTGAAGAAGTCTGGTCGGGACATCCACCTAATCTCGGCAGACTTAGAGCATTTGGCTGTTTAGCCTATGCTCACATTAGTCAAGACACGGTCGAACCTAGAGTTATGAGATATCTCTTCCTTGGATACCCTAAATGAGTCAAAGCTTATAGGCTGTGGTGCCAAGAGCCAGGTCATAGAAGGTATATCACAAGTCGAGATGTAGTTTTCAATGAAACTAAGATGATTTTCAAGAAAATTGATGACATTGGTCGAAGTACCAAGATCTTTGAAGAAGAGCTGGAGCATGAAGATATTCCTATTGAGGTGGAGCATAGTGATGCTGAATTGCATAACCCAGACTAAGTCGAAGAGCAAACACAAGTTATTGATGAAGATGAGGAAATTGATAATGACTACCTGCTGGTAAGAGACAGGTCGATAAGAGTCATCAGGCCACCTCATAGACTTGGTTATGTAAATTTCATAGCTTTTGCCTTAATCTCTACGAGTGAGGTCCTTGATGAAGAACCTAGAGATTACAAGGAAGTTGTGAGGAGACAAAACAAGACTGAATGACTTAAAGCCATAGATGATGAGATGAAATCTCTTCATGATAATAACACTTGGGAGCTGATCAAGAAACCTGTTAGAACCAGTTTAGTCAATTGTAAGTGTAATTTCAAGGTTAAGGAAGGAATCAAAGGAGTGATGTTGAAGCGATTTAAGGAAAGGTTGGTTGCTAGAGGGTTCACTCAGAAAGAAGGTGTCGACTTCAATGACGTGTTCTCACCTGTTATAAAGCTTAAATCCATTCAAATGATGTTACCCATGGATGCAAAGTTTGATCTAGAGCTTGAATAGATGGATGTGAAGACTGCCTTCCTGTATGTGAAGACTGCCTTCTTGTATGGTGATCTAGATGCAGAAAAACGGAAGGAAGATTATATGTGAAAACCGAATAAGCCGTTATATAGACTGAAACAATCTTATCGACAATGGAATAGGAGATTCGAAAAGTTCATGACACACATAGGTTTCAATAGGAGCCAGTTCAACCACTGTGTTTACATCAAATTTTGACTTGGAAATTCACTTGTTATCTTGTTGCTTTATATGGATGACATCCTCATAGCAAGAAACAATGTCAAATATGTTATAAAGGTGAAGACTGAACTGGATAAGGAGTTTGACATGAAGGATTTGGGAGTTGCCTCCAGAATTCTTGGGATTGACATCCAGGGAGAAAGAAAGTAGTCTAGATTATGCTTATCTCAAGAGACATACCTGGAGAAGATTCTCGACAAGTTTGGTATGTCAAATTCAAAGCATGTTCTAACATTGACTAATCCTCACTAAAGGCTGAGTACGACTCAAAGTCCTAGTACTTAAGTCGAAAGAGCCAGTATGAATAACATCTCATATGCTAGTATAATAGGTTCTTTAATGTATGCTATGGTCTGTACGAGGCCAGACATAGCGTACGAAGTGAACCTTGTAAGCAGGTATATGGCCAATCTTAGGAAGACGTACTGACAAGCATTAAAGTGGATTCTAATGTACGTAAATGGATCTCTGAGCAGAGTTCTGATTTATGGTGAAGCCTGTGGTGATGATAGAAAAGTCGAAATTGAAGGATTTATCGACTATGATTATGCATGTTATATGAATTCCAAAACATCTATTTCTGAATATGTGTTCAATATGTTCGACATGAAAATCAGTTGGAAAGAAACTCTTCAGAAGGTTGTTGCCTTATTAACCACTGAAGGGGAGTATTTTGCTCTCACTGAAGCTGTGAAAGAAGCATTGTAGATTGAAGGTTTTGCTAAGGAGCTGAAATTTCAAGGTTGAGTTATCACTGTTAAACGCGATAGTCAAACTGCAATACACCCATCGAAGAATTCAACCTATCGTGAGCGAACCAAGCACATCGATGTGAGGGTGCACTTCGTTAGAGAGATAATTAAGCACGGAGAAGTCCAAGTGCTGAAGGTTTCGACTAATGACAATGCTGATGATATGATCACCAAGACATTGCCAAGTAGCAAGTTTTTCCACTGTATGCAGTTGATAAAGCTGCATGATGAAGGCTAGTTAGTTCCTTGTTAATGTTAAGTTTGTTCCAAGGTGGATATTTATTGTATTTGGATCGAACTCTAGTCTCGACAGAGATAACTTCATGGTTTGACAAAGGTTTAACATGTAGTTGAAGCCTCTTCACATGCTGATCCTGCATGCTATAGTCGAAGTATGCTTAAGCATGCAATATTCGAAAATGCTAGGATTGTTAGCATGTCAAATTAGGCCTTGCTTGTAAGCCCAATTGTTAAGTTAACTTGTAGCTTAAGTTAGCTTAGTAGTCTATAAATAGACTTGTTCTCTCAAGTTGTTGAGAGAGGTTAATTGTTGTTATTCACTTATATCTTTGAACCCTTATTGAGTAAGTGAATATTAAAGCAGTTTTAACCAATCCCGATTCTTCTTCTTCCTTCTTCTCTCTCTCTCTCTCTCTCTCTCTCTCTCTCTCTCTCTCTCTCTCTCTATCTATCTATCTATCTATCTATCTATCTATTATCTATCTCTTTTGTGAAACCTAATAGGGTTTCTTGTGTTTGTTCAAGAAACTCAATCTTTCTCACATTTTGATTTGTTCTTGACGACATCAATTCACAACACCTACTATGTTGATAATTGATTTAACATATAAGACAAACAAGTACAAGCTTCCACTTCTGAAAATAGTTGGTGTTACTTCTACATAGATGACTTATTAAGTTGTCTTTAGTTTTTGTAAAGTGAAAAAGAGGATAATATTACACGGGCTTTGGAAGCATGTCAGACTATCTTGTAAATCTAAAATTCAAACTAGAGAATATCTTGCACTACCTAGACAATCGAATAGTGTTTAAGATCGAGTATAGATAATCAAGGGAAGATGAAGTTCAATAAGTTTAAGCTGAAGACAAATGTAGATGTAAACGTTATGTGGAGTACATTTCATCATTACAAACTAAGGGTTCAATTGAGAGGATGCGACACTTGTAAGATCGACCAACGATATTCTAAAGATGTTGAAACGCCTCAAGCTATCTGTTGATGATGAATTGTCATGTTATATTTAGGTTAACAAAGATACACTACTACGAAAAACTCATTTAACAACGGTTGGAAAATACATATAATTACGCAGATTAAGGCATTGTTATGTAGAGTGTTGTCGTAAATGCACTACTTATAATCATGATCCTGGCACCGTTGTTGTATTCTGGAAAGTACGCAATATATCACAACGGTTATGCTTAACAACCGTTGTGATATATACAGTACTAGGTTCGAAACCCAGCAAATAAATTACATTAGATTACGGTTAATTTAGGAAACCATTGTGAAATGTACCCATAGTTTATTATATACCAACGTATATTGTTTGTTTTACCATACACCTCATTAAAGAAATACAACCATTAAAATTGGTAAAGAACTATATAATCTGAAAAATTAAACTATTCTTGAGAACCAACTTAAACACACCACTGTTTTCCAAATTGCATGCGTCTTATCGTGCACATTTTATGTTCTTTAACACATATATGGTTTAATGGTTTGATTCCTTCAATGCATCGATATCTTTTATTATCATCGTTTATCATCGCAATTGTTATGATGACTTATCATCATAACAAGCATGATCTTAACAATCACGGTGATAAGCGACAACGACGAGGTAAAGTAAAATTGTAGATATCGATGTGTTGAAGGAATCAAACCATTGAACGATATATAATGTGTTAAGGAACATAAAATGTGCAGAATGAGATGCATACAATTCGGAAAACATTGATTGATATAGGTTAGTTTTCAAATACATCTTAATTTTCAGATTATAAGTTCTATGTCAATTTAAATGATTGCATTTTCATTAAAAGGTTTGTGAAACAAGCAATATACATAGTATATAATAAACTAAACTTCATCTCCTGCCAACCTGTATAAGAATATAAAGAACAAATCATTGCTAAGTCACAATAAGCCTCTTTCTTGTGACTTAGAAATATTTTGTTCTTGTTTTGAGAACATTTTTCAACAACAACAACATACAACAACACAAAAAATCTATGCAACACAATAAAAAAACATACATTATATTAGGACAAACCATATGTACTTTATCAACTCATTCTATACGCTTGCTACCACCATCATCATCACCATGTATCATCTTTACTATACAACTTCAGCTATTTCAAATAAAATAAAATTGTTAGTATTCAAAACAAATTTAACTATAGTTGAAACAAAACCCTAAGTGAGACTGTAACAAATCAATATTCATTGAGTCAATAACGCACCTCTTATTGAAAATAAACATGAAACTGTAATAAATCAAGATATATCAACTTCATCTAGTTTGTGATGCCATGAAGAAAAAATATAAGGTGGATGAAGTTTATACAATAAGTTCATACTTCTTATATTTTTCTTCATGGCAACAAAAACCATATGAAACATCACCATACTATACGTTTGCTACCACCATACGCTTGCTACCACCATCATAACCGTGTATTTACAAGGAAACACAACAAACTTCAAACTTAACCCTAAAACATGAACAACATAATCCAGAAGAAGAGTATAAAGAAGAGAGCAAGAGAACATACCACCTTCGAAGCCGTAGGAGTTTGCGCCGGAGGTTGCTCCCGTCAGATATCCTTCAAGCTTCATGAGAGGAGAGGGTTGTGTTAGGGTTTTATTTAGAGAGAAACGATTGTTATGAACTGGACAACAAATACTTTCGTTTATATATTAAAAAATATCACAACGGTTACTCATAATAACCGTAGTGATATCCCTTTTATTATTTATTTAAAAATAAATAAAAAAGAAAGGAGCGCCTTAACGTTAAATGAATAAAATTTAATATCACAACGGTTACTCATAATAATCATAGTGATATCCATTTTATTATTTTATTTAAAACTAAATAAAACAGAAAGGAGCTCCTTAATGTTAAATGAATAAACTTTTTGAGAGCGCTGAGGTTCGAACCAATGAAAGATAGATTGTATCATATCGGTAATAACGTTAACCGTTATTATACCATAAAAATTTATAATTAAAAAATAAAATAAAATGTTAGCGCATGAGTTTAGAGATGTCACCACGGTTTTTGGAAGAACCGTGATGACTTGAGCATTGTTGTTTGCGCGTTTTGTAGTAGCGATATATGTTATGCTATTTATTTTGTGTATGTGATAACAAAGATTTATGTTAAGTTATATTATTTTTTATTCTCTGTATGAATTTGCTTATGTGTTTGTGATAACATGGTATAATTTATATTTTAAAATCTGGACAAACCCTTGTACATTGTTGATTATGTAATTGTGATAACAAGGTAGAATTCAAATTTCAATATCCAAACACACTATTGAACAATATTGATTGTATGCTGTTATATGTAAGTGATAACAAATGCAAATCAAAATTCCAATATCTGGACAAACACACCCTTAAACAATATTGATTATAGGCTTAAATGCAGTTTTGGTCCCCCTTCTTTTATTTTTGGAAAAACAACCTTTTTCGTCCCTTAACTTTACACCAGGGTCCAATTTGGTCCCATAACTTTAAAAAGTGGCGAGTTCGTTCCTTAACTTTTTAAAATGTCCCACGTTTATCCTTCTGTTAGCTTCCGTTAGTCCTTTTTTGAAAACATTGTCCAGGTGGGCGTTGTTTGGGTGACGTGGAAACTTGGTAGCCTTAAATTAATCTGCAGAAAATGAAGAGTCCAACCAAACTATTTCTAAGTGGAGAAGCTTGAGTAGCTCTGCTAGGGCAAGCGAAGTGGAGAAGTTGAGGTGAAGCGAAGTGCAAAACAAAGGATTTCATCCAGACGAGACGGTTCCACACGAGAAGGATTGAAGATTATCATCTGCATTTGATCAAAAAGTTAGTTAATTCCTCTTTCATATTAATTAGGGTTCATAGTTACGAAAATTAGGGTTCGTATTCAGTTTTAGGATTCTTGTAAATTTGTTAGGGTAAACCCTAATTTTTTAGATATTCTGGTCTGGTTAGGTGTCATGGATGAAATTATTGAACTCAAAATTCATCACAGTGGGGAATTTACTGATCAGGGTCTGAGTGTATACGAGAATGATGTAGTTGATGATTTGAGGGTAGATGTAGACAGATGGAGTTATTTTGAGCTAGTAGGTGTGTTAAAAGATTTGGGTTATAGGGATTTTGAAACAATCTACTACAAGGATCCACAATTTGGTATGAATGCACTAATTAATGACCAGGGTGCATTAGAAATAGCAGACCTGTATAGGGTTCACAAACATGTTGATATTTACATTCAACACACGTTGTCTCAACCTGACTACTGTGACAAAGTTGATGTGGATGACATAGTTGATGAGGGCCCTGAAGAAATTGTGGATGAGGTGGAGGAGTTACTTAGTAAGTTGGTTGATGAAGTTGTTCATGGTGAAAATACCATCCCTGTTCAGGTTAATGTAGAAGAACAAGTTAATGTAGAGGAACAAGTTAATGTTGAGGAACATGTTACTGGTGAGGAACAAGAGAATGTTGAGGAGAATGTTAATGTTGGGGAACAAGTGAATGTTGAGAAATAATTTAATGTTGAGAAAGAAGTGAATGTTGGAGTTGATGATGGTTTAAGTACTGATGTTATACTATATCTTATGGTACATGTTATACTATATCTTATGGTACATTTTATGATATTGCAGGGGTTGTTACCCACTATGGAAGAGCTATTGCCTAGGGTAGAGCACAGGTTTTGTGTTAGGCACCTGTATAACAACTTTAGGAAGAGGTTTCCTGGCAAGATGTTGAAGGACATAATATGGAAGGCTGTCAAGTCAACTTACCCACAAGCATGGGAAAGAGAGATGAAGGGAATGAGGGCTATAAATGAGGAAGCTTTTAAGCATATGATGAAGACCCCACCAAGGTTTTGGAGTAGGTCTTACTTTAAGACTACAAACAAATGTGATGTTGTTCTCAACAACATGTCGGAATCCTCCAATAGTGTAATTCTTGATGCAAGGGCAAAACCTCTAATCACTATGCTTGAAGACATCAGAATCTACTTGATGGAGAGATGGGCTATCAACAGAATGAGGTTTGATACCTTGGATGAGAATGACATATTGCCTAATATTAGAAAGAAAGTTGATATTACAAGCACATACACCAACAATTGGCTTGTAAGGTATGTCAGCTCAATACACTAGCATTTATTCTGTTGATTTAACAATTGCATACAAGTGAATCATTTGTTTTGTTTTGTTTGGTTCTTTAGGATGTCTGATGAGCAAATGTTTGAAGTAAGGCACTTGGAGAATCAAGATGATAAGTATGTTGTGAACCTGAAAGAGCATATGTGTTCATGCAGAAGATGGGAACTTACAGGACTCCCATGTGTCCATGCTTTGTCTGCCATGTGTCGCTCCCAGGATTTTCATCCAGGTACAAACGCGAGAGTGATGCGGAAAAACAGAGTCGCCAGCCGTGTAAATTTATCCCAAGAGAGGGAAAGGGAACACCGCATAAAACTGAGGAAGAGGGAAAGGAATGGTCATCGCAACCATAGCCTGGGTTCGGGAGTCGGTTACGCGAGGGGAAGGTGCTAGCACCCCACGCGTCCATCGTACTCGATGGGATCCACGCTTGTTATCTATTCTAAGGGTGAGTTATCCTATCATTTATGGCTGCACTAAGACGGGGAAGGGGAAGACAAAGACAGACTCGGTAGGACGTCGACGACCTAGGCCTACGTACCCCCTTTGTGCAATGGGGAATTCAGAGTCAACGTAGTTCGGACCAAGTTCTTTTTGTGTTTTTTATGAGCGACGTTAAGTTCGCGTCCGGCAGTTAGGGTCGATGCCTGTTTGCAACTCAGACGGAAAGTAGCGTGCCCTTTTTGAAAATAGCCTTAAGTTTGACAATCCCGAAGGACAAAAAGGTTTGAAGTTCGTTTGTATTTTTTAGGACAGAAGTGACTTGAGTTAGTTCATAAGTTGCATTGCACCAAAGTCTAGGGCACAGAGGCGAATACTTAACGCATCGTCCCAAGACAGGACACTTGCTAAGCACTCTAGAAAGATGAGAGGAAGCCCCTCATTTCTCATTCCCCACGCTTAAGGCTCGTGCGCAATACACTTTATACTTATTAAGTGTTTTCAAGAAGTTTGAGATGAGAAGAGAGAAGACACGAGGGAAACTCTAAGGGGAAACTAAGAGTCCTAATGTTATCATGCATGGGCGACCTACGGTTAGTGAGGTTTGACGACAACCTAAGCTTAAAGAAAAGAGATGAGAGAAAGAAAGAGTAAGGGTGACCATGGATACTTATCCATACCCTTAAAGAACTTACCTCAGCCCCAGCATAAAAAGTTAGTGCGAGACAGACACAAGTAATATTAAGACAAATGAAAACCAAACAATGGCATATAATAGTGATATCAATCCAAACATGAATTAAGAAGTCAAATAAACAACCCCAAGACAATGGCACAAGTGCCTTTTCAAACAGATAATCAGACAAGATCAAGGATACGCATACAAGAAAATCTCACACAAAGAGCCATTAAACAAATAGTAAAACAACTTCTAAAATCACCAAATTAAATATCAAAGTTACTCAACCAGAAATAAACCAAATACCAAAAACTCCTGCAACAAATCAAGATGTTAGTCACTTAAACAATTAGGCAAAGCACAGGTGAGAAGTATGACTCAATATGCAGAAAGGAGGACCAAAATGCAATATGAAATAATTTTAAAAATGAAAGAAAAATATTTTAATGCACTTCAGAATGTCATCTAACAAATGCAAAAAGAACGGGTAGAAAATATTTTATGGATGCAGAGAAATAAAATAAACAATTTTAAGTATGCACGATATGAGTAATTCAAAAGAAAATAAACAAATATTTAATTAGATGATGAAAATAAAATAAAAATAAAAAAATAAAATTTGGAAAATTTTATAAAATTATAAAATGTATGCATGAATTTTCTGGAATTTTTTAAATGTGATTAACTATTTTTGAAAATTAAAAATAAAATGCAAGTTATTAAATAAAATAAAATAGAAGGAAAGTGAGTGGGGGTGCGCTTAGTAGTCCAAACCTGTTGAGAATGATAATGGGCTAAGGGAGGGGTGCCATTAGCGAGGCCCACACATAAAGTCCGTCAGAAAAACAAAAAAATAAAAAATGGACTACCATGCAACTCAGTCAACGGATTGACTCAATAAGGACCCCAAGATTAATCAGACGCTCATCAATGAGTCAACACAATCCACCAGTCTTTATGATCTAAGGCCATGATCAATGAGCTCACCATAATTATAATGCACACACACACACACACACACGCAACTGCTCAGAGCACCATACACCAACCATGTGCCAGACACGCGTATTTTTTATTCGCTGGCACGTTCTTGGCCACTTGATTCATCCAACGATCCACATTTGGTCAACATATATAAAAAGTAAACAAAATAAAAAACACAATTGGTAGAACATGGTAGCTATGGTAGGGTAATAAACACCTGATCATAAAGTAAAAATCAGAAGAAAAAAAATAAAAGAAGAAAAACGTGGCAAGCTTCTGGTCGTGCGATCACCAAGATGAACGGCCTTGATTGTGTCTTCAACCTCCAGCCACATTCCTTCGCCAGAACCCTCACAGCCGCCGGAGCTAGGGTTCCGGCCACCGTCCTCCGTCACCTGCAACCTAAAACAACCTAGAAAATGCTAACCCGTATACCATCCTGTCCAGAATTCAACGAGGATTCCAAATATGCCCTCAAAAATTACAAACAACCAGTGCATAGTAAAAAACGAAAAGAAAAAGGTTAGGGCTCAAAAATTCAAACTCACGATACAAGCAATACACACGTCCAAACACAAAACAAATTATACCAGCATGATTCATGGATGCCACACATCAATATGCACACTTAAAAATTGAGTTTTATGATGGTCAAAAGAATGGCTAACCTGAGATGGTGCCACACGTGTCCTTGCTTTTGGCTTCAAAGGGTGATTGGTTCGTGCTCTAGAGATCACAAGGGTTCTGTTGGTGAAAGAATTTCTTGAAAACTCCTTGTAGATTGAGAGATATGGATGTGAGATGCTTTAGGGTTCAAGTTCTTGTTCTCCACAAATGCACGTGTATCTTAACCTAACCAGTGCATGGATGAGTTTAAATAGACTAGGGTTTTTCACTGATAATGATTTGGGCTTGGGCAATTCCTTGTTTAGTGAGTTTTGGACAAATTTGGAATTTTGCATTATGTTAAGTACACCCTCTTTCATGCATAGATATTCAAACATTTCATGATGGATCACTCATTGGTAAATTGCTAGTCACACCTCAATTGAAATTGGGCCTTGAAACCATTTGATTCATGAGTTTTAAATAATTTGGCAATTTTAAATAATGGAGAATAAGTGAAGAATAAACCATGGAATTTATTGATTCTTGGGCCCAATATAATCCTCAAGGCATGTTCTCTGATATTAGAATGTGGCATGAAGCAATGGAATTGATTATAGGTCATTAGGCCCAAAGTTGTGAAAATGGAGCCATGAGAAACCCTAAAAACCACTTTGCCTTCTTTTAATCATAACTGGAGTTTCACAAATGATATGGAGACCCACTAGTACTTGTTGGAAAGAGGAGAAAAAGATCTTCAACTTTTATGTTTAAGAAAAATTCATCTGAAGCTTCCTTGATGGTTTAAAGTCAGGTTGAAGGTAGTGTAGAAACTTGCCAAAAATGGAAACTTTTTATTATAGGTCACTTTCCATATTTAGTAACTTTTGTGCCAACTCCTGATTCCTGATAAATGGCATGAAACTTGACTCTTGATGACCATATGAGGATGTGGGACCTTGAAAACCTTGAAGGGTACCTCAAAATTTCACAGTTGACTTCCTCCTTTACAGTTGACTTTTCTCCTGATTCTCCTGATTCCCAATCCATTGGCCAATTAAACTTCTCCTGAACCAAACTGATGGACAATCTTCCATCCCTAGATACTTAGGGACCCAAGGAATACCATGGAATTATGTATTGCCCAAAAAATCAGAAATAAACTGACTTTATAGCAAACCCTAATCTTGGTACCCTCAGTCTAGGAGGAAATAACACAGTCTCCAAATCCAAATTCCTCTGAATATGATGTGTATCCTCTCTAACAAAGATAAGATATGCCATTTGGTGTTGATAAAAACCCCAGGAGCTTGCCCATTGGAGCAATAAACCCAAGAATCTCAAAACCCTAATTCCTGCACTGGTTAGGAGAGAGTGATCCACTTGAGATCCCTTGCCACTTGTGAACTCTTGATGATGTGATAGACCAGATAGGATCTTCTCGAACTGCCTCAGGCACCTTGACCCCATGCGAATGATATGCACACATGATAATGCAAAAAATGAAATGAAATATGAGCCAATTAGTAATAAAGTAAGGAGGGCAAATTTTGGGGTGCAACAGCTGCCCCTATTCAATCAACTTGGTCCTGAGGGTATGATAGCGATGGCTTTTAGACAATCAGGATGCACAGAGATTGAATACCAAAGAACCCGAAAATTTGCCATCCTCAAAAGGGGGACGACTCCACCATAAATGCTGCTATGATGGGTATAAGGTGAAACAAACTCTCTCAGGTTATGCCATCTCTGCTGATAAAGGGAAACTGACAAAATAAAATCTCCAAAAGATTGCTATCTCTGCTGATAAAGAGAAACTAGCAACATAAATGCCATCCCTGCTGATAAAGGGAAACTGACGAAAGAAAATCTTCAAAAGATTGTTATCTCTGCTGATAAAGAGAAACTAGCAAAATAAATGCCATCCCTGCTGATAAAGGGAAACTGACGAAAGAAAATCTTCAAAAGATTGCTATCTCTGCTGATAAAGAGAAACTAGCAAAATAAATGTCATCCTGCTGATAAAGGGAAACTGACGAAAGAAAATCTTCAAAAGATTGCTATCTCTGCTGATAAAGAGAAATTAGCAAAATAAATGTCATCCCTGCTGATGAAGGGAAACTGACAAAAGAAAATCTTCAAAAGATTGCTATCTCTGCTGATAAAGAGAAACTAGCAAAATAAATGTCATCCCTGCTGATAAAGGGAAACTGACGAAAGAAAATCTCCAAAAGATTGCTATCTCTGCTGATAAAGAGAAACTAGCAAAATAAATGTCATCCCTGCTGATAAAGGGTAACTGACAACAGAAAATCTCCAAAAGATTGCTATCTCTGCTGATAAAGAGAAACTAGCAAAATAAATGCCATCCCTACTGATAAAGGGAAACTGACAACAGAAAATCTCCAACAGATTGCTATCTCTGCTGATAAAGAGAAACTAGCAACATAAATGCCATCCCTGCTGATAAAGGGAAACTGAAGAAAGAAAATCTTCAAAAGATTGCTATCTCTGCTGATAAAGAGAAACTAGCAAAATAAATGCCATCCCTGCTGATAAAGGGAAACTGACGAAAGAAAATCTTCAAAAGATTGCTATCTCTGCTGATAAAGAGAAACTAGCAAAATAAATGCCACCCCTGCTGATAAAGGGAAACTAACAAAAGAAAATCTTCAAAAGATTGTTATCTCTGCTGATAAAGAGAAACTAGCAAAATAAAGGCCATCCCTGCTGATAAAGGGAAATTGACGAAAGAAAATCTTCAAAAGATTGCTATCTCTGCTGATAAAGAGAAACTAGCAAAATAAATGCCATCCCTGCTGATAAAGGAAAACTGACAAAAGAAAATCTTCAAAAGATTTCTATCTCTGCTGATAAAGAGAAACTAGCAAAATAAATGTCATCCCTGCTGATAATGGGAAAATGACGATAGAAAATCTTCAAAGAATTGTTATCTCTGCTGATAAAGAGAAACTAGCAAAATAAATGCCATCCCTGCTGATAAAGGGAAACTGACGAAAGAAAATCTTCAAAAGATTGCTATCTCTGCTGATAAAGAGAAACTAGCAAAATAAATGCCATCCCTGCTGATAAAGGGAAACTGACGAAAGAAAATCTTCAAAAGATTGCTATCTCTGCTGATAAAGAGAAACTAGCAAAATAAATGCCATCCCTGCTGATAAAGGGAAAGTGACAAAAGAAAATCTTCAAAAGATTGCTATCTCTGCTGATAAAGAGAAACTAGCAAAATAAATGCCATCCCTGCTGATAAAGGGAAACTGACGAAAGAAAATCTTCAAAAGATTGCTATCTCTGCTGATATAGAGAAACTAGCAAAATAAATGTCATCCCTGCTGATGAAGGGAAACTGACAAAAGAAAATCTTCAAAAGATTGCTATCTCTGCTGATAAAGAGAAACTAGCAACATAAATGCCATCCCTGCTGATAAAGGGAAACTGAAGAAAGAAAATCTTCAAAAGATTGCTATCTCTGCTGATAAAGAGAAACTAGCAAAATAAATGTCATCCCTGCTGATAAAGGGAAACTGACGAAAGAAAATCTTCAAAAGATTGCTATCTCTGCTGATAAAGAGAAACTAGCAAAATAAATGTTATCCCTGCTGATAAAGGGAAACTGACGAAAGAAAATCTTCAAAAGATTGCTATCTCTACTGATAAAGAGAAACTAGCAAAATAAATGTCATCCCTGCTGATGAAGGGAAACTGACAAAAGAAAATCTTCAAAAGATTGCTATCTCTGCTGATAAAGAGAAACTAGCAACATAAATGCCATCCCTGCTGATAAAGGGAAGCTGAAGAAAGAAAATCTTCAAAAGATTGCTATCCCTGCTGATAAAGAGAAACTAGCAAAATAAATGTCATCCCTGCTGATAAAGGGAAACTGACGAAAGAAAATCTTCAAAAGATTGCTATCTCTGCTGATAAAGAGAAACTAGCAAAATAAATGCCATCCCTGCTGATAAAGGGAAACTGACAAAAGAAAATCTTCAAAAGATTGCTATCTCTGCTGATAAAGAGAAACTAGCAACATAAATGCCATCCCTGCTGATAAAGGGAACTGACGAAAGAGACATGTCAACCAAGAACTGACTACCGGGTGAGAACGGGATTTCACAAAAGAGTAGGGCCAGACAAAGGCAACCTCCCAACCGTCTCAAAATCTACTGGCAAGATGACTCTGCTAGGGAAGGAGAAGTCTAAATAAAAGACTCTGTCGGGGAGCACAAGTATGAGGAACGCGTCCCTCCAAAATCTCCTGAGTTGTGCCCTCTCTGCTGGGAAAGAGAACTGGCAAAGAAAGTACCAAACCTGGCTTATGCTTCGAATGCAAATGTTTGAATGTTGGCGTAATGCTCCATACGAAATGGAAATGCTACGCGTTTGAGGATGCAATGCAAATGCTTATGATATGCAAAAGGGGTCCCTCCAGCAAAATAAATGCTGGAGAGAAAAATACCAATTCAGTTGGGGATGATAAAAATAAATTGTCCTCGAAATCCAGGAACTCAGTTGAGAAGGATCACATTGACCGACTCTTTGGATCAGCAACCTCTGCTGGGGATGAAATTCCAAAAGAACATCCACACCACTGGGGATTACACATGACCTATACTGAAGGTAACATCCAAAACCTGAGATTTCTCCTCTGCTGGGGGAGCTGAGGATGAATGTCAATGACAGAACCAGAAGTCTGTTACTGAGGGTTGCCAATAACAATTGGGCTTAGGATCTGCTGGGGGATGCCAACCCATGATACCATCATGCTTGGGGAAAACAATCCATAATACAATCCTGCTTGGGGATACCGCTGAACTTAGCCCGCTGATGGGGATTAGAACATGACATTGCCGGTGAAAGCACGCTTCCTGACTGGATGGGGAAGGTGAACACCCTGATTCTGTGGGGAAATAACGTCTTGATCCAGAGAAAATATTTCCCAAGCCTCCTGCTGGGGAAGGTCTGTTATGCAGAGGAAAGTGCAATCTCAATGCTGGGGGGAGCAAACTGTTGGGGAAGTACAATCCCGTTGTCCTGCAACCTGACTTGTCTCTACGTTCATAAACGGCCTTTTGAACTCTCCACTTGCCCCAGACCACCAGGTCTAATCATCTCAAGAGGATTTTACAGAAGACCGGCGTTCGCACTGCCCCAGGGTCTTCAAACTCTTGGAGCGATTTATCAGATCTCGACATAACTGCCCCAGACTTCATATTCCATGAAGTACATTACCTCTAAAGGAATTGTAATGACTCGAAAATACTCTGTCCCAGTATTCTGAACTTTGAGGAGGTGTTTCAATTAACCATTTTCAAGAGTAGACAATTTCTCACGCTCTAGAGGTGGCCTGCCCCAATATGAGCTTTGAAGTGACTTCGCCCCTGATCTTAGAATGAATGCCCCAGGATAACTGAATTTCGGTGAGATTTCTCGACGTGACTGCCCCAGATTGGCTATATCTTAACATGACTTACTGGGGAGAGCCCACTCTACACTGAGTCTCTTGGCAGCATGCCCTCTAATATGATTGTCCTTCAGAATTTTCAAGCATCCTACCTTGGCAGGATCAAGCTTCTCGACTGATGTTCATTGTGTAAGCTGCATTGATGCTTAGGCACATGTATGCAAGCATAACAAGTTATGTATGAGAATGATAATTCTAATGCGACAAACATGTTAACCTTGAAGTTTTTATTGAAAATGCGTCGCCAAGCCTTGTGAACGAATCACTTGCTGGGATGCGACCTTGATTTTTGAATGGAAAAAAAATAATGCGCACATGCAATACCAACAAATCTTATTAGCACAACTCGTAGGAGTCAGGAACGCTACGCTTTCAGAATAAACCCTATTTCAATTAGGACTTTTAAGGGTTGTAACGTGGTTTGGTTCACGGTTTCAGAAAAAAGGATTTATGGCTCAAAACTTATCGGTGCCCACCCACTCTTCGTGATGTTCTCCAGTCCTATGTTCAGTTAATCTAACACAAACGCTCATCTCTCAAAAGGTTTATGATCTTTAAGGAACCCATGCCACTAATGGTTTGACACCTAAGGAAATTTTGGAGTGTCAGTCACCCCTTTTTATCTTTTGTGCCTGTAATCACACGAATTTGTTCTTATCGGGGATTTTCTTTTGTAATGCTTTTCGCTTTTATGCTTCTTTTGCTTTTTGATCCCTAATTTTTGCCTGGACTGACTCTTTTGAGTTTTCAACTTTGAAGTCCAGCGGGATGCCCTAACTTTTGCCTAAGTCGCTTGTTTTCAAGTTTCGACTTAGCGGGCTTTCTTTTCCTCTTTTTTTTCTCTTTGAACGAAGCGTGTGACACTGGTTGTCTTACTTGCTTGAAAGGGTTGTGACTGTCTCACTCCTTGATTGTTGATGGATAACCATTGTGGTTTAACCTCTTACTAGTGGAATGGAAGGTAATGGATCCTCAGATGCACACTCTCCTTGAAATTTGAACGCTCGGTCAAACTAACTGACGCCTACCCTGCCCCTGGGTTAAGTATGAGGGTTTTTTCGTACGAAAGAAGCTCCTACTCCAAGGCTCAAAGGGGTTAACGAAGGTTTATCTCCTTATCTCTCCAGTGTTTAGGGGTTTGAAACAATGCCTGTACATCCCCAACAGGGTTCTATCCTTGAACATACAACCGGAGATTTTACGTTTTCATCTCATCATCCTCCCTCAAGAGTTCTAAACAAGAAAATTGGTATTGCAACGCATATAAACATTTAAGAGTGAACACGAATGGGTTACTTCAAGAAAAACATACTCATTACATTAATATCATCATTAAAAAACAAACAAGTCTTACATGCATACGATGCTTTAACAAGAAATGGAAAAACTACAAATGAAAATGCAATAAAGAAGCTGAAGATTGCCATTGCTGAGGAGGCTTGATTCCGTCTGGACTGGTTTCTTCTGATGATGTCCTTCAAAGTCTTCAAGCAGGTGAGAGGTCGACATGCACAACCAAGTCTCCTTCTGGAAATGATATGTACCTTTTGTCAATCAATTGTTACACTTTGGCTTGGAAGGCTTTGCAATCTTCGGTTGAGTGCCCCCTAGATCCTCCATAATATCCACATTGCACATGGGGATTGTACCCCGGAGGGTATGGTTCTGGAACAGGCTTCAAAGTCTTGGGCTCCACCAATGAATTTTGAACCAGGTGTGGCAAGAGTTGACTATACGACATGGGAACTGGATGAAGAGGAGCATTCCTTCTTTCCAAGTTGTTGCGCGGCCTATGCTGATTCTGACGCTGATACTTCTGTTGTTGATGCTGATTCGAGCGCATAATCTTTTCAGGCACTTTTCTCTTCAGACTTGGTCGAGGCGTAGTCAGCATTTGCGGATGTGGGGATTCTAAGACCAAGGACTGCAAGAAATGCCCCTGACCTGATGTGGCTTTGGGAGAAGCAACGGGGATACCCACTTCTTTTTCAACAGCTAGAGTAGGACCACCATGTATGCTTACGCCGCTCGGCGTGAATTCAATTGCCTTCGAATCTATCAGATCCTGGAAAACATGCTGAAATGCCCTATAATCTTCCATATTATGCCCCGGCGCGCCAGAGTGAAAATCACAGTGGGCTCTTGCATCATAACCTGGTGGGGGAGTACCAGAGGGAGGAGCCAAAGTCCTTTTCCGCACCAATTGCAACTGAAGGAGATGCTGCAATAGTTGAGAATATGGCATAGGGAGCGGATGAAAAACTCTTTCAGACTTCTTTTGTCTCTGTGTACACTTTTTGCCCTTGGGTTTCTCCTAGGAGCCAAGATCTAGCTGCTGTTGGGAAAGTTCTGGAACTTCAGCTTGTGGAAGAGATTCACGAGGCAATCCACGATTTAAATCAAATTCCAAAGAGATGGGAGGAGTAAGGATCTCTGTTGTAGAAGCGGGTGCAGGACTGCCTTCCTTCTTCAACACCCTATTCAAAATTTCCATGGCCAAACCCATCTGAGTCTTCATCTGATTGACCTCCTCCCTCAGCATCTTCTGGTCTTGCATGAGAGTTTGCATATTCCCCATAAGCTTCCCCATCTGAACCTTCATTTCCAGCATCTCTGCACGGAGTTGTTCCATGGCTATCCTCTGGTTATCACAGACTGAGTAGAATACCGATGAATGTGTTGATCTGCAATCCTGAGGCTGAGATTGGAACAAAATAAGAACACCAGAGATAAACACCTGTCATGCAAAATGATTATGAATATGCAAATGCAAATGAACATGTTTGAATAATTCGCAGGGCGATCCACCCCTTAATTCTAGTTTAATAACAAGATATAACGAAACTTCTGCCCATCTATTAAGAAAAACCAGAGGAAAACCAAATGTCAACAATCACAACCCAAAATAAATGAGTCTAAACACAATAACCATAGATCCCAACCAACAAGCCTGGCGGTGATCCAAATACAATGAAAGAGAAATAGGAAACTACGACATGTCATCAAAGTCCACAAGTGTCAATCCCCCCATGCATTATGCTTCTTGCACCAGTCTTGAATCTCCTTGAACAGCTTTCTGGTGTCGGGATGCTTCGGTCTCTGAATTAGCTCTTGAATAAGAACGTCTCTCCTATGTATGATCCCTTCCAAGTATCGGCAATGTAATTCCCAAGCGTCTTCTCCGGAAACATCATCCATACTAGGTCCCTCATGTCTAGATCTCTTCACTTCAGCTTGGAACTTCAGTTCCTCTATGGAGGCTATAGCTTCATTGAGTCGATCTTGGACTGCTTGTTTCTGGAATACCCCTGATAAGATCTCCGCGTCTTTCTTCTTGAGTTGCGACTTCAATTGATCAATCTGAGCCAGGTAACCGTCTTCCTTTTTCTTATTCTCAGCCATTGCAGTTTCGCGGTGAGCATTGAACCTATGAATTTTTAACAATGCCTCGTCCAATTCCTCCTTCTTAGATTCGAGAACCTTACTGATACCATCTAGAGCTTGCTTCATCCTTTGTCTGGCTGCGATCTTGTCAGCTAGCTCCTGTTCTGCCTTAGCGAGAAGTTTTGTCTTCAACTTGGCGATATGAACAGCTTCACCCCGCTCATGTTTCAACTGGTAAATCTCTCTTTTTAGATCACTGTTTTCTTCTCGCGGCTTTTCCTTTTCAGCCCACAACTCGTTAAACTTCTCTATCTCAACTGTGGTAGGAGGCTCAATCAGCACGGGGTAAGATGGTGGTTCTATCGGGAAGGGAAAAAGCTCATCTTCTGCTCTCTTCTTAATCCACTCTTTATAGGAAGGGAAAGCCCGGTTGTTACATTTCCCGAATGAAGCCTTTCCCCTCTTGGTCACCTGCTTCCAAGCATTCACAATCCTCCTTATCATCTCTGGATCCCCAGTACCATTGAAGAATAAGGACTCTCTGATATCTCGCTCTTCAGGTGGACCTCTCAAAGGATAACCAAACTGCCTGATAACAAGGGAATGATTGTAGTTAATTCCATCCCTTCTCCCTATCAAGGGTACATTAGGGAATTCTCCACACTTGCAAATAATCTCTATTCCTAGCAAATCACGGTTGAACCAGACAATGTTGTCAGCAGTCAAGCCCATTAACCTTTTCGACCACTTCAGAGAATCTTTCGTATCAACGAAAGCACCAGTTTCGGGGAGATGACTCAGAAACCAAGTAGATAAGAGTGGTGCACAACAACTCACAGTTTTCCCACGCCTATTTTCATTCTTGTAATGGACTGAGTGATACACATCACCTAGCAAGGTAGGTATAAGATTCTTTGAAATAAAGATTCTGACAACATGCATATCCACCAGGTCAGGAACATTGGGAAACAGGACAATCCCATAGATACACATAGCCAGAATAGCTTGGAAAGCAGTCTAATTCTTCTCTTTGACACGCAGGCAAGCTTGATCAAACAAAAACTTCAATAAGAAACCCTCAGCTCCTTGTTTCTCCACAATATTGTTGCTCAGAATAGATTCACCAATATGAAGAGCAGTGGCCATTTCTTTTATCTCAGGGCGTTCTTCAGAAAAGAAAACTATATCGTGCCTGATGGGGATTCCCAAAATAAATGAGAATTCCTCCAACGTTGGGGCCAAGATGTAGTCTGGGAAAGTGAAGCAACGCAAAGACGGATCGTAAAACTGAAGAAGTGTATGAATGACATCCTCCTCATACTGGGAGATATTGTAGACAAACTTCAGAAGTCTCCCATACTTTCCACTGAACTCTGTACGAACTCCAGGACCAGCCATACCAATCAGCTTGTGAATCAACGTCAAGGTCGGATCTAGGAACGAATAAGCAACAGTCTTCTTTCTCTGGACATCCATGTTAAGGCAACCTCAGAAAACCGGAATCAAGAGTAAGATGCAAGCCCTGAAAAATGTCAAACATGTTAGAATGCAAGAAAAATGATATGCTCATGCAAACATGGGGTCGAGGCAACACTGCTGGATGTGCTGTGCTGTTAACTGAACGAGAACCACAACCCAGAAAACCAAAATTCTGAACCACTGAGATAACCAGGAACCCAAGTAATCAAACGTTGATGAGAAATCCAGAAAAACAGGGTTGGTTGAAGGTTTCGGTTACCTGCAAACCTGCAAACACCCATCCCCTCTCACGTGTGGGTACTAGGATGTTCAGTATCCCGGGCTCTCAGGTCGAGAAACGATGATACGTTCACCATTTCTGGTTTGTCATCATCATCAATCGAGGAGGCCTCAACTAATTCTCCAAAGCAGAAGGTCCTCAGTTTTGGCACTGAGGTCGAGAAACAATAAACATTCATCCCTAGGGGTACAGTACTATCGTCAATCGAGGAGTGCCTCCACTGATTCTCTTCAAAAGATAGGGGCCATCCTATGCGAGTTCCAAAGTGGGCCCTCGGGTGCGAATGGGTTTACCACAGGATGTGGTCTGCCACTGTCACCGCTAAAGAGGGATGTTTCCACTAAGGTCCTCGATGATCGGTCACCAGAGTCGACAGCTCTCTAGATCAACACTCCAACATGCGCAAGACACACACGTTAGAATGCGTCCCAAGATAACCTCGTTTGGTTGTGAATTTCGTGAACACACAAACGTACCAAGCGGGCACGTAGGTCCCACTACTTTCCACTCTAGTCCTAGGGTGTACTCAAGCCTGGGTATTGGGCTTTTCTCTCAGAACAACCCAACCTGCAAGACAGAAACAACCAGCACAACACAGCAGTATCCAGTATGACAGTAATAAAAATGAAATGCAATGCAGTAAAAGTTGTAAAAATAAAATACAACAAACAAAGCAAAACAAAAATAAAAACACCCAAAGAGAACAAAGACAATCAAGCGCTAGGATTGACTCGCTTAGGGATGGACCAGCATAGGTTAACCAGAGTCCCCAGCAGAGTCGCCAGCTGTCGCTCCCAGGATTTTCATCCAGGTACAAACGCGAGAGTGCCGCGGAAAAACAGAGTCGCCAGCCGTGTAAATTTATCCCAAGAGAGGGAAAGGGAACACCGCATAAACCTGAGGAAGAGGGAAAGGAATGGTCATCACAACCATAGTCTGGGTTCGGGAGTCGGTTACGCAAGGGGAAGGTGCTAGCACCCCACGCGTCCATCGTACTCGATGGGATCCACGCTTGTTGTCTATTCTAAGGGTGAGTTATCCTATCATCTATGGCTGCACTAAGACGGGGAAGGGGAAGACAAAGACAGACTCGGTAGGACATCGACGTCCTAGGCCTACGTACCCCCTTTGTGCAATGGGGAATTCAGAGTCAACGTAGTTCGGACCAAGTTCTTTTTGTGTTTTTTATGAGCGACGTTAAGTTCGCGTCCGACAATTAGGGTCGATGCCTGTTTGCGACTCAGACGGAAAGTAGCGTGCCCTTTTTGAAAATAGCCTTAAGTTTGACAATCCCGAAGGACAAAAAGGTTTGAAGTTCATTTGTATTTTTTAGGACAGAAGTGACTTGAGTTAGTTCATAAGTTGCATTGCACCAAAGTCTAGGGCACAAGGGCGAATACTTAACGCATCGTCCCAAGACAGGACGCTCGCTAAGCACTCTAGAAAGATGAGAGGAAGCCCCTCATTTCTCATTCCCCACGCTTAAGGCTCGTGCGCAATACACTTTATACTTATTAAGTGTTTTCAAGAAGTTTGAGATGAGAAGAGAGAAGACATGAGGGAAACTCTAAAGGGAAACTAAGAGTCCTAATGTTATCATGCATGGGTGACCCACGGTTAGTGAGGTTTGACGACAACCTAAGCCTAAAGAAAAGAGATGCGAGAAAGAAAGAGTAAGGGTGACCATGGATACTTATCCATACCCTTAAAGAACTTACCTCAGCCCCTGCATAAAAAGTTAGTGCGAGACAGACACAAGTAATATTAAGACAAATAAAAACCAAACAATGGCATATAATAGTGATATCAATCCAAACATGAATTAAGAAGTCAAATAAACAACCCCAAGACAATGGCACAAGTGTCTTTTCAAACAGATAATCAGACAAGATCAAGGATACGCATACAAGAAAATCTCACACAAAGAGCCATTAAACAAATAGTAAAACAACTTCTAAAATCACCAAATTAAATATCAAAGTTACTCAACCAGAAACAAACCAAATACCAAAAACTCCTGCAACAAATCAAGATGTTAGTCACTTAAACAATTAGGCAAAGCACAGGTGAGAAGTATGACTCAATATGCAGAAAGGAGGACCAAAATGCAATATGAAATAATTTTAAAAATAAAAGAAAAATATTTTAATGCACTTCAGAATGTCATCTAACAAATTCAAAAAGAACGGGTTGAAAATATTTTATGGATGCAGAGAAATAAAATAAACAATTTTAAGTATGCACAATATGAGTAATTCAAAAGAAAATAAACAAATATTTAATTTAGATGATGAAAATAAAATAAAAATAAAAAAAATAAAATTTGGAAAATTTTATAAAATTATAAAAAGTATGCATAAATTTTCTGGAATTTTTAAAATGTGATTAACTATTTTTAAAAATTAAAAATAAAATGCAAGTTATTAAATAAAGTAAAATAGAATGAAAATGAGTGGGGGGTGCGCTTAGTAGTCCAAACCTGTTGAGAATGATAATGGGCTAAGGGAGGGGTGCCATTAGCGAGGCCCACACATAAAGTCCGTCAGAAAAACAAAAAAATAAAAAATGGACTACCATGTAACTCAGTCAACGGATTGACTCAATAAGGACCCCAAGATTAATCAGACGCTCATCAATGAGTCAACACAATCCACCAGTCTTTATGATCTAAGCCCATGATCAATGAGCTCACCATAATTATAATGCACACACACACACACGCAACTGCTCAGAGCACCATACACCAGCCATGTGCCAGGCACGCGTATTTTTTATTCGCTGGCACGTTCTTGGCCACTTGATTCATCCAATGATCCACGTTTGGTCAACATATATAAAAAGTAAACAAAATAAAAAACACAATTGGTAGAACATGGTAGCTATGGTAGGGTAATAAACACCTGATCATAAAGTAAAAATCAGAAAAAAAAATAAAAGAAGAAAAACGTGGCAAGCTTCTAGCCGTGCGATCACCAAGATGAACGACCTTGATTGTGTCTTCAACCTCCAGCCACATTCCTTCGCCGGAACCCTCACAGCCGCCGGAGCTAGGGTTCTGGCCACCGTCCTCCGTCACCTGCAACCTAAAACAACCTAGAAAATGCTAACCCGTATACCATCCTGTCCAAAATTCAACGAGGATTCCAAATATGCCCTAAAAAATTACAAATAACCAGTGCATAGTAAAAAACGAAAAGAAAAAGGTTAGGGCTCAAAAATTCAAACTCACGATACAAGCAATACACACGTCCAAACACAAAACAAATTATACCAGCATGATCCATGGATGCCACACATCAATATGCACACTTAAAAATTGAGTTTTATGATGGTCAAAAGAATGACTAACCTGAGATGGTGCCACACGTGTCCTTGCTTTTGGCTTCAAAGGGTGATTGGTTTGTGCTCTAGAGATCACAAGGGTTCTGTTGGTGAAAGAATTTCTTGAAAACTCCTTGTAGATTGAGAGATATGGATGTGAGATGCTTTAGGGTTCAAGTTCTTGTTCTCCACAAATGCACGTGTATCTTAACCTAACCAGTGCATGGATGAGTTTAAATAGACTAGGGTTTTTCACTGATAATGATTTGGGCTTGGGCAATTCCTTGTTTAGTGAGTTTTGGACAAATTTGGAATTTTGCATTATGTTAAGTACACCCTCTTTCATGCATAGATATTCAAACATTTCATGATGGATCACTCATTGGTAAATTGCTAGTCACACCTCAATTGAAATTGGGCCTTGAAACCATTTGATTCATGAGTTTTAAATAATTTGGCAATTTTAAATAATGGAGAATAAGTGAAGAATAAACCATGGAATTTCTTGATTCTTGGGCCCAATATAATCCTCAAGGCATGTTCTCTGATATTAGAATGTGGCATGAAGCAATGGAATTGATTATAGGTCATTAGGCCCAAAGTTGTGAAAATGGAGCCATGAGAAACCCTAAAAACCACTTTGCCTTCTTTTGATCATAACTGGAGTTTCACAAATGATATGGAGACCCACTAGTACTTTTTCGAAAGAAGAGAAAAAGATCTTCAACTTTCATGTTTAAGAAAAATTCATCTGAAGCTTCCTTGATGGTGTAAAGTCAGGTTGAAGGTAGTGTAGAAACTTGCCAAAAATGGAAACTTTTTATTATAGGTCACTTTCCATATTTAGTAACTTTTGTGCCAACTCCTGATTCCTGATAAATGGCATGAAACTTGACTCTTGATGACCATATGAGGATGTGGAACCTTGAAAACCTTGAAGGGTACCTCAAAATTTCACAATTGACTTCCTCCTTTACAGTTGACTTTTCTCCTGATTCTCCTGATTCCCAATCCATTGGCCAATTAAACTTCTCCTGAACCAAACTGATGGACAATCTTCCATCCCTAGATACTTAGGGACCCAAGGAATACCATGGAATCATGTATTGCCCAAAAAATCAGAAATAAACTGACTTTATAGCAAACCCTAATCTTGGTACCCTCAGTCTAGGAGGAAATAACACCGTCTCCAAATCCAAATTCCTCTGAATATGATGTGTATCCTCTCCAACAAAGATAAGATATGCCATTTGGTGATGATAAAAACCCCATGAGCTTGCCCATTGGAGCAATAAACCCAAGAATCTCAAAACCCTAATTCCTGCACTGGTTAGGAGAGAGTGATCCACTTGAGATCCCTTGCCACTTGTGAACTCTTGATGATGTGATAGACCAGATAGGATCTTCTCGAACTGCCTCAGGCACCTTGACCCCATGCGAATGATATGCACACATGATAATGCAAAAAATGAAATGAAACATGAGCCAGTTAGTAATAAAGTAAGGAGGGCAAATTTTGGGGTGCAACACCATGAAGAGTAAGAATTTCAGGATAGAGAGTTACATCCCTGAATATTATAGAGTTTCAAAATACAAGGCAGTCTATAAACATGTCATCTACCCTGTTAATGGGTCTAACTTGTGGGTTAAGACACCATACCCTGATGTGCAACCACCCAAGTTCAAGAAGATGCCTGGTAGGCCCAAAAAAAGGAGAAATTTAGAACAAGGAGAGAAAGATGAATCTGATAAAAAGATGAGAAAAACTGGTTTCTTGGTGAAGTGCAGTAGGTCTAACAAATCAGGGCACTACAAGTCCACTTGTAAGGACACACCAAGTCAGGCTGCACAACATAGTGCTTAACACTCTGCCCAAGAATCTAATCAAACTGTAACTCAGCCTGCTGTACAAACTACCCAAGCATCTCAGACAACAACCCAGTCTGCACCACATTCTACTCAATTCTCTCAGAAGACTCATGGTCCTGCAAAGGGGAAGACTCATAAGCTACCAGTGAAGAAGGCTCCAAGGCCATTTGTTCCACCTGGCCCTACAACCAGGCTGACTGCATCAAAGAATGTTGTTGGTCCAGTCACTAAGAGATCTACTCCCACCAAGAGAACAACTGCAAAAAAGAATCCCTAGACATATTTAGGATGAAGTGTTTTAGGATGTATTGATGTAGTGGTTATGGTTTTGTGTTTTTTGTTATGGTTCTGAACTGTTATGAACCTGTTTTTTGTTTGGTACTATCTATTTTGTGATGTAATGAACAAGAATGTTGTTTTGGTCCTGAACCTGTTATGAACCATTTCTTAGTTATGTTTCTGGTCTGTTATGTAATGAACACGAATGTTGTTATGGTTCTGAACCTGTTATGAACCAGTTTTTAATTATGTTTCTGTTCTGAACCTGTTATGAATCTGTTATGAACCAGTTTTCTGGTTTGTGATCAAAGCTTTAATAACAGTCCAAATTTTATAGGTCATGTCCAAATATTACAACTCCAAATTATAGGTCATGTTCCATACTTATAGGTCATGTCCAAATATTATAGGTCATGTCCAAATATTACAACTGATACAATATAACAGCAAATGCTTTCATAACTATGATAGCAAATCTTTTCATTAATAAAACATTTAAAAACAACATTCAGCCTTAAAAACAACATTCAACCTAAAAAACATTTAAAAACCGCAAAACCTACTTTCACATACACCACATAACTAACCTAATTCAACCTAAAAAACATTACAACTATAACAATTAAAAACAACAAATTCCATATTTTTTTCCACTTCATGATCATCTTCATTTCAGCATCAATATTCATCAGCTTTTTCCCAAGTTCTTCAATGTCTTTTTTTGCTTCATCTAATCCCTTTACAGCCACCCTCATTCTATGCATTAAAAGCTCTTCTTTCTCATCAAAGGCATCCTCATGGTACCAACCAAAGTAATTACATCCATCTTGCTTATAATTGGGACAACCCCAAAATAATTTTCCCATGTTCTTCACTGTTTTCGCCCTTTGATGTACAACCATATCTCCACAATAGCACATGGGTTTCCTCCAACGATTTCCACTGCCTGTTGAATCCCCATTTTCTGCATTTCTCTTGCTCAAAGAAGAAGATGAACTACCCGATTTCATGTTTCCCTAAACCCTAACTTTTACTTTGGAGACAAATTGTAAGGATTGAAGATGACTTGAGTTTGCCCTAACAAAAATTGGGGGAAACGCGTCTGCAGAATGTACAAAGAAGGAAGAAGATGATAAACATAGTCCATGTCACCTGCCACGTAACAAAATATAAAAGGACGTTTAACCAAACTAACGACAAGGACTAACTTGGCACGTTTTAAAAAGCTAAGGGACGCAATCGCCACTTTTTAAAGTTAAGGGACCAAATTGGACCCTGGTGTAAATTTAAGGGACGAAAAAGATTATTTTGCCTTTATTTTTCTAAACTTTTAATCCCCTTTAAAAAAAAAATCAGGTTTTAGGTCCCCTGGTTTGAATTTTCCTAGAATTTTTTAAGTCCCCTGTTCAGATTGGTCTATGTGGCATGTTCAGCAATGATGTGGAAAATTAAATGTTGACCCAAGCTGGAATAAAATTGCCACATCATTTAAAAACATTTTATTTTAAACATATTAAATAAAAAAACATTTTTAATTAAACATTTTAAATGAAAAACGTTTTATATAAAAATAGAATCAGAATGTATAATCCATCTTTTTCGTCCGCGTTCATCTTCATCCCCTTTCTGAAACCCTAACAATAATCATTTGTGTTTTCATTCAATTTGAACTAAACAATTGTTATTCATCATGTCCCAATACTCCAAAATCTAGGATCCCCCCTCCCCACGCACAACCATCTACTTATCGTGTGATTTTTTCACAAAATCGACAGAAACACATAAAATCAATTTATGGGTCTTGTTATGTTGTTGTTTTTGTTCTTGAAAGAAATTGTGAGTTGGATCTGAGAATAAAAACAATTGTTGAGTCTTGTTGTTTCTTTTAACAATTTCTGGATCCTGATATTTCTCTTGAAATGTATTATCTTCATCTCCATGGTTTTTTATGTTTTGATGTTTTCTGGATTTGGGATGAAGGTAGAAGTGAAGAAAATGAAAAAAAAAGGAAGAAGATAAATGAAAATTTTTAAAGATGAATGAAATTTTTTGAAGATGAAGATGATGGTGGTGTCAAATGGTGGAGTATCTCGTGTATGAGTGAAGAAGAGAGGATTGAGAATGAAGAAGAAAGGATGAAGGAGAGAGTGACGAAGAGGAAAGAAGAAGGGGATTTGGAATTTTGATTTATTTTTGTATTTTTTTAATATAAAGTAAATATAAAATATTTTTAAATGACATGGCATTGTTTTTCAAAATTTGTCAACCTTTTACTTGCCACCCCATACCTGAACATGTCACATAGTCACTTTTGAACAGGGGACCAAAAAAATCTCAGAAAAATTCAAGCCAGGGGACCTAAAATCTGGTTTTTTTTAAAGGGGATTAAAAGTTTAGAAAAATAAAAGAAGGGGGACCAAAACTGCATTTAAGCCTTGATTATATGTAAGTGATAATATGTGTGAATCAAAATTTCAATATTTGGACAAACCCTAACCACTTAAACGATGCGTTCAAATTTTAAAATTCGGACATAGTATTTACTTGTATTTAAAGTGTGTTTTGGTGCATCCATATTCCACTTCTAGAATTTCACTAGAGTAGATGGGTAAGCCACGTGTAATGAACAATTCCCTTATTTTATTTTTCTTTACCTATTCCTCAAGGAAAATTTTACTCCATACCCCTACAGTTATACCGATACCCTTATATTTTTTTAAATATGTCAATTTTACCCTTGTTAATTTTTAATTTTTTTAATTTTTTATTTTTTACTGTTCGTGTCAATTTTTATACATCGGAAGACTTACCCTAAGAGTTCCGATTCAGAACAAAACATGTACCAGAAATCTTACCAAAAGAGTTCCGATATTTAGACATAAAGATGAATCTACCGGAACACAGTTTGCAAGTATTCCGGTTTAGTTATTACATGTACCAGAACACATTTATTATGATGTCCGATTTGTATATATAGTACCGGAACACTTAGGCCAACTTCCGGAACACATGTTATTATATATAGTACCGGTTTATATATATAGTACCAGAACACTTAGGCCAGTCTACCGGAACACTTCCATAAGTTTGATAACATGCTTATTGCTTTTGTTTTTGTTTCCAGCTCCTTGGACTTGGAAGTGCGGAAGACGCTTCTGTTTCGATGAAAAGGTTTTACTAGAATCACTCTACAAGGTGATTATATGACTGCATTTTTTTTTCAAATCTCAGAAAAATGATAGTTGCAAAAATTTCATTAACATTGTTCAAGTTTAGTTTTAACAAGCAAAACCTTATGTAATTTTTACAGGTTATGGTTTCTATATCAGAAACTGGTCCGGTTATTTTATACATCAAGAATGTCGAGGAGATCTTTCTTCGATCACGAAGGTTGTACCGTTTGTTCCAAAAGCTATCCAAAAAAATATATTTACAGAAAACAAACCGGAACTCGCTGGCCTAAGTGTTCCGGTATATTATATATACAAACCGAATATCATAATAAATATGTTCTGGTACACGTATTATCAAATCGGAATACTTGCAAACTGTGTTCCGGTAGATTCATTTTTACATCTAAATACCGGAACTCTTTTGGTAAGACTTCCGGTACATATTTTTTTCTGAATCGAAACTCTTAGGGTAAGTCTTCCGGTGTATAAAAATTGACACAAATAATAAAAAATTAAAAATAAAAAAAAAACTAAAAATAAACAAGGGTAGAATTGACATATTTAAAAAAATATAAGAGTATCGGTATAACTGTAGGGGTATGGGGTAAAATTTTCTTCCTCAAGATATGGTTGCCTGTCAAATCATGGGCCGTGTTCAGCCCAACTTACATATACACATTTTAGATTCAAACCGCCCAAGTTTCTGGTTAATCTTTTTTTAATTAAAAATTAAATATAAAATTGACCATTTCCAAAGGAAAGGTGTTTCTCTCTCGGTTGTGTTGTCCCTGCTTCACAGAATCATAGGTTTCTCGGCAGACACAGATTAAACTAAAACCAAATCTGCACTTCTTTTTGATTTAGGGTTTCATTTTCTTCCACATTCGTCATGTATAGAGCCACAGCTTCATCACTCAAGAGGCATCTCAAGGTATCATTTTTTCATCCATACCCTTTTATTCATTTTTAGGACCAATTTATATTTTTGGAACCTACCCATATAGCAGATTTCGATTTCTATACCAAAAAAATATTTTTTATTGGTTTTCTAGGGAATCAGTTTAGTGGGTGGATTAAGAGTTAGGACACTATACCTATTATTTCTACATCATTTATTATTCATTATATGAAATTAATTCCCAATTAACCGATTCTCAAATTTATTGATTATTTATTATGATTATTATTCTTATTGGCTTTTGTTTTATTCATGTTGTGGTGAATGCTGCTGTTGCTTGATATGTAGAAACCACATTTCGGATTGAAATGTGTTGGCATTGATTAGATAAGTGTCTCATATTATTGCAAGTGTTGACGTGTCATTGTCGTGTGTTTTTGTATGTATCACGGCTTTGTAGGCTGTTTGTTTGTATTATGTTGTGTAATGAATCTGTGCTATTTAGGGCCGCGGTGGCAACTTGGGAGCTACTAGGTTTAATACTTCAAGTGCTGTAGCTGCAAAGGTTTCCTCTGGTGGTTTGTTTAGCTGGCTTACCGGGGAGCGTTCTAGTTCACTTCCCCCTCTTGATACGCCGCTTAGTTCTGTTATTCTTCCTGATCCTTTACCTGATTATGTTGAACCAAGCAAGACCAAGATTACAACTCTTTCCAATGGACTCAAAATCGCGTCAGAGACATCGTCGGTATGCTTGTGTTTCTGGGATTTTGTATGGTTATATGTGTTCAATTGCAAATTGATAATGCTATTGTTAAGATTGAATGGTGCTTTTGATTTGGTTGGGTGGCATTTATTGATTTTTCTTTTGTTGTGGTTGTTTATTAGAACCCTGCAGCCTCAATTGGGTTATATCTCGATTGTGGTTCCATCTATGAGACACCGTTGTCAAGTGGGGCTTCACACTTGCTAGAGAGAATGGCGTTCAAGAGCACGGTTAACCGTAGTCATTTTCGTATTATAAGGGAAGTAGAAGCAATTGGTGGTAATATAGGAGCCTCGGCCTCTCGAGAACAAATGGGCTACACATTTGACGCTTTAAAGACTTACGTTCCACAAATGGTTGAGATACTGGTTGACTGTGTAAGGAACCCAGCCTTCTTGGATTGGGAGGTCAATGAAGAGGTATTTATAACTATTATTCTCTTATGTTCAAAGCTCATGCATCATTTTCTGCACTAAATGAACATTTTTATTTTCTTTGTAGTAGGAGGCACTTTTATGGAAAAATAATAATATGGGCCCTAATATGCTTTGTTGCTGTAAAAACTTATGGAAAATGAAACATCGAAAGTGTTTCATTACATAGGATAATCCTCTCGGACATGTATTTCAATAGTTGAATAATTTGTATGTGAATGAAAGGGAAACAAAACTAGTTATTCCTTATATTTTTAAACGCATAATGTAGCCTTCTAAGTTCAGACGCCAACTCATGCTGAGTGCAAGATTAAATATTACTTAATGTCGATTTTAAGCACTCTATTTATTTAATTTTCCCTTTTTGTGTACTGAGAAGCCGATACAAACCTAGGGATCACAATAACAGAAAAACTAGACATTCTGGTGTGAGGGCCCAAGGCCATATAAAATGGGCATTACTACTCTGATCACTATTATAAGCAAATATTATCTTTTCAGGTTCATTGAATAATTAATGTATCTAGTCTATAACTAGACCAAATACATAAGTTATTCAATGAGCCTGAAAATGGAATCTTTGTTTATAATAGTGGCTGGAGGGTGTATATCCTATACATCCAATTTTCTGACAAGAGACTCTTGTCCCCTATCTCCACATCCTTGATGCTCACTCAGGGTTGGAAAGCCTTGAAAACAATTGTTATGACGAACATTGGGAAATCTGCTTATAAACTGTGAATGCTAGCTGTTGTGGTGATATAGGCCAAGTTCATGTTAAGTGTAAACCCCGATAGCATCCTACCTTTTTCATCGCGAGACTCAAGTCCTATACATTCTATTGGACTTGTGATAAGATCATTCCATCCTATTTGAGAGTATAGTTATTATGGCAATCCTTCTGAACCTGTTAAATCTTCTGTTGTTACAGCTTCGAAAGGTGAAGACAGAGCTTGGAGAACTCTCAAACAATCCCCAGGGCTTGCTTTTGGAAGCAATTCACTCTGCTGGTTATTCTGGTGCACTGGCTTATCCTCTTTTGGCTCCCGAAGAAGCTCTGAACAGATTGGATGGTCCCATTTTAGAGGAATTTGTTGCTGTAAGATCCGTTATCCTTTCTGATACTGCATGAATACTACTGGTATCATTTTATGCCAAACTTGCACTATTTTCTTTCTGCTTTTTCTTATACTTACAATCTATTTGAGAATCTAATTTTCTAGGTGTGAAAAAATCAGGAAAATTACACAGCTCCTAGAATGGTACTCGCTGCATCTGGGGTTGAGCATGAAGAGCTTCTATCAGTTGCTGAGCCACTTCTTGCTGACCTACCAAGTGTTCCCCGCCCTGGAGAACCAAAATCTACCTATGTTGGAGGTGATTTCCGCCGTCACGGTGAAGAAGGGGTGGGTATTATTTTTTTACATGATACCGATAAGATATTTCTCGCATCACATTATTTTAATTTTGTTCCCTTGAAAAATGCTATTATTTACGTGCTAAATTATATTGCAAGAGCAGGCCGCACATGTAGCTATTGCTTTTGAAGTGCCCGGTGGCTGGCAACAGGAGAGAGATGCTATAGTTTTGACTGTTCTACAGGTATTCATTTTGTGTCTCATTTTTTCATTACAAGTAAAACTTTGCTCTTGGTTTTTGCATCTTTTCTGAAGGTAGAAAGGAATGTTTGAATAGAGTTAATAATTTTGAGTCATGTAGATGCTTATGGGAGGAGGTGGTTCATTCTCAGCTGGGGGCCCTGGTAAAGGGATGCACTCAAGGCTATGTAAGTTTTGCCTACGCCTTCTTTTGTACTTTGATTCAGATCTTCGTGTTGACTTGCTTTCTCTAACTGTCTTGACTTGTTTGAATCCAGATCTTCGTGTGTTGAATGAATATCAACAGATTCAATCTTTTTCCGCATTCAACAGTATCTTCAACAATACAGGACTATTCGGCATTTACGCGAGCACTGTAAGAAAAACCTTTTGCAGTTGAGGCATTCAGTTACATTGATAATTTAACATAGTTGACACGTTTTCTAAATTGTGGATGTAGGGCCCTGAGTTTGTACAAAAAGCTGTAGACTTAGCAGCCAGAGAACTAATAGCAATTGCATCGCCTGGACAAGGTTTTATTTCCACCCTTCTTTTGTCTCCATAGTATTAATTTTAATTTCTGTCAGATTAAGCTAACTCTTATTTCATCGACAGTTTCACAGGTACAGCTCGACCGTGCCAAAAAATCCACAAAATCTGCAGTTCTTATGAATCTGGAATCTAGAGTAAGCACTCATCTTTGTGGCATATAAACTTGTTGAAAATACTGTGGAAGAAGGGTAAAATACGGTTTAGCTTCTCGTTTAAAATACTAGTGTTTAGCTTTATTAAACTTGTTTCGTCGTGGTTCTTATACACTGTTAACTATTGTCATTCTTTTTCAGATGATTGCGTCAGAAGATATTGGAAGGCAGATTTTGACATACGGAGAAAGGTAAAACCATCTGTTCACAGCTCAAAAGTGATTAATTGTTTCATTGGAAATGCAATTCTTGTTAATGTAAGAATTTGTGATCCATTTTCAGGAAGTCTGTGGAACAGTTCCTGAAGGCTGTAGATGAAATCACTTTGAACGATATCACTAAAATATCTCAAAAGATTATTTCTTCACCTTTGACCATGGCATCATATGGTGATGGTAAGTCATTCAAGTTCTACCCTTTCATAAATATTTCTTTACTCATAGTTAATGCTTAATCTTGAACGTTGATTAACGAGACGTTGTTTGTCTTTTTTTGCGACAGTTATTAACGTACCAAGTTACGAAACTGTGAACCGCATGTTCCATGCGAAATGAACAATATGACAAGTTTTCTGAATCACATACATGCATACTTCCATTTTTCAAGAGCAGTGCAGAAAATAAATCCAGAAAAATTTTGTGCGGATTATAGGACCCATTATTGAGGTTCTTTGTTTGTCTTAGGTGAATGGTCTCATCTCTTGTTCGATTATTCCAAATTTTGTTTGTTTATGAGTGAATTTTTCTCTCATTTCTTTGCTTAAAAGATCACAAAAGCAGTTAAATATAATTTTTATCTGTTTTTGATTATCTCTTTTACTAATCAGTATCTCGTGTAATATTCGGGATTTAATTTTTGAAAATTGGTCATGTGTTCTAATTCATATTAACTCTGTAGAAATAAATACACAATGCAATTCAACTATTATATTCGGTTAAAATATTGTGTGTTGTGTTTTTTTTCAGTTTAATGTTTGAATTAATCAATAATCAAACAGATCAATTGTTGATATAGAAATAAAGTTATTTGCTTTTCCTTTTTTCAATATATTAGTTGCAAAATATTCTTCCTTTTTTATTATAGGATTTACATTTTATATTTATAATCATTATATATGAGGAGAGATCAAATTATATCAATATATTAGTAAGAAACCCGTGCGATAGCACGGGTCCCATCTGGATTCACATCATATGCCTACCAAAACATTATTTGTAAAGTTTGAATTGATTCTTCAATTGATTAACATTGACATAGTTACAAATATATACTAATAATATACACTAACTTTTAATTGCAGCAAGAGAAATGTTTAAAAGATTGACATTAAAATGAACAGTCTACAACATAGTCTCTCATAGATACGTTTATATTTATCCGTGAATCCAGATGAGTTAACAAAATTCAGTTGAATCCAGATGAGTAAATTTTAAAACTACAAATTTGAATAAAATCATTTTTTCAATTCAAATAACATTACTTTTTAGATATTAGTCCATCTTTCTAAACCTAAAATTTATAACAGTATTATATTATATTTACAATTTTTACAAAACTACGATATATATGACAGCTCTCTGTCAAATTTCAGTTCTAAATGAATATCTATACTCCACGGTATTTTGAAAATAAAAATAAATTGATACGTTTAATAATAGTAAATCTGTTTGATTCTGTGCTAATATTCAACACTTTTCTATATCAACAATTTGAAATTATAAAAAAATTAAAACAAAATAATTTATTACAAATTTTAAATTATAAAAAAAATAAAATATATTAATAATATATTTATTATAATTAATTAAAATTAAAGTTGTTATTATTTTTAATTTTTATGCAATAACAAAGGTTCATAATACAATATAAATTTGAAATAAAATATATACGTGTCCTTTCAAATCTTTTCAACAAATCTTCATAAAATAATAATAGCATATTATTTTAATTTATATATAAAATAATTATATTATATGAATTTGATTTTATATATTAATGCATGATTGCATCTACTCTAATAAATTATATAATATATAATATTCCTTATATAATTATAGGCACACTTGTTTATAGGGGCTGGAATAACAAGAAACTGAGAAATTATATAGCTATCCTAATGCTAGAAAGATGATAGGTATAGTCTGATAGTTTTGATTCGTTTAGTTTTTCATGATTTACTAGTACGATACCCGTGCTCCCGCACGGGTAAAATTATTTGATACGGTATAAAACATATTTAAATTTATATGTAACGATATAAAATGTATATATATACGCATTTAAATTTGAAATTAGCTATTAATTTTAAAGTGAACAGTGATTATATAAATTCAATTAAATTAAAATATAAAGAAAAAAGGGACTCGTGAAATGAAAAAAATGAACATTTAATATTTAAAAATAAGGATTTTACTTTTAAATTAAAATAATTATTGATTAAAATAAAATATGTATTATGTTTATAGTGATCCGTGACATAAAAAATTCGTTTGATACAATATAAAATGTATTTATATACAGATGTAAAATTGAAATTAGTTATTTAATTATAAAATGAAAAATAATTATACAATTTTAATAAATAATGATGCAAAAAGAAAAGAAAAACCAGACTCGTAAGATAAAGAAAGACAAAAAAGAAAATTTTGATGCGATAATGACCCGTGCGATAAAAAAAATTATTTGATGTGATATAAATATATTTAAATACAAATGCTAAATTCAAAACAATTTACTTAATTGTAAAATAAATAATAATCATACAAATTTAATTGTATTAAATAATTATATAAAAAAGAAAAAAAATATTTAAAAATAAAGATTTTGTCTGTTAAGTTAAGATAATAGTTGATTAAAATAAAATAAGTATTGTGTTAATAGGGACCCGTGAGATAAATATATAGTGTTATTTTATTAAAATTAAAAAATAGATTATTAATATTTTTAGTGATAATAAATAAATAAAAAAAATTAAAATAAAAGTGAGAAAGTGTGGGAAAAAGAAATATGAGAAAGATTTGAAATTTGAATGAAGAGAGAGAATGAATGGATAAAGAAGATTGACACTTGTCATGTTAATAGAGAGATGATTGAGAATTAATTGAGACATTTGTTAATTACCAATTTATCCATAATGTAGTGTAATAATTTTTTTGTGGAAGGGCAAATAAGGCAATGCATGCAATCTACTTTTAATGGGTTGATAGTAGATAGTAGATTGGTTGCTGGATCCTCCTAGGATCGCTTGTAATTACAGTTTTTTGAATTAATCAAATTTATTAATTTCAAAAAATATTCCTTATATAAATAAACCTACTATAATAAATGGACTAAAAAATAATTCACACATTTTACTTAATTGAAATAAGATATAAAATATAAAATATAATCAAATATTTATAGAAAATACACAAACTTAAGATACAATCTTTATTACATTTAATTAAATTTAAATGATCATGAAATAGAATAAAACCAAAAAACTATATAAATATTTGGAAAGGGAATCTCGTGTGAGGCTGTGTGCTTTTTTAGAAAAGGGAATCTGGATTTCAGTGTCTACTTGTTTATATATTTGTATCAATATTATTCGCACGAGTTCCCTCTGGATTCACATTACACGTTTCAGGTACAATACCATTTCCAAACCTAAAATGTATGACAGCTCCCGTCAAATTTCAGTTTTAAAACTTTCTTATTAAATCATATTTAAATTTTTTTAAATGTACTAAGAATTGAAATCAAAATTAATTTGGTTTTAATTTTTTATTATGTTAATCAATTATTTGATTATTGCTTTTTTTATTTTAATTGTTGTTATAAATAGTTGACATTTTCTCTCAGTAAAGGAGGCCACTTTTTTTCACAACACAAAACCTTATTTTAAGGCTATTCACAATTTTCAACAATTCTCGCTGTCACGTATAACATTCACAAATATTTTCAGGTACATTTTTTTACAATATACAATGTATGACAATTACTCGTTAAATTAAAAATTAAAAACCTTCTTATTGAATCATATTTACAAATTTTACAAATTTAAAATTTTACAAATTTTACAAATCTAAAAGATTTTGTTCAATTTTTTAAAGTTGCACTTTTAAGATAGATTTTATTTTAGGAAAAAAATCAATACAATTGATTTAAATATATTAAGATCAATACAATTGCACTTTTATATATATATATATATATATATATTTCATCTAACAATTACACACAAAAATTCTTCACAAAATAAACTCTTTATCACTACACATCAATCCAAACAGATCACAACCATGTACAAACCTCCCTGTACGTGCAATTTTTCACAGAAGCGTAATCATACAAAAATCATTTGTTCACCACTTGGTTAAACCAACAAAACTCACATGAACCATCATTCCACCATTGCCATAACTCACCTGCACCAGACTTTAAACAATAACATGAATAAGAGTTTGATTATATAAATATATCAGTTACCTGAACCCACTCAAAGTAACTAACAATAACACCTCCTGAATTCGCATATATGTCGACGAGGATCACTGACACCCTTTTTCTTTAGAATCTGCAAGTTAAGAAGGTAGTTAAACAACATTGCATCCATTTATGCATTCTAAATTTATTTGAGAAAGAGAAGGAAAGAGAAAAGAATATGAAACTAACCTCATCAACATCTGGATCAGTTGGGTGATTGGCAGCTTCTACTATAAATTTGCCTTAATTTCATTTACATTTTCCCTTCAACAATACCAAAAGAATAACAGTGTGAATTAGCCTTAGATATTTCCTTTGTTATAACTCAACTTTACAATAGAAAAGCACCACCTGTTGATGACACCCCCAAGAGCTGCTGGGATTAAAACATCACAGTCTTCTAGCAATATTGAGTTTGAATCAATTGAATCAACACCATGAAATCCTTTTACTCCCTTGTTCTCTTTGGTATGCTTGAGTAGGCTTGGGATGTTAATGCCCATGGTTTTAAATTGCGGTCCGCAACCGCAATTGCACCCGCAATATTGCGGATGCGGTTGCCTCTGCAACCGCATCAGACCGCAATTGCAATGTGATTTGAAAATTACGTCTCCGGCTATGTTTGGAACCATATTAGATAATTTCAATTATGTTTTTTCAAGTATTTTCATCTAAAATTAAAATATTAAAATCCTAAAACTCAATTTAGTTATTATGTAATGAAAAAACTTAAAATTAAGTGTTTTTCAACTTTGTATTTCAAACATCTCCTTATAAAAATTCACACCGCAACGACCGCAATACGCATCGCAACACCCGCAATGACCGCAATCGCAACACCCGCAACCGCAACCGCATCCGCAGCCGCAACCGCAATTTAAAACCATGTTAATGCCTTTGTTGTTCTTTATGGCTCCAGTTATGTCACTCACATCAACAATTTTCCACCTTTTTCATCAATCAATTGTGCAGCCCAAGACCCTACATTTCCAAAACCCTGGAAAAAAATACATAACTTCGGATCAAATGCTAAATCCAAAAACTTCATTGAAATAGTTCTTAAATAAAACACGTAACAACAAATACCGTCAGCTTGCCGCATGGTACATGTTAACCGGAAAACAACTATCAAAATGCAGAAACAATCGGGTAAACATTACAACAAAAACAATGGACACATAATATGTAAATACAAAACAGAAACATTACAAATAAAACAGAAATTAGATCAGAAACACTACAACAGATTTCAACCAAAACATAAACATTACAAATTGAATATCTAATTAAAACATAAACTTGAATGGCGAAAATCAAAACAAAATGAAACAGAAAATAAACAAAGGATCAATAAGCGTTCACTTTTTTTCGGATTGAACATGTAGCTTGGAGGAAAAATCACCTTTGAGCATATCTTATGTGTCTTTTGAGTACCCAATGCATTAAGCAGACTGAAATTTGAAAATGATATTGAAAATTGGATTGTGGCTTTATCATGGAAAACGCGTATTTGGTCTCATTTGAATGCTAAAATTAAAATAAAACAAAAATAAAAATTTGGAGAAACATGAAAACCCTAATAAATAATTAGTGGAATAATTAGTGGAATAAAAATAATATAAAATCCAACAAAATGTTAGAATGGTTAGAAATAATTAAATTCTATTTGAATTTATAAAAATAATTTTCATGAGTTTAACTCTTAGAAAAAAATTATTGAAGCTGCGTAAATAAATAAATTTTTTTAAAAAAATGTTAAGTACTTAAAATTATTTTATGACATTTGGATATGTTAAAAAATAGGTAAATTCTTTGTTGCTTATGAATTATATTGGGTATCGATATTTTTAGTGTAAATTATTTTAAAATTTTAATTTATTTTAAAATAAAATAAAATGATACGGCAATGAATTATACTATTTAATTGATTGAGGATATCGAAACTCAATTAAATTCAATGGTACCGAATTGATCACCAAAAATATATTTATAAAGTTAAACAAAATTTTAGAAATGTTATGAATAATTGGATGATTTGTATCCCAATAACTTCTTTCCTTATTTAATCAATTTGTATTTATTATAATGTTTATATGATGTCAAATAAATAGGACCAATCTGATTGTATACAATAGACAGATGAAATAATAGATAATCATTCTAATCTTTCTCTCTTCTATTCTTTCTCCTTGTTTTACAATATTTTCTCTCTTCTATTATTTCTCCTTATTTCATAAAAACGTAATCAGCATGAAACTCTACCATATGAATGTTAAGTAATAGTCTAAGAAGTGATACAAATAGTTTAATAATGAAGGTCTAACGACACGAAGCTCCAAGACTTGCAAGGTAACATTATTTCTTCTTCTTTTTATAATATATATTTTCTACCCATTATTTATAATATATCGATTAGAAAATAATATTTATAGAAGTTCCTGAAGAATTTATTAAGCATCCCTGAAGGATAGCAAAACAATATTTATATATGTTTCTGAAGAACTTATCAAGCATCCCTGAAGGATAGCAAAATAACAGTTTCTTATATAATTCCTTCCTGGAGAATATATAAAATATCCTGAAGGATGGAAAAATAATGAATTTCTGATATAGTTCCTGAAAAACATATAAATAATCCCTGAAGGATGGAAAAATAATGAATTTCTGATATAGTTCCTGAAGAACATATAAAGCATCCCTGAAGGATAGCAAAATGGATAGCAAAATAATACATTTATTTTATAGTTCCTGAATAACTGTATAATTGCAAATATTATTATTTTTATTAATAAAGTATTTGTGATTGAGTTCTTGAATAATATTATAGTAAGAATTGTGCAAATGATTATATTTTAATTTTGATTGTAGAAATTATTTATAGTTCCATAAGAACTTAAAAATTTAATATTATTATTAATAACATATTTTGTCTCCATTGATCAGAAAATCAATGATGATTTTTATGCATCAGAAAATAAGTGCATCAGTCATGTTAAACAATTCCAGAAGGATTGTATCAATAATATTTAAGAATCCCAGAAGGATTAAATCAATAATGTTGAAGTTCCCCGGAAAGATTACAAATATTATTATTTTTAGTAATAAAAGATTTGTGATTGAAATACTGAATAATCATTCTAAAACAATTGATTTAGATGTGAAAATTGTAATTAAATTGTATGCCATCAATTTATATGAATATAGTTTATACAAATGATTTTATTATTTACAATGTATTATTTATTATGGATTGATACAAAATATAAGAATAAAATCGTATGTATTATTCTAAACCAGAAGTTTAGAAATCACACTTAAGTGTGTTGTTGGCAAAATCAGATGGGTCATCTTGAATGTATTATGATGCGAAAATTAGTATTGAAGAACCTGAAGTTTCTTCAATCCAATAGGTTTTGTATGTTCCTAAAGGAAACTAAAATCTTATAAGTTGAGTTTTTATATAAGATATGTAAGGTGATATTTGTTAATCAATACATCAATCATGTAAACGGTTTAAACATTTTATGATATTAACTATTGCATCGACTAAAAGATCATGCATATGTTTGTTGTCTACTCACAACCAGAAGTTTGTGAAATTGTTTTCTCAACTAAAAGATCATGAATATGTTTATGATCCGAAAAACTAGTATTGAAGAACCAGAAGTTTCTTCACTCCAATAAATTTTTGTGTGTTTCTAATGAAAAAAAGTGAGAAATTAAGTTTTCATGACATTAATTGTTGCATCGACTAAAATATCATGCACATGTTTATTGTCTACTCACAACCAGAAGTTTGTGAAGTTGTTTTCTCAGACTAAGATCTCAATTTCTGAATTTTTCAGAACTTTCTTGATAAGTATCACATATATTATTAAAATTGATATTGAACATCTTGTAGCACACGTTCATAAAAAAAATGGACTTGAAGATCCATACTTTAGACGTCTAAAGTTAATTTATATGGTTGATACTTGTGAGATTATAAATTCTAAATTAGATATTTGAAACACGCAAAACATGAATATTAAGATATTTATTCGCATCAAGCCAACACATTGCGATACATTTCTCCTTCCTTGATGTATAATGTATTTCAGGTTAATAACCTGATACTTCTCATCTAAGTAAACTTTTGGATGTGTTGTGTATAATTCAATTGCTCCAGTATAGTACGCTAAGATGAGTTTTAAAAGAATGTTGAGAAAATTCATTTTATATGAATATCGTATTTGAGGTTTATCTTAGTCCAATAATTGGATATGTGCTTGAAGCTCACTAGGCTGATTATCAATTGATAAATTAATTTTCCCAATATTAGGGGGAGAGAATATTTAGCTCAAAGTGTGAACCAGAAGTTCAAATGAACAATTTGAAATGAAATATTATTATATTATTTGATCCTCGAAGTTCAAAACACAATTCATTTGTAAAGTCTATGAAACAAATTATCAGCTGCTAATATTCCAATTAAAGTAGATTCTCTTGTTAGATAATCTAATATTGAATATGAGTTGTAGCCGCGCCTGAAGCGTGGTAGAAAAGTCAGTTCTAATGTCAAAAAGTTCTCTACCAAGAAAAGAAACTAAAGTTAAAGATGACCCAAGTGAGGATATGAAAATTCTAAGAGCACTTTGACATAATTTAATTTTCAGTTCCAGAAGAACTAATCAAGTACTTGAAATATGAAATAAAGAGACCTCGATAAATTATTTCATGGATGAAATAGAATGGAACCGAAATTAAGATAACCAAATAAAGTCGACATTGACAATGTATTTGTATACAATATAGCGCTAAAGATGATAAACGATAACGAGGATCGTGAAACAAAGTCTACGAAAGATTGTAGACGAAGTGAGAATTTTTCAAAATGAACAAATCATGAATTAAAGTCTATCAAAGATTGTAGACAATGTGAGAATTGACAAAAATGAACAGATCATGAATCAAAGTCTATCCAAAATTATAGACAAAGTGAGAATTGGCCAAAATAAATAGATTCAATTGAAGAATATCTAAACTTGTAATACCCCAAAATTTGCTCTCTCTTTTGACATCATAGCATAGCATTATCATATATCATATCATATCCATCTCATTAGCATTGCATTATATTTCAACATAGAAAAATGAAGCATAGCATCCTTCTTACCAGCAGGGCATGTGATCAGGTGAAAGGTGGATAATCAAGGAATCATTCAAGGCACAAAAGGTCAAACAAGTTGCCCCAAGGCAAGCCAAGAGGTCTCTCATGTCTCATAGTATCTCTATTGACCATCCAAAAGCTCAAGAAAGTGAGATTCAATAGGAGATTGAAGCACTACATACTTCACTAGGCAAGACGTTCAAGAAACTGAAGAAAAATCCTCAAAAGAGATAGTTTATTGGTTCAAAGTCATCCTCAAATGGCATTTCTCATCATCCTTTAAGAGGATACACAACATACTCTGAGGAATTTGAAATTGAAGACTGCACTTTTTCCTCCTAACCAGAGGGGGCTAAAATTAGGGTTTCCAATTAAATCAGGGTATCTCTGATTTTTTGGTCAAAACTTGATGTCATGGTATTCCATATGTCCTTAAGTGTATGGGTGTGGAAAATTGCATCTCAATTGGTTTTAGAAGTGGTTCAATTGGAAGAAAGATAAAAAATCAGGAAAATTGGGGCAAAGTCAAATAATCAGGGGAAAAAGTCAACTCTTGACTTTTTGAGGCCAAACCCATGAAATTCATGTTATATGTGACCAATGTACAAAATTTGATCAAGAAACTCCAAAGGAATCATGGAAAAATCAAGATTTGGAAAGTTGCCATTTTTGGAAGAAGTAGGGTTTCCAAAAATAGTAATTTTGGGCCATTTTGCATCAAGGTTTGAACCAAGGCCATTCAAAATTGAAGCATCAATTGAAAATTCCACTCGGCCACAACATTAGATCTTGTTTCAAGCTTCAAATCCATGTGTAGAACATCTCCATTGGATAAAAATTGAGTGAGACATGATGGACCAAAGTTTGGGCAAAGTAGGTTCAAAATTAGGCCATGACCAAGGATTCTCAGGTCACGCGCAGTCATTTTCACAAGCATGTGGTGTGCCAAATGTTTGGGTCAATTTCTCAAGGTTAGAGGCCTCAAATGAAAAATCTTTCAACACGAAAGTTGTTCCTCTATGTGATATCTTCAAGGTTGATGTTCATGGTTTTTTCATTTGACCAATGGTTGAGAAGTTGTGGTGGCTCAAAATAAGGTCAAGATAATTGAATGTTTGGTTAGGTCACAACCAGGTCTTGCCACACACGCGTGCATTATGAGTCAGTTTTGAGTTTACATGTTTGAAGCACATTTCCAAGGTGTTGCAAGTCTCATTTTCATTTCCTTTCAACATCAAAGTTGTTTTATCATGTACACACTTTGTAATGATACCAAGATCATTCATGTCCATGGCTTGAAGAGAGAGATATCCATGCGTAAACATCACCATTTCCAACTGATGAATCACATCAGAATTTGCAGTTTGGTTCACACACACCACAAACACTTCATGACCTCAGCTTTCCACATTAAACCAAACACACATGACATAAATCTCATACACTAGCACGTGCTTTGCATGAAAATAGAATTGACAAGCTTGCTGAACAAGTTTCTGATACAACCAGCTGTGCCATTACAAGCTCATTTTCAGCTCCACCATAACCCACCATGAACTATCATCACCATATCATTGCTCTCCCTAACTAACTTGACTCAGTTAGTTAGGGATAACTCACTTAAACCACTTCAACTCATTTAACTCACTCACTAAACCATGGTTAACCCACACTATAAATAAAAACCTCACCCTCTAACTTCAGTTTCTAGCTGGATTCTTCTCATTTCACTCCAAAACACTCTCTACTTTTCTCTCTGATTCTCTCATCCTTCTTCCATTTCAACATTCATCTTCCATATTCAACTCAGAATCAATCATCTTCTCTCTCAATTTCTCACCATAGCAACTAGTTTTGAAGCTTGGATCTCATTTCTTATCCATTGAATCATCATCAAGTACTTCATCAAAGCCTTTATTTGGCCAAGTGAAGCTTAAGGAAGAAGCTCATTCCTCTGGTATTTTTGTTTGCTCGAAGTCTCAGCAGTTTCAGGTTTGATCTCTTGAACATTGATTGCACGATTTCTGTTCATTATCAAGTGTTTCTTGCTGATTTGAGCTTAATAGAAGCCTTTAATATCCGGCTAGTTGATAGAGCTTCTTAGAAGCTTAGATCCAAAAATTTAGGGCAACATGTTCATGCTTGTTTCTTGCTGTATGTGAATTATTGGATGATTTCATTGGTAGATTCATGATGTGTGTTACTTCCTCTTCATTTTGGTATGTTGTTTGTAAGATTCTGGGAAAAATGAAATTGCAGACGGTGGCGGTGTGACCGGAGAAGGTGACCGGAGGTCCCTCTCCGGCCGATGACTGTTAATGCTAGGGTTTTGTGTGTTTTAATCGTGACCTTTAATTTTTCATGATCCTACGCTCTAAAACGTGCCAACGCATTAAAAGAAACGTGCAAGTCACATGACAATTTTCTGAACTCACTTAAGCGTTGTGTGGTATGGTACATGGTAGGGAGTGTGGTCCTCTGCGTGTGCACGTTGATTTTGATTACTTTGACTATGGTTTGACTATGACTTGATCCAATGGCCATGAGGGAATCAATTTTGTTGACTGAGATTCCATGTTTGTTAATATGCACTGCGCGTGTGTTGGACTTAAGCCAGATTGATATCCACACCCCATGTTTTTAAAGCCCAATAATGTTGAACTGAAAATTTACTATATCTGCACCCCACGCTTGTTTTCCATTTCATTTTATTTTCTTCATTTTCTACATGTTTGCTTTTCAATTTTTAAAAATACTAAATGTCATTATAAAATTCCACAAAAATTCATGAACACTTCCAAGACATTTATAAAATTTTTGATGATTTTATTTTCTAATTTTATGACATTTTTACCCCTTCTCTATAATTTTCTTTTGTATGCATGTCATTGAGGATACATGATTTTGTTTAATTTTGTTCTTGATCATTGTGAATTGTTTTGCTTTGCTTCTTTTTGAATTGAATCACTAATACCCTGAAGTATGTCATATGATTTTTATTGGATTTTTAAGGACATTTTATGACATGTCTTGGTGTTCATTTTTGTGATACTTTGCATGTGCATCCAACTTGACTTAATTGCATTGTTTGATATCATTTTGCCTTGAATTTTTACATGCTACTTTGATATATGATTCACTTCTGATTTGTGTATCTCTAAATCATGCTTGCATAATTTTCATAGACCCACTTGATTTTTGTTTGATGCATTTATATGTGGAGCATAATAACATGTCATATCCTTTTAATCTTTGTGCATGTTTACATGATTGCTTTTGTGCATACTTGCATGATCATTTGCTTATTTTGTGGACTATTCATTTGACATCATATGTCATTGGTACATATTATGTGTCATCATTGCATGTTCACTTTCATTTGAACTTTGTATATCCTTAATATGAAGTACTTGTGTTTTCTTTTGAATTTCCATTTCAATTCTACTTCTCCTATTACCTCTTGAATGCCTTGATAGTTGCTTCATGAATACTTGTGAGATGTTTGTGAATCATTTTTAATTTCATTTTAATTCTGATCCTTGGATTACATGTTCCTTTTATGCATGTTTCTTTCATTTCTTTTCACCTTTCATTTCTCTTTTATTATGGTAGCATGTTCTAATGCCATTGATGATGATTGATGATTGTTCACTTGGACTTGCATGACGATAATCATTTGTTTTCAATATGATGTACATTCTGGTTGTGACATTAGATTTTGATTTCTCATCTTTTCTTTTGAGTTTTATGGTGCATTAAATGTTCTTTTACTTCTTATACCTCTTATACGTGTTTACTAACCATGTAGGGATTTTGGTAAGTTGCAATTGAGTGTGGATAAGGAATCCAAATTCAAACTTCTATCCTTTATCTTTTATAATTCCACTTTGTTTTTTGTTAAGCACTTATGTGCTTTCTTTTAATAACTCATCACTTTCCCTTTTGAATTACAATTCATCTTCTACTTTAGAAGTGAATTGTTTAATTCATTCTTTCTTTAGACTTTAGGTTTAAACCTCACAAACCATTAGGATCACTCCCCTTAACTAATAACATTAGGATTGAGTCTTAGTCCATATAGATTTTCACCTTTACCTCTCTCTTGAGTCTCTTCTCTCTCACCTCATAATAAAAGTAAAAAACACTTAATAATGGCATAACATGTATTGCACGTGAACCTAAAGTGTGGGAAATGGAAGGAGGGGAGATTCTCTCCACCTTCCTAGAATGTTTAGCATACGGCCTGTTAGGACGACCATGCTACGCATTCGATCCTATATTCTAGACTTGGGCACAATACGTGTTACAAAACACAAAAAACACAATCAAAACACTTCTTCTTAAAAAAGACAAACAAACAATAACGTCTTTCCTTCGGGAATTCTTTTCTCACCTCATTCACTCTCAACGTACGAACGCGCTTTCCTCTGTTCTCTTGCAAGATGGTAACGCACTCGGACCAGCGAGCCTGCAACACCTGAGCTAGAACGTTAGCCGTTCCCTAAAAAACACAAACAATCCATCCCTAGTTAGGGGAACTACGTCGCTCTGATTCTCATGTTCCCGATGAGATACGTAGGCAGTGGGGTAGGGCCCATTCGAGCACTTCTTTTATTTTCCCAACATTTGTTTCTTCTTTCTTTTCCATTCTTGTTCCTTATCCTTTCCAGTAGCAGCGAAGCTCCAGTTGACGACACCCTTTAATCGAGACAAGAAAGCGTGGATCCCATCGGGTACGATGGACGCGTAGGGGTGCTAATACCTTCCCTGCGCGTAATCGACTCCCGAACCCAGTTCTCTTGGTCGTAAGACCATGTTCTTTCCTTTCCTTCAGGTTTATGCGGTGTTTCCTTTCCCTCTCTTGGGATAAATACACATTGCTGGCGACTCTGTTTGGTGCCACTTTCGCGTTTGTACTAGGATGAAAATCCCGGGAGCGACAGCTGGCGACTCTGCTGGGGAACGAACCCAAAATCTCTAGTTTCCTTAGCGAGTCAATCCTAGCGCTTGTCTGTTTTTGCTTTCATTGGGTGTTTACTGTTGTGTTGTATTTATTGTTTTATTGTATGGTTATTTACGGCTTTACTGTACATTATTGTATTTACCGCATTTTAGCATTTTCATTTCATATGATATATTATGCTATACTGGACTGTGCTGTTTTCTGTTTGGCGGGATGGGTGTTCTGAGAGATAAGCCCACTACCCAGGCTTGTGCATACACATAGGTTTTAGAGTGGATAGTCATGACGCTTGCGTGGTGGTGACCACGTATTGTTGTTCATGAGACCCACAACCAGACGAGGTTCTATCAGGAGCTTTCTGCTACTACATGTTATGCAGGCCAGTAGTTATTCTCTTGAGGAATTGTCGACTCTGGTGACCATTCCCGAGGACTCAGTTGCGGCATTCCTCCCGAGATGTGACAGTGGCAGACCACAGTATGTGGCAAACCCATTGCACATTCTCGATCCGAGGACCCAATGCTAGGAACTTGCTATAGGTATTCCTTTTGGGAAAGAGAATCAGTGGAGGCACTCCTCGATTGACGATAGTACTGTACCCCGAGGGATGAATGTACTATTGCTTCTCGACCTCAGTGCCAGAAGCTGAGGACCTTTCATTTTGGAGAATCAGTTGAGGCCTCCTCGATTGATGATGATGCCAAACCAGAAATGGTGAACGTATCATCATTTCTCGACCTGAGAGCCCGGGATACTGAACATCCTAGTACCCATACATGAGAAGGGTGGGTTGTTTACAGGTTTGCAGGTAACCTTGACTTTCATCCTACCTGGTACTCTGGTTCTCTTATCAGTGTGGACTCATCAGCCTGGTATTATGGTATTCCGATTATTTCGGCACCCTGATTATGTCGATATTCTGGCATTCCCGTATTCTGATCATGCCGATGTTCTGTTTATTCTGGTATTCTTATTATGCCGATATCCCGGCATCCGGGTATTCTGATTAGTTGGATGTTCTGGCATTCCGGTGTTCTCTTTAGAGCCGACCTATGAGCTTATTCAGCCATCAGCACAGCAGCTATCCAGATTATATAGAAGCCTTGATCCCATGTCTGTTGCATCTGCATCATCATTTTCACCTACATGTTCTTGTATTTCCAAGGGATATTAACTTTGAGACTTGCTACTGAGAATTTCCATCTATTTCTTATGGTTAGTGTAAGGAAAATTTTTGAATCAAAGCATAATGATTCCTTGGAAATATTCGAACATGACATTCTGCATTGCATTCTCATACTCATATGCATAACAGGTGTTCTGGAGCGGATTTCTCATTCTGACTGGGTATTCTCTACAGAAACGGCCAACTTGACTTCTCCCATCACTCAACTCATAACAATCAGAGGGTAGTTATGGAACAACTCCGAGCGAAAGTGACTGAGAGGAGGGGCCCACGTGGGGCAATTTATGGTGGACATTCAAGCATTATCCCGCGGTCAGAAACTGCTGAGAGAAGAAGTCAACCGGGTGAAGTCTCAGATGGGTCCGCTTACAGAAATCCAGAATACGGTGTTAAGGAAACAAAGCAATCCTCATCCCTGGTGAGGGGAACTACGTCGCTCTGATTCTTCATTAGTCAATGGAGATACGTAGGCAGGAGATCGTGTGAGATCTTTGCGAGCAACCTTATCTATCAACCTTATTTATCAATTTCTTTACTCCAGATATCTCTTGTCAGCTTCCAACTCCATCTCCCCAAGAGAGTCCTAGGGGCAGAGCATATGGACAAAGGCCAGAACAGCTTGAAAATAAGTTTGATCCTATTCCGATGCGGTACGCGCAACGGGTTTCCTCATTTGCTCAAACTCAAACTGGTTGAGCTAGTCGCATCAGGATCATCTTCGACAAAGCTTCCTTTGGGGTTTCAATGCCAAATGCCGGGTATGACTACCATTCGGGGGCACCTGACCATTTAATTGACGATTGTAAGTCTTTCAGAGGTAAAGGTAAAGACAAGGTGTAAGACGTGATTGACTCAAAGGTTATCACACCAGATGGGTGGCCCTTAAGTCGAACTTTCTTCATCAGATTGAGTGCCCGGTTTGCAAAGACATCTTCTGAAGCAATAAGTCCAGACAGAGTCAAGCCTCCTCAACAAGGACAATCATTTAGTTTCTTTACTGTATTTGCATATGTAGCTTTTATTTGTTTGTTTAAACATTGTTTGCATGTAAGAGCTTGTTTGTTTTTTGAATGACAATCATAATACAATACGCATGTTTTTCCTGAAGTAATCCATTCGTATTCACTCATAAGTTTGCATATGGGCATTGCAATACCAACTGTCGTGCTTAAACTCTTGAGGGAGGATGATGAGGTAAAAACGCAAAAATCCCTAATTGTGTGCTCTTGAATAAGAACCCTGTTGAGGATGTACAGGCATTGCTTCAAATCCCCAAACACTGGAGATATAAGGGAGATAGACCCTCGTTAACCCCGTTGAGCCTTGAAGTAGGAGTTTAGTTCGTATGAAAAAACCCTCACATTTAACCCAGGGGCAGGGTAGGCGTCAGTTAGTTTGGCCGAGCGTTCAAACTTCAAAAGGAGTGTGCATCTGAGGATCCATTACCTTCTATTCCACCATCAAGAGGTCAAGAGATGTGAAACCACAATGGTTATCCATCAACAATCAAAGAGTGAGGCAGTCACAACCCTTTCAACAAAGTCAAGACAGCCGGTGTCACACGATTTGTTATAAAAAAAAAGAGAAAAAAAGGAAAGAAAAAGCCCGCTAAGTCGAAACTTGAAAACAAGCGACTTAGGCAAAAGTTAGGGCATCCCGCTGGACTTCAAAATCAAAGATTCAAAAGAATCAGTCCAGGAAAAATTAGGGATCGAAAAGCAAAAGAATGAAAAAGCAAAAAATAAAAGGATTACAAAAGAAAATCCTCGAGCAAGAACAAAGTCGTGTGACTCCGAACAAAAGACAAAGGGATGACTGTCACTCCAAAAACTCATTAGGTGTCAAACCATCAGATGCATGGATTCCTTAAAGATCACAAAATCTTTTTGAGAGGCAAACGCTTGTGCAAATCAGCTGAACGTAGGACTGGAGAACATCACGAAGAGTGGGTGGGCACCAATAAACTTTGAGCCATAAACCATTTTTCTCAAAATCGTGAACCAAGCCACGATACAACCCTCAAAAGTCCTAATTGAAACAGGGTTATTTCGAAAGCATACTACCAAGGGATAACGTTCCTGACTCCTATGAGTTGTGCTAAAAGATCTTTATTGGTATTGCATGTGCATTGCATTCTTTCATCCAAAAATTACTGTCGTATTCTAACCCGTGATTTGCTCACAAAAGGGGTTTGCGACATCTTATCAGTAAAACTTCTAGATTAACATGTGTGTTGCATTAGAATTTTCATTCTCAGAATAAAACATTTTCTGCTTGCATACTTTTGTTTGACCTCAAAAGAAGTTTACATATGGAAATTCAGTCCAGAAGCTTAATCTTGCCGAGTTGAGAATCCTGAAACTCCTAAAGGACAGCGGCAGCCAGTGTTACTTCCTCAGGAAAATTTGTTGAGCAGGAGCTTTCCCAACAAGTTGTGGTAAGACGTAGTCGATCTGAGCCGATCAATTCGAATCATCTCTTTAAGGTGTGGTTCATCTAAGCCAATCATGTCGAGAAATCTCTTCAGAGTTCAGCCAAACTGGGGCAATTACTTCGAGATTCAAATCTTTCCAGATAAAGGCATTCTTGGTCTTCCTTCGAGGATCAGTAGTCAGGGGCAAAACCAATTCAAGGTTCATACTGGAGTAGGTTATCCCGAGAGCCTGAGAAAGTAGTCCATCCAGATGACTGGTCAGCCTATCCAGGGTTCAGAATGCTGGGGCAGAATATCTCACGAGATTGTTCATGAATCTTCTCGAGCCAAAATCCTCTGAAAACCATACGGTCTGGGGCAGTTACGTCAGGATCCGGAAAATCTCTACAAGAGTTTGAGGACATTGAGGCATTTTGAATGTCAAGTCTTCTGTAAAATCCTCTTAAAGGGCATCCCCAAGCAAGAGATGCAGCAAAACCTTTCTCCCCAACAAGTGGTGGTTCAGAGTTGGACCTTCTTAGTTGCAGAAGTCATATCCAATACGGGTAATCACTTACTTCCATGCAGAAGGCTGGGGCAATCATGTTCAGGGAAGGGTTCACTTGTCACCCTTTTGTCACAACGTTTACTGATTGAGTCCATCATTTGGTCGGCGGTCGGTCATGACGATTCGATATCAGCGAACTGAGTTCAGCTGGGTATCGTTGATCTTATTAAATTGATTCTCTCATTCAGTACTTCCAACAGCTACAAGCTTTTCTGTGTCGATAACAGTTGCGAACCCCCCCAGTAAAGTTGCTTCGCAGACATCGAAGTTGATGGTCAATCCCCAGTGAAGTCACCAGGAGTTTGAAGATGCTTAATCTTCTGTAAAATCCTCTTATGGCGTTTCTTCAAATCAGTCTTATATCACGGGGCAAAAAGCAAGTTGTTGACCTTCCCAGGCATGGAGCATCTGAATTTCCCTGGCAGGAGATGTTCCAGATCTATTCTCCCCAGTAGAGTTTGAAAACGCTTGGTTTTCTGTAAAATCATCTTAATAGACGAAGCTTCTCGCAGTAACATCCCCTGTGGAGTTTATTCTCAGCAGGATTTACCAACAAGTGGTAGTGCCAGCAAGGTATATTTCCCGCAGGTTTCAGCAGGTGAAATTCGTCAAAGAATAATTCCCAGCTGAATTGTTTCTCCCCAGCGAAGTCCCCACAGAGTTCAACATTTTGACAGTGATTTCCCCAGCAGGGTCTAAGTAGATCAAGGGACCCTCTTCTTCAGCAAAGTGTCAGCATATGATATTACCCAGTCGGTGGTGTAAATCTCAGCATTGCTCATTTACAACTTAAAGTCCAATTTATTTTGGCATACATACAGTTTGTTCATATTATTCCAGCAGGTGGGATAGTATGGCAGATGGTTTTTCCAGCATGTGGAATGATCATAGCAAAGCTTTCAAAGCCGGTTTGGTAAGCATCAAAGTCCATCTTAGGGTGGCAATTCAGCTGCAAAGTCCAACGACGGTTTGGCAGAAATCCAACGACAGATTGGCAAAAGTCCATCTTAGGGTGGCAAATCAGCAAAGTCCAACGACAGATTGGCAAAAGTCCATCTTAGGGTGGCTAATCAGCAAAGTCCAACGACGGTTTGGCAAAGCTTCCAACGACAGTTTGGTAAGCACCGAAGTCCAACGACAGATTGGCAAAAGTCCATCTTAGGGTGGCAATTCAGCTGCAAAGTCCAACGACAGTTTGGCAGAAATCCAACACGAATTGGTAAAAGTCCAACGACGGTTTGGCAGAAATCCAACGACAGATTGGCAAAAGTCCATCTTAGGGTGGCAAATCAGCAAAGTCCAACGACAGATTGGCAAAAGTCTATCTTAGGGTGGCTAATCAGCAAAGTCCAACGACAGTTTGGCAAAGCTTCCAACGATAGTTTGGTAAGCACTGAAGTCCAACGATAGTTTGGCAAAGCTTCCAACGACAGTTTGGTAAGCACCGAAGTCCAACGACAGTTTGGCAAAGCTGCAAAAGTCTATTTGAAGATGGCAATTGTGAGAATCCAAAGCCGGTTTGGTAATCCTTAAAGTCCAACGACGGTTTGGCAGAAGTCCAACGACAGATTGGCAGAAGTCCAACGACGGTTTGGCAGAAGTCTAACGACAGTTTGGCAGAAAGTCCAACGACAGATTGGCAAAGCAGCTAAAGTCCATCGACAGTATGGCAAGCCAGTAGTCGTCTGGCGTCGTTCAAAAAGACATTGTTGAAAGTCCATCGACAGTATGGCAAGCCAGTAGTCGTCTGGCGTCGTTCAAAAAGACATTGTTGAAGTCCATCCACAGTATGGTAAGCCAGCAGTCGTCTGGCGTCGTTCAAAAGACATTGTTGAAAGTCCATCGACAGTATGGCCAGCCAGTAGTCGGCTGGCGTCGTACAAAAGACAGGACTCTCCAACAACGTTTCATTGAAGATTCAATCTAGCAGTCTCGTTGGGTTTATATCCCTTTTCTTCTTCATCATCCTGAGCAAATTTTTGGTTATATTTGGTATTCAATCGCTATATACCTTGAAAGTCTGAAAGCAATCGCTTTCAGGCATTCAGGTCTACAGCGTTTGAATAGGGGCAGCTGTAATACCCCAAAATTTGCTCTCTCTTTTGACATCATAGCATAGCATTATCATATATCATATCATATCCATCTCATTAGCATTGCATTACATTTCAACATAGAAAAATGAAGCATAGCATCCTTCTTACCAGCAGGGCATGTGATCAGGTGAAAGGTGGATAATCAAGGAATCATTCAAGGCACAAAAGGTCAAACAAGTTTCCCCAAGGCAAGCCAAGAGGTCTCTCATGTCTCATAGTATCTCTATTGACCATCCAAAAGCTCAAGAAAGTGAGATTCAATAGGAGATTGAAGCACTACATACTTCACTAGGCAAGAGGTTCAAGAAACTGAAGAAAAATACTCAAAAGAGATAGTTTATTGGTTCAAAGTCATCCTCAAATGGCATTTATCATCATCCTTTAAGAGGATACATAACATACTCTGAGGAATTTGAAATTGAAGACTGCACTTTTTCCTCCTAACCAGAGGGGGCTAAAATTAGGGTTTCCAATTAAATCAGGGTATCTCTGATTTTTTGGTCAAAACTTGATGTCATGGTATTCCATATGTCCTTAAGTGTATGGGTGTGGAAAATTGCATCTCAATTGGTTTTAGAAGTGGTTCAATTGGAAGAAAGATAAAAAAATCAGGAAAATTGGGGCAAAGTCAAATAATCAGGGGAAAAAGTCAACTCTTGACTTTTTGAGGCCAAACCCATGAAATTCATGTTATATGTGACCAATGTACAAAATTTGATCAAGAAACTCCAAAGTAATCATGGAAAAATCAAGATTTGGAAAGTTGCCATTTTTGGAAGAAGTAGGGTTTCCAAAAATAGTAATTTTGGGCCATTTTGCATCAAGGTTTGAACCAAGGCCATTCAAAATTGAAGCATCAATTGAAAATTCCACTCGGCCACAACATTAGATCTTGTTTCAAGCTTCAAATCCATGTGTAGAACATCTCCATTGGATAAAAATTGAGTGAGACATGATGGACCAAAGTTTGGGCAAAGTAGGTTCAAAATTAGGCCATGACCAAGGATTCTCAGGTCACGCGCAGTCATTTTCACAAGCATGTGGTGTGCCAAATGTTTGGGTCAATTTCTCAAGGTTATAGGCCTCAAATGAAAAATCTTTCAACACGAAAGTTGTTCCTCTATGTGAGATCTTCAAGGTTGATGTTCAAGGTTTTTTCATTTGACCAATGGTTGAGAAGTTGTGGTGGCTCAAAATAAGGTCAAGATAACTGAATGTTTGGTTAGGTCACAACCAGGTCTTGCCACACACGCGTGCATTATGAGTCAGTTTTGAGTTTACATGTTTGAAGCACATTTCCAAGGTGTTGCAAGTCTCATTTTCATTTCCTTTCAACATCAAAGTTGTTGTATCATGTACACACTTTGTAATGATACCAAGATCATTCATGTCCATGGCTTGAAGAGAGAGATATCCATGCGTAAACATCACCATTTCCAACTGATGAATCACATCAGAATTTGCAGTTTGGTTCACACACACCACAAACACTTCATGACCTCAGCTTTCCACATTAAACCAAACACACATGACATAAATCTCATACACTAGCACGTGCTTCGCATGAAAATAGAATTGACAAGCTTGCTGAACAAGATTCTGATACAACCAGCCGTGCCATTACAAGCTCATTTTTAGCTCCACCATAACCCACCATGAACTATCACCACCATATCATTGCTCTCCCTAACTAACTTGACTCAGTTAGTTAGGGATAACTCACTTAAACCACTTCAACTCATTTAACTCACTCACTAAACCATGGTTAACCCACACTATAAATAAAAACATCACCCTCTAACTTCAGTTTCTAGCTGGATTCTTCTCATTTCACTCCAAAACACTCTCTACTTTTCTCTCTGATTCTCTCATCCTTCTTCCATTTCAACATTCATCTTCCATATTCAACTCAGAATCAATCATCTTCTCTCTCGATTTCTCACCATAGCAACTGGTTTTGAAGCTTGGATCTCATTTCTTATCCATTGAATCATCATCAAGTACTTCATCAAAGCCTTTATTTGGCCAAGTGAAGCTTAAGGAAGAAGCTCATTCCTCTGGTATTTTTGTTTGCTCGAAGTCTCAGCAGTTTCAGGTTTGATCTCTTGAACATTGATTGCACGATTTCTGTTCATTATCAAGTGTTTCTTGCTGATTTGATCTTAATAGAAGCCTTTAATATCTGGCTAGTTGATAGAGCTTCTTAGAAGCTTAGATCCAAAAATTTAGGGCAATATGTTCATGCTTGTTTCTTGCTGTATGTGAATGATTGGATGATTTCATTGGTAGATTCATGATGTGTGTTACTTCCTATCCATTTTGGTATGTTGTTTGTAAAATTCTAGGAAAAATGAAGTTGCAGACGGTGGCGGTGTGACCGGAGAAGGTGACCGGAGGTCCCTCTCCGGCCGATGACTGTTAATGCTAGGGTTTTGTGTGTTTTAATCGTGACCTTTAATTTTTCATGATCCTACGCTCTAAAACGTGCCAACGCATTAAAAGAAACGTGCAAGTCACATGCCAATTTTCTGAACTCACTTAAGCGTTGTGTGGTATGGTACATGGTAGGGAGTGTGGTCCTCTGCGTGTGCACGTTGATTTTGATTACTTTGACTATGGTTTGACTATGACTTGATCCAATGGCCATGAGGGAGTCAATATTGTTGACTGAGATTCCATGTTTGTTAATATGCACTGCGCGTGTATTGGACTTAAGCCAGATTGATATCCACACCCCATGTTTTTAAAGCCCAATAATGTTGAACTGAAAATTTACTATATCTGCACCCCACGCTTGTTTTCCATTTCATTTTATTTTCTTCATTTTCTACATGTTTGCTTTTCAATTTTTAAAAATACTAAATGTCATTATAAAATTCCACAAAAATTCATGAACACTTCCAAGACATTTATAAAATTTTTTATAATTTTATTTTCTGATTTTATGACATTTTTACCACTGCTCCATAATTTTCTTTGAATTTTCTTTTGAATGCATGTCATTGAGGATACATGATTTTGTTTAATTTTGTTCTTGATCATTGTGAATGGTTTTTCTTTGCTTCTTTTTGAATTGAATCTCTAATACCCTGAAGTATGTCATATGATTTTTATTGGATTTTTTGGACATTTTATGACATGTCTTGATGTTCATTTTTGTGATACTTTGCATGTGCATCCAACATGACTTAATTACATTGTTTGATATCATTTTGCCTTGAATTTTTACATGCTACTTTGATATATGATTCACTTCTGATTTGTGTATCTCTAAATCATGCTTGCATAATTTTCATAGACCCACTTGATTTTTGTTTGATGCATTTATATGTGGAGCATAATAACATGTCATATCCTTTTAATCTTTGTGCATGTTTACATGATTGCTTTTGTGCATACTTGCATAATCATTTGCTTATTTTGTGGACTATTCATTTGACATCATAGGTCATTGGTACATATTATGTGTCATCATTGCATGTTCACTTTCATTTGAACTTTGTATATCCTTAATATGAAGTACTTGTGTTTTCTTTCGAATTTCCATTTCAATTCTACTTCTTCTATTACCTCTTGAATGCCTTGATAGTTGCTTCATGAATACTTGTGAGATGTTTGTGAATCATTTTTCATTTCATTTCAATTCTGATCCTTGGATTACATGTTCCTTTTATGCATGTTTCTTTCATTTCTTTTCACCTTTCATTTCTCTTTTATTATGGTAGCATGTTCTAATGCCATTGATGATGATTGATGATTGTTCACTTGGACTTGCATGACGATAATCATTTGTTTTCAATATGATGTACATTCTGGTTGTGACATTAGATTTTGATTTCTCATCTTTTCTTTTGAGTTTTATGGTGCATTAAATGTTCTTTTACTTCTTATACCTCTTATACGTGTTTACTAACCATGTAGGGATTTTGGTAAGTTGCAATTGAGTGTGGATAAGGAATCCACATTCAAACTTCTATCCTTTATCTTTTATAATTCCACTTTGTTTTTTGTTAAGCACTTATGTGCTTTCTTTTAATAACTCATCACTTTCCCTTTTGAATTACAATTCATCTTCTACTTTAGAAGTGAATTGTTTAATTCATTCTTTCTTTAGACTTTAGGTTTAAACCTCACAAACCATTAGGATCACTCCCCTTAACTAATAACATTAGGATTGAGTCTTAGTCCATATAGATTTTCACCTTTACCTCTCTCTTGAGTCTCTTCTCTCTCACCTCATAATAAAAGTAAAAAACACTTAATAATGGCATAACATGTATTGCACTTGAACCTAAAGTGTGAGAAATGGAAGGAGGGGAGATTCTCTCCACCTTCCTAGAATGTTTAGCATACGGCCTGTTAGGACGACCATGCTACGCATTCGATCCTATATTCTAGACTTGGGCACAATACGTGTTACAAAACACAAAAAACACAATCAAAACACTTCTTCTTAAAAAAGACAAACAAACAATAACGTCTTTCCTTCGGGAATTCTTTTCTCACCTCATTCACTCTCAACGTACGAACGCACTTTCCTCTGTTATCTTGCAAGATGGTAACGCACTCGAACCAGCGAGCCTGCAACACCTGAGCTAGAACGTTAGCCGTTCCCTAAAAAACACAAACAATCCATCCCTAGTTAGGGGAACTACGTCGCTCTGATTCTCATGTTCCCGATGAGATACGTAGGCAGTGGGGTAGGGCCCATTCGAGCACTTCTTTTATTTTCCCTACATTTGTTTCTTCTTTCTTTTCCATTCTTGTTCCTTTTCCTTTCCAGTAGCAGCGAAGCTCCAGTTGACAACACCCTTTAATCGAGACAAGCAAGCGTGCATCCCATCGGGTACGATGGACGCGTAGGGGTGCTAATACCTTCCCTGCGCGTAACCGACTCCCGAACCCAGTTCTCTTGGTCGTAAGACCATGTTCTTTCCTTTCCTTCAGGTTTATGCGGTGTTCCCTTTCCCTCTCTTGGGATAAATACACATTACTGGCGACTCTGTTTGGTGCCACTTTCGCGTTTGTACTAGGATGAAAATCCTGGGAGCGACAAAACTCACTTTAAAAGTAGATCGTTTTTGGACCCGTAGTCTGAATACCTCGAGGTGTGAAACCAATTTGATATAAATGAGTTTTGTGAAAAGCGAAATAAGAAGGGTGAAATTGTAAGATATAAAGCTTGAAGTTTTTTCTCAATGATTTTCACAAATACCTAAGATCGAGTTTGATGAAACATATCTACCTGTAGTAGATTCTATTAAGATTCGATAATTAATTAGCCTTATAGCACATGAAGGGCTTGATTTGAACATGATGGATGTTGTAACATATTATTTGTATTGGTCACTTGATATGGACATAAAGTTGAACAAGTATCTCTATAGGCTAAAACAATATGGACACATCATCTCGGTAAATATTTACTAAGGTAGAGATATACAAATAACTACATTTTTACAAAAAAGGTTTGGAAAAGAATTTGCAATAATAGTTGTCTATGTGGATGACATAAATATTATTGGAACTACTGAAGAGTTTCCAAAAACTATAAATTATATAAAGAAATTATTTGAGATGAAGGACTTGGAAAATAAAGGTCCTTACTAAATGAACATTTAGACAATGGAACTTTCATACACCAAGAAGGTTATATAGAAAAGTATTAAAATGTTTCTATATGGACAAATATCATATGTTATGTAGCATAAATGCTAAAACATTTGTATATGGACGAATATCATATGTCGTGTACCCCGATGAAGTTAGATCGTTGGACGTGTAGAAGATTCTTTTAGACCTCAAGAAGAGGATAAAAACTAATTGATCCTGAAGTACCATATCTTAGTGCGATTGGAGCACTGATGTACCTTGCTAATTATACACGTCCTGATATATCATTTGCGGTTAATATATTAGCAAGATACAGTTCTTCACCTACACGAAGACATTGGAACAAAGTCAAACATATACTTCGTTATCTTAGAGGTACAATAGACATGAGTATGTTTAATACCAAAGTATCCAAACTCGAATTAACAGGTTATGCAGATGCAGGTTACTTGTCAGATCCTCACAATGGTAGATCACAAACAGGTTATTTGTTTACATGTGGTGGTTGTAACTCCCTGTATAATATTTATCTAGAATAATACCATACAAGTGTTTTATTTGGTACTGACACCATCATAAGTGCCTATTGGCATAATTCACATACTTGTCCATTTCTAAAACATAAATACAACATATGGAACAAGTCATGGAAACTATCCAAAATAATAAAAACTAAGATCAATATACAATATCCTCAATTGTATACAACGAATACACATCGGAAAAACTAAAACTGAGCTTCTCTTGAAACATCCAAGTCTAGCTCCACTTGTAAATCAAACCTGCAAATACCTCTTGAAAATAATCAACAATAATGGGGTGAGATACATCAAATCTCAGTGAGTTCCCTATCTTATGGATTCTCTCGGCTTTACAGGGTGCTAGCCAAATCCTAACTCAAGTCAAGGGAAGGGAAATGACTTTGAGTACACAAAATTACACTATATGGAAACACGTTATTGAGCTCGTTACTCAAAATATTCACTTATCGATAACCTTGTCAAGGCATCCCCTTTCTCCCGCCCTCTTCTACGTCTAGAAGTAGGAACGAGTCATGGACCCTCGTAGATTTCTTGGCATACGAAATGGATTCAGAAATAAGGGACACATTATCACCTTAAATCGTCACTTCACACAGCCCGTACACCGTCACAAGTCTCTTTACCCGTAGGCTCCATTCGTACTATAACATTGGGAATCAAACCTACCAAGAAATCGTGCATTCATTACAGAGGAGCTCGTTACTCATGAAATGGCACATATTCAATAATGGTTACGATTTTGTGATTTCACATACAACCATAATTGTATTCAACATTTCTAGGCCACATTAGCCTTTAGGCCTCTTTTGCCTTTATCAATTAAACATAATAATTACACGTGTTCCATACTAGTGTCTCATTCTCTCCTAGACCAATACTCATCACGGATGCACCGTTATACATCAACTGCCCGAGCCTTGCCATCTAGGTTTTCTACTCTAGGCCAGAACTCGTCAAGGATGCACATCTATACATCGAATGCACGAGCGTCGCCATACAGAGTTTCTATCACAATTCTATTCACAACCTAGAATTATAACCATCTTAACTATGCCATTTGTTTTGGGGTAAAGTTTCCTAACTCTTCCCAATCCATATTTTAAACATACATATTCTTTTCAATCAGGTTTAACATTAATATTAGGCAAAGCATATTACATTTGCACATTGCGAATTACATATAATAATTCAATCATAAGTCATACAAAAGCATATTACAATTGTATCATAAAATCACATATAATGATTCATCACATAAAAAACATCACTTTCGGGTTCCCTCCGATTCATTTAATCGGGTATCGAAATCAATATTTCTCACTCTCATCCCGTAGGATATTTTCACAGCTTTCCAACGACTATAATTATGCCTCGATCGGATTCGCGATCCAAAAGATATGGATTTCAACATATCACATAACCATTATTTCATTCATTTCCCACTAAAATAATTAATCCCACATCATACTCAATATTTTCACATTTTATTGGGTAGAGGGTTGCCATAGCTTTCCAATGATACCAAGAACGTCTTAATCCGAGTTATGGGTCAAAAGTTATGGATTTTTAAAGAAAACAGAATTATTGAATATTCCCAGGAGCGCCCGGCGGTACCAATTTTCGCCCGGCAGTGCCCCTTTCGCCTGTGCTTCGCCCGACGAAGCAACGACGTAAGACCCAAATACCAAAACTCAGAACTTCTAGCAACGTTACATGCTACGCCTCTTGGCTTTCGCCCGGCGCAAGAACGAATCGCCCGACGCCCAAAGCGTCGTCCAACGCTCTGCACCAGAAGCAGAATTTTCTGCTGCGTTTTTAGGGTTCCAACCACCCTAAACTCCATCCTTTCCCCACCCAATCGTTTCCAAACACCAAAGCAAATATTAACAACTAATCACATGTATATCACGACTACTCTACGCAATTTATATCGAATTTCATCAGTTAGATTTCATTTTCTCTCAAATCTAACCTAAGTCCAAAACTTATATTTCTAGACTTTGAGTATCTAACTAGAATCCACCTGATAATCGAAGAGGAGGTTGAAGAATATGGTGATGATCCATGAGTTCCTCTTCTTCATCTTTCTCCACTTTCTCTCTTTCTCTTCTTCCTTTTCTTCCTTTCCTTTCTTCTTCTTCTTTTCTATCTTTTTTTTTTCTTTTATAATATATATATATATATATATATATATATATATATATATATATATATATATATATAATCCAAATTATATTATATAATCCAACAGGGTAAAATATCTCTAATTGATATTTTGTTGTCTCAACCCAATTGATCAATTATCAGAGTTACCTTATAATCCTTTCTTGAATTTAAATAATTGACCCCTTCAGATTTCATCAGTTGCTCTATTGATCCCAATTGATAACACTTTAAGTACTTAGAGCATTCCATAATTCTAATTGTCCAAAGATAGAGCACATAGATACTCATCTGATCTCTAATTGAGCATTTAAATAATACGGGGTATTACACTCTCCCCCCCTTAAATTGAAATTCGCCCCCCGAATTTCTTCTATTCGGCAATAACCACAACTTGCATCATTGTCTTAGTTCCACATTCAACTTTACATCCGTTAAACTTTCTGAAATAATACAAAAATCCAACTTGACTTCACAGACCAAAATCCTATTTTCACAAATTAATAAACTTCATGTCCTTAATCACACTCTTGTTCTAATATTGGTTTAACTTGTAACTTGCTTATCCTCCATTCAGCTGTCGTTTCATACTACAACACTTGGTCGCATTCTACCTTCAGAAAGAATGTACCATTCCATATTCCTCTACTGAGTCACAAACAAAACCATAACATCTTACCTCAAATTATGACAACAACCCTCAACACATCTTCGCGATGTAATTCAGTGATTTCTTAACTTCCTGTAATCACCAAAGACTTATCCTTTCATAAATCCTTTAATGTTCAAACCCACTTCATAAAATGTCAATAGACTCTTTTACCAGTTCCGTCTGGTCTGATACTAAACATTGCAACCATTATATCCGATAATTCACTTCTTTCGTATCACACCAAAAAGGTAACACACTTAAACAAGATCTCCTTATCCTGATTAGTCTGACTGAACTCTTTCATCTGTCACCTTCCACTGCGTAATCCAATTCTAACAGTGGAACACCACAAATTCTTAAGCACTACTAAGTAGCTAACAGTCTGCGGAGAACACACTTATCCACTTGGGTCCTTACTAACCAGCGATACAAGAAACTTACTGACGTCTTATGGTAGGACAATTTCTTTGCCAACACACAATATCATAACATCTGTCTAATCCTCTCCAGACGGCAGAGGTACAGGAGTTACGCTGCTACTACCATAACATTCACAACTCCAAAACCATTCTAAACTCGAAATAATATATCCAACACAATTTAACAACCTCCGGTTCCGGTTACCACATTCTAAATCGATTCTTCTTACGGGTTTCGACTCACTCAAGGTTTCTTGTTGATTCTAGATCTCAATCAATCACATGTAACACCATCACAGAACTTCAATCCTATGCGAGTCACCACTTATCAAAACTTAAACCATTCAAAGCGAAATTGTGAGTTTCCATACTACTCACCAATCCACATACCACACTCTACATGTACACACACCCTCATAGGACATGTCACACTTCTCAATTGAATCCATTTCTCTCAATCGTTTTGTTCCACATACGATCCAAGTTATATACTTAACTTCGGAACGCCCAATTCATACTCGTACTTGGAAGGATAACCTTCAAATTTCCTTCTCTGGGTAAAACACAACTACTCACAACTGCTACCACTCTCACAACTAAATTCGATGCCATGAACTCACATAAGATAGCAATTACTAACTCTGACCAACCGCTCATACTTTACTAATACCATAATTGCACACCAAAATATTCCTTGCAAGACCGATACTTCATGAGTATTTTTCAACTTCGTCCTTAAGACTCTCAACGGTAATACACCTAAGACCTTCTCATACTCAACATAGTTCACAAGATTATTTCCCCAACTCAACTCTCTTGTTGTCTGAACAAATGGTTAACTATGTAACACCTTTCCACAAGTTCCGATTTCAAAATACTATTCCGTCTTTCATTAACTTGCAATCCCGTCCTCCTTTCACACAATACTCCCCACCCGGAGCAACATACGGTAACAAAACACAGATGATGGTTCCTAAGGGATTTCACACTTTACACACATGTTAATCGATTACCCATCTGAGGTAATCGGTTAACTTCTCAAAATCCAGCGTAAAACACTTCCCATGCAAGTGTTAATTAATCGGTTAACACTGCCGCAGAAACTGGAAACCAGCTTCTTCTTAAATCACGGCTTCATAACTTGTATAACATTCACAAATCATAATCCACTCAGGTAAAACCGACAAGGTCAAAACATGCAAACGACACATTCCAACCAAGTGACAAGGCAAAATTCCAAATTCTGTCGCGGTCACACTACAAAACTTCAGCAGGATAGTTCATTTTTTCTGCTCAAACAATTGCACTAGCGGGAAGACAATAATGACGACATTCTAGGGTTTTAGCCATAACTCATACTTGATTCGTCCATAATCAAAACCCAACATACCACCTTTACACGATACCATAAAACGATTGACATCTCATATCAAGCATACAACTTTGTTCTCTCACTTGAATTTCCTTGGTGAGAACTAAAATAACTATGTCCTTGGTCCAACAAAAGGTAGATTCCGAATATTCCGATTATTCACAATTACAGAAGTTCTCTATACTTGAAAATAGATCGGGGTAATGCATCCTCTTGAAGAACCTTCTCATCACTTCGTACACATTAACCGGGATTTCTTACCCTTCACTATCCATTACATATACCACTTACACCAAATTACTTAATGGAAGATTCACAACCGACAATTCTCGTCAACTACTTACAAAGCCCTTCCGGTATCAATCGTCCCATGATTTACCCTTAGTCTGTGATAAGTCTTGTCTTGCTTTTCGTTGGTTTACCGCAATCTTATTTCCTCAAATGCAATACTTACTGTTCCACAAAGTACGTTCCTTCACACTTGTCTCAAGAATAAGAATCCATCACGTACACTTGTGACCATAGTGCTACTACTATGCTTGTTCTTAATACCAAGGTGTAACTTTCTCCCATTCCACGTCATACTACTAGGGTCCTCACGGGTGAGCCATCCGTGATTACACTTCCTTAAATATAGGTTCATCGACACCTTAAAAATTCCAATGCAGCCTCGTCCAAAATACATTCCTTAGTCACTTCCTCATAACATACCGTTAATACCGTTTCCCACACTACATTTACTTCACCCTCCATTGCAACCCTTTTAGGTCCAAATATAAACTCATCATTTTAGAATTTCCTTGAGTCCAAGGTACTTACTCTGTTTCTTGACACAAACTTCTTCCAGTCCGTATCACTACACTTCCTGTTACTAAATAAATTCCAAACTTTCTCCGACACAATACCATATACTGTTCCTTGGGTAATTTAACAAATCCAAATTTGTCTCTTATTGAAAACAGAAATCCTGATGTATCATCTCGAACTTAATCTCTCTTCATCACTGAAGATACACAATTCATCTCCTACTATTCGTTCGGCGCACACTTATTTCACTTGAAGCATGTAAACACATCCTTGTGTTCTTCCTCACACTTCTCTACTACTTTAGGTTCCCATAAAAGCCGAACTTCCTTAACTCTCAACTTTTAACCAGTTGGAAGACATTATTCCGAACGTATTCCTTAAGGTACTCTCGTCCATTCAAGATACCATAGTGACCTTAGAACTAAAGCACCAAAACTTATCTCACCTCCGGACCTTACGCCACGCGTTCCACAAAATAACCTTTCTTTTTCACGGAATGAGATTTCTTGAAATCCTTATCCGTACTAGTGGTCAATCTAACTCTACTAGCGATTTTACGTATTCCTCGTTACCTTAACCAATCGTCCAATAGAGATCCTTAACATTCAGACTCCATCCATTCCAAAGGATTGCTTGAACAACACAACACTCTTAAATCCCATGCTACCCAAAACACAAATTCTACTAAGACCTCAACTGAGCTGACCAAAACTCCTCACCACTAACTCTTGGCTTGAGCCTACCCTCACAACACAAGTTCCGACAACACTTCAGAGTCCTCGTGGTCGCTCAACCATGATTCTACCTATCACATACATAGTATTAGGTTGATCAGGCCCAACTCTACATAGTATGATATTAAGTTTCATGATGGCAAAACACACTTAAGAGGCAGAAATAGATTTACTTATGATGTTTCAAGGCTAGGTCGAGGACACGACCTGCTCTTATACCAACTGTAACGCCCTGTATAATATTTATCTAGAATAATACCATACAAGTGTTTTATTTGGTACTGACACCATCATAAGTGCCTATTGGCATAATTCATATACTTGTCCATTTCTAAAACATAAATACAACATATGGAACAAGTCATGGAAACTATCCAAAATAATAAAAACTAAGATCAATATACAATATCCTCAATTGTATACAACGAATACACATCAGAAAAACTAAAACTGAGCTTCTCTTGAACAATCCAAGCCTAGCTCCACTTGTAAATAAAACCTGCAAATACCTCCTGAAAATAATCAACAATAGTGGGGTGAGATACATCAAATCTCAGTGAGTTCCCTATCTTATGGATTCTCTCGGCTTTACAGGGCGCTAGCCAAATCCTAACTCAAGTCAAGGGAAGGGAAATGACTTTGAGTACACAAAATTACACTATATGGAAACACGTTATTGAGCTCGTTACTCAAAATATTCACTTATCGATAACCTTGTCAAGGCATCCCCTTTCTCCCGCCCTCTTCTACGTCTAGAAGTAGGAACGAATCATGGATCCTCGTAGATTTCTTGGCATACGAAATGGATTCGAAAATAAGGGACACATTATCACCTTAAATCGTCACTTCACACAGCCCGTACACAGTCACAAGTCTCTTTACCGGTAGGCTCCATTCGTACTATAACATTGGGAATCAAACCTACCAAGAAATCGTGCATTCATTACAGAGGAGCTCGTTACTCATGAAATGACACATATTCAATAATGGTTACGATTTTTTGATTTCACATACAACCATAATTGTATTCAACATTTCTAGGCCACATTAGCCTTTAGGCCTCTTTTTCCTTTATCAATTAAACATAATAATTACACGTGTTCCATATTAGTGTCTCATTCTCTCCTAGACAAATACTCGTCACGGATGCACCGTTATACATCAAGTGCCCGAGCCTTGCCATCTAGGTTTTCTACCCTAGGCCAGAACTCGTCAAGGATGCACATCTATACATCAAATGCACGAGCGTCGCCATACAGAGTTTCTATCACAATTCTATTCACAACCTAGAATTATAACCATCTTAACTATGCCATTTGTTTTGGGGTAAAGTTTCCTCACTCTTCCCAATCCATATTTTAAACCTACATATTCTTTTCAACCAGGTTTAACATTAATATTAGGCAAAGCATATTACATTTGCACATTGTGAATTACATATAATAATTCAATCATAAGTCATACAAAAGCATATTATAATTGTATCATAGAATCACATATAATGATTCATCACATAAAAAACATCACTTTCGGGTTCCCTCCGATTCATTTGATCAGGTATCGAAATCAATATTTCTCACTCTCATCCCGTAGGATATTTTCACAGCTTTCCAACGGCTATAATTATGCCTTGATCGGATTCGGGATCCAAAAGATACGGATTTCAACATATCACATAACCATTATTTCATTCATTTCCCAATGATACCAAGAACGTCTCAATCCGAGTTAGGGGTCAAAAGTTATGGATTTTTAAAGAAAATAGAATTATTGAAAATTCCCAGGAGCGCCCGGCGGTACCAATTTTTGCCCGGCGGTGCCCCTTTCGCCTGTGCTTCGTCCGGCGAAGCAGCGGCGTATGACCCAAATACCAAAAATCAGAACTTCCAGCAACGTTACATGCTACGCCTCTTGACTTTCGCCCGGCGTAAGAACGAATCGCCCGACGCCCAAAGCGTCGCCCGACGCTCTGCACCAGAAGCAGAATTTTCTGCTGCGTTTTTAGGGTTCCAACCACCCTAAACTCCATCCTTTCCCCACCCAATCGTTTCCAAACACCAAAACAAATATTAACAACTAATCACATGCATATCACGACTACTCTACGCAATTTATATCGAGTTTCATCCGTTAGATTTTATTTTCTCTCAAATCTAACCTAAGTCCAAAACTTATATTTCTAGACTTTGAGTATCTAACTAGAACCCACCTGATAATCGAAGAGGAGGTTGAAGAAGATGGTGATGATCCATGAGTTCCTCTTCTTCATCTTTCTCCACTTTCTCTCTTTCTCTTCTTCCTTTTCTTCCTTTCCTTTCTTCTTCTTCTTTTCTATCTTTTTCTTTTCTTTTATAACACATATATATATATATATATATATATATATATATATATATATATATAATCCAACAGGGTAAAATATCTCCAATTGATATTTTGTCGTCTCAACCCAATTGATTAATTATCAGAGTTACCTTAAAATCCTTTCTTGAATTTAAATAATTGATCCCTTCAGAGTTCATCAGTTGCTCTATTGATCCCAATTGATAACACTTTAAGTACTTAGAGCATTCCATAATTCTAATTGTCCAAAGATAGAGCACATAGATACTCATCTGATCTCTAATTGAGCATTTAAATAATACGGGGTATTATAGTGGTACAACAATTTCATGGAGATCAGTGAAATAAACAATAGCAGCAACTTCATCTAATCATGCAGAACTTTTAGCACTGCATGAGGCAAGTCGAGAATGCGTTTGGTTGAGATCCTTAGTCTAACACATACAAAATACTTGTGGTTTGTCTTCAGGAAAAAATAAATACAACGACCATATATGAAGATAATACTGCATGCATCACTCAATTGAAAGATGGTTACATTAAAGGAGACCGAACAAAACATATCTCTCCAAAGTTCTTTTTCACTCATGATCTTCAGAAGAACGGTGATATAAACATCCAACAAATCGGGTCATGTGACAATCTTACAGACCTTTTCACAAAGTCACTCCCAAGTAGTACTTTTAATCAACTAGTACAAAAGATTGGTCTTCATCATCGAAGAAATAATCGTTCAGCTGAGGGGGAGAAATAAATTTGTTTTAAAAGGATATCGTACTCTTTTTCCTTCCCTAGATTTTTTACCACTGGGTTTTTTCTAGTAAGGTTTGAACGAGGCATATCCAAAACAAACATCCAAGGGGGAGTGTTATAAATAATTGGATGATTTGTATCCCAATAACTTCTTTCCTTATTTAATCAATTTGTATTTATTATAATGTTTATATGATGTCCTATAAATAGGACCAATCTGATTGTATACAATAGACTGATGAAATAATAGATAATCATTCTAATCTTTCTCTCTTCTATTCTTTCTCCTTGTTTTACAATATTTTCTCTCTTCAAATTCTTTCTCCTTATTTCATAAAAAGAAAATAATTTTATAATGTTTGTACAATTTACTATACATATCTATACGATGTTAGATTAGTTAGAAATAAATTTATGAAGTTAATTTCGGAAGATCTTCTATTTACAACTCAACTTTTATTAAATTTTTATTTTAAGTATATAATTTATTTTATAATTAATATGTAATTAATTCACAAAATGGTTTATCGAGAAAAATGATAGTTCATAAATTTTCTTTTCTTGAGGCCATTGCACGTGTATTTAGTGCTAAAAATAAAATAAAACAAAAATAAAAATTTGGAGA